>OU862877.1:7365413-8730188 GCA_917880725.1 Selenia dentaria | reverse complement strand
TTATACAGAGGTCAGAAGACGCGTGTTTGGATAAATACAAGTATATCAATACCTATAGTATATACGTTTTAATATGTATTACTAGCGAAGACATCTGCGGCTTCGCTTGCGTTGTCTACAAGATTCAAAGCTACACAAATCGTATAAATATGAGTAAGAATGAGAAATAACGTTTGAAGATTTACTGCATCGTAGGTGTAGTTGTGTAAGCGCTATTTTGTTACTATTTCTGACAGAGAAATTCACATTAGAAGTCTGGCGTCTAAATAGTGCCGTGCAGATGACAAAAGACTCTTCATATATTATATGGGACCAAAACGTATTTGGTATGGGTGTTTGATAAATACTTCTACCTAAATTATAATAAGTACTCACGGGATGTACACTACGATTAGACAGGTTTTGGAGTTCCAGATATTTTACTAATTAAGTACAATGTAGTTAATTACCTCTACCTACCTTTCAAATATATTATGTAAGTGTGAACATAATGGTATGTTTTGTTAAACATATGTATTTAATTATTTACGTTACATATAAGGAAAGCGCCCGGAGAATGTTTGGAAATAAAACTTGGGTTTATCAACCAAAATTTGAGTTCAAGTAAGAGCAGATACGCGTTAGCACACGTAAAGAAAATTGTTTGATGAAATCGTATAATAACACAAATTTCGATTGACACGTTTATCAATTACACGGTTGAGAGGGAGAGGTGCATGTAGAAAACCATACTTGAAACAGTTTATTTTTAAATATTAATAAATGGTTTAAATATTTTGAAGTGCATTTGGTTAGCGGTTCCGACTGCGTGTAAATTTATTATCCAATAGTAATTTTTTTTCAGCGTAACAGTCTATTGCTGTGCAAAGATTCATTAAGATTTAGAAGTTTGAAAATGAAAGAACAAAGGATAATGCAAATCCTGGTCCTTCCAACAGCTATGTATGTTACAAAGTTGGATAGGTATTTTTAAAAATTACTATGGCGCCAAATTCAAAATATAATTCTTTCCAGATTAATTATCTATTAAACATGGTAGTTTCGGTAATAGCCAAGTATTGCTATTCATACGTGATGTATTGTTTTTATGTGTTTTACATAGTAACCTTTAGTTAGTGTAAGTGGGTGGTTCAAACGGGATTTTAAGCAGTTTCGCCAAAGATATATCAACAATGCGTTACCGCAATTATGTTTTCTAAGCTGAGGATAGTTACCGTTACTTAACAATTTCATAAGTATCGAAGACAATCAGTATGCAGAAGCTGACACAGGTGTCATTCAGCACACTTTCGTACTAGGTTTCTGCGTGCATGTCTATACTTTTTGTTAACTATACCTATATCTTAGAACAATTCTACAAATATTAATGTAAGTACTAGATTTAAACAAACTTGGATACCTATTTACTTATACTTAACTAAGACCAGCTTGAGTAGTTCAAAAATGTTCTGCATTCAGTTGCGTAAAAAATCTAAAACTCTTATAGACTTACACTTAGAGCAGATCTTATACATAGTTCCCATTTGGACGGAACACTAAGCATAATCATGTGATATAATTGTAATATTTAGACATATGGAAAAGGCAGACTTTTTTGTAAATATTGATTATGTCTATACAACTGTGGTATATTGTCAACAGTGTCCGCAGCGTACACAATATACAGATTTTTCAGCGTTACTATTGCATATTTTAACAAGGAAAAATACTATTAGTTATTGTGACAAAACTGTTAGTCATAGTCATCATTCCGGAGATTTTTGTAGATACTCGTATTGATGTCTACTACAAAACTGAAGTACATCACTATGCTCTATTTTCAATAAATTCCTCCGAAGGCCGAGCGTGCTTCTAAGCGAAGCGCGGTCGTGTTTTGTGCCCACGAGGAAAAAGAAGCCTTTCATGGCGAGTTCGAAGGCCAAGCTTTCACCAACTTTATTTCAAAATGTCAATGATCTTCAATGCCCATGTTAACATAGGTAATGTTAATCATCATGAACACAACTATTAGTACGAGTACTACTGATATGACATGCTACAAATAACCGTTTAATTTCCTTCGTATACTTGGGTTAAAAACTTAAGTCCAGACAACCTCCACGCAGTGACATAAAAAGGGTGCAACGTCTTCCAAGAAGCTTAAGTGTCACAGTTAGCTGGAAAACTAATGAAGATATTTTAAGCTACTACTTACTTTTCAGCAATAAATATATAGATATATATATATATATAATAGGCTTATAGGCCTTTCAAGCGGACATTAATACACAGATTTCGAAGGACAAGATCTTAATCATCGTGCTTGCTGCAATGTATGTAATTAAAATAAATACAAAGTGTGGTGTGGTGTTAACACTTGGAACAGTATTTTTTTCAACTATATAGAATTACAACCCAGCTTATTGAGAAATGTATACTGTATTCTCTTTGGAATATATCAAGAGAAAGACTTGACTTTACACAATCACTAATTTGACTGTTTTTTAAAGTTAACAACTTACCTACAGTAGCAACTAAAAACATGAGTAGGCATTTCATGGTCAAGATGTTTTGTGGTTTTGCATTGAATATCGCTATCAAATTGTTCCTTAAGTTAGGGCGGAAAATGAAGATTGGAAACAATAGATTAAATAAAATGTTGCATATTAAAGTTGTCTTACGTACACCGTGAATAAAATGAATGCCAACGTATTTGTAAAGTTCTTCAATCTTAATTTATATTAATGCCAATTAATGGAAGTAAAAAGCACTGCGACCGTCCCCTAGGTCAAACTTAATAGGCAGGTTTATATTGTGTGATACGTAATTTGGTTTTCTTTAAGTGAAGATGTAGATGGAATAAGTATATTTATATGGTAGTGGTAGTTAGCCGAACAAAATTAAAAGCAGGTAATTGTCTTAGTACATGCTAAATCCAATACGTACCGAACAATGAAGTGCAATCTAATTCCTTAGTAGGTTATACGACATATATACATCCATGTGAAAAAATATACATGGAATAATAAAATTTTCAAACAAGGGCTCCCTACATTTATTATCACATGAGACGTAAAACTTTTACTGCTGAAGACATTCATACGGAAGGACCATTTGGAAGCTGCATGCATCCAAGATAGTCCTGCGACCTTATTTAGTACGTCTTCCACATTGGCGGTGGACGATCTACCTGCTCTACCAGACTCTCAGTCAGACGGACAGATGGACAAACGGATAAACAGCATCAACCTACGGTTGGATATAGATAGGGATATAATGATATACTACCACACTATTGCCTACCACATTTAGTTCAAAGAATTTTACCCTTAACTGAAACCACACATTGAGCGTTATGTTTTAGTATTTATACCTTAGTTTTATTATAATATTATGATTTTAAGTGTTTGCTTAGATATACCAAATGTTGCAATACATCCCCATACACCGGTTAAAATCAACTAAGATAAAAAAATTGATGGTTGGATGGGTGCCTATAGAACGTGTTTACGAGATTCAAAGCCACACAAATGAATTGAATAAATATGAGCAATGATGAGAAATATTATTTTAAGATTTATCATTGGTGTAGTGGTGGCTTTGGAATGTTTGTAGGTTTGATTCCTGGTTAGGACAGTTGTTGGAATTATCCGACAGAGAAATTCACACTGTCTGGAACACTGCCCTATAGGTGACAAAAGGCCTTATACGAGTATGGGACCAATACGTACCTGGTATGGGTGTTTGATAAATACATGTACCTACCTGTCTAACATATGTAAGCATGAACATGATGGTATGTTATGTTTAAAATATGTATATCATTATTTACGTTACATATAAATTACTTTTACTAAAGTTAAACTCCAGGGATCCTTTGAAAACAAACTTATATTACATGTTTAAATATTTATTTTAAAGTTTACTTGTAATGAGTTTCGTGTGAATCAAAACAAGAAATACAAAAAATGATATATATGTTATATAATGTTTACACAGACCGTATTAACAAAATGGATGCCCAAGTCTTAAAAGGCGTTACGATTTGTAAAAAGCTTAAGAGATCTTTATGGTAGAGACGCTGCTGTTTGTACATACTTGTACAATTGGATTGTAAAATATTCTCCATGTAATGAGAATGTACTTACTATATTTCGTTTAGCTCCATATATATACCTTTTAGTATTATACAATGACATACATAGATATAAAAATATCATACTTATAGAATAAGAACTTAGCTTATTGAAATAGGGCGAGCATTTCTTTATTTTTCCTTATAAATATCAAGAGAAGGACTTGACTTAAAAAAAAAACGTTAAATTGACTACTTTTACAGTAAACAACTTTGAGAAAGTTCGATGGATTATTAATTATGTAGGTAGGTACGAACTGACCATTTCTTATTTTTGATATTTATACTGACCGATATAAATGTATTATTTGTGGCTCCGCAACACAGCTGATGATTGAACTATTTGCAACCAGTCCACAATATACACAGGCTTCGAAGGGGGCAAGAGACGCGTACAAACACACACATGAGAGCTAATGCAATCTAATTCCTTAATCGATGTTACAACATCCAAGTATTTACGGATAAGGTTTAAATATTATAAACTACCTTTTACCCGCGGACCTTCTTGCGTTTATAGTGACTTCCCTTTACAGGATACCTATGTGGCAAGATTCGTGAACATCGGCTCACTAATTTAAGCGTAGAGCAGAACAAACAAACGAATTAATTACGAACCGACAAATATTTTTGCATTTAAAATAATAATATTATATACTGATGTAATAGCTGAAAATATAATCTAAAACGTTCAGTTTTCAGGAGTAGGTAAAAGTAGTTTCAGTGTTAATTCTGATCATCAGTATTCATGTCAGCGAATTGACGCAGCTTTTTCTTGTAAGAGTTATCAATTCTAATAGAGAGTTTATTCCATATGCTTAGGTACTGTCACATTTTTTGTGTTACACGATGATATTTTAAATGTACCGATTATTATGTATTAGTGTAATGCTATAGGATGTAAGGAGTCTACTTACAACATAGTTCAAAGTTTTTTTCCTCTATGTTAGTGTATGGATAGTTTTTTATTTCGCACATTATCAATAATTCAATACACGTAGGGAACAAAATATTGAATAGAATAGAATATATAATAGGTAGTAGTAATGATTAGGTGGCGATCTCCATCCATCTTCTATACATTGGAGTCAGTACAAGTCTATCCGCTAGACTTCTGATGCCAGTGTTGTTGCTTATGTCTTCTCTGGACATGAAGGATGCTATGCGTTTCCTCTGGATGGAATGAAATGAGCCGACCCGGGGCTGTGAACATTTCAGAAGCGCTACAATGCAATAATATATTGTTATAGGCGCCTCGGGTTATCCTTCAGACTGGAAATTACAATATGACTAAGGTACTGTAAATTATTTACAATTTTAATATGTTGTCTTACATATGTATTAACGAAACAACTTTATTCAGACATATACTTAAGGTAGAGATGCTGTCTGTATACTCTATATATTATTACTTCAGTGTTTAGACTGGTACGATTAGGGTAGAAAGAATTGGAATGCCAAAAGTTATGGAAAAGGAACCTTTGAATAAAAGAGTTGTACCTACTTATTCGTACCTAATTATATAAGGAACGCCCCATGTAACCTGAGTTAACTTTGTTGTAAAGATTTCATACTCATGGATGTATCAGCTTCTTCATCAAGTTACTATCGATACCACTTCCATGTAATAGTGAAAACTTAATAACATGTAAAGTTGTTTCACAACAAACAAATTAACTAACGATGACTCGACAAACACGTATATTTTTGAATCTCTAACGGCTGCATAGCGAAATGATATTTTGTAATCTGCCCCCAAAAAAATATGATGGTTAAAATTAATTACAGAGATAAATGCTCGGATCAGTCATGGAGTTGTACCGAGCTCAGAAGATGCGTGTTCGATTCTCATCCTAGAATTTGTAATTTTCTCTCTTTTATTGCAATACATACAGGTCTATCTCTGTGCTAAGGACATATTAAGAAACAAAAATGAATCCCTTGGACAGCGTTTCGGACTAATTTCTCTATCATAAAAGCTGCAACAGGAACTTCCATAGTCCAAAGCACTCGAAACGCAGAAGACCGCAATGGATAGCGCTGAAATATTTAAAGAAAATCATCGTCTTCAACCACGACTCAACCGATGTCAAGAGTTAACGACGAAGAAGGGGGAATTATAATAAGAAAGCTGTGCGCTCCATCCCGCACCGGCCTGAAAATGCATTATCCTACATAATCAGTTTTAGTTTGAAAATGTATGTAAAGATCATTGATGCTATCACTTTTTTCGTTTGAAGTTTAAATTAAATCGCTTCAGTTGTAGAAGGAATCACTAGATGTTAATCAAAAGTTATTCAAATTATAAAAAAATGTTATTCAAAAGTTTTATAAAATATTTTCTACCCAGCTAACCAATCAAATTACTTTAAATTTGGCTGTACTAGGTATATGTATAGTGATGCCATACGATATACAGGCTACCTTTGTGCCAAAGTCCATCAATATTGTTTCAGTAGTTTGAATGTTAAAGCAGGCCAAACAAACAAGCAACGAACCGACAAACACTTTCGCATATGAAATATCGCTACCGATCTCTAAAGGTCTTTTCGCATATGGCCAGTTTTGCGGTATAAAAGTAGTTTCAGTGTTATATATTACATTGTATATGTGTCTGAATTTTCCAAGTTTTTATTATATGACTTTTGAAGCACTAACGCTTGGTTAAAGAAACCAAATTTTGCAATTAATCCCCTAAAACGAGGATTAAAACCCATTAGGAAGATATATTCCAAGCTTGCCATGTAGCGCGTCTTTGGTATCGTCTCGGTGGCCTAGGATACGGTTTGTCAGAAGACGCGGGTTCAAAACCCATTCCAGGATGGGTTATTTTTGTGATTAAATGGTAAATCGGACAACACTGATGTCTATTATGAGGTCTTAGGTTACTATTAAGACGGGTGTGCGGGCAGTACTGGTACCCACCCTCAAAGCTCATTTATTTTTGTCCAATATTTGACAGTTTGGTCTCGCTAGACAGTCGTTACAGCCTGAACAATAAGATAATACGGTTTGATAACTTACTGAATCATTTTTAGTTCTGTAAGTTATCAAACCGACCTGAACCTGGAGGTTGGCCGTAACTTACAGCGATAATTTTTTTAATAAACTGAATCAAAAACCCTAAAAAAAGCCCACCCTAAAATGTATATATACTAAATAATAGGTACTATACCAAATCATTAAAAGTAACAACACGCATCTGTCCATTCAAACAGTCATAGGTAGTACATTTTTATTGTTTAGTGGTAGTATTCAAGAGCAATATAAAATACCTGAATACCGCTGGTATTCAATTCAGTAGGCTGGTACTTACACAATAATACATATTTTTGAGGTCAAAAAATAAAAAAAAGTGCTATCCATCTGATTTGAAAACCAAAATTTTTCCTTTTGCATTTTGCCTTGCCTCTTATAAATTCATGGGATCCCCAGAAAGTTTTGAGAAACTGAAAAAACACCTAAAATGGATACAATATTTTCAATAAATCTTTTCCGACGAGCACGTTACACTCCAATAACTAAAGAGTAGTACGCCTTTCTTGGTAATATCATCATTGGCGGTTAATGACAATCGATCAGTAAGTTGCAAGGGTCACTAAAATGGTAAAAAAAATATTTACCCCAAAATGGAACCGATTTCAGCACCGAAAAGTGTAAAAGAACTTGTGGAAATTGGTACTTTTGTACTTTCATGGTACCGACTACCATTCTTTGTAACGGCAATGACCCGTTGACTTTGATATTGTTGCCAAACCGCTGGGCCAATTCTACTAACCAAATGTTGCTCCAACTTTAACTGAACTGTAGCTGAACGATGACAATTATACGTTTTTTATTGTGATATTTAAGTTAGATTTCTATTGTTACAATAAACTTTAAATTAAAACCTAATATGCTGTTAACTAAATAGATCATGTTTTATATATTTATCAGGACTTATCACGTATTATTTAAAATAGGTAAAAATATGTACCTTTCGCTCGACGTTTCGACCATGTTACCAGGTCAGGTGGCAGGTGGCCATGACTCTGTTGGACAGAGCGGACGCACTCTGTGACCCTGAACATGTAGAGGTTGAGAAAAAGCATGTTCAGGAGGTACTTAAAAGGAATGGCTAAAGTGTGACTAAACGCGGGCAGGCGAGACGCAAATGTCACAAGAGAGGGACTGACGTCGAGCGGCAGCCAGCTTTCATGCCTTACGTTAAAGGAGTAACGGATAAGGTAGGGACTTTGCTGAAGGAGTACTCCATCAAGACGGTGTATACCCCCTTATCTAAGCTGGTGAGGCATGTGAGGACACCGAAATACGTTATTCCTTTCCAGACCCCTGGTGTGTACAAGGTCGATTGTAGCTGCGGTAGTTCCTACATAGGTCAAACGAAGCATACCATAGCTAAAAGAATCAAAGAACATATCGCGGCCGTCAAAAATCGCCAGACACAGAAGTCGGCTATTGGAGAACATTTGCTTGAGGCGGGATCCGGTCACTGGATCGAGCTCCACGATCCGAAGGTCCTCTCCACTGAACGACATTATTTTTCAAGAATGGTTCGTGAAGCGGTTGAAATTAGAAAACATCGCAATTTCAACCGGGAAGATGGATTTAAGTCAGCGGCGTCGTGGAATCCCGTAGTGAGCAAGTGTACAAACCGCGGTGTAAGTACTAGGACATTTACCGATACAGTCAGTGTTGTGTGTCGTAGTGACAACCCTGCGATTTTTCAAGATCAAGTGAGGGTAGGAGAACAAAACACACGCTCTTCTCGCCGGACTCACCCGCAGTTTTCAGTCAGCTCGTGACCACGGCCATTGTAACATGGTCGAAACGTCGAGCGAAAGGTACATATTTTTACCTATATTAAATAATACGTGATAAGTCCCGATAAACATTTAAAACATGTGTTCAAATCGCGAAAGTTTAAAAATTACTATATAGATCATGACCGCGTCGTTAACGCATATCCGTATATTATATTTATATATGGGTAGTAGCGTTTAAGATGACGTTACGTTTCAAGTTGTCATCATAGAAATAGTAGAACAGCTTTTTGGGTTAGTATCCAACGGAGTCGAACTGATGTTGCAACTGAATAGATAGTTGAACGTTTTGAAAAAATAGAATTGGTTTGCAGATGCCAAAGTTTCTGAATAAATTAATTAGAAAGTAACATTAAAGGATTAACTTTTTGCGTCTCAGAGACATACATATACGTCAGTTTCATTTATAAATCTTTTGAGTTTATAATCATGGTATAGGAAAGATTAATACATAAGGAAGTTGATTTAGGAAGTTATCGATTTGTCCTAAATAGGGAAGCTAATCCAATCTTAGATGTGACCACCATTTTATTAAAATACTCAAAATAACAATTTTATATCTTGGCAAACTTAAAAGCAAGTGTTGGTTTATTTGACACAACAGAAGGAAGAGTGTTCCACATGTTACAAGTCTCCACGAGTCCTACCTACTCTACCTACAACTACATGTCAAACTAAGAGCTTTTTTAGACACACAGTCAGCGTGGTGGTGCTGTTCTTCAAGAAAGATGACAACACTTTACTTAAAAATTACAGACCCATCTCGCTTTTTAGCCATGTTTATAAGCTGTTTTCGAAGGTCATAACGAACCGTCTCAGTCGCAGGTTTGATGAATTCCAGCCTCCGGAACAAGCCGGTTTCCGAAAAGGCTATAGTACCATAGACCACATCCACACGCTACGGCAAGTTATACAGAAGACCGAAGAGTATAACTTGCCTCTTTGTTTAGCGTTTGTGGACTATGAGAAAGCCTTTGAATCGATCGAGACGTGGGCAGTGCTTGAGTCTCTCCAGCGGTGCCGTATTGACTATCGGCATATTGAAGTGCTGAAGTGTTTGTACAAAAACGCCTACATGTCAGTCCGAGTACAGAAGCAGAGTTCGAAGGCCTCCAGGTCCTATGATTCATCTCCTCATTTCTGATTCAATCACGTACAGTGACTCAGCACAGTTTTCTCCATTTTTGATGTAACGAATTTAACGATTTTGATACTCGTATTATGAGGCTCATAGTCAGAGAGCAGTGCCACAAGTCATCACTGGTAACATTCACTGGTCTAAGATTTGGCCTGCATGCATATCATAGAGTACCTTTTGTTCGCGGCTCCGTCTGCGTGGATATTTGATATACCGTAGCTGCTACGGTTTGCTACGGCAAAGCAAATTGTTTCCGGTCTATTTCTGTGTGAACTTTCATCAACAGCCGAGCATCATACACTATCAAATCTTTGCTTTTTATTATAAGAGTAGATAAAGATTAACACCAAGTACACATTATTATTGTGTCATAACTGTAATAATTAGACATATCTTATTGCACTTTTTTGTAGACATTGATGTCTTCTATAATTATACTGCAGTACATCACTCTGCTGCATTGTCCATAGTTTCCGAGTTTTGAATATATTGTGTGTTACTCAGTGATAATGTGACTTTTTTACGGCAAAACAATGTTTTAATCGATCCAAAGATGTTATATACGAACTGTAAGGGAAAGGTCTGATACCCCTAAGAATGTGATTGTGGTGGGAAGTGTGGTGTGAGACACTGCATGTCTGTACTTACGTAATTACTGTTCATGAAGTTGTCTCATATTCTCTATGGTTCTATATTCCTTGGCCAGTGGCCGAAGAAATAATATTGTGGTAAACCATGATATTAAAAACGTCACTATCGTAAAGTGTGTGTTTATACAACTCTCTTGCCTTCATAAAATGCCTTTACCTGCGTATGGAAGAGCGGACCAGTAAACTCGCCCCGCGCCCAGTTGATTGTAATTTTTTTTTTTAAATTTGGCATATCAAAATAAGTAAGCAGGTTATTTCCTACTACATACTTATTAAATGAAAGGCCAGAATAAAACAGTTTTCCCTTCGCCGTTAGAATGCGATTGAAATGCGAAACGTAAGAAACAAAGGACTCTACTTACTGTGTTTGTGTGTGCCGTGAATCATTAGTGCGCAAGTGTTAGGTACTGTAAGGGTACTATAGCATGTGAAATCATTATTATTTCTGTTACAAATATGACACAAAAGTTTAAGTAATATTGTCGTGCAGGAGTTCATCTACTTATTAACAAAGTTGAAATCAAAAAAGTTGTGATTGCATGATATTTTATATGTTTATATATTTCATGATAAAAGAAGTTTAAAAAATACGCAATTATCAGCGTACCTGCTACTTCAGTTTACAAATTGTTCCTGTACATCTTATAGATGCCAAAGTTCCTACAGTATAAATATCTTAATAAATATTCTGTTTTAAATAAGGATAATTTAGATATCATTGAATAACAAAGTTTCTCGTATTATAAAATATAATGTTCACACACTCGTACCCAGTACCGTAGAGGTACCAAGTAGTTTAAGTATTTTTTTAAAGCCGGTACAAGCACGAAGTCTACCAGGTGTTAGGTGCTAACCTCTGCCTTTATCAGACGTATGCCCTCGCATTGCGCACGTAAACATAAGACATTGTTAAGTCTCAATGTGCCTGTAATTTTACCTGCACCCATACCCTTCAAAACCAGAACACAATATTGCGAAGGTTACTGCTTCAGGAAGAAAATGATATGGTGGCAGTCTTCCCCGGATGACCAAATCCACGATGAGTTCTACTGCTACTATGTAGGTAGGTAAATAGATAGATAAACCCTTTATTGCAACACCACATTATATAATATAACTAACAAATACGAGTAAACAGGATAATATAATTGAAAACTATTACTCAGCAATAAAAAAATAAAATTAAGTGTAACAATTGGCGGTCTTATCGGTCAAAGCGATCTCTTTCGATTCTGGTATGTACCTCCAATCTAACGACTATACCACACTCTTTTGTCTTTTTAACTCCAGCTCTATCCTTGAGCCTCAATTGCACTAAGAGAAATGCTCGCTTTGTAACTTGTATGGGAGTTATGATTTTTTATGCAACTGAATGCAGATCATTTTTTGAGCTCTTAAGCTGTCCTCCAAGACTACTGCTCACGTTTATCACTGCACTAAGGGGTTGGATCCCTTAACAAACATACACAAGAACTCTATGTCCCGACTTAAACTGTAATTAAAGGCAAAATTTCTGCAATTGAACTTGTATGAAAATTTTTACTTTTCTGTTCAAATGGTTACAAGTTTAGCAACAAAAAAACTAATGCACAAGGACAAACGCGGGCCACTCGTGGCCCGCGCACCGCCCAAAAAGCTAGTCATCATCTCATTATATAAAGATGGATTACCACTGACTGACTCACTCACTCATTGACCTCTTTGTTCTCATAGAAGGAGCAATGGGGGGTATAGAAGGTGTAGGGGAAAAGTGTAGGGGGGCTCAATTCGAGTGGGGGAAAAATCCTAAAAGTGCTGAATGTGGAAGTGTGATGGAACAGGTCAACGGCTCTCGGAAACTATAAAAGATGGGGGGTAGGTGTCAAAACTAAAAATGAATAAAAACCTGGGCAACTGCCAAAAATTAAAAAAAAAACATGCCTCCCGAACAAAAGACGATCGCTCCCATACAAAATGTAAATGCTTATAATTCCTAAACCGTTTGAGATAAGTAGAAAGTGTTTGACCAAATGTCATAGGGAATCGGAAGGGTAATTTGGAGAATGTGTCAAAAATCCAAGATGGCGGATTCAAAATGGCGGCCGAATTGAAAGTTTGTCCGATCCGGCTCAAAATTGGTATCGGGGGGTTTTTGGGGCCCCACATTCGAAATATGAAAACCATTTTTTGATGACGTCATTTTTCAATATGGCCGCCATACATATGTTTTTTCGGATTTTCAATGGGTCATTTCTCCCAGTGGGCGTGATGGGGATTATGGTTTTGTAGGGTTATATGTGGGGTTACGATAGTTGATTTTAGAAGAAACTGAATTAAGGTGAACGTGGAATACCAGGTAGAACAGGTCAACGGCTCTCGGAAACTAAAGGATATAAGGGGTAAGTGCCAGAACTAATGTTGACAAGCACCCTGGGCAACTGCCAAAAATTAAAAAAAAAACACACCTCCCAAACAAAAGACGATCGCGCCCATACAAAATGTAAATTCTTATAGCGCCTCAACCGTTAAAGATAGGTACAGAAGGTTTGAACTAATGTTTTAGGGGACTGGAAATGCAATTTGGCGGAAATGTCAAAAATTCAAGATGGCGGATTCAAGATGGCGGCTACCTTAAATATTAGTCCGATCCGACTGAAAATCGATATCTAAGGGTTTTTAGAGTCCCCGATTCGAAATATGAAATCCATTTTTTGATGACGTCATTTTTCAACATGGCCGCCATACAATTTTTTTCTCTGGAAATTTTATCGTAGTTTTTCGACATGTTGGCATGATGGAACGCTGAGGCTTTGTAAGTAAAAAATATAGGCAGTGGTCTTACGTCCTTAAGTGACACCTACAATGAGCTGAATGTGTACCTTCTGATGGAACAGCTTGACGGGTCTCGGAAACTAAAAGAGATAGGGGGTAAGTGCTTAAACTAATATTGACAAGCGCCCTGGGCAAATACCAAAAATTAAAAAAAAAACACACCTCCCAAACAAAAGACGATCGCGCCCATACAAAATGTAAATGCTTATAACGCCGAAACTGTTAAAGATAGGTACGGAGGGTTTGAACTAATGTTTTAGGGGACCGTAAATGCAATTTGGCGGAAATGTCAAAAATCCAAGATGGCGGATTCAAGATGGCGGCTACCTTGAATAATGGCCTGATCTGACTGAAAATCGATATTTAGGGGTTTTAAGAGTCCCCAATTAGAAAGATGAAACCAATTTTTGGATGACGGCGTCAGTCATAATGGCGAGGCCGCAGGCCGAGCTATATTGACGAGGCCGAAGGTTGAATGTGTTTCTAAGTGAAGCGAGGCCGAAGGCCGAGCGTCCTTCTAAGCGAAACGAGGCCGAAGGCTGAGCGTCCTTTTAAGCAAAGCGAGGCCGAAGGCCGAGCGTGCTTCTAAGCAAAACGAGGCCGAAGGCCGAGCATGCTTCTAAGCAAAGCGAGGCCGAAGGCCGAGCGTGCTTCTAAGCGAAACGAGGCCGAAGGCCGAGTGAGCTCCTAATCGAAATGAAGCCGAAGGCCGGGCGTCCTTCTAAGCAAAGCGAGGCCGAAGGCCGAGCGTACTTCTAAGCGAACCGAAGCCGAAGGCCGGGCATGCTTCTAAGCAAAGCGAAGCCGTTTCCTAGGTCAAACTTAATAGGCAGGTTTATATTGTTTATATTGTGTGATACGTAATTTGGTTTTCTTTAAGTAAAGATGATGATGGAATAAGTATATTTATATGGTAGTGGGAGTTAGCCGAACAAAATTTAAAGCAGTTAATTGTTTTAGTACATACTAAATCCAATACGTACCGAACAATGAAGTGCAATCTAATTCCTTAGTAGGTTTTACGACATATATACATCCATGTGAAAAGATATACATGGAATAATAAAATTTTCAAACAAGGGTTACCTACATTTATTATCACATGAGACGTAAAACTTTTACTGCTGAAGACATGCATACGGAAGGACCAGATGAAAGCTGTCGGTGGACGACATACCTGCTCTAGCAGACTCTCAGTCAGACGGACAGATGGACAATCGGATAAACAGCATCAACCTACGTTTGGATATAAATACGGATATAATGATATACTACCACACTATTGCCTTCCACATTTAGTTCAAAGAATTTTACCCTAAGACTTAACTGAAACCACACATTGAGCGTTATGTTTTAGTATTTATACCTTAGATTTATCGTAGTATTATGGTTTTTAAGTGCTAATGCTTGCTTAGATAAACCAAATCTTGAAATACATCCTCATACACCAGTTAAAATCAACTAAGAGAAAAAAAAATTGATGGTTGGATGGGTGCCTATAGAAAGTGTCTACGATATTCAAAGCCACACAAATGAATTAAATAAATATGAGCAATGATGAGAAATATCGTTTTAAGATTTATCGTTGGTGTAGTCGTGGCTTTGGAATGTTTGTAGGTTTGATTCCCGGTTAGGACAGTTGTTGGAATTTTCCGACAGAGAAATTGACACTGTCTGGAACACTGCCCTGTAGGTGATAAAAGGCCTTATACGAGTATGGTACCTATACGTACTTGGTATGGGTGTTTGATAAATACATGAACCTACCTGTCTAAGATATGTAAGCATGAACATAATGGTATGTTTTGTTTTAAATATGTATATCATTATTTACGTTACATATAAATTACTTTTACTAAAGTTAAACTCCAGGAATCCTTTGAAAACAAACTTATACTACATGTTTAAATATTTATTTTAAAGTTTACTTGTAATGAGTTTCGTGTGAATCAAAACAAGAAATACAAAAAAAATTATATATAATGTTTACACAGACAGTATTAACAAAATGGGTGCCCAAGACTTAAAAGGCGTTACGATTTGTAAAAAGTTTATGAGATATTTATGGTAGAAACGCTGTTTGTACATACAATTGAATTGTAAAACATTCTCCACGTAATGAGAATGTACTTACTATATTTCGTTTAGCTCCATATATATACCTTTTAGTATAATACAATGACATACATACATATAAAAATATCATATTTATAGAATAAGAACTTAGCTGATTGAAAAAGAGCAAACATTTTTAATTTTTCCTTATAAATATCAAGAGAAGGACTTGATTTGAAAAAAAACGTTCAATTGACTACTTTTACAGTAAACAACTTTGAGAAGGTTCGATGGATTATTAATTATGTATGTAGGTGCGAACTGACCATTTCATATTTTTGATATTTATACTGACCAATATAAATGTATTATTTGTGGCTCCGCAACACAGCTGACGATTGAACTATTTGCAACCAGTCCACAATATACACAGGCTTCGACGGGGTCAAGAGACACGTACAAACACACACATGAGAGCTAATGCAATCTAATTGCTTAATCGATGTTACAACATCCAAGTATTTACGGATAAGGTTTAAATATTATAAACTACCTTTCAGCCGCGAACCTTCTTGCGTTTATAGTGACTTCCCGTTACGGGATACCTATGTGGCAAGATTTGTGAACATAGGTTCACTAATTTAAGCGTAGAGCAGAACAAACAAACTAATTAATTACGAACCGACAAATATTTCGCATTTAAAATAATAATATTATATACTGATGTAATAGCTGAAAATTATATCTAAAACGTTCAGTTTTCAGGAGTAGGTAAAAGGAGTTTCAGTGTTAATTCTGATCATCAGTATTCATGTTAGTGATTTGACGCAGCTTTTTCTTGAAAGAATTATCTATTCAAATAGAGAGTCTATTCCATATGCTTAGGTACTGTCACATTTTTTGTGTTACACGATGATATTTTAAATGTACCGATTATTATGTATTAGTGTATTGCTATAGGCTATAGGATATAAGGAGTCTACTTACAACATAGTTCAAAGTTTTTTTTCTCTATGTTAGTGTATGGATAGTTTTTTTATTTCACACATTATCAATAATTCAAAACACGTAGGGAACAAAATATTGAATGGAATAGAATATATAATAGGTAGTAGTAATGATTAGGTGGCGATCTCCATCCATCGTGTATACATTGGTGTCAGTACAAGTCTATCCGCTAGAATTCTGATACCAGTGTTGTTGCTTATGTCTACTCTGGACATGAAGGATGCTATGCGTTTCCTCTGGATGGAATGAAATGAGCCGACCCGGGGCTGTGAACATTTCAGAAGCGCTACAATGCCATAATATATTGTTAAAGGCGCCTCGCGTTCTATATTGGCGTCATCCTTCAAACTGGAAGTTACAATATGACTAAAGTACTGTAAATTATCTACAATTTTAATAAGTTGTCTTACATATGTATTAACGAAACAACTTTATTCAGACATATACTTAAGGTAGAGATGCTGTCTGTATACTCTATATATTATTACTTCAGTGTTTAGACTGGTACGATTAGGGTAGAAAGAATTGGAAGGCCAAAAGCTATGGAAAAGGAACCTTTGAATAAAATAGTTGTACCTACTTATTCGTACCTAATTATATAAGGAACGTCCCATGTAACCTGAGTTAACTTTGTTGCAAAGATTTCATACTCATGGATGTATCAGCTTCTTCATCAAGTTACTATCGATACCACCTCCATGTAATAGTGAAAACTTTATTGTATTGTAATATTACATGTAAAGTTGTTTCACAACAAACAAATTAACTAACGATGACTCGACAAACACGTATATTTTGAATCTCTAACGGCTGCATAGCGAAATGATATTTTGCAATCTGCCCAAAAAAAAATATGATGGTTAAAATTAATTAGATTAGAGAGATAAATGCTCGGATCATTCATATGGAGTTGTACCGAACTCAGAAGACGCGTGTTCGAACCTTATCCTAGAATTTGTAATTTTCTCTCTTTTATTGCAATACATACAGGTCTATCTCTGTGCTAAGGACATATTAAGTAACAAAAAATGAATCCCTTGGACAGCGTTTCGGAGTAATGTCTCTATCATAAAAGCTGCAACAGAAACTTCCATAGTCCAAAGCCCTCGAAACGCAGAAGACCGCAATGGATAGCGCTGCAATATTTAAAGAAAATCATCGTCTTCAACCATGACTCCGATGTCAAGAGTGAACGACGAAGAAGGGGGAATTATAATAAGAAAGCTGTGCGCTCCATCCCGCACCGGAAAATGTATTATCCTACATAATCAGTTTTAGTTTGAAAATGTATGTAAAGATAATTGATGCTATCACTTTTTGCGTTTGAAGTTTAAATTTAATCCCTTCAGTTGTAGAAGTAATCACTTAAAATGTTATTCATAAGTTTTATAAAATATTTTCTACCCCACTAACCAATCAAATTACTTTAAATTTGGCTGTACCAGGTATATGTATAGTGACGCCATACGATATACAGGCTACCTTTGTGCCAAAGTCCATCAATATTGTTTCAGTAGTTTGAATGTAAAAGCAGGCCAAACAAACAAGCAACGAACCGACAAACACTTTCGCATATGGCCAGTTTTGCGGTATAAAAGTAGTTTCAGTGTTATATATTACGTTGTATATGTGTCTGAATTTTCCAAGTTTTTATTATATGACTTTTGAAGCACTAACGCTTGGTTAAAAAAACCAAATTTTGCAATTTATCCCCTAATACGAGGATTAAAATCCATTAGGAAGATATATTCCAAGCTTGCCATGTAGCGCGTCTTTGGTATCGTCTCGGTGGCCTAGGATACGGTTTGTCAGAAGACGCGGGTTCAAAACCCTTTCCAGGATGGGTTATTTTTGTGATTAAATGGTAAATCGGACAACACTGATGTCTATTATGAGTTCGTTACTACTCCGACGGGTGTGCGAGCAGTAGGTATTGATACCCATCCTCAAAGCTCTTTTATTTTTGTCCTATAATTTGACAGTTTGGTCTCGCTAGGCAGGCGTCACGGCCTGAAAAATAAGATAATACGGTTTGATAAGTTACTGAATCATTTTTAGTTCAGTAAGTTATCAAACCGGCCTGAAGCTGGAGGTTGGCCGTAACTTACAGCGATAACTTTTCTAATAAACTGAATCAAAAACCCTAAAAAAAGCCCACCATAAAATGCTTTATACTAAATAATAGGTACTATACCAAATCATTAAAAGTAACAACACGCATCTATCCATTCAAACAGTCATAGGTAGTACATTTTTATTGTTTAGTGGTAGTATTCAAGAGCAATATAAAATACCTGAATACCGCTGGTATTCAATTCAGTAGGCTGGTACTTACACAATAATACATATTTTTGAGGTCAAATAATAAAAAAAAGTGCTATCCATCTAATTTGAAAACCAAAATTTTTCCTTTTGCATTTTGCCTTGCCTCTTATAAATTCATGGGATCCCCAGAAAGTTTTGAGAAACTGAAAAAACACCTAAAATGGATAGAATATTTTCAATAAATCTTTTTCGACGAGCACGTTACACTCCGATAACTGAAGAGTAGTACGCCTTTCTTGGTAATATCATCATTGGCGGTTAATGACAATCGATCAGTAAGTTGCAAGGGTCACTAAAATGGTAAAAAAAATATTTACCCCAAAATGGAACCGATTTCAGCACCGAAAAGTGTAAAAGAACTTGTGGAAATTGTTACTTTTGTACTTTCATGGTACCGACTACCATTCTTTGTAACGGCAATGACCCGTTGACTTTGATATTGTTGCCAAACCGCTGGGTCCGATTCTACTAACCAAATGTTGCTCCAACTTTAACTGAACTGTAGCTGTACGATGACAATTATTCGTTTTTTATTGTGCTATTTAAGTTAGATTTCTATTGTTACAATAAACTTTAAATTAAAACCTAATATGCTGTTAACTAAATAGATCATGTTTTAAATGTTTATCAGGACTTATCACGTATTATTTAAAATAGGTAAAAATATGTACCTTTCGCTCGACGTTTCGACCATGTTACCAGGTCAGGTGGCAGATGGCCAGGTCTCTGTTGGACAGAGCGGACGCCCTCTGTGACCCTGAACATGTAGAGGTTGAGAAAAAGCATGTTCAGGAGGTACTTAAAAGGAATGGCTATAGTGTGACTAAACGCGGGCAGGCGAGACGCAAATGTCACAAGAGAGGGACTGACGTCGAGCGGCAGCCGGCTTTCATGCCTTACGTTAAAGGAGTAACGGATAAGGTAGGGACTTTGCTGAAAGAGTACTCCATCAAGACGGTGTATACCCCCTTATCTAAGCTGGCGAGGCATGTGAGGACACCGAAAGACGTTATTCCTTTCCAGACCCCTGGTGTGTACAAGGTCGATTGTAGCTGCGGTAGTTCCTACATAGGTCAAACGAAGCATACCATAGCTGAAAGAATCAAAGAACATATCGCGGCCGTCAAAAATCGCCAGACACAGAAGTCGGCTATTGCAGAACATTTGCTTGAGGCGGGATCCGGTCACTGCATCGAGCTCCACGATCCGAAGGTCCTCTCCACTGAACGACATTATTTTCAAAATGGTTCGTGAAGCGGTTGAAATTAGAAAACATCGCAATTTCAACCGGGAAGATGGGTTTAAGTTAGCGGCGTCGTGGAATCCCGTAGTGAGCAAGTGTACAAACCGCGGTGTAAGTACTAGGACATTTACCGATACAGTCAGTGTTGTGTGTCGTAGTGACAACCCTGCGATTTTTCAAGATCAAGTGAGCCCTCAGGTAGGAGAACAAAACACACGCTCTTCTCGCCGGACTCACCCGCAGTTTTCAGTCAGCTCGTGACCACGGCCATTGTAACATGGTCGAAACGTCGAGCGAAAGGTACATATTTTTACCTATATTAAATAATACGTGATAAGTCCCGATAAACATTTAAAACATGTGTTCAAATCGCGAAAGTTTAAAAATTACTATATAGATCTTGACCGCGTCGTTAACTCATATCCGTATATTATATTTATATATGGGTAGTAGCGTTTAAGATGACGTTACCTTTCAAGTTGTCATCATAGAAATAGTAGAACAGCTTTTTGGGTTAGTATCCAACGGAGTCGAACTGATGTTGCAACTGAATAGATAGTTGAACGTTTTGAAAAAATAGAATTGGTTTGCAGATGCCAAAGTTTCTGAATAAATTAATTAGAAAGTAACATTAAAGGATTAACTTTTTGCGTCAGAGACATACATATACGTCAGTTTCATTTATAAATCTTTTGAGTTTATAATCACGGTATAGGAAGGATTAATACATAAGGAAGTTGATTTAGGAAGTTATCGATTTGTCCTAAATAGGGAAGCTAATCCAATCTTAGATGTGACCACCATTTTATTAAAATACTCAAAATAACAATTTTATATCTTGGCAAAATTAAAAGCAAGTGTTGGTTTATTTGACATAACAGAAGGAAGAGTGTTCCACATGTTACAAGTCTCCACGAGTCCTACCTACTCTACCTACAACTACATGTCAAACTAAGAGCTTTTTTAGACACACAGTCAGCGTGGTGGTGCTGTTCTTCAAGAAAGATGACAACACTTTACTTAAAAATTACAGACCCATCTCGCTTTTGAGCCATGTTTATAAGCTGTTTTCGAAGGTCATAACGAACCGTCTCAGTCGCAGGTTTGATGAATTCCAGCCTCCGGAACAAGCCGGTTTCCGAAAAAGCTATAGTACCATAGACCACATCCACACGCTACGGCAAGTTATACAGAAGACCGAAGACTATAACTTGCCTCTTTGTTTAGCGTTTGTGGACTATGAGAAAGCCTTTGATTCGATCGAGACGTGGGCAGTGCTTGAGTCTCTCCAGCGGTGCCGTATTGACTATCGGCATATTGAAGTGCTGAAGTGTTTGTACAAAAACGCCTACATGTCAGTCCGAGTACAGAAGCAGAGTTCGAAGGCCTCCAGGTCCTACGATTCATCTCCTCATTTCTGATTCAATCACGTACAGTGACTCAGCACAGTTTTCTCCATTTTTGATGTAACGAATTTTACGATTTTGAGCTTACATACTCGTATTATGAGGCTCATAGTCAGAGAGCAGTGCCACAAGTCGTCACTGGTAACATTCACTGGTCTAAGATTTGGCCTGCATGCATATCATAGAGTACCTTTTGTTCGCGGCTCCGTCTGCGTGGATATTTGATATACCGTAGCTGCTACGGTTTGCTACGGCGTAGCAAACTGTTTCCGGTCTATTTCTGTGTGAACTTTCATCAACAACCGAGCATCATACACTATCAAATCTTTGCTTTTTATTATAAGAGTAGATAAAGATTAACACCAAGTACACATTATTATTGTGTCATAACTGTAATAATTAGACATATCTTATTGCACTTTTTTGTAGACATTGATGTCTTCTATAATTATACTGCAGTACATCACTCTGCTGCATTGTCAATAGTTTCCGATTTTTGAATATATTGTGTGTTACTCAGTGATAATGTGACTTTTTTACGGCAAAACAATGTTTTAATCGATCCAAAGATGTTATATACGAACTATAAGGGAAAGGTCTGATACCCCTAAGAGTGTGATTGTGGTGGGAAGTGTGGTGTGAGACGCTGCATGTCTGTACTTACTTAATTACTGTTAATGAAGTTGTCTCATATTCTCTATGGTTCTATATTCCTTGGCCAGTGGCCGAAGAAATAATATTGTGGTAAACCATGAAATTAAAAACGTCACTATCGTAAAGTGTGTGTTTATACATCTCTCTCGCCTTCATCAAATGCCTTTACCTGCGTATGGAAGAGCGGACCAGTAAACTCGCCCCGCGCCCAATTGATTGTAAAATATTTTTTTGAAATTTGGCATACCAAAATAAGTAAGCAGGTTATTTCCTACTACATACTTATTAAATGAAAGGCCAGAATAAAACAGTTTTCCCTTCGCCGTTAGAATGCGATTGAAATGCGAAACGTAAGAAGCAAGGGACTCTACTTACTGTGTCACTGTGTGTGCCGCGAATCATTAGTGCGCAAGTGTTAGGTACTGTAAGAGTACTATAGCATGTGAAATCATTATTATTTCTGTTACAAATATGACACAAAAGTTTGAGTAAATTTGTCGTGCAGGAGTTCATCTACTTATTAACAAAGTTGAAATCAAAAAAGTTGTGATTGCATGATATTTTATATGTTTATTTATTTCATGATAAAAGAAGTTTAAAAAATACGCAATTAACAGCTTACCTGCTACTTCAGTTTACAAATTGTTCCTGTACATCTTATAGATGCCAAAGTTCCTACAGTATAAATATCTTAATAAATATTCTGTTTTAAATAAGGATAATTTAGATATCATTGAATAACAAAGTTTCTCGTATTATAAAATATAATGTTCACACACTCGTACCCAGTACCGTAGAGGTACCAAGTAGTTTAAGTATTTTTTTAAAGCCGGTACAAGCACGAAGTCTACCAGGTGTTAGGTGCTAACCTCTGCCTTTATCAGACGTATGCCCTCACAACTGCATTGCGCACGTAAACATGAGACATTGTTAAGTCTCAATGTGCCTGTATTTTACCTGCACCCATACCCTTCAAAACCAGAATACAATATTGCGAAGGTTACTGCTTCAGGAAGAAAATGATATGGTGGCAGTCTTCCCCGGATGACCTCATTCACGAAGAGTTCTACTGCTACTATGTAGGTAGGTAAATAGATAGATAAACCCTTTATTGCAACACCACATTATATAATATAACTAACAAATACAAGTAAACAGGATAATATAATTGAAAACTATTACTCAGCATTATAAAAATAAAATTAAGTGTAACAATTGGCGGTCTTATCGGTCAAAGCGATCTCTTCCAGACAACCATGTTATTGAAAAGGAAGCTTGAATAAAAAAAGGTCTCGAAGGAAGTTTCTTTGGATACCTGTGGAGACTCTCGTGACACATTTACCACCGACCACAATAAGAAGTAGAGGCCCTAAACAAAAATTGAAAAGAATTCTGGTATGTACTTACAATCTAACGACTATACCACACTCTTTTGTCTTTTTAACTCCAGCTCTATCCTTGAGCCTCAATTGCACTAAGAGAAATGCTCGCTTTGTAACTTGTATGGGAGTTATGATTTTTTATGCAACTGAATGCAGATCATGTTTTGAGCTCTCAAGCTGGCCTCCAAGACTACTGCTCGCGTTATCCACTGCACTAAGGGGTTGGATCCCTTAACAAACATACACAAGGACTCTATGTCCCGACTTAAACTGTAATTAAAGGCAAAATTTCTGCAATTGAACCTGTATGAAAATTTTTACTTTTCTGTTCAAATGGTTACAAGTTTAAATAAAAAAAATACTGCACAAGGACAAACGCGGGCCACTCGTGGCCCGCGCACCGCCCAAAAAGCTAGTCATATTATATAAAGCTCGATTACCATTCATGTACTGATTGACATAAATGGAACGGTATGAAGGAGCAATGGGGGGTATAGAAGATGTACGGAAAAAGTGTAGGGGGGGTTCTGAAACCAAAGGGAAAAGTCTGAGATGAGCTGAATGTGGAAGTGTGATGGAACTGGTTAACGGCTCTCGGAAACTGTAAAAGATAGGGGGTAGGTGTCAAAACTAAAAGTGACCAAAAACCTGGGCAACTACCAAAAATTTAAAAAAAAACATGCCTCCCGAACAAAAGACGATCGCTCCCATACAAAATGTAAATGCTTATAATTCCTAAACCGTTTGAGATAAGTATAAAGTGTTTGACCAAATGTCATAGGGAATCGAAAGGGTAATTTGGTAAAAGTGTCAAAAATCCAAGATGGCGGATTCAAAATGGCGGCCGAATTGAAAGTTGGTCCGATCCGGCTCAAAATTGGTATCGGGGGGTTTTTGGGGTCCCACATTCCAAATATGAAAACCATTTTTTGATGACGTCATTTTTCAATATGGCCGCCATACAAATGTTTTTTCGGATCTTTAATGGATCATTTCTCCCAGTGTGCGTGATGGGGCTGATGGTTTTGTAGGGTTATATGTGGGGTTAGGGTAGGTGACTTTCGAAGAAACTGAATGGAGCTGAACGTGGTATACCAGGTAGAACAGGTCAACGGCTCTCGGAAACTAAAAGAGATAGGGGGTAAGTGCCAAAACTAATATTGACAAGCACCCTGGGCATTTTCTAAAAATTAAAAAAAAACACACCTCCCGAACAAAAGACGATCGTTCCCATACAAAATGGAAATGCTTATAACGCCACAACCGTTAAAGATAGGTATGAGGTGTTTTAACTAATATGATAGGGGACCGAAAGGGCAATTTGGGTGATATGTCAAAAATCCAAGATGGCGGATTCAAGATGGCGGCTACCTTAAATATTAGTCCGATCCGACTGAAAATCGATATCTAAAGGTTTTTAGAGTCCCTGATTCGAAATATGAAATCCATTTTTTGATGACGTCATTTTTCAACATGGCCGCCATACAATTTTTTTCTCTGGAATTTTTATCGTTGTTTTTCGACATGTTGACATGATGGAACGCTGAGGCTTTGTAAGTGAAAAGTATAGTCAGTGGTCTTACGTCCTTAAGTGACATCTGAAAGGAGCTGAATCTGAACCTTCTGATGGAACAGCTTGACGGCTCTCGGAAACTAAAAGAGATAGGTAGTTAGTGCCAAAACTAATATTGGCAAGCACCCTGGGCATTTCTTAAAAATTAAAAAAAAATTACACCTCCCGAACAAAAGACGATCGCGCCCATACAAAATGTAAATGCTTATAACGCCGAAACCGTTAAGGATAGGTACGGGGGGTTTGAACTAATATTTTACGGGACCGGACATGCAATTTGGCGAAAATGTCAATAATTCAAGATGGTGGATTCAAGATGGCGGCTTCCTGGAATAATGGTCCGATTCGGCTGAAAATCGATATCTAAGGGTTTTTAGAGTCCCCAATTAGAAATATGGAACCCATTTTTTGATGACGGCATTGTTCATAATTTTCACAATGGCCATAGGTCGAAATTAGAGCCTGCGAGGCCGTAGGCCGAGCTATACTGGCGAGGCCGCAGGCCGAGCTATATAGGTCGAAGGCCAAGAGTGCTTCTAAGCGAAGCGAGGCTGAAGGCCGAGCGTACTTCTAAGCGAAGCGAGGCCGAAGGCCGAGCATGCTTCTAAGCGAAGCGAGGCCGAAGGCCGAGCGTACTTCTAAGCGAAGCGAGGCCGAAGGCCGAGCATGCTTCTAAGCGAAGCGAGACCGAAGGCCGAGCGTCTTTCTAAGCGAAGTGAGGCCGAAGGCCGAGCGTGCTTCTAAGCGAAGCGAGTCCGAGTTTTGAGCCTACGAGGAAATAGAAGTCTTTCATAGCGAGTTTATTTCAAAATTTCAATGATCTTCAAGACATCTGCCCACGTTTACATAGGTAATGTCATGAAATTGTGTAAATCATGAATACTACTATAAGTACTTGATTGATAATTATACAGATAATTATGTAGATTAACTCTTTAGTGAAACACCATAATACAAATATATGTTACAAATAAATAAAATAGAATAAAATAAAATCACAATCAAAATATTTCACAATTAAATAGGTACTTTAAATTTAAAGTGTCAGAATGGGTGGTCTTATCGCTCAGAGCAATCTCTTTCAGACAACCATTCACGGAAAGAAATAGGCATAAACTTATAAGGTCGGTGTGAATAAAACAAGTGTACTAAACACTACATATAGCAAAACTCAAGATTATAAATATAAAAAATACTTATAATATACTCGTATACAAACTATACTTATATAATTATACTATACGTAAAATTATTATAAAAAAGATAATAAGTAGGTTTGCAGTTAGTTATTTCGCGAAGCTAAATGCTTTGACACGTTTTTTGAAGATGCCTAAAGAAGGCGCGCATATAATTTCGTAGAGTAAAGTGTTCCATAGACGAACAGCTTCAACACAAAGTAGGAACCAAAAAAATTGGTGCGGGTTATCGGGGTACTTAACATTAAGTGCTCTGATGATCGTAGAGAAAAAGAGCTCCTAACATGTAAAAATTCAACATTTTACGTACTACTGATATGACATGCTACAAGTAAACGTTAAATTTCCTTCGTAAGCTTGGGTTTGTTATGAACTTGAGTCCAAACAACACTTCACGCAGTGGTATAAAAAGGGTGCAGCGTCTTCCAAGAAGCTTAAGGTGTCACAGCTGGAAAACTAATGGCGACATCTTAAGCCATTACTTACTTTTGAGCAATAAATATATCTTCATATAATAGGCTTATAGGCCTTTCATGGGGACATTAATATACAGATTTTGAAGGTCACGATCTTAATGTCATGGTAGAGATGCTTACTTGTTGTCATTCGTTAGTCACTGGTACGACATACATCCATGTTAATAAAATAAATACAAAGTGTGGTGTGGTGTTCACGCTTGGGACAGTATTTTTTTTTCAACTATATTGAATAAGCACTCAGCTTATTGAGAAATGTATAGCTCTATTCATTTTCCCTTGAATATATCAAGAGAATAGCTTGACAAAATCATTTATTTGACTGCTTTTAAAGTAAACAACTTACCGTAGCAACTAGAAGCGTGCAGAGTAGGCATTTTATGGTAAAGATGTTTTGTGGTTCTGCATTGAATATCGCGATTAAATCATTCGAAAATGAAGATTAGAAACACTAGATTAAGTAAAATGTAACACATTAAAGTCGCGAAGTTGTCGGAAAAGTAGCCACTGCAGATGAGATACAAACTCTAATACAGGTCAAACTTACGCACAACGTAAGTGAAATGAATACCAAAGTTTTAGAGGTGTTATTACGATTTGTAAAGTTTTTCAATCTAACATATGTTTTCTGAAAGTCAAGGAATGGAAGTAAAAAACACTGCGACCGTCCCCTAGGTCAATCTGGATGTGCCAATATATGGTACGCAGGTTGGTTTATTTTTAAGTTAATCTTATAATGTAAATAGTATAATTATATCGTAGTGGGACTGTGGGAGTAAGCAGAACAAAAATAAAACCAGTTAATTGTCTTGGTACATAGAATATAATAGAATAGAATTCATTTATTTCAGACTTATATCTGTCCATATTATTAGTAGAGGTACATACACTTAGTCTTACATCTTTTCACGCATTTCTTTGTTCAATTTGGCCGTTCTAAGGTTTTATAATTGTTTATTCCTATATATGTACTCACGAATCAAATTTATTTAGACATCTACTTAAGGTAGAGACGCTGGCTGTATACTCTAGGTATATGTTATTACTTCAGTGTTTAGACGGGTACGATTAGGGTAGATACAAATGAAATGTAAATATAATAAACACCTGTTAAAGGTGTACATATCAGAACAGTTATATAATTGTAAGTGTTAACTCATAGTTTTTATTTAATATGTATACTGTTGGTGTTTCTATATAAAATTAATAAAAATAAATAAAAATAAATAAATGCATAAAGCTATGGAAAAGATACCTTTGAATTAAAGAGTACCTAAATTTATAAGTAACGCGTCATGTAATTTGAGTTAACTTTGTTGCAAAGACCCCTAGATATATCAGTTTCTTCATCAAGTTACTCTCGATGCCACCTCTATGTAATGGTAAAACTAATTACATACATGTAAAGTCGTTTCCACTAAATATGTAAAGCACGTACCTACGTAAATTCCTAAATGGCTGAAGTGGTATGGATTTTACAGAGTCCGCATGTGTGTGAAGTGGCTATTCTTATAAATTTGAGTCCAGACAACCTCCACGCAGTGACATAAAAAGGGTGCAACGCCATCTAAGAAGCTTAAGTGTCACAGTTAGCTGGAAAACTAATGAAGACATCTTAAGCTACTACTTACTTTTCAGCAATAAATGTATATATAATAGGCTTATAGACCTTTCAAGGGGACACATACACAGATATAATACACAGATTTCGAAGGTCAATATCTTAATGTCATGGTAGAGATGCTTGCTGCAATGTATGTAATTAAAATACATACGAAGTGTAGTGTGCAGTTCACACTTGGAACAATATTTTTTTTAACTATATAGAATTAGAACCCAGCTTATTGAGATATGTATAGCTCTTTTCATTCGTCCTTAAATATATATATACGTAGTATTGTATTCTCTTTGGAATATATCAAGAGAAAGACTTGACTTTACACAATTACTAATTTGACTGTTTTTAAAGTTATTTGACTGTTTTTAAAGTTAACAGCTTACAGTATTGGAAACAATAGATTGAATAAAATGTTGCATATTAAAGTTGTGAAGCTTCGTGTGTGTAAATAAAATTAATGCCAATGTTACGATTTGTAAAGTTCTTCAATCTTAATTTATATTAATGCCAAAGAATGTAGGTAAAAAGCACTGCGACCGTCCCCTAGGTCAAACTTAATAGGCAGGTATATTTGATACGTCACTTGGTTTTCTTTTAAGTATATTTATATGGTAGTGGGAGTTAGCCGAACAAAATTAAAAGCAGGTAATTGTCTTAGTACATACTAAATCCAATACGTACCGAACAATGAAGTGCAATCTAATTCCTTAGTAGGTTTTACGACATATATACATCTATGTGAAAAAATATACATGGAATAAAAAAATTTTCAAACAAGGGTTACCTACATTTATTAAAACATGAGACGTAAAACTTTTACTGCTGAAGACATGCATACGGAAGGACCATTTGGAAGCTGCATGCATCCAAGATAGTCCTGCGACCTTATTTAGTACGTCTTCCACATTGGCGGTGGACGATCTACCTGCTCTACCAGACTCTCAGTCAGACGGACAGATGGACAAACGGATAAACAGCATCAACCTACGGTTGGATATAGATAGGGATATAATGATATACTACCACACTATTGCCTACCACATTTAGTTCAAAGAATTTTACCCTAAGACTTAACTGAAACCACACATCGAGCGTTATGTTTTAGTATTTATACCTTAGTTTTATTATAATATTATGATTTTAAGTGCTAATGCTTGCTTAGATATACCAAATGTTGCAATACATCCCCATACACCGGTTAAAATCAACTAAGAGAAAAAAATTGATGGTTGGATGGGTGCCTATAGAAAGTGTTTACGAGATTAAAGGCACACAAATGAATTGAATAAATATGAGCAATGATGAGAAATTTTTAAGATTTATCGTTGGTGTAGTGGTGGATTTGGAATGTTTGTAGGTTTGATTCCCGGTTAGTACAGTTGTTGGAATTATCCGACAGAGAAATTCACACTGTCTGGAACACTGCCCTATAGGTGACAAAAGGCCTTATACGAGTATGGGACCAATACGTACCTGGTATGGGTGTTTGATAAATACATGTACCTACCTGTCTAAGATATGTAAGCATGAACATTTTGGTATGTTTTGTTTAAAATATGTATATCATTATTTACGTTACATATAAGTTACTTTTACTAAAGTTAAACTCCAGGGATCCTTTGAAAACAAACTTATACTACATGTTTAAATATTTATTTTAAAGTTTACTTGTAATGAGTTTCGTGTGAATCAAAACAAGAAATACAAAAAATGATATATAATGTTTACACAGACCGTATTAACAAAATGGATGACCAAGTCTTAAAAGGCGTTACGATTTGTAAAAAGCTTAAGAGATCTTTATGGTAGAGACGCTGCTGTTTGTACATACTTGTACAATTGGATTGTAAAATATTCTCCATGTAATGAGAATGTACTTACTATATTTCGTTTAGCTCCATATATATACCTTTTGGTATTATACAATGACATACATAGATATAAAAATATCATACTTATAGAATAAGAACTTAGCTTATTGAAATAGCGCGAGCATTTCTTTATTTTTCCTTATAAATATCAAGAGAAGGACTTGACTTAAAAAAAAAACGTTAAATTGACTACTTTTACAGTAAACAACTTTGAGAAAGTTCGATGGATTATTAATTATGTAGGTAGGTACGAACTGACCATTTCTTATTTTTGATATTTATACTGACCGATATAAATGTATTATTTGTGGCTCCGCAACACAGCTGATGATTGAACTATTTGCAAACAGTCCACAATATACACAGGCTTCGACGGGGTCAAGAGACGCGTACAAACACACACATGAGAGCTAATGCAATCTAATTCCTTAATCGATGTTACAACATCCAAGTATTTACGGATAAGGTTTAAATATTATAAACTACCTTTCACCCGCGGACCTTCTTGCGTTTATAATGACTTCCCGTTACAGGATACCTATGTGGCAAGATTCGTGAACATCGGCTCACTAATTTAAGCGTAGAGCAGAACAAACAAACTAATTAATTACGAACAGACAAATATTTTCGCATTTAAAATAATAATATTATATACTGATGTAATAGCTGAAAATAATATCTAAAACGTTCAGTTTTCAGGAGTAGGTAAAAGTAGTTTCAGTGTTAATTCTGATTATCAGTATTCATGTTAGCGAATTGACGCAGCTTTTTCTTGTAAGAGTTATCTATTCTAATGGAGAGTCTATTCCATATGCTTAGGTACTGTCACATTTTTTGTGTTACACGATGATATTTTAAATGTACCGATTATTATGTATTAGTGTAATGCTATAGGATGTAAGGAGTCTACTTACAACATAGTTCAAAGTTTTTTTCCTCTATGTTAGTGTATGGATAGTTTTTTATTTCGCACAATATCAATAATTCAATACACGTAGGGAACAAAATATTGAATAGAATAGAATATATAATAGGTAGTAGTAATGATAAGATGGCGATCTCCATCCATCTTCTATACATTGGAGTCAGTACAAGTCTATCCGCTAGACTTCTGATGTCAGTGTTGTTGCTTATGTCTACTCTGGACATGAAGGATGCTATGCGTTTCCTCTGGATGGAATGAAATGAGCCGACTCGGGGCTGTGAACATTTCAGAAGCGCTACATTGCAATAATATATTTTTATAGGCGCCTCGGGTTCTATATTGGCGTCATCCTTCAGACTGGAAATTACAATATGACTAAGGTACTGTAAATTATCTACAATTTTAATAAGTTGTCTTACATATGTATTAACGAAACAACTTTATTCAGACATATACTTAAGGTAGAGATGCTGTCTGTATACTCTATATATTATTACTTCAGTGTTTAGACTGGTACGATTAGGTTAGAAAGAATTGGAATGCCAAAAGCTATAAAAAAGGAACCTTTAAATAAAAGAGTTGTACCTACTTATTCGTACCTAATTATATAAGGAACGCCCCATGTAACCTGAGTTAACTTTGTTGTAAAGGTTTCATACTCATGGATGTATCAGCTTCTTCATCAAGTTACTATCGATACCACTTCCATGTAATAGTGAAAACTTAATTATATGTAAAGTTGTTTCACAACAAACAAATTAACTAACGATGACTCGACAAACACGTATATTTTTGAATCTCTAATGGCTGCATAGCGAAATGATATTTTGTAATCTGCCCCCAAAAAAATATGATGGTTAAAATTAATTACAGAGATAAATGCTCGGATCAGTGATGGAGTTGTACCGAGCTCAGAAGACGCGTGTTCAATTCTCATCCTAGAATTTGTAATTTTCTCTCTTTTATTGCAATACATACAGGTCTATCTCTGTGCTAACGACATATTAAGAAACAAAAATGAACCCCTTGGACAGCGTTTCGGACTAATGTCTCTATCATAAAAGCTGCAACAGAAACTTCCATAGTCCAAAGCACTCGAAACGCAGAAGACCGCAATGGATAGCGCTGAAATATTTAAAGAAAATCATCGTCTTCAACCACGACTCCGATGTCAAGAGTGAACGACGAAGAAGGGGGAATTATAATAAGAAAGCTGTGCGCTCCATCCCGCACCGGCCTGAAAATGCATTATCCTACATAATCAGTTTTAGTTTGAAAATGTATGTAAAGATCATTGATGCTATCACTTTTTGCGTTTGAAGTTTAAATTAAATCGCTTCAGTTGTAGAAGTAATCACTTAAAATGTTATTCAAAAGTTTTATAAAATATTTTCTACCCAGCTAACCAATCAAATTACTTTAAATTTGGCTGTACCAGGTATATGTATAGTGATGCCATACGATATACAGGCTACCTTTGTGCCAAAGTCCATCAATATTGTTTCAGTAGTTTGAATGTAAAAGCAGGCCAAACAAACAAGCAACGAAACGACAAACACTTTCGCATATGAAATATCGCTACCGATCTCTAAAGGTCTTTTCGCATATGGCCAGCTTTGCGGTATAAAGTAGTTTCAGTGTTATATATTACGTTGTATATGTGTCTGAATTTTCCAAGTTTTTATTATATGACTTTTGAAGCACTAACGCTTGGTTAAAGAAACCAAATTTTGCAATTTATCCCCTAAAACGAGGATTAAAATCCATTAGGAAGATATATTCCAAGCTTGCCATGTAGCGCGTCTTTGGTATCGTCTCGGTGGCCTAGGATACGGTTTGTCAGAAGACGCGGGTTCAAAACCCATTCCAGGATGGGTTATTTTTGTGATTAAATGGTAAATCGGACAACACTGATGTCTATTATGAGGTCGTTACTATTCGGACGGGTGTGCGGGCAGTACTGGTACCCACCCTCAAAGCTCATTTATTTTTGTCCTATAATTTGACAGTTTGGTCTCGCTAGACAGGCGTTACGGCCTGAACAATAAGATAATACGGTTTGATAACTTACTGAATCATTTTTAGTTCTGTAAGTTATCAAACCGACCTGAACCTCGAGGTTGGCCGTAACTTACAGCGATAATTTTTCTAATAAACTGAATCAAAAACCCTAAAAAAAGCCCACCCTAAAATGCTTTATACTAAATAATAGGTACTATACCAAATCATTAAAAGTAACAAGACGCATCTGTCCATTCAAACAGTCATAGGTAGTACATTTTAATTGTTTAGTGGTAGTTATTCAAGAGCAATATAAAATACCTGAATACCGCTGGTATTCAATTCAGTAGGCTGGTACTTACACAATAATACATATTTTTGAGGTCAAATAATAAAAAAAAGTGCAATCCATCTAATTTGAAAACCAAAATTTTTCCTTTTGCATTTTGCCTTGCCTCTTATAAGTTCATGGGATCCCCAGAAAGTTTTGAGAAACTGAAAAAACACCTAAAATGGATACAATATTTTCAATAAATCTTATCCGACGAGCACGTTACACTCCAATAACTCAAGAGTAGTACGCCTTTCTTGGTAATATCATCATTGGCGGTTAATGACAATCGATCAGTAAGTTGCAAGGGTCACTAAAATGATAAAAAAAATATTTACCCCAAAATGGAACCGATTTCAGCACCGAAAAGTGTAAAAGAACTTGTGGAAATTGGTACTTTTGTACTTTCATGGTACCGACTACCATTCTTTGTAACGGCAATGACCCGTTGACTTTGATATTGTTGCCAAACCGCTGGGTCCGATTCTACTAACCAAATGTTGCTCCAACTTTAACTGAACTGTAGCTGAACGATGACATTTATACGTTTTTTATTGTGCTATTTAAGTTAGATTTCTATTGTTACAATAAACTTTAAATTAAAACCTAATATGCTGTTAACTAAACAGATCATGTTTTAAATGTTTATCGGGACTTATCACGTATTATTTAATATAGGTAAAAATATGTACCTTTCGCTCGACGTTTCGACCATGTTACCAGGTCAGGTGGCAGGTGGCCAGGTCTCTGTTGGACAGAGCGGACGCCCTCTGTGACCCTGAACATGTAGAGGTTGAGAAAAAGCATGTTCAGGAGGTACTTAAAAGGAATGGCTATAGTGTGACTAAACGCGGGCAGGCGAGACGCAAATGTCACAAGAGAGGGACTGACGTCGAGCAGCAGCCGGCTTTCATGCCTTACGTTAAAGGAGTAACGGATAAGGTAGGGACTTTGCTGAAGGAGTACTCCATCAAGACGGTGTATACCCCCTTATCTAAGCTGGCGAGGCATGTGAGGACACCGAAAGACGTTATTCCTTTCCAGACCCCTGGTGTGTACAAGGTCGATTGTAGCTGCGGTAGTTCCTACATAGGTCAAACGAAGCGTACCATAGCTGAAAGAATCAAAGAACATATCGCGGCCGTCAAAAATCGCCAGACACAGAAGTCGGCTATTGCAGAACATTTGCTTGAGGCGGGATCCGGTCACTGGATCGAGCTCCACGATCCGAAGGTCCTCTCCACTGAACGACATTATTTTTCAAGAATGGTTCGTGAAGCGGTTGAAATTAGAAAACATCGCAATTTCAACCGGGAAGATGGATTTAAGTCAGCGGCGTCGTGGAATCCCGTAGTGAGCAAGTGTACAAACCGCGGTGTAAGTACTAGGACATTTACCGATACAGTCAGTGTTGTGTGTCGTAGTGACAACCCTGCGATTTTTCAAGATCAAGTGAGGGTAGGAGAACAAAACACACGCTCTTCTCGCCGGACTCACCCGCAGTTTTCAGTCAGCTCGTGACCACGGCCATTGTAACATGGTCGAAACGTCGAGCGAAAGGTACATATTTTTACCTATATTAAATAATACGTGATAAGTCCCGATAAACATTTAAAACATGTGTTCAAATCGCGAAAGTTTAAAAATTACTATATAGATCATAACCGCGTCGTTAACGCATATCCGTATATTATATTTATATATGGGTAGTAGCGTTTAAGATGACGTTACGTTTCAACTTGTCATCATAGAAATAGTAGAACAGCTTTTTGGGTTAGTATCCAACGGAGTCGAACTGATGTTGCAACTGAATAGATAGTTGAACGTTTTGGAAAAATAGAATTGGTTTGCAGATGCCTAACTTTATGAATAAATTAATTAGAAAGTAAAGTTAAAGGATTAACCTTTTGCGTCTCAGAGACATACATATACGTCAGTTTCATTTATAAATCTTTTGAGTTTATAATCACGGTATAGGAAGGATTAATACATAAGGAAGTTGATTTAGGAAGTTATCGATTTGTCCTAAATAGGGAAGCTAATCCAATCTTAGATGTGACCACCATTTTATTAAAATACTCAAAATAACAATTTTATATCTTGGCAAACTTAAAAGCAAGTGTTGGTTTATTTGACACAACAGAAGGAAGAGTGTTCCACATGTTACAAGTCTCCACGAGTCCTACCTACTCTACCTACAGCTACATGTCAAACTAAGAGCTTTTTTAGACACACAGTCAGCGTGGTGGTGCTGTTCTTCAAGAAAGATGACAACACTTTACTTAAAAATTACAGACCCATCTCGCTTTTGAGCCATGTTTATAAGCTGTTTTCGAAGGTCATAACGAACCGTCTCAGTCGCAGGTTTGATGAATTCCAGCCTCCGGAACAAGCCGGTTTCCGAAAAGGCTATAGTACCATAGACCACATCCACACGCTACGGCAAGTTATACAGAAGACCGAAGAGTATAACTTGCCTCTTTGTCTAGCGTTTGTGGACTATGAGAAAGCCTTTGATTCGATCGAGACGTGGGCAGTGCTTGAGTCACTCCAGCGGTGCCGTATTGACTATCGGCATATTGATGTGCTGAAGTGTTTGTACAAAAACGCCTACATGTCAGTCCGAGTACAGGAGCAGAGTTCGAAGGCAATTCCATTGCAAAGAGGCGTGAGACAGGGAGACGTTATATCTCTGAAACTGTTCACCGCTACATTGGAAGACGCCTTCAAGCTTCTGGAATAGCAAGGACTTGGCATTAATATTAACGGCGAATACATCACTCACCTTCGATTTGTCGACGATATTGTAGTCATGGCAGAGTCTATGGAAGACCTCAGTACAATGCTCGAAAGCCTCCATCGAGTTTCCCAACGGGTAGGTCTTAAGATGAACATGGAGAAGACGAAAATTATGTCTAATGCCCATGTTGTGCCTACCCCAATATCAGTTGGGAACTCAGTTCTCGAAGTTGTTGACGAGTACATCTACCTGGGACAGACAGTCAAACTAGGCAGGTCCAACTTCGAGAAAGAGGTCAATCGTCGAATCCAACTCGGCTGGGCAGCGTTCCGGAAACTTCGCGAAGTCTTCTCGTCAAAAATACCTCAGTGCCTCAAGACAAGAGTCTTCGACCAATGTGTGTTACCAGTGATGCCTTATGGCACTGAAACGTGGTCTCTTACTATGGGCCTCATAAAAAAGCTCAAAATCGCACAACGAGCTATGGAGAGGGATATGCTCGGGGTTTCTCTACGTGATCGAATCAGAAATGAGGAGATCCGTAGAAGAACGAAAGTCACCGACATAGCCCAGAAGATTAGCCAGTTGAAGTGGCAGTGGGCAGGGCACATAGCACGCAGAACAGATGGCCGATGGGGCCGAAAGGTTCTGGAGTGGAGACCACGGACCGGCAAGCGCAGCGTAGGTCGTCCACCGACACGGTGGACAGACGACCTGATGAAGGTCGCAGGACGACGTTGGATGCAGGCCGCTTCCAACCAGTCCTTTTGGAAAATCATGAGGGAGGCCTATGTTCAGCAGTGGACGTCCTACGGCTGAGATGATGATGATGATGATGATGAGTCAGACGTACAGATGGACAAACGGACAAATAGTTTCAACGGACGGTTGGATATGGATACGGACATAATATGATGATATACAACCACAATACTGCCTACTTTTATTTTAAAGAAATATACCCTTAGACATAACTGAAACTCACATTGAACGTTATGTTTTAGTATTTATAGATAGATATTAAAGATAGGTAGGAATTTTTCACTATAAAGTAGCAACGCTTAAGTTCTTACAGTACAAAAATCTTGACAGATATGTATAAATCGACGTATTATTGTAATCGTAAAGTTTTTATAAACACATTAACACACATGTTAACAACCAGTCTTCAAAGAGTTTATAAATATCACACTTATATTATAAACGTGAATAAGGACGTGAATATTTTCATTGTTATAAACTAAATATAGATACAAATATATATTCCATATCGAATAAGAACTAAGCTTATTAAGAAAGGTAGAGCTCTTTTAATGTTTTGTTGAATATTTCAAGCGAGCGACTTGACTTGGCAAAATCCCTAATTTAACTGTATATACAAAGGGTAAAATAATTATAACTTTGTTTAAAAAATTACGAGACTGATCCTAAAACTCTGTATGACGCCGAACTACAAGCCTGCGCTGATAGCAGGGCAAGAGCACAGTCCGAGATTGGAAACATTTTAGGATACTTTTGTTTTGGTGCATCAATTGATAAATTACCTAACAATATCGTTGTTGATAACAATCTATTATACCGTTTTATCTGCAGAATGATCGTAATTATAGATCTTACGAGTACACACATCTTAAAATATTATAACCGTTTCATGCCGTCGGATACTAAGTACCTAATAAACGTACATCGCCTAAAAGTACATACACATCCTTAAAACATAGCTAACCCTCCTTCAGGAAGTAAGTTTTAAAAGGCAAAGTAGGAAAGTTAATTACTACTTACTCAATGAAAGGACAGCATTCAAGAATATAATCCTCGCGGTCGTGTTTGATAACATCTCTGCCTAACCCTACGCGGATATGTAAGCGTGAAGATAACGTACGTAACATACGTTATCTTTTAAATTTACTTTTAATTTATTTTTACTTAATTTTGAGTAAACCGGATTCATTTTATCCATAGATACATTTCAGAAATGTGTTGCACTCAGTCCAAGGTTGCTAATGAAACGGCTAACTGCCCGCGACCTTCGCCCTCGTTTTAACATTCCAGATTTTCATTTATAAGAACCTTCTCCTGACAATCATTAACACAACAAAAAAGAATTAGCGAGATTGTTCTATCCGTTCTGAAGTTATAGCGTTACCAGGAGAAATAGAGGTTAATTTTTATATATATGTATAGAAGATAAATAGGTAGATTTCAAAGTTTAGTTGTACAGAGTTTTCAGTAGATCAAAACTAAAGAATAAAATAAATACATGTTTTGGTTATGTCCATGTTTATCTTTACGAGTTTTGAGTCAAAAGAATAACATTTTCGTAATAAGCGTTTATGTGATTTCACAAACTAAACTATCTTTATTCCAAAGTTCATTTAAACTTTCACATATTTAATTTTACTCACTGACCCTCTCGCGGCTTCACTTGCCGTAGCGTGCGGGTTACAAAGCCACAGCATTCATTTGATAAATATTCAAAGCATTTCTTAAGGTTCCCTACCTTAAGAAATGAAATGGTAAACGCAAGTTGAAAAAAGTAGATTAAATAAAATAACAAGTCGAATGTTTTGAGATTGAAGGTTATGTATATGTATATAGGTTATGCTTTGAGAGTACCTATATATATATATATATATATATATATATATATATATATATATATATATATGCATACATACATTTTTAATGTTTGATTTTTTATGCTCTAACGGCTGCTTAGCGAAACCAAACTTTGCAATCTGTCCCCTAATATTATTCCCGTTATAATAAATTACTGTAGACGTTCACTGCTGAACATATGCGTCCCCTGTGGATTGCCAAAAGGACAGAATTGGAAGCTATTAGCATAACAGGGTCAGTCTGTGGTTACCAGCCCCATCGGCCGTCAGTTCAAGGTATTATGTGTGATGCCCTGCCACTTAAACTGGCTTAATCTCTGAGCTATGGAGTCAATAGTTTGTTAATAATACCCATAAATTTTATCCAAAGAACCTCTGCAGTATCGAACAAGATTCAATATAAATTAGTACTGCCTATATCAACATTTAAAATGCGCAGCTCATGGGTAAATGTTATGTCAATAAATACTTAATCGAATACCTAATTACTTTTGCTGACCTTTTAGCTAAAGAAAGGCATATTTTTTTTAAAAAGCCATTAAATAACTTACTAATAAAAAATGCTACTGTAACTTTGATGAACTCATGAACGATTCATGCATTTATTTTCAATAATTATTTTGATGAATGTTAATTAATTTAGAGTAACACGAATGAGTCGTTCTTAGTATTGTACCTCTAATATTGTTACATCAGAATAGGGAAATTTATTACTACCATAACCTTAAGATCTATACAATATACATATGATTGCAATAAATAATTGGGTATGAGTCTGAAAAGAGCCAGTGTTACCTTAGTTTTAAGAGGTAAGACATTCAGACGTTGAAAAAATTAAATGTATTAAATAATTCAGTATCTTGCTTACGGTGTTCGTATGAGTACCTGCGCTATAACAGATGGTTTTCTAACATGACTCATAAGTTCTTAGAATATGGCATCCGACACTTAATTTATCATCCGACCCTAGGTAAGGTTAGGTTTGAACTGCGACAAAACTACGCGCAAGCCGAGCGAGCAAAGCGAGCGTGCCGCGGCAGCGGCCGGCGAAGCGCTTGAAACTAAGTAATGAATGATTGTGGGTTGTAGTTTATGACTGAGAATAGAGTAGTGCACAACAAATATTACCTTCCCACGCACTACTTGACGTACTCTATCGTTATAAGGTGATTAATTTTTGTGAGAGTGACATATTACAAATAGAAATATGTAAAAGATACCAAAGTATGAAATAAAAAATGAACAAAAAACAAAATTCATACAATAGATTCAAATTTCATACCAGGACCTCACCATCATCATTTCAGCTGCAAGATGATGACGAAAGATAAATAGGCTCGCACCATATTACATGGGACCAAAAAAATGTCCGGAGAAACGCAGGTGTTCAAAACACTGCTGCCTACCCCTTCGTGGATATGTAGGTGTGACGATTTGTTATCTTTGGTTTAAAAATAACGTATATTGTGGTAGGACTTTTCCAGAGTCAGCATGTTCCATTAGCAGTTATTCAACCGTGAAACAGTAGTGTGCAAATATTACTGTTTTTTGGTGAATGTTTCCAGCGAAATTACAGGGCAAGAAAGTTAACATTTGCGTAACTCAGGGTCCCGAGTGCAGTGCTTTGCCGTGCAGGGTTTTACACTGTTGTAGTTTAAAATTCTGTATTGCACTGGACTATTATGGGCAAGAGTGACGCATAAAGGCAGACGAGCGACTTGTTCGTCTCGTCTCTGCAACACGGCGGGCGGCTGAACCGCAGCAGGTCCTACGATTCATCTCCTCATTTTTGATTCAATCACATACAGTGATTCAGCACAGTTTTCTCCATTTTTGATGTAACGAATTGTACGATTTTGAGCTTACATATTATGAGGCTCATAGTCAGAGAGCAGTGCCACAAGTCATCACTGGTAACATTAACTGATCTAAGATTTGGCCTGCATGCATATAATGGAGTACCTTTTGTTTGCGGCTCCGTCATCGTGGATATTTGATATACCGTAGCTGCTACGGTTTGCTACGGCGTAGCAAATTATTTCCGGTCTATTTCTGTGTGAACTTTCATCAACAGCCGAGCTATCACATCTTTCCTTTTTATTATAAGAGTAGATAAAGATTAACACCAAGTACACATTAATATTGCATGTTTTATAAACACAAAAAAGTAGTTATTGTTGTCATAACTGTAATAGTTAGACATATCGTATTGCACTTTTTTGTAGACATTGATGTCTTCTATAAATACTGCAGTACATCACTCTGCTGCATTGTCAATAGTTTCCGATTTTTGAATATATTGTGTGTTACTCAGTGATAATGTGACTTTCTAACGGCAAAACAATGTTTTAATCGATCCAAAGATGTTATATACGAACTGTAAGGGAAAGGTCTGATACCCCTAAGAATGTGATTGTGGTGGGAAGTGTGGTGTGAGACGCTGCATTACTGTACTTACTTAATTACTGTTAATGAAGTTGTCTCATATTCTTTATGGTTCAATATTCATTGGCCAGTGGCTGAAGAAATAATATTGTGGTAAACCATGACATTAAAAACGTCACTATCGTAAAGTATGTGTTTATACATCTCTCTCGCCTTCATCAAATGCCTTTACCTTCGTATGGAAGAGCGGACGGGTAAACTCGCCCCGCGCCCGATTGATTGTAAAATAAATTTTAGAAATTTGGCATACCAAAATAAGTGAGCAGGTTATTTCCTACTACATACTTATTTAATGAAAGGCCAGAATTAAACAGTTTTCCCTTCGCCGTTGGAATGCGATTGAAATGCGAAACGTAAGAAACAAAGGACTCTACTTACTGTGTTACTGTGTGTGCCGCGAATCATTAGTGCGCAAACGTTAGGTACTTTATTGTAAGGGTACTATAGCATGTGAAATCATTATTATTTCTGTTACAAATAGGATACAAAAGTTTGAGTAAATTTGTCGTGCAGAAGTTCATCTACTTATTTACTTACTTACTTATTTAACAAAGTCGAAATCAAAAAAGTTGTGATCGAATTATATTTTATTCATTTCATGATAAAAGAAGTTTAAAAAATACTTAATTAACAGATTACCTGTTTAACAGTTACTTCAGTTCACAAATTGTTCCTGTGCATCTTATAGATGCCAAAGTTCCTACAGTATAAATATCTTAATAGATATGCTGTTTTGAAAAAGTATCATTTAAATATCATTGAAATAACAAAATTATTATAAAATATAATGTTCACACACTTGTACCCAGTACCTTAGAGTCACTGCCAAGTAGTTTAAGTATTTTTAAAAGCCGGTACAAGCACGAGGTCTACCAGGTGTTAGGTGCTAACCTCTACCATTATCAGACGTATGTCTTCACAACAGCATTGCGCACGTAAACATGAAGCGTTGTTAAGTCTCAATGTGCCTGTAATTTTACCCGCACCCATACCCTTCAAAACCAGAACAAAATATTGCGAACGTTACTGCTTCAGGGTAGAAAAAGATATGGTGGCAGTCTGTCTTCCCCGGATGAACTCATTCACGAAGAGTTGTACTGCTACTATGTAGATAGGTAAATTGATAGATCAACTCTTTATTGCAACACCACATTATATAATATAACTGACAAATAAATAGGATAATATAATTGAAAACTATTAATCAACAATAAAAAAAATTAAGTGTCACAATGGACGGTGTTATCGCTCAGAGCGATCTCTTCCAGACAACCATGGTAATGAAAAGGAAGCTTGAAAAAAGGTCTCGAAGGAAGTTTCCTTGGATACCTGTGAAGACTCTCGTGACACATTTACCACCGACCACACTTAGAAGTAGAGCCCCTAAACAAAAATTTAAAAGAATTCTGGTATGTACCCACAATCTTACGACCATAACACACTTTTTTATCTTTCTAATTCAAGGTGACCGCTGTATTCTTGAGCCTAAATTGCACTAAGAGTAATGCTCGCTTTATAACTTGTATGGGAGTTATGATTTTTTACGCAACTGAATGCAGATCATTTTTCCACCTCTCAAGCTGGTCTCCAAGGCAACTGCTCACGTTAACCACTGCACTAAGGGGTTGAATCCCTTAACAAGCATACACAAGGACCACTTTTAAAAAAAATTAAAGTTCCGATTGGCTTCTATGCCCCGACTTCAACTGTAATTAGAGGCTAAATTTCTGCAATTGAACTTGTATGAAAATTTTGACTTTTCTGTTCAAATGGTTAAAGTTTAGCAACAAAAACTAATGCACAAGGACAAACGCGGGCCACTCGTGGCCCGCGCACCGCCCAACACCTAGTCTCATTATATAAAGATGGATTACCACTCACTGACTGACTGACATAAATGGAACGGTATAAAGGAGCAATGGGGGGTATAAAAGATGTAGGGGAAAAGTGTAGGGGGAGTTCTGAAACCAAAGGGAAAAGTCTGAGATGAGCTGAATGTGGAAGTGTGATGGAACAGGTAAACGGCTCTCGGAAACTATAAAAGATGGGGGGTAGGTGTCAAAACTAAAAATGACCAAAACCCTGGGCAACTGCCAAAAATTAAAAAAAAAACATGCCTCCCAAACAAAAGACGATCGCTCCCATACAAAATGTAAATGCTTATAATTCCTAAACCGTTTGAGATAAGTATAAAGTGTTTGACCAAATGTCATAGGGAATTGGAAGGGTAATTTGGTAAAAGTGTCAAAAATCCAAGATGGCGGATTCAAAATGGCGGCCGAATTGAAAGTTGGTCCGATCCGGCTCAAAATTTGTATCGGGGGGTTTTTGGGGTCCCACATTCGAAATATGAAAACCATTTTTTGATGACGTCATTTTTCAATATGGCTGCCATACAAATGTTTTTTCGGAACTTCAATGGATTATTTCTCCCAGTGGACGTGATGGGGATTATGGTTTTGTAGGGTTATATGTGGGGTTAGGGTAGGTGACTTTAGGAGAAACTGAATTGAGCTGAACGTGGAATACCAGGTAGAACAGGTCAACGGCTCTCGGAAACTAAAGGAGATAGGGGGTAAGTGCCAGAACTAATGTTGACAAGCACCCTGGGCATTTTCTAAAAATTAAAAAAAAAACACACCTCCCAAACAAAAGACGATCGCGCCCATACAAAATGTAAATGCTTATAACGCCGAAACCGTTAAAGATAGGGACGGGGTGTTTGAACTAATAGTTAAGGGGACCGAAAATGCAATTTGGCGGAAATGTCAAAAATCCAAGATGGCGGATTCAAGATGGCGGCTACCTTAAATATTAGTCCGATCCGACTGAAAATCGATATCTAAGGGTTTTTAGAGTCCCTGATCCGAAATATGAAATCCATTTTTTGATGACGTCATTTTTCAACATGGCCGCCATACAATTTTTTTCTCTGGAATTTTTATCGTTGTTTTTCGACATGTTGGCATGATGGAACAGTGAGGCTTTGTAAGTGAAAAGTATAGACAGTGGTCTTACGTCCTTAAGTGACACCTGAAATGAGCTGAATGTGTACCTTCTGATGGAACAGCTTGACGGGTCTCGGAAACTAAAAAAGATAGGTAGTTAGTGCCAAAACTAATATTAAAAAGCACCCTGGGCATTTCCTAAAAATTAAAAAAAAAACACACCTCCCGAACAAAAGACGATCGCTCCCATACAAAATGTAAATGCTTCTAACGCCGAAACCGTTAAAGATAGGTACGGGGGGTTTGAACTAATATTTTCTAACCGAAAATGCAATTTGGCGGACATGTCAAAAATCCAAGATGGCGGATTCAACATGGCGGCTACCTTAAATATTAGTCCGATCCAACTGAAAATCGATATCTAAGGGTTTGAAGAGCCCTCAATTGGAAAGATGAAACCCATTTCTTGATGACGGCATTGTTCATAATTTTCACAATGGCCATAGGTCGAAATTAGAGCCCGCGAGGCCGTAGGCCGAGCTATACTGGCGAGGCCACAGGCCGAGCTATATAGGTAGAAGGCCAAGAGTGCTTCTAAGCGAAGCGAGGCTGAAGGCCGAGCGTACTTCTAAGCGAAGCGAGGCCGAAGGCCGAGCATGCTTCTAAGCGAAGCGAGGCCGAAGGCCGAGCGTACTTCTAAGCGAAGCGAGGCCGAAGGCCGAGCGTACTTCTAAGCGAAGCGAGGCCGAAGGCCGAGCATGCTTCTAAGCGAAGCGAGACCGAAGGCCGAGCGTCTTTCTAAGCGAAGTGAGGCCGAAGGATGAGCGTGCTTCTAAGCGAAGCGAGTCCGAGTTTTGAACCTACGAGGAAATAGAAGTCTTTCATAGCGAGTTTATTTCAAAATTTCAATGATCTTCAAGACATCTGCCCACGTTAACATAGGTAATGTCATGAAATTGTGTAAATCATGAATACTACTATAAGTACTTGATTGATAATTATACAGATATGTAGATTAACTCTTTAGTGAAACACCACAATACAAATATATGTTACAAATAAATAAAATAGAATAAAATAAAATCACAATCAAAATATTTCACAATTAAATAGGTACTTTAAATTTAAAGTGTCAGAATGGGTGGTCTTATCGCTCAGAGCGATCTCTTTCAGACAACCATTCACGGAAAGAAATAGGCATAAACTTATAAGGACGGTGTGAATAAAACAAGTGTACTAAACACTACATATAGCAAAACTCAAGATTATAAATATAAAAAATACTTATAATATACTCGTATACAAACTTTACTTATATAATTATACTATACGTAATATACTACAAAATATATACATACTATACATATACCATTTAATTATTATAAAAAAGATAATAAGTAGGTTTGCAGTTAGTTATTTCGCGAAGCTAAATGCTTTGACACGTTTTTTGAAGATGCCTAAAGAAGGCGCGCATATAATTTCGTAGAGTAAAGTGTTCCATAGACGAACAGCTTCAACACAAAGTAGGAACCAAAAAAATTGGTGCGGGTTATCGGGGTACTTAACATTAAGTGCTCTGATGATCGTAGAGAAAAAGAGCTCTTAACATGTAAAAATTCAACATTTTACGTACTACTGATATGACATGCTACAAGTAAACGTTAAATTTCCTTCGTAGGCTTGGGTTTGTTATGAACTTCAGTCCAAACAACACTTCACGCAGTGGTATAAAAAGGGTGCAGAAGCTTAAGGTGTCACAGTTAGCTGGAAAACTAATGCCGACATCTTAAGCCATTACTTACTTTTGAGCAATAAATATATCTATATATAATAGGCTTATAGGCCTTTCATGGGGACATTAATATACAGATTTTGAAGGTCACGATCTTAATGTCATGGTAGAGATGCTTACTTGTTGTCATTCGTTAGTCACTGGTACGACATACATCCATGTTAATAAAATAAATACAAAGTGTGGTGTGGTGTTCACGCTTGGGACTGTATTTTTTTTTCAACTATATTGAATAAGAACTCAGCTTATTGAGAAATGTATAGCTCTATTCATTTTCCTTTGAATATATCAAGAGAATAGCTTGACAAAATCATTAATTTGACTGCTTTTAAAGTAAACAACTTACCGTAGCAACTAGAAGCGTGCAGAGTAGGCATTTTATGGTAAAGATGTTTTGTGGTTCTGCATTTGTTTTCTGAAAGTCAAGGAATGGAAGTAAAAAACACTGCGACCGTCCCCTAGGTCAATCTTGATGTGCCAATATATGGTACGCAGGTTGGTTTATTTTTAAGTTAATCTTATAATGTAAATAGTATAATTATATCGTAGTGGGACTGTGGGAGTAAGCAGAACAAAAATAAAACCAGTTAATTGACTTGGTACATAGAATAGAATAGAATAGAATTCATTTATTTCAGACTAATATCTGTCCATATTATTAGTAGAGGTACATACACTTAGTCTTACATCTTTTCACGCATTTCTTTGTTCAATTTGGCCGTTCTAAGGTTTTTTAATTGTTTATTCCTATATATGTATTCACGAATCAAATTTATTTAGACATCTACTTAAGGTAGAGACGCTGTCTGTATACTCTAGGTATATGTTATTACTTCAGTGTTTAGACGGGTACGATTAGGGTAGATAGAAATTAAATGCATAAAGCTATGGAAAAGATACCTTTGAATTAAAGAGTACCTAAATTTATAAGAAACGCGTCATGTAATTTGAGTTAACTTTGTTGCAAAGACCCCTAGATATATCAGTTTCTTCATCAAGTTACTCTCGATGCCACCTCTATGTAATGGTAAAACTAATTACATACATGTAAAGTCGTTTCCACTACATATGTATAGCACGTACCTACGTAAATTCCTAAATGGCTGAAGTGGTATGGATTTTACAGAGTCCGCATGTGTGTGAAGTGGCTATTCTTATAAATTTGAGTCCAGACAACCTCCACGCAGTGACATAAAAGGGTGCAACGTCATCTAAGAAGCTTAAGTGTCACAGTTAGCTGGAAAACTAATGAAGACATCTTAAGCTACTACTTACTTTTCAGCAATAAATGTATATATAATAGGATTATAGACCTTTCAAGGGGACACATACACAGATATAATACACAGATTTCGAAGGTCAATATTTAAATGTCATGGTAGAGATGTTTGCTGCAATTTATGTAATTAAAATACATACGAAGTGTGGTGTGCTGTTCACACTTGGAACAATATTTTTTTTAACTATATAGAATTAGAACCCAGCTTATTGAGATATGTATAGCTCTTTTCATTCGTCCTTAAATATATATATACGTAGTATTGTATTCTCTTTGGAATATATCAAGAGAAAGACTTGACTTTACACAATTACTAATTTGACTGTTTTTAAAGTTAACAGCTTACAGTAGCAACTAAAAACATGAGTAGGCATTTTATGGTCAAGATGTTTTGTGGTTCTGCATTGAATATCGCTATCAAATCGTTCTTTAAGCTATGGCGGAAAATGAAATTGGAAACAATAGATTGAATAAAATGTTGCATATTAAAGTTGTGAAGCTTCGTGTGTGTAAATAAAATTAATGCCAATGTTACGATTTGTAAAGTTTTTCAATCTTAATTTATATTAATGCCAAAGAATGTAGGTAAAAAGCACTGCGACCGTCCCCTAGGTCAAACTTAATAGGCAGGTATATTTGATACGTAACTTGGTTTTTTTTAAGTGAAGATGATGATGGAATAAGTATATTTATATGGTAGTGGGAGTTAGCAGAACAAAATTAAAACCAGTTAATTGCCTTGGTACATACTAAATCCTATACATACCGAACAATGAAGTGCAATCTAATTCCTTAGTAGGTTTTACGACCTATATACATCCATGTGAAAACCTACACATGGAATAGTAAAATTTTCAAACAAGGGCTCCCTACATTTATTATTATATGAGACGTAAAACTTTTACTGCTGAAGATACGCATACGGAAGGACCAGATGAAAGCTGCATGCATCCAAGATAGTCTTGCGACCTTATTTAGTACGTCTTCCACATTGTCGGTGGACGACCTACCTGCTCTACCAGACTCTCAGTCAGACGGACAGATGGACAAACGGATAAACAACATCAACCTACGGTTGGATATAGATAGGGATATAATGATATACTACCATACTATTGCCTACCACATTTAGTTCAAAGAATTTTACCCTTAGACTTAACTGAAACCACACATTGAGCGTTATGTTTTAGTATTTATACCTTAGTTTTATTATAATATTATGATTTTTAAGTGCTAATGCTTGCTTAGATAAACCAAATGTTGCAATACATCCTCATACACCGGTTAAAATCAACTAAGAGAAAACAAATGATGGTTGGATGGGTGCCTATAGAAAGTGTCTACGAGATTCAAAGCCACACAAATGAATTGAATAAATATGAGCAATGATGAGAAATATCGTTTTAATGTATCGTTGGTGTAGTGGTGGCAGCGCTGCTTTGGAATGTCGAAATCTTGGTTTGGATTCCCGGTTAGGACAGTTGTTGGAATTTTCTGACAGAGAAATTCAAACTGTCCGGCGTCTGGAACACTGCCCTGTAGGTGACAATAGGCCTTATATGGGAGCAATACATATCTGGTATGGGTGTTTGATAAATACTCCTACCCACCTCTCTAAGATATGTACGCATGAACTTAATGTTATTTTTGTTTAAAATATGTATATCATTATTTACGTTACATATAAATTACTTTTACTAAGGTTAAACTCCAGGGATACTTTGAAAAAAAAACTGTTTTAATATTTATTTTAAAATTTACTTGTAACGAGTTTCGAGTCAATTAAAACAAGGAATACAACAATTTTATAGAAAATTGCAGAGTTATTTAGTCAATTAAGTCATTACTTACTTTTGAGTAATGAATATATATAAAGAATAGGCTCCTCACTTTTCATACATCGTGAAATATTTTTCAGGACTATCTCTGTCATCATCATCATCATCATCATCAGCCTGTAGCAGTCCACTGCTGGACATAGGCCTCTCCAATTGCACTATCTCTGTGCAAAGAACATATTAATAAACAAAAAATCATGAACCGACAAATACTTAGCTTTTCATGACAACTAATTATAATATATATCGATGCAAGAAAACGTTTTTGCTGTAAGTTTGCTGTAAGTTGTTTAGCCAAAACCCAACTTTTCCCCAGAGCCAAAGAACATTAAAAATGTCTTCAAAAAATCTTTGACAGAAATATGATTTTTGTAACACAGTTTTGTTATAGTAATAATACTCATGAAGAGCAATGAAAATATTTTTGTTAAAGTTATTACCTGTAGGCTTTTTACTACTTACAGCAATTGACTTTTCATTTAAAGACCTAACGTCGTAAGTAGTTTGGTGACTTCTATGGAGATAAGTTTCGTATTTTCCACACATTTGAAATGCTTATACTTGAATAGGTATTTAATACATTACCTACTATATAACAGATGTAAAACTAATTCTAAAAAATGCTGATATAATACATTACACTTTATTGGCATAGGAATGCTGTTAGTTATATCAGATGTTTAATAATAAACTGAACTTTTGCTGTAGTGTAGTGTTAAAACACTGTGTTTAAGTGACTTATTCCTAGCTAATTGAACAAGGAAACTTTTCAAAATTATACCTATTGTAAAAATCTTATAGTAGCGATATGAGACCCAGACCGTTCGACGCAGATTTTTTTTAAGAATATAGCTGTGTGCTCAGTAAACTTACGCCGTTCTTGATACTTACAGCTAATACTGTTTTCTTACGTCTCCACACACATATATACGGAGTAAGTATATCATGAGAATCACTTTGGAACATTGGGACAAGGGTGTTTCAGTAGGAGGTCGGAAGATATCCAACTTATGATGAGATACGATGATACTACTCTTCTCGCTCAAATAAAAAAAGACATGGAACACCTGTTGACACGTTTAGAGACAACAAGCCTCTCCTACAGACTTGTGATCAACAGAGACAAAACCAAGATGATAATCGTAGACCGAACTGAACTAAATCAACCTGACATTTCTGTGATTGGCAACTGTGAAATTGTTCAATCCTACGTGTACCTAGGATCCACGAGCACAAACACGAGGGGCTATGAGAAAGAAATTCAAAAAAGATTTGCTAAGACAAGATCTGCCGTTGATAAGGTCAAAAGAGTCAGGTGCAACCGAAATATCACCAAATCCACGAAACTCTGCATGAAGAAAACTTTAGTGTTGCCGATATTTCTCTATGGCGCAGAAACATGAACGGTTCACCTGAGAGACCGACGAAAAATCGATGCCCTTGAAATGTGGTGCTGGCGGCGACTGCTGCGGACGAACGAGAGATTATCTAAGACTGTGCAAATACGTGTCCTGAAATACTTCGGACACATTATTCGACATGAAAACTCCATAAAACGACTCGTAGTCCAGGGGCAAGTAGAAAGCAAGCAGTTGATCACACGCGTTGGGCAGAACTCACAAAAGCTGAAACAGAAACTTCCATAGTCTAAAGCACTTTTAAGTGTTATTTAAGATTTAGGTATATGTTTTTATTAAAATTCAAAATTAACAGCCTTCCTATCACATATTTCAAAGATGTAGGGTTTACTCGAATGTTTTGAGATTGAGAGTTATGTTTTATTCTTTTAGAGTTTATTTATGCATACGTAAGTTTTTATCGTTTGCTTTTTATACTCTAACGGCTGCTTGGCGAAATGTAACTTTGCAATCTGTCCCCTAATATGCACGTTACAATAAATTAATGTAAGACGTCCACTGCTAAACATATGCGTCCCGATCGATTTACAAAAGACCGCATGGAAGCGACCTGTATAAAAGTTCGGTCTGTGGTTACCGGCCCCATCGGCCATTAGTTCAAGGCGCTATGTGTCATGTCCACTGCCACTTCAACTGGCTAATCCTCTGGGCTATGCATGACTTTCGTTCGTGTACTGAATCAGTCCTCATTTCTGATTTAATCACTACGGAATACACCGAGCATAGCCCTTTCTAAAGTTCGTTGTATGACTTTGAGCTTACATATGAATCCCTTAGTCAGTGACCAAGTTCAGTGTCATAAATAATCACTGATCACACATGAACGGAGTAAAATAGAGGATCCGAAGTCTTCTTTTATTGAGAGATTAAAAATGTTACGGCACTTGTGTGGCTAAGGCGAATCTAATGATTAATTTTATATAATGCATCAAGTCATTTCGACTTAAGGGTCATTTAAATAAATAGAAAATATAGTGGGGTTTATTTCCGCCACGGTTGTTCTTATTCCTTTTGTATATCACAAGGTATTTAATTACAGCGTTCCGTAAGATAGGGAGAAGGAAACTGATTGAAGATTGTAGAGGCAAAGCATAGCATGAGATTCGTGGCACTTACGGATAGGAATCCACTTTAACTGATATTTGTATTCTGATATGTCAGGGTCGAACATAAGCTTGCAGACAGCCAATGAAATGGGATCAGACGTTTTGGAGCCGTTCTTATTAATTTAATAGTTCTTTTGTATAAACAAGGTATGATAGTCAATAGTTTGATAGCAAATACCCACTTATATTCAAAAAATGTGTGCAGAATCGAACAAGATTCAATATATATATTCAATATATAGTACTGCCCATATCAAAATTAAAAATGCACAACTCATGGGCAAATGGTATTTCAATAAATACTTGATAGAATACATAATGACTTTTGCTGAACTTTAAGCTAAATTCAGGCATAACATTTTTACAAAGCCATTAAATTACTTACTAATAAAAAATGCTACTGTGACTTTGATGAACTCATGAACGATTCATGCAATTATTTCAAATAATGATAAATAATTATTTTGATAAATGTGAATTAATTTATAGTAACATGAATGAGTCGGCCCGTTCTTAGTATTGTTCCTCTAATATTGCTACAAACGAATAGGGAAATTTATTACTACCAAAACATTAGATGTATACAATATAAATATGATTTCAATAAATAATCGGGTATGCGTCTGAGACGAGAACCATTGTTACCTTAGTTTTAAAAGGTAAAAAATATTCGAAGACGTTAAAAAAAACTGAATGTAATAATTCAGTATCTTGCTTACGGTGTTCGTATGAGTACCTGCGCTATAACAGATGGTTTTCTAACGTGACTCATAAGTTATTAGAATATGGCATACGAAAGGTATCCCTGCATTTCACCGACACTTAATATATCATGCGACCTTTGGTTAGGTTAGGTTTGAACTGCGACAAAACTACGCGTAAGCCGAGCGAGCAAAGCGAGCGTGCCGCGCGGCAGCGGCCGGCGAAGCGCTTAAAACTAAGGAATGAATGATTATCTACTAGGCAGAGCCTGTACTATGGTAACCTAATGACCGGTTATACATACTTATATACATATACACACCCAGACACAGCTCAAACATACATGTTCATCCACACGCGGTGTTCAGGTCCCAAACTAGGCAGAGCTGTACTATGGTAACCTGATGACTAATATACATACTTATATACATATACACACCCAGACACAGCTCAAGCAGATATGTTCATCCACACGCGGTATTAAGGACAGGTTCAGGTGTTTGTTGAAACTATATAGGTACCTAAGTTTTATGTAATTGCTTACAATAATATCATTAATCAATAAAATCATAAAAATATGATAACATGATTTTAAGATTCAACTATAAAATATCTTACATACAAATAAATTAAAATTAGCTGTTGGCATGCATGGCTTGATAGATTTATTAATGACTAGCTGCGCTCCGCGGTTACAACCAAGCGGTGAAGGTCGGTGATGATGATAAATATAGCGTATGTTACTCAGGCATAATAGAGTTTTCTACTGGTGAAATATTTTTTGGAACCGGTTAGTAGTTTTTGCGTTTATCCGCTATACACTATCAAATAATTCTATGTACTCAGACGATTTTTATTTCAGGATCATTTAGATTATAGAGAACTTTCGTACCTGTTACCATAGGGAATATTTCACAATTTGCTGTTACCATAATAAGCTATACAAAGATTATTAGGTTGTATTAAGGTATTAGACCTTTATTATTTTTTTGTCCAGAACACGCTATGATTCTAACAAGTACTGAAGATAATTATTAAAATAAAGAACACGACTACAAACTAAGAATGTAAAAAGTTATATTATCTTATAGAACAGCAGATATAAGTGGGTTCATTAGATATTTGTTTGGTATCGTTTCAACAGTTATTTTTTATTTTTGATAAATTAATAGGTACGACATTATAATTGGAGATTTAGCACAGTGACTCCAGTCTACATCAGTTAAATAGTTTAAACATCAAGTTTTAAAAATCATGGAGTACCTTTTATTTGCGGCTCCGTCTGCGTGGATATTTGATATACCGTAGCTGCTACGGTTTGCTACGGCGTACCAAATTGTTTCCGGTATATTTATGTGTGAACTTTCATCAACAGTTTAAGCATAAAAGAAGAACAAACAAACAATTAACTACTAAGTGACAAATACGCTTTCGCTTTATAATATTATAATAAGCATGCTGCGTCTTGCTTTGAAAATACCATCCGACATCAGTTTAGTTTTAGGGGGTAAAAATATTTGGAGACGATAAAATTGAAAGAAATATTTCAGTATCTGGCTAACGGCGTTTGTATGAGTACCTGCGCTATAACAGATGGTTTTCTAACATGACTCAAAAGTTCTTAGAATATGGCATACGAGAGGTATTTCACATTTCACTATCACATAATTTATCATCGGTCCAGTAGTTTCAATTCAAACCAACAAAATCGTTCCTCTTTATAATATTATAGTGTAGATATAAAGTTTTGTTACCATCAGGTCATATTACGTATCTTGTGGTCAGTAAGATCCTTACCAAACAAATAAAGTTAGTTCAGATGATTTTGGAAAAGATGTCAGTAATTTATGAGGGTTTAACCCTGGAAAAAACATTGTTCACAGATAGTACGTTTTGCTAATGCAAAGTAGGACATCCCTTGAAGACGATTAAGCTGGTCTGTTTAACTGATCATCAAGAATGTATTACTTATTAATCTGATACAACCATTTTATTTAAACTAATATATTGGCACGACTAAGGTCAGTGCACAGTAAGTATCAAAAACGTTCACGCCGCCGCAAAAACAGCAGTGCATTGAAAGTTTCTGTGCGTTTTAAGACTTCTACAAGGATGGTTTACTAAATCTAATTATTACTTTGGAATGGTAAATCGGCAAACACGTCACGTCTATTATCTGGTCGTTATTACTCCGACCGGTGTTCGGGCAGTACTGATGTCCATCCTCAAAGACCAATCATTTGTAATAAGTTATTAAGTTTGATCTCGCAAAGCAGGCGTTAAGGCTTGAAAAATAAGATAATATAATGATATTTAAAAAACAAATGATATTTGTTCACGTAGCCTAAGAAATACCAAAGTAACAGAATGAAAATTAAAAATAATCAAAGCGTTTCTTATGTTATCATAACAAAATCGAAATAAATCCGCATTGTGTTTCATAAACTGTATATTTTTTGTAAAAGTATTTATGTAATGTCAACCAAAGTATTCAATAATTTTCCGGATAATATGAAGATAACACATTGTTGAATTAAATAATTTTATTATAATCTGAAGAAGATACTTATTGTAAAATTCTACTATAGGTACAGTTGACGACTACTTGAGTGATAAATACAATTAGAGTATTAGCAATTATGACATACCCTTTTATTTTATTACACTGATTTGATTCCTTGACATTATTCGTTATTAAAATCCACTCCAATTATATAAACAGCTATATCTCCGCAACCATAATAGATAGGTACGGGGTGTTTGAAGTAATGTAATAGGGGACCGGAAGTGCATTTTGGAGAATATGTTTAAAATCCGAGATACGGATTCAAAATGGCGGCCAACTTAAACAAAGTTGGTAAGTAAGTCTAAACGGGCTGTTTTTCAAGATCGCGGAGTGAAATAGAAGGGTACAAGTGAGCTCATTAAGAGCTTGACAACAACAAAGTATCTATGAAGTATAATAATTGAATACACAACCATTTCTTTTGTGGATTATTTGGTCAGAGCTGAGTTATGATAGGTGCAGTGACGAGTAAAACGAGGAGGAGCGTTACTTTGCTGTTGAATACAATATCTGTAACACTGCAAATCGTAATAAGTTGCATTTTGTTTTAGGTACTGAATAAATGTTAACAGAATTAAACAGAATGTTAAAATTATGATAAGACAATATTTACACAGACGAGCAAATGCCTGAACAGACTTTTCTTTCAGCACTTTTCTTCGAGTATAGAGAACTTTCGTATGAGTGGATATGTTTCTGCATGCACACCTATACTTTTTTGTTAATTATAATATTAAAAGCTTCATCTATATTTATATATTAGTAAATCATAACTATCACGGGTACATTACAATGTTATTGTTATTTTTATGGTGCCCACTTTAAAAAAAATATAAACTTCAGACTTTAAAAGAGTTCTGCTAAAAACGTTTTCACCAACCTACTTACTACCTACATTAGTTCAAAGAATATAAGTAAGTTATGTTTGGTATACTATGTTTCTTAATATTCTGTAATTTCACCGACACTTTTTTTTGCTGCTGAAATGTTCGCTCTTTAATTAACATTAGTGGAAATTAAAAATTGTCATTTAAAAAAATGATACATATAAAGACATGATTCATCTAATTAAATGATAATTCTACAAATTATATTTAATTTACAATCTCCAATGACTTCAGAAATATCACATTTAATAATGTATTGTTTGACATACTATTCTTTTTAACCGACTTCAAAATAAGGAGGAGTTTATATGTTCTATTGCATGTTTTTTTGTATGTTGACCGTTTCTCCCCGATGTATGCACCGATTATTAAAGTTATTTTTTTTTGGTTTGGTAGAGTATACTTCCGTGGTAGTCCCATTTACATTTCATCAAATTGGGTGAAACAGTTTTTGAGTTACACTCCAATTACTGGAAAGTGCTACGCCTATCTTAACGATGTCATCATTAGGTTAGGTTTGAACTGCGAAAAAAGTTCGTGAAGCCGAGCGAGCAAAGTGAGCGTGCTGAACAGACATCACTGATTATAATAAGCAAGCTGCGTGCCCTGAAAATTTTACTACAGTTTTTTCAGTTGTAAAGGTACAAGCGTTGTAAAAGGCTACTTCTGTTCAAAATTTTACATAAATCAGTTCAGTTGCTTTTTCGTGTAGGAGTAGCAAACTTCCATTTATAAATCCATTTGAAGTCTCGAGTACTTTTACAATTTAATATTAGTTGATGATAGTGTATATATGTTTTATGTAGAGCATGGTAGGTAAGGTGGTAATCGCTTGCTATTTTATGAAAAGTTATATAAAATACCTTACAACTAAGACTATGTTCACCGTATGACAGTGACCATGTTCAGTGTCATAAATAAACACTGATCACACTGAACAAAGATATGAGAGCCGAAGGTTTCTGGCTTGACTTGAGGCGGAAGGCAGCGCATGAATGTTGGGGAAAATTAAGATAACTTTGTTTAAACATTTTGCGAGGCTGATTCTATAAGTCACGCAAAATTTAGGAGATCTTTATTTTGGTGGACCATTTCCGTAGTACTTGTTATTTTTTTGTTGTGAAGTATGTAAATATAATTAAAGCAAACTATATATTTGATTTATTGAGAGATAATAAATGTAATGACACTTGCGTGGCTAAGGCAAATCTAATGATTGGTATGCTATTTTTTATAATGCATCAAATCAAATGACTATAGACTATAGTGGTTGTTCTTAGTCCTTTTGTAAATCACGAGGTATTTAATAGTTAGAGCGTTCCGTAAGATAGAGATAAGAAAACCGATTGCAATTTGTAGATGCAAGGCATAGCATGAGAGTCGTGGAGTTGCTCATGGTCGAAAGGAAGCTTACAGACAGTCTCTAAAATGGATTCAGACGTTTTGGAGCCGTTCTTATTTATTAAATAGTTATTTTGTATACACAAGGCATGACAGTAAATAGTTTGTTTAGAAAATACCCACAATTTTTTGAAAGTATCCAACAATATTTAATATAAATTAGTACTGCCTATATCAAAATTAAAAATGCACAGCTCATGAGCAAATGTTATGTCAATAAATACTTACTTTATCAAATACCTTATGACTTACAAGCTATAAAGCTATAAAGAGAGGCATTTTATTTTTACAAAGCGATTAAACAACTTACTACTAAAAAAATGCTACCGTAACTTGGAAGAACTCATGAACGATTCATGCATTTATTTTAAATGTTGATAAATAATAATTTTGATAATTGTTAATTAATTTAGAGTAACATCAATGAGTCGGCCCGTTCTTAGTATTGTTCCTCTAATATTGCTACACACGAATAGGGCCATTTATTACTACCATAACCTTAAGATCTATACAAAATATACATACGATTGCAATAAATAATTGAGTATGAGTCTGAAAAGAGAGACACAGTGTTACCTTAGTTTGAAGAGGTAAAAACATTCGGAAATGTTGAAAAATTAACTGAAATAATTCATTATTTTGCTGCGGTGTTTGTATGAGTGCCTGCGCTATAACAGATGGTTTTCTAACATGCATGACTCATAAGTTATTAGAATATGGCATACGAAAGATATCCCTGCATTAAACCGACACATAATTTATCATCCAACCCTAGGTTAGGTTAGGTTTGAACTGTAACAAAACTAAGCGCAAGCCGAGCGAGCAAAGCGAGCGTGCCGCGGCAGCGGCCGGCGAAGCGTTTGAAACTAAGTAATAAATGATTGTGGCTTGTGGTTCATGACTAACGATAGAGTAGTGCACAAATAATATTACACACTACTAGACATACTTTTTATTTTTTGGTAATTAATTGTTGTGAGAGTGACATTTTACAAATGTGAATAATAAAAGAAACAGTGTGTGAAATAAAAAATGAACAAAACATAAAATTTAATGCGAACATTTTTACAAGATTTACGTTTGCGAGCTGAATTTGTTTATGTAATATATTTAGATATGAGGCTTGAACCGACATACATCCACGTGGAATGTCGATATATCCATACAAGAAACAATCAAATTATATACCAGGATCTCACTACTATCAATTCTGCCGTAAGATGTTCATTGCCAAAGATGACCCTCTCCCATAGATTTATGTAAGGACGAGATGGAAGCGGCTCGTATCCAACGTCTTCTTGAGACGTTTATGAGGTCGTTTGATCTCCAATTTATCGGTGGACGACCTACGCTGCGCTTGCTGGTCTGTAATCTCCACTGCAAGAGCGAAGCGTTCAGTGCTATGCAGGGTTCCAAAACTGTCTGGCTCCATCAGCCATCAGTTTGGCGTGTTATGTACCCTGCTCACATTCACATTGCAATATGGATGCCCAAGTTTCTAATGAATATATGTATTCAGATATATTATGCTTCAAATGAGGTATCATTGGAATGGCCTGAATTGCTTCCTCAAAGGCTGGCAACTCAATCTCGATACTTCTCGTATTGCAGATGTTCGTGGGCAACAGTGATCACTTACCATCTGGAGAGCCGCCCGTCCGTTTGTAATTATGTTCACACAGTCAAACCCCCGTACTAAGATTACTAACAAGTATAATAGGTTAGGGTTCTTCTTTGTGATATTAGGAGTCGGCATATGCACGAAGCCCACCTGGTATTTGGGGCAGTCTTTGCGGCTGGTACTGCGCCTGTAATTCTGAGACACAGAAATGTCACCGGCACCCATACCTTTCATACCAAACCACAGTATTGCGAATATTACTGCTTACATTACTACTGGTACGGTAAATAGGTAGAAATTAATAAAAAAAGATATATTTAAGGTCGATTTAATAAAAGAGATGTCACTGATTACATATTGTATATTATTAGTGAGCAGATGTCATGAACATACCACGTAACTTGATTATACAAATGTATAAACTAGCTCGCCAGCGCTTTCAGCGGCTTCGCTCGCTTGGTCTGGAATTGGTGGAGCGCCGTTTTGGAATGTTAGGGTCGTGGGATTTTCTGGCAAAGTAATTCTCAATAGCAGTCCGGAGTCTGGAACAGTGTCTCGTAGGTGGCAATAGGCTCGCCCCCTATTACATGGGATCAAAAAAATATCCGACAAAACGCAGGTGTTTCAAACACTGCTGCTCACCTCTTCGCGGATATCCTGTATATTTGACGATTTGTTATCTTTTAATTTAAAAATAACGGGTATAATTTTTTTTTCGTTAAAGTTTATTTTTATCAAGTTTTGAGTGATACTTTTTTACTACCACTTTAATTATAACATAAATTGTTACACGAAAACTTGCAAAATATACTATATATTATATAAATGTAGGGTCTATATAAAAAAGGAGCTGTGTTACATTCTTAATTAATACAGTTTTTACGAAAAGTGTGTGTTTATACATCTCTCTCGCCGTCATCAAACGTCTTTACCTGCGTATGGAAGAGAGGACATGTAAACTCACCCCGCGCCGGATTGATTGAAGAATTAATTTGTGAAACGTAGTATACCGAAACAAGGGTGAGCAGGTTATTTCCAACTACTTATTTAATGAAAAGCCAGAACTAAACAGTTTTCCCTTCGTTGTTTGAATGCGATTGAAATGCGAAACGTAAGATGCAAGGGACTCTACTTACTGTTTTCTGCCGCGAATCATTAGTGCGTAAGCGTTAGGTACTGTAAGGGTACATTAGCATGTGAAATCAGTAAGTGTTATGTCATGGTCAGTATTATTTCTGTTACATACTTGACACAAAAGTTTGAGTAAATTTGTAGTGCAGGAGTTATAAAATAATAATCTACTTATTAACAAAGTTGAAATCAAATAAGTTGTGGGATGGAATGATACTTTTAATATTTACACATTTTATAGTATTTTTTTTAAACATACGTTAATAACAGCTTACCTATCACTGCAGCTCAGAGATTATTCCTCTACATCTTACGAGTATAGATGCCAAAGTTCCTACAGTGTAAATATCTTAATACGAGTAGATATTCTGTTTTAAAGAAGAAAAATTTAAATATCAATGAAATAACAAAGTTACTATAAAATATAATGTTCACACACTTGTAGATACCCAGTACCATAGAGTCTCAGGTGTTAGGTGCTAATCTCTGTCTTTAGCAGACGTATGTCCTCACAACTGCATTGCGCACGTAAAAATGAGACATTTTTAAGTCTCAATGTGCCTGTAATTTTACCCGCACCCATACCCTTCAAAACCAGAACACAATATTGCGAACGTTATTGCTTCAGGGTGGAAACAGGTATGGTGGCAGTATTCCCCGGATAAACTCATTCAAGAAGAATTCTACTGCATATACTCGTATGTAGGTAAGTAAATAGATAGATAAACCCTTTATTGCAACACCACATTATAAAATATAACTAAGAAATAAATAGTATAATATAATTGAATACTATTACTCAACAATAAAAAACTTAAAATTAAGTGTTACAATGGGCGGTCTTATCGGTCAGAGCGATATCTTCCCGACAACCATGTAATTAAAAAGGAAGCTTGAATAAAAAAGATCTCGAAGGAAGTTTCCTTGGACACCTTTGGAGACTCTTGTGACACATTTACCACCGACCACACTTAGAAGTAGCGCGCTTAAACAAAAATTGAAAAGAATTCTGGTATGTACCTACAATATTACGACTATACCACACTTTTTTATCTTTCTAATTCAAGATGATCGCTGTATTCTCGAGCCTAAATTGCACTAAGAGAAATGCTCGCTTTATAACTTGTATGGGAGTTATGATTTTTTACGCAACTGAATGCAGATAATTTTTCAATGTCTCAAGCTGGTCTCCAAGACTACTGCTCACGATAACCACTGCACTAAGGGGTTGGATCCCTTAACAAGCATACACAAGGACTCTGTGTTTATACCTACTGGGTACCAAATTCTTTTTATATTAAAATTCCGTATGGCTTCTATGCCCCGACTTCAACTGTAATTAGAGGCTAAATTTCTGCAATTGAACTTGTATGAAAATTTTGACTTTTCTGTTCAAATGGTTAAAGTTTAGCAACAAAAAAACTAATGCACAAGGACAAACGCGGGCCACTCGTGGCCCGCGCACCGCCCAAAAAGCTAGTCATAATATATAAAGTTCGATTACCATTCACTGACTCACTGACTGACTGACATAAACGATTTTGATGAAGGAGCAATGGGGGGTATAGAAGATGTAGGGGAAAAGTGTAGGGGGGGTTCCAGTGACATTGGGAAAATTATCAAAAGTGCTGAATGTGGTTCCCTGATGGAACAGGTCAACGGCTCTCGGAAACTATAAAAGATCGGGGGTAGGTGTCAAAACTAAAAATGAACAAAACCCTGGTCAACTGCCAAAAATTAAAAAAAAAACATGCCACCCGAACAAAAGACAATCGCTCCCATACAAAATGTAAATGCTTATAATTCCTAAACCGTTTGAGATAAGTATAAAGTGTTTGACCAAATGTCATAGGGAATCGGAAGGGTAATTTGGTAAAAGTGTCAAAAATCCAAGATGGTATGGTATATGGGGTAGCCGTGGATAAAACATCTTAGAGAAAGTGTCTTATAAAATTTATTTAATAATAATACATTTATGCTTCTTATGTGCATAAATTCGATGTTCAATTAAAGACTAATACACAGTACCTGCCAGGGAGTGTTATCCTTTCTACACAAACACTTGTAAGTTATTTTTTGTTCTCAAACATCACTCAACACAATTCAAAATGGATGCCATGCAACAATCAGTAGCTCAACTACAATCTTTATTTTTGCAACGCATGGACGCATATCAGAATGAGCTACATGCAGCAGCACCTTCAGCAAATGTGACAAATATTGCATCTGAATTCACTGCATTCCGAGGCTTCATTATGACAGCCCTCCGCTGCCTTCAGGATCAGTTGTCCTTGCTTGTACATCAGCAGGACAGTATGGAGATGCGTAGTCGGCGCAAGATGCTTCTTCTCCATGGTGTTGATGAATCCAAGGACGAAAACACTGCTGCAGTAGTAGTCAAGGCAGTGGCTACTAGATTGAAATTGCCTGAGTTTTCTGAAGAACAGATCACCCGCTGTCATCGGATGGGGCGTGCATCTGCTCCTGATAAGCCCAGACCTATCATGTTGAAGCTCCGTAGTTTAGAGGTAAAAAATAAGGTCTGGTACGCTAAGGCTTGCTTGAAGGGGTCGAGCCTCACGCTTTCGGAGTTCTTGACTAAGTCTAGACATGATGCATTTATGGTGGCTCGCCAAAGATTCGGTATTCATAAATGTTGGACAAGGGATGGCTTTATATTCATCATGGGTGGTGACGGACAACGACACCGCATCAGCTCTCTTGCAGAGCTTGAAAAGATCGGGTTGACGGAGGTGCCGAAGCCTGCACCCGTCTCTGCTAAAGAGCCAGCGGCGGCACCCAAATCTAGACGACCCTTGAAGAGTAAATAAGCGCCTGTATTGTTTTGTTACTCCGTCAATTCGGTACAGTATTCAATTCAACTAGTATTATATTCTCTTTGCTCAATCAAACAAATTGTTAAATTCCACAGACTATGCGATAACCATTTGCTTGATTTTCATGTCTGTCAGCTGTCAGTGTCAGTATAATTTTTTACATATTCACCTTTTTTTTTTTTTTTTTTTTGGCTCTCTGTGGTTTCTATGTATTGTATCGCGACACTGACTGCTGCGATATTTTTAGAATTTTAATTAAGTTTTTATATTACATTATTTAGGTAGAGGTTAATCATTAAGTATATTGTTTTAATCTATACACAACTGGCAGGTGATAAGTTAGTTTTTAATTTAGTAAGTGTAAACATCTTACTATTGTTGATTAGGTATATTATATATATTTTATATTGTTAAGTATTTATATATTGTATTATTATGTTGAGCATTTTTGATAACGGTAATAGCAGTGATAGTGAGCAGTATTTTTCTGTACCTTCTGACTCTTCTACAAGTAGTGATGACAGTTTCGTTAGTATTCCATCGCTTTATAAAACGCTCGACACACAATTTTCTGATGTACCGAAGAATTTTAACGTGATTCACATAAATGCGCAGAGTATTCCGGCTCATTACCTAGAAATGCAGGTTTTCCTTGACTGTAAAAATATTCATGCTATTGTGGTCTCAGAGACATGGCTCAAACCATGCCTACCTTCCATCTCCTATTCTCTGCCTGGTTTTAATCTCATTCGCAACGATCGCGTTGATAGGGTTGGGGGTGGGGTAGCTATTTATCTTCGGTCACATATTTCTTTTTCTGTAATTAGCACCTCATCTCAGCCACCGCCTTCTAATGCAGGAGAGCACCTATTTGTGGAGGTACTCTTACCTCATAATAAAATATTACTTGGAGCCTATTATAGCCCCTCATCACACATCAATTACTTCTCTGAGTTTGAAAAGATCTTAGAAGATCATATTTCCTCATACAATCACACGATTATTATGGGTGATTTCAACACATGTCTTCTCAAGCATGACAAACGTTCATCTTCACTTGAATCCATTATTAATTCGTGCAACATGCACATTCTCCCGCTTAATGCCACTCACCACTCTCCAAACTACTCTCCTTCGCTTCTTGATCTAGTCATTGTGTCATCCTCCCAGCATGTTGCAAAGCACGGTCAATGCTCAGCTGATGCTTTCTCGTATCACGACTTAATCTATCTGTCATACAAAGTTCGTCCTCCGAAACCAAAGCCTAAAGTCATTCTTCAGCGTAATTTTAGTGGTATGGACAAGGAAGCATTCCTTCAGGATGCTCAGAGGATTGATTGGTCACCTGTAATTAATGCCGAGACTGTGAACGACCAAGTAGCTATTTTTAATTCTATCATAACGCAACTGTACGACAAGCATGCCCCCTTGCGTGCTATAAAACTTAAACACCTACCCGCCCCCTGGCTTTCTGATGACATTAAAATCATGATTCATAAAAAGGTTCTTGCGAAGTATAAATATAAACGTCAACCAACCGAAACAATCAAAGCAGCGTATGTCAAGGCCCGAAATGTCTGCAACATGGTGTGTAGGGATGCTTTACGTCGCCATGTTCATAAATCTGTTGATAATGAGGACACCTCCAAAGTCTGGAAATTTCTCAGGACGTTGGGAATTGGTAAATCACGACAGGACTCAATTCCAAATGATTTAAATATTAACTCGCTCAACCTCTACTTTTCTTCCTCGTCTGATATTAGCGACATAGATAAAAATAATACACTGCATTATCTTTCAACTCTGCCAACTCCTGACTACTCCCCGTTTATTCTAAATCAATTATCTGCTTGTGATGTTAAAAAGAGCATTATGTCTATCACATCTAGTGCGATCGGCCATGACTGTATTAGCCGTAATATGGTTGTACCCATCCTAGATACTATCCTTCCCATCCTCTGTTGCATTTTCAATAATTCTATTACCACTGGAGTCTTTCCTTCTGTTTGGAAAGACGCCCATATCATACCTCTTCCTAAAAAACTTAATCCTAAATGTCATTCTGATTACCGCCCTATTTCTATACTCCCTTTTCTCTCCAAAGTTCTCGAGCGTCTTATCCACAACCAACTTAACAAGTTCCTCTCCAATAATGATCTCCTCAATCCGCTTCAATCCGGATTTCGACGTGGGCACAGTACAGTTACAACTCTCGCCAAAATCACAGACGATATTCGTTTCGGTATGGACAATGGCCAACTTACTGTACTTACCTTGTTAGACTTCAGTAATGCGTTTAACACTGTAAATTTTGACATTCTCCTTGCATTGCTTAGCTCGATTAACATATCTCCAACGGTGATTGATTGGTTTCATAGTTATTTATACGGACGCAGACAACGTGTTCGCCTCGAAGACAGTTTTTCTTCATGGTGTGATACGACTGCAGGCGTTCCTCAAGGCGGCGTCCTATCACCTCTTTTATTTGCATTATTTATTAATACCATTTCCCATAATCTTTCTTCTTCGTACCACCTATACGCAGATGATCTACAAATATATTCCCAGGCCACATTGGATAAATTACCGGAAGCTATTCAAACCACAAATAATGACCTTAATCGAATATCTGAGTGGAGCAAATCCTTTGGATTAAAAATAAATCCTGTAAAAACGCAGTCGATCATCATTGGAAGTTCAAGATTGTTATCTAAGGTGGAATGGGCAACGCTTCCGGGGGTTGTTTTTGGTGGAGTTGCCATTCCTTTTAGTAAGTCTGTGAAAAGTTTGGGGCTAACTTTGGATTGCTGTATGAAGTGGGATCTTCAGTTGCAGGTAACTAGTCGTAAACTGTTTGCGTCTGCTGCATCATTAAAAAGGTTGCGTAACTTCCTTCCTACTACAACTAAAATTTCACTAGTTCAATCCCTGTTACTACCCATTCTTGACTATGCTGACACCTGCTACTTAGATATAACGGAGGAACAACTTAATAAGCTTGAGCGACTTCAAAATTTCTGTATTAGATTCATATTTGGTTTGCGCAAATATGATCATGTCTCTCAATTCCGTAATAAGCTCAAGTGGCTCCCCATACGTCTTCGCCGGAATACCCACATTCTTTGCCTTCTATACAATATTTTGTTTAATCCTTCATATCCGCGCTATCTCAAAGAACGCTTTAACTTCCTTAACTGTCCTTCACACCCACTAAGGTCATCAGAAAATCTTGTTCTTGCGATTCCTCCACATTCAAGTTCTTTTTACAATGGTTCATTTACTGTCCAAGCCACCCTCCTGTGGAATTCCTTACCTATTTCAATCAGACGTGCAACATCTATAAACATTTTTAAGGATCAAATTAAAAAATTATATCTAAACATATAATACTGCACTGCACTTTTTTATTGTCCCTTAATTGCTTTACGTTTATGTATTTATATATGTATTTATGTTATTATATTGGTATTTATACCTATTGGTTACATATTTTTATTGTTGGGTATGACACTTTGCTAGTACATGGTAATAATATGATATTACAAGAGTACGTATTGTCATATCCTTTTTGTATTATCTCGCTGTTAATGTAATTGTTGTAATGTAATAATGTTATTGTTATTTTTCCATTGCTTTTGTATCCATGTTTACTTATGTTTTAAAAACGCGCCCATGTCGATGAATTTTAAATATATACATTCCATCCTAAGGTTGCCTGGAAGAGATTGCTTTTAGCAATAAGGCCGCCCATTGTGACACAATTTTTGTAATCATTACATTTAAGTTTTCATATTGTTATGTTTTTGTGAACAATAAAGTATTATCTTTCTATCTATCTATGGCGGATTCAAAATGGCGGCCGAATTGAAAGTTGGTCCGATCCGGCTCAAAATTAGTATCGGGGGGTTTTTGGGGTCCCACATTCTAAATATGAAAACCATTTTTTGATGACGTCATTTTTAAATATGGCCGCCATACATATGTTTTTTTGGATCTTTAATGGATCGTTTCTCCCAGTGGGCATGATGAGGATTATGGTTTTGTAAGGTTATATGTGGGGTTAGGGTAGGTGACTTTAGAAGAAACTGAATTGAGCTGAACGTGGAATACCAGGTAGAACAGGTCAACGGCTCTCGGAAACTAAAAGAGATAGGGAGTAAGTGCCAAAACTAAAAATATGAAATTCATTTTTTGATGACGTCATATTTCAACATGGCCGCCATACAATTTTTTTCTCTGGAAATTTTATCGTTGTTTTTCGAAATGTTGGCATGATGGAACGCTGAGGCTTTGTAGGTAAAAAGTGTAGACAGTGGTCTTATGACCTTAAAAGTCACCTGAAATGGGCTGAATCTGAACCTTCTGCTAGAACAGCTTGACGGCTCTCGGAAACTAAAAGAGATAGGTAGTAAGTGCTAAAACTAATATTGACAAGCACCCTGGGCATCTCCTAAAAATTAAAAAAAAAACACACCTCCCAAACAAAAGACGATCGTTCCCATACAAAATGTAAACGGGTATAACGCCGCAACCGTTAAAGATAGATAAGGGATGTTTGAACTAATGTTTTAGCGGACCAGAAGTGCGATTTGGCGGAAATGTCAAAAATCCAAGATGGCGGATTCAAGATGGCGGCTACCTTGAATAATGGCCTGATCCGACTGAAAATCGATATCTAGGGGTTTTAAGAGTCCCCAATTAGAAAGATGAAACCCATTTTCTGATGATGGCATTGGTCAAAATGGCGAGGCCGCAGGCCGAGCTATATTAACGAGGCCGAAGGCCGAGCGTGCTTCTAAGCGAAACGAGGCCGAAGGCCGAGTGAGCTCCTAAGTGAAATGAAGCCGAAGGCCGAGCATCCTTCTAAGCAAAGCGAGGCCGAAGGCCGAGCGTTCTTCTAAGCGAAGCGAAGCCGAAGGCCGAGCATGCTTCTAAGCAAAGCGAGGCCGAAGGCCGAGCGTACTTCTAAGCGAAGCGAAGCCGAAGGCCGAGCATGCTTCAAAGCAAAGCGAGGCCGAAGGCCGAGCTTCTTTCTCAGCGAAGCGAGGAGGAAGACCGAGCGTCCTTCTAAGTGAAACGAGGCCGAAGGCCGAGTGTGCTCCTAAGTGAAGCGAGGCCGAAGGCCGAGCGTACTTCTAAGCGAAGCGAAGCCGAAGGCCGAGCATGCTTCTAAGCAAAGCGAAGCCGAAGGCCGAGCATGCTTCTAAGCAAAGCGAGGCCGAAGGCCGAGCGTACTTCTAAGCGAAGCGAAGCCGAAGGCCGAGCGTACTTCTAAGCGAAGCGAAGCCGAAGGCCGAGCATGCTTCTAAGCAAAGCGAGGCCGAAGGCCGAGCGTACTTCTAAGCGAAGCGAAGCCGAAGGCCGAGCATGCTTCTAAGCAAAGCGAGGCCGAAGGCCGAGCGTACTTCTAAGCGAAGCGAAGCCGAAGGCCGAGCATGCTTCTAAGCAAAGCGAGGCCGAAGGCCGAGCATGCTTCAAAGCAAAGCGAGGCCGAAGGCCGAGCGTCTTTCTCAGCGAAGCGAGGCCGAAGCCCGAGCGTACTTCTAAGCGAAGGGAAGCCGAAGGCCGAGCATGCTTCTAAGCGAAGCGCGGTTGAGTTTTGAGCCCACGAGGAAATAGAAGCCTTTCATGGCGAGGTCAAAGGCCAAGCTTTCTCTAATTTTATTTCTAAATGTCAATGATCTTCAATGCCCATGTTAACATAGGTAATGTGAATCATCATGAACACTACTATTAGTACGAGTACTACTGATATGAAATGCTACAAATAAACGTTTGATTTCCTTCATCGACTTAAGTTTGTTATTATGAACTTGTCCAACAACACGCAGTGACATAAAAAGGCATCGTCTTGGAGCGGTGCCTAGGTGACCTAGCAGTCATGGCGTTTGGAAGAAGATGCAGGACAAAACCCGTAGAGAAATAGTTAGTAGTTTCCATTATCAAATAGTAATACGTAAGTTCGTTCGTATAATAATCTTGACAGATATATATTAATCGAGGTATTGTTGCAATTGTAAAGTATTTATAAAAAAAACGTTTATACACTATCTGCAGAGATTATGAATGACACACTTATGTTATAAACGTGAATAACGATGTGAATTGATGCGAACATTTGTTAATTCCTTGCGTTTTAACGTTTCAACGGATCTAGATGAAATTAAGAATAACTTTTATAACGTTTACACACACATACTAAGATCCCCCGAGTCGTTAATTGTCTTAGAACATACTAAATTCAATACGTACCGAACAATGAAGTGCAATCTAATTCCTTAGTAGGTTTTACGACTATATATACATCCATGTGAAAAACTACACATGGAACAGTAAAATTTGCAAACAAGGGCTACCTAAATTTATTATTATATGAGATGTAAAACTTTTACTGCTGAAGATATGCATACGGAAGGACCAGATGGAAGCTGCATGCACCCAAGATAGTCCTGCGACCTTATTTAGTACGTCTTCCACATTGTCGGTGGACGACCTACCTGCTCTACCAGACTCTCAGTCAGACGGACAGATGGACAAACTGATAAACAGCATCAACCTACGGTTGGATATAGATAGGGATATAATGATATACTACTACACTATTGCCTACCACATTTAGTTCAAAGAATTTTACCCTAAGACTTAACTGGAACCACACATTGAGCGTTATGTTTTAGTATTTATACCTTAGTTTTATTGTAGTATTATGATTTTTAAGTGCTAATGCTTGCTTAGATAAACCAAATGTTGCAATACATCCCCATATACCGGTTAAAATCAACTAAGAGAAAATAATTGATGGTTGGATGTGTGCCTATAGAAAGTGTTTACGAGATTCAAATCCACACAAATGAATTGAATAAATATGAGCAATGATGAGAAATATTGTTTTAAGATTTATCGTTGGTGTAGTGGTGGCTTTGGAATGTTTATAGTTTTGATTCCCGGTTAGGACAGTTGTTGGAATTTTCCGACAGAGAAATTCACACTGTCTGGAACACTGCCCTGTAGGTGACAAAAGGCCTTATACGAGTATGGGACCAATACGTACCTGGTATGGGTGTTTGATAAATACATGTACCTACCTGTCTAAGATATGTAAGCATGAACATGATGGTATGTTTTGTTTAAAATATGTATATCATTATTTACGTTACATATAAATTACTTTTACTAAAGTTAAACTCCAGGGATCCTTTGAAAACAAACTTATACTACATGTTTAAATATTTATTTTAAAGTTTACTTGTAATGAGTTTCGTGTGAATCAAAACAAGAAATACAAAAAAATGATATATATTGTTTACACAGACCGTATTAACAAAATGGATGCCCAAGTCTTAAAAGGCGTTACGATTTGTAAAAAGCTTAAGAGATCTTTATGGTAGAGACGCTGTTTGTACATACAATTGAATTGTAAAATATTCTCCATGTAATGAGAATGTACTTACTATATTTCGTTTAGCTCCATATATATACCTTTTAGTATTATACAATGACATACATATATATAAAAATATCATACTTATAGAATAAGAACTTAGCTTATTGAAATAGGGCGAGCATTTCTTTATTTTTCCTCTTATAAACATCAAGAGAAGGACTTGACTTTAAAAAAAACGTTAAATTGACAACTTTTACAGTAAACAACTTAGAGAAAGTTCGATGGATTATTAATTATGTAGGTAGGTACGAACTGACCATTTCATATTTTTGATATTTATACTGACCAATATAAATGTATTATTTGTGGCTCCGCAACACAGCTGATGATTGAACTATTTGCAACCAGTCCACAATATACACAGGCTTCGACGGGGTCAAGAGACGCGTACAAACACACACATGAGAGCTAATGCAATCTAATTCCTTAATCGATGTTACAGCATCCAAGTATTTACGGATAAGGTTTAAATATTATAAACTACCTTTCACCCGCGGACCTTCTTGCGTTTATAGTGACTTCCCGTTACAGGATACCTATGTGGCAAGATTCGTGAACATCGGCTCACTAATTTAAGCGTAGAGCAGAACAAACAAACTAATTAATTACGAACCGACAAATATTTTCGCATTTAAAATAATAATATTATATACTGATATAATAGCTGAAAATAATATCTAAAACGTTCAGTTTTCAGGAGTAGGTAAAAGTAGTTTCAGTGTTAATTCTGATCATCAGTATTCATGTTAGCGAATTGACGCAGCATTTTTTTGTAAGAGTTATCTATTCTAATAGAGAGTCTATTCCATATGCTTAGGTACTGTCACATTTTTTGTGTTACACGATGATATTTTAAATGTACCGATTATTATGTATTAGTGTAATGCTATAGGATGTAAGGAGTCTACTTACAACATAGTTTAAAGTTTTTTCCTCTATGTTAGTGTATGGATAGTTTTTTATTTCACACATTATCAATAATTCAATACACGTAGGGAACAAAAAATTGAATGGAATAGAATATATAATAGGTAGTAGTAATGATTAGGTGGCGATCTCCATCCATCTTCTATACATTGGAGTCAGTACAAGTCTATCCGCTAGACTTCTGATGCCAGTGTTGTTGCTTATGTCTACTCTGGACATGAAGGATGCTATGCGTTTCCTCTGGATGGAATGAAATGAGCTGACTCGGGGCTGTGAACATTTCAGAAGCGCTACAATGCAATAATATATTGTTATATAGGCGCCTCGGGTTCTATATTGGCGTCATCCTTCAGACTGGAAATTACAATATGACTAAGGTACTGTAAATTATTTACAATTTTAATGAGTTGTCTTACATATGTATTAACGAAACAACTTTATTCAGACATATACTTAAGGTAGAGATGCTGTCTGTATACTCTATATACGAGGGTGAATCAAACAGTTCTTAGAAGTGCATATATATGAAACCTTTTTGGATCAAGTTCGATATTCAAATTAAAGAGTGTCTATCACACTATATTTATGCAGACTGTCACTTGTTTTTGTCAGTTCGTTCGCATGTAATAAATTTTTTTGTGCAACGAGTTGCTAAAAAGTCAAAATTATGGATAAAAGTGAGTTACGTGCGGTGATAAAATATCTCAGTTTGAAAAAAATGTCTACGAAGGAAATTTTTTGGACATTCAGCAGACATTAGGGGGTGATGCTGTATTCTACGGTTGCGTACTGGGTGGCTGAATTTAAAAGAGGTAGATCAAGTTGTAAAGATCACCCGCGTTCTGGGCGGCCTTCAACCTCCGTTACAGAAGAAAATGTCAAAAAGGTTGAGAATCTGGTTTTGGAAGACAGAAGAATGACTATAAAACATATAGCTGAGATCCTAAAGATATGTTTTGGTAGCGTTCAATCCATTTTAATTGATTCACTGGGGTTCAAAAAAGTGTCTGCAAGATGGGTGCCACGAATGTTAACCGACGAAAACAAAAAGCGACGTTTGGAAATTTCCAAGCGTAATCTCGAAATGTTCCAGCGTGATTCGGATAATTTTTGCCGTCGTCTTGTCACCATGGATGAAACGTGGGTCCACCATTTTGATCCTGAAACTAAAAGACAAAGCATGTCTTGGAAACGACCATCCTCTCCATCCATTAAGAAATTTCGAGTTGCTCCTACCGCTGGCAAAGTTATGGCCTCTGTGTTCTGGGATAGTGAAGGAATCCTTTTTATTGATTACATGCCAAAAGGCCAGACGATTACTTATGCACGGACCCAATTATGCAAATTTAATCCCGAAAGTGCGTGAAGCGATTAAAGAAAAACGTCGTGGAAAACTGTCGTTGGGCGTGTTGTTCCTTCAAGATAACGCTCCTGCTCATCGATCGGAAGTTGCGCTCAACGCAATCCGCTGTGCTGGCTTCAATCTCCTTGACCACCCACTATATTCTCCGGACTTAGCCCCAAGTGATTTTCACTTATTTCCAAAATTAAAAGAGGAAATTCGTGGAACAAAATTTCACGATAATGACGCGGTTATAGCTGCCGTAGAGGACTTTTTCGAGAGTCAAGAAAATAATAATTTTTTTTCACAATGAATAAGGAAGTTAGAAACGCGTTATTCTAAATGCATTGCATTGGAGGGAGATTATGTAGAAAAATAAAATATTATTATTTAAATCTTTGCATTTTTTAATATTGATTCCAAGAATTTTTTGATTCACCCTCGTATTATTACTTCAGTGTTTAGACTGGTACGATTAGGGTAGAAAGAATTGGAATGCCAAAAGATATGGAAAAGGAACCTTTGAATAAAAGAGTTGTACCTACTTATTCGTACCTAATTATATAAGGAACGCCCCATGTATCCTGAGTTAACTTTGTTGTAAAGATTTCATACTCATGGATGTATCAGCTTCTTCATCAAGTTACTATCGACACCACCATGTAATAGTGAAAACTTAATTACATGTAAAGTTGTTTCACAAAAAAACAAATTAACTAACGATGACTCGACAAACACGTATATTTTTGAATCTCTAACGGCTGCATAGCGAAATGATATTTTGTAATCTGCCCCCAAAAAAATATGATGGTTAAAATTAATTACAGAGATAAATGCTCGGATCAGTCATGGAGTTGTACCGAGCTCAGAAGACGCGTGTTCGATTCTCATCCTAGAAATTGTAATTTTCTCTCTTTTATTGCAATACATACAGGTCTATCTCTGTGCTAAGGACATATATTAAGAAACAAAAATGAATCCCTTGGACAGCGTTTCGAACTAATGTCTGTATCATAAAAGCTGCAACAGAAACTTCCATAGTTAGAAGCACTCGAAACGCAGAAGACCGCAATGGATAGTGCTGAAATATTTAAAGAAAATCATCGTCTTCAACCACGACTCCGATGTCAAGAGTGAACGACGAAAGCACTCGAAACGCAGAAGACCGCAATGGATAGTGCTGAAATATTTAAAGAAAATCATCGTCTTCAACCACGACTCCGATGTCAAGAGTGAACGACGAAGAAGGGGGAATTATAATAAGAAAGTTGTGCGCTCCATCCCGCACCGGCCTGAAAATGTATTATCCTACATAGTCACGCATCTGTCCATTCAAACAGTCATAGGTAGTTGTACATTTTTATTGTTTAGTGGTAGTATTCAAGAGCAATATAAAATACCCGAATACCGCTGGTATTCAATTCAGTAGGCTGGTACTTATTCAATAATACATATTTTTGAGTTCAAATAATAAAAAAAGTGCTATCTATCTAATTTGAAAACCAAAATTTTTCCTTTTGCATTTTGCCTTGCCTATTATAAATTCATGGGATCCCCAGAAAGTTTTGAGAAACTGAAAAAAACACCTAAAATGGATACAATATTTTTAATAAATCTTTTCCGACGAGCACGTTACACTCCAATAACTGAAGAGTAGTACTACGCCTTTCTTGGTAATATCATCATTGGCGGTTAATGACAATCGATCAGTAAGTTGCAAGGGTCACTAAAATGGTAAAAAAATATTTACCCCAAAATGGAACCGATTTCAGCACCGAAAAGTGTAAAAGAACTTGTGGAAATTGGTACTTTTGTACTTTCATGGTACCGACTACCATACTTTGTAATGGCAATGACCCGTTGACTTTTATATTGTTGCCAAACCGCTGGGTCCGATTCTACTAACCAAATGTTGCTCCAACTTTAACTGAACTGTAGCTGAACGATGACATTTATACGTTTTTTATTGTGCTATTTAAGTTAGATTTCTATTGTTACAATAAACTTTAAATAAAAACCTAATATGCTGTTAACTAAATAGATCATGTTTTAAATGTTTATCGGGACTTATCACGTATTATTTAATATAGGTAAAAATATGTACTTTTCGCTCGACGTTTCGACCATGTTACCAGGTCAGGTGGCAGGTGGCCAGGTCTCTGTTGGACAGAGCGGACGCCCTCTGTGACCCTGAACATGTAGAGGTTGAGAAAAAGCATGTTCAGGAGGTACTTAAAAGGAATGGTTATAGTGTGACTAAACGCGGGCAGGCGAGACGCAGATGTCACAAGAGAGGGACTGACGTCGAGCGGCAGCTGGCTTTCATGCCTTACGTTAAAGGAGTAACGGATAAGGTAGGGACTTTGCTGAAGGAGTACTCCATCAAGACGGTGCATACCCCCTTATCTAAGCTGGCGAGGCATGTGAGGACACCGAAAGACGTTATTCCTTTCCAGACCCCTGGTGTGTACAAGGTCGATTGTAGCTGCGGTAGTTCCTACATAGGTCAAACGAAGCGTACCATAGCTGAAAGAATCAAAGAACATATCGCGGCCGTCAAAAATCGCCAGACACAGAAGTCGGCTATTGCAGAACATTTGCTTGAGGCGGGATCCGGTCACTGGATCGAGCTCCACGATCCGAAGGTCCTCTCCACTGAACGACATTATTTTTCAAGAATGGTTCGTGAAGCGGTTGAAATTAGAAAACATCGCAATTTCAACCGGGAAGATGGATTTAAGTTAGCGGCGTCGTGGAATCCCGTAGTGAGCAAGTGTACAAACCGCGGTGGTGGTGTAAGCTAGGACATTTACCGATACAGTCAGTGTTGTGTGTCGTAGTGACAACCCTCCGATTTTTCAAAATAAGTGAGGGTAGGAGAACAAAACACACGCTCTTCTCGCCGGACTCACCCGCAGTTTTCAGTCAGCTCGTGACCACGGCCATTGTAACATGGTCTAAACGTCGAGCGAAAGATACATATTTTTACCTATATTAAATAATACGTGATAAGTCCCGATAAACATTTAAACATGTGTTCAAATCGCGAAAGTTTAAAAATTACTATATATATCATGACCGCGACGTTAACGCATATCCGTATATTATATTTATATATGGGTAGTAGCGTTTAAGATGACGTTACGTTTCAAGTTGTCATCATAGAAATAGTAGAACAGCTTTTTGGGTTAGTATCCAACGGAGTCGAACTGATGTTGCAACTGAATAGATAGTTGAACGTTTTGAAAAAATAGAATTGGTTTGCAGATGCCCAACTTTATGAATAAATTAATTAGAAAGTAACGTTAAAGGATTAACCTTTTGCGTCTCAGAGACATAAATATACGTCAGTTTCATTTATAAATCTTTTGAGGTTATTATCACGGTATAGGAAGGATTAATACATACGGAAGTTGATTTAGGAAGTTATCGATTTGTCCTAAATAGGGAAGCTAATCCAATCTTAGATGTGACCACCATTTTATTAAAATATTCAAAATAACAATTTTATATCTTGGCAAATTTAAAAGCAAGTGTTGGTTTATTTGACACAACAGAAGGAAGAGTGTTCCACATGTTACAAGTCTCCACGAGTCCTACCTACTCTACCTACAACTACATGTCAAACTGAGAGCTTTTTTAGACACACAGTCAGCGTGGTGGTGCTGTTCTTCAAGAAAGGTGACAACACTTTACTTAAAAATTACAGACCCCTCTCGCTTTTGAGCCATGTTTATAAGCTGTTTTCGAAGGTCATAACGAACCGTCTCAGTCGCAGGTTTGATGAATTCCAGCCTCCGGAACAAGCCGGTTTCCGAAAAGGCTATAGTACCATAGACCACATCCACACGCTACGGCAAGTTATACAGAAGACCGAAGAGTATAACTTGCCTCTTTGTTTAGCGTTTGTGGACTATGAGAAAGCCTTTGATTCGATCGAGACGTGGGCAGTGCTTGAGTCTCTCCAGCGGTACCGTATTGACTATCGGTATATTGAAGTGCTGAAGTGTTTGTACAAAAACGCCTACATGTCAGTCCGAGTACAGGAACAGAGTTCGAAGGCAATTCCATTGCAAAGAGGCGTGAGACAGGGAGACGTTATATCTCTGAAACTGTTCACCGCTACATTGGAAGACGCCTTCAAGCTTCTGGAATGGCAAGGACTTGGCATTAATATTAACGGCGAATACATCACTCACCTTCGATTTGTCGACGATATTGTAGTCATGGCAGAGTCCATGGAAGACAGTACAATGCTCGAAGGCCTCCATCGAGTTTCCCAACGGGTAGATCTTAAGATGAACATGGATAAGACGAAAATTATGTCTAATGCCCATGTTGTGCCTACCCCAATATTAGTTGCGAACTCATTTCTCGAAGTAGTTGACGAGTATATCTACCTGGGACAGACAGTTAAACTAGGCAGGTCCAACTTCGAGAAAGAGGTCAATCGTCGAATCCAACTCAGCTGGGCAGCGTTCCGGAAACTTCGCGAAGTCTTCTCGTCAAAAATACCTCAGTGCCTTCGACCAATGTGTGTTACCAGTGATGACTTATGGCACTGAAACGTGGTCTCTTACTATGGGCCTCATAAAAAAGCTCAAAGTCGCACAACGAGCTATGGAGAGGGATATGCTCGGGGTTTCTCTACGTGATCGAATCAGAAATGAGGAGATCCGTAGAAGAACGAAAGTCACCGACATAGCCCAGAAGATTAGCCAGTTGAAGTGGCAGAGGGCAGGGCACATAGCACGCAGAACAGATGGCCGATTTATTAAAATATACAAAAATTACCCTTAGACTTAACTGAAACTCACATTGAACGTTATGTTTTAGTATTTATAGATAGATATTAAAGATAGGTAGGTATTTTTCCACTATAAAGTAGCAATGCTTAAGTTCTTACAGTACAAAATCTTGACAGATATGTATAAATCGACGTATTATTGTAATCGTAAAGTTTTTATAAACACATTAACACACGTGTTAACAACCAGTCTGCAAAGAGTTTATAAATATCACACTTATGTTATAAACGTGAATAAGGACGTGAATATTTTCATTGTTATAAACTAAATATAGATAAAATATATATTCCATATCGAATAAGAACTAAGCTTATTAAGAAAGGTAGAGAGAGCTCTTTTAATGTTTTGTTGAATATTTCAAGCGAGCGACTTAACTTGACTTGGCAAAATCCCTAATTTGACTGTATAAACAAAGGGTAAAACTATTATAACTTTGTTTAGAAATTTACGAGACTGATCCTAAAACTCTGTGTGACACTACAAGCCTGCGCTGATAGCAGGGCAAGAGCACAGTCCGAGAATGGAAACATTTTAGGATACTTTTGTTTATGTGCATCAATTGATAAATAATAATATGTTTGGAGTGTAAGACACACCTAACAATATCGTTGTTGATCAAAATCTATTATACCGTTTTAGCGGCAGAATGATCGTAATTATAGTTCATACGAGTACACACATCTTAAAATATTATAACCTTCTTTCATGCCGTCGGATACTAAGTAACTAATGAACGTACACCGCCTTAAAGTACATACACACCCTTAAAACATAGGTAGCCCTCATTCACGAAGTAAGTTTTTAAAGGCAAAGTAGGAAAGTTAATTACTACTTACTCAATGTAAGGACAGCATTCAAGAATTAAATCCTCGCGGTCGTGTTTGATAACACCTCTGCCTAACCTTTCGAGGATATGTAAGCGTGATGATAACGTAGGTTTATATTTATAACGTTATCTTTTAAATTTACTTTTAATTTATTTTTACTTAATTTGGAGTAAACCGGATTCATTTTATCCATAGATACATATCAGAAATGCGTTGCACTCAGTCCAAGGTTGCTAATGAAACGGCTAACTGCCCGCGACCTTCGCTGTCGCCATAACATCCCGGATTTTCATTTATAAGAACCTTCTCCTGACAATAATTAACACAACAAAAAATAATTAGCGAGATTGTTCTATCCTATCTGAAGTTATAGCGTTACCAGGAGAAATAGGGGTTCATTTTTATATATATGTATAGAAGATAAATAGGTAGATTTCAAAGTTTAGTTGTACAGAGTTTTCAGTAAATCAAAACTAAAGAATAAAATAAATACATGTTTTGGTTATGTCCATGTTTATCTTTACGAGTTTTGAGTCAAAAGAATAACATTTTCCATATAAACATTAGTCATAGTAGTTTCATGGCATCCTGTTTAAACATCTCAGGCTTTGATTTTTAATACTTAAGCGTTTATGTGATTTCACAAACTAAACTATCTTTATTCCAAAGTTCATTTAAACTTTTTTAGTAGTTACCTACGGAGATACTTGGTGACAAACATTCACGGACACAAACTTTCACATATTTAATTTTACTCACTGACACTCTCGCGGCTTCACTTGCCGTAGCGTGCGGGTTACAAAGCCACATCATTCATTTGATAAATAATTAAAGCATTTCTTAAGGTTCCCTACCTTAAGAAATGAAATGGTAAACGCAAGTTGAAAAAAGTAGATTAAATAAAATAACAAGTCCAATATGAAAAATTTAATATCGACTTCCATTCTATTCAGTTATTGGAGTGTATCTCAAAAGTTACTTAACCGAATTTGATGAAATTTAAATGGGACCACACGGGAAGCACCAGCTTTCAAACAAAATAGAATTTTGAGAATCGGTGCATCCTATCGAAAACTATGAGGTAACAAACATTAAAAAAAACATACAGTCGAATTGAGTAGCTCCTCCTATTTTTGGCAGTCTGTAGAAAGTACTAAACATGATAGTCGCGATGCTTTCGGATATAAAGTGACTATAGCTAAAATACGAACTGGTACAGGGTCTAGCTTACGCAGACTGTAATTAAGATTGATGCAAAAGTTTTTGAGGCGAACGTGTTATTTAATAGTTGTGACGACAAGGAAGCAAACATGACACAAGCACTGCGGCCTTCACCTAAAAGACCGTAGATAAGTAATGTAGTCTGGTTTATGGTTAAATTCGTTTATGGTTAAATGAGAGATCCATAAAATATATTAAAATAAGAAAACGGATTGTTTTAGTATGTGGTGACTGATATATACACTACAATTCCTGGAATCGTAGTATGTATTCTTAAAAACTATTACATTGTACTTATTATTTGCCAAATTATAGTCATTGGCGAGTCTACAGGTACGCTTCGTAAGTTGTGTTTTAGCCTTTTAACGTACTGACGGCCAGATAGAGAGACAAACCGACATACGCACAGATAGAAAAAGTACGCATTATATAGATGGATATACCTACAACGAAAATGTTCTATAACATATGATCAATTTTTTCGGAATGTACGTAGTAAGTCTTATTTCAGTTAATCAATATTTATGTTGTTACAAAATTCCACACAAACACAAATGGGATAATTAGTATCAAGTAGTAGGTATATAGCTATGAAGTGTCCAAGTTAGAAACATATGTCCATCTACGTCAACATAGTTACTTGCACATATTTATCGTTAACGTGATGTAATGATTAATTTAATTATTTTATGTATTAATTTTATGATGTAAATGTTTCATTAAATACGTAATTAGAAGCCTACCTACCACATATTTAAAAAATGTTTGCCTGTACGTTTTATTCGAATTTTTTGAGATTGAAGGTTAGGTATGTATATTTATATTTATATAAGATTTGGCCTGCATGCATATCATGGAGTACCTTTTGTTTGCAGCTCCGTCTGCGTGGATATTTGATATACCGTAGCTGCTACGGTTTGCTACGGCGTAGCAAATTGTTTACGGTCTATTTCTGTGTGAACTTTCATCAACAGCCGAGCTATCACATCTTTCCTTTTTATTATATGAGTAGATAAAGATTAACACCAAGTACACAATAATATTGCATGTTTTATAAACACGGAAAAGTAGTTATTGTTGTCATAACTGTAATAGTTACACATTGATGTCTTCTATAATTATACTGCAGTACATCACTCTGCTGCATTGTCAATAGTTTCCAATTTTTCAATATATAGTGTGCTACTCAGTGATAATGTGACTTTCTAACGTGAAAACAAAGATATTATATACAAACGGTAAGGGAAAGGTCTGATACCCCTAAGAGTGTGATTGTGGTGGGAAGTGTGGTGTGAGACGCTGCATGTCTGTACTTACTTAATTACTGATAATGAAGTTGTCTCATATTCTCAATGGTTCTATATTCATTGGCCAGTAGCCGAAGAAATAATATTGTGGTAAACCATGACATTTAAAACCGTCACTATCGTAAAGTGTGTGTTTATACATCTCTCTCGCCTTCATCAGATGCCTTTTACCTGCGTATGGAAAAGAGGACCTGTAAACTCGCACCGCGCCCGATTGATTGTAAAATTTATTTGTGAAACTTGGCATAGCAAAATAAGTGAGCGGGTTATTTCCTACTACATACTTTTTTAATGAAAGGCCAGAATTAAACAGTTTTCCCTTCGCCGTTGGAATGCGATTGAATAGCGAAACGTAGGAAGCAAAGGACTCTACTTACTGTGTTACTGTGTGTGCCGCGAATCATTAGTGCGCAAACGTTAGGTACTGTATTGTAAGGGTACTATAGCATGTGAAATCATTATTATTTCTGTTACAAATATGACACAAAATTTTGAGTAAATTTGTCGTGCAGGAGTTCATCTACTTATTAACAAAGTCGAAATCAACAAAGTTGTGATGGATATTTTATTTGTTTATTCATTTCATGATAAAAGAAGTTTAAAAAATACGTAATTAACAGCTTACCTGTTTAACAGTTACTTCAGTTCACAAATTATTCCTGTACATCTTATAGATGCCAAAGTTCCTTCAGTATAAATATCTTAATAGATATTATGTTTTAAATAAGGATCATTTAAATGTCATTGAAATAACAAAGTTATTATAAAATGTAATGTTCACACACTTGTACCCAGTACCTTAGAGTCACTGCCAAGTAATTTAAGTATTTTTTAAAAGCTGATACAAGCACGAGGTCTACCAGGTGTTAGGTGCTAATCTCTACCTTTATCAGACGTATGTCCTCACAACAGTATTGCGCACGTAAGTTGAGGCGTTGTAAAGTCTCAATGTGCCTGTAATTTTACCTGCAACCATACCCTTCAAAACCAGAACAAAATATTGCGAACGTTACTGCTTCAGGGTACAAAAAGATATGGTGCCAGTATTCCCTGGATGACCTCATTCACGAAAAGTTCTACTGCTACTATGTAGGTAGGTAAATAGATAGATAAACCCTGCAACACCACATTATATAATATAACTAACAAATACGAGTAAATAGGATAATATAATAGAAAATTAAGTGTAACAATTGGCGGTCTTATCGGTCAAAGCGATCTCTTCCAGACTACCATGTTATTGAAAAGGAAGCTTGAATAAAAAAAGGTCTCGAAGGAAGTTTCCTTGGATACCTGTGGAGACTCTCGTGACACATTTACCATCGACCACATTTAGAAGTAGAGCCCCTAAACAAAAATTGAAAAGAAATCTGGTATGTACCTACAATCTAACGACTACCACACTTTTCTGTCTTTTTAACTCCAGCTGACCGCTTTATCCTTGAGCCTAAATTGCACTAAGAGAAATGCTGGCCTTGCAACTTGTATAGGAGTTACGATTTTTACGCAACTGCATGCAGAGCATTTTTGGACCTCTCATTTTGGTCTCTTAGGCGACTGCTCACGTTAACCACTGCATTAAGGGGTTAGATCCCTTATCGAACTTGCTCAACGATTCAGAATCCATACCAGTGCCAGGGTACCCGTTTTTTTTTAAATATTTAAATTCCGTATGGCTTCTATGTCCCCACTTCAACTGTTATTAGAGGCAAAATTTCTGCAATTGAACATGTATGAAAATTTTTACTTTTATGTTCAAATGGTTAAAAGTTTGATGACCAAAAACTAATGCACAAGGACAAACGCGGGCCACTCGTGGCCCGCGCACCGCCCAACACCTAGTTACCATATAAGCCTGATCGGCTAAACCAGCATAAACAGCTGAACAGATCATAATCAAATTTGGCAAGGTTATAGATTATATGATGGGGAAGCATATATCATATTTTTTATCATCATGATCATCGTTCATCACCAACCGGGTGAAACCGCGGGGTGCAGCTAGCTAGTTCGTAATAAACTATAATTATCTACGAAATATTTAATGTAGTCCTCTGACGAGACTAACGCCATTAATGCCGCTAGAATTGTCAAACGCCAGTGAGATGCTGCTAATCAGTGTTGCCATTTAAGAATTAAAACTAGTAGTAGAGTCTGTGCGGAAAGAGAACCGTCGTGGCGAAAAATGGAACTACAAAACAATATGATTTTGATTATTATATGGCAGCCCAGCCCAGCCATCTGTCAAATGTCAAACTATACTTCGTGTATCAAACTATATAGTGCCACCAACTTATCTGTTCAGGTGGGCAAAATTGGAACTACAGTGTACATACCAACTAACTTTGGCGTTTATAATATTAGTAGGATTCTTTGTAGAATTTGCAAATTAATGAGTGGCTTGAAAGACTGCCCTATGTTTTGTTTCTCTTTTTTCTTGGTGAATTTCTTAGGTTGCAATACCAAAATTCTACACTAGCGACGCTGTCACCTGAACAGATAAGATGGTGGGACTGTACACGTATTTACGTGACGGATACAGCTTTGTTTTGTGTTGTTTTTAAGTGAATTTTGCATAAAATTATGTCTAACGTTAAAAAAACACAGTTGCGCCCTCAAATTTTATGACGGTTCTCTTTCCGCACAGACTCTAGTAGTTAGAGAGTATATTTTAAATTTACTCCAACGCAAACATCTGGGAAGTAGAAATACAGCAGCAAACCGCGCAAAATTACAAACTTAAATAATAAACATTTTTGTATTGATATACTTACTCGTATATCACAAAAAGTCGTTTCATCACGTTATCACGATACGGCGCGGGGCGGGCCGGGCGGTCAATTTCGCCGCGAACAATAGCGCAAAGGGAATCCATGTACACCACGCACACGGAGGGCAAAAAGACCGCGCCGTGCCGCGCGGCCAGTGCTCGCCAGACGCTGGCGGCGCGGCATATCCGTAGCTACGAAGCGGCGAGGGCAGCCGCGGTCATCGACGGGCAGACGCGGTCTTTATTGCTTCGCGGTCAAAAAGACTGCCCTGCCCCGTCGTCGTCTGCCTAGCGCTATTATATCTTGATATAAATCCTCGAACCCTGCTTTGTAGACCGTGTTTTCAACGAGCTCAACGTTATGGAGACGTTAATGAGCCCATTCAACATGATATAGTCCCAAAAGTACAAGAATATGTTATTATCGTCCCAGACTACGAAGAAATAATACATCAGGAACTGTAACTGCGTTAAAAAAATTACCCAACAAAAGTCGTGCTCAAGTAGGCAGGGCTTAAAAGTCGTGTTCAGTACGTCATCAGTCGGACGTTTTTCTGCAAGCGAGCACACTTCAAATCTTCGCGTACATTTTAATTTTTATCATTGTGAACTACAGTTGTAAATCGTCATGCCAGCATTCGTTGTGAAGTGGTGCAGGAACAATACACGATTAAAATGTCCAAGGATCACTTTACTTTCACACAAATGATAATTTTCAAAGATGTTCAAATACGTTAACAAGTCGAGGTGGTCAATACTATGCAGAATAAAGTCAGTCTATTTTCGATTTAATTTAGGATGTATTTTTTTCTTCAGAACTTACTGAAATGTAACAGCAATGTGTTTGACTTATTATGTTTTATTCTCGTTTCTTTGCCAATGCGGCAAACTAAGTGCCTACCTGCACTTAAGCTAGTAAAACAAGAGTATGATTGCCTGTGAAAACCAGCATAGTTACAATCCGTTAATTTCGATGAATAAATTATAGATATAAAAAATGGACTATATTTTTATATTAATTATATTACTATATAAATTATAATAAACGATTACCTACAATTGGTATGTAATGTCGGTAACCATAATATTAAAAAAACAGTTAATTGTTTGGTCAAATTAAAGCACGTTTAATTTTTCAAGATAATGAAAATTCACCCGCTGTAAATTTTTAAGTGGTTTAGCTGAGTTGCTCATTAATTTTTCAATATTGTCAACACAATGTTTTTCTGAAATAATTGATAATGAAGTTATTCTGCACCCATTTAAGAACAGTCTCCAGGAAAATTACATTTTTTTTGGTAAAATGTATAATCGTTGAATTTTTCAGAATCTGTCCTCATTAAATTGCGAAAAAAGAAACTCTTTCAATGATAAGGACCACAAAACAGTTTCACAATACTGGAGTAAATCTAAAGTGTATGTTCTAAGTTATAATATTAATACATGTGAGATCAACGTGGTTGATCACGAATTAGAAAAGTCTAGACAAGAACTTACTAAATTACTCATGTTTCGCTACACAGACATGTCTATCATTAGACCTCTCTTTAAAAAAGGTGCTAGAGATAACGATGAGAACTATCGTCCTATTGCTATTTTACCTGTTCTGTCAAAAATATATGAACGAGCAATGCACCAAAGACTGTTTTACTTTTTAGCAAACATAATGTGATTAGACAAGAGCAACATGGTTTTCAGAAGTCCAAATCTACTATAATACATTGGCAGCAAATTGTGGAGTGGGACCTATGGAGTCGTGCAAACCTTTGTTTCTGCAATTGAAAGTCCTCCCTCTTCCATGTCAGTACATTCATGACATAGCATGCTTTGTCAAACATCACAGCAACTTATATACTAAGGCGGGTGAAATTTATCTTAGAAATACACGGAACGGAGAAAGATTAGTAAATAAGTATGCTCACAAAACTGTTCGATATCAAAAAAGTAGTTACTCAACGTCAATCAAAATATTTAATTAATTGCCTCAAGACATGAAAGAAATGCCCTTACCTAAGTTTAAAACTGAATTGAGGACCTGGTTGCTGCATCGCTCTTTTTACTCTCTAAATGAATACCTAGCATCAAATTAAAAAGTTTTTGGAAATAATTATTCATTCGTTTTGCGTTGTGTTCTTTTGCTTGTTTGTTCTATAGCAGTATTTCATGTATTCGTTTTAGCTTATAATTATAATTTTTGCATGCTATTAATTTGGCGAAATGTGTAAGCTCTTCAATGTTTTTATTTTGTAACCATCTATCATGTACTCACATTTGAAGCAAATAAATAATATTCTATTCTATTCAGAGTTCTTCGAATTGTAAATAATACCCAAAAACACAAAAAAACCTAATAACAAACATACAATAACTTTGTTTTATTATTGACTTGCTCCGATTTACTTGTTGCATAACATCGTTTACGCCGCTATGGCTCAGCTGTCTTAGTAGACGTTGCAGCACGCGCGTGAACCGTTCCCTGCTTTTCTTCTGTATATAAACCAATCACCGAACATGTCTATTTGTTGTAACCCATGAAGTAATTCATATTTGGGATCATACGTCGTTTTGGTTTGAAGGACCACTTTTTGCGTGGAATTTGTTCTGAGTTATACTTCCTGACATTAGTTCTTCGTAGGTCTCAGAAGTATAAATACAAGAAAAAAAAACTTTAAAAAATATATCGATAGCTGTAATTATACTTCCATAAAATATCGATATAAATATCACATTTTTTTATTATCAGTATAATGGTATCGATAGTCCATACCGATATGACGCGGACGTGCGGCGTTGCCAGATATCTCGGCTCTGTCAGCAGTGCGAAGTGGCAACGTCGCAAGCGATGCGCGCTGCGCGGCGGCCACGGCTCGTTTCCTTCGCTGGCTTTTCGTTTATAGACACTGCGATAGTGCAGTGAGATGAGACCAACACGGGCGCGAGTTTGTACTTTTCTAGTCTAGATGGTGTAGGTTAATAGGATACAATGTAAAATGGGGCGTAAAAACAAAACAATGTTTATAGATACATATTACAAACATATACATATCTCTTTTCCGCCTATGTCTCGATGCTATAATAATAACCAATTAGCTGCGCTCCGTGGTCTCACCCGCGCGGTTATGGATGATGATGATGATGAATCAAATATATAGCGTGGGTATTATGTTACTCAACCATAATATAGCTTTCTACTGGTGAAATTTTTTTTTGATCTGGTTATGTCGTTTTTACGTTTATCAATCAAATACAAACAAACTATCTTCTTTCTTTTTATTATTAGAATAGATAAGGATTAACACACAGGTATAATATTGCATATTTTAACACGGAAACACTATCTAATCTGAGATAAGTCTCCGTAACAAGGGGTCTATCGCATAACTGTCTGTATCTCACGACCTAGCTCTGGCTAATAAACGTCTAGAACTTTTTCCTGTCTTTTATGCTAATCTCATAGCCGTTCTAGGAAAGGTAGGTTGCATAGTTTGCCATATTTCAAGAATGTTATATTGCCCCTTTTCTACTCTTCCTTTAATTCTTGCTGTAGATTCTTCTGAAATCCTAGCACTTCTTTAGGTTTGTCTTCTTTAAAATAAATATTGTGGGGTAATTTAGATTTCCCTGCTTTCCAATAGATTGCCCGCGTTTTCTACGGTATATTTTATGTAGTCCACCAATTCTTTTTCGTTGTTTCCAATTTCCTCAATGTCTAAGAAAACTAGATTAAACTGTCTTTTTTCCCTTTCCGCAGTTTCGACTTTTTGTTCCAGCTGTTGTACTTTGCATTTCAGAGCGTTGTTTTCTTCCGCAAGCCATGTTAGCCGCTTATCTAAGGCTTGCAAGACATTTTTAGTTACTTCGGAGCTTATGATTAAAGTTTGTTGACTTAATTTTTCGTCGAGTTTTGACAGCAACAATTTAAAAAAAAATGGTACCTTTACAACTGATAATCTCGGTTTTAGTTTTTATTTAATGTGTGTCTGCTGTAGTCTATAGTGAAGAGTGAATGCACGTTTTGGTTGTGTAATTATGAGATGTAATGTTTTTTAGGTTATGTTAGCAGTTTTGATATCTGAGTTTTTTTTCTATAAAACACTGTTTTTGCACTGAGTTTATGTTTAAATTCACTGAAATAGCCGATTTCCACAAGATTTTACACTTTACGTTTCAGCGTAACTTCCCCATTTTTTTAATGAGTTTTCACAATTATAACGCGTTGTTCTTTTGAAAAGCGCTCCATTTTCAACTTCAACTTCAACTCTTCCTTATGGCTTTTGTAGGGGAGCCACTACAATTTCGCCAATGTCACGTAGTACGATAGACCACCAAACAAAGGAGGATTGTTCGGTAAAAGAGATCTGAATGGTAACTTATTTATTTATCCAAGCAGAAGAGATAGTGTTAACACCTGGAACAAAGATAGTTATTCTAACTACAAGACATACACAAACACAAACTCAACCACAAAATATATAGATAAATTTAGTAAAGGAACAATTTCAAGTTATGGGGAATTACACATGTATTTATAACTTAATTTTATTTCTCTGAATATATTTACAAAGTTTAACAATTAAAGGGGTACCTACATACAAGGGAGAGGAGACATTTGAAGGAGATTGGACGAGGGATATCAGGAGGAATTATATCATATAGGGAACAGTCATATTTGGGACAGCAAAAAAAAATATGGTCCATATTTCCTTCGTCCAGACCACATTCACAACGCGAATGATCCCTAATCCTAAGTTAAGCCAGGAAAACAGGGGTGCAGGAATGGTTTAAACGCAACCGGCAAATAGTTGAGGTGGTAAGTTTGTCTGCATTTTGAAATTTCGAAAACCAGGGTTTGTTAGGGATGTCGGGCTGTATATCGCCATAAAATTTGGCTTTAATGTTTTAGAAATTTGCCATTCTTTGTTCCATGTATTTATCAGTAATGGTTTTAAGGTGGTAGAAATGTCATGGGAGTAAATTTGAGAGTGCTGATTAGAACCTGTGTGAACAGCGTATTTGGCAAATGAATCAACTGATTCATTTCCCTGGATACCTGAGTGGCCTGGTATCCAACCCAGTATAATGTTGATGCCTAGTATATGGCATTGATATAGGGCATATTTTATTTTTAAAATTATAGGGAACCTGGTTTTTGATTTGAATGGGTTACTTACGATAGCTTGAAGGCAACTTTTAGAGTCCGAAAATATAATACAGTTATTTAAATTATGGGATTTTACGAAAAGAATAGCCTCTAGGATGGCAATGGATTCACCAGTAAAAATGGAAGTGACAGGAGAACATTTGAAGTTAAGAATGATTTTAGTGAAGGGAATCCACACCGCAACACCAACTGGGCTATCGGAGGATTTAGAAGCATCTGTATATATTGTGATCCAATCTTTATATTTTGTTGAAATAATACTGTTAAAAACTTTGTTTGCTTCTATTGTGCTTTTATCAATGCCAAAGTCCAGAATGACATTGGGCTGGAAGATCAAAGCCTCATATGGCGTAGAGAATAATGGCATAATGGAGCTCTGAAAGAGTGGGCTGGGGAGACGGGTATACTGTAAATAAGTACGGAGCACACAAGGGATTTCATTAAATGAGTTATAACCATGAGAATCATATAAAGCAGACAGTTGGTTTAACTTGCACAGAAGAGGATGATCAGGGTTTTGTACTAGTTTGAAAAATAATCTATCCGCAAGGAATTGTCTGCGAAATGAAAGAGGGGGTTCAACACATTCTACTTGCATAGCGTTTATTGGGGAAGACTTCATAGCCCCAAGGATGATGCGCAGACATTTTGATTGTATCTTGTCCAGTTTTTGAAGTCCTGATTTATTTGAAGGATACAATAGAAATGAGCCATAATCCATATGACTACGGATTATGGCATTATACAGCAATTTTTGTGTGAATGGGTGTGCACCCCACCACACTCCAGATAAAGAACGGAGTATATTAATATTTCTTTCACATTTTTGAGAAATATAATCAAAGTGAATAGTACCAGATAACCTGCTGTCTAGCCAAATTCCTAAGAATTTCACATTCTGATTTTGTGGTATAATTTCATTATTGACTCTGAGGATGACATGAGGGACAATTTTTTTCCTAGTAAAAACCACTACACTACTCTTAGAAGGCGAAATGGATAGTCCATGTTGTTCAAGCCAGTCTGAAAGATATTGAAGTGCAGATGTCAGTTTATTCAAAGGGTCCTCTATACTTTGACCAGATATGTAAAGTACCAGGTAATCTGCATATTGTAAAATTTGGCAAAATGGGAGTACTGTAGATTCTAAGTCATATGTGTATAAACTGTACAATAATGGGCTGAGAACTGATCCCTGCGGTAAGCCTTTCCAGATGGTTCTAGGGGAATGGTAGGTGTTTTGATTTTTAACCAAAATAGTTCTCTCCATAAACAGGTTGCATACAAACTGGACTAGCTTCTCAGGAATACTCAGCTGTCTAAGTTTATATCTGAGTACTGGAAGTAAGACATTGTCGTATGCAGACGCTATATCTAAGAAGACACCTATCAGAAGCCCCTTTTTCAATAATAAGATTCGTATGTCATTTGTCAAACTACCCAAACTATCCATCGTACTCATACCTTTTCGAAATCCAAACTGTGTTTTCGCCAGTAAGTTCTTACTTTCTACGAACCACTCAAGTCGTTGTTTAATCATGTGTTCAGTAACTTTTAATAAAACTGATGATAAAGCAATTGGTCTATAACTGTTCGGGTCAGATGGGTTCTTGCTAGGTTTAAGAATTGGAAGTATTACTTGGGTTTTCCACTGATGGGGGACATTTCCATGTTCAAAGAATGTATTTATTAGCTTCAAGTAATACATCTTACTATTATACGTAGCATTTTTTAAGAAAGAGTATGGGATCCCATCTATGCCAGGTGAAGAGTCCACAAGTCCATCTAGTGCCAGTTGAATTTCAGAGAATGTGAATGGTGAGTCAAAATGGTCAGAAGTCAAGATAGGATTATTAAAAGTAGGGAAAGAGTCCATATATGGTACGAAAGGAGGAGATATTTTATCTGTAAAGGCCTCAACCCATGACGAAGGGTCATTTATTGTGATATTGTGAACACTACATGATCCCCTGTAGCGTTTAATTTGCTTCCACACTAAAGAAGAAGGACTTCTAGGGGATAAGCATTTGCAGTATTGAACCCATCCATGTCTCTTTTTTTTAAATAATAATCTTCTTACCCTGGCAGCATTCTTTTGATAGTTTAGAAAGTTTTCTCTTGTCATGTTAGCGTTGTAGGTTTCTTCAGATATTTTCCTTTCTCTAACGGCTGTTGTACAGTCTGCATCCCACCAAGGGGTGGAAACCTTAAAGTCATATGGTTTTTTAATTGGGAAATGTTCATCTGCACTGGAAATAATGGCCTTTACAAATTGATCATAGCACTCTACGATGTTACTATTGTTTGAAATAGGAAGGTGTTCTAATTTATTCTCCAGAGATGAAGAATAATCAGACCAATTGACATCGCGCAGTCTGTATTTAAGGGATGGAGAAAAATTTTGTGCTGGCCTTACTCTATTACAGATAGTAATTGTTATCGGGAAATGGTCGCTGCCATAGGAATGAGGCAACACATTCCATGACAGGACAGAAGCAAGGGATGCGGAGCATATGGTAAGATCAACAGCACTTTTAGGGTTTTGGGTGGGCAGTACTCTTCGTGTGGGAGAGCCATTGTTGATGACACATAGATTTGCTTCATCAAAGATTTCCAGAAGGGCAAGAGCAAAGAGGTCATTAGCACTAGATCCCCATGAGGTGTGATGTGCATTAAAATCTCCCATTAAGATTATAGGTGGTGGGACTGAGGATATGACATATAAAATATCTGGGATTAAGCTAGAGCGGGGATGTGGGATATAAGCTGATAGGAATGAAATGTTAAATGCTTTTACCGCTATGATATTAATTTCTGGGGAGACAGAAGGGAGAGGGATTTGGGCAAAGGGTAAATTGCGCCTTACAAGTAAGGCGCATCCTGCATACCCGTCAGCCCTGTCATCCCGGATACAGGAGTACCCTGGGACCCGAAATGGGGAACCAGGCACTAGCCATGTCTCCGAGATAGCAATGACTGACGGGTAAAATTTGTTGATTAAGTGAAGAAGCTCATGCTTCTTGTGAATGATGCTCTTGGTGTTCCATTGAAGAATGGACACTTGATCCATGATTGTTGATTAGGGAGAGGATTTGGGTAAGTTTCTGGGCAGCGTTGGACGGTAAGTTGGCGTTATTCCTGGAGATGATACTAAGGATCATGGTTAGAAGGACTTCCAGGAGGCTCTCCTCCTGGGACGATGATGAGGTTTGTGGATTTTGGGACAGCAAGGAAAATCCATTGGGAAGGGTAGATGGCTCATCAGCAATAATAGCCTGATGGGCAGTCCTGTCATATGATTTTCCTAAGGGGGCCCTGGTGCGGGGGGCAGAGAATACTGTTTTTCTGTAGGATGTACTAGGAGAGGTGTGGATAAGTTGATTGGACTGGGAGGTCGAGAAGGAAGCCTGGGATGGGACTAAAGTTGGGGTTTGTGCTACTTCGGCATAAGGTTTCGTTACTTTTGGGTACTGAGTGGCCGCTTCATCATATGACATGTTTTCCTGTGTCATAAGGAGTTTTATAGCCCTCTGTCTCCCTAGCTCAGGGCAACTCCTGCTGTTCGCTGAGTGTTGACCAGAACAGTGAAGGCAGGAAGCCTTACTCTCTTCAATGTCACATGACTCACCTGTATGTGGTTGAGCACATTTGTAGCAGCGAGGCTTCGATCGACATTGTACTTTCACATGTCCAAATCTACAGCAGTTTAGGCACTGGATTGTAGGGTATTGATAAGTCTCTACAGGGAGGGAAGTATGATATGAGAATATTCTCGATGGGAGTGTTTGACCTTGGAAGGTCATTACCACAGTCTGAGTTGGTAACCATACCACTTTGCCTTCATCAGTAGTCTTACGGTTAAGTCTTCTGGCCTTAAGTACTGTACCGCACCCGGTGGGTAGGACCAGTGACTCTACAAACTCGTCCATAGACATATCAACTGGAACTTGGCGTACTATACCCATTTTAGTTATGTTGTAAGTTGGAATGGTAGCTTTGTATTTACAGATTTCAAGTACCTGGTTGTCTAAGAATTTATTGGCATCAGCAGCAGTTTGGAACTCAACAGAGATTTTATTCCTGCCCACTCTCTTCACTCCATCAGGGCAGATATTAGTTACTTTATTTCTTGAGAGAAACTGGCCAAACTTAATTGGACGGATGGTTGTCCCTGCAGAAGGGTCTGGTTCTGTCCTAGAAACATGGACCACAAATGGACCTTTATCATTAGCAGTGTATGCTTTAATTCCTAGAACAAGCATTGGATGTAAATATGGACGCTACTGCCATTTCCGTATCAACTATAGTTTTCTTAGCAGAGCTAACGTTTTGATCGTCGTCTGATCTACGTTTGGTAGCGGTGGAGGCAACGGTATCATTAGACACGGCGGGAGCAGGGATGGGGATGTTTATGTCCGGAGGATCCGGAGGTTCGGGGCTTAGAGGATCCATATTGGATTCCTCCAAGGGTTAGTAAGACAAACAACTATGTTAAAACACCTTACTTACCAGATTTAAAACAAACCAACACCAAATAATAATCCCTCCTGGCTATTCTGCTTGGAGGCGCAGCCAGTTCAGCCGAAAAACGGCTAATTAGAGTATAATTTGCACAAAACTCTCTTACACGTGTGATAGCTATCGTATGCGACGGCGGAATCGCGCTCCATTTTAAATAATCGGAATAAACAGAGGTGACAGCTGTCAAATTTCAGAGTTGCCACTTGCATGAAAAACAAATATTCTAATTTTAAAACGTGCATTCTTAATGAGACACCCTTTACATTCCCAAACGTTAAAAAAAAAGGTTTTATATTAACGAAAAAGCAAACGCTAAAAGTAATATATATGAATAAAAAAGATACAAAAATAAACAACTACATTTTGAAAAAAATAATACCGACTTTCATTATATTCAGTTATTGGAGTGTATCTCAAAAACTACTGACCCGAATTTGATGAAATTTAAATAGGACCACACGGGAAGCACTATTTTCCCCAAGCTTTCAAACAAAAATTCAGGAAAAAGGATTTCGAGAATAGGTTCACCCACTCGAAAGTAATGAGGCAACAGACATAAAAAAAACAAGCGAATTGAGTACCTTCCCTTTTTTGTCAGTAGAAAAATAATTATAAAATAATGCAATTAACTGTTAAAATTAAATTCATTTGCAATTATAAAGCCTTGATTTAAATCTTATTCTTTTTGCTGATTTATCATTCACTAGAGAGTGTTCTAATCTAATTAATTTACGAAAGAAAATAAACGAAGCACCATTAATATTTGGGAAACACCTATAGGAAAGAACAAGGAATAAAGAGAAATTATTCTTTCCAAAATAGCAACTCTGGTAATTGCACAAAACGTGCTACGCCATATTCCAAGTAGTAAATGAAAAGATAAAATTAAAAAAAAATATATATTTTGAGGTTACTTCAGCTGTGTTGTGGAAATGTGATATTGTGCTCGTATCTGAAATAATTTAAACACAATGGATATTGTTAACAATATTTTAGAGCGGGAGCAAAAGAAAGCAGAGAAATATAAACCCATTTCGGTTGAAAAGCATTTAGACTTGGAATTTGACTTAGGTACCTTACTCGGTTCGGACACAAATGACTTGGACACGAAATTGATAAAGTAAGTTTTGCCGCATTGTTATAAATGTTTGTATTTCACCATTACCTTCTTCATGATATTCCAAGTAATCGGATGTGATAATCTTCACCTCACTTTCGTTTGCACACAATATTGGGACGTATCGTATTGGTATTTATTGCTCTTGCTGCTGTTGCCTATGTGACGGCTCAGACAAAATAAAAAAGTCAAGACAGAATGTTGTGAACAGAGAAGTGAGGCCGGTTTTCTAAACTAAATGTGCGGGACTCGGTACTGTCATGGTAATTCAAATAAAATTAAATTTATTAAAAATTTGTCAATAGTTAATAAATTTAAACTAAATGATAATTAAAAGTTTACGTGTTGCTTCCACGCGCCGCGATAGTTCGACTGACGAGCCAAGGCGTAGTTTCGTTGTAGGTTTTGTATGTAAATATGTATGGACACGCCGAGGCGTAGTTTTACCCGGCCTCACTTCTCTGTTTACAACATTCTGTCTTGACTTTTTTATTTTGTCTGAGTGTGACGGGCTTTAGATACCTAAAACATTTGACCATCTAGTCATATGGTGGAATTTGTTGCAACTGTTGCGTTTTTTATAAAAAAATAATAATTAGGTGAAAGTATTTTGGAGAATTGCATAGGACACAGCATCAAGTGTAGCCATTTGAATTAGATAATTTTATATTTTATCCAATGTAATAAGAAATTGTTTATTGTAGAAAAATAAGATGTGATGTTTTGTTTAAGTTTAGTAGCTCACAAAAAATTGTGCACAAAATTTCCAGGAAAAGTTGCATGGTGGTAAAAATTCCACCATGCAACTTTTCTGGTAAATAACACTAACACATAGTTTTTTTATTTAATATTTCAGATCACATAAAGATGTGTACCTGCAATCACTTGCCCGTGACAATACTCAACTGTTATTAAACAAAATATGGGAGCTCCCAACAGAGCGTATTGAAGAGGCCATTGTAGTACGCCTACCAGTGCCCACTACTCTCTTGCCTCGTGCCAAGCCTGTGCCTAAACCGAAGCCTTTGACTAAATGGCAAGAGTTTTCTAAAGCAAAGGGCATCACCAAGAAGAAGAAAGATAAGCTACAGTGGGATGAACAATTGCAGAAATGGGTGCCATTATTTGGGTATGCACTACTACTACTACATAGTTACTCATGGAAAGCCAGCCAGACCTGCCATAATTCCATTTTTTTTTATGATACCTAACGATTTGTGTCATCTCAATAATATAATCTTTTACTATCAGGTGCTGCATGCTTATGATATTTCAAGATCAAATTATAAAGGAATTTTGAAGGGATAGGCATACCCTATCTTCTGCATCAGGCTAATTAAACTTATTTTTCTATAAATTATTAAAATATTGATTTCTTGGCTTTTACTTATTCTTATACATTCAAATTAAATAACTTTAAATGGATTTAATCGCATATAATTTTATATTATCTTATCCTGATGTTTTAAACACTTTTCAGTGAACACAGAGCAGGATGACCATGTTTGGAAAATGGGGATACCTTAATATAAAATGTCACCAAATTTTATCCATTTAAAGTTGCTTAATTTACTTATTAAAATTTTGTTAGTTTTTGTAAGTATAAAAAGCCTTTATTGTTGTACATTATGGACAATGTCTCCACCAACATCTATAATAAAAATTGTCATTCACTATTATTAAGTGTACCATAATTTAAATTACAGTTTCAAAAAAGCAGCTGCTGAAAAAGAGAAGAACTGGCTAATAGAAGTACCACAGAATGTGGATCCCATGACAGATATGTATGAAAAGAAAGCCAATGAGAAGTCAGAGAAAGTGGCTAAGAATGACTTGCAAAGACTCAAGAATATTGCCAGGGCAAAAAAAGTCAAAATACCTAGAGTGGGACTGCCAGTTACTTCTGACAAAGCATCTGCTACACAGGTAAAGAAAGAAAAAATATCCTAGCCAGCAATGATTTATTGTATTTGTAAACACAGTCCTCTCTAGGTCAAAATATGTATGCAATAATTTATATTCCTGTATTGCTAATTTATAATCAGCCCATTATGTTCCCACAGCTGGGTCTCCAGCTGAGCTCCGAGAGGAGTAGGGCCATAATCCACCCCGCAGGCCTAGTGTGGCTTGGTGGATAGGCTAGTGGCCAACCCATGTCAAAGTTTTCAGGCCTCCTGAAGAATAACATGTTACACAGTTATTTGTGCTAGGCCCACTGACTTGTCTGTATCCAAACTACAGTCAATGTGACTAAAATGTTTCCTTATCAAACAAAGCTTTTACTCTCTGTTTATTTTTACAGTTGTCAACAGCTGCTGTAGTAGCTAAAGCTTCAACAGCTTCTCTTGGTAAATTCCAAAATAAATTACCAAAAGAGAAAGAAGCTCACGGCAAAGGAGTCCATGAGCTCATTCCGGGCAAGGAGAGAAAGCGCAGAGCACCTGTACCCACCCCTCAAGTTGAAAAGGAGAATAATCTAAATCTCCTGGACAGTATACTGAATAAGAGGCCCAAGATTGACATGGATAAGGCTGTAGCGAAACATATTCATGAGGAGCAATCACAGTAAGCATTTTTACAATAATTTTTAACAACTCATATATAGGATGGACGAAAGCATTGCTCCCTGGAGGGAAAGTACCCTAAAGTTTACAAGTTTTACTTAAAGGAAAAATCTTTTTATTTTTAGATAAAAAACAACTGCGTCAAAGTTTTACTTTAAAGTCACTTGCCAGAATCAAACAGCCAAAATGTAAAAAATAAACATCCTGCCTTTTGTTACACCGATTGAAAGGGTTATTGGTTTGGTCCATCAAGTACAGGTATATGATGTAAATTGTCCATTGTCATTCCAATATCATGCTACCAAACCTATATATACCCTTTGTTACTCAGAGATAATGTAGCATTTTAATAGTGAAAGAAATTAAATTGGTCAAGTAGTTTTTGATTTTATACAACATACAAATCTTTCCTTTTTAAATTGTTAGTATAGATTTATATAGATTAGACTAGATAAAATTAGTTTTTGTTTTTCCAAAGTCAAAATTATTTATTCAATTTAGGCATCAAAGACGCACTTATGAACTTCAATTTTTCATTATAATGTACTTTAAAGCCTACCGCCGCGTTCCAAAATACATAGAGCCTACCGAGAAGAAGCGGCAAGAAACTCGGGGCCATTCTTTTTATATAGTTGTTTGTACTTAGGTACTACAAATATTAGCTCCAGTGTGTTTCCTTACAAAAGAGAACATAATATCCAACTATACTTTACTTACTGCTTCAGCCGATCAGAAGAAGAGAAAACAATGCAGCCATCAAAAGGTGTGGGCAAACGCAAAGGCGGTGGGAAAGGTAATGCCACTAACTTCACTGCCAAAAAACCCAAAGGAGGTAAAGGCAAGCGAGCACCAGGCAAAACGGTCGGCAGGAAGCGGAGGTAGAATCTAAGAACACATTGTCAAATTGGAATATACATAGTTCTGTATGAAGTTGTTGCCGTTTTTATTCTTAGCCCTGCCTATTGTGTTAATATTATTTGGCCGCCATTCTTATGTTAATATTCGTGGCTTGAGAAAAAGTTAAATTAAGTACTAGCTGACCCGCCTGCGGCTTCGCTAGCTTGGTCTACGGGAGACGAAACCCTACCCCTAGTGTGTTACCCTAACCCTACCCACACGCACCGGTGTGCTGGGTTTATTTTATTGTTATACACTTTAAAAAAACTAAACAAAGGTTTTAGCCGTACCATAGAAGTACATGCGCGCTGACCAGTAAATCGAGACCCTAGTAGCTCTGCCACGAGTTTAAAACATTGACACCAATAGATGCTCGGTATCGACTGCCGCGAAACAATGTATTAAAAAAAGAACAGTGCCACCGTGAGGTCTATTAAACTAAAATCACTTGCTAGCGATTTTATTAGCGATTATACGCCAATCACAAGCTTAATAGGTAGTAGAGTATCGAGTAGGTATAGAATTATAGATGACATTTATGTTGCCAACTCATAAACTCATGGTAGAGCTACAGTTTTATACAAGACCTTGGATCTTGGATTTATGTGATTGATCAAGATAAATAAAAAGTTTTTCTATCCATTTAATTTGCCAAATTGCATCGAAATATGTGCGTAGTTTTAAAGTTATGTGTGAACGTGAATGAATTAGTACAAAAGTGTGTCTTGTTCAGTAGCTAATGTTACGTCTTCTGACTCACACTTCTAATATTCATCCATGTACAGACTTTTTGGACTCTACTCCCATTATAAGTATATTTTATATATTCTCATTCGGTAATATTCTAATTATGAAATGAAATACAACAGACTTTTATTGGCATATTTTATTTACATACTACTTTAAGAAAAATAAAAAATTAAATTAAAGCATTATTCTCCTAACAAAACAATGCTTCAAACAATTTTTTTAATTATTAAAGTACAATGTGTCCCGACCAAGGAGGTTTCAATTCAAGTAGGTACACACAATGTGTACAACATTATCTGTGGGGAGCGCGCTGCGCGCGCAATGCGCTAGTTCCGAGCCAATAGACCAATAACAGACTTTTTCCACTGATATTGGTAAAATAGTGGTTACGCCGCACAAGCAATACAAACAAGAAGAAGAAGAAGACTTTTTCCATTTTGGCGCTATTTCGTACATACGAATTTGAGTAATATTTTGTTGGATAAAATTTTAGTAGCAAAAATGTCATGATATTAAATAAAGTAGTGTATGCAACTGCATATAATTCTCTAACTCGCCTGCGGCTCTTTTTAAAAAAAACTACACTCATGTTTTAATACCCTCTGTTATATGACAGTTGCATAAACTAGTAAAAGACTTATGTACTACGTACAAGTAACCTTAAATACAATGTTGTAGGGCTACCCAGTGCGTCACTTAAATTTGTAGGTTATCATAGGTACCACGTGTTATAAAAAAGTGACCGTTTTGAATAAAAAATAAAACGAAGTAGTAGTTATACTTAACATATAGTAAGTATTTTATAATTGAATCTATAAAATTATCTTAGACGGTTAAAGTCAGATAGAGAGTTAAAATTCAATGCTCAGACCCGAAACTCGGTGGCCTAGTTGGTCAATGGCGTCTGGCACGGAGTCAGAATATGCGGGTTCGAATCCCGTCGGAAAATGTGAATTTTTCTCTCTACAAATTTCAATGTTTGAGATCGCTAAAGCAAGCGTTAGTGTTTTAAAAAGTAATACTATAAAAACTACAAGGGTTGCGATGTCAATACGAAAGTTTAAGTATTTCTAAATAATGCTTCTTTTAAGGTTCAGAAGTTGGAGATCATAGTTTTATGTGCGATGACTCGGAACCTGAATAATTTATAAAAATTGTATATATTTTTTTACAATTAACAGATATTTTTAATTGCTGTTTTTTATTTTGTTTTCTAATAATAAAGATAAAATTTGTAAGATTAGTATTATATATGTATTACTATACATATATAATACTTACTACACCTTCTTTTTTACTAAAGATGTATATATTTTAGTGTCACATAAAATATATACACACATATATATCTAATTGATTAAAAAAAATGAATAACTATTCCTCTATTTTAATAATAAATTACTTAAAAATTATACACGGTATATACGAGTCTATCGCTATCCTTTTCATACTTTAAACAGCTGCTATGCTGTGTCCTCTTCTATCGCATGGGATGGTTGGTTGGGACCTTTCAGTTGCACACATTCACTCGCAGAAATATTTAACTTTTTTAAATTCCACAACCGGGATTCGCGACTGATTTTTCGCAGGCAACCCTATACCAAATACCACCGTATTCAAAATTAAATATTCATATTCATATCATTTATTGCATCATACATGTTACAGGGATCTTAAATATAATAATACAGTCACATATGTACCCAATTTTGGGCATAGCAATATGAGTAGAAGCGGACCGATATATAATTACTTTGTTCGTCAAAATGTGTCCTTAAAAATTCGTCTGAACTATAATAACTTCTAGTAAGTAATAGCGTCTTAAGTTTACTTTCAAACATTTGGTCTTTGTCTTGAGCTTTTATCATATCCGAAATTTTATTATAAATTTTGACAGCCATAATGTTTGGGCCAGAACTGTGTATTTTTAATCTTGAAGAGGGCAGTATTAAATTATGTTTATATCTAGTTTTGTAACGTCGCGGTTGGTCAATTTTATTTGTCAAAAAATATAGGGTAATTTCTGACGAATTTGCAAACTTCTAAGATGTAAATTGATGTAAATGTGAGTATTTTGAGTTTGAAGAAATGAGGTTTGCAACTATCTGGTTCTTTAATGTTACTTAATATACGTACTTATACATTTTTTTTGCATAATGAAGATATCTTGTGCGTCAACACTGTTACCCCATAGTATAACGCCGTTTCGCAACCAGGCTTCTGCATAAGCGTAATAAGCAGACAGTGCTGTTTTCGTGTCTCTTACTTTTTTTTAATTCACGTAGTGCATATGTGAAGCTAGACAATTTATTTTTTATGTATTTTATATAGCTCTTCCAGTTAATATGGGTGTCAATATATATTCCCAGTAATGTAAAAGTTTCGACGCAATCAATTTTTGTATTATTATAATATACATTTATGTCAAGGGGTTGTTTTTGAAATGGCCTAAATTTAAAATGCATAATTTTTGTTTTTTAATAGTTAATTTGGAGGTTATGGTCTGACAGCCAATTTACGGTAGTGTTCAAAGTGTTTGTTATGGTGATATTTAAATTATTATTGTTTTTGCATGATGTAAGTAATGAAATATCGTCTGCGAATAGAATTCACGTGTCGTCTTGTATTTTAGGTAAGTCATTTATATAAATTAAAAATTAATTACACCCAAGTACGCTGCCCTGGGGGATAGAACTATGGATTTTTTTGATATCTGATTTTACTAAGTATGTCAATTTTTCTGCTTATCGTGTCATAAAATTCAACCTCAACAATTTGCTCCCGATTTTGTAGGTATGATTTAAACTAGTCGTGTGCAGTTCCGCGAATTCCAATACCATACAGTTTATTTAATAAGATGTCAAATTTTACCTTGTCATATGCTTTGGACATGTCAAGAATACCTACGCCATAGTGCTTATTATTAAGAATGTCAAGTATTTTATCTCAGACAAAATAAAAAAGTCAAGACAGAATGTTGTGAACAGAGAAGTAAGGCCGGGTGAAACTACGCCTCGGCGTGTCCATACATATTTACATATAAAAACTGCAACGAAACTACGCCTTGGATCGTCAGTCGAACTATTGCGGCGCGTGGAATCAACACTGTAACAACCCCCCCAATTTTGATTTTTTTATCCTGTAATAATAATTAGTTTTGTTTTGGCCAATGATCGTCTAGTCTAGGAGGAACCTAACACTGCGAACCGCTGCTGTAACCTTGCTCTTTTCGGAAAGAATTGAAACAGAGAAAACTATTCAGAACTATAGATGCCTAGAGAAACCAAAAGCAACGCCTAGGTATTCTGATATTACGATGGATAACCTACTACTACATTACAATAACTGAATTGCTAGCTGATAACGATAAATTGCGATGAACATACTAGATTGCAAATACTTAGTTCCTACAGACTGACTGACTGAGCTGATCCTAGATTTCTAGCTTATGTACTTGATTTGACTTCTAATCGTGGAAGATATTAATCATCAATATAAGTTTCTGAATTTAAGGTCTATGTTATTTGACCATAGAACATAGAAATAGTAGGTTATTTGCAAGTTTTACTATATAATTATTAGCTTGCAAAACTATCTGTTAAATATGTGATTAGTGAAATAATATATAAACAACTCCATTAAATAATATCAGATATTCGCATGATATTCGTTATTGTTAATAACAGTTATAAACCTGTCAATTATACATCTAGCTTTCTTTATAGATTTATGTTTGTTGCTATGAGCATTTAGCTGTTGATAAGATTGATATAATCTCTTGCAGACTAAGTGTCTCTATAATATGAACTATTTGTTTCGTTTATGAAAACTGCTAGGAAACAAATATGAAATTAAACTAAAAATACACTTTATATGCGCTTTAGAAATCTCTTGTGATCAGTAACTAGGTACTACGCTGATTATCCAATTCCTTTAGATAAATATTATCAGCCACTATTCCCTGAATAGTTCAATTGTTCAAGTTTAATCATTTACTTGTTTACTGAAAGCAATATATGGGAAATAATATCAGTGACTTAGAGAAATCTCTAGACCCTTGTTTGTGGTTTACAAGAATTCTTAAGGTGCTGCATTGCTTGACCAAGTTTGATAAGACTTACCACATACATAAATATCCTTTTTATACGAGATTGCTATACTTAGATTACTAGTGTTTTACATGTACAGAACGCCACTACATACCAAGACTCGTCAGAGAAGCGATTGAAATCACGAAGTTTAAAAATTTCAATCGTGAGGATGGTTCTCAACTGTCGAACGTCTGGAATCCAGTGGTACGATTGTGTAAAAACAAAAACAGTAATAGTCCCAAGGTTCGAGCTGATACGGTTAGTGTTGTGTGTCGAGATAATACAAAAACTAACAGTGCGAACAATAGTAGTGGTCCCTCGCATAGCAAACGAGTACGGAAGAGGGTAGACCGTTTCGTCTGCTCGTAAAACATTCACCCACCCGCAATTCCTCAGTTCATCCGTGATCATGGCGCTTGCAACAGTGCCGAAATATCGGAAACTCTTAGAAAATGTACATGGTAATATCCCGTTGATAATTTGAATACCTCTTATGTAAGTAATTAGTTTGATTTCTTTAGATTTGCCGTATCATTCTAGATTTATTATGATTTAGAAAGTAGGATTCTTGGCATGTTCAAGGCTTACAACTCGAATGCTGGATTAAGAGCTGCTCTTTACTGTGACACAAATGTTCTCCATCATGCCAAGATCCTCTTCTATTTACCCCAAAATTAGTAAGGCCTTACTAAGTCCGTTTGGTAGTTTTCCAAATGTAGAGTTTGCGTCTATAAGCGATTATAATCTTATTTATCTCTTCTTAATAGTATTATTTATCATTACGAATTATCACTTGATTCTAAATATTACATTTGATACTTTCAGCAAATAATTCAATTGCTATAATTTATTACCGCATTCTCATGCTAGGATCAGAGTAGACAATCTAGCCCAAACTCGATTCAATAGCAAATATATAATATATTATTGCAACAAATACATTACATTTCATTCGAACTAATATTTCTATATTCCTTTGCAGGCAAATATTTCTGTATTCCTTACTTTATACTAATTAAAAATACATTTATTTTGTCATTTTTATTTCGTAGTTAGTCTTTAGTTTCTAAGTCTAGCATACTAATAGATTGTATTGATATGACGAATTCATTATTGAAACCTACGTCTCTAGTGGTAGACACCACTAGCGCGTGAATTTACTTATTTGCTCCCGATTGAACCATCACGAAGTTAATGTATAACCCGGTAAACAAAAATACTATTTCCTAGACCTACTTCGTTCCTAAATAAATTCCTAGTCTGCTAAAATGTGTGTAACTCCCCAACAAACCCCCCAAAGTTAATTGCGCATGAGCTTTCATCCCCCTGATAGGATGGTTCAAGTTGGATCCTTAACTAGCCTCTAAAGTTCAGTGCCAAGCCGAGAATCGAACCTATGGCCCCTAGGGTGTACAACTCCACGCACGGAAATAGTCGCGCGACTATACCGCTATAGCCCAAGCTATGGAAGGCTGCAGAGCGACGTTCTAGTATGAGAGGAAATAAATACATATATTACATAGAAGACACTTCCACTGGAGTATTCTTTCCAATCGAAGTGAGGAGCAGTTAATCTTACCCATTGCAATAGGTTAAAGCGATTGTTGGCTCGCTCCCAAAAGTGTCCAACTCTAAGGATTGGGCGTTCCCTATCGAGGTGGATCTTAGTTGTCACCGTGAGGTATCCAACCCACGTCCGGAACCATGTCCGTAGCAGAATATATTACCTCACAGAAGTTCGGGAATTTAATAAGCATTTTCTCGATCTTTCTACTGCTTATATACTTTCTCAAACTTGACAGTGACGCCGATTTGAGGCCGATAGGTATCCAATCAATGTCCTTTCTATCGGCGTCAAAACGGCTTCAGATCCACCTAAGCCAATCTCTGCCCTCCAGCGCATTCCTATTCTAATTTCAAAATCTCATCAAAATCCGCTCATGACAACACATACTTTGAATTTCGTATGACGCCGATCAGAGGTACGTAGGTCCAATCAATGCCCTTTCTATCGGCGTTAATACTCATTTGTTTTAGGGTTCATTTTGATGAAGCAAACTCAAATACACGGACACATAATAAAAATGTGTTCCTCACATTACCTTTGTATGGCTAGAAATATCAATGCTGCTTATTTTCATGGTATTTTTATTAATTTTGCTTGTAACTTTTATGTATTTAAAGGATTACTCAAAAGTTTCTTTTTCCTTGAAGTAACTTATCAGTTCTGTTTGAACAATCGATTTAAATGGTTAATACATAGAATATCTTGATAGCTTAAATATTCTAAGCTGCTTATAATTTTCAGTAAGTACCTATAGTCTTGTTATAAGAAATACCTAACATCTAAATCTCAATATTACACATTAACGCTTTCTTCTACTTTTGATTGTCTAAATTTCATCAATATTTGTTCATACCAAGATACTTTTTAAATGTATCTATATTTGTGAATCGTGACGGAATCCTCATCCAGAGCCTGTTCCGTTACAACACGTAAAGTTTTAATTATAATTAAATTTAAATTTATTAATTATTGATATTTTTTTAAGAACTTTAAACTAATTTTCATTGCCATGACAGTACCTAGTCACGCACATGTAGTTTAGAAAACCGGCCTCACTTTTCTTTTACAACATTCTGTCTTGACTTTTTTATTTTGTCTGAGTATTTTATATATTAAATAATTTTTATTATCATATAATTTTCATACAATAATCAGACCGGTGCAAAATGCTAGTATCGTTTTACCTGTTTATACCTGGCAACCTGAGGGTTGTGACCGGAAAAAAATAGGCAACCTAACGTTTGCATATTCTATATGGGCTTCATACGAGGGTCATTTGAAAAGTTCTTAGCCTGACATACTTAATGAAACCACACGATTTTGAGTTTATTTTTATTTTTCAACATACTCTCCTCCGAGCTCAAAACACTTTTTCCATCGACCCGATAAGGCTTCGATACCCGTTTTAAAAAAAATCTTCGTCTAACTCCTCAAAATAAGCGTCCACGGCGGCTATGACCTCTTCATTTGTAAAAAACTAATTGCCACCTAAAAATTTTTTCAGCTTTGGGAACAGATAAAAGTCGGACGGTGCTAAATCCGGTGAATATGGGGGATGAGGTAAAATTTCGAAGCCACATTGATGGATTTCTGCCATGGATTGCACAGAGGTGTGAACGCGCGCATTGTCCTGATGAAACAAGACTTTTCTTCTCAATAAACCTTGGCGTTTTTCTTTGATTTCTTCTCTCAAACGACGCAACAGGTTGCAATAGTAATCGGAGTTCATTGTTTCACCCTTTTTTAAATAATCCACGAGAATATTATATAATTCTCTCATTCATAATTATATACTTCTCGCTTCTTTTGACTCCCGTTTCGAATCCCGTCCGAGGATGGAATTTTTCTCTCTATAAATTTCAATGTTTGAGATCGCTAAAGCTGGCGTTAGTGCTTTAAAAAAGTAATACTTACTATAAAAAAATAGACTTAATTGTTTTCTGGCATACTGTTTCAGTAAGCATAAATATAGTTTAGGCTAATGATTTTTGCTCTAATTTTTATTTGCATAAAGTTATACGGCATATTGTTTATTCGCCTAATAGTTATTAGGCATCTGTTGTAACTCTGAATTTCGACAAGTTCCATATTTCGGCAGTTGCTTACTTACTTATAAAAAACATAGTTCGACAAGTCAATGTTTCGACTGAACAAATACAAGACAAGAATTAGGTACTCCCAACGAAGTCGGGATGACTGGGCGCGACGGTACTTTTAATTCAATAATGCAGATACAGAGTACACATTTAAGTGACGTCAATAACTTGAGAAATATGGAAATTTGATATTGTAAATATATCGCACAGCGCTTGCTTTGATATACATATTTACCCTTATCACTCTTTGAATGTCTATATACATATATATTTAATGGTTACATTTTATCCATTACATTGTAAGCATTTGAGACGACAACACTGAACTGCCAACTGTAGTTCTACCATGAGTTTACAACATTGACACCAACCAATCGAAGCTCGATATCGACTGTCGCGAAAAAATGTATGAAAAAAAGAACTGTGCCACCTAGCGGTCAATTGTAGAACTAAAATTGACAGCGAGTACGCCAATCACAAGCGTAATAGGTAGGCGAGATCGAGTATTGACTATAGTGTACATGACATTTATGTTGCCAACTCGTGGTAGAGGTACCGTGAAATATGCCTACTTTGCCTACAGAGGTATCTTTGCCCAAAATACACTAATTATGGAAAACCGTTTCTGTAGAAAAATTATTATGTATTATGGCAATATTGATAACTTTGGAAGAAATTAGGTTTTACGTATGGCATCTCTGAGAATCGTGCATCAAGCCAACTCCGTTTAGTATCCTGTTGCGGCTTGTTGAGTGTGGGGGGTGTTTTTGCGGGCAAATTTTTGAAAAAAGGTTTAACTGAATTCTTATTCATGGCGAATACGAAGGTAAGTTTATATAATTGTATGTTGTAGCAAACGAATTGCAGTGTATTTTAATCTAAGTTTTACTGTTAAAGGTTAATTAAAACAAAAGTTATGACGATGGGCAATGTAACCTAGTAATGTTCCGACCTAAGAATGACAACTTTGCCCAAGTTTGAAAAAGCACTAGGGTTGTCACTTTATAATAGTTGTGTATAAAAAATAATGTTTATTTTTGTGATTATTTCGCGTTAGTAATATTAACTTATCCATTCCAATGAACTAGTAAAAACAAACAATTATACTTTTACGTGAAAATGTGTTTACTTGTGTATTCTTCCTTTGCACTTAACTTGAGGTTCCGTAACTGATTACCAGGCTGATACTGGAATTACCGGGCCCCGTGCAACATTATTATGTTATTATAAAATTAAGATAAATGAGTTTTAGTAATGTACATTATTATTTTGAATTTTAGAAAACCAAACACAAGTCTCGGATCCGACAAAGAAAGTCAAGACGCCAAATATGTTCCAGAATGTACAAAAAATATTCTGTTGAAATGCTGGAAATAGCATGTGAAGCAGTTGAGTCGAAAAAAATCACTTCCAGAGATGCTGAACGACAATTTGGTATCCCAAGACGGACGATAATGAATAAAATTAAAAAGGTTTGCAAACACAAAATTGCCTGAGCCTGACATTACTCGACGTGGCCATATCATATTTTATTTCGATTTCAGTAGTTATAACATACAATAAAGTTAAATTAATTCATTATAGTCGCATAAGACACAAGACTGTTTTTCAAAAATAATTTAAATAAAATAAGAAATTGCTTTTTTTTTGTGTACCTAATTGTTAAAAAAAATTTTTTTTCTATGGTTAACTTAGCGGTTGAATTTTTAGACTTAAAATTTTAAGACTGTTTTCCAAAGTATAATTAAGCAAAAATAATAAAATAATTTTTTGTGTATTTAAGTGTCTAGTTACTTCTGAAATAATTTCAGTAAGTTAACTCAGGCTGAAATATAAATTATTAACCTTTATTTTAAATTAGTTCCTAATACGCCTACTGAAATTATCGTATAAGTGCCTACCTCTATTCTCCACTGATTGAAAGGAAAAACTTGGTTATCACTTTATATCACTATTTAAAATTATTTCGAATATCTACCTCATTTCGAACGTTGATTGATCTCGATTTTGATATTAGTATTTATAATAATAAGTTTATATATAAGAGTATCAGCCGTTTGTATTTTTGAGAAAAATATAAACATTAACATTCTAATTTTGTTTTTTTGTACCTACTAAAATATTTGCTTTTGGCAGCCCTAACATTTTGACATTGCAACTTTTGTCTAGTATGGAATATAGAAAAAATGTCAGGGTAACTTTGCCAACTAACTTAATAGGGAAACTTGGATCGTCATCGGTAAGGTTTTTAAAGGTAACGTCATCATTGCCCTAATCCTTTAGCTAGTTTCTTTCTCATTGGCATAAAGGCTAAATTTGAGTCAAAAAACCACGTGGGCAATGTTGGCTAAAAGTCTAGATAACTTTGCCCGCCATCAAAATCAATGAAAAGCTGGAAAAAATGTGAACTTATTAAAAATCTCAATAAGCCAATCCATGCACATGATGTTAGAGATGCAGCAAATCAAAAAATATACGCAAGCGCTCATAGAAAAAACAATAAATAATTAATATTTCTTATTAAAACCGGGCAAAGTTGGCATGTTTCACGGTACTGAATGTTAATTTCTAGGTGCCATCTTTTCGGGAAATAGGACGAACAGGAGTTTATCCTAAGTACTGAAATAATGGTACGACGAAACGCGCTAGAAATCACTTTGAGCATTTTGGGATACAGTTACTACAGTCACAGAATACTCTGTGCTCAGTTTTCTCATTTGCATGTGTGTGTGTCGTTCATTTATATAGAGGGGGTTATATACGAGTGTGGCTTTAACCCGCCGCGTGTCGGTGTACACTATGTGTACGTACAAAATAGTGCCAAGACATGTCGCGCATACACCAAGTGTATACACATTTCTAAACCTCTTGTTTGTAATTAATATTATCAGATCCAATGCACTCCATCGGTATGAATTTGATTTTAGTTGGTCAAACTATTTAAGAGTAGTATTTTTTATCCGAACTTTTTAGCGTAGTTCGGAAAAAACACCGAAAGTAGACACTGGACGGTTAATTAACATTTTCTCAAAAGTGTAGGTATCAATAGGTTCAATTGTTTGATATGTGCTAAGAACAAATACGAAAATACCCCGAAACTACTTTATTTCTCGGTAATTAAAGTAAAATAAATAAAAAAACGTATCTTCGAAACAACGCAATCTCAGTAGATTGCGTTCCCATGGATAGAACGAATCCCAGTGGATTCGTTACTTAGTTACACCCACCGTTTAACCTTAAACTCGACTTTTATTTGGTAATACTTAACTCCCAGTTTTTTCGTATACGCCAGAGTTGATAACGCTAACGTGACCGTCTTGTTTAGGTAGCTAAGTGAAGTACGTGCATGAGCTTGACTTAATCTGTAGGTACTTGTTTTGTGGCCATGCTCTGTTGCGGAAGGATAACAAATGAATTAATCAAACTAATTGTACTTACTTCATTTATTTATTCCATCAACAATAGCATTCTTTGGCATTAAAATAAATCCTTAATCTAACACTTTCACAAATATTTTCTTAATTAGATCAAAGTCAGCAGACTAATACACATTTGAATACAATAATGATATATTTCTTATATGATACTTGCGTCATTATTAGACAATAGGAAAGGGTATAATACTGTATACCGATAACTAGTTTAACCACGAACAAGCTACGGCGATAGTCTATTATATTGGAAGCATCTAAATTTTACTCGACTTTTCTAAAACAGCCAAAGCTTGCTATTGGTAGAGGCAGTGTTGCCTACAATATTTATGTATAAAATCCAGAATTCAGACATAACCTTGCTGTCTGTACACGTAATATCTTAACTGTTGCTGAACCAGACTGTCTGTTCCCACTAGTTTTATTTATAGAACGAGTTGGACTTTTTTGTCCAACTAGTTATGGAACTATTTGGACAAAAAAGTCCAACTTGGACAAACAATAAAGTAATGGTACTTTATTTTTTGATGAATGTATCTAACTGGACCATTTTATCCAATTAGTTATATTGCAAGATACGTGATTAATAAGCATGTATGTTCCATTGCGAGTATTCCTAGATGGTTCAGTTAGTTAAATTCATCAAAAAAATAAAGTGATGGAACTACTTGGACAAAAAAGTCCAGCTAGTTCTATCAAACAATCAATAAAACTAGTGGGAACAGAAGAACCCGACACACAATAGAAAATCCATTGTTCTGGTTAACGTAAACTATAATTTAATTTTTAGGGCAATAAGAATCATAGACATGTAATGTGTGGATTTAAAGCATGTGAGTGCATGGTCCTACTATGAAAATAAAACCAAAGTACCTACCTATTAACACCAGCAATATCAAAGAAATGACATCACTTTCACGGTCGTTCACCCCGGGGTCCTATCACAGGCGTAAGAAAACGATCCGTTTCTAGATATGGGAACACAGCATATAAGTATCATCATCAGCTAACCAAGATTTTAGTTGATCAAGAATTTAGTTGATTTAGTTGATTAAGCTCATTCGTTAATAAGACAATTCTTATTGCTTGTGATTCTTCCTCTGCAAGGACGAACGAACAACTCTCCGAAGAGTCTTCCATCGAATAAAATACCTACACCTTATAATAGTAATAGTCGATAACTTCTAGATTAACTAGAAGTGATTACGGTTAGCAGGCTACTATAATAATATATATAAATCAAACCTAGGTCACAAGACTTCACGGCACAAGACGGACATGACTAGAAAACACTTATATGGAGCTTAGTTCAAGAAGTAAATTCGAAACCTTGTTAATGTTTTAACATGTGTCAATAGACCACTGCACTATCAAAGAATGGCACAACTGCAACCTGAAATAATTAATATATAATAACAAAGATATAATATTAATATTATTTATAAAACTACAGTGTGATTCTTTAACGATTTAACAGTGTACTACCAGCATTTTCCTACCGCAATCGTACAAATATAATTCATTATTGAATTATTATTTTTTACACACTTACTTTCTGAAAACAAACTGTGATAAATGACTAAATTACTTAAAAAAATTATCAACTAAACACCATTAATATGTTTCCGCATATTGAAAATCAATCAACCATTTATTGATAACGCCAAGTTACAAGTCAACAGGTGCTTACTTACTAATGTTTATTTTGATTTCTGTAATAATAAAATACATACAAATAGTACCTACATCGTTAATTAAAATTAATCATTATTAATCATTATTAATCGAATCATGTTACATTGTTGAAATAAATAGTGAAAAAATAATAAGAACAAAATAATATATGTAAAATAATGCACATGGGTAATTGTCATATAATATGACTATAATTGAATAATTGGTAAATTATAAAATTCGTCTACAGAGTAGAACGTATGTTCTAAAAGCCATTTCGTGCAATTATGACCCTCATTTATTTTTGCGCAGATATATAAAAAAATATTTAAAAAATCAATTGCAAAAATAATAAAAATATATAAATAATAGGCTGTCATTACAAAGAGTTCCGACAAATGTCTACCCGAGCCGATGCGCAGCCGATGGCGAGGGTTGACAGTCGGAACAAGTTGCAATGACGGATCCGCATGTGTACTGAACGACTATTTTTAATACAGTTGCGAAAAAATTACAAAAAATATAAGACTACAATAGCACGATGTGTCACGTGGTTTCGGACAACATAGCGATAATTTAAATATGTTTATATATATGTAGGTTTACATTTAATTAAGGCCGTAAATAATAAAAAACATATTTGAAAATTCAAGATGGCAAAACTGTAGTATTGTAATTTAATGTTTTTGCTGTGATTATTTCCGTTATTTGAACAAACACAATGGACTTCAATAATAATATGGGACAACAACCACACAAGGTCTTCAGGTCCCAAACTAGGCAAGAGCCTGTACTATGGCAACCTGACGACTGATACTGATAACTGATACTATATATATGTATACATACACCCAGAAACAGGTCAAACAGACATGTTCATACACACAAATGTTTGACCAACTGGACTGTCAAATGACTTTGGCTTCGAACCGGCAGTAGTGCGAGCATGGATCGTCAGATCGACAAACATGTCACGTCTATATACTGATATTTATCTAGCGTACATTGTATGTATCTAGCCACGGGAAATATATCACGGGCTGTCTTTTATCGATAATTACTGTAAATTTTATCGACAATCCATGCTCGCTGTGATGAATTGGCTATGCACTGAGTCATAGAATAACTTATAGACCGAGCGTCGACAATTTTATGTCTAACTACATTTCTTTTACCTTTCAGAGAGCGTTATCCACTGCTATAAAAACAACTCTAGTAACTTTGTAGGATAGAATAAATACATAATACAAATTTCACTTCTATTAAATTTTCAAAACTAATCTCCTACAGCGCTATAGAGTACCTTACAGCTAATATTGCTATACTTGGTAGTAAGAATAATTACACGCTAAGAACCTACTTATACAAATAGGTAAATGATTGTCAGAAAATAGGAGTTTTGTATATCTTATTATAATCGAGACTGGAATCACAAACACCAGATATTCGAGAGTCTACACAAAGCTTCGCAAAGAAGGTACAGTGACCACCACGCAATTTGTTAAAAATGTAGGGATGAGGAGTAGTCGATTTATCGATAGCCTAAAGGCCTATTCAGACCTGGGCGTTATTCGCTACCGCGAGCGAAAGAGAAATCCAAAAGGGTATGCGTTAATTTCACTGTTCACACCAAAGCGGATATCGCTATCGCGCGCGGTAGAGATATTCGTTGGCAACGTTTAGCGGGGCGGCGGAACTAGTTTCGCCAAACAAGAGAAAATACCGCCTCACTAGGCAGTACAAGTTTTGCTGCAGTTATGGAACTTCATACTATTTACCCATCGAGTTCCGCGTGGTATTTTTCGCTACCCATAGCGGTAGCGAATAACGCTCAGGTCTGAATAGGCCTTTATACTCCTATATGACTAATTGCCAAATATATTGCACGGAAGTGTACCCGACGCACCTGAGCAGACTTTTACTTTAGAAAATTTGCCATTTTGTTTGACGGCTACTGTACCTATATTTAATTAAAGTATCAATAAACTCCACTATCTAGGTACATAATATTATATGTATCAATGACATTCATTCAAATGCGAAAATGCTTCGAATCATGTTTTACATTTATGGATATCGCTTTATAAGTACTTAGATAGAGTCTTAAGGATACACATGACAGCCAGCTATGGTTATAATTTTTTATTTATATTCATATAGGCTCTTATAATACATAGAGGACAGTCTATCATTGACGTGCGAACGTCATTAGATACTTATTAATTTTAATAACTTGTTAAAAATAAACCCAATTACATACGCAAGTGTAAGCTGTTTATATGAAGCCAATTATGGCTCACTTTGCTTGCACCGTCGGTACAGCAGTATACGACTTTTTAATCAAATTTTGTAAATACCACTAATTCTTTGTATTTTTAAATATATTTTTTTAATTTTGTGTAATTTTACATCAATACATGGATCACGTTTTTACCAATCAGTCGCCCAATTTTTATGGAAATACATTGTGCCGGAGGATATAATGTTTGCGTCTGTGTGCGTGACGAGGCAAATAAATACAGCACACATAGCGAATTTGTAGCGCGCGTTTTGAGATGGCGTTTATAGGAAACCTACCTTCTATACGTAGTTATTCTGAGCTCATTAAATTATTTTCTGTCACAGACCAGTATCCGCGTTTTCTGTTGTCTACTTATATTTGGAGTTTGTGAATTCCGACTCATTCATATCTGTTCATTATAAATATTGATGCAAAAATAGTATCTGATTAATGCGTAATTAAATTACTTACTTAAAGATAAAGCTAATAAAAATATACTTTATTACAAGACAGTTAACGAGCAAAAGTCTGAAAACATTAATACAACGCGTTTTGGCACATTGTGTAATCTTCACTGTACTTCGTAAACTATATCTCAGTAGACAGGATTTACTATTAGTAAGAAATACATTTCAAGAATATAAGTACCCGTCAATATAATTTTTTTTCTGATACCCTATGCGTTCACTGTACAAAGGACCCATGGTAAGCTTTCTATATAATGTACAGTAAATAGATTATTTCACAGATAAGTTAAATAATGTACATTTCGCGGCTACGACAACGGCCAGACAAAGTACTGCACACACCGCACTACCAGTGTGCCTAGCTAGCACGAATAACTGCGCAAATGTAACGTAAAATGTCGTTCACGTGAAACTTTACAAACTGTCATTTATCTATGGCAACTGTGACACAGATAACTCAGTTTGTACGCCGAAGTTTGTGCTACGGCCTCAGGTATCCGTGAGCATTGTATGCACGCCACGTGACGTCATGAATGACGTCAGAACTTACATAAGCGTATATGCGTATCATGTACCGATCGGTGGTACGCAAACATCACCGATAGTACAAAAAATAGAACCGACTTCAACACTAAAAAGTGTGAAATAACTTGGAGTTGGTATCTACCATGATAATTCAAAAGTACCTATTATCGCAATATTGTGTATGGTCTTGGTATCGTACTTGCACAAGTTATTTCACACTTTTGAGTGTAGAAGTTGGTTCCCTTCTTTGGTAAAAAAAAGAGTGATCTTGCTACTTACGGGAAATAACCGTCAATGATGATATCATCAAGATAGGCGAAACACTTTTCAGTTATTGGAGTGTAACTAAAAACTGCTTGACCTAACTTGATGAAATTTAAATGTTATCACCTCGTAAAGAAAAATAATCGGTTTATAAACGACGAAGTTACCCGCGAACACATAAAAAAATATACGGTCTAAAATAGAAAACTCCTCTTTTTTGATGTCGGTTAAAAATGGCGCATCATCAACCGTAGTCTTAGTCGTCAAGGTACCACAATCACAACTGGCCGTGGTAGTAGCCGTGAAGTACGTAGAGATTCCTAACAAAGTACTCGTAAAAAGTTAAATTCAGAATTACAAAGTTCATTCACTTAATTAGTTAAACATATAAACATAATAATTATAATGTATTAAATTGTTAAGGCCCACTTGCACGACGCCATTTCATCTTGCAAAACTATTTTGAGCGCTAAACAAAATTATATTGTTATATTTTTCTTCTTATATTATAGTCTTTAATCAAACTCTGATAAGTAGAGACAGAATTAGTTTTAAAGACGTTTTAGCGTTTACTAATTTTATGTAAGAATGTCGTGCAAGGCTAGGCCGTCTTCAGGGCTAAGGCTTCAGCACACCAAACGTGAGACGTGCGCGCGGTGCGTTCCGTCGACGGGCCCGCGCCTATTGTATTACAGTGAAATGTACCAAACTAGGCCAGTAAAATGTGAAACTACCTTAAGCTTGTAAAAATCGCACTATGTTTCCGATCCAAATTGTTTCAAGGTTTAGTACTTACTGAGCGTAAAATCACAAAATGCTGACAGATCCATAGGTGGAGCATCAAACGCCATCTTGAAAAAAGATTTTTGGCCGATATCTCGTAAACTATGCACTTTAGGGCAAAAGTTATTGAGGTCATTAATGTAGAGAATAAAATTTCGCATCTTTTATTGCCTGTAAACTTTTTTGTATACATTACCGTTTACGATTTATGGCCCATTAACAATGATGCATTTTATTGATTAATCAAATATTATTAGATGGTTGATGATTTTATATAGTGGGGCCATAGACACCGCGCACGGCCTGCGTTTGGTGTGCTGAATCCTTAAAGAGTAATTAAAATTAAACATAAAACAACAATGGCGTCAACGCTCAACATACCATTTCTTTGAGAAATTTAGCATATTGATGTAAGAAATTCGATAAGTTTTATTAGAAACAGCAACACGATTATCAAAAATAAATAGAACAATCGTAAGTAAATTTGACTAATAAAATAAATTTAATAATTCCATAAGTGTATTCAACAAATATTGAAGACAAATTATGTTTAATACCTCTGTATATGTTTAAATTCTTTCAACAGACCATTAACATACAATAAAGAAAATATTTTCCACTCAACATATAACAACAATTCTCTATTATTGAACTACCTATAACCCTGTGTTTAAATTGAGGTCAACAGTAATTAAAAAATAAGCACATTTATAACCATGCAAGTATCGGACTGTAGAAAAATAAAGATTAATTTGTAAAATTGTAGAAAATAACGAATAACGATCATTCACGAATAATGAATTCATAACGATTAATCGTTATGAATTAAACGAATAATGAATTCATAACAATTAATCGTTATGAATTAAACACGAATACTTGATTCAGTACTCGAGTACTTCGGTCATATAGCACGCAAAAAAGGCGACAACCTAGAGAAACTTGTCATCACAGGCAAGTTGGAAGGCAAAATACCAAGGGGAAGAAGTCCAATGCGCTGGTCGGACCAAATTCGTACCGCACTTGACAGTAAAGTCCACAGTGCGATACACGCTGCTGAAGATAGGTCAAGGTGGAAAGACTTCGTTCGACAGAAGGTGATCCGTGGAAGGGGTCACGACCCTCAGCAATGAGGAAAACGACGCTAGGAGGAGGAGGACTTGATTCATAACGATTAACCGTGCGTTAATTATGCATTAATTATTCGTTTTCAGAGGATGTGATTAATCACATCTTTTGAAATTTCTTATACAGGTTGTATGTATTTCTGAGACGGGACAGTAAAGGCAAGTACCTTAACCGTTATAGTTACAGGAAAATGTTCCTATGAGACCTTTCATAACCTTTAGAGATATTCTGAACTGGATTCACAGATTTTGGGGAAAATGTACAGTAAGCGAAAAAATTTTTTTTTTATATCATCGTTCCTATTTCTTGTGGGGATCAAAAGATTTTTTTGGGGCCAACTGAGGTTTGAATAGGTACTAGAAATGTTAGAAATAGCCAAAACTTTTTTTTACTATATACAGTAGAACCTCGTTAAATCGAACCTCGATAAGTCAAAAACCTCCAAATCTCGAAAAAATGTTTTGTTCCCTTCCCTTCAAACACCAAAACCTCCATTACTTGAAATCTTGACCCTCTGTTAGTCGAAATAATCACCGAGTCCCTCCAAGCCATTTTGGTACATATTTTCACTCTATAACTCGAAAAATTAAATTTGACCTCTGTATCTCGAACATAGCAACGTTTTATTTTACAACCTTTACAACTTGATCATTTGGAATTTATTACCTCTATTGTTCGAACAAAAATAAGTTACCGACTTTAAGAACTTGCCGACAATGTGAGTATTGTTTCTTAGAAAACATTTTAGTAGTATAGGATAATAAATTTATGACTCACGTAAACACGTGTTTGCTTGCTTGGTGTCAGGTGTTCAATTTTGATTTCCTTTGAAATTTAGCTAAGCAAGTCATTTGTTTTCGACTTAAATACTGTCAGAAGTAGTTTGGTTCTACTGCAATACACATCAATTAGTACAACAGTTAACATGAGTGCTGTGAAACGTAAACTAAAAACTTTGAGTCTTGCTGAAAAATTAGAAGTGCTCGAAGCTGTGAAGAGGTGTCAAAAAAAGAAAGATATTGCTGAACAATTTGGCCTGCCAATGAGTACTCTTTCAACAATAATAAAAAATGAATCAGACATCATGAGAAAAATACAAAACGGGCAAAGTTTGTCCTGCAAAAGACGACGAATTGCAGAATATCCGGGCTTGGAGGAGTGCTTACTTAAATGGTTTGAGCAGTGTCGCAGCCAAAATATCAGTGTTAGTGGACCACTGTTACAAAAAAAAGCCCAAATATTCTCTAAATCATTGGGACTCGTTAATTTCAGAGCCAGTAATGGATGGTTAGAAAAATTCAAAAGAAGACAGGACCTTGTTTTTAAAAAAGTTTGTGGGGAAAGTGCAAGTGTCAACATTGAAACCTGTAACAAATGGAAAAGTGAATTGCAAGATTTGTTACATGGTTACGAACCTGACAATATCTTCAATGCTGACGAAACAGGCCTGTTTTTTAAATGTCTTCCTGATAAGACTCTAACTTTTAAAAATGATAAATGCCATGGTGGGAAGCATAGCAAGGAACGTTTGACTATCCTGCTAGGAGCAAACATGTCGGGCACAGAAAAACTCTCACCATTAGTCATCGGCAAATCTAAAAAACCTCGTTGTTTTTCAAGATGTAAATCACTACCACTGCAATATGAAGCGAATACAAAAGCATGGATGACTTCTGCAGTTTTCAAAAACTGGCTCATAAGCATTGATAAGAAAATGGCCAAAGAAAAAAGAAAAATCTTGTTGTTCCTTGATAATTGTACAGCTCATAATGATATTCCACAAATGAAAGCTGTTAAAATACATTACCTGCCTGCCAATACCACATCAAAATTACAGCCTATGGACCAAGGTATCATTAAAAACTTCAAGTCATTGTATCGAAAAGAAGTTGTCAGGAACATGTTGGATAATATGGAAGAAAAAAAGAATTCTACTATAGATGTATTGCAAGCTATGAGAATGGCTGATAAAGCTTGGCGAAATGTTACTGCGACTACAATAAAAAACTGTTATGTACACTGTGGTTTTTCATCGTCATCAACAGTAGTAGCTGAAACCGAAGATATTTCTATTTCACCTCCTGCAGAATGGAACGCAGTGGTATCTGAATCAGGAATATCCTTTGAGGACTTTGTTTCGTGCGATGATGGATTTATGACTGCTGGGACATTATCTGATGACGAAATTATCGATTCAGTAGCTCAGAAAACCGATACTAATGATTTAGATGACATAGAAGACGTGAATAGTACATGCGCTCCATGGGTTTCCATCAAAGAGGCGCGAACCGCATTGAATACCTTACGTAATTTTATAGAGCAAACCAGTAACTCTGAAGAAGAAGAATTTTCTGCTCTTTATAGATTAGACAATGCTATAGATAGAGAACAACCAAATTATCTAAAGCAAAAAAAAATTACTGACTTTTTTTAATGCCATATTTTTTATTTTAAAATGATTTGAAATAATGTTGATTTATAATTTATAAAAATATGTTTGGCACCTCTGCAAGTTGAATTTTTATTTATTTTACCTCTCTAACTCAAAATTTATAAGAATCAACCTCAAACTCTTTATGTCGAATCAAAATCCGCCTAAGTCGAAATCCTCCATAAGTTGAAAACTCTATAACTCGAATTTTTTGGCGTCTCCCTTGATGTTCGACTTATAGAGGTTCTACTGTAGTAGAAATAGGATCAATTCGCAACAAAAAATATTTCGCGTTAATGAATCGTTTTTCAGTATATGTTTGGGAAACGTTTTGACTATTTCTAACATTTCTAGTACTCAAACCTCAGTTGGCCCATCGAGCTATTTGATCCCTATATGAAATAGTATTCCAATGAATAAAATATTTTGGTATTTAGTCTTTTTTGCTGACTGCAAATTTTTCTAAAATCTGTGGATGCAGTTCCGACTATCTCAAAAAGTTATGGATATTTTTCGATCATTTTCCTGTAAATATAACAGTAAGGTTCATGTCCTTAAGGTCCCGTCTCAAAAATCCATTCTGTATTATAGTGATGCAAAAATAGTGCACTAAACGGCGATAGAGTAGGGCAGGGATGCATTGGAACCATTCACTGACCAAGATCAGGCTATTTTTGCAGCACTCTAAATATGTATTTACGAGTACCTCAATATTCTACCTCGGGACAATTTTGTATAATACACTATATCCTCGAGATTATATTTCAGAATTAGCTCATCAGTGGGTCTAGCACAAAAATTTGCGTAAGTCTAACGTAATCGTATTGTTGAGTACAAACTATGAGTTAGCTGTGGTACAGTTGTACTAGACAAATGATAGTTTGAACTGTATACGTAAAGGATACGATTACGGTAACACTTAGGTACGCAAATTTTTGTGCTAGGCCCACTGGACTACAACCTATGAGCCTAGCATGAACAACTGTGTAAGTGTAACGTAACGTGTCGTTCATGTGAAACAGTACAAACTGTCATGTATCTAGGGCAACGGTGACACAGATGACTCATAGTTAGTATATGAAGCGTGACGCGTTGTCGGTTACGATGCGAATACTTTTTCGCAAATAGTGCTACGGCATCTGTGCAAAAGTTGAAATGTCACTTTAGTTAATCTGATTTCTGTAAGCCTTAGAGTAATTCCATAACTTTTTTTATATATTTAGTAAATAATATTATTGCTCTTAAACATTAATACGAAGGGTAAGGAGATCAATTAATGGAATAGAAAAATCTTTAAATATTTACAACACCCAACTAGTTGTAAATAATCACTACTTCAAAGGCTACATGTTAACGCTACTATAATGTACTAGTGTACATTCTAGTTATAGCTACATTATTATAAACACTAAAATAAATAAATATATTATTAATTTTGTCATTTTGTCATAAAATAAATACTTACTAGTAAACTTTTAAAGTAAAAAATAGGTGACAGACAAGGCTTGTACTATAAGTAGTTATATGTGTAAATATTTCATTAAAATAATGTTAATAATAAACATACACCATAAGTAACGATTGTAAATACATGTATAATATAATATTTAAGGGTGCCTCAAATGTAACAAGGACGTCTACGAATCGCCGTTAATTTGCATTAGCCAGTTGCAGAGTGAAACCACATTTAGAAAACCAATCTATTATGTACCTCAGAAGCAATCTATTGTTGATTGAAATCTAGAACAATGGCGGCTTTATGTCACTTTTGTAGAGTCATCAACTTACTAACATTTCTGCTTACTAAAGTTGTCAAAACTGACATAGAGCAGCCAGTTTTCAAGATTTCAATCAGCTGGGCTATTATGCATCTCAGTTGCTAACAAATGTTGATTGAAATCTTGAAAAATGGCCGATCTATGTCAGTTTTGACATCTCTGGTAAGCAAAAATGTTAGTAAGTTGATCACTGAAGCTGACAAAAGTGACATAGAGCGGCCATTTTTTCAGATTTCAATCCACATTTGTTAGCAACTGAGATACATAATAGCCCAGCTGATATGATTGTAACTGAGATAATATGTAGGTAAGTGCCCTGTAAGGTTATTATGTATCTCAGTTGCTGATAAAATTTTGATTGAAATCGAAAAAAATGGCGAAGCTATGTCACTTTTGTCAGCTCCAGTTATCAACTTACTAACATTTTTGCTTACTGGAGTTGTCAAATACTGACACAGAGCCGCCATTATTTAATCATATATATTTATTTCATATTTATTTATTGATTGAAATCAACATTTGATTGTAACCGAGATAAGTATTTGCCCTACCGGTTATATTTTGGTTTGATTCGAAAATCCCTGCTTTCTCTTATTAACAATACACATGGTTCTTTTGCATTGTAACAGTCAAATAAGTAAAAATTGAGTAAAAATACCCTAAAAATATTTTTTTTAGTATACACACTCCATTTAACATTGGTAGTCGGTTCGGGTTCGGATTGTATGTATTGATATTCATACAATCAATAGCAATTGCAAAAATCAAGCTAAGCCCGATACTTCTGAGATTTTATATTCTAATTGGGCAGGAGGGCAGTTCAGATTTTTAAAGCTCTTAATTGTGCTTATTTTATTCTATGGAGTTATTTATGTTTAGTGTATGATGGGGCCTGCCATACCATGTTGAGCTAAATAAACATTGAGTAAAAATTATATAAGAATGTACCTACTTAACGGAGATGTGGTTGTTGAATGAAGTTGTTGCAATTTAAGTTTCGGGTAGTGCATTCAACATTCAGAACATAGCATCCCGCCCAAATATTGCGATGAAACCTAAGTATAGTCTGACCGCAACCGCTATACCGCGCCTAAGGTGCGACAGACGTGGTGCGGAGAGGAAACGCCTTAGTAAGGTGTATCCTTTGTAGATACGCGAGCGAACCCCCGCGCCTCACCGCGCACATACATAAGGCGCGGTACAGCGGTTGCAGTCAGACTATAATAGAATTTGTAGTTACTCTTGAGACACCCTTGAAGAAGAGCTTTAGTTAAGGTCACTATATAGAATACTCTCATTAACATAGCAGTTTTTGCATACGGCATACACATCAGAGTTAGCATCATGTTTACCCTTGTAATGGCAAACAATATGCACAAGTTTCAAATTATGCTTCGAGAATATTTGCAAATAATATCTGTCAGGTTCCACCCCGCCGGGTTTGTCACCATTTTTACATGAAATGCATTTGAAATGACCATTGCACAGGCTCTCAATAGCTTCCACAATTTTTGGTATGATAGACCTGGACAGTTCGATGTTATGGTCTAAATTCCATGTTTGGAACAAGATTCGTTCCTCGCGACTTCTATAAGGGTTGATGATATGTTCTCCGTCGTACGTGCACTGTGCTTTGTTCCAAAGTCCACCGCATTCAAAGATGCCATTTGCATGGCACAAACGCACTTCTTCTGCTGCTTTTCGATTGAAGTAGGTTTCATTGTACTTGTTAGATTCGAGAATTTTGCGCAGATCTGTGAGGAATTGGTCAATGAGTTTCTTACCGCGGCCGTTTCTCGATCGCACGTAGATGTCAGAGGATTGAAGCGCTGTCTTTGTTTTGTAGTAATAGCCTCGCATGCGATCCTTAACACGCTTAGACATCGACTGCTCCTTATTCTTCTCCGATTGTTCTAAGCCTGTAAATATTATTATGAGACATACATTACATTCAATAAAAAACCCTGGGCAGGGAAGAAACGTCAGATTATTTCTTGTCTAACATATAATATTTACATTACGAGGGTGAATCAAAAAGTTCTTAGAAGTGCATATATATGAAACCTTTTTGGATCAAGTTCGATATTCAAATTAAAGAGTGCCTATCACACTATATTTATGCAGACTGTCACTTGTTTTTGTCAGTTCGTTCGCATGTAATAATTTTTTTTGTGCAACGAGTTGCTAAAAAGTCAAAATTATGGATAAAAGTGAGTTACGTGCGGTGATAAAATATCTCAGTTTGAAAAAAATGTCTACGAAGGAAATTTTTTTGGACATTCAGCAGACATTAGGGGGTGATGCTGTACCCTATTCTACGGTTGCGTACTGGGTGGCTGAATTTAAAAGAGGTAGATCAAGCTGTAAAGATGACCCGCGTTCTGGGCGGCCTTCAACCTCCGTTACAGAAGAAAATGTCAAAAAGGTTGAGAATCTGGTTTTGGAAGACAGAAGAATGACTATAAAACATATAGCTGAGATCCTAAAGATATCTTTTGGTAGCGTTCAATCCATTTTAATTGATTCACTGGGGTTCAAAAAAGTGTCTGCAAGATGGGTGCCACGAATGTTAACCGACGAAAACAAAAAGCGACGTTTGGAAATTTCCAAGCGTAATCTCGAAATGTTCCAGCGTGATTCGGATAATTTTTGCCGTCGTCTTGTCACCATGGATGAAACGTGGGTCCACCATTTTGATCCTGAAACTAAAAGACAAAGCATGTCTTGGAAACGACCATCCTCTCCATCCATTAAGAAATTTCGAGTTGCTCCTACCGCTGGCAAAGTTATGGCCTCTGTGTTCTGGGATAGTGAAGGAATCCTTTTTATTGATTACATGCCAAAAGGCCAGACGATTACTGGACCCTATTATGCAAATTTAATCCCGAAAGTGCGTGAAGCGATTAAAGAAAAACGTCGTGGAAAACTGTCGTTGGGCGTGTTGTTGCTTCAAGATAACGCTCCTGCTCATCGATCGGAAGTTGCGCTCAACGCAATCCGCTGTGCTGGCTTCAATCTCCTTGACCACCCACCATATTCTCCGGACTTAGCCCCAAGTGATTTTCACTTATTTCCAAAATTAAAAGAGGAAATTCGTGGAACAAAATTTCACGATAATGACGCGGTTATAGCTGCCGTAGAGGACTTTTTCGAGAGTCAAGAAAATAATTTTTTTTCACAAGGAATAAGGAAGTTAGAAACGCGTTATTCTAAATGCATTGCATTGGAGGGAGATTATGTAGAAAAATAAAATATTATTATTTAAATCTTTGCATTTTTTAATATTGATTCCAAGAATTTTTTGATTCACCCTCGTACATTGTAGATATCTATACTTATAGTAAAGGAGTAGAAGCCAAAAAGTATGTCCTTGGAAAAAAAAATTGGGCCTGAAGACGTAAAATTACCTACTGAACCAGAATATGACGTTTTTGAATAAAAAAAACTGTATGCTTACTCATAATTTAAAAACCACCGCACATATTTCGATGAAATTTGGTAAATGGATAGAATTAGAGTTTGGAGCTCCCAACTATATGCTTTTTATCTTGATCCGTCAAATAAATTAAAGATGGCGGGTTGATCTCTCTATGCTACACGGTCTCATTAAAAATTGGGGTCTCGATTGGAATCTCGGTCGGCGCGCATGAACTTCCTAAAAGCGGTAATAATTTAACACCCTAACTTATAAAAACTTGATATTTATTGTCTTAGCACCCTCTTAACTAAGTAATGCTTAACTAGTTAAGCAACTGCTTAAAAATTCTTACTTACAAGCCTCTTATAAGTGGGTAAATTAAGCATTGTTCATTATTTTGTTATGGTAATATTTATCAATGTTGACAAAAACATTGACCGTGAAGTGAGACGAAACTGATTTTATGGAGCGGCCACATCAAAGTTCAACGTCAATGCCCATCATCGCCGCTAATTACTCCGATAAATTGAGTGGCCACACTGGAACCGAGAACGTCAACGCCTATTTAATTGGCGACTAAATTGGCGATAATGTCACAGAATAAATAACAGTACCTACTTACTACGTTTTCATATTTAACCAGTATTTATTTTTATTATATTAATGTACTAGATGTGCCCCTCAGTTTCACCCGAGTGGTGATGGATGATGATGATAATGAAATGTACTACATATATGTAAACCAGTGCCTACCTATCTACCTACCAAATTTCATCCAAATCTATTAAGCCGTTTTGCGTAATTGAGTAACTGACATTTATATATACAAAGTTTCACATTGACTCTGTCTAGAAGATTTCCTGGAACTTGAATTTTTCATTAATCCACTTCATAATTGCTGTTCGCGCTAAAGCGCGACGTCACTTCACCCCCCGCGCGCACCCCGCCACCCCCGCGTGATAAGACGATCGTCGGCCGGGCAAGCGGTAAACGTGGAGCGAGGCGTCCCTCGCCCGCCACCAGTCACCCGAAGTGTACCGTCGCGTGCGCACGCCAAAACTCGAGATCCGCTCCGCACCGCCGCGTTACGATACGACCGGATCCGCCCCCATCTTTACCGGCGTAGAAATGCGTGTACGTGAGTGCGCGATAAAACAATACCAGGACTTTATACCTACAAGTGAACAACAGTTCTTCAGCCCCTTCAGCACGACGTCCACAGCAGGACGCCTCCACAGAGGAACTCAGGTCATCAGCGCCCATCAGATCCAGAGTCTCCCGACATCCCGATTGGAAACCAGGTACCTACAAACCTTCCCTAACTACCGTATGGTTGCAGAACAATCTGCTTAACCAATTGCCTTTGTGCAAACACGTGATCCCTTTGCGATCACGGTGTACAAATTGTACAATGTTGCCGTTGGTACCGCTTCAAAGCAATAATTGTCGGATTCTCTCTTTGATGTGCCAAAAATACTTCCAACCGATTTATCGCCCAACGTCAAAGGCAATGTTGCCCAATTATCGCGAAAAGTGGTGACTACATCGACAGTTAACGTTCAACATCGCGATAATCAACGTCGTTTATAACATCGTTTGTATTCACGGAATCCAACCTTTTAAACATATGTACGTTTTATTTTACCATTGCCGCACAAGCGCTTTATAGAATTATCCGAATAAATTAAATTTGTATCTCATTGCAAGTTAATTGCATGTAAATGAAGCAATTTTAATTTACCCGGGTAATAAGTACTTTTAGCCTTGCTTATAAACGCTACTTAACTTTAAATGATGTTAGTTAGTACTGCGCAAAGGAACACTGTTCTGCGCTGTAATAAATGACATTATTTAAATTTAAGCAGCGTTTTTAAAGGACTTTATTTAGCTTGACTTGTTAATACAACAAAGAGTTTGTTAACAATTGTTTCAACAATGAAAAGGTTACGATAATAATACAAGTCGGTTATTTCCTCGCATGGGTGATGAAAAACGTCGTATGACACGCGTGTGGGATGTGATTATTACACTAATTATATTAGATCATAACGTAAAGATTTACATACACAATGTTAAACAGTGATAATCAGTTTCTTATAACACTAGAAATAATGATAAGGCAGCTGTGCCTAGTCTTAGATATATGAAGATGAATAAGTCATACTAGAAAACTGTATCCTTTTTACACTAAAATCACAAAAAACACAGAACATGGAAGTTTGCTATTAAAATATTTTAATGAATATGATGCATTTTATGTAATATGTTGTTTAGAAGACAAAAAGCTTGGAGCTAAATAGTATTTCTTTAACATTGTAATAAATGGAAAACATATTATTAGCACTTTTTACTTTGGAAAACTTGGAGTTATATAAACCTTTTATGTAACCTTGTATGTATGTACATCTACCCAAAGTTTTGAGGATATGTTGATGAACAGGAATTATCATCAAGTAGATGTTATGAATAGAAAAGGCCTACTACTAAAGCCGTTGGGTTTTGTTCTTATATGATCTATGTATATGTAGTTTTTACACATATGACATGGGAAGAATAAGGTTTCATTAGTCTTGAGCTATTGAACTTTATTGATGAGCAGGTGCCAAGAAATAGGAGTTAATTTTTATTTTATTAAATTGATATTCTATCAGCATTCGAGAGTATGCTAATTACACTGGTGAATTGCTTATTGCCACTTACCTTCAAACCACTCAGGGTGCTGGGTCCGCTCACTAAGCATTGTTTTGGCGTCATCAGCAGCAGCAATATACCTCTGGAACACCTTGAACTTCTCCTTGATGTTGGAAGTCAGAAACTCCTTGGCTGCCGCTCCAATATCAATGTAGTCTTTTTTATGTGAATGTATTAGATTATAGACATAATCAAAATCTGTAAGAAACATATTTTGTAATATTGTCGCTGATAATCTTGCGATTATGTGCTCTAGAAGCTGTCTTTGATAGTAAGATGTTTCCAATATTCGGGCATAAAATAAAATATGGTCAGTATGTGACCATTTTACCCTCATAACAGAGCTAAAAAATTTTCAGCAGTATTATGGACATTATTGGTTCTGGTTAATTCAATGCACTCTTTCTATATGTTGGTAGTAGGTACTCAAGAATTATTGCAATCTTATATCCATTCCTCTTTGTACTTTACACCATAATACTACCTACTGCTAATCCACACAATAGACAACATCATATAACCACACTAATTGGATTACATTTCATTTTCATTTTCATTCTTATACAAATTTATTATTTCTTTTTAGATTATTTTTTATAATTTCAGAATCCTCTATAGTTTATCTCTTATGGTCAGCTGGAACGCTGGATGGAAACATAGAGAGGTGCCTAGTTTTGTTTTTATAGTAGTGTGTTGAAGCTAGACTTGAACTATTGACTGTTTGCTTTTGAGCAGGAAAAATCTACTGGATCTCAGTGGTGGAACTCAATGACCAGTGGGTCAAACATGAAAATCTGCTTAAGTGTAACATTATCACATTATTGACGTATTCAGTACAAAGTATGGGCTAATAAAATAATTACAGTTTGTTATATTGTCATAAAAACTTCCGTGAGAACTCATAGTTAAATGGTAAAACCGGCGGGTGCGCGACTAGCGGCCTTCGCTGCTAGACCACTCTCTCCATGAGGATGGGCAACAGTACTGCCCGAACACCGGTTGGAATATAACGACTAGATGATAAACGTAAGTGTTTGCCGGTTTTACCATTTAATTACAGTTTGTACTAAATATGTCAATGATGCAATAACGTTACACTCAAACAGATGTTCGTGGTCAGCCCACTGATGCATAAGAAAAAAGAGGTGTCGATTATTTAGCTTAAAAGTTAAGTCAGGTAACATAACTAGACTTTAACTTTGATTTTTCATTCATGAACCACCATAGTTTTGACATTAATTTGGGTATTGATGTATGTATTACTACAAGGTTGAAATTATCAAGGGTCTGCAGATTGTGAATTATGAAAGCCTAGATAGTGCAGAACATTCTTAAAATACACAAAAGTTTTGTTCTTAGCTACATTAGAGCTGACAGCTGACATATCTCACTCAGTTAACTGATTACAATGTGTACTTATATTGTTATTGTTGTTTTGATTTGAATGGTTACTTGTCATCTCTAATTAAATGTTGAATTAGATAACTTGAAAGAGTTTTCAAATGTTATTGTTTTTGTTCAACTGATGTGACAGTTAGGCAGTTGTGTGTCTCTTGACAATATCCAAATACCACCCCTTGTTGAATATATAGAGGTAACATACCAGTTACCATATTTTCGTGATCCTTCAACAGGACAAAAAGTGTCTGCGGCGGCAGCGTGACCAAGTACTCGTCATCGTCGACCAAAGTGCCATCCTCAGCCACGAACAGGCGGCACTCTGCGCATCCGACATTGAACTAAAACGAAATGGGTCATGAGAACAATATGTAGGTCACGGCTACGACCGTGACACACTTATGTCAATTCAAGGATAAACATCCCCTGTCTTGACTGAAACACAGTCTATAAAACAAATTTAACAAGATTAGTGGAAAGGGAACTTACTATGTAGATCGGCAATGGATTTACGGTGTAAATGCACTGTTACTTACGCTTAACTTATCGCAAGATTTTCTAATCAACTCTTCCAGGTTCCCGGCAGCCACCCCGATCTTTTTCTCCCTTTTCACGTCTGTTACCTTATATCCTTTTTTCATTGTGGTTCTTTCACTTAACACTACTTCAGTCACAACACTTAAGTAAATTATTTAACAAAAACACCGACAAAGACAATCCAAATTAAAACAAAGCAATGGCAAAAGCCACAAAACCACAATCACAGACTAACAACAGATGCTAACGCAGTATATAGTATTTATCTATGGCCACAAAGTCATAGAACAACAAATATTTCCAACCAATGACTGAATGACGAGTCCATGAACGAAATAGAACGACAAAATGAGATTCTAACACCATCTCTTGAAGACCCCCAAAAGCATTTATTTGAGCTTTGGTAACTAGCATGCTCCTACTAATAATCGTTCCTTATCTTTAACAAACGAGATTTCGTACATCGCAAATTTGTACGCATTATAATGTCAATGCGAGAAATTAATTATCGATCCTCATTTAAGTTCTGCGCACAAGCTTGCGTAGTACTAAATCCCGTTTGATAAATATTAGGAACGATTACTAGGAAAGGGTATGTATAGTCAGGAGATACAGCAGACTACTACTTAGGTTAACCTAGCACTAGTAAAAACATGTTAATAAACAGTTTGAGCACTTGTCTGCTAGAAATGGATAGGCCCTAAAAATATATAGACTAAGTAAAGAAAACACTGATTCTTCATAACGATGCTTTAATGAAATAAATGAGATGCTCCTTTCTCAGGCATGGTGCAAAGACAAAATTGGGATTTTTATTATACATTTCATAAAAAAAGTCTAGCTAAATGGAGAGCCACCCGCTCTCCATTTAGCTAGACCTGTAAAAATAAAAATAAATGTAGTTCATCAGTATCGCATTGTTGAGTTTAAAGTAATATCAAAATTAATAACAATAATAATAATTCTCTGTAGAATAAATGCGTTTGAAACTGTTGTGACATTGTTAGGGTTTTCAAAATGTTTATGTAAAAAATGATATCAATGGCGTTATATATGCAATTTTGGCATACACCCAATTTTTGCGTCAGCTCACTATCATGCATGACTAAGCGTGGCCAACATGGTTCCACGTGAATTAGCTCTAGGGAAGTGACCCCCAAAGTAGCCAGCAGTGTGACGTCATGGAAAATTATTTTACTTTACTATTATATGATCTCAAAAAGTTTCCTAACCTTTTCCTCACCTTCTGATGTAATGTTTACTACACAGTTTATATCATATTCAACTAACATATTTTGGAAATAATTATTAGAATAATATAATAATAATATATACCGCAGGGGCGGCTTTGTGGCGAGCCGTCGGTGAGTGGCGACACCGCGGACCCTGATTCTCCCTGGGGTTAAATGAGACCCTTGACCCCCGGCTTGCCTTAATTGGCCGTCTGGGGGTGGAGACGCAAGAGCAAGTAACAAAAAGCTCCAAGGGCATAACGCCAGTAGTAGCGCTCTAGTGAAACCGCAGCACACCTCTCGACACCCTTTAGCCATCAGCACCAACATTGCCTTTTGTCACTATTGATGGTGGCCCTTATGGGGGGCCCGTTTAGTAGGTGGCAAGTCACCACCTGCCTAAATATTTTAAAATGAGACTGAAATTGGCAGGTGCCGTAGTCTCGTCCATAGCCCACTATATCCCTTATCACTAATAAGTTCATATAAATAGCCTTACCATTTTACACATTTTTGTAATAGATATATTTACCATGTTACCCTTCATCCAGAATGTCTGTTTTTATACTATATTGTATATTTTAAACCAAACAGGCCTCTAAGTGTTGGCCACAGCCCCACTTATGCCTTTGCAAAGGACCGGACGTAATCCGTGAAATAAATTGAATAAATAATAATATAATTAATTAATAACGCAGGGATGGCTTTGTGGCGAGCCGTCGGTGAGTGGCGACACCGTGGACCCCAATTCTACCTGGGGCTAAATGAAACTGCTGTCCTGATTTTTACTGATTGATCTACTATATGAACAAAGTATTTACTCACATAAGTATTACACTCGTATAGTTTTAGCATAGAAATATTTTATCATATATATGAAATGTTAGTAGTTGTAGATTTCATATACCATCATCACTTAACTTAGATAGGTACATTTATATCTATAACAACTTTATTTTACACCTGTCATTACATTTCATCACCCTTCTCTGTATTTGTTTTGCGAAACCAGATGGTCTGCAAAGTACAAAAGTATTCGAATTTTCGCTCAAAATTTAACCAAATTTGTAGAAGCATTTAAGACCTCTCAGAAGATAAAGCCACTAATACTAAGACAAAGGTTAGAGCTTACCAACTGCGCACTGCTTTGACCACCACAAATTTTATTGTGGCATTGCATATTATTGCTACTTACTCGTCAAAGCTTGTCTGCTGGTTAGCTTGTACCAAGTTGTGTTGTAACAAGTGGATTTTGACATTAATTCAGTGAATGACCACATTTGAAATCTCACTAAAATAATAGAGGGTGTAAGTGCACCACCTGGCACCCCCCTGCCGGCACCCATGCGCATATAGTTAACCTTCACACTATGCACGTTATTTTTACGAATTTGTTTTTCGCGCGCAAAAGGTTCGTTATTGCTACAACTCTGGTCCGATATATCAACACGCTTACAGGGCCGCGTTCAGAACCTCGGTGAGAGCGCACTCGGATAGCAACTTTTCGCACTAACGCCGTTCCGAACCACAGGGTAAAGCACTCGGTTGTTCTAACAAGTCCAAATCTATTTGAGGTTAGATTAGAAAACAACCATGCCGTTCCGTAACTCAGAGCGAGTTAGAATAATCTTTGTTAATATATTCAGAGAAATAAAATTAAGTTATAAATACATGTGTAATTACCCATAACTCGAAATTGTTCCCTTACTAAATTTATCTATATATTTTGTGGTTGAGTTTGTGTTTGTGTATGTCTTGTAGTTAGAATAACCATCTTTGTACCAGATTTTAACGCTATCTCTTCTGCTTGGATAAATAAGTTATCATTCAGATCTCTTTTACCGAACAATTCTCTTTTGTTTGGTGGTCTATCGTACTACGTGACATTGGCTACATTGTGGTGGCTCCCCTACAAAAGCCATAAGGAAGAGTTGAGGTTGAAGCGAGTTAGAATACAACTAAACAACCGCGCTCTGAGGTACGGAACGCGAGTTAGAAAACAACTAAACAACCGCGCTCTGAGGTACGGGACGACCCCCAGTGCCACGGGGGTTTCACTTCCTTACTGCCCTGGGAGCCTTAGAAAGAGGTTGTCTATGGTTGTGCCACCATGCATTACAACGCCACAGTTATCTATGTTCTATTTGTTAGAACTGGCCACTGAAATTATTATAAGCAAATAGGTTTCGAATAATTTGAGTTGATGTTGTCAGATTCTGAAGGAAGTTATTAAAAATGTGTCACTCGATCAAGTCTCGTTTTTCTTATGTATATTTCATCAAATATAATTTATAACGTAGTTAATATAGTTTCCATCACAAGCTTCCACCAATACGCGTGCTCTAACAGGTTATGTGCGCAGCAATAGTAAAAAATGGAAAATTTAACGACAAAGTTTCAAATCGGACTACTTGAAGGAAAAGTCAATTGGTCAACTTGGAGGTATAAAATATGCATTCTTCTAAAAAGCATAAACGATGCTATGGATGTAGTCGAAGGAAAACTTAGGAGACCTGAACAAGTGCAAGTTGGAGCAGGTGACGTAGATGTCAATAAGTACAAATGTGAACTCGTCAGATTTGTAAAAGCGGACAGCAGCGCTCTACTCCTTCTTACAACAAACATGAGTGAAGACACACTACGAAAAGTCATGCGATTTACGAGCGCCTACGAGGTATGGCTAGAACTACACAGACTGTTTGGAGGTACGTCGGAAGACAAGTCATATAATCTGTGTATGACATTTTTCGGATTGAAAAGAGACCCAGATGATGATATAGCAACACATATGTGTAAGTTGAAAAATATTTGGACTGAACTGAATCAAGAGTTATACAATGAGAGTAAAGAGTTACCGCAACTTTTGTTGGTTTGTAAAATTCTGGATACGCTCGGTGAAGAATATTTCTCATTTCGAAGCAGCTGGCTCTTAATACCTAAAACAGAGAGAACTGTAGAAAATCTTACTAGCCACTTATGTGCGTATGAAAGAGCTTTGTCAAGTAAGCACGTACCTGAACAAGAAGCTATGTCAGCTAATACGAAAACGCAGAAGCACATCAAGAACATCGCAAAGGATAAGAAGCTTAAATGCAATTATTGCTCCGAGATTGGTCATCGTGTTAGAAATTGCCAAAAGTGGATCAGCGACGGTCGACCACCGAAGAGTGATAATCCTAATCGTACCAGGGAAGGTGCCAACATGACTTTGATGTCTGTAAACACAGTACAGGCAATGACGGCGGTTTTTTCGGCAGAATGCGACAGAAATAATTGGTATGTCGATAATGGAGCTACGAGTCACATCACCAACCGAGGCGATCTATTTCAAAGTTTCGAGAATTTCCATGAATATTCTACTGTCACAACAGCGAATGGAAATACGATTCAAGCGAAAGGAAAAGGATCAATTATAATTGAAGCGAATGTTAAAGGTAAAATCGTACCGATAACTCTTCAAGATGTGTGGTATGTTCCATCAATTCAAAAGAACTTATTCTCTGTCCTTGCTACTCACGACAAAAACCCACAAAGTGAATTCTCTTCAAGTCCAAATAAATGCAGCATGTCTATTAATGGAGAACTAAAACTGATTGGCGAACGATGTCACAGAGGTGGACTGTACAAACTTAACGTCACGAATGTACAACCATTTAGAAAACTAGAAGTGTTTATGACATCACAAACTCAGTTATATCATGAGAGACTCGGCCATCAAAATAACAGACACGTAAGAGCTCTTGTCAAACGTGAACTAGGAATTGAGCTACCAGTTGAACGTGAACTCTGTGAAGGCTGCGTATATGGAAAATCTCATAGATTGAAATTTGGAACGAGAGAAAGAGCCTTAGAAGCAGGCGAAATAATACACAGCGATGTATGCGGACCATTTCCGAATTCGATTTCGAAATATCGGTATTTTTTGCTATTCAAAGACGATTATACGAGCTTTAGATACGTCTACTTTCTGAAAGAGAAGTCAGAGGTAAGTAAATATTTAGAACAGATGATCGCTGAAGCAAAAACAAATGGCCACGTTATTAAAACTATCCTCAGCGATAACGGCGGAGAGTTTGATAACCAAAAGGTAAAAGATATTCTGGCTAGACATGGTATAAAACAGAGACTAACAATGCCATACACACCAGAACAGAACGGTTCCAGTGAGAAAGAAAATCGAACACTAGTCGAGACTGCTAGATCGCTTATGTATGCTAATGAGACGCTGCCACAATACCTATGGGCAGAACTTGTGAACGCAGCAGCATATATATTAAATAGAACTGGTCCAACACGTGTAGATGGGAAAACGCCCTATGAACTCTGGTTTGGAAAGAAGGTGAACATAAAACAATTGCGCATCATTGGTAGCACGTGTTATGTTCATATTCCGAAACAAAAGAGAAGGAAATTAAACAAGAAGGCTGTCAAAGGCATTTTAGTTGGATATGATGAAGACGGATATCGTATATGGGTTGCAGAAGGTAACAATAATCGCCTTGTTAGATCACGAGACGTAAAATTTGACGAGAAACCATTATCAAAATTAAATACGAAGGATAATGACAAGGACAGCACTGAAAATGACAAAATCATAAATGAGTATGATATTAAAGTGTTATCAGATTGTATACCTGTGGAACCGACTATTGAAGTTGAGTTTGACAATCATCATAACAGAACTGATGAAAGACAAGACTATCGATTGAGAGATGAAAGTTACATACGACCGTTTGAGGGAGAGAATATAGTTGAAGATGAAGATGTCGTTGATGCATTTGAAAACGAATACGAAAATCAAGTCAATGAACCTGAGGACGAGTTTCTTGATACCGAAGAAGAACCCGCACCTTCGAGGCATTATGATTTACGTGACAGATCTACTCTTCAACGTCCAGCAAAGCTCGACGGCTATGTAAATTCAATACTCATGAGTACTATGGCTGAACCACAGTCTTATAAGGAAGCCATAAACAGTAACGAAAGGCAGGAGTGGGTAAATGCTATGAAAAACGAACTCAAATCGTTACAAGAACACGGTACATGGACATTACAGGACCTACCGACAGGAAGGAAAGCGATACCTTGTAAATGGGTCTTTAAAGTCAAGAGGAACTGTGACGGGTCAATTGGGAGATACAAAGCACGATTAGTAGCCAAAGGTTTTCGACAAAGAAAAGGAATTGACTACGAGGAAACATACAGTCCTGTGGCAAGAATGTCAACTATACGCTCTCTAATTAGTGTGGCTGCTAGTGAGAAAATGTATTTGACCCAATTCGACGTGACTACAGCATTCCTCTACGGCAAACTTACGGAAGAGATGTACATGACTCAACCCGATGGTTTCGAAGATGGTTCAAACAAAGTATGTCGCCTTAAACGAAGCTTATATGGCTTGAAACAAGCTCCACGTTGCTGGAACTATTGTGTTCATGGAATTTTACTTGAGCTTGGTTTCAAACAAAGCATTGCGGATCCCTGCCTATATATGAAAGGGACTGGTAATGAAAAGATCTTGCTGACACTGTATGTTGATGATGGTCTCGTAGCTGCGTCGAGTTCGAGATTAGCGAATGAATTTCTACACGATCTGGGTAAAAGGTTAAAGATTACGAAGAATCCTGCCACATTCTACCTAGGAATGGAAATTCAACAGTACAGTAGTGGAAAAATTGTTCTCAAGCAAGAGACATATACAAAGAAAATATTAGAACGATTCAATATGAACAATTGTAATCCTATAACGACGCCAATTGATAAAGAATCAGGGAGAGATTTAGATGATTCTGTAGAGTCTGAAAACTTTCCATACAGAGAAGCTGTAGGCGCCTTGGCCTATTTGATGGTTGGCACGCGCCCTGACATTGCATACGCAGTAGGAGTGGCGTCGCGTAAACTAGAGAACCCTACAAAAGCAGATTGGCTCAGGGTGAAACGAATTTTGCGATACCTTAGAGGCACGAGTTCACATGGTATTCATTTTAAGCCAAATTATCTACCAGGCGTTCTGGAAGCTTTCAGTGATGCAGACCATGGAGGTGATGTAGCGACAGGTCGTTCAACAACTGGTGTTGTTTGCCGCTACGCAGGTGGGACCATATCTTGGCTGAGCCAAAGACAAGCTTCCGTAGCTATTTCGACAACTGAAGCGGAGTTGGTTGCTGCAAGCGAAGCTGCTCGAGAACTTGTGTGGCTTACGAGGTTATTGAAGGAAATGACTTCGCTAAAATGTATCCCTACACTTAGTGTTGACAATGAAGCAGCAGTTCGTTTGGCTCACAACCCGGAGTTTCATAAGCGCTCGAAACACATTCGAATCAGGCACTTCTTCGTAAGAGAGCTTGTGCTTGAAAATGAGATTCTGGTAAAGAGAGTCAGTACTGTAATCCAGCTCGCAGATATTATGACGAAAGGATTACCTAGGCCGAGATTTACTGGCCTGAGGGAAGCGCTTGGAATTGTGATTGCTCCGCCTATTACTTAAAGAATATTCAATGAGGGAGAGTGTTAGAACTGGCCACTGAAATTATTATAAGCAAATAGGTTTCGAATAATTTGAGTTGATGTTGTCAGATTCTGAAGGAAGTTATTAAAAATGTGTCACTCGATCAAGTCTCGTTTTTCTTATGTATATTTCATCAAATATAATTTATAACGTAGTTAATATAGTTTCCATCACAAGCTTCCACCAATACGCGTGCTCTAACACTATTAAACGGTGGCTTCGTTATCTTCATTTCTATTAGAGCAAAGAGTTTGCGTAATCTCATATCGTTGGTTGTCTAATCATCATTTGTTTGAGAGTTGTCATTGATTGACGAACGTATGTCAATGGTGAAAATTACTATGAGCTAAATTATATTTTATTATCGTGTTTCTATTCCTATAATATATGTTTATACACAAATGTTGTGTAACTTCATTGTACGTTGTCGGTGAGCAAAGATACTCAATCCCGCTCAGATTATTTGTCAATTCGATGTTTCATGAAGAACGGGTGTAAACAGTATTATGGCTACAGAAGGTAAAGTTGCAAGCACAACTTCGAGCGGCGAACGACTGGATAGATCGCAGCCGGCACACGATGCGGGTATGAGTTTAACATACATAGAGAAATTAGATGGAAACTCATTTTACAATACACGGAAATTCATGATCGAGTGTAATGGCGATCTGTGGAGTACATTCAGACGACACTGGTGAATTCTGATAAGGCATAAAGAAAGACCAAAAAGCAAGAGAGAGGATATGTTTGATGATATAAGCACATTGCCTGGTTGACGTGAGATATGCAAACATGGCAAAGGAGTCATGGTAAGTTTTAAGCTTAGCTTTTGAAGAAAAAGGTCTTAATAACCGCAGACTTTTGTCAAAGCTACAAGGCTTAGCGAAATATGTTTAACCAATGAGACTTGGAATGGAAAACTCAAATATAGAGTTGACTATAGACTATGTGAAGACTAAGCTGTTACAAATGCGGGATTCATACAGTGCAGTGCAGATCCAAGTACAAACACCAAAGATACTGCACTTTTAACGGATAAACCACACTAACCAAGAAGAGAAAAAGGAACACTTTATTGAATATTTTAATTTAATCTAGTCATGATATGATAGAATTAAAGTTAAGAAATGATAATTTATTGTAACATTTACGTAAATAAACCTTCTATTAAAACCACTGTATTAAGGTATTACTTAATACCTATTAGCCCATATTTTCTTAAAAACTCTTTTATTATCAATGTAAACACTTGTTCCATGCGTTAAAAACATTACTTATATCTGTTTCACATAATCATGACTAATATGTACATATTTACAGTTATTTTATACAAATTAATGTATAGTTAGGTACTTACCTAAGTAACAAAACCAAAATGTTTAATTAGAAATTGTAACCATGCATGTTTTGAATCGTGATCTCACAGAGCTAAATAAGTACTTTCAATATGTAAGGTAAAAAATATGTATTATGTAATATAGTACTCTTAATAAATTATAATCTATGTTATTTTAGAATGTGTTCTTAAATAAATGAATTAAGTTATCTTATACTTGATTTTTTAATTTCATATACAATGGTTTACTTAACAATATTTTAATAGATTAGTTAGGAATGCTTATTGCTACCTCGATATTAAACAGCTCATCCCTATTTATCGATATCGATATCGATACCCGCGCGCTCGTCTTCCACGTCACAAATGCGTTCACGTTACTATAATATAATGTCACCCATGGAAGACGAGCGCGCGACTATGATCCGTTAAAGTGGATGGCACTGAAAAATTAAAGAATATAATAGAGACTGGAGATATCAGGATATCACTGTTTTCCTAGTATATATTTTGGTCTATGAGCACTGAGAGTAAAAATATCGCGATACGGACCGCAGTGTCAATTTTGGTACAATTCAATTTGTTTTGTTGCAGTAATTTTTATACTAGAAACAATCATTACGTTAAAATTATTTCGGGATTTATTAGCAGGAAGGAAAATTTGTATTTTGTATAATGAAACGAGGTGCTCTGATTGTGATAGAAGGTGTAGACCGAACTGGTAAATCGACACAAGCGAAAACCTTAGGTATCTTATTTAGTTATTCCATTTAAATTAAATTGTTACTATATACTACTTCACTACTTGTATTGTAACCACAAGCATTTAATTCCAGTTGAAAGTCTGAAAAAGCGGCACATACAGGCTGAGTATACAAATTTCCCAGCCCGAGATACCGAAATAGGAAAAGTTATAAACAACTATCTAACTTCAAAGGTAGGTATTGTAATTTACGTTGCTTTGCCTTCTTGCCATTGATGGAGGTATTGGCTCAACTGTAACTAATTTTAAAATAATTAGTTTGCGATTTGATTAATGCCTCAGCATCCTATTTACACTTGAAAAAAGATTTATGAATGAACTAACATCGATTGAAATATACGGGTTAATCTAGAACTTTTTCAGGAATCAATTCTTTAGGAAGAATCTTCCTCTTTAGTAAGTAGGTACCTTCATAGTCAAGAACTAAAATGCTATCACTGGGTTTAATTCAAAACACAGTAAGTATAATAATACCTACACCTACAGTGGAATATTTAAGCTGATAGTAGGAAATCCTACACTAATGTTGTGATCACAACTATTATGCTTGATAGTAGCCAAGCTAGGCACTAGACATCCAACAGACATATGAACTACCTATGGTGCTATGAGGTATTCAATTGCTTTTAAATGACATTAATTAATATTTAGCTATTAACCCTTTGCCTACCGGAGGTGTTAATTAACGTCAGTTTCATTTATAAATCATTGTTTTAATTATCATGCTAGATGATGGCTTAACTAACCATAGAATACATGCTGCACATTGAGCAAATAAAGTACATTTATTTTTTTATTATTATTATGCATTAAAACGGCATGGCCATTTACATCAATTAATTAAAATGAAACATAATTACAAAAATAAAATAACAATAATTCGTCAATGATATCAATAAAATTAGTCAATAAAAACTAATTGTTAGTATGTATAAAATCCTGTCATCTGTCCCTTTCGCAATATCTCAAATGCGCTCACATTAAATCCGACCATCCATCTTCAAACAAATCACGTTGAACATTCTAAGAGTGCAAGGGATGGGAAAAACTGAATGGGCCACTGTACGGCAAAAAGTCTGTGCTGTTTCCCGCGATTATATTTTTCCGTTAGAAAAAATCGACACAGCTCCTCAAGTAGATCGGGTGCGTCTATATCGCCACGCAAAATTTTGCACATTACGGTAAGTTGCTGCTTCTCCCATCTGACTTCCAACGAGTTGTAGCCTAAGCAACCCAATAAATACTTCGTCGGATATCTGTAGGGATAATAACCGTGTTCACGCTTATACAAGTACCTTAGAAATGCTTTTTGTATTTTTTCGAGCTGGAGTATGTATGTATCCTCATGTGGGCTCACATCACACACATCGAGCTTTCTAGCTTGCTGCGCACTAATGCGCCGTAGATGAAGCGAACGATGTGCTGTTTCTGAAAATCTTTGCAGTTCCTCAGTATAAAACCCTACCGTTGAAAAGATTCTTTTGCCAGCATGTTATGTGGTTGTTAAACGTCAACTTAAGGTCGAATATGACCCCCAAATCTTTCATGTTTGTAGAACGAGATGTATAGTCACCGTTTATTTTGTAATCGTATATAACTGGGTGCCATATTTGGCCAAAAGTGCATGATTTCATTGATAAACATAACAAGGATACTTGAGCTGGAGATTTGCAGCTTGTACTAAAGCAAAATTTGCTCGTGAAAAACTATACACACAGCTACTATTTTATGATTCAGAATGACCTATCAGATGAAGCAATCCATCTTCTGTTCTCTGCTAACCGCTGGGAGCGAGCTAGCCACATTATCAAACAATTAGAAGCTGGAACCACACTTGTTGTTGACAGATATTGCTACTCTGGTGTCGCATTCTCAGCTTCTAAAGGTAAACAACCCTTCTATTGCACTTATTAATTTCTATTTCAAACCTCACTATAATAACACTCACGATAAACACTTAACTCACTTTACATTTATTTTTATATTTATCTACACTTTATATTTATCTTTGTTATGTGACATGGCCCATGCAAAGCTGCTACACAATGGAATAGGGATATATATGTCTATAATAAATGTTCCTAAAATATGTAAAAAATGGTGTGTATCATTCTGCATATTGATGGTTCCATGCTTCTGTTCCCTCACACAATATCCATGTTTGTTAGCGAGAGCTGTTCTCACAGTAGGCCACTCTATGCTATTTCATTGTTTACTTCACAGATTGTACTTTAATCGCACCAACTTTGATGCATGTGTGTAGTACTGTCTTAAAAATATATACAAAGCGAAACTTGTTGTAAAATGATGTTTCTTATTAATTAATTTAATTTTACCCTCATCATAACTCACTCTCTAGTTTAAGCATACTCCTAAAAAGTTATCCAATGGATTAGATATTATGATGATATTGGATAATTATTTGTCACAGCTTGGGGAAGGCATATGTCTAGCAGTAGACTTCCTACGGCTGAGATGATGAGTTCTCACAAAATATCTGCATATGCCATTTCCAATATTCTCAATGAATCATTATTTTATCTAACTACATGTAACACTTAAGAACTGTCATGCAGCAGTGAGGCAGTAACAGCTTAACCCGTCCAATGTCTAGCTCCTTTAGTTCCTTTCCGAACAACGCAGACAAGTTTAGATAAAAAATACTACTCTTGAGTAGTTTGACCAACTAAAAGCAAGTTTACATCGGTGGAGTCCATTGGATCTGATAAAATTAGTTACGAACCAGAGGTATAAAAATTTGTATACACTTAGAGTATGTGCGACATGCCTTAGCATTTTTTGTATGTACATTATGGTGAACGCACGACATGCGATGGGTTAAAACAACACAAAACTTCACACTTCCACTTTTCAATACCCATTGCAGTACATTCTTAAATAATCTCTAGCTTGATTTAATTTCTAGGACTGGATTTAAACTGGTGCAAGGGTCCAGATGCTGGTCTTCCTCAGCCAGACAAGGTCTTTTTCTTGACCATGCCCTTGGACAGTATTCTCCAAAGGAATGGCTTTGGCAAGGAAAGGTGAGCTGGAACTTTCTACCTATAGTTTACAACACTGGAATTTGTAGTCAGGTTGAAAAGATTCCTCATTTAATTTTCACCCAAAGGTTGAATGGTGGTGAATTGATTTTCTTTATGTTAAGTCATTGTGTCTCTGTGTGCCCTAAATGGCTAGCACATAATTGTCTAATATATATTAATTAAGCTGCACAGTAACTAATATTGAAAATGTGTCGCTGCTTATGAAGAAGCTACAAAGGCTCTATGACTTTAAAAGTTAATTAAAAAAAGATGAGATATACTCGATCGCAGCTTAACACTTTGCGTACCATAGACCTAAATTTACGTGCGTTTCATTTAGATGTGTTCATTCATCTAAATCTTTTGTTTTAATTATCACAGTATAGGAAGGGTTAAGCTTATATTGCATAATCAACTTCTAAAACGAAATGCTTCTTATAGCTTGGCCTCATCAAGCTTCAACGTCAATGACCATCGCCTTAAACAACGCGCTAATTATTCAGGTAATTATTGCTATAAATTGAGTGGCCACACTAGAGCCGTGAACGTCAACGCCCATTTCTATGTCACAGAATAAATCAGTACTTGGGTTCCATATTTAACGAATGCATGTCTGAGTAAACAGCATTGGCTATAATCTATCAAGTCTATATTTACAACTGAACGTATTTTCTAACACCGTGTGAGTGTATTTTTTTGGTTTATTGCGGGATTCCGGGTAACTTTGAGCCAAACGTCAAAAAGTCAAAACAGCAATTTTGTCGATAAGTTATTTAGCACTGTCGTTAAAAGTACCATTTGTTAGAATGATACGACGACAAAACATGCAAACGTTTAAATGACAAAAGATAAATCGTCAGTGCGTCAATTATTCCAAAAGTCAGAACGGCTAAAGTACGAAGTATGTATACAAAAAGCTTTGGTTATTATAATAATCAAAGACAAGAAGCTTAATTGGAAATATACTATATTATAAATAGTAATAATAATAATGTTTTTATTGAACCAAAAATAAATAAGTTTACAGCACCTAGATAATTAGTATTTTACACAATATAATAATTTGAGACAAATACTATAAGGCTTAGGCTAGTTACGATTTATTACATTTTCATTGTTAGACTGAAGTCTTAACTTAAGGAATGGCATGTATTGCTACTGCATGATGCTTTCATTTCGAAATTCGCATAATACAAGTAATACTACGTATCCTGCTCACTAAACTGTTTCAATGCAACTAATAAGACCGCGCGAGGAAGTCGCTGGCCTGATGTGAAGCGTCCCGATTGCCGATAACAAATCAGTGCCATTCAGAAACTGCTATCTGCTATACAACTATAAGAGGTCGAAACTGTGCATGGCAATGCACTGCGCTTGTCGCCCTTACATATAAGATGTTAATTGCTGTTGTAATGTGTTAATAATTAAATGGCGTTTCGGTGCCTCTACATTTTCTACCGACTTCCAAAAACGAGGAGGTACTCAATTCGACTCTATTTTTTTAATGTTTGTTAGGTCATAACTTTCGATACGGTGAACCGATTCTCAAAATTATTTTTTTGTTTGAAAGCTGGTATAACTCGCGGCACGTAACTCTAGCGCTGAGCGAAATGTGGAAGGGATAGCTGCGCATGGGTACAGTCGCGCACATGTGACAGAGAGAGACAACAGTCCCTCGTCTTCGATGTGACAGAGAGAGAGACAAGAGTCCTTCGTCCCTCTAGCCACCCTGTGATACCCATTTTTTGACTTCTGCGCAATAACGGTCAGCGCTAGAGTTACGTGCCGCGGGTTATACTTCCCGTGTGGTCCCATTTAAATTTCAAATTCGCTCCAGTAGTTTTTGAGTTACACTTCAATAACTGAACAGAATGGAAATCGGTATTAAATTTTTAAATTGTACGTGTTTTGTCGTAAATACAGAATATACCATTAGGCACTATGACATAAAACCTGCTGGGCTTTAGTGCATTTTCACATTATATCCATTAAACATTCTATCCATTTGACAAACAAACATCTAGGCCTTTTAACGCCACGACGTTTTGCCGCTATGAACACAAAATTAGGTTTATGTCAGTTGGACGTTTTGACGTTTGGCCCAAAGTTACCCGTAATCATGCTTAATATTATTGCATAAGTCTTAAAACTAATTGGTACCTACTTATGTAACGTTCGAAACCCTCACATAGAATTACCATGCAATCGCCAAAAGTTCCTATTTCAGAATACTAAAGTACCTAGGACATCTGGTGACTATGTAAGATGCGTACATGTATTATTATTAATATATGTATTCTTTTAGGTATGAAGTGTTGGAGTTCCAGAAAAAAGTATCGGAATTATATATGAAATTAAAAGACGAAAGTTGGGAAATACTGGATGCAGACAGGTAAAATTAATTAATTAAAACATAATACTATAGTGTACAGAAAATAAATATAATAAAGTATCCCATATGAAGCAAAAATAAGCGTCCATGTCCACAATCATTACTTCTTTTAGTAGGATTTTGCTATAGAAATAAGTTAAGACGTTTCACTCGAATGAACGTTCACTCGAGTGAATGCTTCATCTTTCTTTCATTAGATGTTCACACGGCTTAGCTGGAATGAATGATTATTACTAATGACTACTTAATTAAAAGTACTTCAGTACATAATCAGTCAGGTAAGTGCCTAAAGTAGTTTGTAATTAAAAATATATCAAAAACGAAGTATTAATAAATTATATAGGTTCTGTTACGGTAAATAGAAATCATCCACATTAATTTCCATTTTCTGACCCACGACTTCATTCGACGATATACAATAAAAGCTTCTTATTCGCGGGGTATACGTTCCATAAATATGCCGCGAATACAGAAAACGTGAATACGGAATGCTAATTTATATGGAATTATAGGGGATACGTTCCTAGGTCCCAAAATAAAAAAAAACAATATATAAAAAAAACAATTTTATTGAAGTTTTTTAAATTTTGATTAATTATCTTAAGGCTTAGGCAATGTTTGAAGAATTTTGTAATTTTCTCTTGCTTGGCAGTTTTTAAAAGCTCCTTCAATTCAGACTGATACGCAGCAGTCGCACTAGAAATTTGCCTTTTAAAAATAAAAGGCAAGATAGGTAGAGACGTGTTCCTCGATCGCAATTTTTGTAACGAATGTGAAAGTCGAAACAATAAAACACGTAAAGCGGCTTTTACCATAGAACAGAACAGCAAACATTTTAAAATATAATTAATTCATAGAGTAATAAGGTTGCTTTCATTCTGTTTGTTTACATTCTCAAAAACACCGGTCGCGGCGAAGGCGTCTTAGTCAAAGTTCTCGGCGATATCATTTAACAACATACTTTAGGCAAAGTTATAATAAAATCTATTTTACTCTTTTTATTAGTCCATTTGACGACATTTACAAAAGATATTGGGTTGGATACCTATTCGATTCCTTTTATTATTATGTATTACTTACTATTACTTAGATCTGCGAATAAAGAATTTTTTAGCCGCGAATATAGGAATGGGGTCGCATATTTTTAATCCGCGAATAGTGAAAACGCGAATGAAAGAAGCACGAATAAGGAGTTTTTACTGTATTGAAACATGTCGTCGAATGAAGTCGTGCACGACTTCATTCGACGACATCGATATATCGATTCAATACCATATCCAAGACCCATGGGTCTATTATGGGGTATTTAGGAAGTTTGTGGTTCCAAAGCCATTGATAGTTTTTAAAATTGTCCAAATACAGCAGCGGTGTATGTATCATTCCACTTGAACACCATTTTGCCGCGAACTCAGAGAATATATTTGAAGTTGCGATGTAGCGTATCGACCGACGTTCGTCTTTTACAGGACTCGAGACAAAATTACCAAATCCGAATTCTCTTTGTTCAGATAGTTCATTTTGGGTTTGTATCCACGGATCCGGGGATCAGATTGAATTAGCCACGGATCCCGGCGTGTTGTATCCACTGATACCGGGAACCGTTTCCAACAGAGAAACGAATTAATAATTACCTGCTGATCTAGGTATCTGTGGCTACAAAAACTAAAATTAATCAAGTAAATGTTAAAAATAATGTTTGTAGCGAAGTCTTCTATATTAATTAATGTAATATTGTTATTTATATATTACTTAATAACTACATATTATATACAAAGGCATTAGTTTACTTATACATAATTTTTAAGACGTCTGTAACATTGACAGATGCTGTCATATTTTAGATTCTTATTTCATACACGGTCTACAAGCGACCAAGAAATAGTTTTTTGATGTGACAGCTGTCAATGTGACAGTTGCAGTCGTATATGAGGGGTATAAAATCAAAATCCGCTATAATGCTTATGGACCAAATTTGAGTTAGTAGCACCGCGTTGGAAACCTCGTAAAAATTGCTTTTAAATGCTTGGCTAGTTTCTTACCAGAACCCGCTAAAACATACAGAAATCTGCCCACCAAAAATAGATTCAATATCAAAAGCCCCTATAACAGTGCATACCAGTAACAAAATCCTCCATAATTGAATCGACCAATAACAGCACCGCATTTGCGTCACGTGATCAACAAAACAGTATGGCGATTGTTGAGTGCCGGCGAAAACTTGTGTGTGGTTTTTTAACGAATTTAATGTGAAAATATGGATGAATTAGCCCAATTTGTTAAAAAATGTGATCCTAAACATGCTAGGAAACGACTACGCGATCCATCTTCATGGAAGCGTGAAGTGGAGCGCAAGAAACGGTATGTAAAACTTTGTCATTATTGTGTTCAAACTTCTTCCAAAAAAGTTTTATGCAAGATGCATCCAGCCCATTCTAAATTAGGTATTTAGCAGAGCGATTATTATTGTTTTATTTTTATTTCACTACATTGTGTTTTACTACTAATCCCAATAATTGTCGCGAAAAATTAAATTAAAAAGCAAAAAACGTAGTCCTGAAGCGATTCGTTACGATTCCCGCGTAATACTTATTCCTACCTACTGTGTTTGTCGTTTGTGTACGTTTTGATTTTTATTAATAATATTTTTTTCAGCTACGAAGCCAAGAAATTGCCAACATTTCCAAGATGCGAGCACAATCAAAAGGCTTTTCGCTGTACCTTAATTACATGCCAAGATATAAGAAAGTTTCACAAAAACTTTTATAAATGTAAGCAAACGTACGTAACGAAACTTCAGCAAGATAATTTTATTCTGAGATGTTGCAGTATCAAGCAAGCGGTGAAGTCCAAGCCGAATAGCCAGAGGAAATTAGCCATAAAATATACTATATGCTCTAAAAACGGATTGCTTGTTCCCGTATGCCGAGACACATTTTTGAATGCTTTACAAATAAAAAAAGATCGGGTCCAAGGGGTAATGACCAGATTTTATAACAGCGAAGGCTCTCCCATTAAAGAAACAAGAGGAGGCGATCGAAAATCACATCTGTATGAAGCAAAAAAACTCTCAGTACAATGGTTTATAGAAAAATTTAAAGGGCAGGAAAGCCATTACTGCAGATCACAAACAAAAAGACTATACCTGCCAGCCGGATTGAATATTAGAAAAATGTGGCGGATCTATAATGACTCAAGAGATGCTGAACTAAAAGTAAAACAAAGTTTTTTTCGGAGTATATTTAACATGTACTATAACATCGGGTTCGGCACCCCGAGAACAGACGTATGTTCTACTTGTATATCGTTGCAGGAACAACTAAAAGTTGAAAAAGATGTAACGAAAAGAAACGAGTTAATGATTCAGAAAAGACTCCACAGTCTTAAATACAAGGCGTTTTACAGCATATTGAAGGAAGATAGCCAAGACACAAAAACGATAAGCTTTGACTGTCAAAAAAATCAGCCTCTGCCAAAATTGCCTGATCAATCTGCCTATTTCAGCAGGCAGTTTAATTTTTACCACTTTGCTATAGTGGAAGGCAACTCGAAAGCTAAACTCGGAAAAGAAAACGTACATTCTTACTATTGGAATGAAACAACTCACGCCAAAGGAGGCAATGAAATTATAAGTGCGGTTTACCATTTTCTACAGAATGTAGAGATCTCAGAACATATAAAAGTTCTTCGTATAGTATGTGATGGTTGTTCGGGCCAAAATAAAAACACTGGTATGATCAGCATGTTGCACTATGCACTATGTGGCTTTATGTTGAAGCCCCAAGACATTTAAAAAAAATTGAATTGATTTTTCCAATTGTTGGGCATTCGTTCATACCGCCTGATCGTGTGTTCGCTAAAATTGAAAAGACGCTGAAGACAAAAGAAGTTGTAACGTCTCCATCGGAATATGCAGCTGTGTTACAAGAACATGGATCATGCGTAGACCTAGCATCGATTCCAGTTTATGACTGGAAGACAGCTTATGCTTCCATCATTAAACCGACGACATCCTGGCACTTCCCGTTCATGAAATCGAAGCGCTTTTTTATCACTCGGACCATAACAGAAAATGTTTTAGTACAGGGTGAAGAGGCTTATAGAACGGAGCGAAACACAAAAAAGATAATAACGAAAAAAAATAAAAAAATTATAATGATTGCTCCACAGGTTATTCAACCTAACACAATCGTACCAAAATCATCGAAATTGAACGATGTTTATGGCCTCCTTAGAAAACATTTTGGTTTTGCAATATTACAAAGATTTGGAGGGCATTGGGAATAATGATTCTCAAGATAACGAACGCGACGATGATGAATGTAATGGTTTATGTGAGCAAGGCTTTGAAGAAGTTGCCATAAATGTATAAAGTAGTAGCTATCTGCGCATTGATTATTAGTGTTAAGCTCGTATTGATTATTAGTGATAACTCATTTATTAATAAATAATTGCCATTGAAAATATCCGATGTTTTTATTTTACGTAAGTACCTACCTAGTTACATAGAACTAATCCAACTCATCTGGCCCTAATAAATTTTGCATAACGCCATCCACCCGAAGTTTTATTCTTGGTTGCAAAACCCGCCAAAATATGACAATTCATTTTCAAAACCCGCTATAACGGCAGGTTAATTTCAATTTCCTCTAAAAAGAATTTTTAAATGCTTTTAACGGTTTCATAGCTTTATATTTTTTCTTTGCCCAGCTTAAATTAGTTTTGCCATGTCATAAACTAAATGATTAGCATAAAAAAATCCCAGTTAGTTGTATTGATTAAGCTTAAACAATTTTTTGTATCCTGTGATATTTTTGAAAAATACGTTTTGGTGGGTTTTGATACTATACCCCTCATATATTAATTTAGCTTTTTTATTCGTCAATTGTACATGGTAATGTGATAAATAATTGAATGATGAAATAAAATATCACTTTTGTTAATAAACCACTAGTATAATAACAAAAGTGGTAGATCTTGCGGGGACCTTCTTTTCGGATGAAAGCTGTCAAACTTGAAATAGCATTATCTCAGTAATTATTGATCTTGACCACTAGTTTCTTAGCAAAAGTGATAGATCTTGTGGAAATCGTCATTTCGGATGACAGCTGTCAAACTTGAAATAGCATTATCTCAGTAATTATTGATCTAATAACACTAGTTTCTTAACAAAAATTATAGATCTTGCGTAGACCTTCATTTCGGATGACAGCTGTCAAACTTGAAATCTCAGTAATTATTGATCTTAGACCAGTAGTTTCTTAGCAAAAGTGATAGATCTTGTAAAAGTATCTGGCATAATTTTGTTTACAATACACACGATACAGTAACACTACATTCTTACAAATTATGCCATAGCCAATGTAGAGTCTTAGACTGTTGCCAGAAGAATGAAAATTAGTTCCGTTTCAAAACTTTCTTGCTAAGGTGTAGGTTTGGCGTTTATCAGTTACAAACTATTAAATCTTTCCTCCTTATTATTAGAGTACGCAGGGAGTTCAATGTATTCTCGGTATGGGGGGTAATATTCTAATGATGAGGGTAATTAAATTATCTCATTAGTTTATGACACTTATTGAGGGTATAAATACCAAATTTTATTTGATTGTCGCTATTAGTATTAAAAATATCATTTCGGAAAGACAACTACGATGACATACGACAATGTTGAAAAAATCGAGCATAGCGCTGTGATAAAATTCCTCACAAAACAAGGAAAGACTCAAAAAGTAATTCATGAAGAAGTGATGGCTGTTTACCAAGATTCTGCCCCTTCATTATCTACAATTCAGAAGTGGTCAAGTGAATTTAAACGGGATAGAGAGAGCATTCAAGACGACCCTCGTGCCGGTGGGCCGGCTAGTGCTGCTACTGAAGAAAACGTAACAATTGTTGAGAAACTTGTACTCGAAGATGCCCGTGTGAGAGTGAAAATATTAGCAAGAAGAACCAAGCTATGCGTGGGTACCATTCACACTATCCTTCATGATCATCTGAATTTGTCAAATGTCAGTGCAAGATGGGTGCCGCGAATGCTCACAGCGCTTCAGAAACAAGTGCGAGTTGATTGTTGCAAGGAGTTTTTGGAGCTCTGTGGTGAAAATCCGCAAAGTATTTATGATCGGACTGTTACTGGTGATGAAACGTGGGTTCATCACTATGATTCTGAGAGCAAGCAGGAGTCTATGCAGTGGCATAAAAAAAAACAGCCCCACTGAACAAGTTCAAAGTCATCCCATCCGCCGGAAAGCTCATGGCCACAGTGTTTTGGGATTCCAAGGGAATCTTATTGATTGGGTACACAAAAAAGGTGAAAGTATTACTAGCGCAACTTACGCTAACACACTGCGCAATTCAAAGGAGGCAATAACAGAAAAAAGACGAGGAAAATTGACCGCAGGTGTATTGCTTCTGCACGACAACGCGCCTGTTCACAAGGCGCGCATTACCAATGCTGCGGGATTGCGGATTTGAAGAAATCAATCATCCACCCTACAGCCCGGACCTAGCCCCTAGTGATTACTTTCTGTTCCCAAATCTCAAACAAGAACTTCGAGGCAAGCATTTTTCCGACGAAGAAGAGTTAAAGGCAGCAATTAACGATCATTTTTCAGACCTGGAAGAAAAATATTTATTGGAGTGAATTGAAAAGTTATTTTCCAGGACAAATAAGTGTGTTCAGATCCAAGGGGACTACATTGAAAAATAAATTTTATTCAGAATTTTCTGCTTATTCTTTCATGCTTATACCGATAATACATTTAACTCCCTTCGTAGATACTATAGTTTGTACCGGCATTAATATTGCATATTTTAACACGGAAAAGTAGTTATTATGACATAACTGAAATAGTTAGACATGAGGTATCGCATCATTTTTTGTAGAAATGATATCCTCAATAAAACTATACTACATCACTTTGCTCTATTATCAATAGTTTCAGCAGTGTACGCAATATAAGAAGTTTTGGGCGTTACTATTGAATATTTTAACATGATTTACATGTTAAAATATTCAATTGTAGTTATTGTGACAACTGTAATAGTAAGACATATGGTACCCATGCAGACTTAATTGTAAATATAGATGTTTTCTATAAAACTGTAGTACATCACTTTGATCCATTATCAATAGTTTCCGCAGCGTACGCGATATAAGGATGTTTTTTTGGTATTTTTTCACACCTTGGGTTTCCTTATCGAAGTTTTCATATATTAATATTATTATTTTCATATACATATACATTATACAAGACGTCAATATTTACAAAGAAGTCCACATTACTATAATGTCTAACTATTACAGTTATGTCACAATAAATACCTTTTCATTTTCATATATGCCATAGTAACGCATCGGCTACCACCCCCAACGACGACGACTGGCCCTGGTAACACAGAACATACGCACGATGAGGACAGACGAGAAGATATATGAGCTGGAAGAAGAAATGAGTAAGCTACACTGAGACATTGTGGGGTTATCTGAAGTCCGTAGAGCGGGTGAGGACACGATAACCCTAAAATCAGGTAACCTACTCTACCACCAGGAGGGCGACCAACAGTCCCAAGGTGGTGTCGGGTTTCTCGTCCACAAGTCCCTTACTAACAACATAGTTAAGATCGATAGCGTTTCCAATAGGGTCGTATACCTAATACTCAGAGTATCCAAACTATATTCGCTGAAGGTCATTCAGGTATACGCACCGACGAAGTCGCACCCGGATGATGAGGTGGAGGATATGTATGAGGACATTAGTCGGGCCATACATACCTCTGAAACGCACTTTCTAGTTGTTATGGGGGACTTCAACGCGAAGTTGGGTAAGAGAAGCGAGGATGAGTCGAAAGTGGGGCAATTTGGCTATGGACAACGGAACCGTAGGGGACAGAGGTTGGCCGACTTCCTGGAGAAAGAGGGACTCTTTATGATGAACTCTTTCTTTCAGAAGCCACCTCACAGGAAATGGACCTGGCTGAGTCCCGATGGTTCCACGAGAAATGAGATTGACTTCATTATGACCACCAAAAGGCAAATATTCACTGATGTCTCCGTGATCAACAGGGTTAAAACCGGTAGTGATCACCGAATGGTAAGAGGCACGGTGAATATTAATGTCAAACTGGAGAGGTCTCGTCTGATGAAGTCTACGCTCCGACCCACTCGTGCCCGTATTCAAGACCCCGAGAGCTTTCAACTTGAGCTATCCAATCGCTTCGATTGCCTTGAGAACATCGCTTCAGTGGACGAGATCAATAACAGGTTAGTAGAAACTGTCCATACAGTGGGTTCCAAGTACTATAAACCCCACCGTATAGATAGGCCACAGAAACTCTCCACCGATACCCTCAACCTTATGGCTGAACGACGCTCATTGAAACTGCAGTCTTCGAATGATGCTGAAGCATATAGGCTGCTCAATAGACGAATATGGAAGTCCTTGCGACACGACATCCGGATCTTTAATACAAACCGTATTAAAGAGACGATAGAGCGGAAAAAAAGCTCCAAAGTGTTTGCGAGAGACATGTCTATTGGCCAGTTGACGAAGCTAAAGAGAGAAGACAGTGTAGCGTCGACCAAAGCAGAAGTATTAGGAGAGGTAGAGAGTTTCTACGGACAGCAATACACCTCGGTCGCTAAACCTGTTAGCAGCTCGGTCAAAGACCCAAGAGCCAAGCTGACCCGACACTATACCGAAGATATCCCGGACATCAGCCTGTACGAGTTTAGAATGGCCTTGAAACAGCTTAAGAACAACAAGGCGCCTGGTGATGACGGTTTCACATCTGAGCTTCTGAAAGCGGGTGGAACACCGGTACTTAAAGTCCTTCAGAAGCTTTTTAATACCGTCTTACTCGAAGGTTCAACGCCAGAAGCATGGAACAAAAGCGTGGTGGTGCTGTTCTTCAAGAAAGGTGACACAACACTTTACTTAAAAATTACAGACCCAACTCGCTTTTGAGCCATGTTTATAAGCTGTTTTCGAAGGTCATAACGAACCGTCTCAGTCGCAGGTTTGATGAATTCCAGCCTCCGGAACAAGCCGGTTTCCGAAAAGGCTATAGTACCATAGATCACATCCACACGCTACGGCAAGTTATACAGAAGACCGAAGAGTATAACTTGCCTCTTTGTTTAGCGTTTGTGGACTATGAGAAAGCCTTTGATTCGATCGAGACGTGGGCAGTGCTTGAGTCTCTCCAGCGGTGCCGTATTGACTATCGGTATATTGAAGTGCTGGAGTGTTTGTACCAAAACGCCTACATGTCAGTCCGAGTACAGGAGCAGAGTTCGAAGGCAATTCCATTGCAAAGAGGCGTGAGACAGGGAGACGTTATATCTCCGAAACTGTTCACCGCTACATTGGAAGACGCCTTCAAGCTTCTGGAATGGCAAGGACTTGGCATCAATATTAACGGCGAATACATCACTCACCTTCGATTTGCCGACGATATTGTAGTCATGGCAGAATCCATGGAAGACCTCAGTACAATGCTCGAAGGCCTCCATCGAGTTTCCCAACGGGTAGGTCTTAAGATGAACATGGACAAGACGAAAATTATGTCTAATGCCCATGTTGTACCTACCCCAATATCAGTTGGGAACTCAGTTCTCGAAGTTGTTGACGAGTACATCTACCTGGGACAGACAGTCAAACTAGGCAGGTCCAACTTCGAGAAAGAGGTCAATCGTCGAATCCAACTCGGCTGGGCAGCGTTCCGGAAACTTCGCGAAGTCTTCTCGTCAAAAATACCTCAGTGCCTCAAGACAAGAGTCTTTGACCAATGTGTGTTACCAGTGATGACTTATGGCACTGAAACGTGGTCTCTTACTATGGGCCTCATAGAAAAGCTCAAAGTCGCACAACGAGCTATGGAGAGGGCTATGCTCGGGGTTTCTCTACGTGATCGAATCAGAAATGAGGAGATCCGTAGAAGAACGAAAGTCACCGACATAGCCCAGAAGATTAGCCAGTTGAAGTGGCAGTGGGCAGGGCACATAGCACGCAGAACAGATGGCCGATGGGGCCGAAAGATTCTGGAGTGGAGACCACGGACCGGCAAGCGCAGCGTAGGTCGTCCACCGACACGGTGGACAGACGACCTGAGGAAGGTCGCAGGACGACGTTGGATGCAGGCCGCTTCCAACCGGTCCTTTTGGAAAATCATGGGGGAGGCTTATGTTCAGCAGTGGACGTCCTACGGCTGAGATGATGATGATGATGATAGTAACGCCGGTACGCCTTATTCTTATTCTGATTGGGGGCGCTAAGTACGCCTTACGCCTTATTATATATCATAGTTATAATATTAATATAATAGGTATTACTCCTTATGTACTCTAATAATAAAGAGGGAAGATAAATGATAGTGCCTTTGTTTGTAAAAGATACACGTAAAACTACTTAACCGATTCAAACAATTATTTCACGAGTACAAAGCTACATTATGCCTGAGTAACATACGCTATATTTGATTCATCCTCATCGTCATCATCATCCATCACCACGCGGGTGAAATAGCGGAGTGCAGCTAGTATATTTTAAGAGGATTGCATAGCTACTCGTAGTACTTTCCATAAAAAAAAGAGAAAACTCTTTTCTACCTCTTAAAATTGTCCGATTTAAGTGATTTTTTTTTCATGGAATCATCACATTGTTTTTTTAAGTTCGAAAAAAGGAAATTTATAGTACTTTCAAATACTGCAAAAAACAAAACGTACGGGCATAGTAAACAATGTGATGATTCCATGAAAAAAAAATTCACTGAAATCGGACAATGTTAAGAGGTACGAGTAGAAAAGAGTTTTCTCTTTTATTATGGAAAGTACTAACTATGCAATCCTCTTAATATAGAATGTCTTGGTTTTTCCTGTTTTTCTAATGTCACAGTCTAGTTGAAAATTACTCTCTGGACACAAATCAGTATGTTCTTTAATTTCAGATCTATAGAAGAGGTTCATGAGGATTTATTGGAGAAAGCATTAACTATTGTTGAGAGCAGCTCCGGAAAACCTATAGGAAAACTTTGGGTGGAATCGCAATAACAAACATCAATTTGGTACAACTTAACCATAGTTACTAAGTAGAATAATAAAGAAAATGTTATTATGTTCCTAATATTTTTCAAAGTAGGTAACGCAAGCATTCAAAATTATTCAAGAGTTACTAGTTAGCCAATTTTTATCAAAATCTTGAGATACCATGTTTTTAAAACGTACTGTACTGTATATTAAGTTACCGTATAAACACTTACTTATAAGATTAAACTATTAAACATGGGGCGCATGCATCAATACGTCAATTATCATTATATTGTATGCGTCATCATTTTTCAAACTGTTTTTTTGGTCAATAAATTATGTCATGTCACAGCTTTCTATTTGCAAACCAGTTCGAAATTTTAATAAAACCTTTGGGTGGAAATAATGTACAACCAGAATAATGCACCGCTAAAAAAAAGTACAGCCAATAATGCATGTTCATGGATTTTAAATACATGGTCGGCTTTTCCTGGCCGCGTTTTATTGCCTGTACACAATCGGCCCGTGGCGATAATGCACAGCCAATATTTCAATATTATATTATAAGCCAATATTGTACACCCAATAATTCATGTACATGCTTCCAATTATTGGATGCGAAATATCAGCCCGTGACGATAATGCTTGTCCAACAATTCGATGCCAACCATAGACAAATATAGAATCTCATGCCTCGTTTGTTTTGGCGAGTTGGATTCACTCTCCAACACAAAAAAAAGTTAATCACAATTGGTGCGACGACGAGCGAAGCGAGGAGGAGCATTAGGTTCAATGGTGACCACACAGTGCCAGAATTATGACGAATAATACTGAACAGCGGAATGAAAATTGTTAAAATCCCTAAATATATCTACACTGGACACTGGAACGTGCAAACGAGGCTTTGTCAATGCCATGTCTATCTAGTCTGTGATGTACACGGATTATTGGCTGTCCATTTTCGCCGTGTAAAAAAATTGTCCGGCCGTATTTCACACGGCCTATAACGCACAGCCTGATATTTCAATGGTTTCCTTTTATTGGTTGCGTATTATTGCCCGTGTAATATCAGCCCATGTTGATAAAACGCTGCCAAATAGCACAACTTGTATTGTACAGCTAATAATTCAAAGCTAAATGAACGAATGCTATATGATGATAAAAAAACTTAGTCCACCAAGATCCAGTGGAGGCCTGGTTGTCTCACCGTCGACTTGTAAGAAAAAATTTGGTACCATTATACAACTGAACGCTTCCGTGCTTCGGAAGGCACGATAAGCCGTTTGGTCCGATTTGTCTTAGGGCTACAGCCTTTAAGCTAGGTCGAAGGCTTTCGGGTGGCCTGAAAACTACGATATGGGTATATCTGTGGATATGGGTTGTCCACTAGCCTATTGTAATTCGTACTGGACGCGGTAGTACTTACTAATTGTAACACGACCCTATCGTAAGAGATCCTGGGAGCGCGGCACCCCGTGTAACTGCACCCTATCCTGCTCCGTCTGTAACAAGTCTACTTATTCTCTAATGATAGCTCTAAGTAATTCTATTTCTAGTACAAATTAGTTACAAAATTACATCTGAAATTTATGAGGATACACTTACATGATACTCGGCACACTTGTGAACAATAATTATACTTTAATTTAGTACTTAAACCAACAAGGGAAGAGAAATAGCCGCTCCAAGACAGCGAATCCTAGTGGGACGGCTATTGCACAATATGTCTAATACAATATTCTCCAATATTGTAATATTGAAATTCAATGTTATCAATTATTGTAATATTGTTATGTGTAACCATTTTTATGCATGAATAAATGATTATTATTATTATTAATATTTCAAGGCATCTAATTACTACAACTTAAATGTAACTTGGCCCAGCCTAGCAACTCTATTTATGAAATAATATCGTACGTTTTATTATTTTAATAGATTTTATCTTATGTCGTCGAATTCTAATGTCTACAATGTATCTGTAAATATGTATTCTTAATCGACCAACAATATTACTAAACATTCAGACTTCGACTATTGATTGAACTAAGAATATCGTATGTAATGGTTCTAGTGGTTAGGAACATGTTACTAAAATTCTTTTGGAGATTAGATTCAGAGAAGCGTTTATCAGATGAAATTGAGCATAAACTCAACTAACCTAATATAAATAAACCTCTAGTCTACGTCACCTAAACCACAAATCTATTATTCTAGAGTACTTACTAGTGCTGCGTTCGAATAGGCTTATGTGATCGTTTTTAGCGAAAATAACGCTAAAAACGCTCACAAGGGGCGTTCGTTGGGCATCTGTGAGTGAAAATGTTGTTCATGTCTCTTTTTGTTCAGCGTTCGGAAAGTTAAAAAAGAGGAATTTTTGCCACCTAAAAGTGCAATTTTTGACCCACGTCCGGAGCATGGTTGTTTGTGATCGTTTTGTGACAGTTATGTATTTGACAGCATAATCATGCGATTCTAGGTCTTATGCTCAGTTGAGCGTTCGATTAGGATGTGAGCAAAAAAGGCAAAAATGGTACGTTTTTGAGCTTTACGAACGCTTTAACAAAAGAGCCATCAATGAAAACGCCACCGATGCCCTCATAAGCTAAACGAACGGACCTTTGGTATAAGTAAAGTAGTAGCTTATACTAATAAGTATCCTTGTAGAACTGAAATGTATTTGATAGATTATTAAATATCGTAAAAGATTAGTATTTTATTGAAGCAGTAATGTGTGATGCCAGTTGTATTAAGTAGTATTTTTATTTAGGTCTTACCTTCAAATCAGATTTTATTAATAGATTTATCTCGAGAGACTATTACTACCATTCACAGTTGGAATTAGGCTTTAAGTATTAGGTGGTCAATACAAATATCTAAATCAATCTGGTCAGTTCTACATATTAATATTGTGTAACACCCATTTCAATTAAACAATAAAACCAGATTATGGACATGTATTCCTTAACTTGAAACACAAATCTTTCTTTTTTTTTGAGGGGGGGAAATGCTGTGCACTTTCCTTCCGCCACGGGGGTGGCGGAAGGGGACGTGTGGGGCTCAGACCCACTAAAACCCCCCCGTGAGCAGTCCTCCGCCAAGGTGGGGCGAGGCAGGGTCGCGCTGGCAGTCACCATCTCGCCCCAGCGGTAGGCCCGGATTGATCTTAACCGGGCCTCAGCGCCTGTGAAGGGATGACCTTGCTCACCAAGGTCACCTCCTAGACGTGTAGGGCCGTGCAAACCGGCGAAGAGTCCCCCGACTATTCGCCAGTGACCCCACTACGGAGGAGGGAGGAGACGTGCAAACCGTCTCCTCCGTTCCCCCGGTCGTCTGCGCCGGAGCGGGTCAGCTCGGACATCGTTCTCCCTGATCCGCTCCGCGGCCTCCTTCTGCCTCATCACCGCTTCACAGAAGGTGGCCACCGCCTGCCACGCTCTCTCGCTGCTGAGCATGGAGATCACAACGCTCGGCAGGGAGAGATCTCCGCCTATTACCGCGGAAAGCGTGTGCCGCTGCGGGCCCCATGCAGCACACACTTCCAGCGTGTGTTGCGCCGTAAAGGAAACTCAAATCTATACCAATTACATTCAACTGAATTTCCAAGATGCTAACATTAGGTAACAACTGCAACATACACCATATCAGTAACATTGGAAAGTTCTATTCGAACGTAGACAAATTTCACAAAAGTTACGTTACAGTAAGCAGACCATACAGAAATATACTTAGCATATAAATATCAGCCTTAATACACTTTTCTAAGAATTTTGCCACCTGGCTGACTCTGAGCAACTCTACAATGCAACTAAACTCCTAGCGATGTCTTCAGATGGGATCTTCATTCTCCGCCGCCATTTTCTTGGCGCGAGAATGGCATGCTCTTCATTGGCTGTCGGAGGTTAAAGTAATATACCCAATTTTTCAATATATTGCACGAATAGCTCAAACTTTAAAAAATGTACATTGTCATGCTCCAATGCGCTTAAAGTATGCGCGTCAAAATATTTCGTTATTTAAGTCCTCTAGACCTATCAATCGCTGCAAACGTGAGTAAGTACCATTTCTTATTATCATATGCCTATTCTATACCTAATACAATATTCACACCCTAACCTTATAAGTGTAATTCGTACTAGATCCTGAATAAGTACATTTATGAAGGTTCGGTCCTTATCTGTCAGCTAAGTAGTTCAATAAGCTGATACGAGCGAGAGCTTTCAGAAAACGCCTGCGTCTTGGTACAATAATATTATACAATTACATACTATCAAGAGGTATGTACTTATCTTTTTATCTTTCATCCAATTAAGTTTGTTTCTCTTATTTTGAAGGTCGTTTTATGACCGTTTTACGCATAATGCTACGTTATTTGTTGCAATTAATGTGACTTTCATTTTAATACTTAAGTATACAGTTCTAATTCTTACTTACTATCTAGGGTAAATTTTAACCGACTTCAAAAAAGGAGGAGGTGATATTTTCGATATTATGAATTTTTTTGTGTATGTTCCCCGATATTTCTCCCCATTTGTGAACCGATAATCAAAATTATTTTTTGTAGTGGGTCGTCCCATTGAAATTTATCTCAGAATCAGTTTAAGCTGTTTTTGAGTTACACTCCAATAACTGGAAAGCGTTAAATCTACCTTGACGATAATCGTAAATTTGCCCGTAAGTAGCAAGGGTCACTACAAATGGTTTAGAAAAGTTTAAATAATAACATATAAATATATACTTTTATTTAAAAAGTAAACCGACTTCAATACAACAAATAGGAACTCAAAAGCGAAAAATAAATGATTATAAATATTATAAGCGCTAGTAACTCATCTATTTTAAGTCAATGCCAGCCACGTGGGATATGTAGTAGATAGATACTACCTACAAGGATCTAGGTACCTACTTACTACATAGTATTTATCTACTACCTACATGGCTTGGCTGGCTGGCACCGAGTAGTACTAGGTATAGTAATTTCTACTTACTACCTACGTATCTACCTAGTTATTACATACATAGTATCTATCTACTACCTACTTGGCTTGGATGGCACCGAATAGTAGGTAAGTATAGTAATTCCTACCTACACGTATCTACGTACTTACTAATACATTGTATCTATCGACTACCTATTAGACTTATAGGTATAATACATAATTAAATTGATTTATTTTTCGCTTTTGAGTGCCTATTTGTGGTTTTGAAGTAGGTTTTTTTTATAAAGATGTGTACCATGTGGCGAAGTTGGACGATTATTTAAATTATTCACTTTAGGATAGGTAAACGAGCATTAGTTTTTATGGCAGCTACGTCATGACGTTTAAAATGGGCTATCACAGTTAAATCTAAATACAGAAAAATTATGTCTGTCCTATTCGCTGTTGTGGAGTTCCTCGCTGGAAGTCAATCCTGGGAGCATCGGCCATGTCGTGATGGAATTTAGAACAGGCTATTATAGTTAAATCCAATTATAAAATGTTTCTGTACTTGTTTTTATATACCTACAATAATCGATCTTACTCAAATATATACATTTATCAAACTTATCCTTAAGTAACTAATTATGATAACTACGGGGTCCAGCTCGCTGTCCTTAACACCAAGGATAATTACATATCCGAGGGTATGAATGAATTATAGCGTTAAAATAAGGCTGTCATGAACAGCTGACTGTGACGATGACACCCGCCTCTTCAGTCCGCTCGTGACCACGATCAATGTTACTTGATTATTGTACGGTTTCAATATAGTTAAGGCGCGCTCGTACCCTGATTAAAGAAAAAGCAGAATTTTTAAACACCTAGTGTAACGAAACAGATCGATAGTATATTATGAAAAAAATACAAAGGTTAGAAAAGGAATAGGAAAAGAGTAATAACCGAATAGAATTCACAAATATAACTCTCTTTCAACAGAAAAAAATCCTGAATAGGTCCACAAAAATAAACCTTCATGTCCACACTCTCAGAATTTTCAGCGATAACACTATATTTTTTAGGTAATACATAGCTAACGTACTAAAGTAATACCAGCAGTTTTTTCAATTGTGTTAGTATATATCGAAAAATATAAAGATAACGTACAAAATTAACGCATTTTCGCATGACATCGTGCAATCTAACAAGCGATTTGCAACCTTACGTAAAGCATCGTAAATTATTTTAAAATTGGAGTTGGACCGCGCCTTAAATTAATTTCGAAATGAAAATCTATGAAACTGCATGCTATACTATAGATAGACAATCTAAATAGGGCCTATAAAGATGGCTCTGCTCGAATAGGTATCTGGTGTCAAACAAAATGAACAATGTATCAAATAAATCATAATTTATTGTAACAAAAATATACATATAGATTTAACATTGAGTAACTCTTACATAAGCTAATATTTAATCTACATAAAAATATTTTGGATGACATAATATTATTAATTATTATGACATCCATGTAGGGCATTATTATTATTTTAAAGATTTCATCTTAAAATTAACCTTCAAAGCGGTGTAATGAAATAACCTTACATCGACACTGCACCTCAATCTCGTTTTTCCACATTTTAATGTTAGGAACATTAAAATTATGGAAACGTCCCTCTAAGTAGATAGTAGTAGTAGAGCTCAAAAATACAGAAATCAAAAATGTATTTTTAATCCACGCAGACGCGGGATGTCGCTAGCATTAGCCAGTAGGTACATCGATAGTTTAAAGATTGTATATTTTATTTAATAACATACTAAACTACCTGCAAAAAACCAAGGAATAACCATTATTACTTCATTCAAACCTGTAGTTATATAAATGTAAGTACAGTAAAAAACTATATTTTGACCTAGTACATCATCATCATCTCAGTCGTAGGACGTCCACTGTGAACATATGCCTCTCCCAGTTGGAAGCGGCCTGCATCCAACGTCGTCCTGCGACCTTTATCAGGTCGTTTGTCCACCGTGTCGGTGGACGACCTACGCTGCGCTTGCCGGTCCGTGGTCTCCACTCCAGAACCTTCCGGCCCCATCAGCCATCTGTTCTGTGTGCTATGTGCCCTGCCCACTGCCACTTCAACTGGCTAATCTTCTGAGCTATGTCGGTGACTTTCGTTCTTCTACGGATCTCCTCATTTCTGATGCGATCACGCAGAGATACCCCAAGCATAGCCCTCTCCATAGCTCGTGGCGCGACTTTGAGCTTACTTATGTGGCCCATAGTAAGAGACCACGTTTCAGTGCCGTAAGTCATCACTAACTAACACACATTGGTCGAAGACTTATCATGAGGCACTGAGGTATTTTTGACGAGAAGACTTCGCGAAGTTTCAGGAACGCTGCCCAGCCGAGTTGGATTCGACGATTGACCTATTTCTCGAAGTTGGACCTGCCTAGTTTGACTGTCTGTCCCAGGTACATGTACTCGTCAACAACTTCGAGAACTGAGTTCCCAACTGATATTGGGGCAGGCACAACATGGGCATTAGACATAATTTTCGTCTTGTCCATGTTCATCGTAAGGCCTACCCGTTAGGAAACTCGATTGAGGCTTTTTGGAGCATTGTACTGAGGTCTTCCATGGATTCTGCCATGACTACAATATCGTCAGCAAATCGAAGGTGAGTGCTGTACTCGCCGTTAATATTGATGCCAAGTCCTTGCCATTCCAGAAGCTTGAAGGCGTCTTCCAATGTAGCGGTGAACAGTTTCGGAGATATAACGTCTCCCTGTCTCACGCCTCTTTGCAATGGAATTGCCTTCGAACTCTGCTCCTGTACTCGGACTGACATGTGTACAGCTGTGGCACAATTATTCAGTTTGTACTGTAGGTATTCATCAACGATACAATGACGTTACACTTACGCGTAATTTTCATGTAAGTAAGTTGCCTTCTGGAGCTGACAAGTGACATATAGCCGCCGTCTGTTTAGATTTCAAGCAGCATTTGATTCTAACTGATCATTTATATATACTAGATTTTGCCCACGACTTCGTTCGCGTGGGGTATTTTTCTAGATAATGATTGTTGTAACAATATAGAGCTATGTATGTGCATGGGTATTGGCCGCCACTACGTGTGATATTTCAAACAAGCAAAATTCAGAGTTTGGATGAACTTCCTATACCGTAATTGGACAATCTGAAATCAAAACGGAAGGTAATTTCGGAACACGTGCCACGAAGACTTTTTATCTTTTGGACTCAATAACATAAAATATCTAAATACAAATATTCACAACTTTATGTTCAATAACACAGAATTCTCCATACAAAGTTTCGTCCTTAATTTCACCCCCTAAGTCATTCGTATCAAAAAATATTAAAGAAACTCCATTTTTTAAATTTAAATGCACTATCTTAATACTAATTTTCACACCTATACATTCAAAAAGAAAGAATTTTCCATAGAAAGCTTCATACCCCTTTTTCAGCCCCTAAATCATCCCTGTCAATAAATATTAAGGGACAACATTATCTATATACAAATTTTCACACCTATAAGTTCAAAAACAAAGGATGTGCTGCATGCTAACATTTTCTCCTATTTTACCCCCTTCAGGAAAACGACTATCCATACCATAGAAAACTTTTGTCTAGAATGAAAAAAATCAGAAGTCGTTTTCCTGACACCACCCACTGGCCGAGCTGTTTTTTTTATATTCTGTATGGTCACCCTTTTGTTGAGAATGTTCGGATACTGTTATTTTTATGTTGTTTATTTATTTATTTATTCTTAATTCGGTACATCATTATATAATAACTACTAATTAATTTGTTTTAAGTAGCATTTATTTACATGAAGTTTCGCAGGTATAGTCACATTAAGCAGCGGCCAAGTACCTACAATATAGGAACCTAAAATCATTACAATCCGAATTTAAAAGTACCAAACAGAATCAGTCAGTCAAATCATCCATGGCTTTCCTTCCCCTATTCATTGAAGAGGAGGAAGTAATAATTATAAATTTACGGTTGTGATGTCTTTATGCCACTTCAGAAGAATGATTCACTCAATGAAATTTAACTGTCCTAAATGTACAATAACGTAACTAACATTGCTCTGATGTAAAAATTGTAATTATATTCACAATATTTTTCCTATTTAAAACTATAATTTATAACATTGTAAGAATTAAACCAAAGTTACATAATATTACTTATAAACAAACATACACAATTAGTAATCAATATGGAATGGCATCATGCATATTGTAATAAGGTTATTCCAAACTTTCTTCGAAACTTCAAATTAGCCTTTGTTTCTTTTTTGTTTTTTCTGATTTTTGTGCCGGGCTATACCTTCATTAAAGAATAAACCAAGAATCAAAAACTAAAGGCCACTGCATACATAATGATATAATACCTTGGATAGGATGTGAATAGGACGGAAAGTGAAGTGAGTTTCCCACACCACCACATTCCCGTCCCATCCTTGTCTCCGTGACATATTATGCTCTTTCATATTTTTTATACATTTTGTATAATATATTTTCAAAACTTCCCATCCCGTTCAGTCTGTATAAAAACCTGTCACATGTTCAGCAGCCTTAAAATGGCAACAAATTTGGTAACAAAATATTAATCAATCCTCCACACTTTCAAATCTTTGAATGATGGTATAGTTTCTACAGTTGCAAAGTAGTAGCAGTAGCTTACTTCAGTATGTTTTACATTAACAGAGATAAGTATATAGCTACAAATTCTTGAGATTTGGTGACAAGTTTGACAAAACCATGGGGTAACAATACATATACTACACAAAGACATTTGTTGGGGGTTTAGTTTACAAGATCCTGAGTTGCAGGTACAATTTAAAACCTCTATGGCCTTACTTATAAACGCTGATTAATGTTAAATAACATCACTTGGCATGGCTCAGACCTAATTTTTATGATCAGGAGAATAAATTAGATCTAGGATTTTATGAGTATGCGTCATTAACTTCTTGTTCATAGTATGCATGTAATACAACTGTCATGATTATATTGGAATTCCTTTGAAGCATTGTCATAATAATGAAATCACTTAGAAGAAAACTTTATAGCTCTCACAGCATCCCTTGCCTTTTTTGCAGCTTCTTCTTTTATCCTGTGCCTTTTCTCTTTTTCTGCTAATCCAACTACTTCATCATGCTGCAATGCACTCTTTACAGATGACTTTGCAAAAAGTTTACTCAATACATAATTATCATCACTTTGTTTTGTATCTTTTTCTCTATGCTTTTTCTTTTTTACTTTTTTGATAGCAACTAAGTTCTCTACTCTTGTTTCTGAAACAGAATGTTTTCTTTTATTTTGCTTTTTTTCTTTATTGTCAGCATGTTCCACAATTTCCTTGTGTTCTTTTGATGAAACGCTATTTGCTGAAATTTCAACAATATTATTTTCAGTCTCATCATCTATTAATTCACCATCTTCTATTTCCTGTTCAGGACATTTTAATACTTCTTTTAGTAAATTCTCTTCATAATCTTTTTTTACATGTTTTTTAATAACATCTAGTTCAGAAAGAATATTATCAAATGGTACATCAGTTATTTTGTCATCCACTAGATTAATTTCAGGTACTTCAACTTTAGGCGGATTTAGTAATAATTTTCTTTTCTTTTTATATTCTTCTCGGGGGTCTTTCTCTACCTTTTTTTCATTCGAGTGATCTACAGCTTGAGATATTTTCTTGCTTATAGATTTAGCCATTTTTCTCATAGCCTCGATTTTATTGTTATTTTCGAGTTTACTTAACTTCGCTCCATTACTGCTATTTCTGTTCCTATTATCGTTTATGTTTACTTTTGTATGTTTGAAGAGTGCTGCAGTTTCAGTATCTCCATCACAATTAGGTTCCTCATAATTAAACAGACCCTGAAGTGTGCTAGTTGTTAAAACATTTTTTTGATTTGGATCAACAAGTATTTTGTTGCTTAGAAATTGTTTGAAAATTTGTCTCTGGTATATTTTCTCTTCAATGGTGCCGGCAGATAACAACCTGTATACTGTTACATTCTTTTCCTGGCCTATTCTCCATGCCCTTTCTTTTGCTTGATCATCAGTAGCTGGGTTCCAGTCTGGGTCATATATTATAACTCGGTCTGCACCAGTCAGGTTAACTCCCAAGCCTCCAACTCGAGTAGTGGCCAAGAATACCAAATACTCAGTATTTTCATTAAAAGTTTTAATCAAGTTTTGTCTTTGACTGACCATAACAGATCCATCCATTTTCAAATATTTGAAGTTCTGATTTTGCAAATATTGTTCTAAAACGCACAACATTGCTCTCGACTGAGAGAATATAAGAGCTCTATGCCCCTGCTTTTGCCAAATTTTGAGCAAGGAATTAACTACAGTCATCTTACCAGATCTTTTCCAATGTCCAAAACTTTCTTCATCTATATCTTCATAGTCTTCTTGTGCTTCATATAAATATAAGTCAGGATGGTTACATATTTTTCTAAGGGTCGTCAAGGCAACCAGCATTCTTGCTCTTATTGGGTCTCCATATTTATTATCCTTGTCCAAAATACCCCTTACTGTGGCACTCATGAGATAACCCATGTACAGATCTCTTTGCTCCCTTGTCAAAGCACAGAACAATACTTGCTCATTTTTTTCTGGCAATTTAATGTTATCTTGAACCTCAGCTTTAGTTCTTCTCAGCATATAAGGAGTGATAAGATTTTTTAGGGCTTTAGCTATTTCCAAAGCAGTGGCTTCTTGGAATTCTGTAGCGTTAGCATACCCTCCCTGTGTAATAGGTTGAGCAAAATGCTCCATAAATGCATTGTAAGTCCCCAATAAGCCTGGTCTCATGAAATCAAATAATGACCAGAGTTCTTGCAAGCTATTCTGCATAGGCGAACCTGTTATGAGTATTTTGTGAGGAGTATCAAATTTTTTTACAAGCTTACTCACTTGAGTATCTGGATTTCTAATCTTATGACCTTCATCTAAAATAATATAGTGCCATTTTCGTGACATCAAATCTTTTGAGTATTTTACAATACCAGCATAGGTGATTAGGAGTATTCCGTGGGAGCCATGAAGGTCTCTTATTAGTTTATTATGGTTGCCAGCATGTGATCCAGAATGGTGAAGTACTGCAACTCTCAGATGAGGGCACCAGAAGTGAAAATGTGAGACCCATTGGTATATGACTGTAGCAGGTGCCACAATAATGCTTGAGCCAAGTCCATTCCATAGACCCGTATCAGTATTTGACAGCCCAGCTAGAAATGCAATAATTTGAATGGTTTTTCCCAAACCCATCTCATCTCCCAGCATACCACCAGCTTGGACTTGATGAAGCTCCCATAACCATTTAACACCTATCCTCTGGAACTTGTACAGTTGTTTCCAAATGAAATTAGGCACACATAGACCATTTTGTAGTTCATGTATGTCATCAGGATTTTCATTACCATCTAGCAAATACTGTATGTCAGCTGTTAAAATGTTCCTCTCATATTGTTCTGTAGAAGAAGCGGCTTCTGCTAAGCCATCTCGCCATTTTTTTATTCTTTCGTCATACATGTTGGCGTCACCATCGTCAATAATTTTCTTAACATTTTGTTTCGGTCGAGAACCAGATGGCAGGAATGGATTAGGTTTGATATCTATTTCATCATCGTCGGATGGGAGGAACTCACAGTCCTCATCAAAGCCAGAAGTATTCTGATTGTTTGTCGCTAAATCATTACATTTAGGAGCTCCCTTCATACAGCTTTTACTAAAGCACGTTGCTTGTTTCTTTCCGATAAGATCTGCGGCATCCTTACTCTTTTGAGACACAGTATCTTTTTTTGTGTTTTTATTTTCTCTTTGTTTAGCTAGCGCTTGTTGGCTTTCGAGATACTTATTAATGTCTACCATTATAAAGTATTTACATTCTCATATGTATAAATCTAAACACAACAAAATATATTTGTAAATGTATCCACAGACTATAAAATAACTATAAAGACGGACATCTGCAGTTCATTCTTTGGTAGATACGAGTTTTGCGCTCTGATTGGTATTAGAACTGGTAGAATTCACCACTGTAGCAGAGTTGAGGGCGAATAGATCTTACTTAGAATAAGTGAACGGTTAAGCCTTTTGCTACTGCTGTAGATAAATAAAAGATTACTCTTTAACTTTTACGACGGCATATTTATTTCGCACTCTGACATAATAAAAATATCAAAACATACTTTTTTCTTTTTGAATGACAACACTATTAAATGAGTTTGTATTTTTACCGAAGTAGGTTTACTTCAATACTCCCTCTAATACAATACTTCATATTAATGCCGATCTTAATATTTGGAATCGAGGCTTAGGTAAGGCCTTAGTCATAATATCAGCTACTTGTTCTTCTGTGCCGATTCTTTCCACTTCTATTTCGTTATTCATGACAGCTTCTCTGACAAAGAAATGACGAATACGAATATGTTTCGTTCTTTTGTGAAATTCAGGATTATGAGCAAGTTTCACTGCAGCTTCATTATCCACGAATAGTAATGGAGACTTTTCCATGTCTAGTAGACTGCTAAATATTCTTTTAAGCCATACAAGTTCTCTTGTAGCATCACTAGCAGCTACTATTTCTGCTTCAGTTGTTGACATTGAAACTGAGCCTTGTCTTTGGCTTTGCCAGGATACTGGTCCTCCTCCATAGTAACATACTATTCCTGTTGTAGACCTCCCTGTCATAGTACATCCACCATGATCCGCATCACTGTATGCAATTATACGGCTATTGTCAGCTGTGCGTCCATAGGTTACTCCAAAAGTCGTTGTCCCTTTTAGATAACGCATGATGCGTTTAACGCGAAGCCAATCTGTCTTTGTTGGATTTTCCAAGGATCTGGATACGATGCCAACTGCATACGCGATATCTGGTCTAGTAGCAACCATCAAGTAGGCTAATGATCCGACCGCTTCTCGATACGGAAATGCGCTCTCACTTGATTTATCTACCGTGTTATCTTCACCTTTTGTGTCAGCTTTCTCAATTGGCGTTCCAATAGGCTTACATTCTGACATCCCAAAACGTTTTAATACTTTCTCAGTATAGGACCTCTGATGGATAAGTATTGTTCCATCCTTTCGTTCGATTTCTATTCCCAAGTAGAAACTTGCAGGTTTAGTCGTAATCTTAAGCGTCTCCCCTAATTCCTGTAAAAATTTGTTCGCCAGTTCCTTGTCTGTTGCTGCTACGAGCCCATCGTCAACATACAAAGCTATAAGGATTTTCTTATTTTCAATCTTCTTTGTATACAGGCAACAGTCTGCTGGATTTTGCTCAAAACCTCTTTGCAATAATATTTCTGCAAAGCAAGAATTCCAACATCTGGGAGATTGCTTAAGTCCATATAGACTTTTCTTTAGTCGACATACATTTGAGGTATTATCACTAAAGCCATCTGGCTGCTGCATGTAAATTTCCTCTGTCAACTTGCCGTTTAGAAATGCAGTCGAAACATCAAATTGCATTAAATATAAGTTTTCTTTGGCAGCGACACTTATTAAAGCTCGAACTGTGGCCATTCTTGCAACTGGACTAAACGTCTGATTATAGTCTATTCCTTTTTGTTGCTTAAATCCTTTAACAACCAACCTTGCTTTATATTTTTCAATACTACCATCAGGGTTTTGTTTTATACGAAAAACCCACTTACAAGGAAGTGCTTTCTTGTGCTTGGGTAACTCGCAGAGCGTCCAGACGTCATTTTGCTTAAGAGAGTTCATTTCGCTCGCCATTGCATTTAACCAGTTAGCTCTGTCATCCCTTTCAACAGCTTCCTTATATGTTTCGGGGCAAACCAATGTGTCGACGAAACACACATAATCTTTAAATTTTTCAGGACGTGAGAGATTAGCTCGATCGCGTAAGTTGTATCTTGGCGTTTCATTCAATAACGCAGGTTCTACAACCTCCAACTGCTCATCAGCGTCAACGAACTCTTCGTTCGCACTCTCGTCGTCTCTCATTTCGTTTTCATCACCCGAAACCTCTTCACGAATTAAATTATATTGCGAAACCCTTTCATGAACTTGATCTTGGCTTATTATATCTCCCTCTAGAGCATGTTCATGACTAGTGTCCGGCTCTATGAAATTTTCTGGCATAGCTTCTTGCATTTGAAATGGGTTATCTCCCTCTGACCTTAATGGCATCTGTGTGGATATCCGGAACTCAATATCAGATTGAAACGTGATGTCCCTTGATCGCAACGTTTTGTTTCCGTCCCAAATACGATAACCATCGTCATTTTCATAGCCTATAAGCTTGCCTTTTATAGCTTTTTTGTTAAGCTTCTTACGTTTTTGCTTTGGAATATGAGCAAAGCATTCACTCCCGATAATTCTCAAGTGACTTATCTTGGGCTTTTTTCCATGCCAGAGTTCGTAAGGCACCTTACCATCAACTCTAGTTGGACCTGTCCTGTTCAGCACGTATGCGGCTGTGTTGATAAGTTCCGCCCAAAGCATTTGCGGTAATTCTCCTCTAGTATGTAGTATAGATCTCGCAGCTTCAACCAAGGTACGGTTTTCTCGCTCACTACATCCGTTTTGTTCTGGAGTGTAAGGCATCGTCAGCCGTTGTTGAACACCATATTTTTGAAGAATATTGCGTACTTCTCTATTGTCAAATTCGCCTCCGTTGTCGCTAAGAATTGTCTTTATGTCATATCCGGCGGTCTTGGCTTCTTGCAGCATTTGAAGAAGTTTATCTTTAACCTCAAATTTGTTACGGATGAAGTAGACAATGCGATATCCAGAGTAGTCATCTTTGAAAAGTACATAGTATTTAAATTTGGAGATACTATCTACAAAGGGGCCGCAAACATCGGTATGAATCAGCTCTCCGACAGCTGTTGCTCTTTCCCTTGTTCCAAACTGCTTTCTGTGTGCCTTCCCGTAAATACAGCCTTCACATTTTACGTTATCAGGACTTAGCTGTATCCCAAGTTCTCTCTTTACAAGGCGGATAACATGTCTCTTGTCCTGATGAGCAAAACGCTCATGATATAGCTGTAGCAAATTAGAGCCTGTCACAGCATTGACCTCCATGGTCTTTGGTTTCATTGGAATGATCGTCTTCATGTCCAATTTATACAGTCCTCCATATTGGACTCTCTTTCCGACAACTTTAGTTGTGCCATAAATATCCAACTTGCACTCTGTAGTTGTGGAATTAAAGAAACTATTCTGCATCCTGTCTTGTGCAGCAAGCGGTGAGAAGAGATTCTTTGTTAGTGATGGTACTAACCACACATTGTTGAGTGTTATTCGCTCTGTCTTGCCACTGACATTTGATTCAACTTCAACAGTGCCTTTCCCCAGAGCGGGAATGATGCTACCGTCCGCAGTCGAAATGGTGTGATCTGAATCAAATTCGTGAAACTCCTGAAAGATATCACTCCTAACTGCAATGTGAGTTGTTGCTCCATTATCGACAAACCAGCTCTCTCTGTCTTGACTTTGTCCTTTGGAACAAGCATTTACCATCAATGAAATGTGTTGCACTTGCTTTGATGTTGAAGCAGCTGCTGATGTGTCTGGTGTGGGTTTGGGCGGCCTCCCGTCCTTAATCCACTTTTTGCACCTCCGCACTATGTGTCCTTTACCGGAGCAGTAGTTACAGATCAGCTGTCTCTCATTGCTTTGCTTTACATTCCTCTGTTCAGTGCGTGTTGCCGCTAAAGCCTCTTGCTTAGAGTCTTTATTACCTAGTGCTCTCTCAAATGCACATAGGTGGCTCGTCAAGTTATTAACCGTCCTTTCACCTGAATTCAGTAATAGCCAACTCGATTTAAACGCAAAATATCGTTCATCTAGTGTGTCCAGGATTTTGCAGATCAGAAATAAGTCAGGCAACTTTACAGTAGCATCCTTCTTTGTGATTTCTTCATTCAGATTGTCCCAAATGTTTTTAAGTTTTGACATATGAGTGGATACATCATCTTCCTTATTGTATTGGAAACTGAAAAATTCAGCGCACAAATTGTATGCTCTATCATCTGACTGACCATCAAATAATCTGTGCAATTCCTGCCAGACTTCTACTGCTGTCTTAAATCTCATTACTTTCTTCAGAGTTTCTTCAGATATATTGGTGGTAATTATGAGCAGAGCGCTACATTCGGTCTTCTTATACTTGGCCATAGCTAAATTATAGTTGCCGACTTCAGCGTCACCAGCTCCTCTGGCAGGGGCAACGGGCTCGATGAGTGTACCTTCGGCAGCTTCCATAGCACCTTCTACACCTCTCAGCATAATGGAAATTTTGTATCTCCATGTAGCCCAGTTTTCTCTTCCCTCCAGATTACCTATCTGCAACTTGGTTGTGAAATTTTCCATCTTCGTAAAATTATTTCAGTAACCCTCCGCTGGCCTCATGACCTATTAGAACTGGTAGAATTCACCACTGTAGCAGAGTTGAGGGCGAATAGATCTTACTTAGAATAAGTGAACGGTTAAGCCTTTTGCTACTGCTGTAGATAAATAAAAGATTACTCTTTAACTTTTACGACGGCATATTTATTTCGCACTCTGACATAATAAAAATATCAAAACATACTTTTTTCTTTTTGAATGACAACACTATTAAATGAGTTTGTATTTTTACCGAAGTAGGTTTACTTCAATAATTGGCTACAGTAAAATGATGTTTGACATTTAATTTTTAAAATTTGCAAAATGAAGGATACAAGCTACATAGGCACGTACGTAAGTAGAACTACTTACGTACGTACCTATTTAGGTTGATCGTAAGAAGGTTCATAGGTACATTACAGTAACTTGACCTTTGTATACGTACTTTTAATTATGATTGAAGACTCCTTACGGTTTTATCTCTCTTACAAATGAAAAATATTATTTTATAGATCTATCATTTATTTATATTTTATTATTTTTAGTTTTACTCTGTAGGTATTGAAAAGTTTTCTACATTTTGGATGCTTGTCTTCTTTTACTGTATTTATTGTTTGGATCCGAGCGTATAAATGGAGCTTGCTGATGTCTAAGATGCATCAAGAGGATCTTGACTAAGTTGCTACCATAATCATGTCAGCATATAGACACTTATTAATAATAATTATCTTCATGCAATTTAATGGCTAACAAGAGGGTTCACTTTCTCTGCAAAACAATAAATATATAATTATTAAAGCAATCTTGAAAATGTCGTAATTTTTAGGTGATGAAATATACCTCAAAATTACGACATTTTCAAGATTGCTTTATGCTTTCTATTGGAAATTGTCAGTGGAATTCCACTTACTTCTCCTGGAAACTCTGATAAGTTAAATAAGTATTGTATTTGTCATTTTAAAATGTTAAAATCTTTGTGATTAGATAATTCGCAAACACTTTGGAGCCTTTTTTCCGCTCTATCGCCTCTTTAATACGGTTTGTATTAAAGATCCGGATGTCGTGTCGCAAGGACTTCCATATTCGTCTATTGAGCAGCCTACATGCTTCAGCATCATCCGAAGACTGCAGTTTTAATGAGCGTCTTTCAGCCATGAGGTTGAGGGTATTGTTGGAGAGTTTGTGTGGCTTTTCTGTACGGCGGGGTTTAAAGTATTTGGAACCCACTGTATGGACAGTTTCTACTAACCTGTTATTGATCTCGTCCACTGAAGTGATGTTCTCAAGGTAATCGAAGCGATTGGATAGCTCAAGTTGAAAGCTCTCGGGGTCTTGAATACGGGCACGAGTGGGTCGTAGCGTAGACTTCATCAGACGAGACCTTTCCAGTTTGACATTAATATTCACCGTGCCTCTTACCATTCGGTGATCACTACCATTTTTAACCCTGTTGATCACGAAGACATCAGTGAATATTTGCCTTTTGGTGGTCATAATGAAGTCAATCTCATTTCTCGTGGAACCATCGGAACTCAGCCAGGTCCATTTCCTGTGAGGTGACTTCTGAAAAAAAGAGTTCATCATAAAGAGTCCCTCTTTCTCCAAGAAGTCGGCCAACCTCTGTCCCCTACTATAGTTAGGTACTTACCTAAATAACAAAACAAAAATGTTGAATTAGAAATTGTAATCATGCATGTTTTGAATCGTCATCTCACAAAACATAAGTAGGTACTTTCAATATGTAAGGTAAACAATATGTATTACTCTTAACAAGTTATAATCTATGTTATTTTGGAATGTGTTCTTCAATAAATGGATTAAGTTATCTTAAACATGATTTTTAATTTCATAAACCTTGGTTTACTTAACAATATTTTGATAGATTAGATAGGAATGCTTATTGCTACCTCGAAATCAAACGGCACATCCCTATTTACCGATATTGATATCGATACCCGCGCGCTCGTCTTCCACGTCACTAATGTCACACATGGAAGACGAGCGCGCGACTAAGATCCGTCAAGGTGGATGGCATTAAAAAAAATAAACGTCCCGCTAACGTTCCGTTGTTTGCTTTAGTGATTGCCATCTATCTTTAGATATAGTCTGATTAATCTATGCGTAGTACATTTCTAGTATAAAAAGTTACTCTATGGTAGTACTTTCCGTATATTATATACAATTTTCTCTATGGGTAGTACCATAGACTAATATTGTAGTACATATTGTGGGGAGCATGAGCGCAATTCTTAAATTTTCTAATTTACTTTAAGATATAGGAACGAGTCATATTTATAGTTTATTTTACTGATTTGTGAAACCTATTATTCATAAATTCCAAATTGTTCATACCCTTTGTGAATATAAATAGACTGTACTGTACCTAACCTCTACCCACATTTCAAGTACTGCGCTGAGCTGTAATGCAGAAAGGTAGAAGAAAAACTGACGATACTGATGTAGTATCGCCAAAGAAAATGAAGGTTAACTACGTGAAAGGTGACAAAAATAATTCTGATGAAAAACGTATCACAACAGTTGAAAAAAGCAAAAATAAGTTCCAAAAGGGAGATGTGAAAGATGGAAAAAAAAAATTTCAGAAAGGTAAGGTGGATTTCAAGAAAGGTGGAAAAAACGTGAAAATATTTAGTGATAAACGGAAGAATGATTTAAAGAAAGATGGCAAGAGTTTTGAGAAACCAGGCAAAGGGATAGCTCCAATTAAAGAGCAGAACAGTGGGGAGAAGCCACAATGGTCAGAAATGAAGAAAGAAAAGAAAGAACTCAGACTTGTGAGACGCAAGGCCAAAGCTACAGCTGAAGTGTTTGAAATATCACACAAAGCTAAGCTTTTGGCTGCACAGATTCAGAGGTAAATCTTTATTTTATTTGAAATTTGTTCTAAACTGTATGATTTGTGTTTTTAAGTCGCTATTATACTTCCCAATCCAAATGGTTCTTTTCACTTTCTCAGCATGGTGTAATAGATGATTGGACAGTGTGGGTCATCCTGATCACTAGATTTCTTGCTTCACTATTGACCGAGCATTGTAATATGACAAATGAGAATCTGTATATTATAAAACTAAAAAACAATAAATAGTAAATTGTACAACAAAGCATTTTACCCAAGGCGAGTAACTGTCTGCAACCGGTGAGGGTGGATCTATAAGTTGAGGATAAAATAAGTTTATTTAAATAGGTTTTATGGACAATAAACAAGTTTTTCAATTTAGATTTTAGTGAACTTGAAGTGTGATAGTAACTTATAATTTTGTGAATAACATGACAGATGTTAATACTGTTTAATTATATATAACAAAGTTAATAAAAATGGTAAAATTTTAAAATATAATTAACTAATTTTAGTAGCAATGGTAGCATAATACTTGTTCATGAACAAAACTAGCAAACTATATTCTAATTCTAAGGGAACTGTGATAATCTGTTTTTGTGTTCTGTTCCTATTTAAATTTGAATTACTTTATAACACTTATTTTCAGCTCTTCTCTTTCTCTTTGTAGGTACTTCTCAAAAACCTGTCTAACAACATGAATGTTGTCAATTGTTGAGAATCCACTTCTGAACCCTGCTTGTTCTCTTGGCTGGTTCTCGTCCAGGACTCGGGTTATGCGGTTTAATATTATTTGTGCAAAGATTTTGGAAATGTTGGACATGAGACTTATCGGTCTGTAGTAACCAATATCATGATCAAATGATATCGGTAAAAACATATATAAAACCATTCAATGTTACCACACAATTTTTTAGTTTGACAAAAATGATATACTAGTACTACAGTCTGATCGCAACCACTGTACGGCGCCTTAGGTATGTGAGCGGTGAGGCGCGGGGGTTCGCCCGCGTTTTCTCTGCCACAGGCTGCCACAAATTACACAATAGTTTCTAAGGCTTTTCCACTCCGCACCATGTCTGTCACACCTAACGAGCGGTACAGCTCTTTCGGTCTGATTATAATACAGTATGGTTACTGGTCATTTTAGTTGGTATAGCTAGTTCAAGCTATAGGAATCACCAACAGGAATAACCAAAATGAAATAGTAATTGACCCTTGTATTACACTATACAAACTACAATTATGTACATACATAGTATAAATATTCTAATAGCTACATATTATAAGCTTATTAATATAAATGGTTACATTTATAGGAAAGCAGTCAAAGAAGAATTCAAAATGAACTCTTGCAAAGAGCTCCATGGCATGCTTAAGGGGCAATATAAGTCTATAGCCCTGACACATGATCTCAGCCGTGTCATCCAAGTCTTGCTCAAACATGGACCTAAAGATTTAAAGACTGAAATAACGGAGGAGCTGCTTGGGATAATGGTCCAAATGGCACAGTCTAAATATGCCCATCATGCTGTCAAGAGGATATTGAAGTACGGAACGGATTTCATAAGACATGAAGTGTTGAAAAAGTTTGCAGGTCATATTGTATCTCTAGCATCTCATAAGATAAGTGCTCCATTGCTTGATTATGCATATGGAGAGTTTGCTACGAAAAAAGAAAAGATGCATATGCAACAGGAGTTCTATGGGGACATTTATAAAAATGTAAGTTTTGTGTACTAAATTCTAAATATTTCTTGCGGTCAAGTTGAATCTTTAAGCTGAGAACATATTATCGGACGCGTCCATCAGCCGTATTATCGGACGTGACTGAAGAGTATGCAGGACTTATTTGGACTGCATCTTCGGATGTCGCTCATCTTTAATTCCAAAGAATTGTCGACTGGGAAGCATATCAAGCAGTGACAGTGAGGAGGCCACTCAGACGCGTCCGAGGGCTGTTCACACTGTCATTCGCGTCCGCAGACGCTCGACAATGTCCAGCCAGCCAGATCAGAATCAAACGTCCGAACGCTCAAGGACAGTACAAGGCCACGTCCACGACCTACAACTGAAAGTTGCACAGCTTAGTGTTGTGTGTACTCTATAAGCCGTGTCCGATAGTTTGTTCCCAACTTTACTTGTCTGATTCGTAAAGTCCTTCTTTGTGCATAAGGCACATTACATTTGATTATTGCATATTGAGTATTAACCCTAATAATCACCATAGTATACACTCATTTTAAGAGCAGTAGAACTCTTTGTGAATAAGTTTTTCTGGGGCAGTACTGCCACTATACCATTTTCTACCATGAATCAGTAATGTTTACTCTGTTTTGGTTTGAGGTATGGTTTCCGACGAAATTACAGGCACACGAGACTTAACTCTAAAGCTCCTTTAATTATTGCAGAATAAAAAGACTTGATTTGATTGATACCATTTTCGTTTGTTTTAGTCCAAAGATGACAAAGTGAAAACCTTGAGCGACACTTACAAGAACAGTCCGGAAATGAAATCTGCCATCTTGCAGTCATGCAAAGCGAACATACAGCGAATTCTTGACAAGAACCTGCATGATGGAGAGTAAGTAAAGAGGATACGATCATGCCTTTCAAGCACGCGCTTGAAAGGCATGATCGTATCCTCTTTACCGGCACGCGCCGGTCCCAGCATGGCTTTAGTATAGGGTTGTTTTTTTTTTTTTAGTACTCCTTAGAGGGTTTTTTTTTATTAATAACTTTTTTATTAATAACTATTATATAATATTTTTTTATTAATAACTATATATAAATATTTTTTTATTAATAACTTTATTAATAAAACTACACTCCACAGACTCCAGGGTCCGTGCCTTTTTTTAACTTGCAGATTTTTGACAACTTACTTATAAATTTATAACATACAACAAAATACATACATGAGGAACATATATATTTTTTAAATTTAACTCATACAACATACATATAACATAATACACTTAAAGTTATTGATACATTTTATTTTGAGTTGGTGCAAGCATTCACAGCAGACCAGTGGCCGCAAACAGCACCCGTTCACGAGTTGACGCATGTGCCAGCCATCGCCTTCCTCAACCATTTCTGAGGGAAGATGGCGACCCGCCACACACGCCACCGCTTGCCAACACATTTCCGTGAGCATGTCTGCTCTGGATGCCCGCACCATCTCTTTGTCAGTTATAATTTCTTAACGCTAGCTTACATACAATTCGAAAAACTACATATATTACAGCAAATGGATTAGTACATTTATTGTGAGCCCACGTTGCCCACTTTGCGCTGAAGCAGGGCCTCCATCACCACGCTGTTTCGATCCCTGATTGCCATCTTCAGGTTATAGCCGTAGATGGTTTGCTCGTTCGCAACCGTCGCTTGCCTCACAAACCGTCCGATGGCATCATCCTCGTCGTCGGCGTAGTAGACAAAGGTCCTCGTGTGCCGGGAAACCGCAACGACTGCGTGCGGGACGCTCTCGTGCAGCTTCATTTTGCCTTTAGTTTTAATCACCGCGTCTGACTCGTACGTCAGTCCCTGCGCCTCGAGAATACGTTTCTGTTGACACCAGCGATCGATCTAAACTTTATATTCTGATAACTCGATTGATAATGAACGCGACGCTAACTCATATTCGTATGTGGTAACGTTAAACGTATATTTAATACTAGCTGCGCCCCGCGGTTTCACCCGCGTGGTGATGGATGATGATGATGATGATGATGAAAAGTATCCTATGTGTTAATCCAGCGCCTCATCTACCCCCATACCAAATTTCATCAACATTAGCCCCCCCGTTTGTGCGTGAAAGAGTATTAACTCGATTGATAATGAACGCGACGCTAACTCATATTCGTATGTGGTAACGTTAAACGTATATTTAATACTAGCTGCGCCCCGCGGTTTCACCCGCGTGGTGATGGATGATGATGATGATGATGATGAAAAGTATCCTATGTGTTAATCCAGCGCCTCATCTACCCCCATACCAAATTTCATCAACATTAGCCCCCCCGTTTGTGCGTGAAAGAGTATTAACTCGATTGATAATGAACGCGACGCTAACTCATATTCGTATGTGGTAACGTTAAACGTATATTTAATACTAGCTGCGCCCCGCGGTTTCACCCGCGTGGTGATGGATGATGATGATGATGATGATGAAAAGTATCCTATGTGTTAATCCAGCGCCTCATCTACCCCCATACCAAATTTCATCAACATTAGCCCCCCCGTTTGTGCGTGAAAGAGTAACAAACATCCATACATCCATACATACAAACTTTCACGTTTATAATATTAATAGGATGTTGTAGGGTTCAAGGTACATTCCAATTTGTTTCCAGAAATAGTAGAATGGCTTTTTCAATGATCGAACGACAACCGAAGTCAAACTGCAGTTGCAGCGGAATGGATTGTTGAACGTTGTGGAATAGTAGAATTGGACTGGCCGGTTGGCGCAGTTGGTAGCACTCCTGTCTTCTGAGCCGCTGGTCCCGGGTTCGATCCCCGGACAGGTCAAACATTTGTGCACATGTCACATGTCTGTTTGACCTCTGTCTGGGCGTGTATATGTATAAGTATGTATATCAGTCATCAGGTTACCAAAGTACAGGATCTGCCTAATAATAATTATAAATATGTATTTTTTTCATTTACTTTCATGACCAGTTATCGATTCTAAACCACCCCGTTCAATATTGTGCACTAATTAACAAAGAGCTTATATATTGAGTAGGCCACGTATCTACACGTGATCCGCGGGTACCTAATATAAATTATAACATTGCAGACTCCTCCACTCAGTGCTGTACGATTACATCCGCGAATGCAGTGCCGAAGAGAGGGTGGAACTCATCACGACGCTAAGTCCCCTCATCGTGCCGCTGAGTAACTCTTTACCAGGAGTCAACACTGCCAGCATGTGTGTGTGGCAAGGAACTAACAAAGACAAGAAGGTATGTAACCAATCATATAGTAGTTTGATTATGAAGTGCGAGGCGAGACGCAACCGTGTGCAGAACGCTTGGTTCTGCACTCTCCTTGATAAGTATTCCGGTGGTCCACCGGATGTAGCTGAAAATATAGTTGGAAAGATCTGACTTATTAACGTGACTGATTCCCGTTTTCCTTATCAAATGCATACAGTAGTTATATAAGTTAAGCTGTATTTGACAAAGAGTAGTGGTGCGTTCCGGTAAGCGCCGTCAACGCTCACAAATCTCGCGCTCCAGATTGCGGTTCCTTTTGGTTCCAATGCTTTTGATACCCAACCCGAATAGACCACTCACGCGATTGGGAAATGCGCGCCAAATTTTCAGTGAGAAGTCAAATCCTACCTTTAAATAAAAAAAAGAATCCTTATTATTTGATGCTTTGAGAGTGACAGTTCGCAACGCTCGTGTTTGGAAATTTGTGGGGGAGGTCTATGTTATGAAAATATAATATACTAGCTGGTGCCCGCGACTACGTCAGCGCAGGTTTAGTATTTGGAGTAGCTTATTGTCTTCTCCAAGGCTATATCTACCTTTATACAAAAATGTCATAAAATATGTACATGGTCAAACGCAATTGCTATAATAGTAATATATGAGTAAATTTAAATACTTAGTATATCCATCAGTAAACATTAATAATAAAATACATGACTTACGTACATACAAATATAAAATTAATTACTATGGAAAAAACTGTCATTACATTTCACCACCCTTGATGTTCGCCAAGCACGTCTAGTGTATCGAGCTGTCAAATTGACTTGGCTTTTGAATAAGCTATCGGAAACTGACACAAACTTTGACATAACTGTCATCATTACAATCTTGACGTAGGCGGAGATCTTATTATTATGTCTATTTTGCTGTGCCCAAGCATATTACGCTTTTTCACCCGCGTGGTGATGGATGATGATGATGATAAGTATCCTATGTGTTAATCCAGCATTTCATCTACCTCTATACCAAATTTCATCAAAACTGCCCCCGCCGTTTGAGCGTGAAAGAGTAACAAAGATCCACACATCCATACTCACAAAAATTTCGCGTTTATAATACTACTAGCTGCGCCCCGCGGTTTCACCCGCGTGGTGATGGATGATGATGATGATGATGATGAAAAGTATCCTATGTGTTAATCCAGCGCCTCATCTACCCCCATACCAAATTTCATCAACATTAGCCCCCCCGTTTGTGCGTGAAAGAGTAACAAACATCCATACATCCATACATACAAACTTTCACGTTTATAATATTAATAGGATATAAGTAGGATATTATAAAGAAAGAATAAATATGTTTTCCTTTTGTTTCAGACTATACTAAAAGTGGTAAAAGAACACGCGGTGGCGCTAAGCAAGCATAAAACCGGGTATCGGCTGCTGATCGCCATATTCGACTCCGTAGACGACACGGTGCTCGTGAAGAAAGCGATAGTGTCCACTCTCGCCGCTAACCTGAAGGACATTGCTAAAGACCATTGGGGCAATATGGTAAGTTAATTTAAGTATGGATTTAATTTTTTATTGTGTGCATTTTTTTGATAAATCTATATATTATTTGATAAGTCTATATATATAAACCACTGTTTCTCCTGATTACCCTATAACTTGAGAACGGATGGAATAATCTCGCAAATTTTTCATTTGTTGTGTTAATTACACACACCCCGCCTTTGCGAGCCCTGAATTCGGTTAAAACTTTCAGTAAACATTTAAAGTCTCATCTATTGAACGCTCAAAAAACAGCCTGTGACTACTAAGGGCTTGCTCTTACATGGGCTTTGGTACTAGTACTAATCTACCACAGTGCTGTAAATTAATCTAATTCAATAAAATTATCACCTTGTATGATCATTCTATATGAATATTAAATTACATTTATACACCATTTAAATTAAATTATTTTGTAACGGTTTGCCTAACACTTTTTGTAAGAATTTTTATAAATAATTTTTATTTCTTTTCTGACTAACCTACCCAAACGGTAATTTATGTAGGAATGTAACTCGATAGATTTAGTTTAAATATTGTATTCATACGGTATTTTTCTTTTTATGGCAGCATGACAATGTATTAATGTTACTTGGCATTGCTTCATTGTAAATTTTTGTATACGCAAGCAAGTGATAATTTATATAATTATACATATATTGTTAATATATGTATTATTATATATAATACAATAAAACATATTCTTATAATATTGTTCTCTCTGTGTACAATACAGTAGGCATAGATATTTAATTATTTTGTAATGCATACATACGTACGTAAGGAGTCTTAGCAGTTACTTAGTTTATTTTGTATGTTCTTTTTTTTTCACTTTCGTGTGATATAAGTAGTATGTGGTTTCATTTCACTGTACGTTCGTGATGTTAATCTTGAGTTCTGTCCGAAAACCAGCGCTGGGGTCTTTCATTTTGTTCCCAGCTTTATGCTGAGACGGGACTCATTCTTGACATCGCGCAGCATTGCGAATTGTTTACCAAAGTGTTTTCCTTCGGGTAAATACTATAAATTAGTGCTATTATTATTGTATGTTGTGATGATGTGCGTTGTCCGGAATAAAACTTATTTCTTTCTTTCTATTTCTTTCTAATTATCATCAGGAGAAGGTACTTATGAAAGAAACATCCAGAAAAGATAGGAAGTTATGGCAAGGCCGAGGCTGAGCCTACTATGCGAACGAAGTCGCGGGCAGTCGCTAGTAATTATAGAAATTCTAACTCTCAAATCGTTGTATTTTTTTTACTGTATCGAAATGTTATACAAATGTCTCGTTTAAAATGTGGAAAAAAATGATTCATGAAAAAAAAAAATTCAATTGTTTAATGTAATACTAAGTGGCATAGTAATCGTTATTGAAAAAAGTTAAGCAATAGTGCAGTTCTAACAAAACGACAATTTTTTTTTATGCCCGCCGTTACAAGTTTACGTTGTTGAATTTTGACGAGTTGTCAAATGTTACCTATTAAAATGACCCCACTTTAGACACCTGATTTTAAAGTGGAATTTCGAAAATTAGCATAATTGGTCAAGAGGTTCCCTAAATAATAGGTTCTGAAGTACTGTGAAAAATTGCTACTAATAAGACTATGTGCTCGTCTATTATATATATATATATCTATTGTTCGCAGAACTTATAATATTTGTTATATATTTATTTACAGACACTCCACTGGCTAGTCAAGCCTAAAGACTCAGCCGCGTTTCATCCAACTTTCATAAAGTTCCTCGAGGAGGGGTTCCAGAGCGGCACTTCCAAGAAAGACGCAGAAATTCGAGTTGCAGAACTAAGAGAGGCTATTCTGCCTGCTTTAAAGCAAGACATCGAGTCCGATCCTGAGTTCTGGCTGAGCAACAAAGCAAACATGTTGTTAGTTGTCGCTCTTCTATCTATTGGTGAGTAGCGTCTATTAGCGTTTGTTTTTAGGGTTCCGTGCCCATAGGGTAAAACAGGACCAGTATTACTAAGATTCCGCTGTATGTCTGCCTGTCACCATGCTGTATCTCATGAACCGTGATAGTTGAAATGTTCACAGATAATGTATTTATGTTGCCGCTATAACAAACACAAAATAGTAATATTTGTAGTATTATACAAAAAAACCGGCCAAGTGCGAGTCGGACTCGCGCATGAAGGGTTTTGTACTATTATCTGTAAAACAGAAAAAAATATTATGTTTGTTGTATAGGAGATTTATAGATAATGCTACGAAACTCTTCGTGCGTGAATTTGACCTGCACTTGGCCGGCTTAAAAAATAAAGACAAGACATTCATTTGATGTTAAACTCGACACGTGTTTATTACAGCTGAAGTGGTATACTTTGTATTAAGTGCTGCACCTTTTGACAAAATTATTCAGACTCCACCTACTTTTATAGTGTTATTAATAAAATATCCTTATAGCTTTCTTATATACACATATTCCATGCATAAGGTAGCTATAGTGACGCGATAGTAACTTACCAATAAATGCGTTATAACATATACCATAATTATTTATATAATTTCGAAACAACCGAACGGCAACGTTGCATTTCATAGACCAATCCGATATAAAAAGGTAAAAGTACCATGTTTGTGTTCAGTTATTAACCTAGCTGTCATTGTCACTCACTGTGAATGACAGTTGCACATTAAAAAGTTTTACAGCAAGTAGTATAGAAGACAGCTCACTTCCTTGGTATCCATATTTAGAGTATTGCTTACAAATTTTATTAAAATTTTTACACCACTTTTTGAAAAATCTTATTTCTGCCTGAAATCTGTCTCAGAATACATTATGAATGAGTCTTTCATTCGTAAGTTAGTAAAGTTTAGATTTTCGCTCACTGAGGACAATCTCGTTAACAGTTTCAACTGCCCAAGTTGTGAGTTGAAGGTGGCCATAATAGTTAATAATAAAACACTATCTGCTAACCTAAAAATTCAACAAAGTGACATCGGGTCAGTACTTACTATTACATACTCTGCTTAAAGCAAGGACGAAAAATCGTAAAGTTAGACTTCTTGTTTGTATGGCAGCTATGACAGTCGATAGCTGTGACAGTTGACTATTAAGGCTACGTTCCGTTAAACGCCGAAATTACTTGCGGCGTTCGCACACCCATTCGCTTACAAGCCCACGATCATCATGAGGTTACCGAAAACACTCACAACGCTCGCAAATCGTAGGTGGGTTTTCGCGGTCGTTGCGAGCTGCCACTGTTAAACATCAAATGTTTTTTTTTTTTTGTTTTTTTATTAATGTATAGGATTCTATCGAATTTAACAGAAAAATTTGCGCGCTATCGTGACCGCGTAACCGTTCCGTTTGGGTTGAACATTGCAAGCATTGGTCCATAGCGGAACGCTAAACTAGGGCGCGACAGTTGTGAGCGTTGACGGCGCTTACCGGAACGTACCCTAAATGTCCTTACAAATGAAATCGTTTTTCGTTAGCGTACCGTTCTACATCTTAATATTAAGTAAATAAACGATTTTGTTCGCTATCTCCACTGCAGAGAGTTGCATTTGCAAGTTATTATTTAGCTATCGGTAGTTTGCGATGCCATTGCTATTTATATAGAGACTTCAGCCTCTAGAGATTCAAGAGTGTGATATGATGTATGTATATTTTACATGCATAGTTTTCTGTTGTTTTATGTAATTACTAGCTTATTCCCGCGACTTCGTCCGCGTAGAATATTGAAACAAACTTTCCTCTCTAACTATATTATTTTATCTATCAACCCTGGCAAGAAATATCATTCTGGTATCTTTTTGTTTAAAGAAGTCAATCCAAATACATATTTTTACAACTACAACTTCAAACCAAAGAATTTTCCATACAAAGTTTCATCCCCCATTTCACCCACCTAAGTCAACCCTGTCAATTTTTTTAACAGATATAGCTTTTATTATTAATTAACTATCTAATTCATCAAAGGTCATTGGTCATCATGCGGCCAGACACAATAGAAATTTCATTGTTATAATATAACGACTCTTGAAGGGCTAAATACAAATTATGACACCTATAAGCTCAAAAACAAAGGCCTTTCATACAAACGTTTTCATCCATTTTTAACCCCTTAGGGGATGAATTTCGTAAAACCCTTTCTTAGTACACCTCTACTAACCAAGACAAAAGAACCCTCCAAATTTCAGGTTTCTACGACCGGCGGTTTAGGCTGTGCGTTGTCTGTCAGTCAGTCAGGTCTGATTCTTATATATATATATATATATATATATATATATATATATATATATATAGATAATCTTTTCCAACAGATTCTACAAAAGATATTGTATCATCCCTTGCACGAGTGATCTGCAAGGCGGATTGGCGCGTCACCATCGACGCCAAGGAGTCTCAAGCGATAGAAGACGCCGGTATACACATGTGCTTAAAGAAACTGGCTCTGTTAGACAAGGACAAAGATCACGGCACGCTGGGTGAAGCGGTATATGAGTGTTTGGATGACGATGCGGTCAGTAAAACAGCTAATATTGCAGTATTATTCATTTTATCTCAGGCGCTTTTTTATATGAGACTAGCAAACCCTGCGAACTCCGTTTCGCCACCAGATGGCTTCGTTTTATGTAACATTTCGCTTGGCGCCATCTACTTAAAATATTGGTTTGTAGTACATGCTATGTATCAGAGATGGCGCTGTATGTGAAAAAAGATTTTCCCGCTTTTCTTTTTAAATTTTTCCTGAATTTTCTTTACTATAAACCTCACGGAGCCCGAGACCTTTCCAATGAATGCAAAACCGTGGAAATCCGTTCGTGCGTTCTGGAGTTATAGCGTCAGGAAGGAAAACCCGACTTATTTTTATATAGTAGACTAGCTGACTCGCCAGCGGCTTTGCTCGCTTGGTCTTTAAGTGATGAGAGTGCCGCTAAAAACTTTGTAGTTGAGAGCTCCGGGTTTATTCTATCCAGATACCAAATTTCGTTGAAATCTGTGCGGCAGTTTTTAAGTAATCCGTGATGCTTGCACCAACTCAATAAAATGTATCAATAACTTTAAGTGTATTATGTTATATGTATGTTGTATGAGTAAAATTAAAAAAAAAAACAGGATATGTTCCTTATGTATGTATTTTGTTGTATGTTATAAATTTATAAGTAAGTTGTCAAAAATCTGCAAGTTAAAAAAAGGCACGGACCCTGGAGTCTGTGGAGCGTAGTTTTATTAATAAAAAAAAATAAAAAAGTAATCCGTGAACATACAGATTGACAGAATTTTTTTTCAAAAATGTCATTCTTGTAAAGTAGGTCGTAGTTACGTCTTCTAAACTACATTTTTTTATTTTTCTTCCATATTAAGACTTTGGCCTCTACTCCTTTATTATAAGTATAGATAGGGTTTGGGTTGCCTAGTGTCACCAGTGGGCCCAGCACGAAAATTTGCGCGAGTCTAACTTAATCGTATCGTTGACGTGTACAGTACTAACTATGCGTTATCTGTGCCACAGTTGTACTAGATAAACGATAGTTACACTTACGCAAAGTTGCATGCTGGGCCCATGGGTACGTAGTAGCGATTCGGATCACGTTTGCCTATCTATATAAGCTGTGATTGTCGTGCACCGTAATGTCAAAGAGCTTTTTTCACTTCACTAGCTCGAAAAGTATTTAAATTCGGTTAGACACCGGCAAGCTCGAGACAAAAATTATATCTTGCTTAGATTCTCTCCAAATAGTCACAGAGTAAAAATTCATAGGGCCCACTTTCAACGGTACACTCATGTAACGGGGCGATTCTCTCCGACTCCCCTCTCTCCTGGCGACGACCCAAGCCGAGGTCCGTACCTTAGTGGTGCCCTTGAGCTAGTCGCCTACTCCTCTCCTTGCGGCGAAGCATCTTCAACGCTCGTCTTAGGCGGTGCGCCCTCTGCGCCCATCTGTGCTCGCCACCCGTCCGGTGACGCTGTAAAAACCGGTAGAAGCAAACAGCATTTAGCAGGTTCGCAAAAAAGATGCGTTTAATAGAGAACATCGTCCGAATTCGGAAACCTAAGGGGTATAAAACTAAAAAGGTAAGGTCCTTCATTTCATCATCATATTAGCCGTAGGACATCCTCTGCAGAACATAGGTATATCCCATAAATTTCCATAAAGACCGGTTGGAAGCGGCCTGCATCCAACGTCGTCCTGCGACCTTTAACTGGTCGTCTGTCCACCGTGTCGGTGGACGACCTACGCTGCGCTTGCCGGTCCGTGGTCTCCACTCCAGAACCTTCCGAACCCATCGGCCAAGTACTCTGCCTGCTATGTGGCCTGTCCACTGCCACTTTAACTGGCTTATCTTCTGAGCTATATCGTTAGTATTCGTTCTTCTACGGATCTCCTCATTTCTGATTCGATCACGTAGAGAAACCCCGAGCATAGCCCTCTCCATAGCTCGTTGTGCTACTTTGAAGCTTACAAGGCCCATAATGAGTGAGAGTTTAGAAATGAAATTAATTGTAACTCCAGTTATGATAGGGTATATATATACATAAATATGCATGTAGTGAGCTTCCGGCTGCACCCGCCGGCGCAGGAGTGCACAGATGCTGCGGACTCGCCCTAAAGATGAGCTGATATGCTCGAGACCCGGGTCAACGAATTCAATCCCTAACCTTTAGCTCTACCATGAGTTGGCAACATAAATGTCATCTATAGTCGATACTCGATCTCACCTATTCTTGCCTACCTATTAACCCGTCCAAGGTCTACTTATTTCGGTTTATTTCCGAACTCCGCATAAAAGTTCAGATAAAAAATACTAGTCTTGAATAGTTTGACCAACTAAAAGCAAGTTTATACTGGTTTGTATTTTAGTGTTTAGGCATTGGATCTGATACATAATTTAATACCGACTTCCATTCTATTCAGTTATTGGAGTGTATCTTAAAAACTACTGGACTGAATTTGATGGGACGGGAAGCACCCGCTTTCAAACAAAAAAATAATTTTGAGAATCGGTCCATCCAATCGAAAGTTATGAGGTAACAAACATAATTATGTTTGTTGAGTACCTCCTCCTTTTTTTGGAAGTCGGTAATTGTAAACACTTGGTGTACGCGCGACATGGCTTATCACTTTATGGCACGTACACATGGTGTACGCGCGACACGCAACGGGTAGCTTGTGATTGGTGTACTCGCTACCGATTATAGTTCTACAATTAACTGCTAGGTGGCACTGTTAATTTTTTCATACATTTTTCAGCGGCAGTCGATACCGAGCATCGATTAGTCTTAATTTTGTAAACGAACTACGAAGTTTCGTTTGACGGACTTCTCGATTTCTACTGTGAAAGTGAAAAAGCACATAATACACTCAAGGGTTACATTTCATATAGATAGATAGATAGATAGATGTTTAGATTTCATATAATACTATATGAAATCTAAACATCATAATAGAATAGAATAGAAAGAATAGAAAATATGTTTATTGCCAATAAAAATACAGAAAAAAAAACACACAACTTAATACCAGTAAACAGCATTTAAAAATACTTACATTAACTAAATACCTAATAAACTGCACTTTTAAGGGCAATAGGTGTATGCTCAGCGCTGTGCTGCATAAACAGTAATGTTTATACAGGGCTGGTTTTCAGCATACTCCTTGCTCGAACTTAGATGTTAGTCGAGAGTATTTTGTAATGCGGGTAAAATAATGTGTAATTTGTTGAAGTTTAATTTTGTGTAAGTGCGTAAACCGACTTTAATATTATTTTTTAGAATTTGAGTGGTTAGGTACTCATGTCAAAACATTAGCAGAAAATATACAACATAATAACAAGTGATAATGTAACATGTACATGCTTAAACTAAAACACTTGCTACATAGTATTATGAGTATTTGGTAAACATTTAGAATCGTGGCGCCTGAATTCGGGGGGGGGGGGGGTAGTGCAAAACCCACAAACCCCACTCGCCGGAGACCATTAGTTTTCGAGTTATGTTTGTTTAAGTATTTTGAGGTTAAGTACTGCATTTCGATCTACTACCACCCCCGCGTCGGCTCTGCAATCTGCAAATCCGACAAGACTGCTTGAAATCGGGGTGCTATGAGTCGGTTCTGTCACTGACTTCGACCTATTCTAACTAACTATAACTAACCTATAGGTATGTCACAGACAAGTGACTTTGCCAATTCATTAGATAGCTACTGATATACTATTGTGCACAAATTTGGAACAAAAGTAGTTTGATGAAGCGCTCGCCCAGCTCGCGCCTGGTGGGTCACAGTTCAAACCTAACCTAACCTATAGGTTTGTCACAGACAAGTGACATTGCCAATTCATTAGGTACTACAAAGGCAATCGCAGTGTCCAGTGAGCAAGCAGGTGTCGTACAGTAAAGCAGCAAAATCGGAGTCCAAAATCGTAGCAAAGTCGTTGAGATATCAAAAGAAAGCGCAGAAAAACAGGAGAAAACATTCACGTACACTCGGAAGTAACGGAATGACGCGAGTATTCCGACAGTGACATTACGCTATCTTCGATGTTTGCGTTCCGTTTCAAGAACTTACATACAACGTACATGTCAAAAAAGGCTAAAAGTTACCTAGAAACGTTTCGTTTTACGCATTAATGTCATTTATGTCACCTGTCACTATCAAAATTACGGTGTTTTATTGAAACTTTAAAAAACTATTTAGACTATTTTAGCGTGTCTCCGGCAGCTAAAATGTTGTAAATACGCTTTATACAAACCCCTTCAACCCACCCACAGTTTTTGTTTCACCAAATTCAGGGGTCACGATTCTAAAGCCAACCCGAGTATTTTTTTATAATAGGTAATACTTTATCAATAGCCAATAAAATACTTAAATACATATTATTATTAATCATTATGAAAAAATCCTGTCAGTACATTTCATCAACTTTGACTGTATTTGTGCATTTTCACGTTCACAGTAGAAATCGTGAAATCCGTCAAACGAAACCGTAGTTCGTATTTGGGAGTATGGGCCCTGAGTGTTGTGTCGATATATAATATTTAATGTATGTAATGTATCAAACTCACGAGAATTGCAATACAAAAACATGTATTTCCTTTCCAGCTCAAAGTATGGCTGCCGACGAATAGGGGGTGTTTCTTCCTTCTGAAGCTGATCGAGAGCAACAATGAAAGCGTAGCTAGAACACTCAAGAAGAAGATAAAACCTTACGCGGATTTACTAAAGCAACAGAGCTCTGAAGGAGCTAAACTATTGTTACAGAATCTGCATAAATAGTTTTTAATTATATGTTTTATTTCAATTCAAATTTGTTTACATTATATTACATAATTACAGTGGAGTTATTTTAATATGTCACATTTGACGTCTGTCAGTTTTACCTTCATAGTGAGGTGACCTGCTTAAAAACATCGATTTTTTTCTATTTAGTTATTATTTGTATTTTTATAGTTAGTTAAAGAATAATAAATATAATTATGTTTTATGATAATCACAACTTGGTTATTAGTTTATGGTGATATTTCTTCACAAGTAATCATTGCATTCGATTCTACATATAAGCTTCTGATTTTTAGGGTAACATCCCTAGATGTACCCTAGAAAATAAAAAGTTCAGTTCTTTAGATCAGAAATTGTTTAGAATGGTTTATTAGTGAAAGCAAATCGTAAAATTAGTCTTATCGGTCATTATTACAATAAATATTTTATCGTAATTGAAAAAAGTTAAGCAATTGTGCAGTTCTAACAAAACGAAAAATATAATATTTTATGACCGCCGTTACAAGGTTACGTTGTTGAATTGTGATGAATTTTTAAATGTTACCTATTAAAATGCCTCCACTTTAGAACCTTAACGCCCTTTCATCACACCAGTTAGAAAAGATCTATATATGACGCTAGTCTCAATAATGAGCTATCACTCGCCAGCGGCTACGCTCGCTTGGTCTACCAGGGGAACTACGGTCTGCAGGCCTGACGTGCTTCAAACAAAGCAATAATTATGTTCGTTCTAAAGTACCTATTATCACAATATTGCGTGCATGTTACCGACTTCAACACGTATTTTACAATTTTTAGTGTAGAACGGTCGGTTCTATTTTTTGAATATTTTCTTAAGTCAGATTTATGGTTTACTCTTATAGATAATTATGTACCTACTTAATGTTATTTTGTTTAATTGAACGTAACTACGCTTGTTATGCAAATTCCATGGAAACATCGTTTTGTGATAAAAGTCGCCCAAGGAATTCGCAGCATCCTCCAGACCACATCTTGAAGGCACATCAATGCGTTTGCGGTCTGCTGATCTTGTCTCAGCGTCATAGAGGAAGAAGATAGAGAAAACGAGAGTGGGAACTAGTTTTATCTTCGTTTTTAATGAGAGTTTCCCGTCCTTCTATGTTCTATGAAGCTGAGACATAGCACTCTTGGCAATTCCTATTCTTCGTACGTTAGTTTCACAGGAGCCGTTTTTTGTGACAGTAGAGCATATATATGTATATAGGTAGTATTATCTATGAGTGGAGCCAAGATATACAAAATACAGGTTAATCGCACCGGTCAGTATCTAAGTATAACCTACCAAATTTCATCCAAAGCTGTTGAACCGTTTTGCGGAATTGAGTAACTGACATCCATGCATTCAAACTTTAACATTTAGGAACGAAGAAAAAACGTGTTGACAATGTTTATTAATTTTATTTTACAATATTTACTTTCGTAGTGATCAGTATCACTATGAAGGTATTTTTTTTGGAATAAAAAGCAACGTGGTTTTAACTAATTTTTAATTAGAAATACCGGATTACTCACGTAATATCGGATAGGTCCACCAACCGGCAGAGGGGTGCTCACGCGAATAACGAGTATCGATTACGTAAAAAATCTTTAAAAATAATTAGGAGATTAATTTGCAAAAATAAGGAGAAGGTTCCCTCGGTATTCTTTTACTTAATAATGATGATGACAATAAAACAATCCTGTGATTGATAGTTTAGAAGAAAAATGGTAGTAACTAAGGAAACAAATGGTATTTCGCATATTATTTTTTTGGTATTTAAAATGGGGTTTTTGATAAGAAGGGGATATGGCTTGTATGACATAAATTGCTATGTATTTTTTTCGAAGCTTTTTCGATAATGATACGGAGAAAAAAGGTTGAAATGTAACGCAAATTACGCCCAATTCACATCTATCGCCACCCTAACATCATGAGCGCTACGAGCTGCCGCCCGCAGTGCTTAGCGAGACGTCATCGACGCGGGCGTCCCGGAACACTCCTTGAAAAAGACCGAATGTGGTCGAAACTATAGTTGGTCTACCCGATAAATATTACGTTAGTAATCCCGTATTTCTAATTAAAAAAGTAAACCTTTGTAACCATCCATAGATCCTACTTTCGATCCTAACTCTTGTATGATAAAAAGTAACTAGCCTACTCGTCCCGTAATCTAAAGTTCTAATCCTGGGAACGGTACTGCCAAATGTAACTACCCCTAATCTGAGCTAATAATATCTAGATGATTCCGGCCTACGTTTTTTTTTAATTCCTCAGATAAATAAACACACATAATTAGATAGAATCATAACTTAACATTATCCAGATAATAAATCTGAACTGATTAAATATATGGCCAAGGTGTGATCGTCTAGCTCATAGTGGAAGGACCGAATATTATGAACCGTGGTAACTCAAGTTCTTTTCAGGAAATACTGAGACAATCCTATCCTAATTGTAAGAGAAATAAATTATTATAACGATAAAATTGTACCTAGTAAGCACATGAAGACAAATCTTATTCCTACTGCAAGGGCTAATTAAAATGACCTAATTCTGTTATAGGTACCATTTTGACCCCAATCTTGTCGTTACTATTAGAGATTATATTTAGCCATAAGATTTCTATAAATTCGCAAAGCATAGATTGTAATAACTTAACTTCAAGTAAACACAAAATCATATATTAAATGCAGAACATTTGTACCTAAGACATGGAATGACACAGAAAATTATCACACACCATAAAGTAATAGATCATAAACTAATTAGTTAATTACTGTTAATAACTAAATGTAAATATCCATAGTTGTATTTGTTTGATCTATGATGGTCAAATGTTGTTCAGTAAAGGTAATTATTTTCATGTTTTCACCTAAAAATTAGAATTCTACGGATATTTATCATTATAGATAACCAGAGCTAGGAAAACATTACGGGCTTGTGACCGTAACGCTGGATTAATGAGGCCTCTTGACGTAATTACAACACTCTCCATTGCTGTTCTAGCTCAAATTACTCCTTTTTATACTTATTACTAACGCTGAATAAGATTTGGAAACACAATGCTGAGATAAGAATATTTTATCTAAGTTGTATTTAAGCCTTGTTATTTTGTTTCTGTATAAATAATTTGTTGCTCCTTTGTCTCATTTCACCTCCTTATTTTATTTGTAGGACTATCTTAAATTCTATAAAACAGTCACAATATCCAGACAGATAAATGTCTTCAACATAACATGATTAATTGACAAATATTTATTGAACAATTAACTGATAACTGATAATATTAACCAATGACTTGGACATCTCTAAACCGTCTTTTAGTCTACGAGAAATCCAAAGAGCAAGTGTCTCTATTCAATGATCAATTCCATCAATCATAACTTCATTATTTTAGAAGAGTAATTTATTAAGTTTAACATTTATCTTGGAGACATCTCATCTATCCGGAAAAGGTCTAAAATGCCTAAATTCTAGGACTTACGTGAGTAAACTCGTCCAACAGAATCAATCCAATCCCCTCTGGCAGGTGGCAATTCACTAGCACTTACACTTCACTTTTCAGTTTTCACAGACACTTCACTTTGAATATTTCACTTTTCACTTTATCGCGGACAGCAACTTTGGCTTCTAGACGGTAACTGGTTTGGACGGCCCATTCGTCCCCTTTTTATACTACCCAAGTGTCCGTATCTGGTCTCCAACCTGTCTCCGACTCAACCAATCAAACTCCTTGAGTATCCATTCCGACCAATAGAAATCTCGTTCTATTTTCAAATATTGATGAGCCATTTTTAGCTTTCCAATTTTAAATTTATTTGAATTTAGAATAATGTACGCAAGCTGTCCTCATCTTGTCTCCGACCTAACCAATCAGATCCCTTGAATACACATTTTGATCCTACGTTCCTTTTTTAAATATTTTTGATATGTTATTTTGTTTTATGAGTTTTATTTGAATTTGGAACCTGTCTCCAAGCGTTCTCAGCCTATTTACATCATTCAGCTGCCGTGATTCTGAATTATGTTAGTTAGTTAATTATTTAATTTGTTAGATCTAATCTGTTAGTTTTAATCATTTCCAAGTATTGGAAATCTATACATAGAAATGGAATCGTTAGTTTGCTAATCGTGGGGATATTAAGAATCTTAGTTACTGCATAAAACCTCTTAGCATTCACTTTGCTTTTATTAGATATACTTTTGCATAAAATCCTGACTTATTAACTTCATTGACTGGAAGTTCTATAGCTCCATGATCTATGTTTGATAGTCGGAATTTAGTCTATTGAGATATAACTTTTTAGATATTTAATATTTCCAAAAGATGCCCTTAGATTAGATTTCCATCATACTGATGTTATCTATATATTTGTGAACGTAGCGGAACGCATTGTGGACCGTTACAGCCGACCCCTGAAAAATTTGCGAAAATCCCAAACATATGCAACCGGAGGAAATTTTTCACCCTTGATAAACTGTTCACAAATATAAACCAATAATAATTATACAACTCCTAAAATATAACATTGTGTAATTCTAGCGTAATTAGTATTTGAATTCAAACAATCGAATGTAAATGTAGCCCTACATCGTGTGGTGAGTCCTTTAAACCGAACCGAAAATGAACATTCCCCGAGTCCCAATGTGAGCTTTTTAATGCTTTAACTTTGATATCAAATCACCCCCCACCAGGGAATCTACTTCGAACGGGGAAATTGGGTTGTGAGTCCAATCTATCAGAAGGATATGATGAAGATGCTTCCCATCCAAACCAACTTTTCGTTTGCCAAAAATCACAGCTACATCATCCCATTCATTACAGATTCCGTTAATAGCAGAAAGATGTTAATCTACCAAAGCCGCAACACCACACTCAGACGTGAACATCAAAGCAAAATCCATTTTCGACTGGGAGAATGTGTAGTTGCCGAGTTTTGAGTGTTAGCTTCGTGTGCAGTATTGGTCCCAATGAAATCAGCTTCTGCTGATGCGTAATATTGTCAACAGACCTAACCTAACACCAAAGTAACTCCTTCATTGAAACCAATTGTAGAGTGTCAATTAGTCTATCAAACAAAAAGGAAAAATAAAAGACTAACCAGTTCAAATTCAAACACGAACTAGCCGTCTTATGCCTACTAGTCTGTTAAACTACTAAGCCCTGCTTACTTGAACAACTCAGTTTATCCAATCATCTCTTCCATTAGTTCTGTCTTCACAAATCAATTAATACTCTCCATCCAAACACCTGCCAGAATCTCAACTCCACGATTTTTCACGCCACTTAACAGTTCAACACCCCAATATAGGCAATAAGATCACGAATTACACAGTGATTGTAATAGTTTATATCAATTTCAATCAAAACTCTTCGACCCCATTCCTTATTGTGACACTGACCCCGCTCATTTTTTTTTTCTCATCTCAATTCTATAATATACAAATAAGACTGAACATTTCCCCTTGGTTACATAGGTCTAAGGACTTTAAGAAGAACGCGTATACCTTAAATTCTTTACTGTTTATATGTGCCCCGACCCCCATATAGCAAGACTAAATCATATTAAATAGGCAATGTTTTGTATGTTCTCCATGGCATTGTATGTTTATTTGGCGAATTTTACATTTTTCTATATTTTATTGGCAATTGACCCATAGTTGACTTATTTTCAATTATTTTAAACAAGTGTTATTTAGTTAGCATCACCTTATGGCAATGTTTGGCTCATTTTCATGTAGTCATCCTCAAGCTTTTTCTTATTCCTGAAAAGAAGATTGTTACTTCCCCCAATGGGTACGATATTTCGGTTCATTCAGAATAATTAAATAGTATAATTTGCATTTCAACATCCTTAAAATTAACTTGAAAATGCATATAATAGATTTGGTTATCTCTGCCCTAATTTCAGCATTGTGTTTCCTTAGCATTGTGTTTTTTGTTTGTTTGTTTCCATCTAAACACAGCGTTTCCAAACCTTAACAGCGTCAATTATTTACAACCTTACAAAATTTTTGACAGTGACTTCCAAACATTTTTAAAATATGATACATTGGCTTGATTTTAAACCGAAATTTTGGAAAGACCGCCAACACTCCCCTCCATCTATGTATATGTGGGTAAACTCCAATCGCTTTAGAAGAATTGAATAATAAATATATATTTTTTTTTTGTAAATTTTACCGTAAAACTTTACTCGGATATGCATAGATGGGTCTTTCCCCTTTCCCATCATGACAAGTTATTATTATTTCATCGCTTCTCTTTTTTTTTATTTATTGCGATGTTACAGACATTTCTTAAAATTAATTACATAAGTACCAACCAAATTAGTTTTTTTTTATTTTTATTTTTTTTTGAAAAGCCGCCAACTCTCCCCTCCACCCAAGTCTTTAGATATAACCCTCTTTTTTATAAAATTATTATAAATCATATTCCATTTCGGTACGATTTATAATTACTATGATTGTAAATTAATCGTGTGAAAATATATTATTAAGAATTTATAATTTTTTTCTTATAAATTAGCTATATTTAGTTAAATAGTTATATCCAATGATTTGGGTAGGCTTTTCCCTTACCGCCTGTTGATGTATTGGTATTCATTATTATTATTTTATTTTTTTTTCATATATTTTTATATACTATCTTAAATATTTGTTACATAAACGAATTTATTGAATTTAAATGACTTATTACATAACCTTGGTATATATTTCTATACAAACTTCGACAAAACAAATACTTACAATTATTATTGCATTTATGTCTAAAAAAAAAATCATTTTTAATATCCAAACAGTTATTATGATGTCCAACCAAAGAAAACTTACATAGTATTTTATAAGGCAATTACTTTTATTTGAAACCCATTAGACTGAGTTTAAATCAGGCCAAGAAGCTAATTTTTACATCTACCACTGTGTAATTAATCCAACCTCGAATTACATGTTATGTATTCACTTTGCATCAATCGTCATATAATTCAAAAACCTTACCAATTTCTAAGTTGATAATATTAAATTAACAAAACTCTTACTATTACAAGTTATAGATTAAAAAAGGAAATACAATTTAAAAGTATATAAAAAGTTCAAAAATTTAAAGAAAAATTATTAATAAAATACTCAAATAACTATATCTAATATTATACAACATCAATTACTATTATATTGTTTATTACAGCTACTTACACATTACGCTTACAAAAAAAGTATTAATCTAATATCAGTCGTTCCCAAGTCAGCCTACTTAGGTTTAGAGATTTCTTCGGCCCCACTAATAGATATCAAGTTATTTATAATATTTTGACAAGTGTATAGTGTTAAATTTTCCCCTAATGTTGTTTGTTTTTGGATCAACTAGAATATACACATTTTGATATGGGATTCCTGCTATTACATATGGCCCTTCATATAAAGGTGAAAACTTTCTTGTTAACTTCTGCATTGCATCAGATTTGTTTAATCTTTTAATTTTTACCCAATCTCCAATTTGATAGTTAATTATCCGATATCTCTGATCGAACTTAGATCTGCGTTGCTCTCCTGCCTTAACTAGGTTTGTTCGAACGGTTTCACGAACCTTACTAACATCCAAATCTACATCTGTTTTGTCTATACTTTTATCGATTGCTAATCTCATCGGTTTCCCATATAATATTTCGCAAGGTGTGAACATAGTACTACTGTGTAAGGTATTATTATATAACTCTTCTATTTTTGGTAATGCTGAAACCCATCCCTTATGGTTTAGTCTACAATATGTTCTAAATAACCGGCCTAACTCTTTATTCACCCTCTCTGTGGTATTTGGGCGAGGATTGCGGACGCTTGTGAAGACAACGTTAATTCCTTCTCTTTTCATGTTCTCTCTCCATACTTTGCTGGCAAATTGTGAACCATTGTCTGACATAACGGCTTTTGGTTTTATTATGTCAAAGAATTTCTTCATCCGACCCCATACTGCTGTAGTTGTTGCTTTTCTTAGCTCATAAAACTTTACAAATTTGCTGAACGAATCTTGTATGACTAAAATGTAGCTCATTCCAAACTGTCCTGCCGGTAAAGGCCCGTATAGATCTACCATAACCAGATCCCCTATATTTTCGGTAATTATTGAGCGGCAAGGTCCTACATATTTTACTGTCTCGTTTTTTGTTATTTGACAGTCGTGACATGTTCTTATTACCCGTTTGGTCTGCCGAGTTAACCCCCTCCAATAAAATCTGTCTCTAATATATTTAATCACTTTGTATGCACCTTGATGACCCATTTCTGCATGAACTTGATTTATTATATCGACCCTCAAGATTTCCGGCAAATATATCACTGGTTCTAACCCTTGGCCTGGTTTAAAATATAAAACCTCGTTCTTTTTTATACATCTTTCTACTAAAATGTCTCCCTTGTCTGACTGTTTAGTCCCCATTTGCATACGTTTCAACAACTCCCCTATTTCTTTGTCTTCCTTCTGTAAGATTGGTAATTTAGCTAAATTTTCCAATAACCTTTGATTAACTGTTACGCCCATGTACAAAATTTCAGGATTTTTAATTTTGTCCTCTTGTAACAAATCACTTTCTGGAGGATACCTAGATAGAATATCTGGCGCTATATTATCTTTCCCTTTTATATGTTGAACTTCATATTCAAAGTTTCCTAAATAATTTATCCATCGAGTTACCCTAGCATTGTATAGTTTCCAGGTTTTTATAAATGTTAACGCCTTGTGATCGGTCCTTATCGTAACTTTAGTCCCTCGCAGGTATGTTTCAAATTTTTCTAGACAACTTATCACCGCAAAAAATTCCTGCTCTGTGACCGTCCAGTTCAGCTGCGCTCCCCTTAAAGCCTTACTATGGAACCCAATTATTTTCATGTTACCCTCATCGTCCAACTGATAAAGTACTCCAGCCAACCCAATTCCTGAGCTATCAGTCTGCAAGTAATATGGCTTACTGAAATCCGGGTGATGTAGTAATATAGTGTTAATGAACAATCTTTTAATACTTTCAAATGCCTCTTGTTGACCTACTCCCCATTTCCATTCGGTTTCCTTTTTTAGTAGTTCGCATAACGGTAATATATGTAAACTGTAACCAGGAATGAATCTTCTGTAAAAATTGCACAACCCTAAAAAAGCTCTGACATGTTTGATCTTCTTTGGTACGGGGAAATCCTGTATAGCCTTAACCTTATCTTGATCAGTGCACAAACCTTCCGTCGAAATTACATAACCTAGTATCTTCACTTCTTTACAAAAGAACTCACACTTCTGTAAATTGCACGTTAAACCTGCGGAACTTAACTTTTCTAATACTACATTCAAATGCTCAATGTGCTTCTTTAGACTTCCAGTAGTTATGACAGCAAGGTCATCTAAATAATTAACGCAGTATTCTCTGACTTCGTGACCTAATATCATATCCATTGCCCGACTAAAACTTCCTACTGATGTCTTCAATCCTTGCGGTAAAACGTTATACACATAAGATTTGCCGTTAAATGTGAAACCTGTATACTTCTTGCTATCCTCACAAATTGGAATTTGAAAGTATGCATTGTTCAAATCGATTATACTTATATAGTTTGCGCCATGAAATGAGTTTAAAACATCCAATTGTAAAGGGGGTTTCTCCGTCTCTGCTACCATGAATTTATTAATCTCCCTAGCATCTAATAATACTCTTAAGGAGCCATCTCTCTTCAAAGTGAAAGTAAGTGGACTACAATATGGAGTTGAAGCTCTACTAATTATACCTTGGTTTTCCATTTCGTTTAGTTTCTGTGCCATTTTCTCCCTATAAGCATATGGTATTGGATAAGACTTCTTAACTATCGGTGAATGTGGTTCCATTTTTATTTTATGTTCGTAACAATTTGCTTTCCTCAACTCAGATGAAAATAAATTGTCAAATTTCCTCAATAAACTTTCTAATTCCTTTCTTGCTTCAGTTCTTTGTTCTCCGTCCAATCCCTCTAATTTGTTTTCTATTTCTCTTCTCATTAAAAGTCCCTGATTTTCCCCAGTTACTTTAGTGCAATCATGAAACCGTACCAACTGTTTTTCGTTACCTATGTTGAATAATAACCCACTCTGCTTGCTATCTAAACTTATGGTAACCTCATTTGATTTGAGCCAATCAAAACCTAAAATGAGATGGTTAACTAGTCCCGGAACTATTACAAACCCTATGTCAAATATTTTGGTACCTAACCTTACAGGTAGTAGAACTATATTTCTAACTTCAACACTTTTGTGACCAACCGCGGTTTTTATTTGGAATGGTTTGATGGGAAGTATTGGTATGTTTCGCGTTTTCTGTTGTTTTAGCTTTTGCCAAAATTCCTCTGAAATACACGTAATGTCACTGCCTGTGTCCACTAACCCCATGATCTCATACTCAAATATTTGAACTTCTACCTCCGATTTATAATTTTTATATTTATTTTGTGGGTCATCTTCTTCAAAATCGGAAAATACGGTATGAATCCTTCCGCTTAATTCTCGCTCGTCTTTGGTCTTTAAAACATCTACTATATCTTGTAAAATGCTTGGTTTATTTAACTGTTGAGTTTCATACCCTAACCCTATTCCACTTTTCCTACCTTTTATGGGTATCTTAAGCCCTCTATCATTTATTCCTAGGGTTTGCCCTGGTACCCAACCCGTTTTTAACATAATATTTAATGCCGTGTTCCCTATCCTTGAGGCTGACTCGGGAACCACATGTCCAGCCTCGTCTAGTTTAACGCTTCTTCCTCAACAACTGCTACCTCGTTCACTTCCCTCGGTTTCTGCCATCTTTGATAATCTCGTTGTAAGTCCTTCTTTCTTTTATCCAACCCTTTACTTTGTGCAGGTGAATTAGATTTACTTTGCTTTGCAGATGCATATGTATGCAACTCTTGCTTGCTAATATCGTCCATTTCCCTCAGGAATTCTGCCGTCTCTATAATATTCTCTGATTTTGAGGTAGTCCAGACTTGTTGGCTATATTTTGGGTAATGGCGCATTATATCTGCAACTAACTGTTTCTCCGGGATTTTATATTGTAGCATTTGAGCTTTCCCCGAAATTCTTAGGAAATGCGTAAGCATCAAAGGAGTTTTCGTCCTGTCCCAGGTGCTCTGTACTATTGTCCTGCGTAAATCGTTTTGAGATTTTTCCCCCCAATAAGTTGCCAAAAAGTCCCGTTTGAAGTCTTCGATTTTCTCCCACCTGTTCCTATATACTCGGGCCCAATCCCTCGCATCTCCTACCAAGCAATCCTGCACTAGTTCTAACTCTGTGCCCTCTCTTGCTGCTTTGATTATGTACCTCTCCAAGTCCTCTAGGAAATTAACGGGATGTACACCTTCAGAATCACCGAATTTTGGTTTCTCTAGATTAACATTTTTGACATTGTACGTTATATTTTTACATCGTTCCTCCGTTTCAAGTCTTTCTCGTTGAATCGGTTGAGCGTTATCTTCAGTGCCATTTCCTATTTCAATGATATTTTCAGTTATGTCGCCTGTTGAATGACTCGACGTTTCGGTGGATTTTGCTAACTCGTACGTGGACTTTACTGTTTTCATTTCTTCACATAATTCATTTATTTTCGACGCTAGTACTCCTATGGTTCGTCGTAGTGATCGGTATTTAAGCCCTGTTCCCACCGCAGCTTCATGTGGTCTAGTCTCTTTCCCTAATCTTGGACGTTTAGCCTTGCTGGCCCCATTTGTCCCTTGTTCATTTTGAGATGCTTCATCATTTTGAACACTTCGCTCCCCCCTTTCCAACATAAACTCTTCTCCCGTATACTTGACATTCCTCTTTAAATTGCGCCTTGGTCTAACCATTGTTCAATCCTACAGAAATTAATTCAGTAAGTACCTTTATAAACCCACAACAACTAAATACTAAAATGAACTATTTTAATTTAAAGCTTTTAAGCAGTATTGTAAGATTTGATACGCTTCTCCTACACTACTTGTAACTCATAACCCTATTCATCTTCACTAATAATTTATATGCAATCCTCCAAATCCCTAATTTCCCTAACAAACAGCGCAACTTCTTTACCTCCGAGCAAATACCATAATATACATAGCCAAAATTCAATAATATTATATATTAAGAAGAAGAAAACAAAATAAAAGATCAATACGATCAATCACACGAACTCAAAAAATATTCGCCAACAGCACATTAATCTCTGTATTATTTGTTTTCCTATACATGTTGTGATGACATGAAAGTAAAAATAAACCTTTTGTAAATTAATCCATTCTATTTCTAATCTTTAATTTGTTTTGCAGTTTTTTTTTTTTTTATTTTTTTTTTTTTATATTTATATTAATTCAAGAGTTTCGCTATAAGGTTCTATCACAAATTTATTCCCTATAAAAATAATCTTAGGGTGGAACATTTCCCGCAAAAACATATCATGTTTATGTAAATATTATTTTGTGAAAAATTCGAGGAACAGATTTCGGAATTTTCGCATTAATTTCACATACAACCTAGAATTGCAATAACCGGCAAAGACTCGCTATAGATCGAATGCAGATAATCGAAAACTTGGAAAACTAATGATTCGGAATGTAGCTGACATGTAACGACGTCTCCTCGGTAATTATTATTTCTACGACTATCTGGGTAAGAACCTAAAACAACGAGTTTTTTTTTATTTTATTTTTTTATTTATTTACTACGGTACCATATAGCCTTATCTAAAATTTCAATTAGTCAATTATTACGAAAGGAACGTCATTGACACAGATTAAGTAGATGCGACATCGCTAATCGGACCGGACCTATAGTCGTAGCGTTCCCAACCGTACGGTAATTATGGCAACTCTAGTTGGCAACACTGAATCATAGAGCACATACTGATCTATTGTGATTTGTGGTAAAAGTGACGCCGTGCAAAGATTATTTCTAACACATACTGTTTTAATTAAATATCGGGAACAATACCCTTATTTTATTGTGTTGAATCGTTTTAAAAGGTGAGTGACATCTATATAATTGTAGATTGAATGATATGGGACATATCGCCCGGCATAGATAGCACATATGCTGTGTTGCTGCGGTTTTCGCGCTAAGAAAATGGCGTCATAATATCAACTCGTATTGAGCTAACAAAATTACTTAGTTTTTTTTGAAATGTTGGAAATTGTGTTTTTGTGCAAAGCTTGTGTTACAATGTTCTCGTTTTCTTTTTAGGACATAACCATGACTGACCACATCTTTAATCGGAAAATTTACAAATTCCCGGCACTCTGGGACTCATCACATATCCACTACCGAAGTATTGCAGTAAATAGGCCTTACACACAATGCAACCAATCTACTTATTTATTTCCGGTAAGTTTAATTTTCTACTACCTAATCTGTTATGTAAATTTGTATGATAATACAAACTGATTCAATCCAATACTAATTTAGTCTTATTAATGAAAGATTTGATTTAATTGCAATAGATACATTTCATTACTAATTTTCCATTTTAAAGATTTATTTAGGGCAAATCTACCGATAAATGCCCCCCCATGCTAGCTTGCTAACTATATAGTATACCCCTTACTGCAGGACATAATTATGATAACTTATGAGCTTAATGTTCATCCTAACATTTGTAATCCTGCACATCAATCCTAATATTTTTTATTATAATATCATTCTACTCCCAACAAGACAAGAATGTATAATGAACTGCTTTTCACCCACTGTTCCTAAGTTCCAGTATATTGTAATTAGAATTACCTTTTCAGCATGTTATGTAACTTCTAACAGTTTTGTAACATATTTAACCAACTTCAGAAAAAAGATTTAAGTAGTATGTATATTTTATAGGAATGTTCACTTTACTTAAAGATGTCTAGATCAATATGGGTGTATTTTTTTTTTTTTCTTGTTTCCTCATTGGCTATTTTCCAAACAAAAAATATTATCAAAATCGGTTCAGCATTTTTTTCTTTTTTCCAATTTAACTATAAATTAGAAGATAGTCATAGAGTCTCTAATGAAGAACAATCTTCCTAACCTGCTGTCCTACTTCAGGAATCTCATGATTATGACAAATTAAATCAAAGACACTTTGCTAGCGAAGATGTTCATACTACTTGATGCTATTTTAACATGATACTTTCTTATTGTCTGTTCACACTAGTAGTCATATAATTGGGTATTTAATTAACCAAGCTTTTGTTATAGTGATACTTTCTGCCTTCGACACAAACAAAACTGGAACTGTTTCATACTATATATTTTTTTTTTATGTTTCCTTTTCCTTTATTCCAGGTTTATCTTGCTTCTTACGCCTCAATCCTACCATATACCTGACCAAGTTCCAGAGCCCAAGACAAAACTTATTCAAGCCTACATTAAACCTGAATCCCGTCTATCCTATGTCTATTCCAATTTCCAACCTCAAACCAAGTTAAGTTAATTAATTTTCCTGCTGCTTCCAATCTATTATTTAAATTTTATAACATCATATTCCTCATATTGTCAAATAACTGGTAATCTGAATTTACATTTTGTAAAATATTCCTACTGTCAAATACTCTTAAGGAATATACCTTGTGTTTAGTATCTTTATTCACAACATAGATCAATTAGTGCTGGATGATATTTACATGGTAGGACAGTACTATAGAATTTCTTTTCACTTCTGGTCACTTGAATTTTAACGAAGATTTTCACCCCGACCCCCCGCCTAAATAATTTCTAACACTAACTTTTTGTTGAACACTGTAGTACACAAAATATGTAAGTAAGTGACTAGGCAAGATTTTCACCCATGGGCCACCGTAAAGGTTTCACCGTAAAACAACTATGTATTTCACCGTACAATTCCTTCTTCTATCATAATATCATACTCATATCATCATCATTTTCTCTGAAGGGTGATACTATCATGATTTACGTATTCTAAATATTGATAGCTCGGACACTTCAAATGCTAGTACACGCACTTACAGACAAAAAACGATGGTCGCATTTTGTTCCGTTTACAAATGTAAATGTTTCTAGTGTTCACTATGCGAACATCACACAAATCTACCTGCCTTACTCTCCACAGTTACATTTCAATTATACTGACGGTTAACAGGTCTCCCAAGTGATACCTTCACAATGTTTCTGCTTCTTGGAATTTAGTTTCATTTGGTGGAAACATACTGACTCTTACAACATGACAATTGGACAATATCCTTTTGTTATATGTGACGCCAGAATCACTCTTGCCTAAATCCGCTTCGGTTCTCGAGACTGACTAACTATAGTGCAATTGTGTTTCTAAGACTAAAACATGCAGAATTATTACATACACCATAGGGAAAATTTAATTCAATTTTGGATTACTAAATGATGATATAATCGCCTCTCTACTCATTGTGTTTTATTCTAGTTTGTAAGTTCCTTCATTACAAGGCTATTTACTTATTTACATATTTGCATAACCATAAATCTTATTGGTTCAACATAAAAATGTATCCTGTAATATCTCTCCAACAATTCTCCTAGAACAATCAATCTAACCCCACTACTTTGCTGTTTGAGAAAATCTATGCATTCCGACCCTGATCAAGTTAGGATTTGCAGTTCAATAAAATAATAATTAAAGTAAATTCATCGCATACTGTTCCATTTTCCTGTGTTTCAAGAAACAGACACACACATAATAACACCATAATCATCCAAGACCAGCACACCAATATTTATGTTATTTACACAAGTTCTTGTTACTAGTAGGGATCGAACCCAGCCCTCTGCCCACAAAGCAGCCTGTCACCAACAGTCATTATCATCAAGTTAATCACCATTTTGAACTAGTTTCCTACACTAAAAATAATTAAAAGCTTTCCTATGAACCTATATCACATTCAATCTACTTTAAATTTGCTAACAAGACCTCATAAATTTCTATCATGTATTCCAATAATTGTCTATGTCTATAATGCAAAACCTTTATTTAGTAATTAACCCACATACTCAAGATACTCTGTACTTTACACTGTGACTAACTGCATATTGATATAAACGCAAAATGTACTACCCTTTTGTCTCAGATTCCTGTCCATTCTCACTGCAACAAATTGTGGCGAGATATGCCTAAACATTTCTCACCACCATCCACACTTCACTACATAAAACAAATCTATAAACTTAATTCAACATAAACTGTAACCAATCCAACACCGAACTCACATCATTGTTACCTACTACAAGACTTCTTAAAACTAATTTTCAGTGTCCTGACTCCTGACTGCTAGATACAAGTTTTGTTCTACGGGTTGTCCTGTCTACCAACTGCTGCAACACTTCGAAACAGTATTCGCCTAATCCGTAAGTACTTCCTCCATAAAATAATACACACACACACAGACACATAAGAATTATTAGAGCTCCCGTATGACATTTTTTTTTTCTTTCTATACTAATACTTTTGTCGCAATTGAAACTATTTTTGACTACTTTTACCTAACTTAGTGACTACACAAGTTTCATCAAAAAAGGTTCAGCTTCTTATTTATTTTTTTATTTCCTTCATATGTATTCAAATATGTAATTGCGATGCCCTGCTCAAGTCCTGTTCATTAAGAATTGCAGTCAAACTATTGCACACATATTAACATAAATTGTTTATTAATTTCCTTCCTATGATAAATATATATAATATATACTAGCAGACGCGACGCGGCTTGGTTTGACTCTATATCGCGAGCTATTTTTTTCCCTGGCTCCATCTGTTGGCTAAGCTTTGAACTAATTGTACCTTTGGTTAATTGGATCATGTCACTCTATACCAGAAAGCTATTAACATTCTATACTGTTTATCATAATAAACCTAAAAACGTGTAGATGGCGCTTTATTGAAATCGCGGGAAAATTTTGAAATTGAATCTAGCACACTGTAGCTTTAGAACTTTATTTCACCGGGAAAATTCATTAATTTTCATATTTAAACACAAAGTACAAGCAATCAAGTTTCCCAACCCGCTCTTTTTTTTTTTTTTTTTTTTTCCTTCTATCTGTAACATTTTAATTTTCTTTTCTGAACGAACTTTATTTTTATTTTCAGATTTGATCTACAAGCGATCCCTACTCGGCCACGCATACAAGAAAAAAAAAGAAAATCAACCCCGCCGACTCCGAAACCACCGCCTAGTTTTAATTTAGATTTATCTAGTCCTAAGCTAAATTTTTCGTTGATGGCGTTTTATTAAAATTTAAGTTCTATGCGCCTTTTCTTTAGAAAATCAGATATGCAATAAAGCTTAATAACCGTACTTCATCTACATACAAAATTTCATCAAAATCGCTGTAGTTGCTATCAACATTGTTTAGAATCCTGATTTTACGATACCAGGTTTCTATTGTAATAAAGTACATATTCTATTATCAATTCCTGCGGCACTATACCCGTAGTAACAAGTCGCTTATCTGTTCTGGTATTTATTAGCATGGGAATCCTAAGTGTGAAGAGCCTTCCAATCCTTGGTCACTACGGTTCCTAATTGTAACTAAGCTCATCTATATCCATGGTCACCTCACTAACTTGTAACCATCTTACTCATATTCTATACTGTATTTTGACACTCAATTGATGGTAAATCTATTTATAGAATCCTAATCACGGCTACAATACTGTAATTATCCTGGTCACGGCACCAAATTGTAACCATCCATAGATCCTACTTTCGATCCTAACTCTTGTATGATAAAAAGTAACTAGCCTACTCGTCCCGTAATCTAAAGTTCTAATCCTGGGAACGGTACTGCCAAATGTAACTACCCCTAATCTGAGCTAATAATATCTAGATGATTCCGGCCTACGTTTTTTTTTAATTCCTCAGATAAATAAACACACATAATTAGATAGAATCATAACTTAACATTATCCAGATAATAAATCTGAACTGATTAAATATATGGCCAAGGTGTGATCGTCTAGCTCATAGTGGAAGGACCGAATATTATGAACCGTGGTAACTCAAGTTCTTTTCAGGAAATACTGAGACAATCCTATCCTAATTGTAAGAGAAATAAATTATTATAACGATAAAATTGTACCTAGTAAGCACATGAAGACAAATCTTATTCCTACTGCAAGGGCTAATTAAAATGACCTAATTCTGTTATAGGTACCATTTTGACCCCAATCTTGTCGTTACTATTAGAGATTATATTTAGCCATAAGATTTCTATAAATTCGCAAAGCATAGATTGTAATAACTTAACTTCAAGTAAACACAAAATCATATATTAAATGCAGAACATTTGTACCTAAGACATGGAATGACACAGAAAATTATCACACACCATAAAGTAATAGATCATAAACTAATTAGTTAATTACTGTTAATAACTAAATGTAAATATCCATAGTTGTATTTGTTTGATCTATGATGGTCAAATGTTGTTCAGTAAAGGTAATTATTTTCATGTTTTCACCTAAAAATTAGAATTCTACGGATATTTATCATTATAGATAACCAGAGCTAGGAAAACATTACGGGCTTGTGACCGTAAGGCTGGATTAATGAGGCCTCTTGACGTAATTACAACACTCTCCATTGCTGTTCTAGCTCAAATTACTCCTTTTTATACTTATTACTAACGCTGAATAAGATTTGGAAACACAATGCTGAGATAAGAATATTTTATCTAAGTTGTATTTAAGCCTTGTTATTTTGTTTCTGTATAAATAATTTGTTGCTCCTTTGTCTCATTTCACCTCCTTATTTTATTTGTAGGACTATCTTAAATTCTATAAAACAGTCACAATATCCAGACAGATAAATGTCTTCAACATAACATGATTAATTGACAAATATTTATTGAACAATTAACTGATAACTGATAATATTAACCAATGACTTGGACATCTCTAAACCGTCTTTTAGTCTACGAGAAATCCAAAGAGCAAGTGTCTCTATTCAATGATCAATTCCATCAATCATAACTTCATTATTTTAGAAGAGTAATTTATTAAGTTTAACATTTATCTTGGAGACATCTCATCTATCCGGAAAAGGTCTAAAATGCCTAAATTCTAGGACTTACGTGAGTAAACTCGTCCAACAGAATCAATCCAATCCCCTCTGGCAGGTGGCAATTCACTAGCACTTACACTTCACTTTTCAGTTTTCACAGACACTTCACTTTGAATATTTCACTTTTCACTTTATCGCGGACAGCAACTTTGGCTTCTAGACGGTAACTGGTTTGGACGGCCCATTCGTCCCCTTTTTATACTACCCAAGTGTCCGTATCTGGTCTCCAACCTGTCTCCGACTCAACCAATCAAACTCCTTGAGTATCCATTCCGACCAATAGAAATCTCGTTCTATTTTCAAATATTGATGAGCCATTTTTAGCTTTCCAATTTTAAATTTATTTGAATTTAGAATAATGTACGCAAGCTGTCCTCATCTTGTCTCCGACCTAACCAATCAGATCCCTTGAATACACATTTTGATCCTACGTTCCTTTTTTAAATATTTTTGATATGTTATTTTGTTTTATGAGTTTTATTTGAATTTGGAACCTGTCTCCAAGCGTTCTCAGCCTATTTACATCATTCAGCTGCCGTGATTCTGAATTATGTTAGTTAGTTAATTATTTAATTTGTTAGATCTAATCTGTTAGTTTTAATCATTTCCAAGTATTGGAAATCTATACATAGAAATGGAATCGTTAGTTTGCTAATCGTGGGGATATTAAGAATCTTAGTTACTGCATAAAACCTCTTAGCATTCACTTTGCTTTTATTAGATATACTTTTGCATAAAATCCTGACTTATTAACTTCATTGACTGGAAGTTCTATAGCTCCATGATCTATGTTTGATAGTCGGAATTTAGTCTATTGAGATATAACTTTTTAGATATTTAATATTTCCAAAAGATGCCCTTAGATTAGATTTCCATCATACTGATGTTATCTATATATTTGTGAACGTAGCGGAACGCATTGTGGACCGTTACACCTTGCCTGCTGCCTACAACGGATTTAGAGGTCTCCACTTCTAGCATTAAATTTTTATATAATAAAATTTCTAGACGAAAGGTTACTTACTACAATAAAACACAGCTACTACATTAATAAGAAAATGGTCATCATTTGCACACACTAAATAATTGCCGATTATTATTATTATTACAACTAGGTATTTATTATTTACTAATAGAAGATACTGCAATTTAGTAGATATTCATAAGTGATAAAGAAATTATCATTAATTTGCTTCCGTAACGAAGTTATGCTAGGTATTATGAAAAAAGTCAAGGTCAAGATTTGTGTTATTACATAAATCTTTAAAAGTTTTAGTTGCACGATAAATAAAACTTGTCTGCCTAGAATTTCTAGAAACTAGAGGTATGTAGAAAAGTGGACTTTTTCGGTATGACCTATATGGTATGTAAAAGATTTTTTTTCGAAACAGATCAGCACAGTCAATATTTGTTGTAACAATTTATAAAATAAAATAGTCCGATTGGACGCTAATAATGTTACGGATTAAGGACTATGGAAATAAACGAATTGTTCCCAATACTTTCAATAGCAAGTATTTGGAACAATGTCATTACAGCAGGTGTTTTTTTTTCAAGAGTACGTATACGGGACCCTCGCGAATGGGGCTCTAAAATGTAGTTGGTGATTACGTACTACTTGGCGTCGTTTATCTTATTGAAAAGAAAATCCTTGTGATTTCGGGTTGTAGTGGAGTGGGGAAGTGTTCAGCAGTGCAAACTGCAAGTCCTACATCTGAGATGATGATGATGGGTACCTACTAAAATACTTATTTCAAAACCACGTTATGATAGGTACCTACATAAAATGTTTTACACTCATATCACCGCACTAGGATTCCCTGCGTTGCGGGAGGCATGCACGCAAAATCCCAACATCTAAGAACGAACATTTTGCTTATCACCTAAGATTTGTCCCGACCAGGGATCGATTCCAGCGTCTCTACCAACTGAGATTAACGGAGCCTGCAGCGATGTAGCACGACGACTCTCTAAATAGGTATTATAATAAGTAAGTAAGTATGTAGTAGTACATACATTTTACATATAGTTAAGAAATTATATATTCTTAGTTTATATATAAAATATTTATTATTATATAATTGTATATATCTATATTAATAATATTAATGTAATATGTCGAATACTCAAGATAGTAGCAGCACCAGTGACGAATATCTGTCTTTCTCTTCCAATGATACTTATAACAGTGGAAACGATAGCTTTGTAAGCATTCCTACGCTAAGTGATACCTTAGCGGCTCAGTTCTCTGATGTGCCTAAGAATTTTAATGTACTCCATATAAATGCACAGAGTATTCCGGCTCATTACCCTGATATGCTGGCATCATTTGACAATACAAATGTACATGCTATACTAGTCTCCGAATCCTGGTTGAAACCTTGTCTCCCGTCCACCTCTTTCTCTCTCCCCGGTTTCATACTTATACGTAACGATAGAACCGGCAGCGTTGGCGGTGGTGTGGCTATTTATCTACGTTCTCATTTTCTGTACTCAATAATAAATATGTCACCACAGCCTCCGCCTTGTGATGCCGGTGAGCATCTCTTTATTGAAGTTTTACTTTCACACACCAAAATTCTTCTCGGAGTCTACTATAGCCATTCCATAAGAGTCAATTACTTCGCATCTTTTGAAAAGATTTTAGAAGATCTTATTCCATCTTATACCCATAATATAATTATGGGAGACTTTAACACGTGCCTTATAAAAAAAGACTTTCGTTGTGCGAATTTGGAATCCATAGTTAATTCTAGCAACATGCACATTTTGCCACTCAACCCCACCCATAACTTTCCAAATTGTAATCCCTCCCTTTTGGATCTTATTTTTGTATCATCCTTACACCATGTTGTTAAACACGGACAATGTTCTGCTGATGCTTTTTCTTATCATGACCTCATCTTTCTGTCGTATAAGGTACGTCCTCCTAAACCTAAGCCTAAGATACTTCTGCAGCGCAGCTTTGGTACAATTGACATGGAAAAACTTCGAAACGATGCTGGTGAAATAGATTGGGTACAAGTTCATAGCGCCAATAATATCGATGACAAAGTATCCATATTTAATTCCACTCTTACACAGCTTTATGACACCCATGCTCCTTTGCGGGCCATAAAAATAAAACACCTTCCTGCACCCTGGTTGACTGAAGACATAAAAAAACTAATGCACAAAAAAGTAGCAGCAAAGTCTAAGTTAAAGCATTGTTCTAATGACGTGAATAAGCAAAAATATATTAAATCTCGAAATCGCTGCAATAGAATGTGTAGGGATGCTCTACGTCGCCACATCCATGACTCAGTAGATAATGAAGATCCAGCTAAAGTCTGGAAGTTCTTGCGATCATTGGGAGTAGGGAAATCACGTCATCATTCAATTCCGCAAGATTTAGATATCAACTCACTCAACCAACATTTCTCTTCGTCATCCAATGTAAATTCAAATGACAAAATAGCTACTTTGACTTATCTCTCTTCTCTCCCTACTCTTGATCACTCACCTTTTGTTCTGAGTCAATTCACTGCATGTGATGTTAAAAAGAGCATACTATCAATATCCTCCAATGCAGCAGGCGGTGACGGCATCAGCCGAAATATGATTGTTCTTATATTGGATGAAATCCTCCCTATCCTATGCCATATATTAAACAATTCTATTTTGGAGGGCACCGTACCATCTTGCTGGAAAGAAGCTCAAATCATCCCGCTTCCCAAGAAATCTAATCCCAAGTCCTTCTCCGAATATCGACCTATTTCTATTCTTCCTTTCCTATCAAAAGTCTTGGAGCGCCTAGTACATAACCAACTCAGTTCCTTCCTCAACCAAAATATGCTTCTTAATCCTCTCCAGTCTGGGTTTCGAACCGGCCATAGCACTGTCTCTGCACTTGTCAAAGTAACTGATGACATCAGACTAGGTATGGATAACAGACAGCTTACCATACTTACCTTACTTGACTTTAGCAATGCTTTTAATTCCGTAGATTTCGACATCCTCCTAGCATTGCTTCGCTCTATAAACATATCTCCATCGGTAATTGAATGGTTTCGAAGCTATCTATTTGGGCGACGCCAACGTATTCGCATTCAGGATACTTTCTCTTCTTGGTGTGAAACAAATGCTGGCGTTCCTCAAGGCGGCGTACTGTCACCTCTTCTTTTTGCCGTATTTATAAACTCTATATCTTTCTTTCTTACTTCTTCCTACCATCTCTATGCAGACGATCTTCAGATATACTCTCAGGCTCCACTAGATCACTTAGCAGATGCTGTTGATGAGGTCAACGGCGATTTACTTCGTATAGCTAACTGGAGTAGATCTCACGGACTTACAATAAACCCAATAAAAACTCAAGTTATCATTGTTGGAAGCTCCAGATTAGTATCGAAGATTGATTTCACAACTCTCCCCGAAATCGTATTTGGTGGTATATGTGTGCCTTATAGCACTCAAGTTAAGAACTTGGGAATAATCATGGATAACTGTATGTCTTGGCAACCACAAATCCAATCTGTAGCACGAAAAATGTTTGCATCAGCAGCCTCCCTTAACAGACTGCGTAACTTTTTACCCACTGCTACCAAAGCTGCACTTGCACAATCTCTCCTTTTTCCCATTCTTGACTATGCTGATGCCAGTTACATAGATCTCACAGAGGACCAGCTTAACAAGCTGGAGCGTCTACAGAATCTCTGTATATTCGGTTTATTTTTGGTCTGCGAAAGTACGACCACGTTTCCGAATTTCGCTGTAAACTTAAGTGGCTCCCTATACGCCTTCGCCGGAATTCTCACATCCTCTCTATTCTGTATAACATATTGTTTAATCCTTCTACTCCCTTTTACCTAAAAGAACGATTTAGATTTCTCCAATGCTCTTCTTACTCTCTTAGGTCATCAGAAAACTTACTTCTAACGACTCCTGAACATTGTACTATATTCTACAACTCTTCATTCACAGTCCAGGCAGTTCACCCTTGGAATGCCCTCCCTACTAGTATCAAACGCGCGCAATCGCTGAATAGCTTCAAAGGTCAAGTAAAAGATTACTATCTCTCCACGTTAAATGCTAATCCCTGACATAATTCATTGATTGATATTATTTTATATTATTGATATTTATGTATGTGTAAGTATATATGTTCATGTATGTTTATAGTATAATATATGTATTATATTATTATTACGTGTAGGTAAGTGTAAGTATTGTTATATTTAAGTGTATTTTTATTAATTTGAATTTTACCCTTTTATCTAGTATTATCTAGTGTTACATCTGTTTCATGTAATACTAGGTAATAATATATTTCTTCATGATGTTGCACCACCGTCCATGTCAATCACGTAATCGCTATCCATCCAAAGGTTGTCTGGAAGAGATCGCTTTTAGCGATAAGACCGCCCATTTGTGCCTACTATTTAAGTTGTTTCCTTATGTTGTATTTACTTTGGTGCAAATAAAGAGTTTTTGTATTGTATAATAATCAAAATTAAACAGTTTCAATTTCTGTTGTAAAATTAAATTTGGCCTCAAAAGTGACGCGACCATGAAATGTATTACGAAAGTTATGGTACTACATTATCAGAATCCGGCGGAAGGTCCGTCTTATCTATTATGCAAAAAAAACATCCCGGTATGTCGACGCAGCAGCATTATCAAAGTTGTAGTTAAGCAGACCGGTATTGGTACCTAACTAAATAAGTTTTGATATATTGTAATTTCTTATCTGTACCTACCTATCTATAACCGTTCGGCACCACGATAATTGCATACCCTTATCTAACGTACTAGTATTTTATCAATAAGTCTAACTTGTTCGACGAAATAGTGTCATAGATATATAATTTAAGTACCTACTTACTATATCTACCAAAATTATTTTGCGTTTCTACCACGCCCGTGTAGAGTAGTTTGCGAAGTGCTTCGTTGTTTGACTTAAATTTAACTTAATGTTCTACGAGTATGTGAACATAAACAATTTATTTTATCACAAGTTAACAACTAGTTAATATGTGAATAAGAGTGAATTGAAAAATTAAAGTGATACCTCGTCATCGGTGCCATTGGAGGGAAAATGGTGACGTACGCATAGCAACTTGACAAGCTGGAACGGATCTCGTTCTATAGTTGGGTTCATTTTTACTGGTGAGTTGGTTTTATATTGTTCACGTGTTAGATGATAGTTACTGCTTATATTTTCATGCCGCTGGTGCTTCCAAAGATTTATATAAGTCTACAAACAATTATTTAGGTTCTTAAACCAGCAAGATAACAGACTTAAAGAACAAAATTAACGGATTTCTTTAATTGTTTGTTTTTATGCCTTGTTCATGAGTTAATAACATTTCATACGTCCTTAGCTGACTTTATAATATTAGACAAAACGCGTGTGATAAATTTGACGTTGGCGTGTGTGTGGCATCTAATACTGAAAATAAAATAGTCCGATTGGACGCTTTGTTTCTATTATTTATAAGCGCGTTCTGCGTGATTATTCTTAGCCAACCTTGATTGCAATAAGTTCAGCCACCTCCAACCTCTTCGAGTTCATACACAATACACATCTACCAGTGTGTTTAAGTTCCAACTAGCGATATTTGAAAGGCGTTTAAAATAGTCAAATTCATTGGAATGGCCCCTATTTATATTTTTAAGTTTAAATACCTGTACCTGTTGACCTTTTTTTTAATGTATGTTAAATTATTCAGGACACCGAAATACGCACCTGGCAGCTATTAATAGTTTTAAAGAACTAAACTAAAAAAACTAGGTTTTTATTTCAACTTATAAAATTGGCGCTAAAACATTATTCATTGGCGGCCCATACGTCGTATGACGTCACTAAGGCAAAAACAAACAGTGTTGTGATTATAATACGTTTTGCTTGCTTGATCATGGAAATGGCGGGAAAAAACCAACAATGACGATTACGGTTTATTTTCTTTTGTGTTTATTTTCAAGTTTTGACGTGTAATAGTGGTGGATTATTAACCGTTGATGTTCACAATGGTGTAAGAGTGTCAATAAAGTGTATAAAATAATGAAACATTCTCTTTGCGTTTTTTTGTCAATCGTGTTAGCAAGTTTTAGTAATAATATAGTATAGTTTATAGTTATAATTAGTAATGTATCCACGTGACTTATACATAACAGTAATTAAATTACTGACTTATTTCTTAGAGCAAACTCTAACTACCTACTTGAAAAAAAGTGTTTACTTAACTCTGCAGTTACTAAAATAAACATAAATTTTAGCCTTTTTTAACTTTTTTATGTAGGGTCTCCCACCTCAAAAGGAAAAATGAAGCCTTATCGGATCAATTTGTTGTCCGTCAGTGGGCCTATCACGAATAACTGCGTAAGTGTAACGTAACGTATTGATTACTTGACGACTGCGGTTCAAGTTAACATGTTCCCACATTATGTTTCAGTTCAATGGGGAATGGTCAGAGTGCCGACTGTTAGCAGCCGAGGAAGGTTCGCTGTTCAGCCACGGCCTAGTCCTTGGAAACGCTACCGCCTGTGCAACTTAGTACTATTGAAATAAACCAAAAACATGAAGACTGGTTAGTATGTTGTCTTTAGAATTAACCTCATTCTCTTAGACACTCACCTCAGCCCAAAATTGTAAATTTTTAGTATAGTCACGTTTAGATACACACTCATATCCGGGGGTATAAGTGCACTTGAATTTCCTGTTTCGGGGAAGGCATGGACACCCACAATAACACAATCACAACATCTAATACCTGAGAACAAACATTTCTGCCCATCTCACAAATATTTACCCAGGCCAGTTATCGAACCTATGGGACACGGCGTTCGAAGGCAGCATCACTGCCAACTGAGCTGACGGGCTTTCACATCGTGAGGGACGTCAACATGGGAATCAACAATTTACTAATTATCTTTACATAATTATTCAGCTATGCACTTATTCCGATTAACTGATCACCAACGCAGAGGCACTTGGGCCACAAACATTTAAAATTTGGCCGTAGATACCGTTTCTGTCGTAATAATCCAATACCGAATGATTTTTGTAAATTTCACATTCAATTTATTTCTGTAATCGTATCCTATAGACCGAGCAAGCGAAGCCGTTGGCGGGTTAGCTAGTACATAAGCGATTCTTCTTCTTGGTCGGTTTATCGTTAGGATCGTGACCACCATGAATGGCCTTCTGGACTATATTTCTCCAGGTATTGCTGCATATCCGTTTGTCTCATAGCAGTTGGTACATTTGCCTTAGATGTCTCTTTGACAACGTCAGTCCACCTGTTGGGAATCTTCCACGACGCTGTTTTTATTCCACGTGACCCACAATAATGAGCTCTTTCTAAGTTGTTAGCGTTTCTTCTGGCCACGTACAAATACGATACGTATTCGATACGTTGTATCCGAAGTATTATAAGAGTCGCTGCAGGCATATAGTAGAGAGCAGAGTTTCAATTTTCAATTCTCTTAGGATACATGCTTAAGTGCGGTGCGCCGTCCATGGAATTCCCAACATTTTATGCCACAGCACCACGTTTCGAATGCCTCGTATACCTATGAGCTTTAAGCGTCCAAGTCTCTGCGGCGTATAGGAAAATAGAAAAGATTAGAGTGCGCATAAGGTTGACCTTAATATTTCGGTTGATCCCTATATTTTTCAAATCGTTTCTAAAATTTAATGTTTTACTGCCAACTGTCGTGACATAGCCATCTGGGCTCTACGGACGGCCTCTTTCTCACATGCGCCATCATCCGAGATTAATGCTCCGTAATATACAAGCTCATGAACTACATCTAGATCCTTAAGTTCATGCGTTCGTTGCATCGTGCCCGCCCTGTCAATGAACATCAGCTTTGTTTTTGACCTGTTGATGTGCAATCCTTGCTCACTCTTTACACCTTTGAGCAGTTTTCTGAGTTCTGCTTCAGGTGTGCCAATTATTGTGGTGTCATCGGCAAACTTCAAGTTTGACTCAATTCTTAAATTTTTTGACTAACCGCCTATATATATATTACGCCTATATATATACGCCTATATTTTAATGCCCCTTTCCCAACCTTCCAGGGTTCTTCTCAAGATCTTCTCTCCGACGAGGTTAAATAGTTGCCAGCAAAATATGCAAGCCTGTCTTACAACACGCTTCAGTTTAAATAGATGAGACAGGAAACCGTCTATTCTGAGTTTATCTGAGTCTGACTCTGCCATCAATGTTCTGCTCGAGAAAGAATGTGCATGAGCACTTTACTCGCATCCGGTAGTCTTCGCATTTGCATGTGGAACCTTTCTTGTGCAAGGGAATTAGCACTGACTCTGTCCAGCCGTCCCGCCACGGTCTTGTTCTCCAGGTTTCTTGTACATTTTTGTACATTTGGTGCAAAAGTTTTGTGCCATCTCTACCCAGGTTCTTCGTCATTTGAACGGTTAACCATCCCCTCCGGCAGCTTTCAATTTTAATTTTGTCATTGCTGCTTCTACTTCGCGAACAAGAATATCCAGCTCCCTTTCTTCAAATGAAACGCTTGTTTCTTCATCGGAACTATCAAAATCACTGTCTGTACCTAAGCTGTTGACTGTACCTTTTGCATCTCTCCAGTAGCTCTACCATGAGTTGGCAACATAAATCTCATCTATAGTCGATACTCGATCTCAACTACCTACTAAGCTTCTGATTGGTGTACTCGCTGTCAATTTTAGTTCTACAATTGACCGCGAGGTGGCACTGTTCTTTTTTCATACATTTTTTAGCTGCAGTCGATACCGAGCGTCGATTGGTGTCAAATTTATTAAGTCATGGTAGACCTACAGAAATTCATCAACGATGGGCGTTTCTTTGTCATTCTCAACATTTTTTGGAACATGTCTTGCGTGTGAGACTGTCTTGACATACATAATTAATCTAACATATAAAATATTGTTAGTAGAAAAAGAAAAGAGCGACGAGGAAAGTGACTCGCAGTCGCTTCCTAAAGCCAGTCCGAAAAAAGACTCCCCCAGGCAGAAGCCGAGCAGTCCGAGGGTAACCAAAACAAGCAGGCGCACTAAGCGTCTCACCAGCCCCATGGTGAACGCGTTGCTCCAAGAAATGGATGAGCACCAACTGTTAGGTAAGTAAGTACATGTTATCGATATAGAAGCTACAAATATATTATTTACAATTTTTGTCTGCCTGTCTATTGTACGCGCATCACTCTGAAACTACAAGACGGATATTGATGAAACTTGACACGGTGATAACTATACTTAATATTATGGTGTGACATATAGGATATGTTTATTCCATAAAACGAAACGGTTCTTATAGCATAGGGGCTAAAATTGTTTAAAATTTTAAGTAAATTAACTACTTGACGGATTTTTATGCAATTATGTCTGTTTAATGCCTGAAAAGGTAACTTAAATGCTTAGCCATGTTTTATCTCTCTATGATATCAGAGTGCAAAAAAAACGGTTTTTAGAGTAGATTATAACGTCGAACACCCTGTAATAGCTAATAATGGCTCTGTAAAGCTTATTTTGAACTCAGTAATCAAATTCCGTTGGCTCAGGCCGCCAGTGTGCGCTTCTGAAATTAACGGGTCATGGTTCGAGTCCCAACCAGTTCAAAGTCTTTTTGGGTTTTAAAACTTTTCGTTTATTTTGTATTCCTAATAATTTTAACCATTTCTATACCGTGATAATTAAAACAAAAGATTTATGAATCAAGCGCATGTAAATTTACCTACGTCTCTGGGACGCAAAGGGTTAAACCCTACGAAGAAATAATAACAGGAAGAGTAACTGCCTTAAAAAAACGCATTTCATTTGCAATTAAAATAGCCTAAGCGGTTATAAAATTACTGGAATATAAATATTGTATGTCCGATAAGGACCAAACTGTTGAGGAACTATTGTTATACCTCCATTCTGTACCTACAGTTCATGCAATAAATTATTTCTAATTTCTGATATGCGCCATACGATCGACAATAGGCGGGCGATTCGAGTCACCTAGGTATAATTAACAAAAAATAATTGAGTATTTAAGAATGTAACATGCTTTTTTTATTTTTGTTGTACACCGCCGGGTTTTTTTTTGTCTTCTGTTCCAACGAGTACAACACTGTAAAGAGGATACAGATCTGAACTGAAATATTTAGGCAGATTTAAAGGCGGATTTTGGATTTTGTCTCAATATTCTGAAAAACTCGCAAATATTTATCCTTGTCACTAACCGCAGATGTAGATACAAGTTATAATTTTTTGAAAGTTTTTAAAGTAAAAGGGGGAAACACTCATGTAGGTATACAAATCTGATAACTCCAGCTACAGTTTCAACCTCGCATGAAGCGTGCGAAGCGAAACGCAAATCTTATTATCAATGTAATCTTTAGAAAAAGAAGAAACCGACGAGGCTGACGAGTCTGAGTCCAAGGCTTCCGATACAAGTGGAGAAGGCACACAGGCGCCGGTGGCAAGCAGCTCTGGCATCACCGGAGGACAAAAAAAGGGCGTTAGGCTTCTCAGCAACGCGTTGCACGAACTACGCAAGGAAATGAGTGAGAACTCACAAAATGTTACCTACTTACCTTCTAGCAACTAATACTGATTTATACATTAATTTAGCGATTAAGATAGAGATGTGATATTGCATTGTAAGTAGTTAAAGTTCTTGGCAGATAAATACACCAGGACAAGATATTTTGCTTCAAAGCGGAGTTTGTCTTTAGTGCGTTGCAACTTGTGCTAGATGAGAATAAACTACCATGTCTCGCGGGCTGAAGGGGTTAGTAGAAGTGCAGTACCCTATATAATATAAAGCTCTAGTAGACACTATAACTATTTTGAGTAGTATGGATCCAGGTGAATGAGTAGCCCACCTCGTCTGGGTTCCTAAATAGTAAGAGTGTGATAAAGATAGACCTAGTGAAATTAGCAAAGAATGATCTTGGATGTATGAAAAGCTGTCACTCAGGTTTAGAAAGATTTATTTATTAGCATCGACACTAATATATTATAAAGCGGAATGATATGTATTTTTGTATGTAACGAATAAACTTAAAAAATACTGTACCGATTTAAAAAAATCTTTTGCCTTTTTCTAACGGCACTTCTGCCGCTTTTTAGCTACATTATCACTGAGTAACATTGGCTAGGTATATAATATTTTCAAAAACATTAGGGTTCCTATTAAAAAATGGATAATGTGTGGTAACCCAAGGTGTGACAAACATATCAAAAATCATCCTGATGCCGCGTACAGACCAAGCGAACGAGAGCGAGCGAAGGGTAACGTGCGAGCGCAAACGAATCAGTGTGGACGTCATGCCGTACGCAAGCGAAGCCAAACGAGGGTGTTCGTTCGCCTTCGGCCGTGCTCCAGTGGCTGTCGGTACATCAAAGAGAAATGGAACGAACGTACGGCCGCGGTATGGACAGACGAGCGAATGCTCATTCGTTGCGGCGGTTGGACGCAACGGACGTTTCGTTCCAGCGAATAAATTGTATGTATTTACGATTATGGAATGGACTAAGATACGAGTAGATTGCTAATGGTCATAGAGCTCTATAAGCAGAAACCGAGGCTTTGAAACCCTAAGCATGCTGAATAAACGATAAAAAAAGTAAACAAAATCGACGATTGCTTTCATTTCATTTCATCATAATCAGCCCATTATGTTTCTACTGCTAGGACTCGAGCTTTCTCTCGGAGAAGGTTGGGCCATAATCCACCACGCGGGCTCAGTGCGGCTTGGAGGATAGGCTAGTGGCCAACCCATGTCGAAGTTTTCCGGCCGCTCGAAGGCCTTCGATACATAGCCTAACGACGGTTGTCTTAAGACAAACAACCGAGACCGATGGATTAACGTGCTCTCCGAAACACGGGAGCGCTCAGATAAACAATGCCACTAGTGGTCACCCACCCAAGTCTTGACCACATCAATTGTAGGTTAAGTTGTTGATCACTTCATCGTTGATTGTAACATTGGTTAAAATCGCTAAGTCAAACTCCGCTGCGAGCGCTTCCACTCAACACACACAATTTCATTTAACAACCACATAAAATCCTTCTAAAATTGATCATTTTACTTATTGTAATCTAGCTCTTTTTGTAAGTCGTTCAATACCTAGTTCGGTTCCATCATAAAATATTTTTTTAAATAACGACTACATCCACCAGCGCCACCGTTTTCGTCCATGATCACAAAATACAACGTGAGTGACACGTAAAATACAATGAGATTAACTGTAGAGGCGTTTTATTCCTTGAATATGAAGTTTACACATGGCAAATTTTATGCTACATATAGCTTTAGTACACAACTCGCACAATGACATTAACTACACTGACAAGGTTAAAAGAACACGAAGATATATTAATTCTAGTTGTCAAAGAAGGGATCAACATATTATTAACAACGTTCGCCTGTGGCCGACCATTCGACCGCCAATGACAGCCTCGTTCTCTCTGTCGCTCGATACTTGTCTCGTTCGCGTAAGTGGCGAAGCGGCAACGTCGCAGGATTTAATTTAGATTAATATACAATTTTTTTTAATTTTTAGTTTTTGATAGATAAAATAGAAAAACAATACTTAAAAATGAAAAGATACATCATTCTTGTTTTTACACTCGTCCCAGTAGTTCTGCAGTTACTGAACACACAAGTAGGCGTTTTTTCCTAAATGTTGAATACGCGCTGCCTTGTTGCCAGACAGGCTGGAACTAAGTTGACTCAAGACAATTAGCTTGTGTTGATGTCGCCAAGCCTAGCGCAGTATGACGTATCTACCTCCATATATATATAACCGCATTGGAGTCAAGCTTCGCCGTGGTTCGCCGATTGTCGACGAACTTCAATACGTTATTTTATTGTGGACACGACAGCGAAATCAAGCGAGCGTGCGATACTGATCGGCAAATCCCACTCGTTAGCATTCGCTCGGTCTCGTTCGCTTGGTCTGTATCCGGCATTATATCGCGTCCGCTGCGGAAACTATTGGCAATAGAGCAAAGTGATGTGATGTGGTTTTATAGTAAACACCAATATCTACAAAAAGTCTGCAATACCATATGTCTTACAGTTTTTTAGTTATGTCACATTAACTACTTTTCCGTGTTAAAATATGCAATATTAACGCCGGTACCAACTAGGCCACATTATACCTGGTGTCAATCCTTGTCTACTCTAATAATAAAAAGAAAAGATTTGATAGTTTGTTTGTTACTCATAAACGCAAAAACTACATAACTGGTTCAAAAAATTCTTGCACTAGTAGAAAGCTATACCTATTAGGTATGCCTGAGTAACATACGCTATATTTGATTCATCATCATCTTCATTCATCACCGTGCTAGTAAAACCGCAGAGCGCAGCTAGTTTGAAATGAATTGCTAATGTTCTCACCTAGTGTAAATGCATTACAAATTCATTTAAAATCTAAGAAACAACACGCTTCCTAAAGGTTAACCTTGTGGAACCACCTTATTTACATTCTTAGGTTCGTGTTTTTGTAATTATCCTCTACCTACACACTATCATTGATCTTTCATTGATGTTTCTAAAATTATTTGAGTATAGATGTCCACTATGAGCTCCAAAGCTCTAGATTCTAAAGCTTACGCATTTATGCAAGCTATATTTATATAAACTATATAAAAAACTATAAACCAAACAAAATATAACACTGAATCGAAACCCTTCGCTTCGGTAGATCTATTACAATTCTTGCGTTTTTAGCTGCAGCAAGTTTAGTCGTAATAAGTATATTCTTTTGTACATTCTCTACTTATACATCACTTACAAGTTACTATTGCATATTTTATTATGAAAATAGTTCATCACCATCATCTCAGCCACAGGACGTCCACTGCTAAACATAAGCCTCCCCCATGATTTTCCAAAAGGACCGGTTGGAAGCGGCCTGCATCCAACGTCGTGCTGCGACCTTTCTCAGGTCATCTGTCCACCGTGTCGGTGGACGCCCTACGCTGCGCTTGTCGGTCCGTGGTCTCCACTCCAGAACCTTTCGGCCCCATCGGCCATCTGTTCTGCGTGCTATGTGCCCTGCCCACTGCCACTTCAACTGGCTAATCTTCAGAGCTATGTCGGTGACTTTCGTTCTTCTACGGATCTCCTCATTTCTGATTCGATCACGTAGAGAAACCCCGAGCATAGCCCTCTCCATAGCTCGTTGTGCGACTTTGAGCTTATCTATGAGGCCTATAGTAAGAGACCACGTTTCAGTGCCATAAGTCATCACTGGTAGCACACATTGGTCGAAGACTCTTGTCTTGAGGCACTGAGGTAATTTGGACGAAAAGACTTCGCGAAGTTTCGACGATTGACCTCTTTCTCGAAATTGGACCTGCCTAGTTTGACTGTCTGTCCCAGGTAGATGTACTCGTCAACAACTTCGAGAACTGAGTTCCCAACTGATATTGGGGTAGGTACAACATGGGCATTAGACATAATTTTCGTCTTATCCATGTTCATCTTAAGACCTACCCGTTCGGAAACTCGATGGAGGCCTTCGAGCATTGTACTGAGGTCTTCCATGGATTCTGACATGACTACAATATCGTCGGCAAATCGAAGGTGAGTGATGTATTCGCCGTTAATATTGATGCCAAGTCCTTGCCATTCCAGAAGCTTGAAGGCGTCTTCCAATGTAGCGGTGAACAGTTTCGGAGATATAACGTCTCCCTGTCTCACGCCTCTTTGCAATGGAATTGCCTTCGAACTCTGCTCATGTACTCGGACTGACATGTAGGCGTTTTGGTACAAACACTTCAGCACTTCAATATACCGATAGTCAAAACGGCACCGCTGGAGAGACTCAAGCACTGCCCACGTCTCGATCGAATCAAAGGCTTTCTCATAGTCCACAAACGCTAAACAAAGAGGCAAGTTATACTCTTCGGTCTTCTGTATAACTTGCCGTAGCGTGTGGATGTGATCTATGGTACTATAGCCTTTTCGGAAACCGGCTTGTTCCGGAGGCTGGAATTCATCAAACCTGCGACTGAGACGGTTCGTTATGACCTTCGAAAACAGCTTACAAACATGGCTCAAAAGCGAGATGGGTCTGTAATTTTTAAGTAAAGTGTTGTCACCTTTCTTGAAGAACAGCACCACCACGCTTTTGTTCCATGCTTCTGGCGTTGAACCTTCGAGTAAGACGGTATTAAAAAGCTTCTGAAGGACTTTAAGTACCGGTGTTCCACCCGCTTTCAGAAGCTCAGATGTGAAACCGTCATCACCAGGCGCCTTGTTGTTCTTAAGCTGTTTCAAGGCCATTCTAAACTCGTACAGGCTGATGTCCAGGATATCTTCGGTATAGTGTCGGGTCAGCTTGGCCTTGACCGAGCTGCTAACAGGTTTAGCGACCGAGGTGTATTGCTGTCCGTAGAAACTCTCTACCTCTCCTAATACTTCTGCTTTGGTCGACGCTACACTGCCGTCTTCTCTCTTCAGCTTCGTCAACTGGCCAATAGACATGTCTCTCGCAAACACTTTGGAGCTTTTTTTCCGCTCTATCGTCTCTTTAATACGGTTTGTATTAAAGATCCGGATGTCGTGTCGCAAGGACTTCCATATTCGTCTATTGAGCAGCCTATATGCTTCAGCATCATCCGAAGACTGCAGTTTCAGTGAGCGTCGTTCAGCCATGAGGTTGAGGGTATCGTTAGAGAGTTTCTGTGGCCTATCTGTACGGCGGGGTTTAAAGTGTTTGGAACCCACTGTATGGACAGTTTCTACTAACCTGTTATTGATCTCGTCCACTGAAGCGATGTTCTCAAGGCAATCGAAGCGATTGGATAGCTCAAGTTGAAAGCTTTCGGGGTCTTGAATACGGGCACGAGTGGGTCGGAGCGTAGACTTCATCAGACGAGACCTCTCCAGTTTGACATTAATATTCACCGTGCCTCTTACCATTCGGTGATCACTACCGGTTTTAACCCTGTTGATCACGGAAACATCAGTGAATATTTGCCTTTTGGTGGTCATAATGAAGTCAATCTCATTTCTCGTGGAACCATCGGGACTCAGCCAGGTCCATTTCCTGTGAGGTGGCTTCGGAAAGAAAGAGTTCATCATAAAGAGTCCCTCTTTCTCCAGGAAGTCGGCCAACCTCTGTCCCCTACGGTTCCGTTGTCCATAGCCAAATTGCCCCACTTTCAACTCATCCTCGCTTCTCTTACCCAACTTTGCGTTGAAGTCCCCCATAACAACTAGAAAGTGCGTTTCAGAGGTATGTATGGCCCGACTAATGTCCTCATACATATCCTCCACCTCATCATCCGGGTGCGACTTCGTCGGTGCGTATACCTGAATGACCTTCAGCGAATATCGTTTGGATACTCTGAGTATTAGGTATACGACCCTATTGGTAACGCTATCGATCGTAACTATATTGTTAGTAAGGGACTTGTGGACGAGAAAACCGACACCACCTTGGGACTGTAAAAAAGTAGGTTACCTGATTTTAGGGTTATCGTGTCCTCATTCGCTCTACGGACTTCAGATAACCCCACAATGTCCCAGTGTAACTTACTCATTTCTTCTTCCAGCTCATATATCTTCTCGTCTGTCCTCATCGTGCGTATGTTGTGTGTCACCAGGGCCAGTCGTCGTCGTTGGGGGTGGTAGCCGGGCGTCTGCCGGGGATTCTTAGCACCCCCTGCCCCACCGTTACCGTGGCCGCTACCGTAGCCAGGAATAGCGGGGCTGCCGGGGACTGGGGGCCTGGTTCCTAATGTGTCCGTCATTGGGGGGATTTCGCCAATACTCGCCACGCTTGGCAGGTGGGTTGGCGAGCGCAGTTTTGGGGTTTTGATACTGGGAAGGTGCTGCTTCCGATTGTTATCCCTTAGCAGATTTCTACACACCCACGGGTAGAGTTGGGGGGGTACTATTCTAAGCCGGTACCCCACGGCTAATAGTTATTGTGATATAATTGTAATAGTTATATATGTATGGAATCACTGACTTTTTTGTAGATATGAAAGTCTTCTACAAAACTGTAGTACATCACTTTGCTCTATTGTTAATAGTTTCCGCAGCATACGCGATATAAGGATTTTTTGGATGTTTCACACGGGTTAAATTTCGAAGTTTTCATATGGATACTTTTTGAAAATATTCTATAGCCTATGTTCATCAGAGATAATGTAGAATTCTAATGGTGAACGATTTTATCAAATCGGTCCAGTATTTTCGGAGCCTATTCAATTCAAACAAACAAACAAATTTTTCCTCCTAGTAATATTAGTGTAGATACTCGTACATACGTTTTAAATACGAGTACAAATGCACCTAAATAATGCAAACACGGGTTTCGTTTTGATTTTTTTAGATCAGTTTTATAATGTTATTCGGAGGCAGTACAAGCACGACTCTTGCCTGGTGTTAAGTGGTTATCTCTGTCTAAATGCATCATGTCACAAATGACGAAATTTGAAGGTGGACGCGGTGATGTCGCAGCGGAAAAGGACTGTCGGTATTGAGAGGCGCCGTTGTCTCTATCCTCTGCGGCCGAAGTAGCAGGCGGTGGGGCTACTCACCTGACTCATCGTAGGGGGACTTAGGGCGCCCAGACTCGGGGGAGTCTGGCGTCCATTTGCGGGTTTGGTCCCCCGAGGCGGTTGCGGAACGCCAAGTGTTCTGGCGTTCTGGCAAGTTGTGGCAAGAGAGATGTGCGAAATCTGTCCCGCGTTCCCGCCAAAAGCAGCAGTGACGGAACACCGCAGAGGTGTGTTGGGTATATGCTGCACTTCTCGCAGAGACTCTAACATAACCACCGTGCTCCCCCGGGGCCGGTGGTAACTATAAAGGATTACTCTGCTCGTCGTATTATTCGCTGAAATTAATATTGAATCGAGATATGTGTTCATCCATTGAGCCGAACAACATAACGATACACATTCACTAATTTACAAACCTTCGCATTTGTAATATCTGTATGGTTTCTTTCCAGGTTTTGACGACATTATTCAGTTGGTAAAGAAATACGGCTGTATCAACATTAATAGACAAAAAGTAAAGAAAATGGCCAAATCAGACATCGCAGTAATTTCTCCGACGATACTTGAGGGTACTACTGACAATACAATGCTCAGTACGAGTGAAGAAGACCCTAGTTGGTTTGAAGGTGAGCATTATGTCCATCGACGTCCGTCGGTAATAAATTTATGATTTTTGGCATCCAAGTGATGCGTTTTCACAAGTTAGATATGTAGTTGTCAATTACTCCTATTACGTATATGATCACGTTAGGTACGCTAAAGAATGATTGGAAAACTTCAGAGTCGAGAGGCATGCGTAGAAAGAATGTTTTAATGTTTCCATCACCATCAACAGGGAAATCTTCACCGCGTTCCTTGGCATAATAAGGAATGACCCGTTAACATTTGAAAGCTGCGCACACGCGTTGGTGGAATGCACAATCCACCCATATATTCTAGCGACTTCCAAAAAGGAGGAGGTACTCAATTCGACTGTTTTTTTTACGTTTGTTACCTCATAATTTTCGATAGGGTAAACCGATTCTCAAAATACTTTTTTTGTTTGAACTTTGCTTCCCGGTGGTCCCATTTATCATCTCATCTCTCATTATCAAATATTAATTTTATCGAATTCGGTCCAGTAGTTTTTGAGTTACACTCCAATAACTGAATAGAATGGAACCCGGTATAAAAAATTTCAAATTGTACTTGTTATTGTGATTAGTTGAAAATACAGATTTTGAAAATTCTAGCTACATGTTAAAGAGATCTACGCATCACAAGAATTTAGAAAAAACAAACGTTTGGAAAAATTAAAATTAAAGTGATCATTGAAGCCGTACGTGACGTTCCACCAAAATCTCTTGGTGGAGGTAGTTTTACAATAATATCAGTAATGCTGACGAAAGATATATACATATATCTTCTTTTTCAGGAAAATGAACAAAAAAACTTGTAAGGTGTTCCTTTCCCTTTCAAAAATCGTATAGTAAACCGATTGCCCTGCTTATCTACAATTTCTCCTACGACTTTACTGAGAAGGGGGTTTTGAACGTTGTTCAAAACTGCCCAAATATACAAATCAATCAATATTTGTCAGAAAAAAATTAACATTAGATCTTTATCGTATAACTTGCCAAGAATTCAAGTGCCTAATGAAGTACCTAGTAAAAATGATTAGGTGTTAGTGCTTCTGGGTCATTTATGTCGTCTGATACGTGAGTTAAAGGTCTACTATTAACTATTTATTCTGCTTCTACTATTAAAGTTGCTAAAGTCTCTTCACGAGGTGCTCTTTCGTGAAGCGAGGCCTAAAGGGCTCTTTTAATGGACTGTACTAGTCTTTTCCAGGTGCCTCCCATATTAGCGGCAGTTGCTGCTTGTCAATACTTGTATCTTTCATTAATCTTATCCAGACTTTCTTCAATTCAGATTCAGCCCCTTTAAAATTGGTGCCATTATCTGAATAAATTTCGGTTGGACATCCCCTGCGACCAATCATTCTTCTAATAGCCATAATGACTGAGTCTGAGGTAAGGCTAGCCGCAATTTCTACATGAACCGCGCGTGTTACCATACACGTGAATAAAGCTCCGTACCGTCTCCCTATGGTAACTTCTATCGGTCCAAAATAATCAAGACCGCAGTGGGTAAATTATTGGAGAAGATGGCATAGCACGTTTTATTTTGCAGAATTAACAGTGATGCGCTGGTAATCTTAGCGTGAATCTCAATTCGCTGATATAATACTTTTGTTTAATTTCGTTTATAACAGTTTCAGTACTAGCATGGTTTTGTTGCTTGTGATAATGTAATATAAGTAATTTCGTATAAGGGTGTGAATGATCGAGTATGATAGGTCTCTTGCAGGCCTCAGCAACATCAGGTACTAAATCGATTCTCCCGCGAGCAAGAAGCAAATCGTCGCTGTCTAGATAAGGGCATATTACTAGTTGAATTATGCTATCTTTAATTCTGATATTTTCAAATGACTGATATCTTTAGTGTAGCTGTCAAATTGTGATTTTCTGATAAGATGCTTTTCAGGTTGGTCTTATAATTCTGTTGTTAGTTGTTGATCATTTATCTCATCTACACTTATTGACTAACAACAAAACGAGGGCCATGGTACGAGTGAGTCTCTGTAATGATGAAAATCTGGCAATATCCGGTTCAGCAAATTCGGTCTTTTGAACCACGATATGGACTCTTTCCTCTATTATAGCTTCTACAGTAGGTTTCGGGGATGGTTTTTCGACTGGCCATTGATCTTCTGGTGAATATAAAAACATTGGATCGATAAACCATCTGTCATCAGGGGAGCTATTTCCATTGAAACGGTGATGACAGTTCGTCAATGGCTCCGAGACGATAGCCAACATAGGGCTTATATTTTCTAGGGTAAGACCGGATCCAGGCTAATGTGGTAGTCGAATCACTCCAAAAGTACTTTTCATGAAGGTTCCAAGTTCTTCTTCTCCAGTTTTTGAAAGTCTTGCACCCAAAACTGCTGCTTGTAGTTCAAGTCTTGGGATGGACATAGGCTTGAGTGGCGTGACTTTGGCTTTGGATGAAACTAACGCTACGTTGACTTCTCCATCTTCGTATTGGTAAAGTAAGTAGTACGCGGCGCAATATGCTTTTGAAGTGCGTTGAACCTCGACGAGTAACAGCGTGGTATTTTACATTGTTTTATTAAAGTCAATTCTTGTATCTACTTTTTCAATTTTAGAAATTGTTTTTCTTCTACCTTTTCATCCCATTTCACCTCTGGTTCCACATTTCTTGTAGTAAGATTTTCCTTTAATAGTAAGGGGGGTGACCAGTCCTATAGGATCAAAAACGCTCATGATGCCTGATGCATTTGGCGCTTGGTACCATACCTAAGGTTTTGTTCTTTTGACCACTTTCTGGTGTCAGGTCTATCATTGCTTGAGCTCTTTTTTCTTCCGGTATCGCATTTAAAGCTACTTACGAGTTGCTAGCCCAGCTGCTAATATCAAAACCGCCTTGGCTGTGTATAAATATTATTTCGGTTGCTTGTTGTATAGCATCACATTCTAAATCGAAACTATCTAAATAATCGTCTACGTAATGATTAGCAATAATGGCTTTAACGGATTCTGGATACTTCGTTTCAAATTCGCGTGCATTAGTATCTTTTACATATATTACGGAGCATATTTTTTTCTGACACAAATCAAGAGATATAACATTTATTTTAAGCTTATTGATAATGCAAACGTACTAATTTTGAGCCTTAATTATGAAGGTACTATGGTTACAAAGAATGCCAAATTTATCAAGATAAACTTTTGAAATATTGTATTTTACTTATAAAATGTTCAAAGCTGCCCCCTCTCCCTACGTTCTACTAATAGATTTTACTTTCTTTGGCTTAGGTGTATATGTAAAGTATATCTATGGATTATGTTAACTTTTTATTTATTTCAGTATTCAATTAATTTAAGAAAAATATTTTACAGGATTACCGAAATTAGTGACGACCAAGGAGCAAGCGATGTCAAGGCAGGCCATGAAACGCTTAAATAATTACTACAACTCTACAATGAAAAAGCTGCAATCTGATGAGATCTCGAAAAACGATCGCGGGAAGAAAGTTATAAGTCAGTTTAAGAGAGATCTATTGAGACTTCTTATATCTAATCATTTTAATGAAACATACTTCAATAGGAAAGCAGCTGAAGGCCGACGCTTGTGCAATGAAGACGGTTTATTTAAATGCAATGGTGCATGCAAAAATAACAAACACATTAACGAAGATCAACATATCACCAACCCGTATAGAGACTTAGGACGTCGTCTAAACTTCCAATATTGGCAATTGGACCATAAAATAGAGCAAAAATCGATAAAACGGGAAATTTTGAAAACCATCAAAATGTTGTCCCGTGGTCATTTCAAATGCATTTCGTGTTCAGAGGATCATCATGGACGTGAGGATTTAATTGTGGCAGGGCGAGTGGACTCTCACAGATATTATTCACAACTATTCACAACAGATAATTTGCAGCTTGTTTACGGTCAATGCCATATCAAAAAGAAACATGCTGGCATGTTCTCGGGCGTGTATGCACTTTGCGAAAAATGTTACGTGATGCCGGAATATATAGAGACGGCTAATATAAGTGGGGTAAAATACAGACGTTTGCGCGACATCGCCCTCGGCCGCGCGGATGATACCTAGTCTAATGGAGTTCCAGCTGGTCTGCGATCTAGTCTTACCTACTATTTTTTTATAAACCCTGTGGCCTTCACATTAGTATTCCTTGTGTCGTGGAAATCAGTAGGTAACTTAAAAATTCGTTTCAAGTTGGTTGAGTTACAAGTGTTACATAAAGAAATTATTCCAAAACACGCCGTTATTACAGTATCAGCGAACACGTCTACATAGAGTAACTTGTCGTAATTAAATATGAAACATCTAAATGTTAGTGTGAGTATTGTAATCAAATAATAACACATTTATTAAATAGAGACACACGACATCGCATTAGTTAATCCGGTGTACCTCTGAATTTCGACAAGATTAATACTTCGACAGTCCCTTACTTCGAAAAACATAGTTCGATAAGGATATAAGGCAGCACTTTTGGGATCCAATTCTTGTCAAATATATATCCTGTCGAAGCAATGACTTGTCGAAATCTGTTTTTTTTTCGAAGTAAGCGACTTGTCAATGTATTGAACTTGTCGAAATTCAGAGGTACACCCCTCCGAATACAGATTTCGGTTAATTTTGGCAAGGAGATGGATTATATCTCGGGGATATAGGATACTTGTCATCATCATCCATCACCACGTGGATGAAACCTTGGGGAGCAGCTAGTATAATAAATTCATTCGTGACTATGGTAGTTCTTATTCTGTTAATACGAAAATCCGTATCCGTGCTCCGTAAAACTTGTAATTGCAATTGTATGTTAAGTTTTACATCAGTTTGATATAAAACCGACGTCCAAATTTGAACTAAAAATTCCCACAATTGAACATAAATGATAAGACAATCCTTCGCTAGCGTTATTTTAGACTTTAGCATTAACATTGTAAAAGCGTGCTGTCCACATAGAGAAAGGGGCTGGTTTCTCATTCCATCAACTATAAGAACTACCATAATTTAATAAAAATATAACTTAGTTAGTTGGTTTGTTTGGTGTTCGTTAATTAAAAGTATAACTGCGCCCCGTGGTTTCACCTGCGTGGTGATGTTGAAAATGTTTTTTTGATTTTTAAATCATCCCATTATCAGAGTGACCAAGACAAAAAAGATTTATTCTAATCGATAAATCTGTATGCGCGTACATACATCACGTCGATTTATTTTTATTTATACATAAGAACATAATATTGTGTCAGGTTGTATACTAATTTATTGTACTTAATTTTAAATTCTCGATTACATTGTATTTTATTCATATTCATAATTTTTGTTTTTATAAATTATTTTACTCTCATTTTATCTCTATATCTTACTACCGACTTTCCGCGATTTCGTTCGCGTAGATATAATTATATATATACAATCAATCAAGAATATTCTCAGCACAAACAAAAGAATAAACTTAACTTGGGTTATATCAACCCAAAAATTCGAATCAAATTCGAAGTTTGAAATTTAAGCCATTATTTTACATACCTACTTTTTCAGCCAGTCTTTTTAATAGCGGATCATAACAGATCTTTATTTTTATTTATTATAGAGACTTGATCCTTTTAAGAAATTAAGAAACAGGATCGATTGCCAATATTATAATAAATATAAGTATATATATATATATATATATATATATATATATATATATATATATATATATATACTACCTACTAATATTATAAACGCGAAAGTTCGTGAGTATGGATGTGGGGATGTGTGGATCTTTGTTACTCATTAACGCACAATTAATTTTATTTTATAATTATTGTTTACTGATTGATATACTAAGTATTAAAATGTACTCAAATAATACTATTATAGCAATTGCGTTTGACTATGTACATATTTTTTGACATTTTGGTATAAAGATAGATATGCCCTTGGAGAAAAAATAAGCCACTCGAAGTACTAATCCTACGCAGCGTAGTCGCGGGCACCAGCTAGTATATTATATATATCGCCTCTTTACAATGACAATGTGACATCTCATGAAAATCGTTTTTTTTATTATTGAAAATTTAAAACCGCCGTGTCGAATTTTATTATCCACAAAAACGCGGTATTTTTTAAGTGAATGGTTGCCGAAGCACAACAAAAAGATACAACAACTCCGTGTCAATTGGCATTATCACGTTGTCTCTTTCGGTGAAGCGGTTAACTTCGACAACGCGACGAGTTAGTATGGCTCGCAGGCTCGCGCGCTTACAAGGTGAAACGCTCCCACTTTTCACAAAAAACGTGAGATCACAATTATACCACGTTTTTATTGCAAATGTATTTTTCTACTTGTTATTAATAATAACGTGTTATAACTATTTGACTCGTTACTATTGTAAAATGTGTGTTTACATAGGATGAGATAAATTATCTTGACACGTTATTCGTGAAAATGTAACTCGTTTTCTTGGTGATATTTTATAGTAAAACGATGTTGTTGATAAATAATTTAAGGATGCATAGTAATATTATATTTTATTCCGTTTTTCTCGAAATCCTTTCATTCTGTACGTTAAATAAGCCGAACTGTTACATTGTACATGCTAAAATAAAATTACTATATGCACTTATTTTTCGAGATGGCTTCACGATCTAAGAAACTTATCGAATTAGCAACTGAAGTAATTACTAATTTAAATGTACCGCAACATCATAACCATACTCAAACAGACCTTCAACAAGTGAATAAAATTGTTATTATTATTTTATCTAATTACTATTACGATATAACAATTTAATAAACTCTTACTTAATTATTTATTACGGATCAGTTGAATTTTGATGAATATTGTCTTCTTTTGAATTTAAAAAGGTATGTTATTGTGTTTTTTGTCCTTGACCTTGAATATTTATTATAATACACTATATTTGTAGATCTATCTATCTATCTATATTTGTAGATGAATAACCGGACTGAACACAAGGCAATATTGGTACTCAGGTAGATCAGAGATCTAAAATGCTGGTACTTCCAGCACTCCAACAATAGAAAACACTAAGAAAATATACGAGTATTATATTCAAAGCATCACCAGAAGGTTGATTAAATTTTCTCGAAAAAGTCTAAACCATTTTTGTTTGTTATGTAGGTAACTAGCATATAATTGTTTTGTTATTTTTATATACTTAGACAAAGACAATGCATTACATTCAGATCAACCTCATTGTGATACGACTAGTAGCAGCAGCAGTTTTTCGAGTAGTTCAAGCAGCTCATCTGTATTGATAAAGTATTGGTCCGTCTAATAATGGTAGCGAAGGTAGTTGCGTTAAAGATAAAACAGGATTATGATAATATGATAATAGTAATTTACCTATATAATAAACACAAATAGCATTATCTCAGTTAAAGATCCCGATTTTCTACATATTCACCCAACTGAAACGTGTTGAGTGTTCTTCTGATCTGATGAAGAACTAAACGGCACCGCCAACTGGAGTAATATCCGAGTTGATAAAGATAATGTAACTTCAATAATTTCAAGTAACCACAATGACACATTTTTTTAAAGAACTGATGTTATGACTGCAAAAGACAATGAAATTGTCGTCAACAATCCTAGCGTGACAACAGGTTCTCTTGCGATAGACAGTGAATTTGCTGCCGTTGAAAGTCCTAGCAGTAACCCAACAGTTCCAACAACCCCTACAAATAGCCCAAATAAAACTAGTAGAAAAAAAAACCGAATTAAGCAAACTGGAAGGTAAATTGCAAAACGCCCGAGATATAGTGGAAAGTGTTATGAATCTACTAAAATCAAAAATAATACTAGATTGTAATTTAAATTCTGCTTGGAAAGCTAATTTTAATTTCCAATGTGGGTCAAAATTTTCAGAAGAACAGAGACAGAAAACTTTGAACGACTACTGGAGCATAGGTGAAATAAAGAAACAACGGGCCAATGTACAGATAGGTACAGTTACCCCAAAATATCGTTTCGTCGAAGTTGATTTAGTGGGTCTGAGCTGAAGCTGAAAAAGAAAACTATGAGAAAAAACTATCCCGTAAAAAAAATAAAAATATATAAAAAACAATACCATTTATAGTGCGCTTCGGTAGAACAAAAAGTTATATATGCGTTTAAACTTTTTGTAAATTTCTTCATAGTTAAATATAATAATAATTTTAAGAGAAATACATACTTTCTTCATTACGATTGATCTTGTATCTTGTGTTGATTATAAGTGTAGGTATGTCATACTATAACATTATTCACGACACGTTTTTAATTTGGAAATACAGAATTGATGTATTTTTATTAACTTATCACATTCGCTAAAAGAAAAATTTATCATCTTCAACGTGATAATTCAATGTATAACAAGTATTTTTTCACATATATTCAAAGAAAACGTGACATATATTCCTCTTTTTTTACAATAACCAAATGTATGCTGAGAACCTATTGGAATGTTCCTTCTGTGTGTTTTTTTAGGAACCTATATAATTAGACTAACAAATTAATTGTACACCTACAGTAAAAATATCAATATTTTAGATTTTATCTAAATTTAAAAGTTACAAAGTGGCCTCCTGTAAAATTAGGGTTTTTGAAATGTCACATTATCATTGTAAAGAGGCGATATATATATATATATATATATATATTATATACAATAAATCTACAATTTTCTCAGCACAAACAAAAGAATGAACTGATATAATCGAATTAGAAGTTTGAAATTGAAGCCTTTTTTTACTTACCTACTTTTTCAGCCAGCCTTTTAATAGCGGATCATAGCAGATCTACCCACAACAAAACAATTGGCTAATTTAAAAGTTCGACTTCTTTACCGAAATGTATGGGAAAAGATTTTCGCGATTTCTGACATTTTTACTCAAACCTTAGTCGGTCCAGTATATACTTTGTATCCTTATAAGAAACAGGATCGATTGGCATCAAAAAAAAGGTTTTCTGTAAAATTGCCATTTTTTATTTTTTTTTCCAAAATCTGTAAATGCAAAAAAAACCTTAAAGAAAATCATTCCTATCGAAAATTAATAATCCAAGTACTGACTGTTATTGCACCTATTTTATTTATTATTTATATTACTGCGTAAGTGATGGATGAGGGCGACCCGGCTACAAATTGTTCTGGGGAATGGAGTGTTCCTGTTTAAAACGAGTGAAAAATTATGAAAGGTCTAAACAAATGAATAAATAATTCTTTAGCTCTTCTCAACCTAGAACCAGAGATAATTAGCAACGTACACTATGATGATATTATAGATGATTTTGCTATTATAAAGTCCCATAAAAAATGTAATTCATGTTTCTTTTTTTTCTAAATGACTAATTCATTATTATTGAACTTAAATGCCTTTCTTACTATGAATTTCTTTTTTTCTTTAAAGAAAATAGATCACTAGCAATGTGCGTTGCGCATAACTAGTAGTTTTGTTAACCCCCCCAACTAATAGTTAACTAATGCCGTGGTCCGTTTTGCGATAATTTTGCTCACTGTGCTATCGTCTACCAAAGCAGGTCCGAGACAAATATCGCGGTTTTGACAGCTCGTGGCACTGTAAGCGTGTTGTTAATTCGGACCAGAGTTGTAGCAATAACGAACCATTTGCGCGCGAAAACTAATTCATAAAAATATCGTGCATAGTGTGAAGGTTAACTTTGTGGTGTGTGGATTAAAAAGAAATAATGGAATGGATGGACCGACTTTTACAACTTTTACATCAAAATGAAGGGACACCAGTAAAGACATTGTAGAAAAAAACAAACACCTGTCACTTTTGACAGAACGCTCACGACGATTATGGTGTAGAGCATGGTTCATGTAATCGTCAATATGGCGGCAGTTAAGACGTCATCGATGACGTAGCGTGGGCCATCGTAATCACGCTCACGGTGAAAGGGACCGACTGTTATCGCGCTAATAGCGATTATGGCTCAATTGGGACCGTACTGTAAATATGCTTGTGTCTGGAGTGGGTTCACGTCAATCAATAGTAAAATGAAATAAAAAATAAAAAGAGTAATTTCTTTTTTAGGCCGTTTCCAAATTCTAAATGTCTAAATTACATTCGTGTATTTCACTTTAACCTTAACATAAATAACCTTAAACAACTAAGCTAAATATGCTAGTCTGGAGTGGGTTCACGTCAATAGTGGAATGAAAATAAAACATTTGTAATTCATGTTTCTTTTCTACCCCCTTCCTAAATGATCTAATTTATTTCATGAAATGCCTTCCTTGCTACGATTTTTTTTTCTTTTAATATACATAGATTACTAACAATGTGGGTTGCACTTCACTTATGATATATTAATAATAATCTTAAGATCTCTGTTTGTAAACCTAAACTCATGCAATTATATGAATTTTAACTGTGTAGTCTTGTTAACCCCTACGAATAAGCTTAACATTATACTTGTGTCCATAGAAGTAATGTATCCTAACGGTATGCTTGTGTCAACCGCTATGTAGTCTGAATGCAAATGTAACGAACCGAACCTTCGGATGAGAGTTTCGCTACGTTCACAAATATAGTTAAACAACTAATCGTTTATTACAAATAAATTAATTAATTAATACCGTTCCTCTAACATCAGAATGTATGAAATATATAAAATAACTGATATCAATTAATAGTATTATTAATAGTACCTAGACGAAATCGGTAGTTCTTTGAAAGTCAAGTTTTATAAGACAAATATTCAAAAGACAGACAAACTGATAAACAGAAATCGTTACGCATGAGTAGACAAGTAGGCATAAACAAATGGTACGCTTATCTGTTCTCGGAAATGAGGCGCCAAGCGGGCGCGTATCAAAGTACCCTCAAAAATCTAGTCAGAAGGAAAAATAAACTTCATCAAAGTATGTCGACGAAACCAAGTGTTTGTAATGCGTGAAATATCTATTATTTTGATGTAAACTGATTACAGTTGGGAATTAAATATTCATAAAAGAATTATCAAGTATCTGGTGTATGGGTTTCGTAAACAAAGTCATTGTTGGGACGAAAACGACGTTTTGGCTGTCCGCCATTGTGGGCTGTTGTGCGTGACGTCAGCTATCATGGCGGGCGGGAATAAGGAAGTTGATGTTTTCAAATGCTGTAAGTGCAGAAATAGGATATTCCCGACCGAGTATGAACAAATTGTGGAAAACATTATTAATGAATATAATTATTTTAGAATTACTTTAGATCGGTGGCATGGATAGTAAATAATTAAACAGTTCTGTTGGATTTGACAAAGACCGCGTAGTGCGATAGCAGCGCCACGCCGATTTAGAGCAAAACCTGTTCGTAGTGGAAAAAACGTCCGATTGGTCGAGTGGAGTGATGTGAAGGGAGTTGGGGGGAGCCTACTGAGCTGACATGCGAGACAGGCTGAGAGAAATCGAGATCATTAATTTTCGTACCATCGTTGTAGGAAGACGTGTACCTAGTGAGTTTGTACCATTAGAGTAAAGTTAGTGGGGGGCATTTCTGAGAGTTCTCGGCTTTATTATTGATAATTGGGCATTCCCTGTTATACGTAAAAGGGCCTTGAACTATGTTTTTCTATCGCGATTCGGACTATGTCTGGTCGGGGAGAATGACATTGCTCGTTAGAAATGGCGTTTTAGAATCGTGTCAGTTTATAATATAAGTGTGTTTTCGTGAAACGCATAGGCGTTGTGGTTTTCGTCGAGCTGGTATCGCATAGCAGCGAGATTCGGTCGTGAGGCCGGGCCAGCAACACTTAACCATGACAAATCTGTGAATTTCATAAAAACGTACTTCGCGGTAGGTTGTAGTATAAGTGTGTTTTCGTGAAACGCATAGGCGTTGTGGTTTTCGTCGAGCTGGTGTCGCATAGCAGCGAGATTCGGTCGTGAGGCCGGGCCAGCAACACTTAGCCATGACAAATCTGTGAATTTCATAAAAACGTACTTCGCGATAGTGTGCATTGTGGGAGGTAGGAGTGTTCGTTGTTTTAAAGTTGTGATCATTGACCACTGCGATAAAATGACACGCACTAAATTCTTAGCGGGTTTCTAGAGGTTACCAGTTTCATAAACGGGGGGTTGTTGTAAGTAATATGTTATAGAATGGTACAAATTCATGTTATTCCCAGTGTAGGCAACGGCACGGTCCGTGATTAGAGTTTCCGCGAGTTAGGGTTAGGCGGAGTACCGTGGGACCGGCCCGAAGTTGTGTTACCAGCTTAATGGAACAACTTTCGTCCCCTTCTTCCATTGTAACTAGCATAAGAAGGTCTCGGAGGTTCAAGGCAAGTGTTCCGATGCCCGTGGCTTCGGCCCAGTGCGCCGAGATACCGTATGTTAGCTGCAGTGGGGGCTGTCTTAATGAAACCGTAGGGCTATTTTGCTCTGTAGTATCCCTTATCGTCGGACTTCGGTCAAACCACTGCAGAGTAAAATGTAGGGAGTCTAGGCTAGTATCAGGGTGACGCCTGAACGTTTCCAGATTAGTTAGAAACACCTACTTGGAGATCCCTGAGCTGAGGCGATTCTCCATGCGCATTTAAATGTGAGATTTATCTCTAGTTCTAACACACCATAGCAGAATAGGAACATTTCAGGGACCGATAGGCTAGGGTTTTGCTGTTAGATATTTCCAGAGTAGTTGTAATATACGTACTTGTGGTTTCCTCGTGCTCGGGTGAAGTCCACATGCGCAATTAAGAGTAAATGTGAGATTTATCTCCAGATTTGCATATATACACACCGCTAGAAAGCATAGGAAATCTCATTTAGGACTGTAGGCAGGGCAGTAGGACAAATCGAATTAATAACAGTAATAAATAATCAAACAAATAATAAATAATCAAACAAGTAATAAATGATCAAACAAATAATAAATAATTCAATCGTGGCATAAATTACATAAAACTAAGGTTTAACCTTTGAATTTAGGGCTTACCTAGGCCGACAATAAAACTAGACGCGACGAGGGTTTAGTTAACTAACGAGTTTGCTAGGACGACTCTCAGCGGATAATCCTTGTGTTCTTGGAGTAAACACATTATTAGTCTTTGTCGACTGTTGCGCGCTGTACCGAATGTAACTTAAAGAGTTAGGAAAAAGGTATCATACAAAATAAACTAAAGTAACTACCCGAATACTTTATCTTGGGGAATTATCGTCACTGCTTGGGCAAGCATAAGCAGTCCCAGTAACTCACCTCTATTACCAATAAGGGTTAGAGACGTTACCTTCTTCAGTTTTGGCTATAATTTTACCTGGACTAAAGCGTTCGTAAGTACATTTATAACAAGATCTACCAATAAAGGATAGAGATGTTATCTTCTTCAGTTTTGGCTATAATTTTACCTGGACTAAAGCGTTCGTAAGTACATTTATAACAAGATCTACCAATAAAGGATAGAGACGTTACCTTCATCAGTTTTGGCTATAATTTTACCTGGACTAAAGCGTTCGTAAGTACATTTATAACAAGATCTACCAATAAAGGATAGAGACGTTACCTTCATCAGTTTTGGCTATAATTTTACCTGGACTAAAGCGTTCGTAAGTACATTTATAACAAGATCTACCAATAAAGGATAGAGATGTTACCTTCTTCAGTTTTGACTATAATTTTACCTGGACTAAAGCGTTCATAAGTACATTTATAACAAGATCTACCAAAAAAGGATAGAGATGTTATCTTCTTCAGGTTTGACTATAATTTTACCTGGACTAAAGCGTTCATAAGTACATTTATAACAAGATCTACCAATAAAGGATAGAGATGTTATCTTCTTCAGTTTTGGCTATAATTTTACCTGGACTAAAGCGTTCATAAGTACATTTATAACGAGATCTACCAATAAAGGCTAGAGATGTTATCTTCTTCAGTTTTGGCTATAATTTTACCTGGACTAAAGCGTTCATAGTACACCTATAACGAGATCTACCAATAAAGGCTAGCGACGTTATCTTCTTCAGTTTGACTGTAATTTACCACGCACTAGAAGTGTTCATAGCACAATTATAATGAATCCTTCATTCGGCAAAGATTCATAATTGGTAATGTAAGAGTAAAATCTTCCTTGGGAACTAGAAACATTCAGAGGGCAAAACTCGGAATTGTCAGAGTAGGAAGTCCGGTTTCGAACGTAGTAAGACTCGGCAAAAGTATAAACTAATACGTGATCGAACTAATAATGCGTAGAAGGAGACGACCATACCCGTACCCTTAGAGACGAATTTGTTAGGGCTAATCGAATTAAACATAGTTAGAACTAGTTAGTCGGAGGTTAGTCAGGCTATGTTCCAATAGGCAATACGTTATAGGGCTAGGTAATTAGGTATTCTAGGACCTTATAGAGGCTTTCATATACTAGGTAAAGTTAGTATACGGAAGCTTCGCAATGAATTAGAATTGATGGATGGAGTGGTTTGCGTCAAAGAGTACCGCGCCTCTTCTGTACCTAAACCAGCGAATGAATGTTGCTTGGAAATTAAGTAAAGTAAGTTGCGTGTGAATGTTGGTATAGTCACGAGACCGACTCACTACAGACTTAGGGTTGATAAAAGATTAAGTCCTCTATTCCCCTTTTGAGACAGAGACTGACCGACTAACACCTGGAACTCCTCTCTAGTGTTCATATTAGCTTCATTCAAGAATGTGCGTATATACATAAATATATTCTAGGTATATGTATGTATATATTTGTACATAGGCGGAGGAAGAAAGTCCAAAATTAAATCGGAAGAATTTCTACTATTTGTGACGAGGTTGGGGTCACAGATCTATGCCGCATTCCCACAATACCCTGTAAGCGGTGGAAACGGTGTCCAAAATCACTGGGTAGAGCCGTTACAGTCACAAGCGAAGGAGGGGCTTGGACCTATAGCCGCAAATTCACACTGCAAACGTTAATTAGTTTTCATATTATTACGTAGAAACTAAGTTCAACATAAGTACCTACATGTTAGCTTAAGACTACCAGCTTTATCTCACTGGAGCTATTCCAACAATTCACAGTTAACATAACTATGTTAAGAAATATTTATTATGCAGAAAATACTCAGAACCTAATTGTATACGTATATTTAGATTTAGGGTGAATTGGCATATAGGGTAGAAATGGAACTTGGATGGGTACACTTACCTATAATATCTGCTTCGCTTTATTTAGCAGGCATTTTATATATATATTTCGTGATTCGCATATAGTTCAAGTAAGGTACTAGGTTGCACTTGTAGTAGCGATATACCTAGTAGACATTCAAACTGACATCTTCTAGATATAGCCTTCATATACGCAGGTCATTAATATCATACAAAGCGTCGATTAGGATTCGTTAGATAGTAATATTTCGCGTGACAACTTCATTCAATAAGTATATACGTTTGGGGTGAATCGGTACATTTGCTAATTTACTTTCATAGTGCGATATCTCTTATAGAAAGCGGCATTACGTCATTACGTAGGTATCTTTGGGTCAGACATGCTACAATGCAATTGTGGATTTGTTCTTCATTAACGTGAACTATGCAAACGATGGTTAGACATATCTAAATATATAGCGGATATGAGTTCTGCTGCGTTCTTAATTTAAATATAACAAATTGAGGGGGTTCAGTACAGTTAAAGAAAAGGTCTAGGGAGTTTTGTCAGTACCTAAGCATCAAAGTAAACTGTTAGTATTTCCATTCATCTACGCCAGATAGACAGGGTGAAATCTGTAGGTATGCTTTGCGTAATCTAGTATATTACTTAGTTCTACGATTAGGAAGATAGGATTAGTTTTAAACGCCTCAAAAGTTCTAGGGTTATTTTACGATCACAACATACGGTCCTACCAGCTACACTAAACGATCTATTTGGCCATATTCATTCTTCGGATCACAATAATATTACTTATAAAGATTAGATTAAAATGGTGACAGGTGATATTAAGGATATTAAGGGTTAGGGAGTCATTACAGTAGTAGTGCAGTGACAAGGATTATATAGGTGATAAGGATCTAGGGGTAGGGGGGGGCGTTACACAAAGAGTAGGGTAATTCTGAATGTTTACAAAAAAGTCAGCGATGGTATAATATAATATCTAATCTGTTAAAGTACTAACACACGCTCGGATTTGGTACGAACGGACCACGTACTTGGTTAGCTTCCGTACCAAATCTGACCGTCTGTAGAGTAGTCCGGCGAACATTATTATTATTATTAATTGAGTCCGCCTCGGTCCGCTAGTTTGCACAGCGAACATGGTCTGGTCCGTACTAAAACAGGACGTGTGGATGGTTGGGCCGGACAAACTACGACTAGTCGTGTTTGGAACGCCAAGAAGGACAGCCACGCGTGCGCTCATTTTACATCATGGAGGAAATCGTTACCGAAAGCGATGTATTAATTGAAGTTCTTCAATTTATACGACGACTTTCCGTGCTTGTAGGATACATCTCACGAACTTTATTGCAAACGAGATGCTCTAAAGCAAGCAAGCATTTACATGGCCATACTATTCTCTATTTCCGCTTTTTACGTGGAGGCTGTAACGTTGCTGCTAGTGTTATCGCTACCTACTAAAGTTCCGTACCCAAAGGGTAAAAACGGGACCTTATTTAGTATTAGACTTCGCTGGCCGTCCATCTGTCACCAGGCTGTATCTCATGAACCGTGATATAGTTAGACAGTTGAAATTTTCACAGATGATGTATTTTTATTGTCACATAACAAATACTAAAAAATTACCAAGAAATGGAACTGGCTTTAACACTAAAAATGTGTGTAATACTCGTAACTTGTTGAAGTCGGTACCATCATAGTTCAAAGGTACCTATTATCACAATATTATGTGCATGGTACCGACTTCGACATGATAGATTAGGCTAAGCCGTAGTATACAGTCCTTAGGTACTGAAAATTAATCATTTGTCTCTTTTTTATAGTATTACTTTTTAAAGCACTAACTAACGCCTGCTTTAGCGATCTCAAACATTGAAATTTATAGAGAGAAAAATTCCATCCTCGGACGGGAGCATCTAATTTTAAAAAATTCGATGCTCGGACCAGATTCTCGGTGGCCTAGTTGGTCAATGGCGTCTGACACGGAGAGTCAGAAGACGCGGGTTCGAATCCCGTCTGAGGATGGAATTTTTCTCTCTATAAATTTCAATGTTTGAGATCGCTAAAGCAGGCGTTAGTGCTTTAAAAAGTAATACTATAAAATTACAAGGGCTGCGATGTCAATACGAAAGTTTCAAGTATTTCTAAATAATGCTTCTTTCGGTTGGATGGTACTGTTAAACTGTCCAATAGATGTCGCTCCGTCCCCGCAAGACGGTTAGTCAAATAGAGAGTTAAAATTCGATGCTCGGACCAGATTCTCGGTGGCCTAGTTGGTCAATGGCGTCTGACACGGAGAGCCAGAAGACGCGGGTTCGAATCCCGTCCGAGGATGGAATTTTTCTCTCTATAAATTTCAACATTTCTCTTGTTTTTAAAAACATAAATTAATTTTCGGACCCTAGACACCATAGATGTAATATGCTGATTCCAGCCCATTGCACTGTCTATCAAAACGCCTACATATTTAATGTGATAACACCGTTCTAATAACATGCAGTTTCAGTCTCTAGCAGGGCTGCCAACTCCTTTTTGCAAAAAACGCGCTAACAGGACTTAAAAAACGCGCTAGAAAGCGCTAAATGCCACCTCCGAAAAAAACGCTCGGATAGAATCCGTAGCGAAGGGATTTATCAAGTTTATAGTAAATTGATTATATAAATGAGAAAATAGTAGTATGAGAGAATAGTAAGTATACATTAAAAAAGTAATATAAAAAATAAATAGGATCTTTTATTAATGAAATAACATTTGTATAATTTGTAGTAGCGAAATTAAAGCAATAATATAGTAGATGTTTATAAGATTTTTTTTTATTATTAAAGGTTATATATAGGTAAGTAGGGGACTACTAGGTAAGGTTTAAGGAACTAATGAGGTCTAAATCATAGTCTTTATCCGTTTGATGGTCTTCAACTTATTCTACACTCTCTCTGGTTGAAGTAGATGGTTGATCTTGGACTAGGACGATTACTAAATTTTATATTCCTGATATGAAATTAAACAAGGCAAAGACTATCATAGTTCAGTTAGCAACTAATGATAAAGCAAAACATTTGTCAGAGAATCCCTTACACATAGACTAGTTACTAGTTTATTAAAGATACTGATGCGTTCTGTTTAAGCCATTGTATTATGATTTCAAAATAGCGCTAGATTTAGCGCTAGGCGCTAAAACGCGCTTTGGACCAAATAAAGCGCTAGATCTGGCGCTGAACGCGCTAAGTTGGCAGCACTGGTCTCTAGAACCAACGCCATTACCACACAGATGAGCACGTAGAACAAACGAAGTAGGTGATAGACCAATTAATGTACTGAGAGCAAAAGCAATGAATTTGCTTTTGCTATCAGTACAAACATTAGCGGCCTTATTAATAAACTTGGCTTACAGGAGTAGTTAAAACATCTATCTGTCAATTTTTCGCTTGCAGTAAATGTCACGCGTGAAAGCAAGACAAAGCATGTTACGCCTAATCTATGTTTACGCAACGTTTATTAATAAAGGCCTAGGAGTTAAGAGGTTCGAACATAACTAGATCATAATAAAACATAGATCATTCTCAAAGAGCCGACGAGCCTCTGACCAGCTGTGACCATGGACCAGGGGCCTAAATACTATGAGCTCTTAAAGCAGGACTTCTAGACAACTACCCGGTTTATTCGTACCATGACATTAAAGCAGGCCTGCTCAGGCCTACTATTCAAGAACCGCAGAAAAACCGTTCACCTGTTTTTTTTTGTATCGACCTTCGTTAACATGACGCTCAAAACCCACTCAGTTTATTAGCTTACAAACGTGTAGGTGTCTACAATGTTGGTTATAGTAAATTGTAAGAATGTCAGATACAATATTATCCGTTCACTTTTGAGTAAACAATATTCAAACAGTTCACCTAAATGAGCGTCATGGTATGATTTCATTCATAACTGTTTAAGTCAGGTTTAAGAACTGCACGGAACTTGCATGGTTTTTACGAAGCTGATAGTAAGGCCCCAGAAGGACTGTAGCGTCAGCGTAAGATGCTAATTTACAATTTGAGAGGGAAAGGTTGCACAAATCATTTACGTAAACTAAGAACAAGGTAGGTTTCACCCCGCTTTTAATACCGTCTATAGAAACTTGCTAAGTCCAATTGATGAGATAGCTGCGGAACACGTGTAGAGCTCTGCCTTTTATGCTGTGTTTTAGCTTGGAAAGAAAAATAGTAATAGAGACAGTGTCGAACGCTTTAGAAAGATCTAGAAAAATACCGACAGTTTTTAGCTTTTTATTAATGTTTTTGACTACGGTATCCCAGAGTTCTAAAACTGCGTCTTCAGTAGACTTACCTTTTCTAAATTCAAATTGATTTCAGAGAGAACATTATTTTCATTTAAGAATTTTACTAATAGCTTGTTGATTATTTTCTCAATAATCTTTGACACAGCTGTAAGCACTGAAACGAGATATTGAATATATGATGTAATATAGGGACAAGCACAGTTCTGTCGGCCTTAATAACAGATGTCGAGATGCCATCCCAACCATTTGCACATTTGTCTCTAAGATTAAGAATAATCTAAATTTAAACATAGTCGATGCTAAATAAAGCCATATAATGTAATGGTAGTTAGCTAGGGTGGCCGGCAAATTGAAAATGTAATGATGATAAAGCGTTAGGCTGACATTGAGGAAGCCTATTGGAGGGCAGAATTGCTCCAACAATGGCAAAATATGAGTTGACTGCATCAACTGAAGTGGATGGGTCTACTACAATTTTAATAAATTACTTGTAAAAGTGTGCTTTTTGCGTATTATATTTTGTTAATCATATTCCAAGCCTCTTTGGGATTTCTCCGAACCCTCTGAAATTCCTGTTGATATTCTCGTTTAACTTTTTTAAGTAAGTTGTTACAGTATGTACGGGAACGAGTAACAAGTAGGTACAATTTGAAAAAAATAATATCGACTTCAATTCTATTCAGTTATTGGAGTGTAACTCAAACGGTACTGGACTGAATTTGATGAAATAAATAAGAAATAAATAAAATGAGTTAGAAATAATAAATTGGACCACACGGGAAGCACCAGCTTTCAAACAAAAAAATATTTGCGAATCGGCTCACCCTATCGAAAGTTATACGGAAACAAACATAAAAAAACAGTTGAATTGAACGTCCTAATTTTTGGAAGTTGGTAGAAATCAATTTGTTTGTAGGGTTATCTGGATTCTTTTTAAATATTTTAAAGAGCTTGTTCTATGTCGAATACATCTCAGAAGGCTTTTTTACTGGGAAGTTTAACAATGCGAGTGTGTTTGCAAACAATGTTAGAAACGATACTAACTAAGATTTTTGCAGGTGTATCAGGATCGATGCAGAGAAGAACAGTAGAATAATCAGTATTTTCCAAGTCTGTAGCTATTGCTGCGATATCTACACGTTGTGAACCATCTACAGATATTTTTTCTAGATGTAGTAAGTTGCAATAAAAAAAAATGGAGCATGATCGGTGATCATTGTATCAACCTTTTATATTAAAAGGAATACGAGCAATGACGTGATCAAGGAAATTATTTTCTCTGGTTGGACATCGATGAGCGGGAAGAAGCCCGTGTGATGCTACCAGATCAAGATATTCTTCCACATCCCAGTCAGTTATGGAAGATGTGATGTTGATGTTTATATCGCCAATTACGACAAGAGTTTTGAATTATTTCAGAGAAGTCAAGGCAAGGTCCAAGCTATTAAAAGTGTTTTTTTTCTGAGATGGTGATTGATACAAAGCAACAACAGCCAATTTATTTGAGAATTTAATAATCAGACAATTTGCGTCATTAAAATCTGGCTCAATGATACTATACTTAATGTTATTTCTAATGTAGACTACAACACCACACAACACCATCATTTTGACTTGTATAACCAGATTTATGGGAGTCAAAGCCAGGAATTGAAGGTACATAAAGAGGATGCACTCAGCCAGCATTCTGACAGAATGAGAGCATCAATCCTGAGATAAAGTCTATGTATTAATATTAAGAACTTATCAAAGTTACAGTTAATACTTCTGATGTTAAAGTGGACAATTTTTAAAACTATCTATATTGTTACATGTGTGATCATTCTTCTGGGGGACAATTGTTCAATATCACTAAGCAAACGAGTTGTATCATCCATTATCTATGCCTTCCCACTGGTCTGATCTGATATATAGTATCCTATAGCCAGTGATGCCAGATGGGGGGATTCCCTGAAAATTAGGGGCTTTTTTCGACTGTGGGGGATGTTTCGGGGGGAAATTAAACTTGCGGAATGTTTGGATGTTTTTTGTATACTACATCAATCAGTCAACACTATTCCCATTTACTTACCTTAATACCCCAACACGATTCTGTCTAGGTTATTGTGTGTTGGTTGGTGTTGAAATTGAGATATTACCTAGGGAATTTTTGTCCGTCAATAAACTAACTTGGCGTATGGTAATTTTATCGAGGGATATTTAACAAAATATCGAATTGCTAGATAGCAAATCATACTTTTTTAAGAACATGAGAACATACTGAATGTGAACAATGTGGGATTACGAAGTGATATTTTTAGGTAAGCTTATAACATTTTTACGAAATGAGTATAGGTATGTGGTTATTTTACATTAATGAAGTTATTAGCAGTTACAGAATTGGTGAAATTAAGGGAAAGTTCAGGAAAAATGGACAGAATTTTTTGCTATTGTATTTTTCCTTTAGAATGAGTATACACTGATTTGGGTTTCTTAAATAAGCTAGTTTCTGGGGGGGGGGGGGGGGGGGGGATTTACATTGTCATATGGCAGCACTACCCATATACCCTATACTAATAGTATAGGCCTAGCATATAATCTGATTGGGAGGCAATAATGTACAGCCATAATAATGCACAGCCAAATAAAGTGCAGCCAATAATTCGTGTACATGGATTTGAAATACATGGTCGGCTTTTTCTGGCCACGTTTATTGCCTGTACAAAATCGGTCCGTGTTGATAATGCACAGCCTATATTGTACAGCCGATAAATAAATGTACATGCGATTATTGGATGCGAAATATCAGGCCGTACATTCAGTATTGCACGGTCAATAATTCGAAGCCATTTCACGGAATATTGGCTGCGTATTATCGCCTGGATATTATTTGGTCGGCAATTATTGGCTGTACAGGGAGGCAATAATGTAGAACCATAATAATGCACAGCCTAATAAAGTACTTCCAATAATGCACGGCCTATAATTCATGTACGTGGATTTGAAATACATGTTTGGCTTTTCCGGGCCGTGTTTTAATGCCTGTACAAAATCGGCCCGTGTTGATATAACTAATATTGTACATCCAATAATTCATGTACATGCTAACAATTATTGGATACGAAATTTCAGCTCGTGACAATAATGCTTAGCCATTATTGCACGGCCAATAATTCGATGCCAACCATAGACAAGTATAAAATCTCATCTTTATGCCTCGCTTTTGTTGGCGAGTTGGATTCACTCTCATAGTCAGTGGTAGGGCAGCAGGTGCGACAGCAATCGAAGCGAGGAGAAGCTTTAGGTTCAATGGTGACCACTTAAAGCAAGAATTATGATGAATAACACTGAATAGCGGACTGAAAATTGTTAATATCGCTATACTGGACACTGGAACGTGCAAACGAGGCTTTGTCTGTGCCATGTCTATTTAGTCTTTCATGTACACGGATTTTTGGCTATACATTATCGCCATGAACAAAAAAAAAAGTGGCCAACAAATATTTCACGGCCAATAACGCACAGCCTGATATTTCATTTACATGGAATGGTTTCCTTTTATTGGCTGCGTATTATTGTCCGTGCAATATCAGTCCTTGTTGATAAAACGCAGCCAAATAATGCACAGCCTGTAATTTAAAGCCATTTCACGGAATATTGGATGCGTTTTATTGCTTGGACACTATTTAGTCGCGAATTAGTGGATGTACATTATAGGGACTTTATTAAGTAGTACACATTTTCATTTTAATTATCTGATCACGGGGGGATCTTTTCCTTACTGGCCTGTGGGCCTTAGAAAGATGTTGTCTATAGTTAAACGTCAAAAATTAAACTTCACACTAACGTTCCATTGTTTGCTGTAGTGATTGCCATCTATTATGGATATATAGTCTGATTCATCTATGCATCTTATGCGTTAGCATCAATTTATATTCTCTTTGGCATCAGTTACTCTGTGAATTTAATAGTCTGTGCTTATGTTATTCTATGGTTCAACATGTTTGGAATTTCAATTTTACCTAAATTTTTATAGTATTTTCGAACAAAAAACTTCATTAAACGTCCAAAACTGATCATCGTATAGTTTATTTAAGATGTTTAGTGAATATTGTCGAGACTGAGTGATTACCAATTTGTTACGAGAACGGGCTGTGTACGAGCACTTCGTTGATAATCTCGGCTGTATTTGTGGATTAATTTTCGCCTAACTTATTGCTCAGTGGCGGCATCATGTCTGGATCTGGACGGAGAAAGCCGCCCCCGCCAGGTTTCAGCTTCAAACCTCAGGAGCAGGAGCCAGTCGTGTAAGTATCTGCTCGATTTCATGAGAACAGCTAATCATATATAAATAACGCTTATAGGCTGCACGAGTAAGTTATTTTAATGATAGTAATGCATTTATATGCATTATATACATATATACTTAACATTTATTTCTATTTAGACTTACTACAAGTATGATGAAATGCGTTATCATAATTTCCAGTAGGAAATCTAGGTGTTCACTTGCCTTTGTTTTTTTTTACGCAGAACACCACCTGGTAACCTGGATAAGCAGACAACCATTACCGTTGATGACAAGACATTCACAGTGCATGCAGATGATTTAGTGAAGATATGTGACCTTGGCCGTGGTGCATATGGAATTGTTGAGAAAATGCGGCATATACCTAGCGATACTGTCATGGCTGTAAAGGTATGTTCATTGCATAACATTCCCAAGATAACTCCTCTCTAAGGCACCATAGTGTTAAGTATTGTCTAAATGACAATTAGAAAAATCCGTACAAGCGGTCCTTGGGTGGTACCACATGAAAAGAAACAGAACAGAGACAAAGTTTCTAAGGAGCAAACAAAATGTTTATCTATTCTGGTAGGGTTGGCACAGGAGCATAAAACTTAAACAAAAGAATTATCAAGTTTTTATTGAACAACTTTGATAGAATATATTTTATATAATCATTTGAATGGAAAGCACTTGCATGGTATATAAAATTTACATTCTTACACATTTAATATTATTAATGTTCATTTCGATATAAAAATATTAAAATCATCTGGAATTAATAACATTGTTCACACTAATAAGTTAAAATGCCCAGGTACCGTGGCCAATAACACTATTCCAGTTGGATTCACTTTTGAAAATTGTATCCACATTAGTACCTCTCAACAATCATCATAACTTAATGCCGAAGTGCCTATATAATAACCTATGTATACTACTTTCTCTGCATGTAGGCTGCAAAATTACACCCCACAACAATATCACAGAATAAATAATACTTACTATAAGACATTTTGCTGCGGGTTACGCATGATGTTAGTTTTGGTACCTTCTGTAAATTGCTGGTTAACATATGCTATTTGCAATTAGTTGTTGATTGTTTACGTACATCAAAGTAAGTTATTTTAATGATAGTAAGGTTTTTGGGTGCCATAAAGGTGTTTTGATTGGAGCTAGTTTTTTCTACTGTTTGTTTTTTATTATTGGTTATAGTTTTAAGTTGTTTTTAAAACATAGGTCAGGTGTTGAGTGAGCGCGCCGATTTCAGTGCAAACTCATAGAAAATGTTATTTTTAGAAAATGTATCCTTACGGATTTTAGACGCTAACTGGAGGCGGTTTCAGTTCTGTGCATAGACTTATATATTACTTTTCATACCACCTGTTTGACAAATCACTTGTGATTTGGATTTAGAGTGTTAAAATTTGTAGGAAATCTGTTAGCATTTTTTTCCATTTCTGTAATCTGCCGTTGGTGGCTACTTTGGTTTTCGAATAAACATTATTTACAATCAACTTTCATAAATGTTCCTAACAAAAATATTACTCTGTCCCTCCATAACTGGACAAATGTGTCCAATATTAATATTAACTTTTAAGTTATTTCACTTTTATTGTATACCTATTAATGCGTAAATAAATAAATGTTTTTTTATTGTATCACAGCAGGTATTCAAAGTAGGGGATAAAAGCCTTCTTCGTCTTGGGCGGAATGAACCCTCACTTCAGGACTCTATATATATCCAAAGTTAAATTTAAATCCCCGAGCATAGCAATTGCCTTTAGAGTACCTTGTTACGCTCAGGGTTCAATATGCCGCCAGTGACGTAAGACACAGCTTCACCTCCTCGGTGCCTAATCTACTAATACATATATGTGGTTGATTGTCTACTGCTTATGGCATGATGTGATAGTAAGTTTTTTGATCCGGCTTCCCTGTACTGAATTGTCTTGTCACCCTTCATGACTGCTAGGTACCTATTGTGCTGTGCAACTTAGTACACAAATCACTAAATCATTCATAACCAAAAGCGAAATGTTATTTTCCAGCAGTGTACCGAGTTGTATTTCTTGCGATGTATAATGTATCTATCTAAGTAGGTATCTACAACATTAAATAATAAATAAAATATTCAACTTAATACTTTGTTAGGACAACAAGTCATGATTTATGTTTTTATACACACTGTTCAGTAAACCATATATTATTATGCACTTTGTTCATATAACCCGTGGACTCGTGATTCGCCATATTTGGCCAATAATACAATAGAATTCGCAGAAATCAAACTACTTATACGTATATGGTTAAAACATTTTCAAACTGTAAAACAATAACAATCACGATGTGTCGCGAGGAACGATGAGCCTGAGAGCACACGCCGAGCTAGTATAAGCCGATAACGAAATTTGTTCTAACTGCTATCGAACTGTAGCTGAATTATAATGTTTTCTTATTCTGCTATTGAAAATAGTCTAGCTGCAGTTACGTTTCTGTTGATACCAGCGATCAATCTAAACTTTATGTTCTGCTAACTCGATAGATCGTGAATGTGACACTAAGTCACGTTTGTTTATAGTAGTGTAGTTATGTTTATTATAAAGTAGCATTTACGTTATGTTAATGTGACATTACGTTCCAATAATGCCAAAAATCACTGAAATCTAATGGACAAGAACTAGCTATGCAATCCCCTTAAGAATCTAAATATATGCTATATGCGGTATTTTGGGAGATTATTGATATTCATAAAAAATCTTGTGCTATGTCAGGAGAATTGGGGGATGAATCCCATCATCTGGGCACCATTGTTGGCAGTGACAAGAATCTGTCTTGGCGGGTCCACCACAGTGTCACATATTGTCTCTGCTTCGGTTGTGAGCAAGTACTGTTTTATTAAAGGGCACAGTAAGAGTTAAACGCTCAAGCGGCTGGCCATGATTTACTTGAAACCGTATGATGTTGATGCACTGACTTGGGGTCGGCTGTCAACTACTTCGGTTGGCGTGGGGCTGCAGCTATCTGCACTTGTTAAATGATGTGTCGCGCCATTCTCCCTCCACCCACTCAAGGGGGTTAGTAACGCTGCTGTCAAGTCATGTCTCCAGAATAGGGTATCCAAATGGATGTTTATTTTTACGATTACGGTTTCAAAAATAAAAGAAATTAATAAATGCCCCAACTTCTTCGCCGTCCATCATGTTCAATATTTCTAGGAGCCAGAGACCAGCAATAATGGCGACTACTAGAGAAGGTCTATGTCCAGGCCAAGTTGGACAAGTGATTTAAGCTGAGGCTGGTGCCAGTATTCTTTTTAACATGTAGTAAATAATCATTATCAGTGAATAAAGTCTTGTTATTTATATATGCTCAACTTGGTCTGTATTACAGAGAATCACGGCAACCTTCAACAGCAGCCAGTCGTCAGAATTGAAGCGGCTTCTTATGGACCTTGATGTGTCAATGAGGGCCAGTGCCTGCCCCTACACAGTCCACTTCTACGGTGCCATGTTTAGAGAGGGAGATGTGTGGATCTGCATGGAGGTTATGGACATGAGCTTGGACAAATTTTACACAAAAGTATATAAAAATAACCGCACCATCCCAGAAAACATCCTCGGAAAGATTGTATTCTCTGTAGTCAGCGCTTTACATTATCTTTACTCTAAACTGAGAGTCATTCACAGAGATGTTAAACCATCGAATATACTCATCAATAGAAAAGGGGAAGTCAAAATGTGTGACTTTGGTATCTCAGGATACCTTGTAGACTCTGTAGCTAAGACTATTGACGCAGGATGTAAACCTTACATGGCTCCAGAGAGAATTGACCCCACGGGCAATCCTGGTCAGTATGACATACGCAGTGATGTCTGGTCTCTAGGTATATCAATGATTGAGCTTGCTACGGGTACATTCCCTTACAACACTTGGGGTACTCCATTTGAGCAACTGAAACAAGTTGTTAAAGATGATCCACCCAGACTACCCAGTGGAAAGTTCTCCACAGAGTTTGAAGATTTGATAGTAAATTGCCTACAAAAAGACTACAAACAGAGGCCTAACTATGACGCATTGCTAACGCATCAGTTCTGTGTGGAGCATAGAGACAAAGACACAGATGTGGCTTCATTTGTGCAAGAAATATTAGACTTACCTGATGACTCCTAGTGATAAGGGATACTTATTTAATATACCTATAAGTACAATGTTTAGTAACTAACAATCATGTAGATTATAAATATAAAACGTAAAATTGTTATTACCAAATCAATTTATGTATTACAATTGGTAATGGCAATGATTTACACTTATTTTGGGTATGTTTGTCATTAGCTACATATGTAAAAAGTCTGGCCTAAAGCTGTCTCTATGCAGAAGTACTTTTGTACAAAACTGGTCTACCCTGTTTTGTAATTATGTTTATACAGCTTGAATTCGAAGGGATTTAGTAGACTGTGGCATGTATAGTACTGCAAACCAACACAACACTAGAACTACTTAATTATATTCAGCGCCAATAATGATAAGAGAGAGAGAGACGTAAGTTCCATCGGCTTAAATCGAAAGTATTGTGCAAAGATCGAACTAGATCAACAATAAACATATAACAATTATTAAATTCAGCATACATAGACACAATATTTGATTAATAGTAGTTAATTACCTACTCACATTCTAAATAATTACCAACTTTTAGTTTTAATAACTAAAAGTTGGTTATATGGATGTTTAATGTTCTGTCAAATGTAAGAAAATAAAATGCAACTTAGATTTTATTTACTGATCATTCTTCATATTACATAATGCCAGTACAGTTAAAAAAACCATTCCGTTTTTGTTTTTACACTTCATTTGACATCTTTAGACTGCATAGGATTTTCCTTACTACGTAGCTATGTCAACACATGCTTCATTTGCGTCGATTGTTCGAAGTTTCGGCCATAACGTTATATCGTCAATATCTAGTTAAGGTTAATAATTACGGTGACACCTTTTATTTGACTAGATACTAATCCTGTTGCATCACATGTTAATTTAGTCATAATAAAGTACCTACATTGTTTTTTGTGTTGTTTTTTGTTCGGAAGATCCTGCCCTTCTGCTGATCTGCCTGCCAATAATATTATACAAGCGAAACTTTGTGTTTGTACGAGTATGTTTGTTACTTTACGGTTCAAACGGCTAGACCAATTTTGATAAAATTAGGTATACAAGATAGTTTTTATAGTATTACTTTTTAAAGCACTTACGTCTGCTTTAGCGATCTCAAACATTGAAATACTGTCAAAGCTGTTCATTGGATGTCGCTCCGTCCCCGTAAGATGGTTAGTCAGATAGAGAGTAAAAATTCGATGCAAGGACCAGAGCCTTGGTGGCCTAGTTGGTCAATGGCGTCTGACACGGAGAGTCAGAAGACGCGGGTTCGAATCCCGTCCGATAATGTGAATTTTTCTCTCTTTAAATTTCAATATACGAGATAGTATTAGAATGAATGAGCCACTGGATTAACACATGATACTTTTATCATCATCCATCACCACCCGGACGTAACCGCGGCGCACAGCTACTACCTAAAGAAAAGTAGCACTTCCTGCTTTGAACGTATTTAGCATAGTGGAAACCATTCGATGTCCGAATCTTTTGTAAGATCTCTAACTACATAGATATTAAAAGAGTCAAGAATAATTTAAAAATATTTATTTAAAATCATCAAAACAGTACCACAACAAATGAGTACAATATACGTACATAAGTACATAGTCACATTTATCACTTAAAAGTAAGTTAGTGTCATACCAAAATCGCAGACTACAAAAACATTGTATAAGTACAAAATATCATCCCTATTTTCTTAAAACGATGGTTCACAGATAAACAGCCGGTGCCAATAACCTATCTATCGTCGGTTTACCCTACTACAGATAGATATTTGACACTTTGTATGGACGCTATGTCCAATTTCTATCTGAAGTAAGCATAACTGTGGATTGATAGATTATTAGCGCCGGCCGTAATATGGCAATGCGATTGTTAGAATATATGTTTTCAGTACATAAAATGTTCACCATGATATTACATTAGATTCATCCGAATCTATGATGACGAACTGAGTACCGGCCTTACTCATAAACGCTGATTATGTTTCAAATAATGTCATTTATTTCGGCGCAGAACAAATTTGCTGTGCGCAGTACTAATCGACGTTTTAAGGTAAGCATCGTTTATAAGTAAGGCCCTGCAAGTGTATAGTTGTATACCTATGAACTAGTGGTTACAATAATGAAAATACTTTGATTTAGGATGCAAGCTAACCGCCGACGATTAACTGTTAAATATAAACACAGTAGCGAGGCTGCAGTTACATCTCTTGGATACAAGATTCAGTACATTACATATTATTATGTTAAAACTTAATCGTAATTGACTAGAAGAGGCCGTTCGCGTTTAAAACGGAGAGTTCATTCCGAGTTTTGTGCCGAAGTCCAGGCGAGCGCGTCGTTGGTTTCGGATATCCGCCCTGCGAACATACAATTGAAATGCATTAGACAGTAATTTTGTTTTTCTATATGGCTCTGAAACCTTGACACTAAAAGCTCGTGTGCGCTCTAGGATTGACGTGTTTTAAATGTGGTCCTGGCGCAGAATACTGAGAGTACCTGGACGGAACGCCGGACAACGAGTCAATCCTAAAGCAGCTAAATATAAAGACACGACTCGCCACAATCTGCAGGCAGAGAGTACTCAAGTTCTTCGGGCACACAGTCAGGCGAGACCCAGACAGTCTAGAAAGACTGATTATCTAAGGCTTTGTCGATGGAAAACGAGGCAGGGGGTGCTCTCCGACGCGATGGACACATCACTCAAGAGGCAACAGGGGCCACCTTACAATCATCGATTCAAATGGCGCAAGTTAGAGAGAGCTGGAGAAAAATGGTGGCACAGACTACACACCAAAATCACTTCCCTCAGTCATGAGGATATGACCAGGAAGAAGAAGAAGATAGTAAATAAATAGCGGGTAAGGATATTTAAATAGAAAGATATATGAGACGATTTGACGTCATTAGCCTAGTCGATAGTGATATGGTATTTATATGTAGGTAATGAAATCTTCCAGTGGAGAAAATTGACCATTTCACAATTGTTGGATATAAATATCGAAAATATTTGGTCGCATTTTAACGAACATAAAATATTATACGAAAATATAGTACATTACTGCAGAACCCAGTAAGTAAGCCTTCCAGTTTCACGTGAACGATATGTTGTTACACTTACGCAGTTATTCGTGTGAGCCTAACTCACAGAGCCTTAGGCGTGTCTGGCGCGCAACCCAATGTTAAAGAGGTTTCTGCTCTGTCTGAGGGGTCAGGAGGAAGGAAACAGAAACATGTTAGCATAATATCCCTATTGTATTGTAACTATCATTAATACATGTAATTGAACTAAATGAATGCCCGAAGCGAGTGAAGAGGTATTAAAATAATAGGGTACGTCTACCTGCTTGAGTTTGCGCTTGTTTTGGTCTGCTTGAACTCAGGCAGACCAAAACGAGCGCAAAAGAGTAAGGAAGCAGGATATTACAAGTTAGTGTTAAATTTAATTCATAATTGATTCTAGTGACATACTTGATCTCCTGCCACTTGATAAATTCGATGATAAGGAAGACGAGCACCAGAGACCCGGCGTACCCCAACGCCAGTTGCCAGGGTACGGAGTACCGCAGCTCGCACACTCCCCACTCCTCGCAGCATCCGTACTGGCTGCTCAGCATCACGCCACTGAATATACTTTGGATTATTATTCTGAAAAATAAACATAATTCTATAAAAAACTAGATTTATATGAGTTTGGTTTTGGTTTATGGATTTTTCAGCACTAACACCTACTACCAAACATTGCAATTACAAAATTGAGAGTAATTATGAACTATAAGTATTGTACAATGAAATGTCTGTAGTGAGTTTCTGAGATAATTAATTTCAAAAACGTAAAAATCAATTTTTACTACTTTGAAGTATATCACTTGGAACCTTTCATCATAGAATATATAGTTAATTAAAGTTAATTATATATAGTTTGTAATTACTTACACGATTGACACCGGTTTTATAACTGGCGGCAAAATAAAAAATGTTTTCCAAGATGGCGGACGGCAGGTATGCCACAGATGCACTGTGCTCTTTATATGGGATCCCAATAATCTATCGCCGGTTTTCCTTACTACGGATAGAAATTTGACAGAAAGTCTATACAAATAGTGTAGTGTAGTAATGTAAACCGACGCTAGATAGATTATTGGGATTGGCCGTTAGTCTCTACGTTAACCATCGTTTTCGGCAAGTGGGTAAAATAATGGTTCTACATATTCATTCACCTTATTTCTACTTGTCGTTCATTCGATGAACTTCATCTCAAAATCGTCATAAATCTTGTTTGTGGTTTTGTGTGTTTACTTTTTTGGTCAGCTAAGGATAAACATACTTTATAGAGGAAAATTCACATCCTCAGACGGGGATCGTCTGTCTATTCAATAGATGTCGCTCCGTCACGACGGTTAATATCATATAGATATAAACAGTTAAAATTCGATGCTCGGACGGCGTGCCTCGGTTATCTAACGGTCATTGCGTATGACACAGATAATCGAAAGACGCGGGTTCGAATCCCGTCCGAAGACGTGAGGTTTTTTTTATTTTTCACTTTGCAATAAAAAATTACTTTTGAAACTTGCGTTAGCAAAGGAATTATTGTGATACAGTTACACATTAGTTTACTATTGTGCAATGGTGCAATGCAGGGGTCGAAAATGGTCAGTTAAAGCAGTAGAAGTCAGTTTTTACGAGAAACGGTCAGTAAAGTCAGTATTTCAAGGCCACTACGTTTCGATAAAAGTGGCGTTTTTTTGTAGATTGAAGTTCTGTTATCTTGTGTGTGAAGAATATAAAGTAAGGGCTCATTTTATTGAAGATATTTGGGACACATTTCTTTACTCATCCAAAAAAAAATTGTCTCTATAGAAAACAGACCAACCTTTAAAAAAATAAATATATATATATATATATATATGTTTATTACTTACAACCTTGTGAATGTTTAATAGAATTACTAGCATACTTAAATATTTAACAGCAGCTAGCACATGCATATATCAATGGTAAATTGGTCGAGGAAGGGTCAGTATTTCTCGAGGTTTGGTCAGTTGTTGGTAAGTATTTTAGATGCTTGTCAGTAAAATCAGTATTTTTCACCATGGAATCAGTTTCGACCCCTGGTAATATTTTCGGCGTACTAATGTTTGAATACAAAACTGATAACTGGCAAACATGATGGACAACAGAATGGGAAGTCAATCTTCTATTATCATATATCTGTTTATTGACCACATTATGACTTTGTATGTTACACAAGGCAAGTATTATATAAACTCGTGGAAGGCATGGAAACACTCACTCACTCACAAAGTTACTTAATAATAATATGTTTAAACGAATGCTTTTGAGTTGAACGACAATGAAGTTAACGAACTGGGCAGTAATCTCAGATGAAGCTATAAGAAGTTGTATAAATAAGTGCAAGAACTTACAACACTATAACAGTTCCGCACCAGACTTTGTTCGACCAGAAGCCCCTCTGCCAAATCGAGGACTGTCGGTGCACGAACGACAATGATATGATAACTGTAACAAGCAATTTTAACTATTGAGTAATATTAACCTGTAGATGTATAATCTCTTTTTTTTACAACATCCACTCAAAAGTCTTCAGGTCCCAAACTAGGCAGAACCTGTACTATGGTAACCTCATGACTGATATACATACTTATATACAAATACACACCCAGACACACATCAAACAGCCATGTTCATGCACACAAATGTTTGAACTGTCCGGGGATCGAACCCGGGACCAGCGGCTCAGAAGGCAGGGGTGCTACCAACAGCGCCAACCGGCCTGTCTCTCTGTTTTAATAAATTTCCACTGTCCACAACATCGTTCGTATGACATAAGGTTATCACGATCCTTCGGGAACTCTATGATTACAAGCCTTACCTCCAGTTTCTGGAACGTTTGTCAAAGTTTGATCAGCTCACAGACGGAATACTGACCGCTGATTGGTCACATATTGTGTCATAGAATACCATTGACCAATGAGCGTTTAGTATTTAGTTGGTCAACTAATCAAGGCTTTGACAAACGTTTCAGAAACTTGGAGTTAGTATTATACAGAGTTGACAAATAACGTAACACACGCACTTATCAACTCACAAACTTTCGCATTTATAATACTAATGTGTGTAAAAATATTTATCTACACCCATGCTATAAATCCTCTATAAGAGTTTCTGAGACAGTTAGCTTATTGCCAACATTAAAACAACCAGTGTCATAATAACCAATATATCATCCACACGAGTGATATAATGTTGTACTAAATTTCATTACGCAACTCCTTCGCTTTCAAACCCTTCCGCGCAAAGAGGTTTACTCATCAAACAGCCACATTCTCACTACTCAATTGGACCGTGTTATGCCAAAACGTTTCAGCCCTCGGACAAGCCAAACTGAGATATTACGCGGTAAAGTTGTTGAAGGGGTTTTTTTATTTATTCTACTTCTATTAAGATATTAACTGATTGTAATAATTTGAAGATTATTGGAATGCGTTGTAAGTATTTTTGTTTTAAACAATATGGAACTAATTTCATAGATATAGGCAAAAAAAAATAGTCTGGATCATTTCTCTATTCCGCGCAAAGAGGTTTACCCATCATACAGCCAAATTCTCACTACTCCTGGTATTTTTATGAATTTCAAAAAGATAATATTGCCATGCACAAACGTTTCGCTACCACAGTGCCTTAACTTAAACAAATATTGGTTATTCGAATTCACGACATATCCCGCTAATTTTGCTAGTTGTTACTATTCCAAAAATGTATTGTATGCAACTGTACATAATTGGGTATTGAACACTCAAGTGATACTATTATAAGGGGTCTTAAAACCCACATTCGTGTTTTAAGACCCCTTATTATACAACAGTTGCATACATAACTAATTGTACTCACTTAAATGCAACGTAATGAGCGCTAAAGTGATATGTTGCGCTACGTAGAACCCATCGTAGAAGTCGTCTCCCCAGCCGTGCCAGCTCTTCAAGGTGAGATCTCGGCTCTCGGAGTAATTCCCCAGGTTGACCGGGTACACCAGCCAGCAGGACGTCGCGTTCGTCACTTCCGAAATCTGTTCGCAGAACGCGCGCAGAGTAAACCAGTACAACACTAGTATGGATATGACTGACGGTAGGAACTTGCACGCGTAGCACCAGAATATGAATAGCGCCATCTGTGGGCAAAGCGTACTCAAAGTATAATAAACAGGAAACGTTCTTAGGAAATTACTTGAAAAGTGCGCTTTTAAGATTCCGTAGATGCTTACGGGAGTCTATTACTCAACCGATTGTATGTCTGTCATATGTTTAAAAAGCTTTTTTTGAACCGCAACAGTAAGCCGTTTACAAATTTTAAAGAATATGAGTTATTATAGTGAATATTGTAACAATACAAAAATAAAAAGCTAACAAGTGATTTATTAAAACTAGCTGACCCGCCCGCGGATTCGTTCGCTTGGTCTACGGGAGACGATGCCCCCCCCCCCCCCCCCCCCCCCCCCCCCCCCCCCCCCCCCCCCCCCCCCCCCCCCCCCTATTACTAGTACACGCCCCGGTGTGCTGGTTTTATTTTATTGTAGTGTTTAGCATAGGTTTTTACCCGTACCACAGAAGTTCATGCGCGCCGAACAGTGAATCGAGACCCTAGTTTTAATTGAGACCGTGTAGCATAGAGAGATCAAGCTTCCATTTTGGATTTATGTGACGGGTCAAGATAAAAACTTCATAGTTGGGAGTTTCGGGCTCTATTCTATCAATATATCAAATTTCATCGAAATTTGTGCTGCAGTTTTTAAGTTATGCGTGAAACATCAACAGTAGCAAACGGTTTTTTTTTTTCATAAACGTCATATTCTTGTTCAGTAAGTAAGTTGACGTCTTCTTACACACATTTTCTTATTTTTCTTCAAATTACTGACTTTTGGTATCTACTGCTTTATTATAAGTATAGATAATATGAAGCCTACTTCACTACGAACATGCAACTTCCACACCGCATGAAACTTAATAATATCATCCTCATACACAACACTTCTTTAAATATTATCAAAAATAACTCAGGCGCTCTCAGCCGAATGTGAGGAAATTCAAATGGGACCAACTTGGAGTCGTACCTTACAAAACCACTGCATTATTATACAGGCGAAATATTGTTGGTGTTTGTATGTTTGTTACTCTTTCACGCACCAACAAGACCAATTTTGATGAAATTCGGTATGGAGGTAGATGAGCCGCTCGATTCACACATACGACTTTTCATTATCATCATTTATCGCCATGCGGGTGAAACAGTGGGGCACAGGTAGTTACCAATAAATGTTTATCTGTTGTCTTTCTAGATTGATAGTCTATTTGGAGGAGCAATTGGAGAGCACACATATAAAATCACAGTCAAAGTCACGTTACCAATTCGGCTTTCAAATAGGCAAGTACTGAAGATGCAGTCAGGCTCCTCTCTGAAATGGTTACAAATCATTTGGATAACAGAAACGTTCAGAAATGCTTTTCTGGACCCAGAAAAGGCATTCGACACAGTCTCGCCTTCGCTACTTGTACAAAAACTTAATATTTCGGAATAAGAGGACATTGTATTTGTCTGGTTCAATAGTTATTTAGATAACAGGAAACAGAGAACCAAGATAGGTGAATGCATTAGTGAATAATGCACAAATAGCTTTGGGGTGCCCCAGGGAAGCATACTGGCTCCAACACTATTCACAATTTATGTAGACGACATACTCAGGCTCCAGATCCCAAATGCTAATCTGATTTGTTACGCTGACGATACCGTAGTTTTATTCACTGGAATTAGCTGGGATCAGGTGTTCACTGCGACAGAGCAAGGAATGCATCGCATAGTACGTTGGTTAGACGTCAATCTCCTTACCTTAAATTTTGGTAAAACTAACTTCGTCGGTTTACATATCAACTACTTAACCAACTGTGCAATGAAATTGTTACGAAGCGGATCAGACCTGGATATCCGTCGGATAGTGTACATTGCTCTGTCAAAGTATTATTAAATATTGCATTGGTATATGGGGTGGAGTTTTAAAATCTAACATTAGTTTAGAATTGATTGGAGTAGAAAGAGCTCAAAGGGAAATCCCCAAAATAAACCTAACCTAAAAAAACCTAAGCGCTACTCTACGGACCTCCACTACAAAGAAGTGTCAGTCCCCAGTTTTCGTCAACTATTTATTCTACTCGCATGTTTAAAAGCCCATAAACCGAAAGCATATTTCACTAGCAAGCGTAAATGTCATGTCCTGTCAAACTATTACTTCCTAGGACGAATATTGCACTTGCTCGCAGAATGCCAATGGTCTCATTTCTTTATACTTACAATAGAGCTCTTGATCACTGTGACATCACAATATGCTCACCAAATGAAGCTAAGATAAAACCTTGCACTTGGCTACACTCACTCTCATATGGAAAGAGTGAGTTTATTAACTCAAGTATTATAACATATTACTTCTGTTTGCATTACATACACACAACCACAACTTATACAAACACTTACTCATACACTTTCTCTATAAATCATACACATGTAAAGCACTTAATCTGCAGGGCTATTATGTATCTGAGTTGCTAACAAATGTTGATTGAAATCTTGAAAAATGGCCGATCTATGTCAGTTTTGGCAACTCCAGTAAGCAAAAATGTTAGTAAGTTGATGACTGGAGCTGACAAAAGTGACATAGAGCCGCCATTTTATTCGATTTCAATGAACATTTGTTAGCAACTAAGATACAAAATAGCCCTGCTGATAAATCCACTGAGTTTGAATATAATTTTAACTAAAATTGAAGGGTCTCGAAGCTACAGGGCGCGCCTAGTTTCGAACCCATTGTTTAAACATGCAATTGTATTTAGGATAAATTTTATATTATAACAATTTGTCATGTATGTAATAACTAGTGTTTTTATATTTATAGACAAACAATAAAATCATTTATTCAATTTAGGCATCAAAGACGAATTATACTCATTATAATGTACTCTAAAGACTCTACCGCCGCGTTCCAAAATATATAGAGCCTACCTAGAAGCGGCAAGAAACTCGGGGCCATACTTTTCGTATATATTTTTACAATGTTGATGCTTAGGTGCTATTATTACATTTTATGGGTGGCAGATGACTACTTGCAAGAAGTGGGGTATTTCAAGCATATTTTCTACTATATAATGTTGGACTTTATAATATCCCTTTTTATATTAAAAACGTTTCTTACGACTTGAAGTTTCCCTCTGTGAGCTCAGTTATGGGATTTTATTGTAAAAACGCACACAATTTTCTAGGAACGATTTATTAGTCTTCGCAAGTCTAAAACTAGGTACAGCTATCCTTATATAATTATATACAGCTATTCTTATTTGTAGTATTAAAAGGGTGGTCACCCTTTTAATACTACGAGTACTATCACTACATACCTTTTTCACTATTGAAATTATATTTCTGTATTTTTTTACGAACATACATTATTTTGCATAGAACTCTGATGTCCGTGAGTTGGGGGGCAGGGGGTAATTACTGTGCAGGAATGAAAAGGGGCGGCGCGCTGCATGACGGCGGGGTCGAGCGGTCGGTGGTACTTACTGTGCAGGAGAGGAGCGGGGCGGGACGCGTGGCGGCGAGCTGCATGACGGCGGGGTCGAGCGGTCGGAGGTATTTACTGTGCAGAACCCCGGGGGCGGCGCGCTGCTTGACGTCAGGGTCTAGCAGGGCGGCGGTACTTACTGTGCAGGAGAGGAGGGGGGCGGGACGCGTGGCGGCGCGCTGCATGACGGCGGGGTCGAGCGGCGCGAACGCAAGCGCGTGCGCCAGCAGCGGACACACCGCCACGCTGCACCACACCGCGCCGCCCGCGCTCAGCGCCAACGGCACGAACCCGCACAGCGCGCCTGTCTGTAAACAACATCAAACTAAACCAGTCCTCCATTTGAATTCATAAGCATCCTTTAAATTAAGAAACTGTTATATTTTTAGTTTTTTTCAATCCATACGCGAGGTAGGCGGTAAGAGTAATGGACTGTATACAAAAAATGAGATAGGGCAAAAGTTTATATAGGATTCGTGCAACTCACCAGATCGTGCAATGAGGGTTTCAAGACGATATTAAAGGCCACCTAAATCTAAAATTGGTTCGCTTGCTTACCGCCTCCAAACGTTCAGTATAATCTCAATATTGCTGCAGCGTTACCGTGGTGGCACAAATTATGATATTTATTGATTTGTTATCTAGACAACTGTTGGTAATTTAAGCTCAAATGCCCGACAGTTTGTGAGAAATTGGTAGCGATTCACTTGTTCAAAAAAACTAAACTAAACTACCGAACTAAAAATGTATTATGGTGGTCCTTATTCTGTTAACAATAAAATCCAAAATTTTGTAACACTTAGAATTACACTTCTAAAAATAGGATTATTCCATTAAATTTTGGGTTATTTTAGGTTAGTTTAGCGAGCACCAAGTTACGTGACGACTAAACTGTTAAAAATATGCCCACAATTGAAGAGAAATGTCTAATTTTAGTGCTGTCATACGGAAGTGTTATACTAATTTGGATTTTAGCCTAAACAAAATAAGTACTGCCGTAATTTAGAGATTTTTAGTTAAGAGAATGCTTACAGAATCGACACCATTATGAAAGATGGTTCCGAGAAACTTAAAATTGAACCGCTCTCAACGAGAACGAAAAAGACAAGAATTTAAACTTAAAAATCTTTGTGTAGATGAAAAATAGAAACAAAAAAAGAGTTGCACTATACGTTTTCCTATATATACCTAGCAGAAATGGTGAAACTTTACGGTTTCTTACGAATTGCTGATTCTTCAGTACTACTTTGTAGGAAACAGTTACGCCGACTCTTGAACGTCGTTTTTACGATTTCGAGTAAATAGCTATTTGAATGGAACGAATAAAATTGTCAGTAAAGTACGTGATTTTGTGTGCAATCTGAGTAAAGTCTAACCTTCAACTTAGGTTTAACTATAATGTTCTGCCATAAAAATGACAAGATTTTTTACAAAAATAATTCTATGTCCTCGTAAGGTGAATGATACTCATGACATGGTAGACAAAACAACGAACACGTGGGTAAGATAATCAAGTTTTAAACCAATGTCACACATGAGCTTTTCCATATTTTATTCATTAATCCACAGGATATTTTACGATGTGTACACAGCGACATAGGTAATAAAATAACAGCAAATACGAATACAAATAGGTAGGTCACACTCTTTATCCTTTTCTACTTCTGTGACAAAGCTATATGCGATAAGACCGCCCATTATACTACCCTAAATAAAGATTATATTTTGATAAGTTACTTTTTGTATGTTTGGTTATGTGCAATAATCATAAAATAAATTATTGTATTGTATTGTTGCTAGTGCAAAAGTTAAAAAGTAGCACACTTGTATGTGATGATACCAGACGAAAATATGGACACTTATGGCTTAACTGAACAGACACAATAATGATACTTATTGCGTTAGGGATAATATTACGCAAATCAAAAGCAAGTATGAAAACCGCAACAAATAAACAAAGTATCAAGATCAAACAGTTGCGCGTTGGTAGGTGATGCGCTTTGACCGTGACCCCGCCCGAGTGAGGTCACTAATCATTTAATAACGATTTGATTTTAAAAAAAACATCTTTCTCTTCATACAGCAGGACCTCTAATCCGAACCCCCTTTAATCCGAACCCCTCCATAATCCGAACGCCCCGTACCTACCCCACTCCTTCACTCGCCGTCTCACCTCTTGCTTACCGAATGTCGAGTGGAGGTGTGGTGCGTTTGTTTGTTATTTGTGGTTGATTAAATTGGGCATTGAGGTAGTAGACACCCTGGATTAACATATATGTTTTTTTATCGTCATCATCATCACCGCGTGGGTAAACCCGCGGGGCGCAACTGGTATGTATTATAATCCGAACGCTCCGTGAGTCCCAACGGGGGGTAAATTTACATCAGATTAAAAAGGTCCTACTGTACTTTGCAAGCATTCTTTATATTTTTGTTTTGTGTAATATTAGCCCAAATACAAAATGATTATCATTAATAGTGTCTTACAACTTACTTGTACTTTAAAAGGATGCCCATGAAATCTAATTCACCCGGTGTAGCTACACATTGTGTCCGCATCCTTCGATCAGTCCATCGACTGTGAGCAGATGTGGTGTATGTATGTGCGGGTAGGGTGCTACTCACATAAGAGTCCAACCCGGGGGGCAAAGTCTCAAAGCTATTGCGCAATGTTGTCCTGAGACGCCGTATTCCGGGAGGAGAGCAACTTAAAAATAATTTAATCAATGAATTTGGATTTTAGTTACAACAGAATTAGAACTATCATAGTTTAGAAAATTTTAGTTTTTAGTTCGTTAGTTTAGTTAGTGTGAGTGTTCTGAACAAGCGAACTCCTACCATTGTAGCCCAGAAAAGTACATAACGCGTTTTTCTTCGCAAGTAAATGTTCTCGTGAGATAGTTACTGTCCGCGGCGATAATGAATATACGCCATAGAATTAAATATAACCTATACCAGGGTTGAAAACAATATGGTTTTTTTTAATAATTTCGTTTTAATAAATAATTTATAAAATAAGATTAAAACACGTGTTTAAATAATTATTATGTTGGTTTTTAGTTTTTTTTTTTAAGTTTTGCTATTACCGCTAGTTTTTCTTGATATATTTTTATCTAAATAGAATTTATATATAGTGCTGGCAGCACCACCAAAAAATCGATTTGAGTTTCGCGTGTTAATTTGTGTTCTTTTATATTTCCGAAAATTGAATATCGGTATATATTTGAGTGACTTATATAACTTTTTTGCAAAAGTGAAGCTGAAAGAATCGATTAGAGACAGATATATGGATAATTTCTGAAATCATTATTATGATTAATACTTTCATCCATTACTTGCATTACATGCAGTGAATGAAATTATATTATTGTTATAGTTTTACTGGTACAAAGAAAATATCTATTACATTTGATTGTTGATTTTTATTGTGATAAATAACTTGCGCTATCATACTTCGTATTAACATTGTTTCGACATTATAGTTCATTTATATGCACTCCCAGCATTTAATTTTAATAGTTTTTTCGGATTTGGATTTAAATCAGTATATATAATATGTATAAAATTATTCAGTAAAAATCTTAATTTAAATCAGCTTGGTTTAAATCATGCAAACCAAAAACTTCAACAACACTCTAAGGGTGACTTCCGTGGCTTTTGGCGAAATACTAAGAAAGCGAACTTTCGATCTGGCCTTCCAGGGAGCGTCGACGGGGTAAGTGATCCTGAGAGTATTGCAAACATTTGAAACCTTGTCTAATCTAATAAATATTATAAAGAGGAAAGATTTGTATTTTTGTAACGTATAAACTCAAAAACTACTGCACCGATTGCAAACGAGATTAGATTGCTACACTATCCCTGAGTAACATGGGCTATATACAAGATGTCTCAAAAGAAAGTTTAAATTTATTTAACTTACTGCGTATACGCAGTAAGCTAAGTAAACAAAAACGATGATTCAGCGACCTTTAGCTTATAAGCTAAAGGTCACTGAACCACTGTTGTAAAACGCGCTTGTACAATGCGCAGTCTGCTCCCGAGAAACGCGGCATAGCGACTGAATTCCTACGATCCAGGTTACCGATTAACACAACCCCCGTGCCTCTCGGATTCGTTGCGTTCCCGCAGTAAGCTAAATAAATATTAACTTTCTCTTGAGACACCTTGTATTTCGATTCATCGTCAATGCTACATACCTGAATGAGCGCAATGAAGCAAACGCTGCACATCCAGAACTGCGTGCTGTTCCACACGCACATCATGAAGTGTCGCGACATCGTGATCAGCGAGAACAGCGACACGTCCGCGTCTCGCGACATCTGCCATACACATACAATCTGTCATCAGCTAAACGGTACACTTTGCTTACCTGAAGGGCAATTGTTTTGGCAATGACTGCTAACTATAGGTAATATAATCACAAGTAACTCAAAATTTTGGTATACACAAAGATACACAAAGTATCAGATGTATGATTTGTTTATGGTTCTCGGAAACGGCTCAAACGATTTTCATGAAATTTAGTATATAATCGATGAATCGATCAAGCTAGGTTTCATTTTTAGAAAACGTCGTTTTATTCGTGTTTTAGCCAATTAAAAACTGTTTTACCGACACAGCAATGCTAAAGCTACTTGACAACAGATGGCATTGTTAAGCAACACTAAACAATGAGTGTTGGTTTGAGGATATACCAAGAAAATCAATTGTTTACCTACATACAAGCAAAGCTCGGTCAATCAGGTACTGTGAATTTAATACATTGCGAGTATATTATACCTAGTGTGTAATGCGTATTTCATAATGGACAAAAACATTGAACAGAGAGTTTGTCTTAAATTTTGCATCGCCAATGGAATTTCGTGTTCGAAGTCCCTGAAAATTTTAAAGAAGAATCACGGTGAATCGACTTTATCAAAAACACGTGCACGGTACTAGCCGAGCGGCAACATGTTTCATAGATAGATAGATAACACTTGATTGTACATGTTAAACAAAGTGACAACATACCCATTCATCACATCGCGACCGCTTTTGAAGGCATTCATATAAGGGATTATTTAAAATGGTACGGATCGACTCGTGAGATACAGTAAGTTGAGCGGCAATCTCTCTCAAACTTGAATGAGGATTTTCAGTCCCTATTTCCTTCACTTTTGCAATGTTAACTTCGGTTGAAGACGTTGATGGCCAGAGCGAGACAAATCTTCTATCACATCGCTTTTGAACGGTTTGTACCACTCGCACGTGATTTTGATAAAGTCGATTCACCGTCAGCCTTCCGTTACATTTTCAGTAACTTCGTGTAAGTTTGAAATGCAAACATAGGAACGGGATAAAATTTAATTAATTATTTTATATACTAACTAAATATAATTAAGTATATCCAGCGCAATCAGTTTACAGTGTACGGTAACAATGTTGTTTTATGTTGCAATACTTTATGGGTAGTCATACAATTGTGGCAATTGCCGAAATAATTATCGGTGAAACCTTACACTTCCATGAATACTAATCGAATAGCTTGTTCAACATTGATTATATAGCCATCATAATAACAAACATTTCAAAAACAGGATACATTAAAATAGAGAATCAAAGCAAATCCTCTAAGTTCAAGTCGGTACTTATAAAAGGAAAATTTGAATCTAAAAAACTTTTAGTCATAAAATAAGACTTAGTTAATAATCATACCATTCCAAACTTACCTACATACAGACTTGGCACCAGGAAAATAGTGTGCAGCTGATCCTACGGCTGAGATGATGATGATGATTACAAATGACCGTAAAATAGGTGATGTACGCATCAAAGCATTATTTTTTTGTTTTAAATATTATAACTAGCCTCCACATACTCCAGGGCTGTGTCCAGCTTGTGCAAACCGTGAATCAGTAATGTTCGCAATACTGCGTTCTGGTTTGAAGGTACGGTTACCGGTTAAATTACAGGCCCATGAGACTTAATGCCTCAAGGTTATAGGCGCAGTGCAGTTCATCAGTTGTGAGGAAATGCATCTGTTCTAGGCAGAGGTTACCACTTAACATCAAGTGAACCTCGTGTTTGTACCGTGAATCATTTGTGAAAATTTCAATTGACTAACTATCACGGGTCATGAGATACAGCCTTTTGATAGACGGACGGACAGCGGAGTCTTAGTAATAGGGGCCCGTTTTACCCCTTGGGTACGGAAGCCCTAAAAAATAATCAGGCGCTTATTCATGTGAAACAGCCGCAAACTATTTGTCTTCTGTACATTCACGCCCTAAAGTACTCACGTTTTGACTGCAGTAGTTGGTGTACGGTTGATTTTGCCATTTACATTGCAACTAAGAGCAGCGTGAAAACAATTTGAAATGTATACATTAATTTGGTCTAATGCAACAATATAATACCAGTAGGGTTATTATGTATCTCATTTGGTAACAAATGGTGATTGAAATCGAAAAAAATTATGACTCTCACTTTTGTCAGCTCCAGTCATCAACTTACTAACATTTCTGCTTACTGGAGTTGCCGAAACTGACAAAGAGCCGCAAAGTTTCAAGATTTCAATCAACATTGACATTTGATTGCAACTGAGATACATAGTTACGCTAGGCCTCGTAGCGTGGCCAAAAATATAGCAAGTAAAAATTTAACTTACAGAGACGGAGCATGGTACAGAATTGAGTGCGCGCGCTAAGTCGATCGGTCCAATGCAGGTGTCAGGTACTTTGTATGGCGGCAGTTTTTGACACAACACTGGATATAGGGGTTCCACTGCTATGCTGAAATTAATGTCATGAAGGATATGACAACCAGCCATTATTAAGATCCTCTCCTCTAAGAAAGGAGGTTTCACAATTTTTAAACACAAATAAAAAAAAAATTATTAGGTTTCGAATAGGTAGTGCTCCGCCATCCCACTTTGTTGTCCATGGGATCTCTTTTACCATTTACCCTATTTAACGTTAATTTAAAATATGTTTAAGTTTTACATAGACACACTATTGTCCACTTAGTTTATTTCATATACAGATTTATGTGTATAGATAAATTAAATTGAAGTGTCTGTTTGTAATTCCAAATCAACAGGTTTTCAATGAATGCATATGAAGTATAAACAGTCCTTACGTACAAAAAAATACAATTAAAACTTTTTGTCTGTGTCTCTTTGTTCCGGCTAATCTCTGAAACTGCTGGACCGATTTTAACACGACTTTCACTGGCAGATAGCTGATAATATGAGGAGTAACATAGACTATTACTTTAGAAATAACAACACTGTCTTTTTGTTACATTATCACGCCCAAACGGCTTGGCGGATTAAAATAAAATTTGGGAAGGTTATAGATTTTATATCCAGAGGAGGCACATAATAATACTTTTTGTAATCATCATCCATTACCATGCGGGTGAAACCGAGGTCCGCAGCTAGTTAAAAATAATAACATCTGATTCGCTGGCGCCGACTAGACCGCCAACGCAAATTCATCCGAGCAGTCACAAATGCAAAACTTGTTTTGCAATGAGCCCTGCGTATTTTGCGTACTGAGCATCTTAGTCATCTGAATAGTATGGAGTTTCACATTATTATGCCTAGCACGAATAACTGCGTAAAGGCCTATTCAGACCTGAGCGTTATTCGCTACCGATGTGGGTAGCGAAAAATACCACGCGGAACTCGATGGGTAAATAGTATGAAGTTCCATAACTGCAGCGAAACATGTACCACCTAGTAAGGCGGTATTTTCTCTCGTTTGGCGAAACTAGTTCCGACGGGCGACGCGGGAGCAAGTAACAGCGACATGCTTCCATGCCAACGGATATCTCTACCGCGCGCGGTAGCGATATCCGCTCCGGTGTGAACAGCGAAATTAACGCATAACATTTCGGATTTCTCTATCGATCGCGGTAGCGAATAACGCCCAGGTCTGAATAGGCTTTAAGAGTAACGTTACCTATCGTTCACTTGAAACAGTACAAACAGTCATGTATCTAGGACAACTGTGACACAGATAACTCATAGTTTTGAATATTTTGGTTGAAGTAAACAAACCGAACTAAGTTATTTTTGGCATAAGATTATCTAATTAATAAGGAAGTAGTAAACTTAACAAAATATTATCTAACGTTTTTATATAGTCGCCGTCAATTTGTAAATTAAAATTCGATTCCTGCGATAACGAACTCGCCACTAAAATACAAAAATAATACATTATGATACAAGTGTGTGCTGATCCACATCCCACACGCGTGTTACACGACGTTTTTCATAACACATGCGAGGAAATAACAAACTTGTATTATTATCGTAACCTTTTAGTTTAAAAGTACAATAAAGCGAATGTTTTCATATTTATTGCATAAATGATTGTGAATTATGAACAAATTGAATATTTTTTAATAATAATAGTATAGTTAATAATATTTTATTTGTTCATTGTAAATGTAGACTATTTTTAGCTATGCACATAAATCTCTTTGTTAGTATTAGCAAGTCGAGTTGAAAAAAGTCGTTTAAAAATAAAGTATTACCCGGGTTAATTAAGATTGTTTCATTTACATGCAAATAACTTGCCACGACACAAATTTAATTTATTCGGGATAATTCTAAAACGTACTTGTGTGGTAATGGTTAAAAAAAATCACATGTGTTTAAAATCTTGGATTCCGAGCCTACAAACGTTGTAATAAGATCCACTTTACGAGCATGTGATGAAAAATAATATGCAAAAAGCGCAGTGCCCAAATAAAACTGAAGAATGTACCTTGCGTCGGCTTGCATAAAGATTTCCATGTTCAAGCAATTTGCAGCGGAGCCCATGACGCACACAACCTCGCCGTAATCCTAGAAGATAAAGATTTTGAAAGGTTTCTATTCATATAACTGATATTTCGTAATAACCTGATATTATAGTCCTAGAAATCTAAGAGATACCGTTTGACGTTTCATACTTTTCAAGGCGAAATAACTTTGTACAGGCGGAACTCACATAATTTCAATAACTTTCACCGTAAAACCATGGAAATATAAAGCTATTTTTATTTTATCACCAGGTGAATTAATCACTAAATCAATTATTAATCACTAAATTTAAATTCAAATCCTTCAAACAAGGCAAAATAACTAATATATACAATAGATAGCTTTTTTCGAGGCCTCGTTTCAAAGTCACGTAGTCTGGTCGTTTACCGTAGTGTTGCGACTCTTCTTGTATACGAGTAATCAGTAAAAATTTACTGCCCCGCTTGGCCTATTATAAATCCGTACTGTAATCGATAAGTAAATACAAAGAAATTATATCGATATCTCTTAAGAATCGGATATTGTATTAAGCGGTTTCTTTTACCCCATTCCTATTTTACAATATGTCTAAATTGTCAAACGATATTTCTAAGATTTGAAAACCTATAGGATAGAATATAATCTAATGTAATATCATTCACCCCACTGTTTCCACCGGCAGCGACTTAATCAATTTATAACATCAATGCAATAAGGTAAAAATTAACAAAGAGAGTAGGTACCTGCATGATTTGAATCATGTGATGTACAGACTGGTGCGTGCAGTCGGTGAAAAGCGACACAAGCAGCGGCACATTGTCTACTTGCTCTATGTGCGGACGGATGTTCTCTATGCCGCGGGGGAGTTTCGCCTGGAAACAACATTACTTTAATTTAACCTCAGGTTGGATGGCAGATACGTCAACAACCTGAGTTATGCTGATGACATGGTGCTGATCAGAATCCCTCGATCAAGGGTTTGCGGAAACTCGTTAATATTTGAACAGTATGCGAAAAGACACGGTTTAGTTTACAATAGCAAAAAACCGAGATGATGATCTTCAGATCGAGAGGGGTCAAGTTGGCTCAAAAAATTCTTGAAATATACCTCAATGGGCAGCCAGTGAAAACCGTTGACAGCTTTAAGTACCTTGGCCACGTTGTGACAGCCACTATGTCTGATGACGAGGGTATAGAAAGACAAAGAAGGTCCCTCTGCGTAATAGGCAACATGGTGGCATGGTGGCGTTATGCCCTTTAACACTTCCACCCTTGGAGCTTTTTGGTACTTGCTCTTGCGTCCCCAGACGGCCAATTAAGGCAAGCCGTGGGTCAGGGGTCTCATTTAGCCCCAGGGAGAATCAGGATCCACGGTGTCGCCACTCACCGACGGCTCGCCACAAAAACAAATTATTATTATTATTAACAAAAATTTTGAAACCTACTTACATTATAATACCAGATGTTGATACTAAATTAATATAAAAATGATACTATACTATAGCACTGCGCCTATTATGTATCTCAGATGCAATAAAATGATGATTAAAATCGAAAAAATGGCGACTCTTTGTCAGTTTCACAACTCCAGTAAGCATAAATGTTAGGAAGTCGATGACTGTGACAAAACTTACATAGAACAGCCATTTTTTTCGATTTGAATCATCATTTGATTGCATCTGAGATACATAATAGCCTTACTGCAGGCCTAGACAAAAGATGTTTCTGTTAACGTTAACGCCAAACAACTCCAAAATGTATGGCGTTGACATTACCTGTGGAAAAGTCACGTGACGTCGCGCTAAGTTCGTAGACAGGACCCGGGAACGTTCTGTCTGTAGCGTTTGCGGGAAAACGTCTGCTTTAATTTTGTCTAGGCCTGCTGGTCAGATGTTTACTATATAATGTGTAAAGCATTAACGTCCGCTTAGCGAGACCAAACTTTGCAATTATAGAAAGACAAATACACATCTTTGAAAGGGATTCAAGGTGTCAGAATACGCAAGTCCAAATGTCTTGATCCAATGGGACCACATGAGAAGCACCACCAGCTTTCGAATAAAAAACATAATTATTAAAATCGGTTCACTAGGTAAAAAGTTACGAGGTGACACATAAAAAACTAATGAATTAAAAACCTCTTTTGGAAGTCAGTCAAAAATAACTGAGGATAGCGGAAAACAAGTACAATTTTAAAAATTGAATACCGACTTCCATTCTATACAGTTATTGGAGTGTAACTCAAAAACTACTGGGCCGAATTTGATGAAATGATTGATGAAATTTAAATGGGACCACAAGGGAAGCACCAGCTTTCAAACAAAAAAAATAATTTTGAGAATCGGTTCACCCTTTCGAAAGTTATGGGGTAAGAACATAAAACAAAAAAATAAAACAAAACATACAGTCGAATTGAGTACCTCCTCCTTTTTGGAAGTCTGTAGAAAATAACAATAAGCAGGCGCTGAATTTATATTTGTTTTCTAGATGTGTTTCTTCGAGTTTTGACGTGTATTAGTTGTGGATTGGCTATGTATTCGTAATGGTGCACAAGAGTAGACATAGTGTAAAAACCACGAAACGTTGTTTTTGTTATTTCCTCACCAATCGCCATGGAAAGTTTTAGTAACGCACCCACCGCTTTACTTGAACTATGATGTATGTATGCACCGCTCTACTGAAATTTTACTTAGACATGACGGTGACTAAATGAGAGCCTTAACCACAACGCCCCCTTCCTGGGTTGGTATTATGTTACTGCTAGTAACTTATAAAATTGTGTAGGTACATAAAGCACCACTCAAAATGTGGTGCTGGTTGAAAACGCCATCTAGCTATATGGCGATGAGTGTATTATTATCTTCCAAATTATGACTGTCGCAACATGTGCTCAGTTGTTAGAGTTTTAGGGGCGGGCGATCCCATTAACTAAATTGCAATCGAACCGCAACTTCTGCTATTGAAAAACAGTCCAACTGTTACATTTCTGTTGACGCCAGCGATCGATCAAACTATATATACGCTGTTAACTCGATAGATCATGAACGCGACGCGTATAAAGTAACGTTTAATGTATATTCAGTGTTTAAGATGACGTTACGTTCCAATTTGTCTTAAGAGATAGTAGAATGGCATTTTTGGGTAATGATCAAACCTAACCGGAGAACTGCAGTTGTAGAGGGGTAGAGAACGTTATGAAATATAAGAAGAATTGGAAATTAAATACTCCATTAATTAGGACCAATAAATGTTAGGGAAAAATATAATAAAAAAGCGGACGTGCAATGAAACCAAACATTTGACATGAACTGCTTTTTCTTTATTTTAAAACAAAATCAATAACAAGCTGTCATAGACTATACAATCATACTTTTTATGTACAAAGAGAGTCCGTAATATTATTGCTATGTTACGAATGGAACTCTAAATAATAATAATAAAACTATATAAATAAATAAGAACGCTCGTAGCGGAGCTCGACTTGGCGATCTTAACTGATCAACAAGTTTTGCTGCGGTCAGGACTTGGATGGGTGACCGCTAGTGGCGTTATTCAACTGAGCGCTTCCGTGCTTCGGAGGGTACATTAAGCCGTCGGTCGCGGTTGTTTGTCTTAGGACAACAGTCGTTAGGCTATGTTGAAGGCCTTCAGGCGGCCTGAAAACTTCGAGATGGGTTGGCCAATAACCTATCCACCAATCCGCACTGGGCCCGCGTTGTGGATTATGGCCCAACTCCTCTCTCAGAGAGGAAGGCTCGAGTCCCAGCAGTGGAAACTAAATGGGCTGGTTATGATGATAGGACATGAATAAGTTACCCGATTGCTCATATCAAAGTTGACGGGCGCGGAGTGATCCGTGGAGTCAGTCAGGCAGGAGAGCGAGCGGCATCCGTCGGCCGGAGACTCCGCCCCTTCGTCGTCTGCTTCATCCAGTAACGAGTCTGCAGATGCCGACGGGTGGTTTGTGGCGACACTACCGCGCTGCAACAATTGTAAAGCCATTTGAAAGGCTAAGGGCGAAAATCTGCATTTAGAACAATCTATGGACTTAATATAACTGTAAACCAAGGCCGTGTCTGTGTATACAAGATAATTAGGAAAAACATTTCTTATCAGAATCTAGAACTTTTTTTATTTCTTGTGAATAAACCAGGTTTGCATAAGTAACAGGTTATCATCGCGGAATCCATCAACAAGACTACTTCGCTGATCTGCGATTAGTACAGGGTACAGTTCCCCTGTGGGCCTATAACGTACAACTGCTCAAGTGTAAGTGTTCACGTGCAACAGTACAAACTGCGCCATGTATATAGGGCAACTGTGACACATATAAGCCATAGTTTGTCTACGACGCGTGACGCGATGATGATAACGATACGAATATTTTTTCGCAAATTGTTTGTGCTACTGCCTCTGTATAAGATAGTAGACAGCAAAGGATGTATTATGAGTCGAAACTCGACTCGTTTGGCGGTTCTTAACAATGCAAGAATATAGACAGATGAGAAATTTAAAGAACTTATCAAAACCAATATATAGGTAAGCCTGGCTTCTCACATATACCTTTATTCCTGTATGCGTGGTGATCGAATGGCGTGCCTTCTTGATTTCGTTATCAAACTTCACTGTGGTTAGGTCCAGGTTGATGGCGCCAGGTGCTGACATCGACAGCGTTTTAGATGATACCATGTTGTTGCTACGTCATACAAAACAATAGACCATTTAAATTTGAACTTTGTGATATATTTGCAAAGTTCTTAAGTTACGTTTGCCAGAAACGGACGGCAAATGGACGGTACAGAATGTGGTATGAGTAGCAACATAGCAAGTACGGCTGTAAAGTATTTAATGTATTGCAATGTAATCGCGCGCTCGGAAGTGACATTTTATACTTACTACTACACTGTCTATTTCTACGGGCAAAATTTAGCATTTCTCAATAAAGACGATACGAATAAAGTATTATATAAAACGTTACGTGTCGATCATTCAAAAACAAACGACAGAAATCTAATTATTTTTTTACAATTAGGTTTAATGCCAATCTCATTTAGTGACGCGTTGTGTAAAAAATTGCCGATATAGCATTTAAGGTAATTGTTACTCAGTGCACAATATCGAATGGAGTAGTTTGGGATCGTTAACTAGTCATTATAGTGAAGGAAAAAATATATGTTTTTTTTTTATTATTGTGAACCTCTATTCTTTGCTCCGCATCTAATAACCATTGCGCGACTGAACGTACACTGCTACATCACAGAATAAACAACAGTGACTACGCCAGGCATACCTACCCACTTAGAATAGGTACAGCGACGTACGATAGGTTCGTACGGTTACGGTATAGGTTCCTACTCGCGAATGTTTACGCAGCTGATGTCTATGCCTAAACAATGGCGGGCCCGGGCGGGTCATCGTCCGCACGTTGCACCTATTCTAAGCGGGTAGGTATGTCTCGCGAATTTACTGTTGTCTATTCTGCGATGTAGCGGTGTGTCGGGTCGTGCGTTCAGTCGCACTATGGCTCTTAGCAGTGGAGCGTCGAATCGTCGTCGTTCATAATAATAAAAAAACATAAATATTTTTTTCTTTTACCCGCATGGCCAGTTATCGATTCCAAACCACCCATTTCAATAATGTACACTAATTAACAAATACATTATATACAATGAATCTCGAATGACTTCGGTAATAGGGACCACAAATGAGTATATTTATCTACCCTTTTCTTGTCTGTAGGTACTAACTAGGGCTTGTTAGATACTACAAATATTAAATACTTATTCTAACTACAAATATTAATTTGTTATTGTATGTTCGAGAGTTTTTGTAAGTGTAGGTAACTATAAGCTATATAACTAACCTATAAGAGATTAGAAGCAGAAACGTTAGCCAATACAGCTACAGGGCAAAGCGAACATAAAACATAACATCAGTATGGAAGTTAACATAATGCAAAGCGGTCGAGTCTTGTCTCTGTTTTCAACCAAAATACAATGTAATTTAAAAAAAATTTCTTTTATATTTTTTCTCTGTGTATAGTTTGAGTACGCGTCCAGAACATGCCTTTAGAGATAGAAACTTCCTCGAAGAAGGCGCCTTGAGAATTCAAAGAAAAAGACGTCAACATCATCGGATAATACTAAGCTAAAGAAAAAATAAAATATGCCATCAAGAGGAAAATGAACTCGAGGTGTGCTGATTGTGCACAACAACCCGCCAGCTTACAAGAGTCACGTTACGAAGGCCGTCCTACACAAGTGTGGCTTCGGAACTTTAAACCTATAAGCCTTATACCCCAGATTTGACCCCACCAGATTATTATTTGTTCCCGAAAAATAAAAAAGAAGTACGATGAAAAAAGTTTTCCTAACTATGAAGAAGTGAAGTCGCCGATTTCGGACCATTTTGAAAGCCGCATAAATCGTTTTTTTATTTTTCAATGGTTTACAAAATACAGATAGGAATAATGTATTAGAGCTACGAGAGAGTACGTTAAAGAAAATTGGGTTTAGTTTAATTATCTTTTCTCGCCAGTCCGCTAACCTTTTTGACCACCCTTCGTACATAGATGTTATGTCGAGAAGTTTAACAGTGATAGGGATCATGTTCGTACGCGTATTGCTACTATAGTTAAAATACAAAAAAAAACAGAGACAAGAGAGCGACTGTGGTGCGCGACAGGGCGACAGGAACAAACCTATAGTAAAAGCCGAGCGGTGTCGCGTCATACGTTTGCGCGGCCCTAGCGGGCGGCGCGGCCTTCGCACCGGCCAGGGCCTGAGACGGTGGAGAGCCGCCTTTGCTGTCGACAATACGCCGGGTGAGGTCACGAATTGAGGCTTTCTTTACTCTCATATTTGGATCTATCCGTTATGCTGGTTATTCACTTAACGCAGCGGAGCTAGGGAAAAATATAGACACCTCTATTACCTTCAGCTTCTGGAACGTTGTCAAAGTTTGATGAGCTAACAGACGGCATACTGGCCGCTGATTGGTCCAATATCGAGTCATAGATTACAATTGACCAATGAGCGTTTAGTATTTAGTCAGCTAATCAAGGCTTTGACTAACGTTCTAGAAACGGGGGGTTAGTCTATCAAGAGTTTATATTAGAGAGTAGAGACTCTTTTCCTGCTGCAGTTTTTTGGTGAAAAAGTGGTAGTATGGTAAACGTCAACGCGTCACGCTTCGGCGTACAAACTGTGAGTTATCTGTGTCACAGTCGCCCTAGATAAATGACAGTTTGACAGCTGTTTCACGTGAGCGATAAGATTAATACGTTACATTTACGCAGTTGTTCGTGCTAGGCACACAGATCTAGTTGATAAACTTGCGTACCAATGATGATGGCTTACTATTAAATGTGCTATTTAGGATTTTCTTCAACGTTTTTCAGAGAACTGTCCCTTAAGTACGTTTTTTAGGCAACTATAGGCCAATGGAATGAATCATTCAATGTACTGAATTACATTTACAGACATAAAGGTATATTTGACCAGGTATGTCTTGCAGGCCTAAAATAAAAGTAAATTTTAGTAATTATACCTATTTACCAACAAAACACCGCAATTCGTGACTCCACTAGTTAGTAGTTCAAAAGTGATAGTTAATAACCACAAATGAATGAACACTATGAACAGTGAACGTAGTGTTTACTTCTGAATTTGAATTATATTTATATGTTTTTAAATAACCATATTGCGCGCCAGGACATAGAAACTATAAACATTTAGAAAAACTCCTACACATTGAGATTCTGAAATATACAACATCAACACTATCGGAAGGGAACACCTAATAGTAAAACTATTGAAAGAAAATTAAAAAAAAAAAGGTAACAAATTATGTGAAATGTATGTATCAGATACATGATTGTATGTGGAATGATGCGAGTGTTATTTCAACGTTGTTTAATCACAAATCTCGTGTTATTATTGTATTTGTTAATATTTGTAGCGAAGTTCAGATATACTTTGTTATATAGTAAAATATTTCTGCAATATTGTAAGTGCCACATTTTTTTACAGCGGTTGTGCTTTTATTATAGAATAAAACCATTAAAAAAAATTTAAGTCCATTATGAGCGAGCGCATTCGCGTGTTCGTTCGCAAATCTCAAAAACACGCGTACTTTTAAAGTTTAGGATTCGACAGCACATTTTTTAATATAAAGTCAAATAGGATACAAAGTTGAGTACAAGCCTTTTAATCAAAGATATGACTGTAATTCGCTCTGTATATGGCACTAAAATGGCGTCGCGACATGTGACCATGTGGATCACTTCACTTGCCGGGACAAGTATATATTTATTGTCTATACAAAGGTGAGAGACCCGAAGTCAATGAGTGAAGATCAAGCCAACAGTCAAAATGCGACTTAAACTTACTAGTGATTGAACGCAAATTGGTTCGCACAGATATGAAGCAGTTAATCTTATATTGCTCTCTCTATCTCTCTCTTTCTCTATCGAAACACAATCCACATTAGTTTCCTGTCAAAAACTATTGCAAATGTTCAGTAACTTCAAAGATTATCTCCAAAAACCAACAAACAAAACACTTTTTATTAAGTATATTAGTGTAAATAAGAACAATAAGTTAAATCACTTGATACCTGGATGCCTCCTCACTCATGAGCGATATGTGGCAGTTCCAGCCAGACTCTAGCCCCATCTTCTCGCTGAAGACCCTGGACCTCAGTTCGTTTTCCTTGCTGAAGTGCACGAAGCGTATACAAGCCCGCTCCAACCGTTCTATAAGCTCCACCATGTCGCTTTGAGCCTGGTACTGCATGGTCACCATGCCTATGAATACCTAAAACATATAATTTGATCGCTATTAAATGTGCAAGATTTAAATAAATGCTATTATATATAGAGTGTACTTTTTAAGTAGGCGTGGATGACCAAATCCGAAACTATGACGAAAAGCGTAGTGCTCTAAGGAGTTTAGGTCCTGATTTTGAGGAAAACTTTGAAACTAATTTTGAGTATGCTATGATTTAATGCGTTATCGGGAATTTCTCGCGCACAGATTAATATCAAAACATAATTTAGACTAACCTCTACGTATCGATAGAGTTGCATCGACCGCAGTCACGAGTAGACTGGAGTAGCGGGTGTCTGCATCTTGAGAGGCACGTGTTTTATTCAACTACCCACATCTGCTGTCATTGAATAATTAAACAGTCAGTATTGTGTATCGTCGTAAACGTCGAGATTACCAAAAATTATGTTTTCATATTAATCTGTGCGCGATAAAATAATATTAAATTAATAATATAATAATATATTCTCTTAAATCATAAATTTGATTCGAGAAAGTGTAAAGTTCTTCTTATCGCTATTCCTCATAGTTTCGGCTTTGACCATCCGTGCCTACTTGAAAAATTCAATCAACCTGCATATCCCTTTATAGTTTTATGTGTTTGTTTTGTACCAAAAAGAAGCTTAATAATGTAATGTTCAAATCAATTATTTAACACAGTATATTCGCATAGATAGACAATCAAAGGTCATGAGTCCTAGACGCGCGGAGTAGCGGCGTACGAATGATAAGATTAATATTATAAATGCAAAATTGCGAGTGTCTATGTATTTAGTTCTTCGCTTGATGATTTGATGAGCTGGCTGTAGCCAGAATTAACGCTTCAGTAGGTAGACGGTACTAGCTAGGCATTAAAAATGTCCTTTCAATAATGATATCGGACAGTGAGTAGAGTATGAAAACGAACACTACCTGGTTACATTGCAAGTCGAAAAATCCCTCAGCATCTTTCACGTCCTCGTCAGTAACTTCGTTAAACAGTAACGAATCTGAAACATACAGACCAATGTCTGATGAATGGCAAGGGATGTAAATAAATCCAAATACGAAAGACACGAGAAACGTTCAAAATTAACGCTAAAATGAATTAATTCCGGTAAGCGCCGTCAACGCTCACATCTGTCGCATCTGTTCCCTTTGGTTCCAATGCCGGCGGTAGAAACTAAACAACAATGACTTGGAGTGAGTGCAAGAAGGCGTCTAAGTTTGAAGCAGTGTGGTGTACCTCTGAAATTCAGTTCAATGTTTTGATAGTCGCTTACTTCGAAAGAACATAGTTCGCAAGTCATAATAATCAAAAATATCTAGACAGAGCAAAGTCACGATAAGCGCGACGTTAGGGCGAATGATGACCACATAAAGGGCGAGCGTGACGCGGCGGCGGACGGCGAAGGGCAAGAATTAGGCTAACCTACACCTCGATACGGATATAACGCAACACTTTTGGGATAAAATTCATGTCGGATTCTTGTCGAAGCATTGACTTGTCGAACTGTTTTTTCGAAGTAAGCGACTTATCGAAGTATTGAACTTGTCGAAATTCAGAGGTCCTTTGAAATTAAATGATAAATGATTTTATTCACGATAAATAGAGTAATACACAGGTCTTAGTAGCTATTTTCGTTCAGTCTATTTTGTCGATAACCGACAAGTAAAATTGTTAATGTGTTGATTATAAATGTATAAAAAATTACAAGGTAGTCTCAATACAATTAATTTAAAATAATATAATAGTTAAGTATGTCAAATTTACTTACATTACAAAGTAGTCTCAAAACAATTTAAAATTTGTTGACAGACGTCAAACAGTAGAATCGTTTTTCTATCAACCACATCTTAAGTTTTCTACGAAAGTTTCTATAGGGAAGGTCTTTCAGATATCCTGGTATTTTGTTGTACACCGTGATGCACATGGCATAACAATTCTTTTGAGAGTTAATCTCGGAGGATGTTCGAGAACAAGTCTTAAAGACTTGTGTTGCATGGCATCTGTCATGGGCAGGCGTAACGCTTACTATCACACGAACGTCCCGCCAAGATAGGCTCTAGCATGAGTCATATCACCTGATTGGCCACATTATGTTGCCAGTTGAGTGAATGTGTAGCACTCGGTGTATCTTGTCAAGAACCAGGCGGCGGTTACAGGTATTTGTGCGACAGGGACAGCACTATATCTTGAGACATACTACTGACGGAGACAACGATACTATTCAGAGAATATATTGTGTGAAATTACCAGTAGAGTGAAAATGTAGAGCATTCGTGGTGCCAAAAGGCGTAGCGCGCGGTGCGTATTGTCTACTATCCGGGGGCAGTTCCAGGTACATGTGCGATAGAGATGGCGATATGCCTCGATTCAAGGGTCTGAAAGGAATGCCATTCAAAACGTAAAAAACAGAGTATTCATGGGAATTTTGGGATGAAAAGTATCTTATGCTTTATCCAGGACAAAGTATTTCAGAGTGCTAATAAACAGACATGCATAGATAAATAAACATTTTTATAAAGGACATCATCCACACCAAGTCCCGTACTAGGCAGAGCCTATGCTATGGTGACCTGATGACTGATGTACATACTTAGATACATATGCACACCCAGATACAACTCAAACAGACATGTTCATGCACACAAATGTTTGACCTGTCCGGGGACCAGCGGTTCATAACGATCCATTCAGCTGTTTAGGCTTGAAAGCGTAACAAACAAACAAACTCACTTTCGTAATTATAATATTAGGGTTAACATGAAATTGTTTACCATTGTACAATGTATAGCCCTAAAGACTTACACATGGTGATTACGAAGTTACCGATCAATCAGTAGGTACCATGAGTTTAAAACATTGACACCAATCGATGCTTTTGAAAAATGAACAGTTCCACCTTGCGGTCAATTGTAGAACTAAACTTGACAGCGAGTACGCCAATCAGAAGCTTTATAGGTAGGCGAGATCGAGTATTGACTAAAGATGACATTTATGTTTCCAAATCATGATAGAGCCACCGGTCTATTGTCATATGAGAAAATAGCAAAATATTTTTTTGAAAAACCTGGCTAAACTGATCCGTTAGCCCAGTTGGTAAGCCTGTCGTCGAAGCGCGCAAATATTTGTGTGGTGAGTAGACATGTTTGTTCTCGAGTTTGGGATGTTGTAATGTGGTGTTGTGTGTGCCTATGCCTCTCATGGCACAGGGAACCCTAGTTCCTATATAAGTTCATTGTTAATTAGTGCACAATATCGAATGGGGTAGTTTGGAATCCATAACTGGTCATAATAGTTAAGGGAAAAATCATGTTTTTTTTTATTATTATGAACCCATATTCATTGCTCCGCAGCTGATAACCATTGCGCGACTGAACGCACGCCGCTACATCACAGAATAAACAACAGTGACTACACGAGACATACCTACCCACTTAGAATAGCTACAACGACGTACGAACCTACCTACTCGCGAATGTTTACGCAGCCGATGTCTATGCCTAAATCTACTGCTTATAACGGACGGCGGGCCCGGGCGGGGCATCGTCCGCACGTTTTACCTATTCTAAGCGGGTAGGTATGTCTCGCGTATTTACTGCTATCTATTCTGCGATGCAGCGGCGCATCGGGTCATGCGTTCAGTCGCACTATGGCTCTTAGACGTGGAGCGGCAAATATGGGGTTTTCTTTTACTTTCCTGACCAGTTTATAGTAAATAAAATCTTTCACTTTCATGACCACTTATCGATTCCAAACCACCCCGTTCAATATTGTGCACGAATTAACAAATATCTTATATAATAATAAGAGAGTGTAATCGTTATATAAAGCCCCTGTTAATTAGGGCAGAATATTGAACGGGGTGGTTTGGAATCGATAACTGGTCATGAAAGTGAAAGATTCTATTTACTATGAACCCATATTCAAAGCTCCGCAGCTAAAAACCATAGAGTGGGTGAACGCACGGCGCGGCGCCGGTACATCACAGAATAGATAACAGTAACTTCGCAAACAAATCATTTAATTAGTGGTGACAGTGTTTATTTGGTACCTACTGACGGTCTTAGACTGTTGAAGGTTGATGTTCAATCCTAACTACCTATTTTAATCAAAGACCTTTTGAATTTGATTTGCTTCGATTCTGTTTGGATACTTTGGATAACAAAGCCGGACGTAGACCGCCGTCGTATAGGCGCTAGTTATAGGCATAGAGATCAGCTGTCTAAACATTCGCGAGAAGTTAGGTTCGTACAGATCGCGGCACGTAAGTTGAACTAAAATGGTGGTCTTCTGCGCAGGTACAGTTATGGACAAATGTGTTAGAATACTTACTCTGCGGTGGTTAGAAATAAACGCAAGTTAAACCAAACATATTTCATAAAAATAATCTCGGATTACCTGTCAAATCATTGTATTTCTCGAACGTGGGAAGTAATCGTTAGGTATTATTAAATATAACAATTATAGGGATACTAATCTTAATCAATATTATTCATAGGCGTAACACCTTCTACATAATTTTAAGTAATATTCTAGAATAAGGGCAAAGAGTTGCGGTTTCATCGTCTGTGTCAGTTGAAGAATCCAATTTAGAATCACTGCTATCAAAATCTCCGACTGGGTTACAAATTCTTCAGTCATATTATCGATGACGTGGTCTCTTTTGACGTAAGCTTCTTCGATTGTATTGAAGCTATAGTATAACTAGTATAATTATTTTAGTATGTTGTTTTCTCTTAAAAAATAATGATATACGTCAAAACCAACTCCATTGTCTCCTTAAAGTTGGTTGTGGTCTTGTCATGTTATTGAAATTAAATTTAATGATTACTTATTTGACAGATATATAAGTCGAAGAACTGAAAATGAACTTTTTGCGCGATTGCACTCCAGGGTCACGCGGGGCGTGCGCGGGCAGCGAGGGGCGGAGTGTGACTATATCACCGCGTTGCTATGGTTGCGCCCCTCGCCCCGCACTTCGATTGAGACCCGAAAATGTGTTCTGCGCATAGTTCAACTTACGTGCCGCGATCTGTAAGTCACTGTTGTCTATTCTGTGATGTAGCGGCGTACGTTGAGTCGCGCAATGGTTATTAGCTGCGGAGCAATGAATATGGGTTCATAATAATAAAGAAACATGTATTTTTTTCCGTTACTATAATGATCAGTTATCGATTCCAAACCACCCCATTCGATAATGTGCACTAATTAACAATGACCTTATATAAATTGGTCTTACTTGTAAGCAAATGCAGTACAGTATGCGGTGAGAGAGTTGCGCTGGTAGAAGTCGATGATTTTCTTGCGGTCGGCCGCCGACATCGGCGAGAGGTCGCGCCCGGTCCAATAGTCCACACATGAGTCCAGGATTATGTCCGCCGTGCCCTGGACATTAATGACTGAATGAATGAATTTATTTGCAACAAACACAATACAGACAAAGAAAAGTATAATACGTTTTATAGTAATAGTAGGATTGTTCGGTTATAAATCGAGATCATGACTTTTCTCCTCCAAGATTTTAGACCATCTCCACCTTTCTCAAAAAACACCTGTATAGAGTGAGTCGGGACGCAATAACGAGCGGCTTCCGGGCGAAGCCAAACCAATTGTCGGCCATGATATCGACAACACTCAACGTCTAACGTTAATCCCGTTTTACTATTACCATTGTACCATACGATTGTGTGGACCACAACAATTTAGTTTAGTGAACGATTTAGTCGAGTCGATCCATTTTATTCTATTTTTTTCGGGCGAGTAGCACCTCCACGCCACCGTGTCTACTGGTTCACCAGTTAAACAAGTTCGAACCTGTAGATTAGTCGATTTGTCGAGTAGGCCGCTAAAATGAAGCCCGTTCATTTTGCAAAACACCACTCACTTGTGTACTGTACTCGACCGTAATGCGAACGATTTCTGAGCAGTAGCGAGTAGTTTAGCTCCTAAATTACTCGTCACTATACTAAATTACTAAAGTAGTCCGAACTAGGCCTAATAAGTGGGTGCTAGCCCCCAGACCTGCGTTAACATCTGCAGTTGCTTGGCGCGGTCCTGCACAAGTACGGCGAGCATGTGCGGCAGCGGCACCTTCACGCGCGTGCTCAGCGCTAGCGACCGCACGAACTTGCTCTCGCGACGTATTGTATCCGCTTGCTGAAACAAACGTAACATTACATATATGCGGTGTATGCCAAAAGGAGCGTATGTGTTTCACTTTTATGTACGTGTACTATATGGATATATTTATGTTTAATGTCTACATGCATTCTAGTAGTCGATGAAAACCATGAAATTACCTTTTTTTTACCTTGATTGATCTATAGATAAGAAAATCTTCGCAAACTTACCAAATGCCTGAATATCGCAAGGCAGTCCTGCACGGTATAGTTGTCAGCGACGACATCGTTGAAGCCAATCTGCTTGGCCAGCTCACAGAGGCATCGTCGATTGGTCACCGGCACCAAATCTTCACTGCAACAGTCAAGATTTTTTTTCTTTTCATGTATAACTCGTGTATACATTTTGCATTCGTCAAATAAAGTTAACAAATTTATAGTTGCATGAGTGTGATTTGTATCCAAGTAGCCAGAGTCACATAAACTTTGTCACTGAGTCGTTTTTTTACATTGGTTCATCAAAATTACTCTCTCTAGCCTGATAGCAAGCGGAGATGGAATCAAGAAGCGATTACCATTAGTGAAACCGTAAGCTGCACTAATCGTCACCCCTATGATGACCTGAGAGATGCTTTTTCACGCCCCGCTTAAAAATTAGATTTTCAATAAAGTTAACATCATTTTCTACATCTTTAAGGACTTATTAAGGCAATTTATTACACGGTTTAACACACATTGAGTCATGGCTATATAGTGATATGCATTACGAGGTTTGATCGCGGTTCTATTCTTAGTATTATTAGTTTATGCCTATAATGAGATCATATTTTATTTTATTAGATTCATCGGTTGCTTTTTGAAACAAGTCGGGATATTTTTTTACATATAGTCGTACACAAATTTTGATAAGACAAAATATAGACAGGATGATGATAATGAAAGTATTATCTACCGACTTCCAAAAAGGAGGAGGTACTCAATTTAGGTTTGTTACCTCATTGTTACCACTTTCGATAGGGTGAACCGATTATCAAAATTCTTTTTTGTTTGATAGCTGGTGCTTCCAGTTTGGTCCCATTTAAATTTCATCAAATTCGGTCCAGTAGTTTTTGAGTTACACTCCAATAACTGAACAGAATGGAAGTCGGTATACAATTTTTCAAATTGTACTTGTGGCTTATGAACATGGATGCATACCTGGAGTGCGCCTCAGTAGTGAGATGCGCACAGAAATGCGCGTACGTATGTCTTGCGGCGGGCGCGCACGTGTTCAGTAACGCTGCGAGCCCCAGAGGTTTCAGCCGTGCGATGTGGTTCCGCCATCTCTGGTCATCGAACTCCACGCAGAATGGCGCGTTCTGGTCGTGGGTCAGATCTAGTACCTACCAGTGAACATTTAAAAGTTGAGACAATGAAAAAAGATATGCCAAAAGTTTACTTTAATATAGCAGGGCGGATGACCATTGAACACATGTATTTCTGAGTAAGCTTATACCATGTCGTGCCATTTATTCCATTGGGAAAATGTCGAATTATGGGCACTTAAACGACTGACATGTTGGGCATATTCTTAACTAGCTGTTGCCCGCGACGTCGTCTACGCAGGATAAGTACGTCGAGTAGCTTATTTTATTCTCCAAAGCGATATCTATCTTTATACCAAAATGTCATACAATATTTACATGGTTATATGAGTATATTCAGTACTTAGAAAATCAATCAGTAAACACTAATAATAAAATACAGTACCTACACATCACCCTTGATGGTCGCCGAGCACGCCTAGTGTATCGAGCTGTCAAAATGATAGCATGCTTTTGACTACGCTGTCACAAACTGACACAAACACTGACAAAACTGTCACCATTACAATCTTACGTAGGCCGAGATCTATGCTATGCTGTGCCCAACAGTATTACACTTTTTCGCCCGCGTGGTGATGGATGATGATGATGAAAAGTATCCTATATGTTAATTCAGCGCCTCATCTACCTCCGTACCTAGTTTCATCAATATTGGCCCTGCCGTTTGAGTGTGAAAGAGTTACAAACATCCATACTCACAAACTTTATAATATTAGTAGGATTTTAAACTTTTGCTACTTTTACTCTACCTCTGCAATAGTAGAAGGCTCGTTTTGCTTTCCATCGGTCATCTGATCCAGGTTATCTCCGCTACTGTTGTGGTCCATAGAGTCCACCAAGCTCGTCTTGCTGGAGTTGTTTGAGGTCGGACTCGAGTTGCGCAGAAAGAACACTTTCTCCGCGGTAGGGTTGGGCCAGGATAACACCCCTTTTTTGTCCACGCAGCATAACGCCTAAAATACAGGTTATACATATAACTCAATACTCAATCATTTAATATACGTTTTAGGATGAAAATATATTATGTCTGTAAGGGTTAACAATAGTTTGTTTGTGCGTAACAATTCATTTAATTTCATCACAATGATAATTGAAAAAATCATCTAGCGATTGTCGAGTTCCTTGTCCCGTTCCGCCTGAGCCGAGTTTGCAAGCGAGAGCACGGATCAAGCGATAGAGAATCACGATCAACGACTTTATCACGTAAAATTATAGTCCGTAAACCGATTTCACAAACATTTTTTTCTCTAGATTTTAGAAATTAAGATTTCCAATAAAACTAACATCTTTGTCTACGTCTTTAAGGACCGCAGAGTGACAAGTGATACTTCTTATCCCCGAAATAGCTTTCTTTGGGGAGGTTACATTCCACGCAATTCACTGTATAGAAGTCTGATTACCTCAATTAAATTGTAATCGAATCGTAGCTGAACAACGGTGATTTTTATACGTCTTCTTATTCTGCTGCTGACAGTCAAAATGTTTCTATGAGACGTTTACAATAGTAATGTAGACGCCAGCGCTCGATTAAACTTTTTTATATTTTGCTAACTATATAGATCACTAGCGACCCTATTTTTTTTTTTGTCCCGGCGAAATCCTTTATGGATACCACCCACCACGGGGAGGGAGGTGGTTATGTGGGAGTCCGTATACCCACCAAAACCCCGGGGTGTTCCGTCACTGCCGCCCTCGGCGGGAACGCGGGACAGATTTTCCACACGACCGCGAACCCGCCGTGGCTGTCCGTTGCCGGACCCTTCTCTTCGCGGCACGCCAGAACACATGGCGCGCCGCAACTGCCTCGGAGACCAAACTCGCCAACAATGGGCGCCAGACTTCCCCGTGTCTGGACGCCCGTGGTCTCCCTGCGGTGGGTCGGATACGTAGCCCCACCGCCTGCTACGTAAGCCACAAGGGATAGCCCCCCGCGCGACCCCACCTCCTCGAGTCTGCGCCGAGCGCCCGGGCCCCACCTCCTCGAGCCTGCGCCAAAGCGCCCGGACTCCGCCACTCCTATGTGGACTTGGCGGCCAAAGCCCATAGGAGCGGCCCGCCTGAGCCGGCCAGCGCACCCCGACGCCGGCGCAGCCCCTGGGTTCCTCTTGGCTTCACCGTGGTGATCCAAGCCACGGTTACTGAGCCCCCCCGCCACGTCAATGCGAGAACCCTTCGGGGGGGATCACTAGCGACCCGCCCCAGCTTCGCACGGGTTCAATGCTGATACTAAATAATATACCGACCTACTACAGAATGTCCTTATAAACAACGTTAATATCTTCGGAAATATTCATTTATATTACATCATGCAAAGGGCCATATTGATCTATATTGAATGGACAATGTATTTAAGGTACTTAATTGGATAAGGATTAATGCTGTATTGCTTAAAATAACTTCCTAAATAAGCCATTCTTTCCCGTAAAATGTAAGGGATAATAAATGGTTATTGTGGGTTATCCTTAAGAGATAGACATATTATACCATCACGGACTTTTTTGTTGGCCTTTTTAAGGTGTACAATACCGTAGTACATTGTTTTGATTTATCTCGTGGGGTACAGGCGGCGTTTGTAATGTAAGCGCAAAAAAATGTGTTTATTTACGACATCACATTAGAAACCTGTAAATTCATCAGTGTTACTCTATAATATTATGCATGTATCATACATATAAACCTTCCTCTTGGATCACTCTATCTATTAAAAAAAGCGCTTCAAAATCCGTTGCGTAGTTTTGAAGATTCAAGCATACATAGGGACGGCCAGACAGCGACAGCGACTTTGTAGTGAGAGTGATGAACACGACGCTAACTCATATTCGTTTAAAGTAGCGTTCAATAACTTATAAAGTGATGTTTAAGTTGACGTTACTTTCCAATTTGTCTACAGAAATAGTAGAATGAAATTTTGGAAACGAACGGTAACCGGAGCAACTGCAGTTGCAGCGGGATAGATTGTTGAAAATTGTAAAATAGTAGAATTGGCCTCCAGACCGCTACAAACTTGTGAGAACCAGCCCCAATACTCCTCACTTATTTTTCTTTACTCGAAGAACATATCATTTCGAGCAATGTGGTATGCTGAAAACCAGCAATGTGTAAACTGTGTTTGTGCACAAAAACGCCTAGCATATCCCTGTTGTCAAAAATACAAACATAAGAAAGTTCATATCATTTAAACAATTCATCTTTCCGACTGTTTCTAATATTATATAAACGACTAAATGTTAGTTTAATGTTTTTTAGGCAATAAACAAATTTTTTATTTCATTTCATAACATACCGAGAGCGAGCCAAGCACGTGCATGATGTTGGCCGTCCGACACACCATGTCCTCCCGGCCGGTCAGGATGTTGAAGAAAGTCTTCCAGAAGGATTTCAAGTTGTCCGGCTTGAGGTTGGATTGGCTGAGAGCTTGGATAAGCGGGTCACTGGCGTCCTCCGATATGGAGTGGGACTTCGGACGGACGTACTTCTGGCGGGTTTCCAAAAGGAGCTTAAATCTGTAACAGATAATGGAAATTTGCTTGTCTTGCTCAAGATTAGAAATAACATATATTAAGAACTAATTAATAAACACATACAGGCTGTCCCGAAACTCAACGATAACTTGGTACCGGGCAAAGGGCCAAGGTATACCAGTTATGAAAAAAAAAATATAATAGAAAAAATAAGAAAAATATACTTTTTTTCAAACAGTGAGACAATTAGTTAACTTTGACTAAGTTAACTGACAATCATTTTGAAAACCATAACTCGTTAAAACTTTTTATTTTACTTATTAACTTTATTACTTTGATTTGTGGTTGCGATTAATAGCAATATTATTTGAGATTACATTATTCAAAAAAATCACTGTATACATTTTCAACATTTTCGAAAAATGTCCATTATCTATCCCTTACCTAAGTGGCATGTTTTTTTCTTATTGTTTTCATAACTGCTATACCGTGGCCTCTCGCCCGGTACCAGGTTATTGTTGAATTTTGGGATATCCGATATATGTGTAGAGACTTTTTTAAGAATATAAAATACATACAATAGCGGGCAGATAGAAGAAATAGTATGTAAGACCTACTTACTGTACTAACCGATTATTATAAAATAATTCAAATTCTAAATGGCCGCCCTGCCCAAAGCTTCAACTGTACTTAGAGAAACAGTGCCATAGAAACTTGGGGATGGGATTCAAAACTTTTCTGTAGAACTACTTTAAAGTTTCACAAACAAAATGAAGTACTGAGCACCACGGCCACGCAGAAAGTATGTCCCATAACACAGGGCGTATCCTGTCTGTACCCCGCCCGCTGCCTACCCCGTGTGGATCGTAAAGCGACATCACGGGTAAATTTTAATGATTTTAAGTTACTGTTTAGCAAGGCCGAAAGAAATTGATATTTTTCCTATCGTATTTAGCGGCCTACAGCGATATCCGTGTGCGTGTCTCGGCCGGCAGAACGGGAACGCAGCGGCGCAGCGAAGACACAACAGATAACCGGCCATCTAAGGAGCTGGACCAAGATCACAAGAGGTAGCGATTTAATCGAAATATATAGTTTTTTTTCCCCGGGAAAATCTTTTATAGATACCACCGCCCCCGGAGGGAGCACGGTGGTTATGTGGGAGTCCGTATACCCACTAAAAACCGGGGTGTTCTTCCAAGCGCCTTTATGTCGAGACTAAAGGAACGTTTTGGCAATCGTCTGCGGTAAATATATAGTGTTGGTCCAACTCATTAGATGACTAGAGTTATGTGATAGTACGCCACACCCGCTTCCCGCACAAGCCTTATCTATCGATCATGCGTGTGGATGTTGTTATTGGTCCAAAATTAATCACATGCCTTAAAGATGAAATTAAAAAACATCAACATTAATCTTAAACAAATCATCTTGCATAAAAAGAATAGAAATTACGCACTATAGTTTTGATAGAACCACGAGTAAACGGAGCCTTTGGATCTATCGACACGGGTAGTTTGACTTGCCCGTGGTCTGATTGATAGAACCAGATTAAAAAAATGGGGTGTGTCTGTGTCATGGACACGACCGTGTGTTGTACGTGAATAGATATCTCCGAGACAAAAGTTATACTTATTGCTAAAATCTTGATACGTAACAAAATAACCTCAAATGGCGGCGCTTCCCCCTCCCCGCGCGATGCGTGAATGTTATTGTTTATCGTAATGAATTCTTTCATCATTAGCTATCCAGTGGTATAATTTAATTTTGGATGTATATGATAGATACGAAACTACACCGCCAAAATGTATCCCCGGTGTTTTGGATTGCCCCCGTATGTCATAAAATTTAAAGACGTTCACGTATTCTCATCAAAAATGCCCATGGATTGACTAGTAGAACTCGGTGATCGAACCACGGGCAATAAAAGTTCCCATCGCTATATTTACCTAGCAAGTCCGTAACAGTTCAAAACGACCCAAGCGATAGGAAACACAATCTGCAGCAGTGGGAGCGAGGCAGCGATAGTTTGTAGAAAGTAGATCTCTGTCCAATGCGTGACGCCGGGCAAATGGTACACGTGGCGCACGAAACTCGCGATCACGACCACAGATATCACCAGCGGCAGCACTATACCCTCCATTATCTTTACTGTACACTGGAAAAATAACATATTGAAATATTAAGACACAGAGGTTTATTGACTAGCTAGAGTACCTAGATATTTACTCACATCAAAAAAAGTTTTGTGATCACTAGAAAAAGCGGATATAGTTTTTAAATTGAACTTAATCAAAAATGTATTTATAAAAGGTTTATATTCAATATAATATAACTCCTCGTATCCTTCTTGGGACCCTTGTAATATAATTTCATATCATTCATTTCATGAATTTGAAAAAAAAAACTATTTCAATACTGACCAACAATACGGGACATTTAAAAAGTAAAAATAAAATGATGTAATAATACAGAAGACGACAAGGAACGGCATCAAAGGCATTCTAGTTCAAAGTGATCGCTAACTTTTTTTAATGTGTGTACCATAGATATATGTCTGTATAGACAGATAAATAAAATTGAAGTGTCTGGTTAGTAATTCAAAATTAACAGCTTTTCAATAAATGCCTATGAAAGTTTATACGGTCAGTACTTACATAAAAAAACAATTTTAAATTGAATTGAATTTTTTTTTTTTTTAAACCATTTTTAATTAGCTGATGTTATAAGGAGTACCTTATAACATCAGCTACCTGCCAGAGAACTTGGCTACTTATATTTAAAAAAAAAAATGTCTGTCTGTTTGTTACATTATCACGCCTAAACGGCTGAACGGATCGTTATCAAATTTGGCAAGGTTAGTATCCCGTTGAAGCATATTTGATACTTTTCATCATTATCATATTTGTACATAAACTGGATCTCGAAAACGGGTCCAACGATTTCCATAAAATTTAGCATGCAGGGGGTTTCGGGGGCCATAAGTCGATCTAGCTAGGTTTCATTTTTGGAACAAGTCGCTTTATCCGTGTTTTCAGGCAATGAAAATCTGTTACAATAATAATGTTAAAACAATATAATTATACCAACTATCGCAACTAAACTGTTTTATCGACACTGCAATACTTGAGCGTGAGCTTGATCATTCCAAACTGACTCATTTTAAATTGATGACAGATCACATCGAACAACGATCGAATCGAAGAACAGTGTTAATATCGCAAAAAATGATTTTGAGTTAATCGGAAATCAGAGTAAGCCGCACTACGACGCAGTCATTTTGGCATTAAGTATGGGCACAGATTATGGGATAGTAATTTTGTGATAGTATTACGAGTAATAGTAATGAGCATTCAATATCTCAGCTGTTAAATGGGAATTATAATATACTAGCGACTACCCGCGACTTCGTACGCGTAGTAGGCTCGGCCTTCGGCCTGCCATAACCTCCTATCTTTCTTGATTTTTTTTATTGTAAGAACCTTCTACGAAATATTAGAAAACATTTAAAAAAGTTGAATGACATCGGTAAAGCAGTTCTCATTCTGTAAACTATTCTGATTCTGATTCTTTGTTTGTATCGAGTATTTTTTACGCATGGAAGTTGTATAAGCATTGAGATAGAGATCGGTAGGGCTATTATGTATCTCAGTTGCTAACAAATTTGACTGAAATCAAAAAAAATGGCGGCCCTGTGTCACTTTTGTCAGCTCCAGTCGTCAACTTACGAACATTTTTGCTTACTGGAGTTGCCAAAACTGACATAGAGCCGCCATCTTTCAAGATTTCAATCAACATTTGTTAGCAACTGAGATACATAATAGCCCTACCCATTTATTGGTGTGTGTAAATTCAAACACCAAAATAGTGATTCAAAGGCCTTTTATTCACTGTTCTCAGTGAATAAAATAAGCTTTTTAGAGTGGGAATAATATAAACATTTTTTTTAATTATTATATACACTCACCAGGTACCTTTGTTTCTCGAACACAGTGACAGGTCTGGTGGTTGCCTGCTGCAGCGCCAGTTTCAGGTTGTTCAAATAAGGCGTCTCACACATACGATAGGCCTTATTCTGGTGCGGGACGCGCACTCGGGGCGTGCTGAAGTTGTCTTTGTACTGAAAAAATTATTCAACATTATGATCGAGTTAATTGACCGAGCGAGCGAAGCGTCTCTGCTTTAACTAGCCAAACTGACTTTCATCTGTCCGTATGTTTGTTACGTTGTATGTACATCTTCCTGTACAGGTCGCATTTTTAACCAATCTTGAAGAAACTTGGTATGCATGTTCTACTATTCAATATATGTAGTTTATTTTTCTTTGGCGATTTTTCAGTGGGGGGTTACTTTTCTTAATAAGGGGGGAAGTTTTGCTGCGGCGCTATTTACCGACCGATTTTGATATATAGTACACACATTAGGTACCTGACTTGTGTGAAGATTAAAAACTTGACGTTTTTTGTAGTATAGATTTGGTAACATATGATTTCATTCCACAAGAACATTTGGTACCAACAACATACACAATTTCCTTACTCACAATTTATGTACTTCTTGTTAAAAATGTCTTTAAATCGCAAACGTTTGGACTTTTGAAGCGCATTTTGTAAATAATAGGAACACGGAATCTGCATTAACAATCTAGAATTTTCTCAGCACAAACAAAGGAATGAACTGATATAATCGAAAAATTCGAATCGAATTCGAAGTTTGAAATTTCGAATTCTATTCGAATTTTTCGTTGCGGCTTTTTTTACTTACCTACTTTTTTCAGCCAGTCTTTTTTATAGCGGATCATAGCAGATCTACCCCTAAACAAAAATTTGGCTAATTTAAAAGTTTGACTTCTTTACCAAATGTATGGGAATATACCTACCCTTACTGTCCCGTCACAAAAATTCATCCTGTATAGGTATACAGCGTGTAACAAAAAGGTGTAGTAAGTAATACTAAAACCACACACGCAGAAGCTTGCATACAATTGGGACCTAATAACTGCGTCCTAAGATGTAGTAAAAATGTCGAGTTTTGAGTTCACAAAGTTTTTCTAATAGGCACTCAAGCAGGTTCATTCCTGAAAAACTAAGTCAAAGACGACAATGACCTCCAGAACGTAGACTAGGTAAACAAGGGGCCTGTGCTAGGTTCGGCGCGGGGAGAGGCCGCATGCAGAGTAGGGGGACGGAGGTAAATGAATTTCAGAGCTTGGCTTGGGGATTGCAGAGAGTATAGATCCTAATGAACTTCAAAAATAAGCATGTCTAATAGGGCTGTCCAAAATAATCGTAATATTTATTTAACTTAGTTTGAAAAATAAAAAACTTAAGCGATTAAAATTTAGCTACTTTGCCATGTAAATCCTGACTAGGGACACTATTCAGTATGACTACGCCTTTTTACTGTACTGTACCTGTGAGATAGGTTGGAAGGTTTGTCCAAAGAACAGCTCCGGATCATCGGGCTGCAGACCGCGGCAGTGGCCAGGGACATCCTGTCCCGGCCGCAGCACTATCACATCGCCTTTCACCAATAAAGCCCACGGTAGGTTTACTATTGTTGCTGTAAAAAACAACTCTTATTTTATTCTCTTTTTTTGCAGCAATCGCGAGGGATTTTTATAAGTTTGGTCGCTTGTCTATCATTATGTCTATGGCGCCCATACTAGCACCGCATCGAGTCCTTACGTACTTGTCGTACTTTTAATCGTTATTTTTTTTTTCATTTGAATATTTTTGGCGATCACCTTATCTATGTTGAATATACAAATATACACTATTAATAATTTTTTTAATTGTGTATCTATTATCGGTTTTTTTAATTAAGATTGTGTATATATATAATTACTTGTAGCATCGCATTGGTAGTACTGTTAAGATGTTGCAAATGGTTAAATAAATGAATAAAAAAATACATAAAAAAATGTTTTAACAAAATCATCTTCATGGAGGTTAATAAAAATAAAGAACAATGAGAAATTTCGTCTTCCAACAATTTGCTAAAAGGACCATTTCGAAATTACGTCATCCAACAATTTGCTAAAAGGACCAATTCGAAATTTCGTCTTCCAACGATTGCTATAAGACCAATTCGAAATTTCGTCTTCCATCTATTGCTTAAGTACCAATTAGATATTTCTTCTTCTATTTATATATTTGGTCTTTCAACGTTTGCTTCGTGGCTAATGAAGATCCGGAGGGCTAATTGCTAAGTTATATACCTTTCAGAAACAGTTTAAAAAGTATCAGCTGCCTGATTTCGTAATAAAAACGTTTGAGAAATTATTTCTTTAGGCTCGGCCTTTGGCCTTGAAAAAAGGATGAATAAAATCGGTTACCCGTGCTCAAGTTATAGCCAGGGTTATGACCAGGAGAAATAGGGGTTCATTTTTATATACTCGTATATAGATATATATTACTCAGATTATGTGCTAATGCTACCATTCTTTAATATTCTTGTTTCAAGTGATGAAATCGATTTTGTAAAGGAAAGCGCTACTGGTGCCCATAACAATAGTAATTCACGCAGACTCATGCAGTGCCGTAATCTTTAAATGTCTGCGAAGCACTGCACTTCTTATCCCATGCCGTTTTTTTACTTTCCATTTGCAGATGCAATCTGTCATTTATCTAGGACAACAGTGACACAGATAACTCATAGTTTGTACTGTTTTGTTTTGTAAAGGAGACCGTCAAGCCAAACCATGTAGAAAGCTTGGCTGATGTACTCATACTACCAATGACACAATAATCTCACTTGGAACTCAATCTGGGTCTGGACACACATAATTCACCTTCACGGTATCTGCTCGCGAGCTTTTTTCGGAACTTCTACGATTTTCGCAAAGATGAAATACGTACCCACAGATACTTTAGTTTACTGCTGAACATGGCGCATGTAACTGTGCCAAAATATGAAGAGCTCAAAATAAATACATGGCAAATATCCCCTTTCTAATGTTAATTCTTGCATACTCTCATAGTCCCTTAAAGTTGCTGTTCTACAGACATTATCTAAAGACCACCTGTAGGGGATCACTGAAGAGAAGAAGGCCCCCAAAGGTGATACCTATCGAAAGTTAAATTATTTTAAGACTAGGTTACCATCTCGATAAGCCCACTGCAGTATCACACATGGTGAGAATGGTGCGCACAAGTGTGGAAAGTGTTCTTCTTTCCATTTTGATGTCTCTATGGCATCCTCGAGTGTCTCTGAAACAAAATCATGCAGTTCAGTGCCTGAGTCTGTGTTTCCGATAAATACAATTTTGTATTTTTTAAATCGCTATTGTACAGCTATCTTCTAGGCTTGCTTACCACATCATCGTTTAACATTAGAGTGCAAGCATCTCACAATAAACTTGTCATAACAATAAACTGATTTTTATCAGCTATCGTATCTTGTCTTTTATTAATCTGTCTATGACATATGACATCTATATCGCGGGCTTCCTTTTACCGATAATTACTGTCAAATTACGCGGCCTAATAAATCCATAGAATTAAATCGTGCATTTATCATAATAATCATTATTGATAACAGAATAATCAATAAAATTGTTAGAACTGTAGAGTATAATTTGTGATATTAATGACAATCCTTGTCGTCTTAAAGCTGTAGGTGAATTAAAATTCTTATGCTAAGGGCAGGGCAGGGCTTTTTTTTCTTTGGACACGTGTCGTGAAGAGATGAAGCATCTTTCGAACGGCTGGTTGTGCAAGGCAGGGTTGACGGTACAAGACCTTGCGGTCGGTCACCAATGCGATGGACTGACCAAATCAAGAATGCAGTGTGTGGACCCATAAGTGAGTGTACCAGGATGACAGCCAACAGAGAGAGATGGCGGGACGTCGTGAGGCAAATAGCATCTGCCCCCAATACCACTACTACATGACAACCACTACCACTCTGCCAAGAGCGAATCGGCTAAGAAGAACAAGGGCAGGCATGGCCCTTAGCATTAGGAGTATAACTTGTCATGTCTAGTCACTTGTAATCATTATTTTCTGAATGCTAATGACTGCTGAGACTTGGGACAGTCTAAATGTTATTATACTATTTCAGAGTTTTCAGACATCGAGTGGAGTGAAACATTCACAACTAGGTCTGGCCACTGGCCTATCTACCCACTAGCTAGCTACGACATCACACAAAATAGGCCACGCAGTAGCGCCCTTGTTGCGGAATTGGGCCCATCCACCAAGTACCAAGTAGCCTTTCTACAGGACCTCACTGGGCCCGCCTGACGAATATTCCACACTCATCTGATGGGATGGTTCAGGTCTCAGAAGTGGGAATTTAGTGGGCTGAAACTTTACAGTGTGCGTAATATTATATAAGTGACCATCACAGACCGATGACAAGCTTACCTAAATCAGTACTAATAAATTAACTAAATAAAAATCACCTTGAAATGTAATCGGCATAACAGAATGAAATATAACACCTAACACATGACTTCTCTGTGTCAATCAGAAATGTAAATATGTCTATCCAGTATTCAATCCCAAGACTATTTTGTACTACTATATGCAAAAGATACCCTCTCAGTTTTTAATTTTACACAATGAACTAAACTGAACCGATTTTAAAGAAACTTGCACACAGCCCACAGATGGCATGTATCCCAGATATAGTAGAAAGTGCTTAAGTCATAATATATTATATTATTATGATTTTAATAAACTTAGGGTTTGTCATTAAATCTAGATTCACTCTACGAGGCCAGGCACCCAAGACTTGATACATTAATCTTTTATCATCTGCATAAACATGTTTCAAGTATTTAAATAATAGTATAATAAGTATACAGTGCAAAATATAAAGTGGCTCACTAAAACTAGTATAAATAGAAAATTTAAGATAACACTACAATGAGAGATAAACAGTATTTTTATAACAGAGGTTTTTTTACATAAAACTTACCTAATACTTTTCGTACTCTATGAGGTATTTCATTTCTGTACTGATACTCTTCATTGAAGGCAACAAGAAAGTTTATAACTAATATGATAAACAAAAACAATGCTTCCCAGAGTAAGTATGCATGAGCTTGCACAGACTCCCCAAGGAAATATGTCAGTATCAGGCAAATAATGTATATTACAGTGATTGTATATGCTACTCCTGATAGCAGCACTTTCTCAGAAGAAAAGGATATTATGTCCCGAACTAGTCCATACCTGGAATTAAAAAGAAAAATTCTTAATATATGAGTAGACTTCAACTCTGGATCGTCTTTAGTACAGCACCATAGTTTTCCTAGTCATGTTGTGTCAGTGATAGACAATCCAAACATATGAGTTGTTTTCTGTACAAAGAAATATGCCAAGAGAAACTTCTTTATATATTGAGGATAGGACATTTTAACCCTAGGCATACCAGAGTAACAAATAAATTTATGTGAGTTTCATTCGTAAATCTTTTGTTTTAATCATCACAATATAGTAAGAGTTAAGAATGTACAACACTATCTATTCTAGCCTTGCCGTATAAAACATTATATTGTAACATAATGTTATATTATAAGAAAATATTTCGATTCATAACTGGTTGATTCACAACTGAACTGCCTGACTTCATATAATATTTTTTGAACAAGTGACTGTGACTATCAAAACTGCACCATTTAATAGTCAATAGTAAAATATGATTGCAATATAATAGTGAACAATTCTACTTTTATCCTTTATGAATAGTTATTGTAAATGTCAATACCCTTGTATCTTGATCTGAATTAGCAGAAACCAACCAATTATTGTTGTCAACACCCCTGAAGCCTTACACTTTGTGACCAGTTAAATACCCCATACCAACAGTTAAGAATCATACACCTGGTGATTAGCTCTGATCAGCATAAATAAATTGTACAATCTGATGTTCACATTGACTTCATACAAATTTTTTTTATGGGACATGATGGGTAAGTCTCACACTCTGATTTTAACCTGTCCATATCAGGTTTACGCTATAACAATTATGAATTATGACATGAAACAAACCATTTATGAATGGACCGGAGGCTTACTGATTCGGAGGGATTAAACATCACACTTGCCCATTAAAGTTTAGCTCCATTTAGAATTTATAATTATAAGAGTTCAAAACCCTGCAGGGCAAACTTATACACCGGTCAGCCTGAGATATGTGATATTTATATTATCTATAAGATGTTCAATCTGTCGCCCTGTACTTTTGCTGGAAACATTGCCCTTTTACACAATGGTAATGTCTGCACATTACTGCTTCACAGTTGAATAACTGGCTAAGGTGTGATACTTCCCCAAGGGGACTCTACCACTCAAATCTTAACACTGAAAGAGATACAGAAATTTGCATAAATATGGGTTTCTGGAGTTTACCTTCAGTTTAATCTCTAAACTTAACAATTTACATGTAACTTATATTAAATAACATAAATTACATTATTACATATTATTATATTACATTATTACACATATCATTTTATACCATCATTGAAAATGTAAGAAATTTATGTAAGTGAATAATGTTTTATGAAATTAGAAAAAAGCTCAAAGCCGTACAACATACTCAATAAGCAGTATTATCATCACAGACATGTCCATGTAAAAAGCATGTGCGAAGTGCCTGCATATCTTTCAGAGTTTGCAGCTTAAGATAGCTCCTAGCTATGTACATTACGTAGAATGTTAGAATAACAAAAATCACGATCTATTTTAATTTTAGACATGTCATTACCCAGTCGGATTTTTGGCTTTATGCTCCTTTATCACAACATTTATTTCATCGCGTAATTTTATTAGTGCCTCTTTTGTTGAATAACCCAGTATTTGATGATTACTATAATCCATCGTTCTTATATGCCATTCACATAACTTTTTTCTTTCCAATATTCATAGTATTTTAGTGCTACAATAATAATTTACGTTTCTTTCATTTCAGTTTTTACCATATTTACGTAGTACAATTATTTTTTTTGTGCCAATTGTCAACATGACATTTGTGCCAGTTTCACGTCAAATAAAACAAAAACATCCTAAAACGAATTTGAGCAAACTATAAACCAGAATAGAATTATTTTGTAAGGAAAAATGAAAATATACACACATAACAATAAGAAAGAATAAGAACTTAAAGAAAACTTATTCGCACATAAACAAACAACATTAAAAACAAATAAATATGTACAAAATTATAAACGAATGTTATTGATAGTGAGGAAGTGAACGAAAACTTTATATATATCAATATAAGTAGATGATAAAAGTTCAGGAATATAAGTCGGAAATGAGACTTTTAATGATATGAGAAAATTGTAGAAAAAAACATTATCATACAATGGACAGGAAAAGAATATATGGTTGAGATCCCCCTCATCCAGGCCACATTCACATATAAAGGAATCTTTCACATGAATCTTTTTTAAATGTGAAGGTGAGCAACAATGACCAAGCCTCATGCGAATTAAGGTCGACGTATAAATCTTACCACCGAAGTACCACCACGAAAACCAAGGTTTACTTGGTATTTCTGGTTGGATCTTAGCAAAACCAGAGCCTTTAGATGAGCTAGTCGTTCTCCAGTATGTAGCCCAAGACTTATAAAGAAAACTTTTAGGGAGGCAGATAAGGTCAACGCTATAATTAATAAACGGGACCTTATCACCACAAGAAACCGCTTCTTTGGCCGCTTTATCAGCACGTTCATTACCAGAAAGACCAAGGTGTCCTGGTATCCAAGCAAGAACCACTTCTAGTCCTTTATCAATACAATCTGATAAAGATTTTTTAATTTCGAGAACAATGGGGTGAAATTTAGAATGAAAAGGGTTAGACAAAAGGGATTGAAGCGAGCTACGAGAATCTGAAAAAAATATGGTCTAACGAAGTTTGAAGAGAAGGATATACTCGTATTTTACCGCCTCAAGAATTGCTAGACATTCACCTGTAAAAACAGAGGACTCAGGAGGGCATTTTATCTCTTTTGAACAATATCAAACTGGGAGTGAAATACACCACAACCAACACATCCAACCTGAGACAATTTTGAGGCATCCGTAAAAATGGTATGCCATCCACGCCAATTCCTGAGCAAGAGCTCTTGAAAATACTTATCAGCGTAGAGGTCCCCCTTACAGATACCAAAGTCCAAAATTATTTCCGGCTGCGATATTAAAACAAAGTAATTAATATTATAAATCGATAGTTTAGTAGACCGATACGTGGGATCCTTAAGCAGTTTAAAGTTTGAATAACTTTTCAAATGAAAGCGGATGTTTTTTAAAAGTCCAAAAACGGGAAGTGTAAACATATTGTTTGAGAAGTTGGAGTTTAGGAATGAGAGGGTGATTAGAGAAATGAATAGAACGGAAGAAGAATCTATTAGCTAGGAATTGATGACGAAGATGAAGAGGAGGGTCTACACACTCCACCTGAAGAGCGTTGATTGGAGATGATTTCATAGCACCAGTAATAATCCGGAGTGATTTGGATTGAATTAGATCAAGTTTGGTAAGATCTCGCTTACGTGCAGGTTCCAGCAAGAAGGAACCATAATCCAAGACACTACGGATAATGGCATTATATAGTAATTTAAGTTTAAAAGTGTGGGCACCCCACCACACCCCAGACAAACACCGTAATATGTTATTCCTCTCACACTTAATTGAAATGTATTCACAATGCTGACGACCACATAGTTTACTGTCCAACCAGAGACCTAAAAATTTAACCGACTCCTTTACTGGAATTCTGCACTCACCAATAGAGATATTTAAATCAGGAGGATTTCTTTTACGAGAAAACAGAACGATATTACTCTTTGTAGGAGATAAATCTAGACCATTTTTTTGAAGCCAGTCATTTAAACATTCAAGGGAATGGGAAATACACTAACTAGCCACATCAATTTTGTGATGAGAACTGTAGACAAGTATGTCATCAGCGTATTGAAGGATACGACTTATACATTGATCATATCATACAATGATCATACGTGTATACATTATATAGAAGTGGACTTAGGACAGAGCCCTGCGGTAAGCCCCGCCAAATGACCCTATTAGAAGTAATAGAAGAATCACTGCAACGGAGATATACATATCTCTCTGAAAGAAGATTCATAATAAAATTGCCTAATTTAGCTGGAATTCTTAATCGATTTAGTTTATTTTTAAGAAGGGGAAGTTGGACACTATCATAGGCTGCGGAAATGTCTAGGAAAGCAGCGATAATAGATTCATTGCGCGTAAATGAAAGTCGTATGTCAGTCGTAAAAATGGCAAGGCTGTCCATAGTGCTTTTCTAAAACCGTATTGAGACTTAGCGAGTAATTCATTGCTCTCAAGAAACCACTCAAGGCGGTTCTTAATCAAATGCTCCGCAATTTTAGTCAAGACTGAAGAGAGAGCGATAGGACGGTAAGAGTTAGGGTCCAACGGATCTTTATTAGGTTTCGGAATAGGAATAATATATTGAGACTTCCAAGAAACTGGAACAAATCCGGTTGCAAAAATTGTGTTAACCAAAGTTAAATAATAGTTCTGAAGGCGAACATTAGCTTTAGAAACAAAGGAATATGGTATGCCGTCAATACCCGGAGCAGAATCTTTAACGGATTTCAAAATGTTTTTCAACTCATTAAGAGTAAACGGTTGATCGAGGGGATCATTAGAAAAGGGATAAGAAAGAGATGGTAATTCTGAATGATGGGGACAATAATGAGGGGCCAATTTGTCCATAAATTCATCAGCCCAAACTTGGGAAGGGCAACAACTACGATAAGGAACACATTGAGACCGACGATACCTATGTTTTTTCTTCCAGATAAGAGATGAAGGAGTATTGGGGCCTATGCTGGAGCAAAATGACTTCCAACCATTACGTTTTTATCATGAAAGAGACGCTTGGATTTTGCGATCATTTTATTCAATTCAATAAAATTATCACGGGTCATAGACAGACAAAAGATAGCTTCTGCATCATTGCGAGATCTGACGGCTTCAGAGCAATCCTTATCCCACAATGGAGGAGAAGGAACTTTGTCTGAATGAGATTTCTTAACCGGGAAAATCAAATCAGCACATTCTACTAGAGATCGTACTAACATCTCAGAACAGGTAATAATGTTAGAGGAATTTATAAGAGGTAAAGTTAAGGCTTTGGAATCAGTACGATCATTGAACACATCCCAGATCGAACTGTTATTGTCAATTATATATTTAAGAAGCGGAGAATTAATTGAAGCAGGACGGGAATGTTTTTGCAAGATTCGTAAAAGAATTGGGAAATGGTCACTACCATGAGTAGACGGGAGAACACACCAAGACATAAGTGACGCGAGCTCAGGAGAGCATAAAGAAAGATCCACTGCACTAGTAAACTCATTAGGACGAGTTCTTCTCGTAGCGGAGCCATCGTTAAGGATGCAGAGATTAAGACTATCTAATGAATCGAATAAAAAAAAACCATTAGCGTCCGACAAACCGCACCCCCATACCGTATGATGACAATTCAGATCACCTAGAATAAGAAGGGGCTTAGGAAGAGACATAATTACTGAACTTAAATTTCGAATAATAGATTTAGAAGGATGAGGAATGTAAATGGAGACAATTGTAAAATCTTTGATGCGTGCAGCAACAGCATCAAAGCCATCATTATGAAAAGGGATAGAAATACTTGAAAAGTTAATATTATTTTCAATAAATAGTGCAACACCACCAAAGCCATCCTGGCGGTTACTTCGAACGTCAACATAGCCTGACAACCTAAAAAAGGAATCAGGTCTAAGCCAAGTCTCTGAGACGGCTAAGACGCTTGGTTCATGTTTATTTATTTAAAATATCAAATCAGACTTTTTGTTGCAAATACTATGACTATTCCATTGAAGAATCCTGTCAAAGGGACCCATTTTGAAGTAGGGAAATAAGCAAATTTAAGTTGAAGCCAGCGTTGGACGGTGAATTACTTGAAGAGGAGGAATTAGACATGAGAGAGGATAATAGATTCAAGAGCTGCAGGAGTTCAGCTATTATAGCTTGAACAGAAGGAGTCTCATTTTTTTGGGCCAGAGGATTTAATAAAGCACAACCGTTTTGCGATGCTCCAGAGGATTCTTCTCGAATGATGCTCATGTGCGCTTCACGATCATAACCAACACTAGATGAAGGCAATATATGGGATTTCATAGATTTTCTTCCTCCCCTGTAATGAACTTTGGACGGTTCAGTAGTTAAATTCCTGGATGGAAAAATAGGTAAAGGAGCTGCAACAGAGGTGGAAGTAACTTCAGCAAAGGACTTTTTATATGCAGGGAAAAACTGAGATGCTTCAGCATATAAAATAGATAATTCTGACATACGGGATTTAATGTTATTTTGCCTTTGCATTTCAGGGCAGTACTTGCTATTAGCAAAGTGATTGCCACCACACCACAAACATTTCGCATCAACTTCAACCACGTTGCATGACTTTCCTAAGTGGTTAGAACCGCATTTAAAACAAGCAGGTTTTGACCGACACTGAATAGTCGGGAAGGCATAAGCCGCAACAGGGAAAGAGTTGTAACATAGATAAACTCTAGAGGGCAAATTTTGACCATCAAAAGTCAAAACCACTGTTTGCAACGGTTTCCACGTCACAACTCCGTCAATGGAAACTTTAAAATTGAGCCGGCGAACTTTTAAAATTGGACCCACACTCTTCAGGAGCTTTCATCTCGTTCATAACATCCTCTGGAGTCATATCCACTGGGATTCCGCGAATAATTACCATCCGAGTAATATTAAACGACGGAATGAAAGCTCTGAGTTTGTTGTTTGGCAATGAAGGGGACTGGATGAAATTATTGGCTGAAATGGCGGAATGAAAGTTTAGAGCTATACGATTGCGACCAACATTCTTATTGAGCCATCGATGATTCCTTGAAATTCCCGGGCGTGGCTAATGAGGAATCTCCCAAATGTCACCGGGTGAAGGGATGTCCCAGCGGTAGGTGAAGTCTCTTCCCTCTGAACATGGACCGTAAAAGGGCCACGATCTGTTGAGTCGTATAATTGCTGACCGATAGGTGCAAATGAAGTTTTCTGTGAAGCTGCATGGGGTCCGCTAGGAAGGGGGCTAGAGGAACTAGGGGAGAAGGAGTTGGGAGGGGTACATTGTCCAGCCTGGGGAACAACGTCAGACGCATCTGTAAATTTACACGTTTTTTCATCGTGAACTATTGATTTTGAACGTGATCGTGAACGGTCACTACGGGGATCTTTAGTCACGTTACGCTTTTCCGATCGTCGTTTTCTGTTGACTATTTCAAAAGCCTTTTCGTCAACAGATGATGAAATTGATGTAAACGCCGCAGGGGAAGGCGGCTGGACAAAGTCCATGCCTCCACCAGGATCAGGGGGATCATTCATCACGCAACAATATACTAAAAGCGCTAATGAAATGAACCTACTAACAAGTGATGTCTATAAACTAATGAAATGGAACATAAAAACCTATTCTGGTGAGATTAATTAACTAAAATAAAAATTTTACCAAAATACCATAAAATTCGCGTGTTTACGATTTGACGTTCCACCTCGCACCTAAAGGAAGATAAAACGTACATCAAACTTAGACAAACTTTTGTCTTGACATAGACAAAGAGAATATAACGCTACGCTAGACATAGAAATAATGTATCAGTGACTACAATCTTAGTGCATAAGTAAGGAACAATAACCCAAATGATTTAAAGTGTCAATTGTCTGTTCTATGATAGTTTTAGTAACTGGCTTTTAAATTTTGTATCATAGCACTAGAATGTAGGGTCATTTAGAAATTACAGATAGCGCTGTTATCAAACTAGTTTTTGTTCCTAACCGAATGAATTATGAAAAATGGTAATTTTTTTCACCGTAAGATACAATAAGTATTAAAATTGGTCACCACTAAGTTGAAGAGTTATAAAGGATTGAACAAAAATCAGTAAAAATAGTTATCATTCATTCCGATGCTTTCAAACCGATATCGTGTTTAGTATATGATTTAAAAACTTTTAATAAATAAGAGACTTTAGATCCCGAAATACCATATCCATTATACATTTACATATTTTTTTAATATTTAACATGATGGGATTTATATTTTTACCTTAACTGATGAATTCATCAGAGTTATCCCAAAACGTTCTAACGGATACGTCCTGGATCGAAATCGCTCGACTACACTCGGCTGAACAACAAAGATGGATGACATGCCAACTCTATCGCCGAGCGCGTCTACTTTATCGAGCTGTCAAAATCATAGCGTGTTTTTGACTAAGTTATCAGAAACTTACACATCATTGGCATAAATGTATATTGATAGAAGAAAAGTCATCATTACGACCTTGACGTAGGCGGAGTACTTGTTATTTTGTCTTTGCTGTGCCCAAGAATATTACCCTATTTCATCCGCGTGGTGATGAATTAACGATGATGATGATGATGCAAAGTATCCTATCTGTTAATCCAGTGCCTAATCTACCTCCATACCAAATTTCATAATAATTGGCTCAGCCATTTGAGCGTGAAAGAGTAACATCCATACATCCATACATACAAACTTTCGCGTTTATAATATTAGTAGGATGAGGTTATTTAAAATAATGTATTGCTTAAAATAATCTACGTTGTTATAAAATGTAGTACTGTATCATAGTATTGAAAATACTCGTAGCTGGTGCCCGCGACTTTGTCTGCGCAGGATTAATACTTCGAGTAGCTTATTATCTTCTCCAAGGTCAAATCTTTATTTATACCAAAATGTCATAAAATATTTACATGGTTGAACGCAATTTTATTGCAATAGTAGTATTGTGAGTAATAATAATATTATTGTAATAATAGTATGAAAAAATTTCAATACTTAGTAGGTATATTAATCAGTAAACACCAATTATAAAATACAGTACTTACGAACATACAAATATAAAATTAATCACCGTGGAAAAAAAACTGTCATTACATTTCATCACCCATGACGCTCGTAGACACGTCTAGTGTATCGAGTTGTCAACATGATGGCGTTCTTTTGACTTAGAAACTGTTACAAACTTTGGCTTCTTTCGGGGTCTTATTATTTTGTCTATGCTGTGCACAAGAATATTACGCTTTTTCACCCGCGTGGTGATGGATGATGATGACGATGATGATGATGAAAAGTATCTTAAGTGTTAATCCGGCCCCTTATCTACATCCATACCAAATTTCATCAAAATTGGCGCCCCGTTTATTATATATATATATATATATATATATTTTATAATAAAATTCCGAGTTACTTCCTTTTTATGTAGCTTTTATCTATAAGGACGTATAAATGTTTATTTTTGTGGCTAAGGCTGTAACAGGTAAACTGATTCGGATGAAACTTTACGTCGATAGATTTCGTAAAGTAAAGCAGATGTTTTGTTACTTTTCAATTTAGTTCCATTAGTTTCATAAATAGTTTGGATCATTTATGCAAAATTACTTTTAGAACTATTTCATTAAAAGTTTTTTTTTTGCAGATTATCCACACTTTTTTACTTTAAACTTTATCTATGAAATTAGTTACAAATTGTTTAGATGAAAATACAACTCAACTTTATCTTAAAATAATAAAATAACTTTTACAAGTTCAAATTTGATGTAGAATAAAGAAAAAACACGTCTACAACTTCATCACTATCTCAGATTAGATATTCTGAGGGTTGGAACGTTTTGGCATAAAACGGCCCAATTCGGTATGTAAAGTTTTTTTTTGGTATTTTTTTTATATTTTTATTTCGTAGATTAGGTCATTATAAGAAACTAATTTCAATATTTTTGTTTTATATTCAGTAGTTATTTTATAATATTTTTTTGAAAATTTGAATCCTATGACGTCACTTTTTGCACAAATATGTAGTTGCGTTGAGGAGCCAAGAAAAGCACGCGAGTAAAAAAAAAGAAACTAGAATTTACTTTGACACTTGACAGTGACACCTACTAATTCGTAAGTCTCTATTCAATCAAAACAAAAGTCCGCTCGTGTTGTTAGATAAAGTTTTACTTCAATAGTCACACAGATAATAAAATGCAAAAAAGTGACGTCATTTAGAGGTCAATGAAAGTCGAATTATTTCATCGTTTTTTGTTAAAATAAATGGCATCTTATCGTTTTAAAAGGTCAGAGTAGAAAAATAAGGGTTTGTAACATAAAATCTCGAAATGGTTTCGGAATTGGCATAGGTTAATTTTTTTTAGCATACCGAATTGCACGGCAGACATAGAAGTAGATTTTAGTATTCATAGCTGGCAATTCTACCAATTTTTCAAATTGCAAAATCATAGATAAGTATGTCACCAGTTGACATGGGTTATTTTTTGGGTAATTTTGAATTTTAAAGAGTGTTTATCTGTATAATACAAATTATTATCCGTATAATTCGTATACAATTTTATGGATTTGCTGTGCGGGACTAATATTTTGTTCAATTTTGTGTGTATTGACTTTTTCTGTGATGATGCTAGTTTTTATGCCGGATGGATGTTTTGGACGTTTGTGGATACTTTGAATACTTATTAACCATTAAAGATTGCATTAATTACATAAAGCATATCATTTATTACTTATTACAGATGTACCACCTGGTTTTAGCAATTTCAAGGCAGTTTAAGTGTTTGTTGTATACCAATGTTATACTAATTTATATTACAGCTAAATTGATCAACCTTAGAAGGGCAACAATGTTGTGTTGGTGATTACATGTATAATTTAAATAGGTAATCAAATCAGGTATGTACATACATAAAAGTACAAATACCTACATGAATAAGATGTAGGGTTAGAGGTTTTTTGTATATAGATATAGGTATAATATCGATATAATCTACTACACAAACACATACGCCATACATATGTGTGGGTATAGAAGTAATATCTTCTAGAAATTACAGATGGCACTAATGTGCTGAAAATACTGGTTAGAGTGCGCGCAAGATAACTCTGCGCGTGGTCGAAATCGGAACTATTCGCGTGCCGCCATTTTGTCGTTTATGTCTTGTGTCAAGCGTCTGTGCTGTGTTCGCAAATATTCGCCATCATCATGCCAAAAGTGATTAAAAGTGCTAGCAGGGTTATAATCTTGAAGGTCAAACGTGATTGTGAAGAAGAACGTGATAATAACGGGCCTATAGTGCCACCAACTTATCTGTTCAGGTGGGCAAAATTGGAACTACAGTGTACATACCAACTAACTTTGGCGTTTATAATATTAGTAGGATTCTTTGTAGAATTTGCAAATTAATGAGTGGCTTGAAAGACTGCCCTATGTTTTGTTTCTCTTTTTTCTTGGTGAATTTCTTAGGTTGCAATACCAAAATTCTACACTAGCGACGCTGTCACCTGAACAGATAAGATGGTGGGACTGTACAGTACCATAGTCCAAAGTTAGAGCCCGCGTCACATATTTGACAGGTAATTTAGGGCTGCCATAACAACAAAACTTCCCGAAATTTTCAAAAAAATTACGTTTGTAGTATTCCTCGTGTCATTAATATCACGTAATAATAATGTATTTAAAGCAGTTGTTATTTTGTTTTGGCGTTTCCGAACGTACCGTCACCCAAATAACTCAAGAAGGTAACGTAGCAGCAGCCTCATCTTCAAAAATTGTGACCCCGGGTAAATCAAGGAACCGAAAGAAAAAAATAGACGATTTTGACAAGTGCGCTATAAGGCATATAATTCAATCGTTTTACACCGTGAAGAAGGAGATTCCTACCATAAACAAACTTTGGTTGGAACTGAAAGCTGATATTGATTTTATATACTTACGGCAGAACATCGTTGAGAAGTATTTTAAGACTATGGGCTACAAATACAAAAAGTGCCAGTCTAAACGGAAAGTATTAATAGAACGCAGTGATATTGTAGCTTAGAGAGCTAAATATATTCTAAGGCTGCGCAAGAATCTTTAGGAAGAAAATCGACCTCTCATTTATCTTGACGAAACATATATACATGCTTCATACCACCTCCAAAAATGTTGGCAATCGGAGGAACAGCCTGGTATTCTTGCGTCTGATTGCGTCGGTGCAAGATGGATTATAGCCCATGCTGGAGGTAAACCTGGGTTTGTTGAAAACCGACTGCTACTGTTCAAATCTAAATCCAAATCGAGTGACTATCATGATTATATGAATTCCACGAACTTCGTGCGGTGGATGAATGAAAAAATTAGGCCGAATCTACCATCGAATTGCATTGTAATAATGGATAATGCGTCATACCACTGCACGCAGATAAATAAGGCGCCTACAATGGGCAATACAAAAGCAGAGCTCCAAGAGTGGCTTACGAAAAATCATATCGAATTCGACGATTGTTGGATAAAAGTGCAATTATATGAATTGATCAAAGACACAAAGGGGACCCACAATATGAAATTGAACAAATGTTAAATGAAAATGGACATGAGTTTCTTCGTTTACCGCCTTACCACTGTGATTTAAATCCCATTAAAAAGATTTGGGCAATTGAGAAGAGGCGCATTGCAGAGGAAAATGTCGCACAAGCTCCTAGCGAAATAGCTGCAATTACTGAGGCGGCGTTCAGTAACTACAGAAGAATGGCTCAATGTATATCTACATGTAGAGAAAATAGAAGACAAATATTTCGAATCAGACAGGCTAATGGATATGGAAATGGACAAATTTATAATTAATGTTACAGGCGACACATCCGACTCGTCTGATGAAGAGTCTAGCATGGATTCTGATCAAGATGTTCAAATGGAAGGCATTGATCCACTGCAAGACCATCGTTACACCAAATTTATAAATACTACTATGTATTCAATAAAAGACTTACAAGGTTTTCATGGAGTTTTAATTTCCATTTTTATATTCTAATATGTTGTTGAAAATAACATGAATTAAAATCAATAAATATTTATTAAATAGGCACAAATAATGCTCTTTTAAACGTCAAATACACACGGTATAAAATAATTTACTTTAATTAAACCTAGCTAATAAACTTCAGTTATATTTAGTTTGAGTAACGAAAGATATTTTTTGATTAAATGAAAGAAAAAATGTTAGTTAAGCTGGTAACATTAAGTACGCCATCAGTCGCGCGCAGAGTTATCTTGCGCGCACTCTAACACTAATAAAATTGAAGCCGAGATTGATCTCTATTTCTAGCATAAAAAGTTACTCTATGTCTGTGACCATATTCATCATAGATTAATCAGACGAATATAGTATAGATGCTAACGCATCTATACATGCATTGTATCTAGAGATAGATGAAACTCACTAAAGCAAAGAACAGGATGTTAGCGGGAAGTTTAGTTTTTTAAGTACCATCCACTTTGACGAATCATAGTCGCACGCTCGTCTTCCATTTGTGAAATTAGTGACGTGAAAGACGAGCGCGCCGGTATCGATATCGATAAATAGGGATGTGCTGTTTGATATCGAGGTAGCAAAGAGCGTTCCTATCTAATCTATCAATAAATTGTTATATACTTAAACCAGTAGGTTTTGTAATAAAAACTAACGTGGTTTTCACTCATTAAATATTTCAATTTCAATTAGAAATACGGGATTACTCACGTAATATTTATCGGATAGGTCCGACTATAGTTTCGACTACATTCGGTGGTCTTTTTCAAGGAGAGTTCGGGACGCCCGCGTCGATAACGTCTCGCTTAGCGCTGCAGGCAGCGGCTCGTAGTGCTCGTGATAAACCAGGGTTTATGAAATTAAAAATAAAGTTTAAGATACAAAAACTTAATCCAATTATTGAAGAACACATTCTAAAATAACAAAGATTGTAATTTATTAAGAGTAAAACATATTGTTTATCTTACATATTGAAAGCACTTATGTTATGTGAGATTACGATTCAAAACATGCATGATTACAATTTCTAATTAAATAATTTTCGTTCTGTTATTTAGGTAAGTACCTAACAATAAATAAATATGCATTAAATAACTATAATTACGTAAATATTACTTATAATTATGTGAAACAGATATCAGTAATGTTTTAACGCATGAAACATGTGTTGAAGAAAATCTGGGCTGATAGGTGTCAAGTAATACCTTAATACAAGGGTTTTTAATGGAAGGTTTATTTACGTAAATGTTACAATAAATTATCATTTCTTAACTTTAATTTAGATTATTCAATAACGAGTGCCTTTTTCTGTAGAGATTTCGTGCTTTGTATCGTTTATCCGTTAAAAGTGCAGTATCTTTGGTGTTTGTATTAATTCTGAATTTGTAACAGCTTGGTCTTCACATAGTCCATATTTGAGTTTTAAGTTGCAAGTCTCATTGGTTGAACATATTTCGCTAAGCCTTGGAACTTTGACAAAAGTCTGCAGAGGTTGTTTAGACCTTTATCTTCAAAAGCTGACCTTACTATGACTAATTTGCCATTTTTGCATATCTCGCGTGAACCAGGCAATGTGATTATATCATCAAACATATATCCTCGCTCTTGCAAAAGTTTCAAAGTACTCTCAAGTGTAATAAACACATATTAACTCCAGAATAAAAGTATTTTATTATAACATTACTAATTAATAAACAAAAATAAAAATACGAAGACATAGATATTATTTTTGACAACAACAATCAATCATATAAATTCTGACAAAAATAGTGGCCTATCAAATAATAAGGTATCTTAGAAGTATGCAACTCTTTAGTACATTTCAAATAGTTCCAACACTTCCCCTACTTCTAGATAGACAATATGCCATTTAAACTTAAACTAAACTTAAACCTTAATAAAATACTGATAAATAAATTAAAAGATATATACATAACGGAAACAGCCCTCAAAACTTTTGAATCGTACCTCACCAACAGGCAGCAGGTAGTCCAAATAGAGAAATGTGAAAGTGGTCGGCAACGGATAATATGCGGTATTTCGCAGGGATCGATTTAAGGAAGTTTGTTTTTTTAATTTATATAAATAATATAAGCAAAATAGGTATATCAGGACATATAACTTTATATGCTGACGACACCTGTCTATTTTACTTTGGCCGCAACTTACCTGAACTAGTGAATAAAGCACAGGCTATTAAACACCTATGCGAATTCAGCATTTGGTTTCAAAGCAACTTACTAAATGTAAACACAAAAAAAAACTCCTACATGATATTTGCAGCTAATAATAAAAAAATTCCACAGCAACCGCTATAAACCGTAAATAACATAGTTATCCATCGATCCCATCAAGAACGATATTTAGGTCTTAAGCTAGATGACAAACTAAATTGGCGAGCTCATATTGACAAAATTAGGTCGAAAATTTCATCCGTGACCGGAGCTTTGCGCAGGGTAACTGGATGCATACCTAATTCAGTTGGTATGACTAATTATAACTCATTAGTTAAAGCACATTTGCAATATCTCATTGAAATTTCGGGCTGTCCTGCACAAACACACATAAATGTCATCCAGATATCACAAAACAAAATGATCAAAACCCTTTTTAATTACCACTACTTAACTAATACCAATATTCTTTACGAAACAGCTAAAATTTTTAAATTAAAGCAACTTTACTATTACAATACAGGCATATTAATTAAAAAAAATACTATCACAAAAATACGTACACAAATAAAATTTACACAAAGAACATTTACCTATAACTTAAGAAATTCTAATAAATTAAGGACACGAGCTCCAAGAACCAAAATGTACGTTAATCGGCACATAATGCATGAAGGAGCACAATTTTATAACAAGTTACCTAATGATATCAAAGACTGTCAAATTTCATTATTTAAAAAGAAACTAAAAAAACATATCTTTAATAATATCTCTTAAGATCTCTGGGCTAACAATAAATAAAAACTTGGCTAGTTAGCTTAATTAGCTTTAAGTTATATAATTAAGTGTATCTCATTATACGAGTAAGTGAACTATGTTCTTTATGAGAAATAAATAATCGTTAAACCTAACCTTTCGTTAAACACATGTCTATGCTTTAGTAAAACTTCGTCAGGATATCTGCTTTCATTTCATTTGTGGGAACATATTCAATTGAAATTGTTCTACTATCCACAAGGTCTCTTAAAAAGTCTCATGTCAATGTGTTTGGTACGCGAATGGTGTACGTTATTTTTAGTGAGCATTTGAGCTCCTTGATCATCACTGTAGATACAGAAACTGTCAGTTAAGTTAAATACTTCTTCTAATACGTTTTTGACACGCATCACTAAGTGCCATGAATTCAGCTTCGGTTTTAGATAAAGCTACTGTCCGTTGCTTACGAGAATCCCACGATATGGGTATATTTAGGTAGAACACATAGCCAGTATACGATCTTCGATCGTTTAGACGTGCACCGTAGTTTGCATTAGAATGTCCACAGAGTTTGAAAGTATTTGTTTGCTGGAAATGGAGTTTAAGATGCATTGTTCCCATTAAATAACGAAGAACTCTTTTTGTTGCATTCCAGTGCACTGTCCAAAAGTTATTATTGTATATGCTGAGTACATTAACAGCGTGTGTTATGTCTGGTCTTGTTCCAACTGACAGGTACATTAAGGAACCAATTAACCTTTGATAAGGCAAATACTTTGCTGTCTCTTTTTCTTCATTAGAAGGATATACTAATTTTAGGCTCAGATCAGCAGCAGTACTAGCTGGTTTTGCGTCAGTAATAGAAAAATTAAAAAGAACCTTTTTAATATATTCCTTTTGGTCAATAGTTATTCCACTATCTTCCTTCATGATCTTCCTTCATGAGGGACCTAAATCCTTGACTTTAAAGAATTGTTTGATTTTCTTTTTAAATATTTCTTTCATATCAATACTATTGCTGAAAATGCAAAGATTATCAACAAAGAGAAGAGAAGAATACGACAATCAAAATGCAAGTTCGCTTAATTTTATAGTATAAGCAATGATCATATTCTGATCTCTTCATATTCAGTTGCATCATAGCAATATTTAGTTTCAAATTCCATTTCCTAGGCGCTTGTTTACGACCGTAAATTGCTTTATTTAACTGGCATACCTTCCCCTTGTCACAATCTTTCGTGAAACCCTCAGGGTGTTCCATAAATATTTCTTCTTCCATATCACCATTAAGGAAGGCAGTTTCTACATCCATTTGATCCAGGGAAACATTCAATTGTGCCGCAAAAGCCAATAATATTCTTACGGTTGACAGGTGTGAAAGTTTCGTCATAATTTATACCATATGTTTGTGTAAAACCTTTGGCTACCAATCGCAATTTATAACGTACGATTTCTTCATTAGCATCCTTTTTACCTTGAATCCTAAGTATTAATCCAAAAACACGCAAATGTGACAAGTCAACTTTATTTCTAGTCCACGCTTCTTCTGGTGTTTTGCCTCTTATGGCTTTGGTAGGGGACCGGTTTTTTAAACATGTCGCGGTATTAATAGCTTCACCCCAATAAGTTTTAGGTAGACCTGATTCAGAGAGCATAGATCTAGCTTCTTCTACAAGAGTTCTATTTGTTCTTTCTGATATGCCATTTTGTTCAGGATTATATGGTACAGTTGTCTGATGCAGTATACCAGATCCTTTAAAATTTCTTTTAAGTTATTATTTAAGTATTTACCACCATTATAAGAACGAAGAACTTTAATTTTTTATTAGTTTGATTTTCAATAAAGTTCTTGAATTCACCAAATTTTCAGTTACTTCTGACTTTCGTTTCATTAGATAAGTAAACGTGTTTCTATAAAAATCATCCGTAAAAGTGACAAAATATAAAGCACCTTCAAAAGATGGGGAATTCATAGATCCGCAAACGTCACTATGAATTAATTCTAAAATATAAGTCACCCTTGAACCAGATGATTTAAAAGGTTTTTTTGCAAGTTTTCCCACAATGCAAGCAATACAATTATCTTTAATTGAACAGTTAGGACGATCACACTTCATACCAATAGCTACGTGAAGACGGAGTAACTCCATATACCTATAGTTTTAGTAACCTAAACGTTTATGCCACAAGTCTGCCGAGTTCACTTTTGTTTAGTTTTCTTTATTTGATTTAGCCTTAAGAACCCTGCAATTCATTTTAATATGTCCTGGCTTACGGTAGTAACTACAAAATATATTCTTAAAGTTTCTGGTACTGTTTATTTGACGACAATAAAGCAGAATCATAAGTAGAATTACTGCAACTAGCCAAATCTCGGTTATCTTCCATCAAAAGTAAAGTTACTTTATTATCTGAAGTAAGTTCTGAACCGGAATGCTCCAATGCCATAACAAGTAGCTTACATTTTCGGGTAGGCCACAAAGCAATATAATTCTAAAGAAGTTTCTGAAATGAGTTTTTTTCTAAAACGTCTCTATGTATGATAAACTCATACCCGTATCGTGTGCCGGCTGTGATCTCTCCAGTCGTTTGCCGCTCGAAGTTGTGCTTGCAACTTTACCTTCTGTAGTCATAATACTGTTTACACTCGTTCTTCATGATACATCGAATTGACAAATAACCTGAGCGGGATTGAGTATCTTTGCTCACCGACAACGTACAATGAAGTTACACAACATTTGTGTATAAAAATAAATTATAGGAATAGAAACACTATAATTATATATAGTAATTTAGCTCATAGTAATTGACACCTTGACATACGTCCGTCAATCAATGACAACTCTCAAACAAATGACGATTAGACAACGATGTGAGGTTACGCAAACTCTTTGCTCTAATAGAATTGAAGATAAATAAACAGAACATAGATAACTTTGATGAATAATGCGTGGTGGCACAACCATAGACTACTTCTTTCTATGGCCCACAGGACAGTAAGGAACTGCAACCCCGTGGTCTCGGCTGCGCAGTCGAAGTAGTATGGAATACCAAGCACGTGTGCTTGATATTCCATACTACTTAGAGTTCGACGCACACGAGATAAAGATTTAAGGATGAGTAAGGCTATCTCAAGACAACTTAAGGAAGTTGTACATGGAGTGTACCAATTTTTTTGAAAGGCGAAAAAATTACCGATTATCGGCCGAATACGCAAACGACATTAATTTAGCAAAAACTGTTGCTGAAGCCACAGGTTTGCCTGAAACCAGCGTTAAAAAAATTATAAAAGAAGCTAGAATCATGGAAGCCCAAAGCAGCACAGCGACTTTCAAACCACTACGAAAAAACTTTTTTCCTAAAAATAGGATTGAAATAGACAATTTTACGGAAGGTGTCATACGAAGAAAAAATATTTATTTATTTATTTATATGGAAAACCAACAGCTAAACATAATGAGAACGATAACTTTATTAGATACAGAACGCCAATTAATAGGTCTTCACGGATAGACTTATAATTACTTAATAAAGACTTAATAGCAATACAATTAAAATTATAAATGTGAACACTAATGCAAACACCCTTATCTAACTTAACTGCAAACAGAAAATAAAAAGTAACTTACTTTCTGTAAAAATAAATTAATTCTAGATGTCAAAAAACTATCGCTTATGGTGAGAAAGTGTCTACATCATATAAACTACTGAATTTATTAAAGATTCTACTCGCTCGCACTATATACAAATTCTGTCTATAGTTTGTAGCAGATCTAGGGACTCGGAGAAGAGGATTCTGTGGAACATTGTAGTTAAGTAGTTATACAATGGTATACTGTCAAAAAATGTATCCCGTCGTTGAAAAAGTTGAATGCGGAATTGAAACAAGACAATATACTTCATTACTCACGTTAATACTTGAGGCGGACAATACGTAGGCTTGGTTTCAAATATTTAACATGCCAGTCAAAGAGGAAACTATTATTTGAACGTCACGACATAATGCACCTGCGGTGGCATTACAATAGAAACATTAAAAAATACCACCGAGAGGGTAAGTCAATAATTTTCCTAGATGAAACCTACGTGAATAAAAATCACGTGACACAAAAGTGCTGGCAGTCTGATACGGAACACGGGGCTATGCAAAACATCGGTAAAGGACCTCGTATTGTAATTAAACGCGCTGGCAGTCGCAATAGCTTTGTATCTAATGCTTTATTGATGTTCAAATCGCATTCCAAGACCGGTGATGATCCAAATGCCAAAAATCTGAATGAATGCCAAACCTAGAATGAGTACCTTGAAAAGCGAAATGCAGCAGTGGTTAGAACGGCAAGGTGTTCAGTATGATAGCCCTTTACGTAAATGTGATCTAATGAAATAATTAATGTGCAAATGGACATATCGTGCTTCGCTTACCCCCATACCATCTGGGATTAAATCCAATTGAACTCGTTTGGGGGTACGTAAAAGGCGAGCTCGCAGGACTTCCATTGATTCGAACTTAGATAAATAGTTAAATTATGTTTTTTTCTAATCATTCGGTTGAAAAACAGCGTGATTGTGATAATCACGTCATAAACAAAGTGCAATTTGAAAAATTTAATACTGACTTCCATTCTATTACTTTGGTAAAAATCAGTTATTGGAGTATAACTCAAAAACTACTGGACCGAATTTGATGAAATTTCAATGAGACTACACGGGAAGCACCAGCTTTTAAACCAAAAAGAATTTTAAGAAACGGAAAAAAAAGACAGTCAGATTAAGTACCTCCTCCTTTTTTTTGAAGACGGTAGAAAACGAGGATGATTATTATAATTCAGATAGAGTATGTGACGATGAAATGGATAGGTATGTTATTGTTTATTAACATAATCGATTATTATTGCTGTAGCTGGGCAGAGTGCTCAAGCTATGATTCTCGGCATCAGGTCATTGTATGTGAAGTTGTTTGTTATTTCTATAGTTGTTATATATACATTTTTATCTTTTTAGAGCCCTAATTCAACTGAATGAAAACGGCTATGATGATGACGACGAAAGTGATGAAGAAGATCAAACAGAAAGTGAACATAAAAGTGATATGGAAATTGCATTATAATAAAACAATCTATCATAATTTTAGTTTTCCTAATAATTTGTCCTCAAGTATAATAAAAAATTATAAACAATAAAAGTATTTTTTTTTTTTATTTACGCCTATATTACGTCACAAGTATGTGCAACTTATCGCAAGATTTATCCTAGCACACTTCTCTTCGTATGTAGCCGTGTGCTAGAATGACGCGATACCTCATCCCCGCCACCGTCTGTTAGCCCGCGGGACGGTCGCGCACGAGATTGTCGGGCTATAGCACTCAGACCATTCGAAATTACTTGCACCAGGCTGGATTATGAGCACGGAAGATACTTATAAAAATTATCATCATTCATTATCACGTGGGTGAAACCTCGGGGCGCAGGTAGCCGTAATTTTTTTTTGATTTTTGGGTTTTTGATTTGTCATATCTCGGGGAAGGCCATACATAGGATACATTTAATCGCCTCGTGCTTAATGCACCCGCCTGGGGCCATCCCCATGCGGGTGAAAGCACGAGGCGCAGACACTTCATCGTAATTCTCACGATATGTCATATACGATTGACCACCTACCTACAATAAATATTGCCATGACACATGGAATTATCCCACTAGATTTTACTAGCAACACACTAGGAAAGGGTTTAAGGACTGCAATCCATTGCATCCAAAAAGAAATGGTGACTTCTATAATATATAGTTTAGTGTATCGGTTCATTCATTCGCCATTAAGGCCAAAATTTGTAAACTGAAGTAATCGACCTAATAGATAGATACCAGCTCTATTCAAAAGGGCTATAAGATTGTAAAAATAGATAGTTAAGACGAAAAAGAAATCCTCTTTCGTTCGCGGTACATGTTACTAATATTTAAATTAACCAAAATTAGACACGGGGTGTCAGGTGGAACGTCAAATCGTAAACACGTGCAAACACGTGAATTTTGTGGTATCTTGAAGAAAATTTTATTTTAGTTATAATTAATCTCACCAAAAACCCAAAAATCATAAAAAAATAACGGCTACCTGCGCCCCGCGGTTTCACCCACCTGGTAATGGATGATGATAATAATAATTAGAATAAGTTTTTGTGTTTCATTTCATTAGTTTATAGATAAAATTTGTTAGTAGGTTCATTTCATTAGCGTTCTTAGTTTATTCTTGCGTGGTGAATGATCCTGGTGTAGGCATGGACTTTGTCGAATCGCCTTCTCCTGCAGCGTTTACATCAATTTCTTCATCTGTTGACGAAAAGGCGTACGAAATAGTCAATATAAAACCACGGTCTTGTACGCGAAAGGATATTAAATATCCCCATAGTGACTGTTCGCGTGCGAATTTATAGATGCATCTGACGTTGTTCTCCAGGCTGGACAATGTACCCCTCGCAACTCCTTCTCCCCTAGTACCCCCAGCCTCCTTCCTAGCAGACCCCCTGCCGTTTCGAAGAAGTCATTATTTACTCCTATCGGTCGACAATAATATGACTCAACAGATCGTGGCCCTTTTACGGTCCATGTTCAGAGGGAAGAGAGTCCCCTATCGCTGGGACTTCACTTCACCCGGTGACATTTGGTAGATTGCTCTTTAGCTGCTCCCAGGAATTTCAAGAAATTGTCGATAGCTCAATAAAAAATGTTGACCGCAATCGTATAGCTGTAAATTTTTAAATGCGGTTCTAACCACTTAGTAACGTAATTAAGTGATAATAATAATATAACGTATAACGTGGATTAAGTTGATGCGAACTGTTTGTGGTGTGGTGGCAATCACTTTGTTAATAGCAAGTACTACTCTGAAATGCAAAGGCAAAATAACATAAAATCCCGTATGTCAGAATTACCTACATCATATGCTGAAGCATCTCAGTTTTTCCCTGCATATGAAAAGTCCTTTGCTGAAGTTACTTCCACCTCTGTTGCAGTTCCTTTACCTAGTCCATCCAGGAATATAACTACTTTTTCATGATAAATTACAATAGTTGTGCCGGTACAATCTAGGCTACATTATTAGTACCTTGGTATTTAATCCTTATCTACGCTAATAGTAAAGTGGAAAAACTGGATTGTTTGTTTGTTTGTAATGGATAAACGCAAAAACTACTGAACCGATTAAGAAAAATATTTCAACAGGTAAAAGCTACATTATGCCTGAGTAACATACACTATATCTGATTCATCATCATCCTCATCACCTTCCATCACCACGCGAGTGAAACCGCAGAGCGCAGCTAGTAGTATATAATATTCCTGTTTACCTCTATGTCTACATTTATGGTTGGAACCTTAACTTAACTGGATTAACGGAACTTAGTAGTGATGTTAACCTTATATTATTAGTCTAAGGCTAAGTCTAAAAGCCCTAACAGACGCTCGTTCTTGGTCCGGCGGATCAAGTACGCATACCAAATCCGAAGCCCTAACAGACGCTCGTACTTGGTCTGGCAGGCTATATACTATGCCTCGCTACGGACCGAACCGAACAGTTGCTTCACGTACGCCTTCAAGCACACACGGTTGTCATCATAGGTGCGTTCGTTTAGCTAATGAGGGCATTGGTGGTGTTGTCATTGATGGCTCTTTTATTATAGCGTTCGTAAAGCTCAAAAACGTTATTAATGCTACTTTTGCCACTTTTTCCCACACTCAATTCAAACACTTTACTGCGCATAAGACCTAAAATCGCATGATTATGCTGTCAAATACATTGCTGTCAAAAATGATCACAAACAACCATGCTCCGGACGTGGGTCAAAAATTGCACTTTTTGGTGGCAAATATACCTCATTTTTAGCTTTCCGAACGCTGAACAAAAGAGACATGAACAACATTTTCACCCACAGATTCCCAATTCGAACGCCCCTTGTGAGCGTTTTTAACGTTATCTTCTCTAAAACGCTCACAAGGTGTCTATTCGAACGCACTACATGTCATTGTCACACTAAAAACTGGCCAAGTGCCAATTGGACTCGCGCACGCAGGTTGCCGTACTATTATGTATAAATCTCCTATACTTTTGTATGATGACATGATATTTTGCTGTTTTTATGGAAACTATCTTGCGCGAGGTAAAAAATGTATGTCACGCTCCGGGGCAGAACCACCGATATAACTATATACATAAAATAAAATAAATATAAAATAAAATAAATACAACTATATTTATTTAATACATCAATTTGTAGCTAAATATAAATAATTGTACATAATGTACGTTTTTAAATATTTATTTCCTTAAATTCATTGTTTTTAAATATTACGTGCGTGAAATAACTGTTATTTCACGATTTATTTTTTTATAAAATTGAATAACATATAATTGTAGTATTTATTAAATATCAAGTTTTAATATAGTATGTATTAAATGAAAATCTTTGTTTAATTGAAGAACTTCAATGAATATATCGCGTTCGGTAACGATTTCCTCCATGATGTATATGAGCGCACGCGTGGCCGTCCTTCTTGGCGTTCCAAACACGACTAGTCGTAGTTTGTCCGGCCCAACCATCCACATGTCCAGATTTGGTACGGAGCAAACCATGTCCGCTGGGGACCGAGGCGGACTCAATTTTATATATAATAATAATGTACGCTGGACTACTATACTGACGTTCGGATTTGGTACGGAAGCGGACCAAGTACGTGGTCCGTTCGTACCAAATCAGAACGTGTGTTAGGGCTTTAAGGCCAACGGTCCCGGTTCTTGGCTGACTATAGTCGTTAGGCTACGTCAAAGTATTTGGAAGGCAGCTTGAAAACATCGACACTATTATAGACTGGCCACTAGCCTACCACTAAGCTGCACTCGATTATAAGCCATATTCCTCTTTTTGAGCGGATGGCTCGCTTTAGCTATAGAAACTTTGTGGACTGAAGATTATGTTCGAACAAAGATCGGAATCTGACTGGCAAAATACAAGTTTACGGCTTTGGAGTCCAAGAAAAAAAGGTCAGTCTCTTCTTCTTCTTCTTCTTCTTCTTATGTGGCTTAATCTCATTTACCCAAAGACCTTATGCACTTACTAACTAGACTGTGTACCAATAATCTTTGTTTAGTAAATTGAATGAGATCTATCTACTTACGATTAGGGCAGCTATTTCCTTAAAGCAGGTAGCTAGCTAAAAGCGGTCCTGGCGAGAGGGCTCCCGTTGGTAGTGTGTCATTGTCTAACGTCTTGCCAGTTTAACTAATCATCGGGTTAGGTAGAAATGTGCCGTGGTCCGTTTTGCGATAATTTTGCTCACAGTGCTATCGTCTACCAAAGCTGGTCCGAGATAAATATCGCGATTTTGACAGCTCGTGGCACTGTAAGCGTGTTGTTAATTCGGACCAAAGTTGTAGCAATAACGAACCGTTTGCGCGCGAAAAACAAAAATCATAAAAATATCGTGCATAGTGTGAAGGTTAACTATGTAGTGTGTGGATTAAAAAGAAATAATGGAATGGATGGACCGACTTTTACAACTTTTACATCAAAAAGAAGGGACACCAATAAATACATTGTAGAAATAAACAAACATCTGTCACTTTTGACAGAACGCTCACGACGATTATGGTGTAGAGCATGGTTCATGTAATCGTCAATATGGCGGCTGTTAAGACGTCATCGATGACGTAGCGTGGGCCATCGTAATCACGCTCACGGTGAAAGGGACCGACTTTTATCGCGCTAAAATCGATTATAGCCATTTGGGACCGCAGTGATGGTTGAAAATTGTATATTTTGCTTTTTTTAATTTACGTAAACGAATTATAAGGTTCATATATTTATTTAGGTTACTAAATAAATATAAACTTTCTTTTGAGACACCTTGTACTTTAGAAGTTCAGACGATGTAGATTCCAAAAAAATATAAATGATAAAAATTAAAATGATAAATTTATTTACCCAGAGTAAAAGGTACACAATATGAACAGCTTACTGTAAAAAACTTAACTAACATAGAACACATTGTACCAAATCAAAAAAGTATATCAGTGAGCCCCAAACTAAGCACAAGGCTTGTATCTTGGGACTCTGGTGCGAAGTTACCAGGAGACAGTACAGTTAATGATACAATAGAAGTTCAAGAAAACAATATTGAATCGATTCATTAACACACAACATTAAGTCTTAGTTATTAATTTAATTAATATAATGTGATGTGTAAGAAAATCAAATTGTAATTGTTAATGTTTTATAAGGTATTTAATTTTAGGTGTTTCTTAACGACTTTATGCTATACACTATACAGACTGCAAATAAGCTCCTCGGTCTCGTTGTAGGATAAGTTTAAGAGCCAATCCCTTATTTTTTTCTTGAAGGCGTATCTGGTGAGGTCATTGCAATTCCCTAACAGCATATATATTCTGTTGTATGTACTCGGAATTGAGTATGCAGGGCTACGTTTGGCCATTAAGGATTGAATACGAGGGAGTGGTATCATATAGGCTCTTTTTGGTCGTTTGGATATTAAACAGGCGTAGTCGATTGTATGTCGATTTTTTAAACTGAAATGCTATTTTAGGACTGCGTTATAAACGAAAAGCTGCCGAACTCTCAGAACTTTAAACTCATTATAAAGTAAATCGGTAGGAAAAATAATTTGCTTCCGTAGCAAAACCTTGATCAAAGCTCGCTGAGCTCTTTCTATGGTTTTAAAAATTGTTTTGCCTGCACTACCCCAGATTGTAATACAATACTGAAGTATTGGCTGGCACAGCGCAATATAGATTTGCTTCAGAAGTGCTGTAGGTGCACAATCACGGAGTTCTTTCATTATGTGAATCAGTTTACGGGTGCGGGAGGAAACTTCAATTATGTGCTGCTTGAAAGAGAGATTTTCATTAATGCTTACACCAAGATATCTTATGCTTTTGCTGCTGTCAATAGAGCTGCAGGAGCAGAGAGAGGATCGAAGTAAGGGATCGGAAGAGCAATAGTGTATTTTGAGCTGTAATTGGGCAGGTGGCCGGGAAACACTGGTTTTAGTAAAAGCTATGTACTTAGTCTTTTTGGTATTTAAAGTGAGCAAATTTTTATCTAAAGCTTTAGCCAGTACAGAGAGTCCGTTTTCAGCAAGATTAAAAACCTGGTGCCACGTTTCTCCATGAAAAATAATTGCGGTGTCATCAGCATAGGTTATTATTACAACGTTTAAAAGTTTACTGTCTACTATTTCATTGATGTACAATAAAAACAGGGTCGGCCCCAGTATACTGCCTTGTGGGACACCGTAGTTGATAGGGAAATGATCACTGGAGTGGCTAGAGACTTTAACGTATTGCTTGCGACTGGATAGGTAACTCTTGAACCACTCGAAGGCCACACCCCTTATACCGGACACATCCAGCTTCTTCAGAAGCAAACCAATCGAGATCGAATCGAAAGCTTTAGCCAAGTTAAGAAAAGCACCAATGCACTTTTCTCCTTTGTCGACGTGTGATGATATAAGATTTACCAACAATGTTGCGCAATCTTCAGTTGACTTGCCTCGCCGGAAACCAAACTGTCTGTCAGAAATCAGCCCATGCTTTTCAAGATAGTTGACCAGTCTAATGTTCACAAGTTTTTCCAGTATTTTGGAGATCACACTGAGCAACGCAATAGGCCGGTAGCTTTCCGGAGAACTTTTTGGACCATTTTTGTAAATAGGTGAAATAGCAGCAATCTTCCAACACTCTGGGAAGGTACCAGTTTCTAAGCTTAGATTAAATATTGAAGTTAGAGGGGTAAGAAGAGCGTGAAGCGACTTTTTAATGATTTTGACGGAGATAGCATCAGAGCCAGGGGCACTATCGTTCTTTGGGCCAGCAACTACTTTCGCAACTTCATGTGGGTCAGTTGGGTATAAAAACAAGGAATGAGGAAGCATTACTTCTATGAGATTCAATCAGAGAGTTTTTTGTTAAATGGAGTTTACTTAAGATTGCATCTGCGAGTCTCTTCCCCACTGAAGCGAAGTATTCATTACAGTGATTAAGCGGATTAGTATTATTGTTTTGTAACAGTTCTGTAGGTACGTTACTTTGTTTTGAGGTATAGCAAATGCTTTTAATTGTCTTCCATAGTTTTTTGGGGTCATCTTTATTTAGTTCCAATAACTGGCTTTTATATTGGGCTTTAACATCGTGCAGCAGCTTGTTACTGACGTTCCTGTACCTACTGTAAGTTAATTTAAGTTGAGTGTCATTTGGATATTTTCTGCAATCAAGGTGAAGCTGGTCTCGATGCCTCATACACCTGATTAGACCTGGAGTGATCCAAGGCTTCAAGGGTGCCATTTTTACCTGCTGAAACACTCTTAGTATGCTTTGCCAAGAGAGTTACTATTATATTATTAAAAGCACTAGCAGCAGAATTGACACAATGGCAATTTGTAACCCGAGACCAATCCGTATCATTCAGCTCGGATGCCACATTATAGAAATAAGTTTTTAGGTATTGCCTAGGAGAATCGTTTAGGTTTTTAAACTGCTTTGAAATACCTGCTATGACTATGGAGTGAACAAGGTAACAGAAGAGTTACAGATCAGACCGGTTGCATTGGAAACGGATTTTATGAAAATATGGTCTAAACAGTTATGGATTCTTGTCGGATGAGTAATCGCGGGAAGAAGCCAATGCGATGCCATTAATCAAAGATAATTTCATACCTGCTTATCAGTGGGATAGCATTTGTTTATGTTAGCGTTGCCTGCATAGATAAGATCACTTGATCCTCCCTTAAGATTGCTTAGAACAGTTTCCAGAGAAACTAAGAATGGCTCTATATTGATAACCGAAGGCGAACGGTAGATTCCCAAAATAGTTATTTTACTTTCTATCTTTATCGTTAGAGAGTCAGCGTCTACGATATTTGGCTCAAAAGCTTCTGCATGATATGTATCTTTTAAATAGATGACCACTCCCCCGTTTTTATTCAGCTGCTTGTGAGAGCGGAAATGGTTGTAACCTGGAAGAGGGTGAAGTAGCGTACTTTCAGTTAACCAGCACTCGGTCAGGATTATAGCGTCAAAATCCGATTTGAACCGACTCAGTGAGACAACGAAGTCATTGAAATTGCAGTTGTAGCTTCGTATATTTAAGCAAATAACTTTAAAATTATAATGAGGGTTTTCTATAAAAAATTACGCACAGGATTCCGGCGACACATGTGTATGACAGTCGATCGAGATTCTTTCGTCAATATCATCAGTAACATTAACTAAAACCATCATTGTAGTAGAAAAATTTAAGGAAACTTAAAGGCAATGCCCAGCGTGTCATATTTGTTGAATTATTGATTGAAAACAGGTAAATATTTATTAAAGTAGACTTTTGAACAGCAATTTCAAAGTAAGGTTTGTTCAGTTTTATTCACGGTAGTATTTTGTGACTAATGTGTGACATTATATACATAGAAGCGTAGAATAAAGGTGACATAATATATAACAATATAAGAATATTATAAATCATGAGAAACATAAATCTATTACAGCTATGAATACAAAATAAAGTAGAACTCTGCAGGTAATTTTTTGAATTACAAAGGTGGGTTGGTGGCAGAGGACGAACCCAGGTGGCGCTCCAGATCTGCTGGTGATTTAATGGCGATAGCTGGACTGCCCTCCTGCCTGCGGACATAGATGGTCCCATTCCTGGTCCAGCAGTATTTAAATCCGACGTCGTTTGAACGCTGTCGCGCTGATCGAAATAAATTCCTATTTTCTTGGGTGAGGCGTTCATTAAAATATAGCTTTCTGTTTGGACCTTCAACTCCAATATCGGCGCTGAATAAATTCCGGCGAATTTTGGACGCTTTTAGAAACTTTTCGCGCTTTTGGCGTCTAACGAAGCGGATAACTACAGGGCGGGGAAGTTTCGAGATAGCCTCGCCATCCAATCGCCGCGGGCCCACACGCATAACATAGTCTACATCGTTGTTTTCGTATACATTTTCGTATACTACATGGTATATACATATCATGTTTGGTTGTTTTTTTGTACTTACAAAAATTAGGTATGAATATTAATGTAGAGTAGTTAGTTAGCATCAATATATCAGGATACAATCGTTTTGACAAGCAATTTGTCCTGTATTCTGTTTGGTCATGGTCACTACATTAGAAAGGGACTCACTCACAACGGGAGCCCTCTCACGCGGACCGGTATTTTCGCCATAGTGCACAGTCTAGTTAGTGTAAGTGTAAGGTCTTTGCATTTACCATGCCTATGGCACAGTATAAAGACAGTATGAAAACTAAGCCTAGTTGATCAAATAATTATCTATGCCCCATTGAAGCCATAGGGTTGTCACTTTTAATGTTTTAAGGTTGGTTTTTATTAAATAAAACATTCTTTGTTCTGCTGTAGACATTCAATCTAGTTAATTCTAGTTTACAAATAAAATGTATGTACGTGTATCATGGCGTCGGTTAATCTTGATAGTTTAAAATACGGAAAACAGTTTAGTATCGACACACAACCACTTGTAGATCTTAGGATTTTTGTAGGTTTACTACACTATTTTATCATTACAAGTTTTGGCGGGAGCGTACGTGAGCCGAGGTTAGGCGCGTGGTAGGCGCTGCAGGTGGCGCGGGGGCAGGGCTCATGAGCTCTGCTTTCGGGTATTTGTCACGCATTTTCGAGCTGAACCGTACTGCGTTTCAACCTCAAAAATGCTATTGATACCTTGTAATTAAAAAAAAATTTCTTAAAAAATTACCCCAAAACAAAGTTGGTAATTTCGCCCAGCCGCCATCTTCTATTTCAATTTTGTTAGCACTATCGGCTTCAATGCCCTCGAAAACCATAAAAACGACACCCAAGATGAAAAAGTGGATAATTTCGGGCAGATGCCATCTTGCATTTCTATTTTGACAGGACTATCGGCTTCAACGCCCACGAAAACCATGAAAACGAGACTCATGACGATAAAGTTTATAATTTCGCGCATACGCCTAATTGGATTTCTATTTGACAGCACTATCGACTTTGACACCCTCGAAAACCATGAAAACGAGACCCATGACAATAAAGTTGATAATATCGCGAAGACGCTCAATTGGATTTCTATTTTGACAGCACTATCGACTTCGACACCCTCGAAAACCATAAAAACGACACCCATGACGAAATAATTTATAATTTCGCGCAAACGCCATCTTAGATTTCGATTTTGTTAGCACTATCGGCTTCGACACCCTCGAAAACCATAAAAACGACACCCAGTACGATATACGAGATGAGAATAATATTTCTATTGCAGCCGCCACCTAAGATTTGTATTTTGTGTAAGTGTAAGTTTTACGAATTTATTATGATATATAATCGATCATACAAGAACACTATTACAATTTTAAAACACATAGCAGTCAGTCAAGTCATTTCATATTTTAGATTATATAAAAAAGGTTATGATGTAAAAATAGTTTGTAACACTCACTACTGAGGGCACCGTGAGAACCGCTTAGGGGTCTCGTCGATGCGCATGTTTATGTCAGTGGGCCGTTTCGAACGATTGAAGGTGGTTTCCGTACTGTTCTCTATATATCTACTGTGCCTATGGTGATGATGCGCATTAAGATAGAAGCAATAAACCGGGAACAGAACACCTAGGACGGACATATTCATAATTATTAACGATATTTGGTAGGTTCATAATTGAGAGTAGCATTTGATTAAATGTTTTAATTTCAAGTAACCCAACATTTGAGGCATTTCGTCGTTTGGAAATGTAAATCTCAAGTAATATGTGATTCAGGGGTAGGATTTTTAATACCAGAGGCCACCTGGGTAGGGTACCACAACAATAGGTACCAGTTAGGTATTTAGACTGATTGACTGATTATTCAGACACTAAAACTCGCGGAATTAGTATCTACCATATATTTCTTCGATAACTGTTGAGCTTTTTTGAAGTTCTTTGTCTAGGAGTTACTGTTGTACACAACAACGAACGCGAGTAAGCCTCATGTTAGTTGACAAATTTAGTTAACTAAAAGAAAAGCATTGTTATAAGTGCAATAAATACTGAGTAAATAGCATTAGGTGTAGAACTATATCTCGGAGAACTACGTTCGTAATGTTGGTACTGCAGAGCCACCTAAAATTATGAAAAGTAAACTCCTGTTGAAAATAATGTATTTTTTAACAAGTACAATTTGAAAAATTTGATACCTACTTCCATTATATTCAGTTATTGGAGTGTAACTGAAAAACTACTGAACCGAATTTGAGGATATTTAAATGGGACCACTAGAAAAGCACCAGGGGCCTTACTATCAGCTTTATAAAAACCATGCAATTTCCGTGCAGTTTTTAAAGCTGGCATAAACAGTTTTGAATGAAATCATACCATGTCGCTCATTTAGGTAAACTGAACATTGTTATCGCAAAGGTGAACGGACAATGTTTTCTCGAACATTCTAACAATGTACCATAACCAATATTGCAGACGTCTATACGTTTGTAAGCTGATAAACTGAGTGGATTTAGAGCGTCATGTCAACGAGAATCCATAAAAAAATAGGTGAACGGTTTTTCTGCGGTTCTTCAATAGTTGGCCTGGGCAGGCCTGCTTTAACGTTGTCATGGTACGAAAAATACGGGCAGTTTCTAAAAGTCTTGATTTAAGAGCTTATAGCCCCAGCTTTCAAACAAAAAAAAAGAATTTTGAAAATCGGTTTACCAGTCGAAAGTTATGAGGTAACAAACATAAAAAACTGTCGAATTCGGTACCTCCTCCTTTCTGGAAGTCGGTAGAAAATAGGAGGACGTTGGCAACTTACTGGTCACTCATTCCGAGAAACTGAAATATACCAATATTTACCAATATATAACTAAATAACCAATAAAAAATAAAAACCTATATAACCAATGCTAAAAAGCGTGGACCGTAAGCTTGTGGAGTGGGCCTTATTTTCTTTGCAAAGCGTGAGTCGCCATTCTGCCGTATTCAACTGCATAATCACAACTATTTATTTTCTGAGATTATGGTAAATTTTTAGTTACCCTTCTTATTAAAACAAATTATATTAAACAAACAAAATAATAAACGCTATGAAGTTAACGTTAGTTCATTTCATTAGTGACGTGACTCGTTCGAGTTGACTTGATTTGACATATCAATTCGTATTTGCGGCAACACTACACTGACATGAAGTTGGCGATTCTAAGAAATTCATCAAAGTTTTTCTTTCTATTTTATGTAAGTACTTTGCGCTGCAAGCGTAACAAATTCCCTGTTTAGTGGTCTTTGGGAGTACAAGTCTCGTCGCGATATATGTAATTAACATGTTTTTATGTATTTGAATCTTTGGCGTAGGTAAATAAATGTGGAGTGCTCGCTACGAACGAGCTCAGTCAGTGTGTTGTGTGACATCGTGTCGGGACTACTGGTGCGCCATTCAGCTCGCGATAAAAAAGAAGGAATGTGTCGTTCGGTGTAGTCGAACCCAGTGCTTTTCGTAATGGAGTGACATTTGATTATAATCAACAGTTATGGCAAATCTACTCTATTCTCCAAATAGGAAGTGCAGTTTGCGCAGAGCCCCACAATTCGGACTATGGTTGTGGTGCCTGTTAATTCAGTGCTCCTTAAGTCTACCGGGCATTTTCGCGAAATGCCAAGGTATCGAGAACTTGTCCCTGGCGGTCTACCCAGAGGGTATAATCAAAGTGCCAGTTGGCGAACCCATGGAAATATTCTGCGTGGATGACAAGTATACGGCCGACGACCTGAATTTCGCGTTAGGAGTCAATCAAGAACCGTCAGAAAAAGTAAACAGTACTACAAGGAGACTCTACAAGAAAATGAATAAAAAAGGAGTGTTTGTTTACCATTGTTGGAATAAAATTACAAACAAACTTTGCCCATCACGGGTCCTTGTAGACTCCACTCCTGAGAATGTCACAGACTTTGCATGTAAGTCTAAGAATCTTGACGAGTTGAACTGTACATGGACTGCTCCAAGTGGACCTAGTGTTACAAATTATTCATTAACATTCATTCTTAATGGCCATACGGTAGATCCCTGCAAAGCAGAGAAAGTTGGTAGGACAAGGTACTGTTCATGGAGTACCACCAGTCGGCCAAGATACCGGCAGTTGGAGAAACAATTCTTCTTCAATCTTAAGTTTTTTAATGTATTTGGCAGTAATGAACAAAACTTTACTGTAGATCACTTTTCTATAGTCCAACCTGCACCAGTGAGCAATCTGAGAGTGATTGCTAATGGTACACATAGTGTGCTTCTACAATGGAGTATTCCCAACAATATGGTTGATCTGTTACCTAATGGAGTTACACATAAGATTGAATACCAAATTGGTAAAATTGACAATACATCATACTTCCGCAGTGTGGATTCGTCAAGCTTGCCTACAAGAAACAAGACATACAGATTCCTACTATCTGATTTGCCATATGCTCACATGCAATATGAGGTGAGAGTGTACATAAGACCAGTGGAAGCTACAAAAGATGAATTTTGGTCTACTCACAGTTATGTACCATTTTATACAGCTAGTGAGAGGCCTAAAAGACCACCAGATACTGTGGCGGGGGCGTTTGATCAAGGGCCTTATCAAAGAAAAAGATTGATTTATGTATACTGGAAACAACTGGAGGAATATGAGGAGGCTGGAGCCAACTTTACTTACAAAGTTGTAGCGCAAGGGAGCTCAAAAAACCCTCAAACTCTTTTAGCCGACAGCCAGAAACGGAGTTTTGTCATTCTAGACCCAGCCTCACTGGGTCCTATCAACATCCAGATATGGTCAATAAATGACAATGGATCATCTATTAACAGCAGTCATCTCTACATACCACCTATGAAAGATACTGAATCATTAAAAGTTCCTTCATTCACTAAACTAGCATATGAAAATGCCACCTACAAACTGTCCTGGGGCGCAGTTAAAGATATCAATAACTACACATTATTCTGGTGTCAACATAATGCAACTAAAATTTGTACTGGAAGAATGAATTTCACAGTTCTTGATGCCAAGGACACAGAACATGTAATAGACTTACCAAGAGAGAACCGGTATCAATTTGCTATATCTGCAAATAAAGGTGCTAAAACTAGCGGTATGGTTTGGGCAACCTGTGATATTTCGAAAGATGCCATTCCTATGTACGGGTTTCCTGTTAAAGTAGACCATGGTGTGCCTGGCAAGACCTTTGTTAAAATCACATGGACGATGTCCTGTACCTTGCAAGAAGGAATCATCACTGGTTATCTGATATCATATTGTCCTGTCATAAATACTAGCAACTTGTGTGATGAAAAATTTGCTAATAAGTCATCTGTATACATATCTGATCCAAAACAAATGGAAATAAACATAACAGATCTGAAGCCTTATAGAACATACCAATTTTCTTTATCTCTAAACACTACTTATGGATTAAAAACAATAGAAAATGCTTCAACTGGAGTAACTACTACGGAGGACACACCAACTAGCCCAAGGAATGTTACAATAACTGATGTCCACAGTGATTCATTATTGATATCATGGTATCCACCTCTTCACAAGAATGGAGTAATAGGGAAATATGTCATTTACAACTATTCTACTGAGTATTATGTTTATGTGGATAAAATTCCAGACGATAATGAAAATGATATGCATCAACGACAAGTAAAACTAGTTGGACTTCAAGGTTTTCATAACTACTCATGGTCTATTTCGGCTTGTAACACTGCAATAAGGAGTTGCTCCCAAAATAGTCCTCTCAATGGTATTTTTGTAAGAACTAGGATTGGCCCTCCAAGCAAGTTAGACCAGCCTACTATTTTAAGCAGCCCCGATATGGTTAAGTGGGACAAGCCTGAGAAACCAGGTGGTACAGTGGATCGATACCAAATCATAAGGATCAAAGATGACCAAATGCCAGGTGAAATATTCAATACCACAAACATGTCCTTTTCTCTAATCCACTGTGAAAGTGGTGAAGGAGCAGATAAGTACCGAGTGAGGGCTATCAACTTTGATGAAGACCCTAACTATGGTGTATTGACTGACAGAATGGAAGTTGATGTACCTGTGAGGCAACACATACACCTTTTAGAGTATCCTGGCGAATGGAGCGAGAGCAGTACAATAGCTTGCAGAAGTAAGGATGGCCTTGCAATTCCTTTCATTCTAATGGCTGTATTTGCATTGGTGGGTGTGATGTATGGGTCAACTAAGTTTTACAAAAAGTATAGAAAAATGGAAGATATAAAACCAGTCTTACCAGATGGGCTAGGAATACCAGAAAAAGACATATCAAAATATGCTTTTGGAGGATGGAATCCATCTGGCAAAGATGAGAAGCCTTCATCTGATGAAATGTTATTACTGCCTAATAGCAGAGGAACAACAGTCTCTACAGAAACAAAACAAAAAGATGACAATAACTGTGGTGCCAGTGATCACACAGACAGCACTGGTCTTTCAGATACGTCACATTGCCCAGTCGAGAGACAAGCTTCTACTTCAGATGAGGAATCTAACACATCACTTCATATGGAAATCGAAACTGTCAAAGCTGATGGTGATAACACTCCACAAGATGAAGACGAATCTTGTAACTCTGATTTAGAGCCTTCTCGTGAAAATTCACCTTACTTCAGCAATAAAGAATTTAAGATTAACCCTACTAGTGGATATGTGCAGCCACCTGCAGTGAATCCTGCATCAGGCTACGTGCAATCGGCGCCGGCGCCTCCGCTGGTAAAGAATCTGCCCGCGAGTTCTAGTTACGTGATGGCCGCTTTATCACCACCTATATTCACGACCGGCGTCGCGCCTCCCAGCGTGCATAGCCAACCACTCTCGTCAGGATACGTACGCCCCGAAGATGCTCATCTCAGCAGATCCATGCTCAACTTTACAAACCCTACCCTCTCACCGAGTAAACTGTTTGGACCAGAAAGCTTGCCGATAATGCCGACCTTGCCACCGCCAGCTAAACACTGCGCGGACAGTAGCTACATCCAGCTGCAGTCGTTGGATTCTTTGCCTAGTCATAAGCAGCCCGTGAGGAGCACTGTGCCATCGAAACCAGCCGCGTCCAGCGGTTACGTGAGTCCGGGGGATGCAGTCATTAATAAGCACCTCAACAACATGCTGTCGGCGGGACAGGTCTCGGAGGAGTCTGCGATGATAGACCCCATGATGTCTCCTGACGCGTATTGCCGTTTCTCCTGGAGTACCGACCCAGCTAATGACAATTTGCACTCGTTACTCGCTGATTCGCCTACGATAAAACCATCAAAGAACTAAATCCTTAAATTGTTGAATGTGCTGATAGACTTAGTGACTAAATTGTAAATAAAAGTAATGAACTGATTGAAGCTTTACAAAGTGTTATAAAAATTTATGGACATAATATTATTTCACAAAAGAACATTGATGTGTTGTCTAGTGATAATTCTTGTGCCTTATTAATTTATTTTAGGTGATTTTAAGAAGCTTAGTAGGTAAGAATTGCACAAATTACACCATATATTAGTCCCTATTCACGGTAACAAAATCAACAACCGATTTAGAAGAAAATCTTATAATCTCTCTTTGTTTGCAATTTACGTGATACTGACTTTTGAGAAGAGAAAAAAGACAGTTTGAGTTCTAAATATATATTTTTGTTTCAGAAACTATACGCGTCTAAGTTTTAGTTATGGAGGGTATTTATAAAGTCAATTTAATTCCCAGCGATCTGAGTACTGAGGAGACTATTCTCCAAGTTGCAGACACCCTTGATAATCTGAACGGAGTAGTTGAGGATGTGTTTGCGCGCATATTGTCTAGGATTAAGCAGAACACGGACAAGACAAATAAGCTAAAAGAGAGAATAGAGGTGTCTCGCTCTAAAGTGAACAAGCTGGTTGGAATGCAGAAAGCCATAGAGGTGTTCTCGAGCGCCAAGTACCCGGCGACCATAACTCACGAGCAGTACCAGTCGGTGTTGGACTTGGACGGATACAAACATGAACCTAAAAAGATAACTCTGAGCGGGAAAAGTCAGGGGCTGTCTAATGAAAAACCTTTGCAGGTATTGCTGATTTACAATATTTTATTGCCACCAGTACATTGGTCTCCGCAAAAGGTTCCGTGAGTTTGATATGGAATTTGTTTACAGGAGAAGCTTCACTTCTATCACGTGAAAGTTGCCGATCGTATAACGTCGAAGCCTCTGCATGACTACGACTTGAACGCTGTGATTGATAATTTCGAAAGTGTTGGGGAGCTTTTGGTCTTTAACACTGACGAGAGCCCTTATTTGGGAACGGTGACAAAAACTGCCAGTTATACACCTACTATCTCACCTAAGGCTGTCAGCAAGAGTTTGTTGGAGGAAGCACCTTCGTCTATCATGAAACGGGATGTGCTGAAGAGAGAAACGGACGAATATATGTACGCCCCCGGTATGGGAATGGTAAGCGTTTATTTTGTTAATAACTTACTTAATAAACTTAATAGTCAGTCATGGCGTCTGACACGGATAGTCAGAAGACGCAGGTCCGAATCCCGTCCGAGGATGTGAATTTTTCTCTATAAATTTCAATGTTTGAGATCGCTAAGCAGGCGTTAGTGCTTTAAAAAAGTAATACTATAAAAACTTACAATAGTGCTTAGAAGTTCATTTCATGTTTCATTTATTTATTTTACAAACAAATGAAGTATTTCAGTTGTTTATGAAACATTTTTATATTATGCATTTATCTAGGTGCTAATCTGTATCACCGCAGAGTCGGGTATTCTATCGCGAAGCAGTAGTGCGCATACCAATGTGTATAGCGCACTGTAGCAAGTGAAATGACTGGGAAATGAGCCTCAAAAGACCAAAGTCGAGAGCGCAGTGCAGTGACGTGCAATGCAAAACGTTTCTTCTGCGCTCCGGATAGCAAGCAATTATTTTTAAATGTTTCAGTTGTAACTTAAAAACTTTGGTATCAAACACCAAAACAAAACAGTTTTAAAATGTATGTAAAATCATTTCGTTTCATACCACCTACCACTACTTGGGTTAAAAATGTTAAGTCCTATTTAGCAACTCCAATCAACCACGCTCAACGCTATTTGCCTTCATAATCACTATCATCTCAGCCGTAGGACGTTCACTGCTGAACATAGACCTCCCCCATAATTTTCCGAATGGACCGGTTGGAAGCACCCTGCATCCAACGTCGTCCTGCGATCTTTATCAGGTCATATGTCTACCTTGTCGGTGGACGACCTACGCTGCGCTTGCCGGTTTGTGGTCGTCACTCCAGAACCTTCAGTCGGGCCCAATCGGCCATCTTTTCTGCTTGCTATATGCCGTGCCCATTTGACTTCAGAACTTAAAACAATATATTGATACTCCTAAATGTCCCTTATAAAAGATCCGATGAACCGCAGGGCTATTACGAGTAGGTAGGTGTATCTCGGGTTGTAATCAAATGGTGATTGAAATCTAAGAACACAGCGGTTTTATGTCACTTTTGTCAGCTCCAGTCATCAACTTGCTAACATTTCTGCTTACTGGAGCTGTCAAAACTGACATAAACCCCCCCTTTTTGAAGATTTCAATCAATGCAATGATTGTAACTGCCCTGTGGTTATCAAGTTTTTCTCGAACAAACATACATACATACATACACACAAATATACGTACGCCGATTTTTCCCAGTGGACTCGCAGAAGCTGTTGTAACTCGGTTAAATATAAGTACAATTTGAAAAATTTAATACCGACTTCCATTCTATTCACTTATCGGAGTGTATCTCAAAAAGTACTAAACCGAATTTGACGAAATTTAAATGGGACCACACGGGAAGCACCAGCTTTCAAACAAAAATAATTTTCAGAGTCGGTTCACGCAGTCGAAGGTATGAGGTACAGTCGAATTGAGTACCTCTTTATTTTATGGGTGTCGGTAGAAAAGGGGACTGATTACTGTATGGTTTATAAAAATGTTTCGCCTGATGGAGAATATAAATTGAAGAGTTGAAATTTAATTATGAAACACACACGTTTTGCAATATATTACCAAGTATTCGCTAAGTAAACATCTGTAATTATGTGTGGCTTGCAGAGTTATCAATTTATAATGAATGATTATTTCCTGAATACCTGTAGATGTACAGAAAACCAGGGTTCAGGGCCGATTCTACTATTTCACAACGTTCCACAATATATCCCGCTGCAACTGCAGTACTACTCGTTTGAATCCGGTTGTCGTTCGATCGTTACCCAAAATGCCATTCTACTATATCTAAAGACAAATTGGACGTAACATCATTATAGCCACAAATTTAAATTATATAGACCAATAAATAAAGTTACGAATTTGAGTTGGCGTCGCATTCAATCGAGTAAGCAGAAAAAACCGTTTAGATAGATTGCTGGCGTTAATAGAAACGACACTGCTTTTCAAACGAGACTGTTTTTCAATAGCAGAATTAGAAAACGTATATAAGTCCGGTTCAGCTACGGTTTGATTGCAATTTCGTTAGTGGAATCGACCCCTGGCCGGATGGTGTTCGTTACCTGTATGTATATAAACAAGAAGTGCGCCCCGCGGCTTCACCTGCTCAGAACATAACTACGTCACTATTATCAGTATTGTATGTGTATTTATTTTAGTTAATAATTGTATGCACATATTTATAATTAAGTAATTTTACATTATAAAATCATAAAACGGCGATCTCGGTCCGTGTTGATAAATGCACGGCTAATATTGTACAGCCAATAATTCATGTACATGCTTCCGATTATTGGATGCGAAATATCAGGCCGCGAAGATAATGCACAGCAAGTATTGCACAGCCAAATAATTCGATGCCAACCATAGACAAATACAGAATCTCATCTTCATGCCTCGCTTGTATAGGAGAGTTGGATATTCACTCTCCAGCTCAAAAAAACGAAAGTCACAGTATGCGCGACGACGAGCGAAGCGAGGAGGAGCGTTAGGTTTGATGGTGATCAAATAACGCCAGTAATATGATGAGTAACACTGAATATTATTAATATCACAAAAAATATCTACCGTACACTGGAACATACAAACGAGGCTTTGTTTGTGCCATGTCTATTTAGTCTGTGATGTACACGGATTATTGGCTGTACATTATCGCCTGAATCCTGCACAAAAAGTTTCCGACCAGTATTTCACGGCCAATAATGCACAGCCTGATATTTCATGTACATGACATGGATTCGTTTTCCTGGCTGCGTATTATTGCCCGAGCAATATCAGCCCATGTTGATAAAAAGCAGCTAAATAATGCACAGTCTGTTACATTTTAAAATCATAAAACGGCGATCTCGGTCCGTGTTGATAAATGCACGGCTAATATTGTACAGCCAATAATTCTAAGCCATTCCACGGAATATTGGCTGCGTATTAGATTAGATTAGATTCTTTGTATATGGCCCCTGCGACTTGTTTGAGTGTCGCAACTTTGCCAGTATCTGTTACATGACAGTTTCATAAACTGCAGAAGAACTTAAAGTAAACTTTTAGAATATAGTCGGTGATTAGAAGAGGGAATCAAACAAACTGTTCCACTCAACAACAGCTGGCTGCGTATTATTGCCTCGACATTATTCGGTCGGGAATTATTGGCTGTACATTATAGGGACTCGACAATCGATCGAGTAGCAAAGGTCACTAAAAAGGCCGAAACATTTTTTTTAACCAAAAAATTTAAACTACTTCTACACGGTCGCTACTATGATAGTTCTAAAGTACCTGTTATCACAATATTGTGCGCAAGGTACCGACATAGACAAGTTATTTCACACCTTTTAGTGTTGAATTCGGTTCCTTTTTAAAAAAAAAATCTTCTATAACTAAAATATACACTCTTCTCGCTAGAACGCGTAGATATATTTCCAATACGCCAGACAAGTCGTCGGCTTTATTCAAGTACTTAGTGAGAAACAATTCACTACAGACAGATTGTTGAGATTGCGACGAAATCATCATATTTCAACGGAACACTTGAGAATTTTCCTGTAAAGTGTTGGCGTAGCGTATAAATAGACTACAGTGCTATATTATGAGCCTAGAGCTATATCCATAAATTATAATTATATTGCTCGTAGGCAGCTGTCTCGTTAATTTAGGTTCATAATCAAATGTTAACGCGATCAAATACGAATTTTCCTCAACAGTTTTATTAACGGCCGGTTCCAATAATCTATTTATCGTCGTTTAACCCTACTAGAAATATATATTTAGACGTCGAGCATTCTCAGACCTCAAACTGACAATTTAAATGTAATTTTATGTCTTAAAATTATAATTACTTACTCATACTGTCTTAACATTGTTATTGTGAATGCTGTATATGCCTGTAATTGGTGCACATATCAGAATATGAGGTATGATTATACCTAGTGTAATATGTATCTACCTAGTGTGAATGTTTAATATGTGTGCTGTTGGTATATCTCAATAAGTAAATATTTGACACTATTTGTATGAACGTTATGTCACATATCTATCCGTAGTTAACTGAGGATAGATATATTATTGAAACTGGTAGTACGTTGTGTTACCTATGCGTTTTAATATTGTAATTTAAGTAATACCACAGTAGAAGGAAGATTAATAAGAAAAGCTTAGGCTAATATTATTTTCATATAGTTATAATATATCTTTTTTCTATACCCGCTCTTCACTGATTTTTGTTTACTCGAAGAAAATCTCATTTCGAGCAAATGGTATGCTGAACCAACCAGCAGTGTGTAACTATATGTTTGTGATCAAAAACGCTGACCATATCCCTGTTTTCAAAAATACAAACATAAGAAGGATCACCGCATTTATATATATAATTTTCCAAACAATTTTTAATATTATTTAAGTGATTAAATGTTAGTGTAATTTTTTAATGTTTTATTTTTTGGCAGTAGACTCATTTTCATCTTACTAAAATTATAAACGCCAAAGTTTGTATGTATGTATGTCTGTTACTCTTCATGTTTAATCGGCTGGGCCAATTTTGTTGAAATTTGGTATGGAGGCAGACGAGGCGCTGGATTAACACACAGGATACTTTCATCATCATAATCATCCATCATCACGCGGGTGAAGCCTCGGGGCGCAACTAATACATAATACTAAGTACCTACCTATTTGAATAGATTGGCACCCGATTTTTTTATTATGCTGCCTCTTTTCTATTTATATATGTATTTGGATCCCGACACATAGACTAAAACTTATTTAATCATTAGCGTTCATAAGTGTAGGGTATTCGAATTATTTATTAAAACCAAATGTATTAATTGATTGGTATTAAAGTTCTGAATATTTATTCCTTTAGGTACCAGAACTGGAAATGCCTCTCGACCTTCCGAATCTGGCTAACATCGCAGGCGATATTCAGTTCTCGATAACGCACGATGGATCAATCGCGCCTTCCGTTGTCACTTCCCCAATGGCTATCACCATTCTGGAATCCGAACTGCCGGAACTGCCCGAACTGAAGATACCTGAAGCGCCAGAGAGTGCCCCAGGCAAAGTGCTGGATATGCCGGATGCTCCACCGCCACCGCCACCGCCGCCGGTGCAAGTCAACGTCCAAGCGTTGCCGCCGCTTCCGCCACCACCGCCACCGCCACCTCCTCCACCACCGATGATGGAGCCTGTTACGCCTATTGAAGTTAAACGGTGAGTGATTTGCAAGCTATTTAACTGTCTTTATTATCTTTTTTATGTCTGTAGCGTAGACCAAAATCGTCTAAAACCTATCACACCTTACGTGCAACTAGAGTTACCAATAGTAATATTCCGAAATACAGACTCATCGCCCAATTTGGCCGGACATTTGAATGTAAAGGCCGGACATTTCAAATTTTTAGTCACATCTCATTTTTTTAGGTATAATTAATATCAAAATGTAGGTGAATTTTAATACACACAGATACAATTGATGCTGAAAATTTCAAAAATATACACGAATTTCAAAATTCCTTTGCCAAATGTTAACATACACGTGTTTTGTTCTCCATTCAACTGTCACGTTACTAATTATCGAATCGCACCGTCTGAGTCGTCTATATATTGAACTAAGTGAGTCGCGCCGGGCGCGGCACAGTCCGGTCGCCACTATGTAAAATAAAAAGCCTAACCTAATCGTGAAATTTAGCCGGATAGGCATCCAAAAAGCCTAACAATGTACGGCTATTTCCGGACGTCTGACAACGCTACTCAGTAATCTGTGACGCTACATGCAACCACAGCTGAAACTAGTACAATAATACAAATTCAAGTCCGTTTTTAAACTTATTTAATAATGCTACTAATATATAATTCCATTGACTATTAAAATTTCATTTAATTAAGCGAAATTAATGAGGTATTACGAGCAATAACAGCAAGCTTTAACAGTTACGGTTTTCTTAGTAAAGTCGTAAAGAACTGCTTCGTTGAATATTGATATATTGAAAACAGTTCTAGCTTCATTGCAAAAATACGAATTAATATTTTAAAATCAGCTTAGAACATACTATGATGGTATAAGTTAATGCCGATTCCTTTCAGCCCTTAAACATGTGTTCACGGTCATTCCTCACTTTTTTCCGCCGCAAAGCGCACAGCAGCCACTAGCGCTCTCACATTTCGTTTAGATACCTGATTTTTTGTACACGTTCTTAAACAAATCCATCGCGCCATATGTGGATGGTTTATACCCATGAGATGGGATCGTCTCTGGCTACTTAAATAGCAAGATGCACCATATACTTGCTAATGGATTCATTAAAAATGCACGGCCACAAAAACATTCTAAGAATAAGCTTGTTAGAGATCGTTAAGATTTAATGGATATAAAGCTGATGTGAATCGACGTGCAACTCCATAGGACGCTCTGTATCAGGACCTGCCCCTTATAGGCTGCTGTAAGTCTCCAGTTGGAATATGGTCAGCGTAATTAATTATTCAATTCGAATTTAATGAAAGAGGAAAAAATAATTAATCACTCTATAGCGCTCATGGGAATGTTCTATGTTGTGAATGTGTCTGAGTGTCCAAGGAATGTAATGCTTATCTCGATTGCTAATAAGGTACTTGCTTATAGGTTATTTTTATGATCAACTAGCACAGGAAAAAAGCCGTGAATTCGATGAACGTATTGTAATACGTGTACCGAACCTTGTAATATGAAATTAGAAGTAGAATTACAATATGTGTACCAAATCATGTAATATAAAAAATATAAAATAAAGTAATATAAAAACGCTAACCTTTTAAAAAATGGTTGTCTGTAAAGTTGGTTTACGGACGGTAATTTGACGTGATAACGTCATGAGACAAGCTAAACGCTTAGGCCGGTCGCTTGTTGTCTATCGCTTGTTCCGCGCTCTCGCTTTCACGCTCGGCTCAGGCGGAACGTGACAATGAGTCATACTTTTTCGTGCGTGCTGCCGGTGTTCAACGATTTATGAGACGTTATCACGTCTAAAAGAATGAAAAAGTATTATTTTCTTTTTCCTGTCTTTGTGTTTGGTAGATCGTATTTTTTTGGGTATAATGGTGTAATTCGAACTTTTAAACCCGATTAAGCGTGATAATCGTGCATTAAACGCCGCAGTCGAAAGAACCATCAGCATGGATGTTCCAGTCTGATACATCCGCGTCGGGCGTGAGTTACGCCGCGTATTGAATCACTGAATCGTAATAAGCTCTTCTACAAAAGAAAGGTGTATTTCAAACAGTTTCGTAGAATAATGTAAATTCGTGCTTTCCACGCGGCTGCGGTCCCGCGACGGGATCAGAGTTATGGGTCACTTGACCCCAGTTTACTCCTTCGATGGAATATTAAACAGCTTTGAATGAGGATAAACTTACTTAACTGTGTTTTAAATAGTTGCGCAACTGACAACGGCTGACATATATTTTTTATTACCCTGGGAGGCTTCCTAAGCCACACCTCGTAGACATAAAAAGTGTTTTCTGCAATAAAACTTGGCATGTCGTGTAACGGAATGCTATGGCGGTTTTGGGCAGTAACTTTTTGAGTGAGCATATTAATACAATTTTAGTTGATATCGGTATGCATATGCAAATTTACAAACCAGTGAGGCTGGAAAGCTTTGAAATTGACCGCGCATCAATATTTATCCTATAATGTATAGGTAGATATATTCTTACTTTTAACAGAGCCTTATCTAACTACCCGTCGACGAAGTTTACGTGAGTTTCATTCATACATCTTTTGTTTTAATTATATACGGGTGAAGAAAGGTAACTACTTACTTTATAAGGCATACGCCAACCGCAAATAATAAGCTCGTAATAGTAAATTTGTTTTACATCTCTCATATTCGGTAAGTAGGTCCTTATTACCCCCAAATGGGGCTTGTAGGTGACCAATTAGCGCTCAGGGGGAATAATGTAGCTAGAAAAGCCCTAGGGCGGTAAGTTATTTAAAAAACACAAATGGAGCTTGTAGGTGACCAATTAGCGCTCTTGTGTAATAATGTAGCTAGAAAAGCCCTAGGGCGGTTAGTAATAAAAAAAACACTTTCAAAAAGTTCGCGTACATCTAACCATCACCATACTGGCAATAGACATGCATTCAGCCCAATGACAAAAGAGGTCGTTTCGCTATTCAGCCTTGTCTTCGTATGAGTATAACAGTCATCAATTTTATTTTTGTAATGCCGGTTTTTTTCTACTTACCTCACAATCGAGATGTAAAGCAGAGTAGTTAGCTCGGGTGTAAGCATCAATTGCACCCTCGAACTATAGCGCCCTCGCTGCGCTCGTGCGAAATATCTCGGGCTGCAATTGATTGCCTTACAGCCCTAGGTCCACTATCTACTATTATTTTATTACTCAACTACATTTTGCAGTTTTCAGATTTTTATTTTATGTGAAATGGACATTGCTTCTTGGCAAATTTAATGATTCACGTCAAAGGATAGTAGGTACTCTATAGGTTTTATTTCCTTGTGAAATCGCAAAATGTAATATATGCGACATGAAAGGTAATATCTTTTGATCGTGTTGTCTTACAAGGTTGAATTTTTACATCTGAAAGAGACCGCAGATCCGAGTATTTGATATACATTTTCAATTTAGCACCGACATCCATTCTATTCAGTTATTGGAGTGTAACTCAAAAACTACTGGACTGAATTTGATGAAATTTAAATGGAAAGCACCAGCTTTCAAACAAAAAAAGTATTTTGAGAATCGCACCCAGTCGAAAGTAATGAAGTAACAAACATAAAAAAATACAGTCTATTAGTATTGAGTACCTCCTCCTTTTTTGGAAGACAGTAGAAAATAATCTTACTTGACTGATAGACAGACTGACAACAAAATGATCCTATAAGTGTGCGTTTTTCCTTTTGAGGTACGGAATCCTAATCACCTACAAATTAGTATTATAAAATATAATGTTGCCAGTCTAGTAAAACCGTAGATAATAACCATACAGATAGAAAAACGTGATGTTAGAGGTCAATTTCGAGGATTGCCTTTGATAACTCCATTTAATGCGGCTGCACAACAAAGTTGCGCACTTTATTGTTTAGTCTAATATTTAATTGACTTACTCGATCTTTGTCCCGTTGCATATTAATTTAGAATACTAATTACACGAGCTAATTCACACAGAATGAGAAGTCAATTAAAAACTAAAACAAAATAGTTGACATGTGTAAGCTCGCTCGGACGGTCGTTATTAGCGCATGGGATAAAAACATAGTTTGTTCAATTATTGACTAACGTCTCGATGCTTTATAATTAACCAGTAGCCATAACTGTAATCTAGAAAAAATGTCTAACTGCCGTATGGATCTGCGTCACAGATGATTTTCTACCGACTTCCAAAAAGGAGGAGGTACTCAATTCGACTGTATGTTTTTTTTAATGTTTGTTACCTCATAACTTTCGACTTATTCTTTCGACGAAAATTCTTTTTTTGTTTGAAAGCTGGTACGTACAAATTTTATCAAATTCGGTTTAGTAGTTTTTGAGTTACACTCCAAGAACTGATTTTTACCAAAGTAATGGAATGGAGACTAAAAGAGCTTAAAATCACCACACGGCTCTCCACTATCTGCCGACAAAGAGCCCTCAGCTTCTTCGGAGATATTAAGCGGTATTCAAAGCATTGTCTGGAGAAAGCCATTATTTTAGGAAAAATTGACGGTAGACGTGGTCAGGGAAGGGCGCCTAACAATAGATTTATGAATGAAACTTGCCTCAAATGAGGCTTGCTGATTCGGACAGATTAAGAAGGCGGTGGGTGGTAGCATACACCGTGCGGTTCACACAGCCTATGACCGCACCCAATGGAGACTGATTGTACGTGGTAGCGGTCCTCAGCAGTGAGGGAACAATTTTTCAAATTGCACTTGTTAGGGGTCTCCATCTGAATGGATTTAATAACAACAATGTGGTGACGTAGTGCTGTATGTTCTAGGCCCCAAGTCTCTTAGCTATTTTTTTTAAGTTGAATAGTTTATTTAGAACAGAAATACAGAGAAATACAGGTACACAAACATACATCGAGAATCGACGACACCTGCAGAAGTGTGAAACTGTGTCGCAGATATCAACGCCCTCCTCCGGGAAGGTGGCATGAGGTTCCAAAGTTGAAACACGAAGTACAATTAATTAGCTAACAAATAACTTTTAGCATTTATAACAAACTGTGAAACTAAAACATTATTAATTGTGGTGTGTGTGTGTGTGTGTGTGTGTGTGTGTGAGGTGGTGGGAAAAGTGTGGAAGAGTTATGTTAATTATTGACAATCGCCACACTACTGCGACGTTTCTGCGATTGATGTCTTCATTTAATGTCAAATTCGGTAGTCTATTAGATCCAGTTCTCAATCGCAGCTGTATAGCAATAGCATCGCTGTCGTATTGCTGTGTCACTGAATGTTGCCACTGAAATAAAATTCAAAACTTCTACACATCAAGCATCACTCAAAAAATCTATACAGTGGTTTTCTAGCAAAAACACAATTTATATATATTTTCAATATTTTTAATCATTTTGGTATCTAAATCAAACAAAACCTTCAAAATATCACAGAAACGGAGTTAGTTATAATATCTATAATATAAAAATGAACCCCTATTTTTCCTGATCACGCTATAACTTAATAACGGCTTTATTGATTTCATTCATCTTTTATTTAAATGTTTTCTAATACTTCGTAGGAGAGGTTCTTACATTGAATAAAATTAAGAAATGATGGGAGGTTATGGCGAGCCCGAAGGCCGAGCCTACTTGCCCGCGGGCAGTCGCTAGTAATTTAATAAAAAAAAATACGCGAGAAATGATCTATGTTGTCTTTGCCTCAAAACAACAAGCGCCACGAATTACCGATGTGTGCCACACACCCTGTAGCATCGCAATCGCAACTCAATTATTTATAGCATACTAATTATGTCAAAAACTATCTCTATATAACTAAATAGCGAACAGACTACGAAAACTGTCAAAAACATTCTTTTTCTTGCAATTGAGTTGCGATAACGCAGTTCAATAGCTAAGAGAATAGGGACCCTGTTGTAGTGTAGAAGTTCGTCTATTTTCACAGTTCGTAAAGCTAAAATAAAAATCGTGTTTTCGGTTCCAGAAAATTCATAAATTATTTGTCATTACATAATATATAGTATATCAAGAACTAAAAATAATCATAAAAGTTATGAAAAAGTTTGGCACAGTCGTACACAAGTACGGAAATTATTTTAATGCATTCCAATTGATGTTTGTGTGAAATCGAGAAGTGCCGAATGAGCAGGCTGCCGAGGTGTTAAGAATAGGGTAATATTTACAAATCGTCCGGTTCGCAGTAACGTGTCAATAAGTAGAAACGGACGTTTTGAAAACAAAGCGCGTGCGTGTAATTCCTTAGAACACACATCATTGTACAATTAGTACAAGTTTATCACTAACCACGTGATTTTATCTAAGGAATACGGTCATATATTTATACTCACAAATTTCAAGATAGTTTTGCTTGAGAATGAATATACAGGTTGTTTGGTAAAGTCGACCTATTCCCGTTAAGGGCGTGTAGTATACATCGTTTCTGAATTTCTGAGTTCTGAATAGTTCTGAGTAGCTATAGCTTACTCAGGATTAATATATAGATATTTTCTCGATTCAACGAATACTTCACCAGAAATCGCAAAAACTGTATTCCACGCAAACGAAGTCGCAGACATAAGCCAGTAATAATTTGTTGAAGTGAAAACTTCTTTAGGCGCGTTGAGCACTTTTTGGGTGAACAAAAATCATGGAGCTGTCGTCATCGAACGTTGAGTTACTTAGTTTTCACCTCTATCGGCAATCCCCAAAGACTACCCTGTAGGTTTTTTTAAATTACGCGAGGTAGCTAAAACTTTTAAACTGGTTTGAGGCTAGAAATGTGATATTGAAATTTCTTCGCAAATAGTGCAGGCCAATAAACATGCACCGTACAATGCGTGTAATATTTTCTTTGTACTGGCAAATGAAAATGAGATCGCCAACAATCAATGATTTTTTCCTACACTACGCAATGTTAACTGTCGGTATGTAAATTTGCTGTATTTTCTTGGCACGTTTCGCTGATCAGACTCTACAGGCAGATTACCCCTCTGAGCTCAGATACATTTTTTTAGTAAAATGTTATGCACAGACCTCGAATGACGCACATAATAAAATGTCCGAGAAAACGTTCATGGAAAGAAATCGTATTTGCGTCGTAATTTCTGCTAACTAAGGGGTGAACGGGGTGAATGACGCAGTTCAGTGAAGCTATCTTCTTGCGTACGTAATAGCGTAATCAGGCGTTCAATTTTATTATTTCACGTAGTTCAACAATCTATCCCACTGTAACTGCATATCGACTCGTTCAACTCCTGTTGTTCGATCATTACACAATAACCCATTCTACGAGACAAATTGGAACGTTACGTCATCATAAACACAACTACTTATTCATCATCATCATCATCTCAGCCGTAGGACGTTCACTGCTGAACATATGCCTCCCCCAAGGGGGGTTTTGCCAATACTCGCCACGCTTTGCAGGCGGGTTGGCGAGCGCAGTTTTGGGATTTTTGACTGGGAAGGTGCTGTGATTGTTATCCCTTAGCCGCTTCTACGGCACCCACGCTTAGAGTTGCGGAGGTACTATTCTAAGCCGTTACCCCACGGCACGGCAACTACTTATTAAAAGCACAATAATAAAATACGAATATGAGTTAGCGTCGTGTTTATGATCTATCGCGTTAGCAGAATATAAAGTTTTGATCGCTGGCGTCAATAGAAACGTAACTGCAGCTGGACTGTTTTTCAATAGCAGAATAAGAAAACCTATAAAATTGACTGGTCAACTACGGTTCGATTGCTATTTAGTTAGTGGAATTGGTCCTTAGTTCATTACATTTCCACTGTGTGGATGCAGGGTTTCTTTCAAATAGAAATACGAACCGTAAACAGTGCGAGTTGGTGGACGGGTTGGTTATTGTTGTTACCCCTAGTGTTGAAGTTTCCAGACCGTCCGATAGCGTCCGACCTGCAAGGCAGTAATGTATCTTAGTTACAATAAAATAGTTATTAAAATCTTAAAAAAATGGCGGCGCTGTGTCAGTTTTAACAACTCCAGTAAGCACAAATGTTAGTAAGTTCATGAGTGAAGATGAAAAAAGTAACACAAAACCGTCATGTTTTAGAATTTCAATCGATATTTGATTGCAACTGGTCTTGCTAGACTGTAGTCTCAATCGGCAACGGGACGGGCGTGACGATTAACATCAGGCGAGCTATAAAGCGTCACGCTTGCCCATAACAGTCTTGCTATTCAGAATTTAAAACTGCAGCAACAATTGAAACAAATCAGATCTCTCCAACTATAGTATAGTTTAAGTGCAAGGCGAGACGCAACCGCGAGCGTTCTGCACTCTCATTGATCTCGAGTCTGAAATAAAGAATTATTATTCACATTATTTATTTCTTTTTCTTTATATTACATTTTTTACAATATTTCTATATAAAATAAAAACATTATAAAAAACCTAATCCTAGATTGCCATCGGCAGTGGAGCATGACCCAAACTACCGGTGGTTAGGGCTGCAGACTGAGGAACCTCCTGACAATACATGCCGTGTCAAGGAGCCTGCCTTATTATTATTGAGAAAGACCACCGGATGTGGTTGAAACTACAGTTGGAAACATCTGTCTTATTTACGTGATTTATTCCCGTTTCTCATATAAAAAATGTGTATAATCCACAGTTTATGTTTAGTTAGTTTTCATAATAAAACATAATTCAGCATTCTCTTTAAAATCGAATGTTCAAGGAATTCTGGCGCACTGCGCCACGGCACGCTCCAGTACTATAATACATTTATTTTTTATTGCGAGTATAATGTTTCAATTCACAACTACGTCACCAAAGCTCCACATAAAACTACGTTCCTAGAAACAACGAAGATGAATTCTTAGAAACAACACCTGTACACATACATCGCAGATAAATGAAATGTCCAGCTCGCCTTCTGATATTTTTATGGTCTACGGAGGTCAATTCTACTATTTCACAACGTTGCTACTGCAGTACGACTCGTTGAACTCCTGTTGTTGTTCGATCATTACCCAAAAAGAAATTTAAGACATTCGAAATTGGAACGTAACATCGTCTTAACCGTTTGCGTATCATTGACGTAAATGTACGTGCGTTTCATTCATAAATCTTTAGTTTTAATTATCCCAGTATAGGAAGGGTATTACATCTACATATACTACATCTATACATATAACAGAAATGTAACGGATCGCTGTCTGTACATGGAAGATATATGAGAAAAAATAGTATCGGGACTTTTATAAACAAAAATAGAATAAAAAACAAATCGGTGGTTACATTTGTGGTGTCTGTTCGTGCGTTTGTCAACGTTAATCTCAGAAAGGGCGTATCTGATTTGGATGTGGTTTTCACTAATATATTGTGGTAAGCTTCATTTAACATTTAGTGTTTGCTTCATATCAATCAGTACATAAATAAAAAATATTTGAAATTTAAAGAATAACTCTCTCGCTACTACACCAAGACTTAGCGAGCGAAGCCGCTGATGGGTCTACTAGTATTAAATAAATATATTAAACGCTAAATTAAATAAATATATGAAAAAATATATATTAATCGCTTCTTTATACGAATATGAGTTAGCCTCTCATTCGTTATCAATCAAGTTAGCAGAATATAAAGTTTGATCGATCGCTGACGTTAACAGAAACGTAACTGCAGCTGGACTGATTTTCAATAGCAGAATAAGAAAACGTATAAAAGTCACCGTTCAGATACGGTTCGATTGCATTTTGTTTAGTGGAATTGGCCCCCAGGACATTATTCTTCATATTTATACAAACCAATGTACGTTTGTCTTTATGTATGTTCATTTATATTATAACTGGAGATGCGTTCCACCTGCGCTTTTTAGCATTGTCAATTTTAAATAAATATACAGTTGATATACATCATGGCACGTAAGTTGAACTATGCTCAGAAAACATTTTCTGGTGTAAATCGAAGTGCGGGGCGAAGGGAATATTATTTTAATGAAATTAGATATTTGGTTGAATTTGCGTTTCATTTTAACCACCGCAGATAAGATTCGTCTATCACATTTGTCCTGTGCCTGCGCAGAAGACTACCATTTTGGTACCAACTTACGTGCCGCGGTTTATATGCATGCTATTCTGGTAAGCAGTAAGCACTCACCTACAAATGACAATCGCTGAAGTTTTGATGGTCATTTGTTTGTCGATTTTAATTAGCCTTGGCAGTGATTTCTCTTGATCCTTTGCGCCTCAAAAGTACACAGTAGTGTTCCAATTTTATGTCGAGACAATATCCGGCGATGGTACGACGTTGATTTTTCGAGAAGCATTTCATCAGGAAAGATTCTATTTTCCAAAAAATCAAACGTTCTTACCTATATTAACCACACACGTTGCAGTTCCTGGAAAAGTAGGTTGATTTCTGCGAATTCTATTGTATTATTGGCCAAATATGGCGAATCGCGAGTCAACGGGTTAAACAGTGAACGGAGTCAGAAAACTAGTTATGATGTATGAATTAATTTGCAGTTACTTCTTAGCCGCCCGGTTTCGTCCCTCACTCGGTTGTGTAAAGTTAATTTTTATTATATCTAATTAATTATAAAATCTTCAGTACACATGGCGTTGTTTGTAAATGAGCAGATCTTTCTTACGTATACGGGATAATTCATACATAAATATACCCTTGCACTTTTTATTGAGTAGGGATAATGCTCGAATTCCCACGATAATGTACTAACTCGAGGGGTGTCACGATCAGCTTCAACACTCAACAGGGCGACATGCAAACGAGCACATTGACATGCGTGTAATTGAATAAACTGGTCTGAACAACATAACAATGTCTGCGGACGCGCATAATCCGTGCTGGATTACAATAATCATACGGCCTTGTCGCCGTTATGCCAACGTGATAAAGTTGAAATCTGTGCGACGCATGAGCTGACCACGCGTAGATACGTTGAACCCTTTTCCAACTACGATCAAAAGACTAGTAACGAAATAAATTGATACTCAATTGGAGTGGTTTAGTAGTGTCTATCAGCGGGTAGTTGTCAAGGGACTGGTTTAATCTTACTGCACCTTCCACTGCACCTACCAATCTTACTGACCACTATGTCCCTTGACAGCTGTCGCCAGAATACGAGGGTGAATCAAAAAATTCTTGGAATCAATATTAAAAAATGCAAAGATTTAAATAATAATATTTTATTTTTCTACATAATCTCCCCCAATGCAATGCATTTAGAATAACGCGTTTCTAACTTCCTTATTCCTTGTGAAAAAAAATTATTTTCTTGACTCTCGAAAAAGTCCTCTATGGCAGCTATAACCGCGTCATTATCGTGAAATTTTGTTCCACGAATTTCCTCTTTTAATTTTGGAAATAAGTGAAAATCACTTGGGGCTAAGTCCGGAGAATATGGTGGGTGGTCAAGGAGATTGAAGCCAGCACAGCGGATTGCGTTGAGCGCAACTTCCGATCGATGAGCAGGAGCGTTATCTTGAAGGAACAACACGCCCAACGACAGTTTTCCACGACGTTTTTCTTTAATCGCTTCACGCACTTTCGGGATTAAATTTGCATAATAGGGTCCAGTAATCGTCTGGCCTTTTGGCATGTAATCAATAAAAAGGATTCCTTCACTATCCCAGAACACAGAGGCCATAACTTTGCCAGCGGTAGGAGCAACTCGAAATTTCTTAATGGATGGAGAGGATGGTCGTTTCCAAGACATGCTTTGTCTTTTAGTTTCAGGATCAAAATGGTGGACCCACGTTTCATCCATGGTGACAAGACGACGGCAAAAATTATCCGAATCACGCTGGAACATTTCGAGATTACGCTTGGAAATTTCCAAACGTCGCTTTTTGTTTTCGTCGGTTAACATTCGTGGCACCCATCTTGCAGACACTTTTTTGAACCCCAGTGAATCAATTAAAATGGATTGAACGCTACCAAAAGATATCTTTAGGATCTCAGCTATATGTTTTATAGTCATTCTTCTGTCTTCCAAAACCAGATTCTCAACCTTTTTGACATTTTCTTCTGTAACGGAGGTTGAAGGCCGCCCAGAACGCGGGTCATCTTTACAGCTTGATCTACCTCTTTTAATTTCAGCCACCCAGTACGCAACCGTAGAATAGGGTACAGCATCACCCCCTTATGTCTGCTGAATGTCCAAAAAAATTTCCTTCGTAGACATTTTTTTCAAACTGAGATATTTTATCACCGCACGTAACTCACTTTTATCCATAATTTTGACTTTTTAGCAACTCGTTGCACAAAAAAATTTATTACATGCGAACGAACTGACAAAAACAAGTGACAGTCTGCATAAATATAGTGTGATAGACACTCTTTAATTTGAATATCGAACTTGATCCAAAAAGGTTTCATATATATGCACTTCTAAGAACTTTTTGATTCACCCTCGTACACCGCGAGTGCATGGCGAAGGATTTTCAATCTTGATCGTGTATAGTAGTTGCCCATTGTCCCACCATCATTCTTTGGATTTTCTTAGGTGATTATTTTACCCATTAACCCTGCCTATACCGTGATAATTAAAACAAAAGATTTATGAATGAAACTGACGTATATTTACGTCTCTGGGACGGAAAAGGGTTAAGAGGTTTGCATAGGTAGTACTTTCCATACTAAAAGAAATAACTCTTTTCTACCTCTTAACAATGTCCGATTTCAGTGATTCTATGCCCGTACGTTTTGATTTTTTCAGTATTTGAAAGTACTATAGATTTCCTTTTTTGAAATTGAAAAAAACTGGAAAAATCAAAACCATTATTATTAACCATATATTTCCAAAAGGAGCGGTTGGAATTGGCCGGCATCCAACATCGTCCTGCTACCTTTATGAGGTCGTCTATCCACCTTGTCGGAGGACCTATGCGCTTGCAGAACCTTTGGGAACATCGGCCGTCAGTTCTGCAAGCTATATGCCTTGCCTACTGTCGCTTCATCTGGCTTACCTTATGGACTATAATCGATGAATTTAGTTTATCCACGGATCTTTTCATTTTCCTCATTTCTGATTCGATCACATAGATACTCCGATCATAACCTCCATAATTTAGATAATTTGCTTGCATATTAATGAGTTCTCGAAGTCAATGTTATTTAGAACAAAGTATGGTTTACTTGTAACAAAGAATAGGTACGTTCAAATATACAAGTCTTAGTGTTATATCCCTTGTATTGCTTGTAATCTGTACAAAACGATCTTACGCAATACTCGACACAATATGCTTATCATTATCGTGGTTGCTTACCAGGTATTATTTTCAGTTTCTAGATAATTCTCCAATTTCAGTTATCACGCGTGTATGACCTTACCGATTATTAGAAGTATATATATATATATTTACAAATTACTTTCATGTTAATAAGAATTCTAATGAAAAAACCCCAAAACCATTTTTATTGTTTTTTGATCAACATTTTATTTCTTTTTATTGCTTTTTGATCAATCTTATTGATTTTATTGGTTTTTTATTGCTGCTATTCATTTAATATTTTATTCGCTATTAGCCAATCGTTTTTGAGCTATTATATTATAAAATAGAAAAACATGTGTATACATATCTAGGTTACGTCACGATAGAGTCAAGCGTGGATAAATACCACTTATTGTAGAGATTTGTTACTTCAGTAGTGGAAAATGGGGTAAAAGTTTTTAAAATTTATATACAAACTTGTCATGTTTATTCATTTATTTACTATTACAAGTGCAATTTGAAAAATTTAATACCTTCCATTCCAGACTTCCATTATATTACTTTGGTAAAAATCAGTTATTGGAGTGTAACTCAAAAACTACTGAACCGAATTTGATGAAATTTAAATGGAATTCACCCTATCGTAAGTTATGAGGTAACAAACATGAAAAAAAAACAGTCGAATTGAGTACCTCATCCTTTTTTTTGAAGTCGCTAGAAAATACAATACGAGTACACAATACACACGAGTGGAAACCGTCAAAATATATGAGTTGGACCGAGTTGGACCATTTACTTCACTGGTTGTGGGTTAACAACTTCTTTATTTACGAGTAGGTAGATCATTATAGTTTTTTGATTTAATATGATAGAAAATATGGTATTTTCTAACGACTTCCAAAAAGGAGGAGATACTCAATTCGACTGTTTTTTATTTTTAATTTTTATGTTTGTTACAGCATAACTTTCGATAGGGTGAACCGATTCTCAAAATTATTTTTTTGTTTAAAAGCTGGTAATTCCCGTGTGGTCCCATTTAAATTTCATCAATAATTCATTCAAATTCAAGGTTTAGTACTTTTTGAGATACACTCCAATAACTGAATAGAATGGAAGTTGGTATAGGTTTTTTTTTTCAAATTGTACTTTTTGAATGTTATAGTATTTAGGATACCAGTGGGCTTAGAACAACGAATAACTGCGCAAGTGTAACGCTGCGTGTCGTTCACGTAAAACAGTCTGGCTCAACTGTCATGTATCTAGGGCAGCTGTGACACAGATAACTCATAGTTTGAACACTGTCGCGTGGCACGTGGACGGTTATGATACGAATACCTTTGTGCAAATTGTTTGTGTTACGGCCCCTGTTGCAGTAAGGTTTCTGTGCAGGGGACCGGCGATCAAAACTTTATATTCTGATAACTCGAATAGACCATGAACTTGACTCATTATTCGTATATAGTAGTTTTTTATCTATTAGCGTTTACGTTACGTTCCAATATGTCTATAGATAGAAATTGTAGATATACTTTTTGGGTAATTATAGAACGGTAACCGTAGACGAACTGCAGTTCCAACAGGATAGATTGTAGAACGTTGTGAATAAGTAGAATAGGCTCAGTCGTTAGGCTATGACGAAAGCATTCGGGCGGCCTCAAAACTTCGACATGGGTTGGCCACTAGCCTATCCACCAAGCCGCACTGGGCCCGCGTGTTGGATTATGGCCTGATTCCTCTCCCTGAGAGGCTCGAGTCCCAGCAGTGAGAACATAATGGGCTGATTATGATGAAACCTAAAACAGAATTGATCTGAGTGTCCTCTATCCGAAATCAGCTTAATTTACCGGCACTAATAAACCGAAACAACACTTTTATGGTCGGGAATAACCTTGTGTTTAATTAGCATTGTTTCGCATGGGATGCTAATAGCTTCCCCTATATGGTACTCGTAAAGTTTGCTGGTCATCACACAATTTGAATACAATACATTTATTCCGTCTTTAGGGTACCTAAGTACATTGAAAAAAAACCCCACTATTTTTCATAACCCTATTTCCGGGCCAAAGTTATCGTCGTAAGCGTTTCTTAGCGCACCACAGACATTGCAATTCTTCGAATCGGAGTACAATTTCTAAGAAAACTATTTCACTATTGGTCAAATATGGCTACACTGGCGAATCTACGGGTTAAAAGCAAAACGTTATTAACTAAATACGAAAATAAAATAAAAGTAATATTTCCAACCTTCTTAAAAGTAATATAAGCAATAGTAGAGAGAAAGAATAATTATTCTCTGACGGGATTTGAAACCGTGTCTTCAGTGTCAGACTCTATGACCGCTAGGCCACTGTGGCGATCCGTCCGAGCGTCGAGTTTAACTTTCTAGTTAATTTTAACCGTCGTATGGGAACATATACTTCTTTAAAGTTCCAAACAGTTTTGGTTACTTTAAATCACCGAGATATCTAACAAGTTTCCTAAATTAACCCCTGCATGCATACAAAGTGGAGCGCGGCGCGAGTTTAAGTAAAGGGCATCTATTATAAACTCAGTCTATACATTGGCCTCTGGCGACGACGGGCTGTTATTTGTTGGAATAAGGAGCCCTATTCTACTAATTCACAACGTTTTACAATCTATCCTGTTGGAACTGCAGTTCGACTCCGGTTACCGTTCTATAATTACCCAAAAAGCATTTCTACTATTTCTATCTATAGACATATTGGAACCTAACGTAAACGCTAATAGATAAAAAACTACTATACACGAATAATGAGTCAAGTTCATGATCTATTCGAGTTATCAGAATATAAAGATTTGATCGTCGGTCCCCTGCACAGAAACGTTACTGCAACAGGGGGGCCGTAGCACAAACAATTCGCAAAAAAGTATTCGTAACGTAAATGTCAACATGTCACACTACGACGTACAAACTATGAGTTGTCTGTGTCACAGTTGCCCTAGATACATGACAGTTTGTATGGTGTCACGTGAACGACACTTACGCAGTTATTCGTGCTACAAGTATCTAATTTAATTAGATTAATTTTAAACATTAAAAAAATAGTAAATCATATTTAATCATGAAGCTACGATGTAAATACATAAGTGCTTATAAATTAACCACTTATGCACACAATCTATCCCTTTCTTTAGCGTACAAACTACGAGTAGTCTGTGTCACAGTTGCCTTAGATACTTGACAGTTTGTACTGTGTATTTTATTTGTATTATGTGTGTGTCTGTACGTGAACGACACGTTACATAACACGTACGCAGTTATTCGTGCTAGGCGCAATGGAGCGTTTTTCAATAGCAGAATAATAAAACGTGTAAAAGCCATCGTTCACCTAAGGTTCGATTGCAGTTAGAGCAAAAATAGTGGAATCGCCCCCACGTCATCTATAGTCGATACTCGATCTCGCCTACCTATTAAGCTTGTGATTGGCGTACGCGCTGTCAATTATAGTTCTACAATTGACCGCAAGGTGGCACTGTTATTGTTTAATTTTGTTTACACAAAAACCTATTCTACTATTTCACAAAGTTCAACAATCTATCCCGCTGCAACTGCAGTTCGACTCGTTCAACTCCTGTTGTCGCACGGCCATTACACAAAAACCTATTCAACTATTTCACAAAGTTCAACAATCTATCCCGCTTCAACTGCAGTTCGACTTGTTCAATTCCTGTTGTCGCTCGGTTATTACACAAAAACCTATTCTACTATTTCACAAAGTTCAACAATCTATCCCGCTGCAACTGCAGTTCGACTCGTTCAACTCCTGTTGTCGCTCGGTCATTACACAAAAACCTATTCTACTATTTCACAAAGTTCAACAATCTATCCCGCTGCAACTGCAGTTCGACTCGTTCAACTCCTGTTGTCGCTCGGTCATTACACAAAAACCTATTCTACTATTTCACAAAGTTCAACAATCTATCCCGCTGCAACTGCAGTTGGACTCGTTCAACTCCTGTTGTCGCTTGGTCATTACCCAAAACCTATTCTACTATTTCACAAAGTTCAACAATCTATCCCGTTGCAACTGCAGTTGGACTCGTTCAACTCCTGTTGTCGCTTGGTCATTACCCAAAACCTATTCTACTATTTCACAAAGTTCAACAATCTATCCCGCTGTAACTGCAGTTCGACTCGTTCAACTCCTGTTGTCGCTCGGTCATTACACAAAAACCTATTCTATTATTTTACAACGTTCAACAATCTATCCCGCTTCAACTGCAGTTCGACTTGTTCAACTCCTGTTGTCGCTCGTCATTACACAAAAACGTATTCTACTATTTCACAACGTTCAACAATCTATCCCGCTGCAACTGCAGTTCGACTCGTTCAACTCCTGTTGTCGCTCGGTCATTACACAAAAACCTATTCTACTATTTCACAAAGTTCAACAATCTATCCCGCTGCAACTGCAGTTCGACTCGTTCAACTCCTGTTGTCGCTCGGTCATTACACAAAAACCTATTCTATTATTTTACAACGTTCAACAATCTATCCCGCTTCAACTGCAGTTCGATTTGTTCAACTCCTGTTGTCGCTCGTCATTACACAAAAACGTATTCTACTATTTCACAACGTTCAACAATCTATCCCGCTGCAACTGCAGTTCGACTCGTTCAACTCCTGTTGTCGCTAGGTCATTACACAAAAACCTATTCTACTATTTCACAAAGTTCAACATTCTATCCCGCTGCAACTGCAGTTCGACTCGTTCAACTCCTGTTGTCGCTCGGTCATTACACAAAAACCTATTCTACTATTTCACAACGTTCAACATTCTATCCCGCATTTTGAGAATCGGTCCACAAATGGGGAGAAATCAGCTAACATACACATAAAAAAACATACACACGATAATATAACATTCTTCATTTTTGAAGTCGGTTAAAAATATGAAGAGAAATGTCTTATTTTAGCGTTGTTATTCGGAAGAACTTATTTGGATTTTAGCGTAAACAGTATAAGAACTGACATAATTTAGAGAATTTTAGAGTATCGACACCAATATCTGGTACTGTGAAGTGGTACCTACCAAGACGGTCTCTAGAAGGTACAAGAGGCCTGCCTCCTAGAGTAAGTCTAGTGTCCTCGATTCGTACCCCGGCGGCGAAAACAAACTCATTCAAGACAGTTTCTTCGCGGAGTAAAAATCCTGCTAATACTATAAACGTGAAAGTTTTTATGAATATTTGTTACTCTTTCACGCAAAAACTACCGAATGGATTTTTATGAAATTTGTTATAGACTGTGATAGACTAGCTGCTCTTCGCGGTTTTACCCGCGCGGTGATGGATGATGATGATGATGAATCTTATATAGCATATGTTACTCAGGGTGAATGTAGCTTTCCAATGGTGAAAGAATTTTTGAAATCGGTCTAGTACTTTTCGAGCGAATTCGTTACAAACATACACAAATTGTTCCTTTTTATAATATTAGTATAGGTTTAGATGAGGGGCTGGGTTATCATATATGATACTATTGATCATCATCATATCATCATCTATCACCACGCGGGGTGTAACGGCGGGGCCAGGTAGAGATGAAATAAAGATGAAGACATTATTAATATAATGAGCTTTGATGCCTTAAGTACCTACCAACTGTCGATAACTTGTTGTACTTAAATTAAAAATAGATAAAGTAAACAGCTTAAAATTGTTATTCGATGATTGTTCTCAGAATCCTCTCAAAATTATATTGTTTTCCAGTTAAGTACGGAGATTAAGTTGTTATTTCTACGATAAAATAATTTACGATTGTTTTCCGCTAACTATCACAAAAACGTAATGAATGAGGAAATATGTTTGACCGTTTGTTACGTATTTTAAAATGTTTACTATTGTTGAAATTTTTAACATAGATATACATGATGAGACTTGAACAATACATACAATACAAACACTCTTTATTGGCCCTAAAGAAATCACAATATAATAAAACAACTTAAATAATAGGCACGGCAAGGCATGGGCGGTCTTATCGCTAAAAGCGATCTCTTCCAGTCAACCAGAAACCTTCCGTACGTTACAAGGCTATCGGCACACCATCAGAGTGATCATCTAGATATTATCTCCGAGTAGTAGTGTGCAGGTGTATTCGGGTTTAAGGGACACTATGTTCTTCCCCGGGATGTAATCTATCTCCGTGCCGAATTTCATTACGATCGGTTCAGCCGTTTAGGCGTGATAAGGTAACAAACAACAAATTCACTTTTGCATTTATAATATTACTTAGGGCAAGCTGCGCCCCGCGGTTTCACTCGCGTCGTTCTTGATCGCTAGTTTTAAATAAAAAGTAGTATTACAATACTACTTTTTATTTAAAACTAGCGATGGCCCGCGACTTCCCGCGAGTAGTAGTCTCGGCTTGCGGCCTCTCCATAACCTTTTTTTTTTTAAGTTTTCTTGATTTTTCTTTCATAAGAACCTTCTGACAATAATTAACATTACGAAAAAGAATTTGCGATTTTTTCTCTCCGTTCACGCGTGATGCGATGACCAAGGGAAAAAGATATTAATTTTAATATATACTAGCGAATTCCGCGACTTCGTTCGTATAGTAGGCTCAGCCTTCGGCCTCGCCATATCCTTCCATCTTTTATTGGTTTTTCTTACATAAGAACCTTCTCCTGACAATAATTAACGCAACAAAAAATAATAAGCGAGATTGTTCTATACGTTCTCAAGTTATAGCGTGACCAGGAGAAATAGGGGGTTCATTTATTTATATTTATATAGATAGTAGTAGTTTGATATTAAATGTAGCTATTTCTTACTGTAAGGCGTTGTTAAGTAGGTAATTGAATAATTATGCTCCTTCAAACGAAATGTGCCTTTTATCACAACTAGTTCTTGAAGTTCATTCTTATATTTTGATAGTGTTTCTCAAAATGTATCTTAATGATCTTATTTGTAAAGCCAACCATTAAATCCTTTTGATATCCAAACAACCGATCCTACTTCGGTGTATCCAGCTACTGGTTTACGAGTTCCACGAATGTGTCGACGACCGACATTCCCACTACTCAAGTCGTAAACTGATCAAATAGGCCGTGATGACAAACTGATGGACGTCCTCAGTCAGTGCCTTGCAAATAAAAACTTAATGACACTGTGCCCTTACCAAATCCGTGCTGTACAACTGACTAACAGCCAGTTGTAGAAACGATCTTTAACTTTTAAAGACGTCATTAAATCTTAATCCGACATTAAATCGATCCACAAGCGAAAATTCTGTCAAATTTTGAAGTTCGTTTTAATCTTGAGTTGCACAAAACATTTGAGCCCATTAGTGCTTAAAGGAGCTTTAAATTGACAGATCAGGGATTAAAAACAGACTTTTCAAAGTTTTTCCCATAATACAAGTTTTGTCACCACAAACAAAACTCTAGTCCAGTCATTGATGTAAAAAACCCAATGAGTCCAGTCGACGAATCTACATACAAAGATAAAAAGCATTCTTTATTTGACACCTACTTGATAATGACAAGCCAAGCATGTAGTTTGTGTTTTGTTACTGCAACATACGAAGTATCTTGTAGTCTATGACTGCAACGATATTTTACAAATGTTAATAAAAATTTGGTAAAATAGCTAAATCAAAACGTTAACTCCCAATGTTGACTCCCAAGAAGGTTGTATCTGTTCGTTGTTCATACCTTTTTAAATCATTTTTGGCAACATTGTTTAAAGCCGACTTTAGCTACAGGATCATTAAGATGTCAACTTTGTCTATTGTGCAATCCATTAAAATAATGGTTTCATTAGCACTAAAGCTGGATTAACTAATGGACTGCTAGTGAAGAGATTTCTGCAACTGGCTGTAAATCTACTAATAATTAGTACTCACGGGATGTAGACCACGGTTTACTAATTTTTGAAGTTATCTATATTTGTACTAGGGTACCCGTGAACATGGTGCATGTAACATGGTGCCGAAATATCGGGAACTCAAATATCTAGTAAATCGTGGTGTACATCCCGTGTAGGGTTAACAATTTCTCAGGATTTATCCTGATATTTTAGGATTTCCGGACCCTTCTCAGGATTGCGGCTGGGTTTTTATATCAGGATATTTTGAGTTTTCAAGAAACGATACATTTATAAAATCTATTTCTTAAAAAGTAACAAACTGAAAATAATCTTCCTTACTAATAGAGTAAGTGATAATCAACTTTGGCAATAATTGCACAATTAGAATCAACACTTATTAACCAAGTACGTACTCGTACTTAACCTATTTTGATCAGCAAGCCTCGATCATCATTTCAATCAATTATCATGTTTAGTGTCTAAAGATACATTCTTAAGTAAGGGTTTTGCATTAATTATTTATTGATAAAATGCTACGATTGAGATAAAATTCTCTAACTGCAACAAAATCTTAGGATTTTTCAATGGAAATCAGGCCTGTTCTCCGAACTTTCCATTTTATTATCTGGTCACCATAAACCCGTGAGTACTAATTATAACTTAGTTTACAAGTCTAAAATAGTCTGTGACTAAATCCAGCTGGTGAAAGATTTATATTAATCCTTCACCAGCTGGATTATTATTTTGGCCTTTGTATTATTAAGCTATAATAGAAAATATAGAATATTGAACTAATAAAAAAAAATATTATTAGAGGAAAGGTTTCAATTTTTTTGTATGTTTGTAACGAATAAACTCAAAAACTACTGGACCGATTTTGATAATTATTTCACAATTAGAATGCTAAATTAGCCCTGAATAACATAGGTATATATTTTGATTCATCATCATCATCCATCACCTCGCAGGGGAAATCGCGGAACGCAGCCAGTATATTAATATACTTGTACGAACACTTATACTTATCTCACTTCTATGTTTTCAATTACTCGTGAGCGTTGATGGCACATAAATTATTTCGCAAAACCTGGAGATGCTATATAGATGCGGAGGACCTCAGATCATACCATTGTATGATCTGAGGATGAGACATAACACCTGTAACACAGCTCTTTGTTGGTCAGCAGGCTTTGGATTCATATTATTGTTTCATAATCATAATCAGCCCATTTTGTTCCTACTGCTGGAACTCGAGCCTTCCTCTCAGAGAGAGCATAATCCACCAGGCAGGCCCAGTGCGGATTGGTGGATAGGTTAGTGGCCAACCCATGTCGAAGCTTTCAGACCGGCCTTCGACATATACTAACGACTGTTGTCCTAAGACAAACAACCGGGACCGACGGCTTAACGTGCCTTTCGAATCATGGAAGAATAATGCCACTAGCGGTCACCTATCCAAGTCCTGCCCGCAGTAAGTGTTACTTAACTTGTTGATCGGTTAAGATCGCCAAGTCGAGCTCCGCTACGAGCGCTTCGATTACTATGTTTACTATGTAGAAATAAAAACATGTAAATCCATGGATTTTAGCCTTCTCTTATTGTCAATAAAAACAAACGGTTGGTTTTTTTAATACGATATACGATCCGATGAACAAATTGATAGTAAAATATTAGTAGCTATTTATTAGAATTAGAATTTATAAAGCTATATTTTTTGTGAATATTTTCTGTATCATATATCATGTGCTAATGCGAATCTAATTATCGTTTGCATGTAAATTGGACATAGTTCCCGGAAAAAATGTTGTTTTGCCTTATTTCTGAGGATATCGATGTTTACATACACGTAATATGTGGGTGATTGTAAGCCGTATCAAAGTAGGTAAATGCAGCATTATCGTTCTCATTACATCCACGTCAATAATCATCTAAATTCTAAAGTATTTTGCGTAATATTTACCTTTTTTGAAGAGTTACTTTGCACTTTTACTTTCTGACAACGATAACGATGTCTCCGGTAAAATGAGAAAAAAAATTGTGTAACGTGTCGTGCACATTAAACAGTACAAACTGACATTTATCTAGGGCAACTGTGACACAAATAACTCATAGTTTGAACGCCGCAGTGTGACATGTTGACGCTTACGATACGAATACTTTATCGCAAATTGTTTGTGCTACGGCCTCAGGCCAGGAGGGTGGCAATTTGAATCAGAACATTTCATGGTTGCGAAAAACATTGATTAGCTTAGACATTAGACTCCCAGAAGATCCTGTAAGTAGAAACGGTCACTAAAAATGGTGACATTTTTTTTTACCGATAATGGAACCGACTTCAATACCTTGTGTGAATAAATTGTGTAAACTGTGAAATAACTTGTCGATGTTTTGTTATTGAAGTCGGTTTCATTTTTGGTAAAAGAAAATGTCCTAGTAAGGGGTAAACTTCTGTAACGTGAAACTCACCTACCATCTACCTTGCGGTGTAGGGGTTCCCTTTAGGAAAAACAATAAAACGAAGAATAAATAAACAAAGTTACAAGGGAAAGCTCTTAACATGTCTGCATTTTATTCTTGCGAGTATTCCATCTCGTATCTTCTCAATTCTGTAAACTGTATTGAAAGTCAATAGGGTAGCATGGGGTTAAATATTTTATTTTATACAAAAGAGTGAGGGTAGACGATTTTATCGTCTGTCTGGCGATAATAGATAAGAAATTAGTATTTTCTATACAAACGTAATCCTAAAAGATTTCCCAATAAAAGCGGGTCGATGTAGAAATGAAATAAAACAGGCTGTGTGTGTGGTTAAAAAGGTTATTATTTATTTTTATTTTAAAGTTACCATGTTCTATGGAATATGATAATATTCAAATGTCCGCCATGGTTTCGCAAAGTGGCATGGATCCGAGAGGTCCAATTTTCAAAGACTCTGGCATAGATCCACCGCTAGTCCAAAATCCGCATCGAACAGTAACTTTTTGTGGATACATTGCCTTCTGGTGAACCTCGTGTGGGTTGCCGTCGTCCCATATACGAGAATTTTAGTTGTTATCATACCTAGTCAACCAAAAATGCGCACCGTTGCTAAGGATTATTGTAGACCAAAATTGGAGTCCTCGTCCAAACGCTCTATAAGCCCATCAGTCAACAAACAAGCAGCGTCGTCTATGGTCATTTCACTAGCTATATAGTGCCCATAAGGTCAAATTACTAAATTACTTGTTGAGTTGTATTATAATTTAATTATAATAATATGTGCGTTTGGCCTTACAAGACGCTTGCGGTTCCATTTCCAAAGTGCTCTGGTAAAAACCAGAGCACGCCACCAATAACAAATGCGTCAAATGTAAAATTGGTGGGGGAAACATTTGGTGTCTTTTCTCGGGTTTTAACGTGTAATAATGGTGGATTATACGCTGTTGTTGATATTTGTGCATCTGCATTATAGCATAGCATACAGACTCAGGGTCCATTTATCGTGTTCTCTATTTTCTATACATTTACTGTTTCAATACAAATCTAAATTGAACTAACAAATTTACCAGACTTACCACAAAACCGTGCGAGTACGTGTACAAACAAAAAATATTACCAAAAATTGAAACCGACTTCAACACTAATAAGAATATCATCAAGATAGGCGAAACACTTTTCAGTTAAGTATTTGGAGTGTAACCCAAAAACTGTGACCACCTCGGAAGTGTTTAGAACTCTTTCAAATAAAAAATAATTGTGAGAATCGGTTTACAAATGGAGGAGAAATCGCTGAACATACATTAAGCAAGTACAATTTGAAAATTAATACCGACTCCCATTCTATCAGTTAATGGAGTGTAACTCAAAAACTACTGGACCGGATTTGATGAAATTTAATTATATAATTTTTAATGGGACCTCACGGGAAGCACTTGCTTTCAACAAAAAAGAATTTCGAGAATCGGTTCATCCTATCAAAAGTTATGAGGTAACAAACATTAAAAAAAATACAGTCGAAATGAGTACCTCCTCCTATTTGGAAGTCGTTAGAAAAACATACAGTCGAGCATAGAACCTTCCCCTTATTTGAAGTCGGTAAAAAATCAACCTACAAGTAGCATCCGGTTTCATACCTAATACTTTTGAAAATATATTAAATTATTTTTGACAGCACATGAATCACAGTAATCATAGGTTTATTATGTTACTGCAGAGGTATGTTTTCACGAAGTGTTGTACGAGATCTAGGTAATATATATCCAAGATATAGGTGCTACGGGTTTCCCTCGTCTGTAATGATTTCACGAGAATTGTTAGTTTAATTTCATCGCCCAATGCTGTTATGTACTCCTTCGTTCTCCTTTAGCTATGCTATAAATTGGCATCGGGTTTTCCTCCTTTACTTAATGAAGCCTTGCCTTTTGTGTACGATCTTTATATGCAGACATATTCGAGTCTTATTTTAATGTAGTATTGACTATGCCATGACTCACCTTATCTTTTGCCCGATAGGTTAGGATAGGTCATTTTACGGATGTTTTTATTGCAACTCAGTACAAATCTTGTGCTCGTAGAGGTGATTCAGCAATTTGCTTAATGGATTTTTTAACTTTTTTTAGTTGCATTGAATGATTACTAATGGCGACAAGGAGATAGCTTTAGAGGTTGATGGACTCAACATTTGTTAAGGCATTTATATACCCAAAATACACAAATAAACTTATTGATAATACTTTATTTTTACACAAAAACATTACAAGAGAATTTAAATTATAGTACAAAAATCGTGTCAAAATTGGGGACCTTATTACTAAAAGCAATCTCTTCCAGGCAACATTAATAACCAATTCTTATTCTTATAGAAAAAATCTATGTTATTTAATTATTATGTTAATAAAATACTAGCGTTTTTAAGGACGCAACGTCTATAACATTTGGACCTATATTCAGGACTTAGAATTGCAGTTTTATATTTGTTTGCTGTTCTGCCGTTCAATGTAGATATTTTATGAAAAAAAATTACCTCAAAAACGATATTAGAAGAAATATTTAGCGACACTTCCGCTGGAAACAATGCTTATGGCCGAGTTCCCGTATGCACCACCCTCCCTCCCACATAGATGCAAATAGGTAGTACCTATACAGAATAAACAACACACAAGACAACCCAATCAACCAAAAACGATTCGACACAGCGCTAGACCGACAGTAGATAAAAGATACTAGGTAGGTATACCTATAATATTATAAAGAGGAAAGATTAGCATGTATGTTTTAACGAATTGGCTCAAAAAGTACTGGACTGATTTCAAAAATTCTTTCACCATTGGAAAACATTCACCCTGAGTAACATAGGCTATATAAGATCGATCATCATCATCATCATCCATAACCGCGCGGGTGAAACCGCGGAGAGCAGCTAGTGTTATACTAAAAAGGTATAGTACAAAATCACCTCCTTTTTAGCTGCCGTCGTCATATAAAACTTCAGGCAAGCTAACATTGCTCAACCAAGTAAGGTCATGTCTTTTTTATTTTGTGACTTAAATTTGCACAGTTATATTGCTAAATTATTTGCAAATGTGTGACGTCATTGTCACGCTGTATTGTCACATATTTAGAACGATTACGTCATTGTTATTGTTGACAGTATTTCCAACCCCCGACGAAAAAGTAGTAAAAAATGGTGACGTCATCACCGCCGCGCCGATGCCACGAAACGGCGCCTGTTTGTTTTGTTCTGTGGTCTATTATCTCTACATCGAGCTATCTTATTTGGATGAGTTTTTTCGAAGTTTTTTTTGTGCGAAGCGTCCTTCATCGAGAGGTTGAGTAGTTGGAAACTTCTAATTTGAGCTCAGATTTTACAATTTAGAGAGAAATTTAGACATAATTGAACGGGATTCGAAAACGCGTTTTCCGACAATCAGTGTCAGACGCCATTACCGCTAGTTCACTAAAGCGATCCGTCCAAACATCGGATTTAACTCTATAGATGATTTTAAACGTCGCTTACGGTCGGAGCTTAAATGTCAAGTTTCTTAACTTTTCACATTTCTTAATCTGCATTCTAATGGTGGCCAAAGAACACGGCTCTCTATGATTAATTATGCTGGGATAGTTGACAATGGAGGTAACGTAACGTGTCGTTCACGTGAACAGTACAAACTGTCATGTATCTAGGGCAAATGTGACACAGATAACTCATAGTTTGTACGCCGCAGCGTGACGCGTTGACGCTTACGATACGAATATTTTTTCGCAATTTTTTGTGCTACGGCCTCATAAAAGGCATTATAACATTTTATTTATACAACGCATGCTGTGTACGATTAGCAATATATAAACTATACCATAGCTAAATCTTCGAAATCGTATACAATAGTATATTTCATTACAAGTGGGGAAAGGCTGTCATTGCAAAGAGTTCCGACAAATGTTTACCCGAGCCGAGGCGCAGCCGAAGGCGAGGGTTGACAGTCGGAACAAGTTGCAATGACGGTTCCGCCGTGTACTGAACGACTATTTTTAATACAGTTGCGAAATTTAAGCAATTTAATAAAATAAACTCGCAAAGAAAATTTCTGGAAAATGGCGCCAACCGTAGAATACAAGCAGAGATTTTTTTTTCTTCTCCCATTCTGGTAGGCAAAGGGAACTATGCTCATACAGCCAAATCTTCAGGAGATTTTTTTTTGATATGAAATGAAAATGAAATTTAATGAGATGAAATGAAATGAAACCTAACCTAACTCATTCAATCAACTCATAAAATCTGATATTGAAACAAATTAGTAGCTTCTTTTTAGAAATATACGTATTTGCATGAATCATAAAAACTTCTATGAATTTTTTTAAAGTAAATACTTCATGGTTGGTTTTTCTTTTTAATCTGTCCGAATCAGCAAGACTCATTCGAGTTAAGTTTCATTCATAAATCTATTGTTATTTTTTGCGCTGATGCGGACGGGTTAATAGACATTATTTTGACAGTTGGGAAAGAGAACGCACGCGTTCGGAAAAGGTAAAAAAAAGCACGAGTATGTAATAGCCCACATCCCGAACGCTATACGTCCCAACAATACGCCACTTTTTGAGCAACTGTATTAAAAACATATTTTTGCCATCTACATGCATTATAGTTGTGCTAACATTGCCAACATCAATATATGAACAGAATCCAAGTTTTCCGCCTAACCTGATGTCTAAGTTTGTTTGGGTACGCCGCAGTGTGACGTGTTGACGGTTACGTTACGAATACTTTTTCGCAAATTGTTTGTACTCTGTTGCTGCTGTGTATTCTGTGGTAGGACAAATGCTACAATAAAATTCTGATTGAAATTATGGATTTCCGAGTTGACTACCAACAACTCGCATGACTCATTAATCGAGGGAAACCCTGTTACCTGACAGGTGTCAGTCAATTTATGCACACACAAATATCATAATATCGGTAATCGTATCCATGCCATTTGTTGTCGAATCAAATAGCATTTCCAATCTAAGTACGACTACCCTTCACATCACAGTTCGGTGCATGCATCCAAAGAGTTTCATTAGCCTATCTATACTATAGTATAGTATTGTATAGAAGAAATATTTGTTAGTTTGTTTGAATTGAAAATGCACCGAAACTACTGGACCGATATGAAAAATAATTTCATCATTAGAATCCTATATTATCCCTGATGAACATAGACTGTATATTTTTGATTCATCATCATCATCCATCACCGCGCCGCTGAAACCGCGGAGAGCAGCTAGTCTGGACATAAAAACAGAATGCATATTAAAACTCAACACGTACAGGAAGCAGCGTGATATGCTGTGCGTGTCGTGAAGATGGGTCTCGACTCACCATACGACTGCGGACTGAGGACAAAATCCTTAGTCACTGATTTTCGGTCGTAATCCGTAGATACTACCTCACGAACTCTTAAGACAAAGGATACTTATAGCCCCCGTTCGAATCCATATAGACATAGACATACATTTTATTGTGCCAAAAAAAAACAGGTTACAGAAAAAGGAAATAAAACATAATTAAGAAAATGAACTGGGTTTTCGTTGACACAAGCCGGTCCCAACTCAGCATAATGCTGGTTGTAAACAATTTGTAATATAAATACACTACAATATAATAAATCTATTATATATTAACCCCTATTCCTTCTAGTCACGCTATAACTTGAAAGGCTTTACCGGTTTATTCATCTTTTTTTTAATGTTTTCCAATACTTCGTAGGAGGTTTTTACAATAAGCAAAAATTTAAGTACATATTAAAAAAAATTTATACCGACTTCCATTCTATTCATTTATTGGAATGTAACTCAAAAACTACTGGACCGAATTTGATGAATTTAAATGGGACCACACTAGAAGCTCCAGCTTTCAAACAAAAAAAGAATTTTGAGAATCGGTTAACCCAGTCGAAAGTTATGAGATAACAAACATTTAAAAAATACAGTCGAATTTAGTACCTCCTCCTTTTGCGAAGTCGGCAGAAAGAATGATAGGCCAGGCCAAAGGCCGAGCCTATTACGCGAACAAAGTCGCGGGCAGTCGCTAGTATAATAATATAAATTAAAATTATTGTTGTTGGTTAGTTATTTATCTATCAAACTATTATACGTATTGTATGTCTTACAGAATAGTTAATAACAACGTATCGCGTGATAATAAGTGATTATTAAGTGGAATAAAATTACCATCGCTCCTAATCCATTAAAAACAAAGGTTACATAACGCGTAACGCCTTCAGTAATTCTACGCTAAGTAGTTATGTCCCTACAATACAATAATATACAATTAGAAGCATGCTTTGTATTATGGATCGAAAATAAGATAACTGGGTTGTTCGTTACTGTTCATTTATTTTCTTTCGACTGACTAAATATTGACATTATACATGACATTCAATTATATTGCTACCAAATTTAAATATAACTATCGAACATATAAGCCAAAATGGCCAATAGCGGTGGAGGTCCCCAACACTTTGATTTTTTTATTTTATTATTATTGCTTTTGTTTACAGACTCAATGGGTCCGTGGCATTGCTTACATTTATATTTTAAACATATATTTTTTTTATAATTACTAACGGAATATAGGACATTTTTTTTTTCTTAATTAAACTTACATAATACATTTGTGAAGGCCTGAAGTGCACTTTGAAAACTTTCACACTTTGATTATTCTGATCATAAAGGTAAATATGGAATTCAACTTTTCATTGCAACATTTGCAATTGAGTTGCGTACTCGCCCTGCATGTCTTAGCTTTTCATATACTTATATCATCAAGCAGTAATCTATAATGAACCCCTATTTTGCCTGGTCACTATAACTTGAGAAGGGCTTTACCGATTTCGCTTATTATTTTTTTGTTGTGTTCATTATTATCAGAAGGTTCTTCTGAAAGAAAAATCCAGAAAAAACGGGAGGTTATAGCGAGGCCGAAGACAGAGCCTCCTACGCGAACGAAGTCGCGGGCAGTCGCTAGTCTATATATATATATAAATATGAACCCCTATTTCTCCTGGTCACGCTATGACTTGAGAACGGACGGAACAATCTCGCTAATTCTTTTTTGTTGTGTTATTGTCAGAAGAATGTTCTTATGAAAGAAAAAACAAGAAAAGTTGGCAGTTTATGGCCGAAGACCGGGCCTACTACGCGAACGAAGTCGCGGGCAGTCGCTAATAATTTATAAATAAGTACTAGTATTATAAATGTGAAAGTTTGGATGTATGTATGTTTGTTACTGAATCACGCAAAATTTGGATGAGATTTGGTACGTAGAGAGATGAATAACATAGGATACTTTTCATCATCAGCATCAATCTCCATGCGGGCGAAGCCGTGGAGTGCGGCTAGTTTTTTTTACATGTAAATGTATAACGAAATATTGTTGTTAAAAAAGTTTGGCATAAGATAAATTTGAATCAGCTTGTATAAGAACGTTAATGTTTTAGTAAAACATAATAAATTAAAATGAATGAAGGTGACTTTGGAAGTAAATAGACTCAATTCGCCAAGTATATTAACTTAATTTGACAAGCTGGATATATTATATATCTAGATCTATTAGATCTAAAGACGTTCTTGAGTGAAAATAGTGTATGTTCCGCCTACGTAGCTTTATGATATGTTTGTTTGTAGATTATATACTCCGATAAACCGGACAGTTTTAAATAAGTACAATATAGGTCGGTTATGAAAACATGCATTAACCCTTCCTATACCGTTATAATTACCTAAAACAAAAGATTTATGAATGAAACGGACGTAACTTTACGTCAATGGTACGCAAGGAGTTAAAGTAACATAAGTAATTGATAGGCGTAAAATACTACTACTAATTTTACTACAGTAATTTCAGTACAGTATACTTAAACAAAAAAAAATGGAACCGACTTCAACACTCAAAGTGTGAAATAACTTAATCAATAAATAGTAAATAAAATAAAAAGAAATAAGTAATTGGTACCATGATAGTTCGAAAGAAGAATTTTTAGTGACCCGCTACTTACGGGATCGATTGTCAATGATGATATCATCAAAATAAATCAACACTTCAGTTTTTGGAGAGTAACTCAAAACGGCTTGACCGAATTTAATGACATTTAAATGGGACCACTTCGGAAGTGTACTCTACCAAACAAAAAAATAATTTTGGAAATCAGTCCACAGATAGGGGAGTAATCGGCTAACATACACAAAAAATACAGTCGAATTGAGTACCTCCTCCTTTTATTGGAAGTCGGTAGAAAAATACATACCTACACACGAACATAATAACCTCCTTTTTGAAATCGGCTAAAAATGAGAGCGAACTGTGCGAAAACTATGTACAATATCATAAAAAAAAAATATCGGGCACTATGGAAAAAACATCTTTATAAATAATCTTCCAAAGTAGAGATTACAGAATCATAATCCTCGCAGCAAGTATGAATTGTATTTTTGTTATCCAGACGAAACAAAAGCATTATTTGATCGTACACGGTCCCAGCAGGGCTATTATGTATCTCAGCTGCTAACAAATTATTATTGAAATCTTGAAAAATGGCCGATCTATGTCAGTTTTGGCAACTCCAGTAAGCAAAAATGTTAGTAAATTGATGACTGGAGCTGACAAAACTGACATAGAGCCGCCATTTTTTTCGATTTCAATCAACATTTGTTAGCAACTGAGATACATAATAGCCCTACTGGTATTACGTGTACTCTATGCTTGTTTACGTTCAAATTGTTTCCTTTCAGTACCATGTAAAGGCCTATTCAAACCTGGGCGTTATTCGCTGCCGCGAGCGATAGAGTAATCCGAAAGGGTATGCGTTAATTCAAACGTGCGTCACACCAAAGCGGATATTTGTTGGCAACGGTTAGCGGCGCGGCGGAACTAGTTTCGCCAAACAAGAGAAAATACCGCCTCACTATATGCGGTACAAGTTTCGCTGCAGTTATGGAACTTCATACTATTTACCCATCGAGTTCCGCGTGTTATTTTTCGCTACCCACAGCGGTAGCGAATAACGCTCAGGTCTGAATAGGCCTTTAGTATGCAAGTAGGTAATTACTGATAACGTATACTTCTTGTTTTAATGTTAATGTTCAAGTTCATTATGTTATTTATATACATGATGATCAATACTAGTGCCACCAATGCGTGCCGGTTTAATTCGTTGCGTTGCGTACGTTTACTATGTATTGTAATTACATTATAAATACCAGGTATTGATAAGGTTAGAGTAAACTGAGGCATGACGTAATACTTGTAGTTTGTAGTACGTGTGAAGATCAAGATCAACGCTAGGTTCGGTCTACTATTAGTTAATATATAATTTTATTTTACGGGTTTCATCCGGTCATTTACAAAGACATAAGTGGGGCTGTAGCCAAAACTTAGAGGCCTGTTTGGTATAAAAAATACAAAATAGTATAAAAAACAGAAACATTTTGGATGGATGGTGACATGGTATATCTATGACAAAAATGGGTAAAATCGCAAGGTTATTGATATAAACTTATTAGTGATAAGAAAGATAGTGGGCTATGGACGAGACTACGGCACCTGTCCATTTCAGTCTCATCTTAAATATATAGTCAGGTGGTGACTTGCCACCCATTAAACGGGCCCCCCATAAGGGCTACCATCAATGGTGAAAAGGGGCAACGTTCGTGTGAATGGTTAAAGGGTGTCGAGAGGTGTTCTGCGGTTTCACTAGAGCGCTACTTCTGGCGGTATGCCCATTAATTCGTCCACCCTTGGAGCTTTTTGGCACTTGCTTTTGCGTCTCCACCCCTAGACAGCCAGTTAAGACAAGCCAGGGGTCAGGGTTTCATTCAGCCCCAGAGAGAATCGGGTTCCACTGTCTCCACTCACCGACGGCTTGCCACAAAGCCGTCCCTGCGGTATTAATATTATAATATAGACATTACCTTGGCAAACTTATATTTTTTAATAGTACTGAATAATTCCGTATTATTTAGTCGCAACGATTGTTAATGATACCTAAAAACTGACTAATTCCTGTACAAAATTTGCACAGATTTGACCCAGGTACTTGATTTTGTACATTTTTGGAAAACGCATCTAGATTGGATTATATTATTTGTTTACCAAGCTTTATAGATCTCGAAACACTTGTAAGCGCACCCAGGCTACTTCTGTTTAGCAAGCTAATGCTGAGCATGTGGGTAGTGGGTATTAAAATGAATATTAAAAGCTTGAAGTCTCTGGACAGATTAACATACGCCGACAGTTGCGCTATCTGATCGATCTAAAATAGGCATTTACTATGTAAAACGGTTGCCAAGCAATTAGTAGTCTGAAATCTTGGAAGTGCATCTTTCCACTGAACCCCATTAGGTACTGCAATCTGGCTCAAGGCAGTAATTATTATTAGCGAAATTATTCCTTGATACGAACGCTGACTTATCTAATACCTTGAGGGGTTTCAAGAAATTGCAACTGAAACTAGACGCCAGAAGCACAGATTCAATAGCAGTTACTAGTAAGTTATGTAATTTATGGCGTATAATAGAGTCTATTTTAATATATGTAGAGCGGGTACTGCGAGATTACTGTTTTATGTTAATATAAAGTATCTGGATGGCCGATCGCTCGGTCATTGTTGTAGAAGAATGTTATAGAGGGAATATGTTGTAGAGGGAATAAATAATGTAGAAGACCAGCTCAAGGGGCCTGCTAATCACTATGCGCAGTGGAAGATTAGGTGTGTGTGATCTGCAGGGGGCTGGATCAAATCCTACTCTACACTTATGTCTTCGATTCCAAGAAGCTGTACCAACTAAGACAGTTTTTGTCTAACAAGTCTATTCTCTGACAATAGCTTACAGAAGTATCAAAAATAAGTCAGTCAATAGTTGTGAAAGTGACTCACATCAGTTACTGCAGCGGAGCACGCAGTGACCTCAGACTTTGGTGGTTCTGTGAAGGAAGAGAAATAAGGGCAGGAGGGGATAAGGAATACACCCAGCCTCGCCAACTCGACGTTTCTTCAGACGGCCAAGATCCAATGTTACAATTTTCGTTCGGTATATATTTACACTTCTGTTCAATGGTTTTACAATGCACTTTTACCAAGATGGGTTACAAAATTATCTATATCGTAAATTAATACAAATAAATCCAAAATAAAACAATTCACAACAGTTACATTATTTTATTACCTACTTTCAACAACCAAAATTACAAATTACAATCGACTTGTTGATCCAAAACGCAAGGACAGAATCTCAAAAAAAATGAGGTTACAAATGTTGCCCTATCAAGAATTCAAGTTCGTGATACCAGTACAAAATAACGTTTTAGGACCATACAGATACGAATTAAAATGTTCAAACTCAAATTACACAAATAGTTTTGTCACAAAGTTTTGAATCCTTTAATGTACATCGAATTCGGCACAATTCTATATTTCTCTAATTCTATGAATTATCTAAAATTAGACATATTCTGGGATACTGTAAACTTTCACGAATTCATTTCGTGGTTTGAAATAGTTGAAACCGTGAAAAGGCCCAAAATATTATTCAAACATAGTACTCGTACATTTGCACGTTATGCAAATTTCCACAAGTACAATTGTATCGTAAAAATAAACAGCTGAAACCGTAGCCAATTTGTCATAATATCGTAATACGATGCCAAATGGAGTACAATTACAGCGCTCGTTTATTTCGCGATCAACTAATAGCCGTTCAAAATAAAGCCCACACTGGATTTGTCGGCTCGTTAAATGTACATATACATATATAACCATCGGTTTGTCAGAACTATCAGTCTTATTTCAACTGTATTATCGCTCGTAATGCTTTGATAAGCAGTAATCTTAATTAATCGACATAAGTAGTCGCAAAAAACTAGCGGCGGTCGTTGTATCGCAGCAAGTGTGAAACTCTCCCATACCGCGAAGCCGTTGCAATTTTAAGTGCACATTCGCCTCACGATGGAAGCTTTGTAAACCAAATGTGGTCACAGAATTAGAAAAAACCGCACATAGTTGACTTGAAAAAGTTGCTAAGATGTATGCATGAATAACCATAGAGCTGCCTTAACACTGCCCGTCGGCCAGTCCAAGATAGTATTCATAGCCAACGCCATATACCAACATGGGTACAACAAATAAGAGCGAGCTGCGTCGCATACACGATAGGTGATATTTATAACAATAATTATTACTCTTGCATAGCATACGTGCATTAATTGAACTTAAAGTCTATCTAGGGAACCAATTACAGAAACTAGTTAAGCGAGATCAAAGCGACGCACCACACATGCTATATATGCGTTCATATAATATACCATGTTGCTTTGATCCAGAAATGCCGTCACAGGTATATCAAGCCATATACGTAACGGTCGTTACCATACCAATTCTCACATTTTAAACTTTGCTGCCACAACAATATGCCACTGCAATATTACGTGAATTATAAAGGTGCGCAAAGTTATTTTGTTAAAGATTTTATTTTTTCAAGTTTAGGATTGAATCATTGTGAATCCCTAAATTAAAAAATTTATGGAATCTGCTATAGATTCAGATTCAAGGCGATCAGCTTCCTGGTTGTTGCGACCGCACATTCTTATTCCAGACGTTCTCAAAAATGCTGTCGACTGTTGTCAAAGTTTAGCCTATCGATTATAAAAGCACTCTAGAACTAAATACTCCAGAAGTAGTTGAGTGCCTTATACTACTGAAATTTCTGCTTTAGCATTTATTACTAGCGGTCATGGTATCTGACACGGATAGTCGGAAACACGGGTTCAAATTCTGTCCGTAGATATGTAATTTTTTCTCCAAAATTGCAAACTTCATGTTTTTATTTTTATACTGATAGATTATTATAGATATATAACCATATTTAGTGTTTGACCACCATCTCTCTTACAGGTCATTGTTCAGTCGGCCAAAAGCTCTTCTCTGTTGACCGAAATAAAACTTGTCGCACCTTCTCTTTCATCTCGAAGAGACTATATTCATCTGTGTATGAATATACAGGTTGTTTGGTTAGTCGGTCCCTCTTCCAAACACCCTATAGATAATATATCGCTGTCGCACTAACTATAGACAGAATTCATACCTTCCACGTACGTTTAGAAACTTTAACTCAAATTATTCTAGGTATGTTGATCTATTTACAATGCGGTCTAATACTTTTCAAAAAATTATATATATATATATATATATATATATATATATATATTATATATATATATAAGTTATTTTTTGATACCTAATGTCGTTAATTTAATACTTACAAAAAGAACTTATATGGCTTTGAAAATTTTAACCTGCCGTGCGATTCTCTAATGATTCGTCGATGCGATGAGATATCGCCCCTGTACATAAGGTTGTTTTTCCAACGTTTCTTGTCATCTCGTCATTTGTTTCACGGATGTTGTCGTGCAACGTTATCTGCTGTGGGCCGAGCACGAAAATCTGCTTAAGTGTAACGTTATCGTATCGTTTACGTATTCAGTACAAACAATGAGTTATTTGTGCCGCAATTGTACTAGATAAATGATAGTTTGTACTAAATACGTTAACGATGCGATTACGTTACACTTAAACATATTTTCGTGCTCGGGCCACTGTACCTACTATCGCTAACTTAGGCAAGTGTTCTACATGTGATTATCTTTCTTGGCCTTAGTGTATTTATAAATTTTTGTTAAGTTTTGTAAGAAGAAGAACATCACTAGACCTAAAATGACAGCTTGCTCTCGAGCGAATCCCGGATAACATAGTTAGTTGTTTCGTGACAGGTTTACAAACATGAGGGTAGTTAGCCAGACGGGCACAAGTGCTACGAGCACCATGAAAGTTCCGTTCTGTTTTCGGTTTGTTTGTTTTCTGTGGCGAGCTAGACGCCGCCGCCGCGTAATTGGCAATGGGAGGCGGCGCGGCGTCGGATCGATACACGCTTAAATGTTGAAACACATTTATAGAGACAGCCGTGAAATTAAATACTGCTATTTAGTTGTATTGTGTAATTTATCTGAGCTTCTGAGAACTTACGGAATGAGTTCGTGTGTTCATCTACGAGTATCTTCAAGGAATGATCGTCAAATCAATACAAATTTGTGATCATTCCGTAACTACTCAGCGGCTCAACTGAGTGGCTGGCTGAACTGATTTTGATAATTTGTACGTGATTAGGTTCGTCTGGAAAGCGCGAGTGTCACTGGGAACAAAATCACCCGACTGTGACTAAGCCTAAAAAGAGGGTGGATTTTATGCGCTTTAAATATATCGTAACGTGTCGCGTTACTTGTTGAATGGTCATAGCGAATAAGGCCCTGTAAGGGTATTCTTACGTAACAGAACGAAACCGCAGATAAATACGCCAAATAAGTGCTTCATAGTATTGATAATAAACTAAAATTTAATTATTTGCTCATAGGGGATATAAATCTAAATCTAAGGCTGCGTACCAGCAAGCCTCTGACCAAATAATGTTTGGCCAAGATTTGATCGAGCGTTGCTAGAACGTCTTTTACCATTATCTGGTAAAAAACGAGTTAGACATATAGTCTTAGGTCTAAGCTTTGTTGGTTTCAAACTTATATGAGGATTTTAATAAGTAACTGTCCATCGGTCAAGAAAATGTAATTAGGCACTTCGAGTTTAGTGCTAATAAATAAACCTGTCCATTCGTCGTGAAAATGCAAGAAAACACTTTGTGCTGACAGGGAGTTGTGAAACGGGCGTGATCAAATCTTGATCCGTGCAAATTTTGGCCTAGAGGCGTCGTGAGCCGGCTGTTTTGTCAAATGTAGGCTTGTCCTGTGGCTTGCGGGAACGCAGCCCAAATCTTAATAATAATTTATATCTGAATATTTTCACAATCATATAATATTTATAGACACTCGAGAATTTATTACAATTTTTACACCATATAATCGTCTGTTAAGAGAATCTCCAAACTCTTCAAACATATATATAGACTTTAAAACTATAAAATTGGTGTTTCTGTGCGCAGGCATTGATAATTGTACTTGTACATTGCATGCTGTGCACGATTAGCAATATATAAATTATAGCGTTGCTAATTACATATAATGTTGCAATATACAAACATATTTTTGCCATCTACATTATATTACAGTAGTGATGCTAACATTGCCAACATCAATATATGAACAAAATCAAGTTTTCCGCCTAACCTGAGTTTAAAGTTTGTTTGGGTGAAGACTGCTTGAGTTTATACTTTTACCTGTTTTCCCAGAAACGGAATGACATTCGAGAACATTCTCCGAGATCCGAATCTGTCGGAGATAAGTGTTGAACAATAAATAATGCGTTAACACTAAAAAGACTGTAATTAACTTGTTTAAGTCGCTACCATGATAGCCCAAAATTACCTATTATGACAATATTGTACACATGGTACATCAGTACCAGTGCCAGTTATTTCACACGTATTTGTGTTAAAGTCGGTTCCATTTTTTGGTAAAATAAGAAAAAAAACACTCTTTTTAGTAATCAAGGATCACTACTTACGGGATCGATTGTTATTTGCCGTCAATAAGGATATCATCAAGATAGGCGAAATACTTTTCAGTTATTGTAGTGAAGCTCACAAACCGCTTAACCGAAATTGATGAAATGTAACTGGGTGGTCACATTAATTCCCTCGGAAGTATACTCTACCAAACAAAAAACGAATTATTAAAATCAGACTATTCTGTTAAAAGTATACAGGGTGTTTGGTAGAGGGACCGACAAACCAAATGAGCGTGTTCGGGGGCCCACTTGGAGAATACAAGTTGGCCAAAAAATCCCCGACCCCCAATATGTTTAACTTTATTTGTGATTTTTTCCCTTTTTCTCCGAAATTGTACCTATTTACCACCATAACATTTGTAAAATCTGTTTTAGACCGGATGTTTTTAGTTGAATTTGGTCTCTAATACACCTTCAGGCCACGCAAAGCAAAATTGGATACAAAACAGAGCTAACTAACTGATTTAGTTAAAAAAATTGGGGTGTCGGGGATTTTTTTTGGCCAACTTGTATTCTCCAAGTGGGCCCCCGAACACGCTCATTTGGTTTGTCGGTCTCTCTACCAAACAGCCTGTATACGTGATATACATTAAAAGACGCGTCGATTTGAGAACCTCGTCCTTTTGGAAGTCGGTTGAGAATTAGTGGTTGCGTATACGATTACCTTTAATAGTTGAAGATAGATGACCATGAAGATTATCCATGTAATCTATAATATAACTAGGTGCTGTCAAATTTAGTATGATTTATTATTTGTATCATTAGTGTAGTAGCTACTATATATGAACAGCTGCGCCCCGCGGTTTAACCCGCGTGGTGATGGATGATGATGATGATGATGATGAAAATATTCTATGTCCTTCCCCGAGATATGACAAATCAAAAACACAAAAATTATAAAAGTTGGTCCAGCCGTTCTCGAGTTATACATGGTGTAACTAAAACGACTGCCCGCGACTTCGTTCGCGTAGTAGGTTCTTATTTTTTTATGTAAGAACCTTCTACGTAGTATTCGAAAACATTTAAAAACATATGAATAAAATCGGTAAAGCCATTCTCACGTTATAGCGTGACCAGGAGCAATGGGGCTCATTTTTATGTATACTTCTAGATATACGCTTAGATTAAACTATGTAACGTAACTTAATTTTAAATCTAATCTTTTGAGGGTACTCCTGATGTTATGAAAACTACCATATCGTACAGTGGCTACACACACGCGCACAAACAAAGGGGGTCCGATAGGGTAGCAATAAATTATACACACAAACACAGAATATAATATGTGACACAAAGTGAAAACCATTATTTGTTTTGGCATTACCCTGCACTACTGTCTGTATTCATATCCAGTATGTTAGTCCTGCAGGGCTAATAATGTATCTCAGTTGCAATCAAATGTTAATTGAAATAAAAAACTGGCGCCTTCATGTCACTTTTGTCAGCTCCAGTCATCAACTTACTTAACATTTCTGTTCACTGGAGTTGTCAAGACTGACAAGGAGCCACCATTTTTCAAGATTTCAATCAACATTTGATTGCAACTGAGATACGTAATATCCGTGCGGTATTATGTATCTTGGTTACTAACAAATGTTTATTGAAATCGAAAAAAATAGCGGCTTATGTCACTTTTGTCAGCAACATTTGTTAGCAACTGAGATAGGTAATAGCCCTGCTGGTCCATAGTTCCGAGATTTTTCCCATCCTCAATGACGCAATTCTTTTACTAAAATTGCTCTTTTGGGAGAATAAGAAATTTCCTCAGTTAGTATCAGCATTTCGTCAGTCGTGATTCTTGAGATTTATTTAGGGTTAAAAGTTATCTACCAGAAACGGTAGGCATAAAAAATTTTTATACTATTTTTTCTAGATATTTTACAGTTTCTTTTTTTTATAACTGTGCACGGCACAATGGTGTCTCATTAGTAACCGCGCGTGTGGTTACTGGCTCTATTCAAATTTAAAATCTAAATGAAGACCGTGTATTCAATTTAGGCAACAAGGACGTATTATGAATGTCAGTTATTCTTATTATGTCTATTGAGACATCTAAAAAAAATATATAGGGATCCTCTTCAGTAGTCAATTACTGTTATCCTATCTGTATTTCTATTAATATTAGGTTAAATAGACAGTTTTTCGGTAAATAGCATTAATCAAGTATAAACAAAAATATTGAATGATTACACAACCGTCATCTGACTAGTTTTCCGCCTCGCTCCTCGCATCTTTTCATTTTTTCTTGAAAAAATTGTATTTTTGGGAGACTATTATCTAAGAAATTCTGAATCACTAATCGCTGAACGCAATGATGATATTGCATATGAAATAGATCTCTACTGTAAATCTTAAAATTCAGGGTAACTTACAGACTGGTTGATTAAATCTCGTCTCTTATTCGTCAACCTCCACGTCTGTTTTAGGTTCGTCAGGTTTATTAAAGAGAATGCAATCACGTGCATGTTTACTTCCCGGGAACACGGGATTTTTATGCTCAATCCCGTGATCCATGGCTATTTTGTGATTAGACTATGTGGTTTATAATTGGGTTTAATGAAAAAAAGGAGTTATTTCTTAAAAAAACGTTTCTAATATCGTTACACATCACGAACCACATTATAGTAAGAAAATAAAATAGACAAAATAAAAAACTATACTTATGCAAAAATAAAAAAATAACATCACACAAATCGTTTAGAATATCGAAATCAATCGCAGAAATATCAAGCATCCAATGTTTGACTTCCAAGCCTACTTTGTAGTTTATTGCCAACATAAGCAGCAACTGAAAATGCTCACTCAGGTTCTGTGCTGGTGGGAGGAATAGACAGCAGAGGCTCATATGCTGTTCTATTCTGGTTTCTCTCTCTGTTGGTCTGGTATATGCTGTTCCGCCAGTATACCTATAAAATACTGATATTTGGAAAAGCCAATAAAACATAACGAATAACTAACAAACTAAACCTGTTTGTGGCAATCCCGAAAATCCCGAGTGCCAAGTACAGTCCCGGGGTTTTCGGGGCCAAACTACGATTGGGATCCCGGGATTGTATTCTCTAGGTTTAATAGTCTTAGCCGTTAGTACTCTTTTATTACTTACGTTGCTTGTGAGCGTCTCTAATTTTACTTTTCTTTTGTCAGCAGTGTCGAGAAGTCTCGGGTGGAACCACCACCTCCGCCCCCAGGGGATGCGCATGCAAACCTCATGGACGCCATACGCAAGGCAGGAGGTGCTGGACGCGCCAAGCTTCGCTCGGCAGCTGACTCCATCTCAGCTAAGGTAAGAATCAATATTATAGAAAGCTAGAACTAAATTGGGCTGCTCTCTCTTTGATTTGGTAAATATATATCTCAATGTATGTTGCGACATTAAATTGCTTATTTTATTTAGCAACTTATTTTCTCGTGGTTACGAGTGGTGATGAGTTGATACAAGACACGTCCTCAGCCTAATGTCAAACGCCACAACTGCTTTATGAGTATCGGTGTCACTCAGGGCATTCAACTTAATAGTTCTGCGGAATAGTTTTGATTTGGTAAAAAATATATATGAATGTTTGTTAGCTGCGGCATTAAACTGCTTATTTTATTTAGCAACTTATTTTCTCGTGGTTACTGATGAGTTGATACAAGACACGTCCTTCGCCTAATATCAAACGCCACAACTTCCTTCAACTTTATACTTTTGAAGAATCGCACTCCGCTCTTCAACCCATCACACACAGTTCTTTAATCCCATTCTGTAATAATTTTAGCAGTATCCTACAAAACTTTTTAGATGGAAGGAAACTCCATTAATTAATACATGATAAAAATGACTTACAAAATAAGCAATCTATTTCTTTTTTTATATGCGATATTGTAATTGAGGTCTGACTCAGTTTTTGCTTGGATTCAGAACCTTAATGCCCGTTTTCAGTTCATGTAACAAAAACATTTAATTATTTCCAATTGGTTGGCGTAAGAATTTCTTGCTCTGCGGTAGCATAGCAAAACCAGGTGGTTTTTACCTATAAGACGGCATCAATACACAAGTGGTACGTACTCCGTACACCAGCCCGTCGATTTTACTGCTATAAGTTAAGTTTTTTGTCAACTATGTCGTCGACACGAAATCAGATTAGCTATAACTGTATTAAGCTCATAATAAAAACCAAACATGTCTAAAACTCTATTTAGAGAAGATCGGTGTCTGCAGGGAACCAAATAAATACAACAATGGAGTGTAAAATTCAAACTACGGCATGTTTCTTCTGCCCACAGCTCAGTTGATCATTCCAGTTTAGACCGCAGCCTCCATTCGCAGAAGTTGCGCCTTTCTAACCGACCTTTATTCGTACCTCGTTTTATTCAAAGTCCACCAACGCACACGATTTATTTAAAATTTCGCATATTTGGAATTATGAATGTGCCAATGAAGTCGCGACAAAAAATAAAACCATCGAAGCATAAAAAGGTTTATTATACTATTCTCGCGCACATCCCGCTTCTAAGAAAAGGTAAAGTCATCTGTATTGATGACCAATTACAGTTTAATATCCAGAATCGCCGTTGGCATTCGGTTTTTTTTGATAACGCTTGTGATTATTGAATTCTTGGAAAATTAATTAATTACCCACTCGAGATTATTCTGAGTTGTGAACTAGTTTTTTGCATAAGCGAGATATCGTCTATAGACGCTAATTTACCCGACTAATTCGTCCGCATGTGATGAAGACTTATTTGAATTCGAACAAAACAAATATTATTTCAAAGAACCGCATGTAGATAAAATTTATAAAAATATTGCATCACATAATTATCACAGAAATAAACTTCGAAAATGCAAGTCACAAGAGAGCTATATGAGGTCACAATCGCATTTTGAGATGAAAGGGTACGTAATACATTTTATGAATCAGATGGCGGCGGGCGCTTGCGTCAACATCGTTCGGAAATAGTTTTTTAATCGGAACATTCAACAAAAAAACCTTCCTTTGAAAACGTCAAAGTACAGCCATATAATTACGGGCAGAGAACAGACGGGCGCTTCTGTGAAGCGGCGATAATAATTGTACGCCGGTTCGGTCGCTTCCTAGAAACTGCTATTATAATAGTCCGTGATAAGGTAACGATAATGGTATCAGCCATTTCCATTGTCATCTACGTGGCATCACTACGCATTCGCGTTTTGTTTACCATAACAATTTTTCCTTCTTTCTCGTAAGTTATTTCGTCACCGGTGACGTTTCGATCGTACGTATCATATCTTTGCTTTGGGCCTCTTTCAGTTTTACCGATCGCTTACAATCCATTTGTAAATTAAAAAACAAATCGCTAGAGAACATAAACAATGTAATTACGTGTAGGAGGCGGCGGCGGCGGCGCGGCGTGCCTACGCAGCCACATTACGCAGAATATAGTGTAAATTGGCAGAGTTTCTGTTTTATTGTATTATCATTAAGAGCATCTCGACGGCAATGTATTTTTTAAGAATTTTACACTTGCAAGCGTCTTAAATGATATAATCGTCAAGTATTCCGGTTAGGACAAGCCTGCAAACTTTTTAAGTCGTAGCTGTGCTTTTTGTATTGCGCAAGACTTTGCATTCTTCTCTTATCTTCTTTTTGTGGATGAATAAAAGGGGAAAATTATTTCTTAATTCATTCACAATATTCTCATTCCATTGAGCATTGTTATCATGTAGTTGTTTGTATAAAGTAAAGACTACAAGATATGAATATTGTACATAGTGCAAGCGCTGCTACGACCCAAACTTACATAATGTTGTAAATGTTAAAGCTCCATAATTAAAATGAAACAAAAATTTCACATGATTTCTGATTTAACCATTTTTGTTTGAAAAGGATTGTTTAATGACATCTTTGTATTCTTCTAGACTAAATAAATAGTTCTCTTCTAAACTGGTTAAAAAATTCGTGAAACTGCCATACCCGTTTTAATAATTAATCTCACTAATATTAAAAATGTGAAAGTTTAGGTGTATGGATGGATGGATGGATAGATAGATATAGTACGTTTGTTACTCTTTCACGCAAAAACGACTAAATAGATTTTAATGAAACTTGGTATGTAGATAGATGAGACGCTGAAATTGCATCGGCCAGCATAAAACTGAACGCCGCTTGGTTTGTATTCAAATCAAATGGAAGCCACAAATCGATCCGCTTACAGTTTAACAGAATCCGCGCGTTTCTCATGATTTGACATTGTTGGCCGTTCCAGCGAACCTGCGCGATTCTCGCGAACGTACCTATACACGCCAGTGCGATCACTTTTTGTACAATTCTGCTCGTGGCTGTTCCCTGAAATACTGATCATCAATTTATATGTATGTATTTTAAAATTTGTTAAATATACGTGAGATATGACACACTTGCGGTTTTTGCACACTCCAATAACAAACATCCCGATAGTTTGCATTCAGTGTAAGCAAACAAATGTTTTACTATTTCTCATAATTTACAATTATTTCGATGCCACCTTCAAGAATCGGTATCCTAGAAATACGTGACCGATTGTAATGAATTGTACTCTCTGTAGAGCGAGTCGGATCGAGCTATTGTGCGTTTCCACAGAGTAAGCCTATTCTTGAAATTCTACGACCAAAGCAGGCAATGCATACCTATTCTGTTCTATGCTGGCATTGTGTGGAATTTCTTCTCTCGAATCGAATACTTACATACCGATTTGAGCGGAACGAAATGGTATTATGCAATTTAAGTATTGACTAAGCGTGTCAAATTAAATATGAGATTTGGAAGGTTGTCGTGTCGGCCTGACCTTAGCTGGTGGAAACCCCCTATTATAGCACCTGAGATCGATAAAAATATGTGTATTGTGTCACTTGACAAAACTAATAATTGTGTCTAATAGTTAATGATGTCGATTCTGTAAGCATTATCTAAACTAAAAACCCCTAATTATGGCAGTTCTTATTCCATTTAGACTAAAATTCAAATAAGTGTACAATTCCAAATAACAACACTAAAATTAGATATATCTCTTCAATTGTGGGCATATTTCAGACAGATTACTCGTCACGTAACTTGGTGCTCGCTAAGCTAACGTAAACATACCTAAAATTAAACAAAATAATCCTATTTTTAGAAATGTAATTCTAAGTGTTGCATAAATTTGGATTTTAGTGTTAACAGTATAAGGACTACCATAATACAATTTTAGTTTGCTAGTTTAGTTCATTCTTTTGAACAAGTGAATCGCTACGAATGCCACGTATATCTATAGTTGTAATTCTTTGAATTGCGGAAATGTGTAAAATGCGGAACTTTGAATTGGAAAACGATGAACGGAAAACTGGGAAGTTCCTAAGTCCCAGTCGCTAGTGAAACTACCGGCAACATCTTCAAAGTAAAACCCAGTAATGTATTAATGCATATTTGACACTGCTATACACTTTTAGTATCCGCCTAGATGAACTCTGCATAATCCCTAATGGTATTACGTCATCTGATTGGTAGCTGAGGGGCTAGGGGGAGGTTATAGCATTCACATAGAAGGGCTACGTCTCCCTCATATACGTGGATGACTTGCTCAAGAACCCAGTTCTGTGTTTTTTTAATTACTATAGCGACTGCCCGCGACTTCGTCCGCGTAGTAAGCTCGGCCTTCGGCCTCGCCATATACTCCCATGTTTTCTTGTTTTTTTAATGTAAGAACTTTCTACGAATTATTAGAAACATTAAAAAAATTATAAAAATATGAATGAAAACGTTAGAGCCGTCTTCAAGTTATAGCGTGACCAGGAGAAATAGGGGTTCATTTTTATATATACAGACTATAACCAGCGTGTCGTAAAGGTTGCATAGTTTAGCTTACCTACGTATGATTGAAAACATTTGTATACGGACTAGTATTTCGACTTTCGGTATTATATGCGGCAATTGCTTAACTAGTGCAAGGCTAGTTGCACTAGGCTTGGTATATACAATTGCGAAAATTGCTGATTCTATTCCGTTTACGAACCTGCAGTGCGAGCATCGATCTCAGGATAAACTCCCCACTTAAACTGATTTTTATCAGCTATCGCATCTTGTTTTTCGTATGGATCTAGCTGCGTTAGCAATACCACGGGCAGTCTATAATTACTGTCAAATTTGATCCTATCGACAATACACGCTCGCATTCGAGCAGTGCAAGCATGGATCTCACGATAAACTTGTCGAATCGATAAACTGACTTTTATCAGATACCGTATCTTGTCTCTCGCATAGAACTATCCGCGATAGCAATACCGCGTGCTGTCTTTTACCGATAATTACTGTCAAATTGTATCCTATCGACAATCCACGCTCGCAGTCCTGTTTAAGATTATCGTTGCTATTTTAGAACTGCGCTGACTTTACATAGACAAGGAACATTGTAGGAAAACCATCGCGCGTCATCACGTCACGATAGAGCGTGCCAAAACAATGATTAAGCTGTACATAGAGATGTTATCGTTAAAGCAGGAGCTGGTTTGACAGGCGTGCCGAGTGCCGACCTTACGCAGAATGTATTCCGACCGTCTCATGAATTTTTTCCCCGTAAAATATCTCCGCAAGGTTGACAATGATACAAGAAAGGAGAGCGTTTCCACGAAGAAGCTTCTTTTAAAGGCAATGAGGGAGATAAGATGATAATATATCTTTCATTAGCCAGAAAAGCTCGCTAAATAAAATCGTAACTCATTTCTCGGTAGGGCTTGTTTTATCTCGACCTTTTGACCGGATTCTGATAAGGGAGGTACCCTTTTTAATTTACATTGAAAACTGGCGAATGTCAGGGGCGATGTGTCGCATTATATCTTGTTTATTAAACATCGCATGTTCTCGACAGACAAATTAAGTGGTATTAATTAATATTTATGAATTCGTGAAGATGTTTCCTATTTTGATTCCATTGAAATCCTTGTGAATACATAATCTAGAGTTAATATATTAAAACTTTACAGAGTTTCTTATGTGTATTTGTCAATAAACTATACGATACGATGCAATCTTCTTAGAAAAACTATTATGTTGTAATATTAAGAATAACTTATTTCATTACACATTACAAAATGTGTTTTATTGGTATTTGATTGCTATTCTGGGAGCTATGACTCATCCATGCATATTTCAATGAATTCTATATCGGCTGAAAAGTACATATTAATTATCGAGCAATTTGTCACATGTTGTGTAGAAAAGTAACTGTCGTTGACCTTTGTTTTCTCTCTATAAATTTAAATGTTTGAGATCGCTAAGCAGGCGTTAGTGTTTTAAAAAAGTAATACGATGAAAATTATAAAGGTTCGCGATGTCAATACGAAAGTTCAAGTATTTCTAAAAATTCTTCTTTCGGTTGGATAGTGCTGTCAGGCTGTTCAATAGATGTCGCTCCGTCCCCGTGAGACGGTTAAATCAGATAGAGAGTTAAAATTTGATGCTCGGACCTCAAACCTCGGTGGGCTAGATGGTCATGGCGTCTTCTGACTATCCGTGTCAGAACACGGATAGTCAGAAGACGCGGGTTCGAATCCCTTCCGAGGATGTGAATTTTATTCTCTCTATAAATTTCAATGTCGTTGACATTTTTACGAAGCCGATTGATTGCGGGTTACGATTGGAAACAGGTTCTAAGTAAAGGTACGATAAAAAAAATAGCAATGTTTATAAGCGGGGAACATTTATCTAAAACGCGGAATGAAACAGACGTTACATGGACATAATATGATAACAATTAACGTTTTATCAGTGGCGTGCTGTTCTCGTGTTGATAAACTTAGAACATAATAACGCTAATGTTTATTTGTTGCCAGCTACTGGGATTATCGCTTCTTTATAATTCCTAATTGCTGCATTATAACTTCCAAGTGCCGAGGGAATCGTTAATGTCTTGATAAATGCCAGTATTTCGTATTATTATAATCGGTATTATAATCTAATGAAACAACTTATAATTTCGTGGAATCTACGAAGGTAAACGGGTAAAGGAAATAGCTTAATTTTATGTATGACTATGAGATATTATATGCCAAAAAGAGTCGTTTATCAGATAGTATCAAATAAATATGTTTTGGTCATATCAAACAAAAAACATGCAAAGCAATATTCCAAAATACGACTACATATACTAAAATATTAGTCCTTAGTTCATGGCATGATATCATAAAAGTATACAGATAGTTTCAATATACGAGTAGAATCTGACAAGATATCTTTATTTTACCCATAACTATATAGAGATATATGTTCAAAGTGCAGAAAGTTATTTATCAGTATAAAATAAGTATGTTTCGGTCTTATGAAAAAAAAATACAACATGCCAAAATACACTTAGATATTAGACCTTAATTTATGGCATAATTACATAATATTACACACATAGTTTTAAATACAAGAGCTGACAAAAATATCTTAACTGTACCTATGACTATAAGATATTATATGCTCAAAGTTCATAAAGTTATTAATCAGTTAGTCTATACTATATATAATATTATAAAGAGGAAAGATTTGGTTGTATGAATTGAATAGGCTCCGATACTACTGGATCGATTTGATGAAATGTTTCACCATTAGAATCCTTCATTATCCCTGATGATCATAGGCTATATTAATTTCGATTCATCATCATCATCCATCACCACGCGGGTGAAAACGCGAAGCGCAGATAGTTCAGTTAGTCTATAATATTATAAAGAGGAAATATTTGTTTCTTTGAATGGAATAAGCTCCGAAACTATTCGAGCGATTTGAATTATTCTTTTAGAATCCTACATCATCCCTGATGAACATAGGTTAAGTATATACTTTGATTCAACATGATCATCATCCATCACTACGCGGATAAAACTGGGGAGCGCATCTAGTATAAAATAGATATATGTTTGTTCATATGAAACAAAAAACATGCAAACGACAATATTCTAAAATATACTAAAATGTTAACTCCTTAGTTCATGGCATGGTGACTTAGAAGTAGACTAATATAGTTTTAATACGGGAGCTAACAAGATCTATTTGGTTCTCAGGACTCCAAAGCGCCTACGGGAGATTTGATGGCGGATCTACACGCCAAGCTGTCCATGCGACGGCGCGGTATCTCAGGAGCTGAGAGGTCAGGCGGGTCAGTGCTCCACACGCTGGCATCCATCATTCCAGAACCGGGCGAGCAGTCGTCCCCTCAACGGTCCGACAGCGACGAGGATTGGGAGTAACGTAGTCCGTTAATCAGTAACCAGTGTCGTCAATGTATTGTCTCTTCCGTCTATTGGACAGTCAATGAAGTTTAGTAGTGTATTTATCAGTTCAAATTAGGAACAATTTCAGCTACTAGCGGGATTTGAGTTCAACTAGCATGCGAAAGAAATAAAATTCCATTCATACCTGACACTAAATAACGGTTGAGAGTTCTTACTCATACATTACCAAATTTCCTCGGCAGTGTCCAACGACGCGACGTCAGTTTCGGTCTCTTTAATATATGCACGTTATGTACTGATACATCCTGTTTCCAAGATTCTGGACTATGAATGAAATGTCGACGAAGTTTGAGCGTAGCAGTGTTTACTTCTAATGTCTACTTGTGACGCATATTAATCGTTTTGTTCATGTTACAAAATGTAAGAACTGATTTGTATAATGACGCCCCTTCGACTGAATTATTCAGTGCCTTTTGGGGGTTTTAATGTTTTGTTGTGCATGCAACTGGTAACTAGAAATGGGTTCTGCTTTTAATAGTCAACACAACAATCAGTTTTATTACAACTGAACAAGCTTATATCTTTCGACGCATATTTCACTGAAGTATCGTCCGCACTGATAGACTTATTGTTGCATCTAAGTACACCTCGACCAAACAATTATTATACAGGTTTGTTGAATTTTTTGGCCGTGTTGAGTCTAACTGGTGATTATGCAGGCATAATTTTGGTTCCATGCACTGCCCTGTCAAAAGTAAGTGTGGCGAGGACTTTAAACGTTATAAAGATATGCTTCTGACCAGCTCAAGCTGATTTTGCTTTGACAAATTGTATTATCTTAATCGCTTGTCTTGTGCTGTCTTTGCCCGTTTCGAGTGCCAGTTCCATACACAATCAAGACAAGAGCCACAGGTTTTTCCAGCTGTAAAGATTAGCAGTAAGGGTTACCGGTGTTCAAAGTTCCAAGGCAGAACCGTTCTAGATCAATATCTTTGGGCCGGTTAGTTACTGCCACCTGCTTGTAATGTAACGTTACGTATGATTAACATCACCCAGTATCATGTGTTCTGTGACACCACGTACTTTGCAGGTTGACCGTAACATGGCGACATGAGATATATTACTGGATCGAAAATTGTTTGTGGGAGATAGTATATAGGAGTTTTCGTTTCGTCAATACTTATTTTTATAATTTTCAATGCAATTTTATTATTAATTAAAGAATTTATATTATCAAGTACATGAATCAATGCAATTTAATTTATAATGTTTTGTGATAAAACGTTATTTTATAAATAATATTAACGGAATATATATTTTTAATGTTATCAATTATTGCGATACGAATCTTCAAATTATATTCAGCATCTCTTGTATATTTAATGTCAATGTTTAGCCTGCATCGTGCGACGGCCTATCGAACACACCGATTTGATTTAGAGGTGACGTTTGACTTATGATATGTACAGACCACTGAATTAATAAAATAATCTGAATGGTCACGAGTAATGATAACCTCGGGCAGACCGCGCTATATCTGTCCGTATTCTATGTCCCGCATGCTGGGAGCCAGTTTGGGGTGGGTGGGGTTCAATAAAAGTTTGGAAAGCTATCAACTAAAACTAGAGTTAACATTAGAAACAAGATATTTGCCGTATTATTGCCTTGCAAATTAATTTAAAGTATATTTCGGCACTGTTGGTAGCGCTAGTTCGTAAGAATAGACACGGTAAATATCTCGCGTCTAATATATGTTTTTGTTGAGTGAAGATTTGACAGAACATCACATACAAGATGCATTGAGATCTGCACTAAGTAGCGATCTACCATTGAGAGCCATCTTTAATACAGACGTAAGAATGCATAGTATTCATTATCGTTGTTTTGTATTTAGACATTCTACCTCTCTCTGGGTACAAATCAAGTTTAGGACTAAATCAGTGAAGTGTTTCACGAATGCTGTTGTTGTTGGGTTGACGATAATGCTTCTGAATTTAAATGTGTTTTTCAAATTTATAAATAGATACTCTGAACATTGCCGAGGTTTTTTTCAGTTCTTTGATTAATCAATTCGAAAAAATGTATACCTATTGCCTGAAGTAATGAAATGAGTACGGAAAATAATCACCTTCTTGCTTCATAAATATGTTTATTTTAATAAAATTTGTGTGTGATAAAATTTGTAGAATTTACACCTAACTACAAAAAAAGTGATAATCACATAACTAAAAAAACCTACTTTTCCCGGAGAGCGTAATTAAGAGCGTGCGACTGGCAGTACATAATAACATTAAAGATAATTTTCCTGGTAGATGCCGGACGAGGTTCTAAGTAAAAACATTAATTCCTTCTCCGAAAACTGCCACTATTGATTGTTGGTTAACTTAGCCATTAACTTCACTTAATGCCGTAACACGAATCAGCTTTTTATGTGACTTCTAATCTTTATACTTCTCGGAATGCGTTGTTTTAAATCGATTTACGTATGATACCGACGCTATCCGCGCTTCCGAATGCTTTGAAGCGATTATGAGAGCATTGTAAACGATCAGTTAATGGGATTTGTGTGTATACAAACAAAATGATCATAAGGCTATCTGATTTAAGTCCGTCGTCGATTACAACCATGCAATAGAAACGTTTAAAATTCATAGACGATCTCTTAAAATAATAATGTCTACTATTAAATTGAACTTCAGATTCATGATTACTTGGAATCATAAAAATCCTCGTGGGCGTTTATTTTGCAGATTCTATATATCAGCATTAAACAAAATTATAGCAGACATTTTCCTTGTTATTCTGAACAATAGGAATGATCTTAAAACAGCATCTGTTACAGCGTCTAATTTAGAGAACCAAAATACACGAGTTAGTGTCGCGTAAGTCAACGTGGTTATTTAGTTTCAAATATGTTATAACTTTAATACATATATAATTATTAAGGTATGCGGAAGAACTTCCAATCGAAACAAAGAGAAACCGTGTCATGATTTAATATTTGGTATACGATTTGATGACGAACATGTGTTTCCTGATTCAACGCGCAGCTGTAATGCGCTGTATTTACGAAACACAATATCGGAAACGGCCTCTCTCGTTCCGGGAGGTTATTACGATAATTGCATTTATTTCTTACTAGCGGCTATCTCGCTTTCGTTTCTGGGAAGGCGGCCGAGGCTGCGCTAACAGGCTTCCCCGCAAACTATTAACTGGTTTGGGCGATTAGCATTTCCAGAATCGAGAAAAAGTTAGACGAGAAATTAATCGAGTCGTGGCTCGCTCGCCGCGGCCGCGTCTTACAAGGAAACAGATAACATCGACGCTAGGTTCTGATCTACGATCGAGATAGAGTTCAACTCCCAGCGTTTCATGATTTTGTAATCAATGCTCTCAAGTTTAATAAGTACGTAAATATAAGTATAAGGCTCGATGAGTTACTGTTATTACGTTCGTAATCAGTAAGAGAAGTTAAAAAAACACAGTTTATAAAAGTAGTAAGCTTAGCTACTCATATTAATGGTTGTAGTTTCAAGAAACTGCAATTTGTATATTTGCTACTGCTACTTAAAATTTTATATACATTCTCTAATGGATATTTGAATTATATTATAGTAATTTGTTTGTTGTATAATTGGTATTAGAAAATAAATGTTACAAGATCTGAATAGTATCGTAAGGATAGACGTATTTGTGCGGCGTTATGTTATAAATAGATTTGTACACGTCAACGAACTGGATGCTTTGGATAGGAGTATATCTAGGTTGGTAGGAAATTGTGATGCGCGTGCCTCTATGTACGGTGCTAAGGTTTACAACTGTTACACATCGAAACTAAATATTATACACCTACTACTATGGTTAACGTACAACATTTCAAAATACTTTGCTTAAGAATATTCGGAATAGTATCGGTTAGGAATGTGGAAAGACTGGCGTACAACGATTTGGAGATCCTAATGTTAATTAGTATTTCGCAAATAGCGCGAAGTTAAGTGGATGTTTAATTATGACCATTGTTATACCACTATTTGCAGCGATTACGTACGACCTTTCTCCGTCTGCGTCATTGCTACGGAGAAACAGAATTTAAATAATTGCGTGCAAAATACCGCACGTGGCGGCTTTGACCGTCGCTATGAAAGAATGGACGTCGGGTTGCTTCACATTGCCTTTTGTTGTTACGGTTAGGCCCAATCTCTTTATTGTTTCGTAATTAGAATAAACAATTTACGATTCTGGAGCATTGTTTATGTGGAAACTCCGTATCTTAATATACGCTTGTTATCAATGTAAATTTAACTAACAAACATAAATTTGTAGCATATAAATCTCAGTAAATGTGGCAGACTTGGTAAAAAGTAATGATACTGAAGCCTGTTTAGTGAACAATTTAAAATGCTAAAAAGACCGTTTATTGGGGAATTATTTCGCGAGTCCAATACAAATGTGTGTGACGCACGTGCCGCGGGTTCCAAACGGGGGAATTAGGCAAATGTTAGGCGGCGAGGCTTTTTATTCGAGTTTGACATTCGTATGCGCCGCGGCACTCCACACAGACAGTTAGTTCCGACGAAGTAGCTGTAAGCTCACACTCGGATTAAGACTAATACCCATACATAGGATGACTAGGATGTCGTTATACGTATAAATCTCGGGCCATCAAATATATTATTGCCCGGCTTGGTCGGCAAAAAGCGTGTGTGTGCCGTCGCCTGTCGGTCAATAGTATACAGTGGCCAACATGTGGCAGAGTGATGGCCGGCAGCCGGAACGTTGGAAATTGTGTATTCCGCTCGTAATGCCCATTATTTCACCCCATAACGTACTTACACTGGCTCGAACATAGGACCAGGATTGTCTCTTATGATAATGATAGGCTTATTGAAAAAATATAACTAATTTTCACTTTATTAATAATGAATCTAGCTTTAAACAACTAAAGTGTGTACAATGGATATTCAATGTTAAACTTTTAAATTTATTATTTCTACTAATTAATGTTAAATGTTTTACTCTAATAATATTACAAGTGCCGTGATATCGACAGTTAATTAAGTAGGTTAGGTAATAATAATGATTATTAATAATATCCGTAGCGATGTGCGGTTATGGCGTAAACAACAAAGTCGATTAGCGTGTTATTTGCCTCAAACCTAAGGCAGCTTTTGGTCCGACCCAGTTTTGTATAAAGAATTCAATCCGCAATTTGACGGAATAGAAATACTTGAGTTAAGAATAAAGGCGATGATATCCTTAGTAGTAAGATCGTTGTCCTTTGGCAATTTGTTTTGCGTGTTCTGCTTATGTTTCGAAAGCTAATATAAGTGCGTAATAAACAAGTAAGTGACTTGTCTCGCGTGGCAAGCCTATTCGTGCTCAGGCCTTATCGTGGTCCTCAGGTTCGTCGTTCATTCAGATAAATGCGACACCAGATAACGGAGTCGTAACCTCTCGAACACATATCTTATATAGGAGTAAAGACCTTCCGATAACAGCATCAATAGTTAACACTAGTATATTAAGCCCGGTCTTGCCTGCAACATGCGACCTCAAACTTTTGTTCTTTAATTTACTTTATACGCTTGTAATTCACGAGGGGATGTTTCCATCGAAGGAAATTATACCCCTCGCTGTGTAGGAAATTAAAAATCTAAATGAAATTGCTACTATGAATTACTTTGGGAGTTTAGATTAGAATCGGGTACAACGCAGCTGTTCGTGGGTGGGTGCTATATCTAAGTAATGCCATTGTTCTAGCTTATATGTAAAGTTAAGTTTGTAATCCGCCAATATTTTAATAAGTAATTATAATGAAATGTGTTGAATGTTGATTCAACTCTGAGCGGGCAGGCGTTGTGACAAAACTCTACTGTCTAATAACTAACTCTGGCTTTCTAAAACGTTAACTTCGACAACAGGTTGAAAATATTACTGGCTCAGTCTGGCACTAATCTAATGACAAAGACAGCAATACATTTAATCTGTTATCAAGGTTAAAACAATGGTTCCAGAAAACCGCAGTATTTATTGGATTAGCGTCGTGGCCTGCTTGTTCGAGTTTGAAGCCTTGAAATCTGAGTAGTTGTAAGCTTGTATAATCGGCTTGTGAAATTACAAATATGTTGATATTATTATGAATTTGTTAACAAAATTATGTATATAAATAGCGGTAAATATAGACATATATAATTGTATATACATTGTTAGCCCTCTGATGTAATGTAGGAATACTTGCCTTTCATATATTTATATTAAGTTTTTGACTGATTGATTTAAATGATCTACATGTTATATTACTTGCATACTTTTTATATCCCCCGTGCGTTTGTAAGTTAAAGCAAATGTTACGTTTCCACGTCATGTTGAGGTACAACAAACAATAGTCAAGTACGTATAAGATGAATAAGTGTAGACGTAATGTATTGTAAGTCGTTTACGAGATGCTATGAGTCACCTATTTATTTGCAGCATATATTTTATTTGTACAACGATTTTAACCTTAGCTCTTAACGCATTTCCTATTGAATCTGTATCACCGATCCGTCTGTGTATAGGGTAATGTAGATATAGGTGTATAGCGCCGGAACCGACCGGCGTTTTTGTAATCATGTCATATGCGCGTTTGTTGTACGATTGAATTTTAAATGTTACGATGTACGGTATGTCAATCATTAAATATAATGAAATTATAAATCATTGCTGTGGTTTTATTTACATTCTGATACTAGTAAACATAAACATGTCGATTTTGAAGACTGTTAAGTATTTGTAGGGTCACCGACACCTTTTTACGCATTCCGATTATTTATAACGGGTGGTAGAGGTGGCTCGCTAGAAAGCTACGTGGTTCGGGTTTTACACGACATGGCATTGCCCCAGAATAACGCGAGTTGAGATTTCCTCGTATCACCGCGGCGAGTATTTCGGAATCGGAAATAAGGATTCTGGGAATCGGACGGCCTCAGCGCGCAGTACGACGCGGACTCGCTTCTTCACTTCTTGCGAGTGCGCAGTGCTCACGGCTTGTGGGTGCTTCATAAATTGCCCCGAGTCAGAGCGCGCGCCGCGGGAAGTTTCGCATTCTTTACATTATTAGGAAGTCTTTACATTATTTATACATACAATTCTTGCAAAATTATGAGATGACAGGTTTATTTTTGCAGATAGTGATGTCGATTATTTAAGCATTAATCTAAGTAGGTACCTAGGTAATCTAAATTATGGCAGTTCTTATTCTGTTAAGTTTAAAATCCAAATTAGTAGGTATATAACACTTTCGAATGGCAGCAATACAAATAGACATTTCTATTCAATTGTGGGTATATTTTTATTACGTTATTTTTTCATGCGCCAAATGCAAGGTGAGTGACTTACTTCAAAATTATAATTTTTAAGTGATTTTGGTTAAAATGCAAATAATTATTGTGAATTATGAATAATTTGATAATAATACATTTTGATTCCAAAAATGTATTACGGATTATCAGCGGTAAAAACCCTCTGTTGAAAAAATTGATGCTCTGAAATGCTCTACTGTTTACTCGCCAATAACTTACAGTAAAGTACTAGTTTTACTTTGTAAGGATATTTTTATAATGTGCTAGGTTATAATTTTATTATGTACGTGTGTGTTACAGCTTGGTTTATGGCCCTAAAGCTATGTGTATGCCCTAAGGCTCACTTTACGAGGAAGTGTGTTGAAAACATATAATTAATATAATGCATAAACATACAGTTAGGTAAGTACATAAACATAAATGAACTGTTTTTAAATACCAGCGTTTAATACATTATTTTCCTTTTATCTTTGGAATGACATTAAAAATCATGTGTGAAGACTTTAAAAAGTTTTTAGTATTAAATTTACTTCTAAATCGAGTATATTTGGTGCTAAAATGTTAAAAATGTAATTGTAAGTATGTTTGTTACTACAGTCCTTCATATCTAATCTAGGAGATACCGTTTGACAGTTTAGACATTGTAAAATAGGGATGGGGTTGAAAAAATCGGGTACTACAATATCCGATTCTTATGAGATATCGATATCATTTCGTATAATCACTAATTGATTACCTACAGTTTTACGAATTTATATACATCACGCTGTGCAGGCGGGTTTGGTCTAAGTAGTACCTATACATAAACTTGATTAGTTGGTGCAGGTATTTAAACAGAACGGCGACGCCGGGACGAGGATATTGAGAAGCAGCTGTACGAGGCCTACCGCGGGAAGGTCATTGCCCTGCTGCTGGCTATCAGCAATTCCAAGTGTCAGGCGAGGGCTGAGCTCCTTGAAACACTCAGTCACGACCCGTGGGCGTATACGGATAAGACGGTCAGGGGGAAGATGCGTGCTTGGGCGCCCCCACTTACTGAGACTCGAACCTTCGTTGCTGGAAGAGGTGGTAGCAGCTTTGTTTCCGAACAGAGCAGTGTACCAGCCCCCAGCGATGGCCCCTCTACCGGAGGGAGGTGGTGAACAGAGGGAACAGGATGTCGAGATACCCCCTGCGTCGCAGGGAGAGCTAGGCGCGGCCATGCTGAGGGTGAGGGCCAATAAAGCCCCTGGCCCAGATGGCATTCCTGGGCGCGCCTTGGTCATCGCTCTCGGAACCCTCGGAGCGCCTACTCGACGCCTGTTTGGAGACGGGACGATTTCCGTCTCAGTGGAAGACGGGCAGGCTCGTCCTCCTGAGAAAGGACGGGCGTCTGGCTTCGCTTACCGCCTGATCGTTATGCTCGACGAGGCTGGCAAGTTTTTGAGCGGGTCATCGCCCGTCGGCTTACGAAACACCTCGGACAGGTTGGGCCCAACTTGTCCGATCAAAAGTTTGGCTTTCGGGCGGATCGCTCGACTATCGACGCAGTCGAACGTGTCAAGACCCTCTCGACCGAGGCGACAGACCACGGCGGGGTGATGCTGGCGGTGTCACTTGATATCGCTAATGCATTTAACTCCATGCCGTGGAAGTGTGTCGGGGAGGCGCTGAAGTACCATGAAGTGCCTCCTTACCTCTGTCGGATCGTTGGAGCCTACCTCTCCGAGAGATACATCTCGTACTCTGCGCGCAGAGTTAGAGAGCAGCGGCGGGAAATGTCGTGTGGTGTCCCACAAGGATCGGTCCTCGGGCCGCTCTTGTGGAACATCGGGTACGACTGGGTGTTGCGGGGCAATCTCAATCCGGGCGCCCACGTGATCTGCTACGCAGATGACACGTTGGTGACTGCCCGGGGCGAGACTTTTGAGGTGACTGCCCGTCTAACCACGGAAACGGTGGCACTGGTTGTCGGTAGGATAGAGTTATTAGGGCTCCGGGTCGCGCTTGATAAGTCGGAGGCTGTGTGTTTTCACGGCCCTCGCAGGGCGCCACCCCCTGTTCCTACATCTCTATCGGCGAGACCTGGATTGAGGTTGAATCCGCCTTTAAATATCTTGGGCTCTTCCTCGATAGCAGGGGAATTTCCGCGAGCACTTCACTCGCTTGTCCCCCCGGCTGATTGAGGTGGCTGCTGTCTTAAAGCGGCTGATGCCCAACATCGGGGGACCTAGAGGAAGCAGCCGCTGCCTGTATTTGGAGGTGGTGCGATCCATGGCCCTGTATGGGGCCCCCATCTGGGTAGATGCCCTGACGGAGTCAACCATCGCTCTGCTGAGGAGATCTCAGAGAGTGATGGCCATCGGGGTCATACGAGGGTACCGCACCACCTCCTACGACGCGGCGTGCGTATTGGCGGGGTCTCCCACCTGGGATTTGGAGGCCGAGGTCTACGCAAATATGTACGTGTGGCGCTCGCAGCACCGATCCGAGGAGAGAAGTGCAAGCGTGGCAAAACGGCGCTCGACAGTCCCTTATTGGGTGGTGGAGGGAGCGGTTGGACCAACCTAGGACTGGCTATTGGACTGTTGAGGTTGACCCGTCCTTCAGGACTGGCTGGACAATAAATATATAATTTAAAGAGTCTTACGACTCTTTAAATTACAATTACTACAGCAAAAACCAAAAAGGCACAAGACTACGTGATTTTGTAATGATGTCATAATTCCATGGTTTTATGGCGAATCAAATCAAATCAAATCATTTATTCTGTATGGGCCTGCGGGGGCACTTACAAATTGTCATATTACATTTATTTTTTCTTAACTCTATAACTGGATCGGAACGCGACCACGACTGAGAAGATACAGCAAGAAACTTAGCAGGCTTGTTTTTTAATATTTTTTGTATCGCCAATTTCTTAATGTATATAGAAAATGTTCATTTTTTCTTAGCTCAAGTGTGTTGCCTTATAAAAAAGACATACCTATACAAGGCATTAATAAGGCAAGACACGCTACGCTTTGAATTTGGTTATTGAAATTGTGTGAGCTACGCCTGTACAAAGTTGTTTCGTCTTGAAAAGAATGAAATGTCAAAAGGTATCCCTTAGATTTAAAGGACTAAAATCATGCAAAAAGGCTGAACGGATTTGGATGTTTGTAGTGAAGATGGTTTGTACCGAGATTAACATTAGAGCTACTTTTTATTTCTATATAACCGAGAGATCGCAAAAACATTGTTCCACGCAGAAGAGTCGCGCGTTTAAAATTATATTTTGCATTTCATCACAATTTTAGCATGAGGATACCATACACGGCCCCAATGAAGTTCTAAATAACTTCCTTGGTGTTCCCTGGGTCTTAAACCAACAATCAACAAAATTATTGGCGAAAAATGATCTAGCAACAACGGTCATTGATATTAATATTAATAATATTTTTTTATAATAATCTATAATTTTTTGGTGAATAAATATTATTAATATTCTTTATTCAAAAAAATTCACGGATTTCATCCGGTCCTTTACAATGGCATAAGTGGGGCTGTAGCCAACACTTAGAGGCCTGTTTGGTATAAAAATACAAAGTGGTAAAAAAAACAGAAACTTTTGGATGGATGGTAACATGGTAATCTATTACCTATAAAAATGGGTCAAATGGCAAGGCTATTGATATGATTTTATTAGTGAGTTGTTAGATAGTAAGCTATGGAAGAGACTACGGCACCTGCTAATTTCAGTTTCATTTAAATTTTTTTGGGCAGGTGGTGACTTGCCACCCACTAAACGGTAAACCCATAAAGGTCATCATGAATGGTGACAGAAGGGCCAAAGTTTGTGTGGATGGCTAAAGAGTGTCGAGAGGTGTGTTGCGGTTTCAGAGAGTGCTACTACCGGCGTTATGCCCTTTAACACTTTCACCCTTGGAGCTTTTTGTTACTTGCTCTTACGTCTTCACCCCCAGAAGGCCAATAAGGGCAAGCCGGGGGTGAGGGGTCTCATTTAGCCCCAGGGAGAATTAGGGTCCACGGTGTCACCACTCACCGACGGCTCGCCACAAAGCCGTGTGGTGTTATTATCTCGAGTTATGACGTAACTCATACACATAATAGCACACTAAAGTAACTGTAACTTGACTCCGACTACTTTAATAAAAGTCCTAATGTTACTTTATATATTAGCTTTTAAATTTACCTACTTAAGAAATGGAAAATGTACAAACATGCGAATCTACATAGAAATGAATACTACAACTTAAATGGCACACATTATGGCTGCCATTACTAGAGTAGTAAGAGAATATCGATGAATTGATACCGATAATATTAATCTAAGACTGCGGCAGGTATATCAGAAGTAACTAAATATTAAAAGTACTAGTAATGTGGCGTAGAATAATTTCCTGTATGTTACCTGGCACGAGGAATCAAATAAAAACACTAATTATACCAGTAACTAATTTAAGGACCTATAGTGTTACCGATTATGAAAAATTGTTCCATTCACTCCATGTACTCGGAAAAGGGATTTTATGACTTATATTTCTACATTCTACGTTCCCAAAAAAAATGGAAGTTCGGTTCTTCGAGCCGTCGCAAATTTGAAATAACAACACTTGTTTCTGTATATTTTGTTTATTGACTATCTACATTAAATTATCACCTTATCTATCATTTATACTATCAATAACAACACAGACGTTCTAATTAGATAAAGTCTGATTAATCTATGGTCTAAGTAACATATCGAGGAAACAGAGTTGCCATGTAAAATGAAGTATTGTATAGAAACCGCTCTTTCAAAGTTAAATTAACAGACAAACCACTCCTTATTTCGAGGGTTTATATTTTTGTCCACCCAAAATCTTTATCGATTTATTCTTCATTGCTTTATACCTTACAAATCTATAAATCCAAAAAAAAAACGATAAAAATAAATTAAATACCTAAAAGATCGGAGATAAACGAACTAAAGTCATGTCAAACTCATCAAAAATATTTTTTTCGTAGCAGCTTCCATTAGAAATTTTAGTAGAGAAAGCAGTAAGTAACTCATAACTTTACTGTAATAATTAGATATTCTAACTCCAAAATTAATCTCATTGGATCGATAATTTATTTTGCTTGGAGTACCTATACTAAAATAAACCACTATTTAATAATGCAAACAATACGAAATGCACCTACATAAACAAATAGCGACCAAATTTAAAAAAAATATAATTATTTACATACTAAACAAAAACTACCAAGTGTCATTAATGCAATTTGGCAGTAAATCTGAATTATTGAATGCACTTGTAAGAAAATTGGTGATAAACCTATAAAAAGTTGACTCGAGGTTTATTTCTGTTATTTCTGGCACCACACAGCGACTGGAAACTACATGAAGGCATGTTGTAATTGTGTTTTTCGAACTTGCACCCTGAAAATAATAGAAAAAAGTGGTAACAAACTAATTATTTTATTAATTTTAACAAACGTAAAATATATTTGACAGCTATAACATAGAGCCGAATGTGGCACATAAAATGGCAATAGTGGCACCGAAGCCAAGTATGCGTAATGAGAAATGGGGTGCCTCTACAGTGCTCAATCCCTCTGCGACTTGAGACTCGCATATATTTACTAATCTGTGGTGTCGCAACTTACGGCCCGTCCCAATAATCTATCTATCGCCGGTTTACCTTACTAGAGTTAGATATTTGAGACTAGAAGGAAAACTGTGGATAGATAGATTATTGGGATCCCCCATAAGCCAGTGTCTTGTTTGTAACATACAAGCACACACACAGAAACAAGGGAGATATGAAAAGGGGCGGGCTGGTGTAGCAGCAATATGCCCAAAAACAGAAGACATTACTCGCGGAATACGGCGGCCGCTGCTTGCTACACCAAATTTCGTACCACTTAGCGCGCGGATTGGCATGGCATCTCTTTAGATCTCTATGGTTACAAGCTATAGTTACAAGCACGAAGCTGTTTTATCTTCGTGGTTACAAGATTTTGTGCCCGGTGGTTATGTATAAGATACAGTCCCACCATCTTATCTGTTCAGGTGACAGCGTCGCTAGTGTAGAATTTTGGTATTGCAACCTAAGAAATTCACCAAGAAAAAAGAGAAACAAAACATAGGGCAGTCTTTCAAGCCACTCATTAATTTGCAAATTCTACAAAGAATCCTACTAATATTATAAACGCCAAAGTTAGTTGGTATGTACACTGTAGTTCCAATTTTGCCCACCTGAACAGATAAGTTGGTGGCACTATAGATGGATTGGTACCCCAGAGGATTTTTATACGGCTACTCTGTGGTATGCTGACCACAGAGTGCTTTATTTATACTATAAAACTTCGTAGTCTGTGGACTGCTTAAACAGGTCCGGTGGACTTTTTTGTTGTGTGTGCTGGCTGTGACCTGTGTTGTTTGGTCTGTGGTTGTTGTTGTTTTGTGTTGTGTTGATATTTTGTACGACTTACGTTTTATTAGAAAATTTAGTCTTCTGTGAAATTATGAGATGAGATTTATAAGATTTAAGCATGGCTGCAGCATTCCAGCAACAAATATTTGCACTTGATGCCCGCTTCAACGCGTATAGGGCACCGAATAATCCGAACTTTAGTAAGTATGAAAACCAGCTGTTACCTACCTGTTATATACCTGCGGGTAGGGCTCCTTATAATATTATATTATCTTTGGGATCCTTAGTGAGTAATATAGAGTCTGCTTAGCAAAATAAGGAATGCCTGTAATATATTTATTTTTTGTCTTACTCCTTTGCTGCATAAAGAATAAATAAAGTAGAAGCCTGGTATGCACCTATAAATTAGTTGCTGTGGTGCCGGATTGTTGGTGACAGCGTTGTTTCAAAATTCTAAAAGATATCACAATATTATGTGGCATGGAACCTTTCCCCCTAAAACAGTTTATTTCTTCATCCATGCAATACTGCTATATCAAATTATCTTCAACAATACATAACATTAAAAGTATTTAATTTTAGTTTGTAATGTGATTGCAATTAAATATGGTTGCTTTAACTTAGTGTTTTATTATAGAAACTCTCTACATACGCCGGCGCAGTCAACTTCTGAGAGAAAATGCAAAGTTTAAGGTATGAAACAAGGCATTCAAATAAATATTTTTACGGTTTCCGTGTGTTTATACACCAGTAGTGCTGTAAAATAGATAGCCCGGTGATCCTCTTAGCAGCGGAGCTTGCCGGGTGCGTATGTTTTGCCTGTAATCACTGTTTTTAATAGCTATATCTAAGATCAGTAAAATAGACACAAATGTTAAACGCATTAACTAATATTTAATATATTTTCGGCTACTTACGTAACATTAAATAAATCATATCTATAACGGCCATGTGAGTATTGTACTTAGTTATAAATAACAGCTTTTCGACTGACACCTCATAACTACAACTTATATAGACCTTACATAGCCTGTGTAGAGCTAATGGGACTTTAATAATAATAATAATAAAAAACTAAAAATAAAAAAAAATAATAATAATATGAATAATAAAAATAAACCCGCAGTTGCGGCCTTGTGGCGAGCCGTCGTTGAGTAGCGACACCGTAGACCCTGATTCTCCCTGGGGCTAATTGAGACCCCTGACCCCCGGCTTGCCTCAATTGGCCGTCCGGGGTTGGAGATGCAAGAGCAAGTAACAAAAAGCTCCAAGGGTGGAAGTGTTAAAGGGCATAACGCCGGTAGTAGCGCTCTAGTGAAACCGCAGCACACCTCTCGACACCCTTTAGCCATCCACACCAACATTGCCCCTTTTGTCACCACTCATGGTGGCCTTTATGGGGGGCCCGTTTAGTAGATGGCAAGTCACCACCTGCCTAAATATTTTAACATGAGACTAAAATTGGCAGGTGCCGTAGTCTCTTCCATAGCCCACTATCTTCCTTATCACTAATAATTTCATATCAATAGCCTGGCCATTTTACCCATATTTGTAATAGTTATAAGTACCATGTTACCCTTCATCCAACATTTTTTCTGTTTTTACTGTATTTGTATACCAAACAGGCCTCTAAGTGCTGGCTACAGCCCCACTTATGCCTTTGTAAAGGAACGGATGAAATCTGAGATTTTGTTTTGAATAAAAGAAATAATAATAATTGTTTATTAAATAATAAATGTAACATCACAGTATAGATAAAGGCATTACAACATTCCGTCATAGATAACATGTATTTGTTATTGTAAATCGTACATTAAATTACAAAATTTCAATAAATGAATTAATGAATTAATAATTAATATTAAATTAATTATTAATAAATATGCAATTCAGGTAACTTAAACAAAGTGTCATATTAAATGTATGTGTGTATATTAAAAGTATCTATCACATGCTTATCACATGTTCTCAGACAAAAAAGGTACCTATATCATAAATCAGAATTGTGTATGTTTATATTGGTATGTTACAGCTGCTTGTGCATTTTGCGCTTGAGTTTGCATTTCTAAACACATTTTACTCATATCATATATCTATTAATAGAAAGATACTACCTACTATAATTATTTCTTTTTCTTTCTAGGATATAGAAACTATAAAAAAGTACATAAATATAAGAAGCCAGTTGCTACAGCGGCGGTATGGAGTCCAGGATAATATCTCAATTAGTTCCTCTTCATCCAGGGCTAGGTCCAGCAGTAAGGTATGCTTAACATAACACATTTTAACCAATTTCCATAAAAACAAGAGGTCTACACGTATCTTTTTTATAATATTTACCACACCTTTCATTGAATCTTTATATTTTGGTATAATTTTTTGTTTGTTGGATAGGTTATTGCTCCTTAAATTTCATTAAAGCTGAATGATTTATTTGAGGTATGCTTAATATTATGAAAAAGTGTGTGGGCTGTCGAGACTATAGACATTCTCTAATTTAGTAATGCAATTCGTGTTTTTTAAATAATTTAGTATTTGTATGTTTGTTATATTTACACATTAATTTATAAATATCATCGAATTAATTATATATTTTTTTATGAACCGTGTGACATGTACACAAACACTAACGTCCTTATTAATAAACTTGTAATAAGCCCGGAGTAGTTAAAACATCTATCTGTAAATTTTTCGCTTGCAGTAAATGTCACGCGTGAAAGCAAGACAAAGCATGTTACGCCTAATCTATGTTTACGCAACGTTTATTAATAAAGGCCTAAATGTTAAGTGAAGCTTACCGCAATATATCAGTGAAAACCACATCTAAAGGCCGATTCACACTTATCAGTGAAGCCACAATTCCGACACAGTACCGGCACAGTGCGAAATATTATTTCATACATTCTCTATGAACGCATCCCCACTTGTCAGTGCCAGTGACGACACAGTGCTCTCAGTGTCAGTGCCGACACCGGCAATCACGGATGTATTCGTTGACGACGATATTTTTTTGTCGGATCACGGACGCCGCGGTATCAATAACAAAATGGAGGACGAGCTATTGATCTTTTTTTTCTTGATGCTGCTCTTCTTCTTCTTCGTCTAAAGCAATAGCTATCATCGCTAGCTCCGCAGTATTGAATAGAGCCATAGCAACAATCACGATACTTGACGACGGACACGTTTTCACTGAAGCTCCGTGAACTGAGTACTGACATGTCTGAATTGAATCACTGACGCAACACTGTAGCACTGATACCGAACTGAGCGAACACGTTGACGGAACTGTGGCTTCACTGCTATGTGTGAATCGACCTTTAATCGGTTAATCCGTTTCTGAGATGAGCGTGCACAAACGCACAGACAAACACACGTAATTATAACTAATTTTTTTTTCATTCTATTGTCGTTTATAAAAATATGTTATATAATATGTTTTCTCATATATCTTAGACGTACAGATTTATCCGTTACATTTTATTATATGTGTAGAATAGATATACGAGGGTCATTTGAAAAGTTCTTAGCCTAACATGGTTAAAGTTATTGGTTTTTTTTATCTACTACCCTCATTTTGTAGTTACATTATTTAGCAACAAGTATGCACAGTTTAGTTTATTCACAGTAACTCATTGTTCGTTTACACGTGATACCGTAAGTCAAGTCAGAGCTATTTTTGAAAATGGATAAAATTGAACATCGTGCAGTGATAAAATACCTGAATTTGAAAGGTTTAACTCCAAAAGCTATACATGAAGACATGTCTGCTACTTTGGGTGAGTCCGCTCCTTCGTATGCGACTGTCAAAAACTGGGTGGCAGAGTTTAGACGTGGTCGTGAGACAACGAAAAAATCAAATCAAAACAAAGAAAAAATCTGTGATTTTATTTTATCTGATCGAAGATTGACTGTCGAGGAGATAGCTAAGACTGTAGGCATTTCATCTGAGCGAACACATCATATAATTACTACTGAACTTTGATTCTCTAAGGTGTCTGCGCGGTGGGTACCGCGACTGCTTTCAGTGGAACAAAAACGCAACCGACTCACAACTTCTCGCGACTGTTTAGAGTTATATGAAGCTGACCCAATAGAATTTGTTTTTTGGGATGCAAAGAGTATAATTCTCGCTGATTATTTAAAAAAGTGTGAAACACTCCGATTACTATTGCAACCTGTTGCGTCGTTTGAGAGAAGAAATCAAAGAAAAATGTCCAGGTTTATTGAGAAGAAAAGTCTTGTTTCATCAGGACAATGCGCGCGTTCACACCCCTGTGCAATCCATGGCAGAAATCCATCAATGTGGCTTCGAATTGTTACCTCATCCCCCATATTCACCGGATTTAGCACCGTCCAACTTTTACCTATTCCCAAAGCTGAAAAAATTTCTAGGTGGTAAACATTTTTTTACAAATGAAGAGGTCATAGCTGCCGTGGACGCTTATTTTGAGGAGTTAGACGAAGATTTTTTTTAAAACGGGTATCGAAGCCTTACCGGGTCGATGGAAAAAGTGGTTTGAGCTCGGAGGAGAGTATGTTGAAAAATAAAAATAAACTCAAAATCGTGTGGTTTCATTAAGTATGTTAGGCTAAGAACTTTTCAAATGACCCTCGTACGTTTGGTTTTTAACCTGTGGCAATACGTCCCACACCCCGCGTCCCGCGCTAACCGTTTTTGTGTTATATTCATAATTTCATACTGTAGCTCATTTTCATAGATGCCTATACTGTCAATAGATACAGTAGGAATTAAAATAGCTTTGTATTAGGCATGTATATCATACAGCGTCGGTTTCAAGTAAGTTCGCTTGTTTAAACATTTTAGATAGTGAAACATGTTTTTATATATTGTTATTGTGAAATGTATGAATAGTACTGTTATTATAATACACATTCCAGGCCAGCATTGCTGTAGAAGACGGTCCTTGCAACACAAACACTAAGAGAAAGAATGATATGACTATATCAGAGAATTATGCTTTCACTGGAGTACACCACATTTTTGATCAGGTAATGAACATATAACTGTGTTGCAGCCCAGCACAGTTCTAATTGTTATTTTGAATTAGCTATATATAATAGAAGAATTACCTATAGACACAGGATTCGCGCGCAAAATGTAAGCCATATAAATGGCTTCATACGACGCCCGCGCGGTCAGACCTCGGTAAAAAACAAAATGGTGATTTGTGCGTTGAAATTGTGCCACCACACTTCAGAAAAGCAGCATAAGAGTTCTGGTGTGACATTTCACAGCTAAGCCATTGATTTTAATGCTTGAATCGTCTAAAATACAAAAAATAGTGAATACAACTTTCCCACTCTTAGTTCGGAACGGAATGTTGCCAGCTGTGTATTAAATCATTCCAGTTTTAAAACGTTGCTTAGATATTACTATACGACTACATAAAAAAGGAAGTTGTTTCCAGGGCTATATATATATTATACAATATTTGTATGTATTTGTATGAGTGAGTTTCTTTATTTCACCGTATTTCGAAATCGCTTTGACCGTTTTCTATGTATATGGTATCGTTAGAATCCTTACATTATCGCGCTAACATACGATAAGATAAATAATAAAAACGTTAAAAACCAAAATCATTAATAACAATCAAAATTTTGATTGCTACAAACAACAATCAAAACTAGATTCAAAATTTCAATCCCCTCGCTGGAGTCCCCGTTACGCTCAGGCCGTTTGTCCACCGCAACCGTCACCGAGAACGAGATTATTTCTGGCCGAGATCACGTTGACGTGACAGCACTCGTTTGTCCACCGCCACCGGGACGATCTCACGTTTAAACGTGTTTTGTATCGCCGCCACTTCGGCCCGTCACAATCCCGGGCCGAGTTCTAGCGGTAGAGCCGAGCTAGCGATATTTCGGCGGACGAGATGACGGCGCTCGGGTGACGAGCGTGCGGTGGACACACGGCCATAGTAAATGTACGTATCGCTAAATCGGCGCCGTCATCTCGTTGTCGTTGACGTCCCGGAGACGGTGGCGGTGGACAAACGGCCTCAGGGTTCAATATACCGCCCGTGACGTAAGACACTGCATTACTCCCTCGGTGCATAATCTACTATTTAAGCGCTCTCAGTGGAGCTTTACTTGGCGATCATAACCGATGAACAACCATGATGATGAACAATGTTAAGCAACGCTTGCTGCGGTCAGGAGTAGGATGGATGTGTGCTAGTGGCATTGTTCAACTCCGTTCCGTGCTTCGGTGGGCACGTTAAGCCGTTGGTCCCGGTTCTTTTAGAACATAGAATGGCGCGTCATAACCATGTCCGAGCAACGAAATACCGTGTGTTCTAAATTGATCTTAATAATTGATTCCCATGAATTTTGTATGAAATTTGAATGGAATAGGAAGCCGCCCGTGCTATATCCGCGCTCGACGCCATTTATGTGAGGCCTGTGCCTTAGGCCAACAGTCGTTAGGCTGTGTCGAAGGCCCGAAAACTTCGACATGGGTTAGCCACTAGCCTATACAGCAAGCTGCACTGCGCCCGCGTGGTGGATTATGGCCCAACTCCTCCCTCTGAGAGGAAGGCTCGAGTTCCAGCAGTGGGAACCCAATGGGCTGATTATGTAATGTAAATTATTTTTCACTCTTTACTCGTAAAGTAGCTTTTCTACAGACTTCCAAAAAAAGGATGAGTTACTCAATTCGACTGTTTTTTTACTCGTATGTGTTATTACCTCATAACTTTCGACTGGGTAAACCGATTCTCAAAATTCTTTTTCATTTGAAAACTGGCGCTTCCCGTGTGATTTAAATTTCATCAAATTCGTTCTAGTAGTTTTTGAGATGCATTCCAATAACTGAATAGAATGGAAGTCGGTATTAAATTTTTCAAATTGTACTTGTTGCTTTTTATTTTAAACTATTTGTGTGGTGTGTTTTAATAGAAAGCGTAGTAAATAGCAGATTTTTAATTTGAGCAAAATTTTGTAGCCCTTTTCTATTCCTCGCAAGAGCTTATGAACCGTGCGAACATAGGGATTAATTACACTAGTAGATGGTGCAAATTAGCTCACATGTACCGTAATGCACCATTACTCCACAGCACACAGAACAAGTGAGCGTGGTGAAGTTTGCAAACAACGACCGCTCCAAGTTGTGTTGTGCGTCGGACGACGGCACGGTGTCCATCTGTGACGTCACGGCGACCCCCCCACGGGTCAGTTTCATCATCGAAGCTCACACAAAGGCTGTCACTGGTATGTTATATATTTATTTATAATCACCAACATAATGTACACCATAACAATTCAGAGTACTAATACATTTATATCCACACAGATCTAAATGCAATCATAATTATTGCTCCTTTTGTCTATACCTAAGCATAAGACCACTGTATTTAAAAGTTGTTTTAAATACAGAGCGGCGAAAATTTGGAATAATCTTCCGCCTCCTATGAGGGCAAAGATTAGTTTCGAACTTTTTAAAATAAAATATAAATGTATGCTGACTGTCGTGCTAAAAAAACATTTGAAACAACTTTTAAAATACAAATTTGACCTCAATTCCTTACACACACATACACGCACACACACACACACACACACACACACACACACACACACACACACACACACACACACACACACACACACACACACACACACACACACACTCCGACAAAGTAATCTAGGATCAACTTTATATAATTAGGATGTAGTTACTGAAGTTTTGTGTGAATAAGACCCGCTTTATTGCTTACATGTCCAATAAGCTTGACAAACATCTCAGCTCAAGCAATGGGGTATGCTGAAAACCAGCTCTGCGTAGACCTAGTTCACGCAGAAAAACGCTGAGCCTACCCCAATTGCCATAATCATCAAAAGTAAATTTTAAGTAGGTATTATTAATAATTTTAATTTAGTTTCTATACATTATTCTATCTTATACCTTGGCAAATGTTAAAACTTTTGTAATATTTTTATGATTTTGGCAATAAAAATCTATTTTATTTTATTTTATTTTTATTTTTATTATAGGTGATGACTGCATGCAATAAATATAACAGTTCAATTCTAAAATCCTAGTTAAATACAATCAGTGAAATTGGTTTCTTTCGAAATTCTACATAAAAATATGTGACCTTATTAATTTAAACTATTGTAATTGCAGTAATATATGTTAAAAACTAAAAGCAGAAATATAATACTATTTTGCATTACTAAATTTTGAAAGGTGTTGATAATGTAGGTTTGAAAAGTTTGCACAATAATAACAGATAGAAAATTGTAAGATAGATAGATAGATAGATAACACTTTATTGAGACACCACATTTATGACTTAATATTAGACAACAAAATAAAAAACCAATGCCTAAAACTAGGTGCAACAATGGGCGGTCTTATCGCTCAGAGCGATCTCTTCCAGACAAGATAGGGTTATAAGAATAATTATATTGCCATTTATTGCAATCAACAGCGTAATATATTTACTATTATAATTACAATACTTTATAAATAAAAAAGGCCAAAAGTGATTACAAAGAAAACATGAATAATTATAATTTTACTTATTCCAAAACCATGTACGTGTGGCACACGGTAATCAATAATTATGCGGATGTTCAAAACTATACTACCCCATGTAACCTATTAGGAGACTAGTTTGCTACAATCTATTATTTTAAATGAGTAATGAAAAATGAGGTTTTTGCCAAAAAAATACTGGTTGTCTGTAAAGTCGGTTTACGGACGATAATTTTACGTGATAACGTTATAAGACAAGCCGATCGTCCCTCTCTATCGCTTGTTCCGCGCTCTCGCTTGCACGCTCGGCTCAGGCGGAACGTGACAATGAGTCATACTTTTTCGTGCGTGCAGCCGGCATTCATCGATTTGTAAGAAGTTAAGCATAATATAGTTGCAGCTTGAAGTTTTATATTAGTACAGGGGGTGCTTCCACTAACTTAATTGCAATCGAACCGTAGCTGGACGGTGACTTTTAATACGTTTTCTTATTCTGCTATAGAAAACAGTCCAGCTGCAGTTACGTTTCTGTTGACGTCGCGATCGATCAAAACCTTATATTCTGTTATATCTATAGATCATGAAGCGACGCTAAATCATATTCATCTAAAGTCGTTTTTAATGTGTTTTTAATATTGTAGTAGTGTTTAAGATGGAGTTACGTTCCAACTTGTGTATAGAAATTGTAGAATAACTTTTGGGTGGTGAATGATCGAACGACAACTAGAGTGGAACTGCAGTTGCAGCGGAATAGATTGTTGAACGTTGTGAAATAGTAGAATCAGCCCCCAGTTCGAGACACGCTGCAAAAAATATACATAATATGTGCTACTTGTAAATGTTAAACACTAGAACTACTCGGACGACGAAACTTGCCAACCCTAGGACAGACTCCGGTTATATAACTAAGCTTTTACAATTATACTATTCATGTTAAAAAGGTTTTACGTAATAATAAACTAGTCTAACAAAACATTATATTTTATATGTAAATGCATATTTTTAATTTTAGTGTTTTATTAACATTACAATATCCACATAATGGCTTACTTGTAGGTATAACAACATTTTCAATATGAAACAAAGGAAATAATAACAATTTGCTTATCTGGTTTTGTAGTACTAACCATCATATTAAATAAAAGTTAAAAATTATTAGTAAGTTTAGTCAAAACGTTATCGATTTATTAAATTCAAATTTAAATTCTTTTAAATTCAAATTGCAGTCAAATGCCTGCTTTCGTGTTTCTAGTGTTAATAAAGAAATCTTAGCTCCAGTTTGGAACGTATGTCAAAGTTTGATTACTGAACAGACGGAATACTGACCGCTGATTGGTTACATATCGCGTCATAGATTACAATTAACCAATGAGCGTTTAGTATTTTGTTGGTCAACTAATCAAGGCTTTGACAAATGTTCTAGAAACTAGGGATTTATTGATGGGCATGTGTGTTGATGTGGTGCAGTGGGCATTTTTTTACGGGATAGTTTGGGCAAATGAGCAGGCGGCTCACCTGATAAGTTATACCGTCGCCCACGGACATCTGCAATACTAGAGGTCTCGAGGATGCGTTGCCGACCTTTGAGGAAGGAATAGAAGCGGTGAGGGTGGAGAGAGGATGGAGGAAGGGGTGGCCTCAGGAACCTCCCACAAACTGACTGAAACGCAATAGCAAGTTATACAGGGTGTTTGGTAGAGGGACCGACAAACCAAATGAGCGTGTTCGGGGGCCCACTTGGAGAATACAAGTTGGCCAAAAAAATCCCCGACCCCCCAATATGATTAACTTTTTTTTTGTGATTTTTCCCTTTTTCTCCGAAATTGTACCTATATACCACCATAACATTTGTAAAATCTGTTTTAGACCGGATGTTTTTAGTTGAATTTGGTCTCTAATACACCTTCATGCCACGCAAAGCAAAATTGGTACAATATTGGAGAAAACGATTCACAAAAAAAGTTTAAAAAAATTGGGGTGTCGGGGATTTTTTTTTTTTGCCAACTTGTATTCTCCAAGTGGGCCCCCGAACACGCTCATTTGGTTTGGCGGTCCCTCTACCAAACACCCTGTATTACTTCACGTCGGTGTTATGTGGGAGTGTGGTACTTCGTGTACGTGCCGGCCGATTTGGCTGTAACCATAGAGTATACATAAACGATAGAGATAAACGCGCCTTAGTAAGGATGAACCGAAAGCACAAGTGTGAACAGCACAGTCGCTCAACAATACGAGTAATATTGAGATGTGATGGTGAAATGTGCGGCGTCAGGGTGTAGAAACGATACCTGAAAGCAAAATAAAAGGTATTGTTACTTATTTTCATCAGTAAGTTATAATCGTCTAATAAAGCGCTACAGAATAGTCGAAATGTATGTAACATTTGCTTTCGACCGGCACAAACGGGCCGGAGCGATACGCGCGCTCTATAGTTTATGTAAACTCTATGTCATTACCACCAACAGACTGCGACTGGTCCGCGTCCAACGAGCTGCTGGTGACGTGCGGCGCGGACGGCGCGCTCGCGCTGTGGCAGGTGGCGACGCGGGCGCGCCTGCGCACCGTGCGCTCGCATCTCAACGCGCCGCTGCTCTGCTGCGTGTTCCAACCCGCCAACAACAACATGGTCATTGTATCCTTTCACAACACAGATATCAAACATCATTTTTTATTATATTTACAACGACATCCATTTTCAGGTCTCGATGGAGGTCATACATTCTAATGTCCCTACACCATGGTGCATGCTTCTAGACTAAAGTATTGAAAAAAAATAGTTGTCTGTAAAGTCGGTTTACGGACAAAAAACATGAAATCGAACCAAACCCGTGTCATGTTCGTATATTATACATCGATATTTATAATTTAATAGTTAGTAATAAGATTTTTAAAACAATAACGCCTGATTAGAAAGACCAAACTTGTGGCCTAGTGGTCATGGCGTCCGTCATAGATTGTCGGAAGGCGCGAGTTCGGGCACACTTAATAGTTAATTATTAAAAAGGTGTCTAACTTTACATTATCGACGGAGGTGCTGACCGTTACAGCCATTTGATAGCTTGAAATTTCTTCAACATTTGCACTAATTCGCATAAAGCTGCTCCGTTTAGGAACCCATAGCATTCATTACATGAATTTGACATATCTATGACAGCGCCGCTATATAACAAACAACTATTTGATTAATTATGGAAAGTAGTTAATTTATCTGCAAAAGAAACCTAAAGCCCTAATGCCTATATGTATATATTACCAAACGAAAAACATATGTAAAAATTTAGTACATATATGTTTTTACTGTCTCGTTAATTATTTTCATGTGTAATAGGAAAACATTGTTTCTAAAGTAAGCATTAGTTTAAAGATTCTTTATCCTGCCTTACGATTTTCAATTATTTACTTGTATTGTTGTAATATCTTTGTTACCATATAATATTTTTTCCTTAATATATATAATGTAGACCGGAAATGCTAGGGGAATGGTAGCAGTGCTCAACGTGTCGACAGGAATTTACCCTAGAGGTAAATATTTATATTATTCTCGCGCAAACTCTGCATTCTACGTACTTTAAATAACGCCGGGTTTGTTCTGCAGGAGGAAGCAGCATATTGGGAGGAAGGGTGATGTCAATAGCGTGCGAATCTAGCGGCAGAATGTTCTGGGCGGCTAATGACAAGGTATTAAAACTTTTTTACAACTTGTAACAAAAAGGTGTAGTAATACTAAAACCACACACGCAGAAGCTTGCATACAATTGGACCCTTCATCCTAACTACTGCATCCCAGGAAGTAGTAAAATTTGCGAGTTATCAGTAACCAAAGTTTATCTAATACTCAAACACAACCTTCAGAACGTAGACTAGGTAAACAAGGGACCTAAGCGGGCCTGGGCTGGGGTTAGCGCGGGTAAAAGGCACATGCCAGGAAGGAGGACGGTAGAGAGACTGAGGTGAATAGATAGGTGACGTGGGGATTGCAGAGGGCATTGGCCACAACGAACTCCAAGAATAAGCACGCCTAATAGGGCTGTGTGTTTATTATTTTCATAAACTGATATAAAACTACCCACAATTGAAAAGAATAATCATATTTTATAACTGTCATAAACTGATGTAAAACTACCCACAATTAAAAAGTAATCATATTTTATAATTGTCATAAACTGATGTAAAACTACCCACAATTGAAAAGAATTACCATATTTTATAACTGTCAAACTGATGTAAAACTACCCACAATTAAAAAGTAATCATATTTTATAATTGTCATAAACTGATGTAAAACTACCCACAATTGAAAAGAATTACCATATTTTATAACTGTCAAACTGATGTAAAACTACCCACAATTGAAAAGAATTACCATATTTTATAACTGTCAAACTGATGTAAAACTACCCACAATTGAAAAGAATTACCATATTTTATAACTGTCATAAACAGATGTAATACTAAACACAATTGAAAAGTATGATCATATGCTTTAAATGCTTAGAATGCTAATAAGTGTTATACGAATTTAGATTTTAGTATAAACAGAATAAGAACTACCATAGTTTAGAGAATTCTAGTTTAGTGTAATAATAATAATAATAACAATAAGCTCCAAGGGTGGAAGTGTTAAAGGGCATAACGCCGGTAGTAGCGCTCTAGTGAAACCGCAGCACACCTCTCGACACCCTTTAGCCATTCACACCAACGTTGCCCCTTTTGTCACCATTGATGGTGGCTTTTATGGGGGGCCCGTTTAGTGAGTGGCAAGTCACCACCTGCCTAAATATTTTAAGATGAGACTGAAATTGGCAGGTGCCGTAGTCTCGACCATAGCCCACTATCTCCCGTATCACCAATAAGTACATTTCAATAACCTTGCCATTTTACCCATTTTTGTAATAGATAACCTTTAACCTTCCATCCAAAATGTTTCTGTTTTTATACTACATTGTATTTTTATACCAAACAGGCCTCTAAGTGTTGGCTACAGCCCCACTTATGCCTTTGTAAAGGACCGGGTGAAACCCGTGAAATTGGTTGAATAAAAATAACAATAATAATAATCATTTATTCATGCATAAAAATGGTTACAGATAACAATATTACAATAATTAATAACATTGGTACCCACAAGCGAATCAATACCATTGCATTAATAGTGACATGAGGTAATTTTGGTGCTCCCAGGGCAAAGTACTTAGACCGTTCGGCCCCGAGTAAGTAGAACGTCATTGTGATAAATAAGCAATAAACGTGGGAAGAGCGGTGCGGTGGGGGCGGGAAGACTGCCCGGCGATCATTACGTGAGTGCCGGTACGCGCCTGCACAGCAATCGGGGTTGGCACGTCATGCGCTTCAAATCATATGTAAAAATTATTTTTATATGTCTTGTGATTGCTGTTGTGAATAACAACAATTAAGATCGATCGAAGATTTATTCGTAGATTGACATCCCTACGCGCGTCTCGCGACAAACCTGCGTCAATCAACGCTATAAAGTAGGGAAGATGTTCTACTTATAGATTTTTACTTACTTTGGCCAGGGTATGATCGTGAGCTACCGTCTGGAGGGTGCGGGCGCGCTGAGCAAGCTGCGGCGCTGCAATGTGGGGGGCGCAGTCACCTGCCTCAGCTGGAGCCCCTGGCTGGCGCGCCATCCTGCCCTGCTGGTCAGCGCCGCGCACAACGCCCTCTATCTCTTCAGGTGAACACATTACCATCGCTTACTACCTCAAACATCCGTCACTCAAAGGCAAGGAGTCATAGGCTTGGTATTACGTCACGTATATATGCTTGATACGGCGAAAGAAAAACAAAAAAAGTAGAGTTATCCGTTCAAGTGAAATGTTCGTGAACCTTAACCCACCCAAACAATCCAGCACGTCGTCGGAACTACTCGGACACAGTTTAATGTCAATCAAATTATAACACGGTTTATTCAGCCGTGTGATATTGGTCGTATCGCTTTCTCGCTTGCTCTCACTGCGTGTCACCTGGGATGATTTAGGCATAAGATGCAATACAAATAATAAGACGGCCATATTGCCGGCTACGGACAAACTAAAGTCGGTCGCAGCGTGATTGGTATGCCCGGCCCATCGCAGCGTAATTGGCATTGGGCTGTTTTCTAGCTTTACGAATGCTTCTATGTGTTTTTCCTTCGCAATGTTGATCATATTTTCCTTGAATTGATGACGTAATAGCAAGCCACTCCAAGCCAAGCCATCCGTCACTCATTCGAGTGACGGATGTTTTGAGTAGTATTTAACGATATAGGGGTAAGTCTTCGAAGAGACTTTGCATCTCTGCGTATTCTACCGTCTGTACAACGGCGATCGTTCGGAGGAACTGTTTGATCTGATGCCAACGTCTCCCTTTCGCCACCGCACCGCTCGTCACCGGCGAGATGTTCACCCTCATTACCCTGAGCTACCTAGCACAACTAGGCAACGGTTTCCCTCTGCGCTACGATATGGGGTTGTTTAAAAAGGGCGTCATTAAAGTCCTTGGAGGTCGGCAGCGCGTTGACAACGCCCTTGGTGTTGCAAATGTCTATAGGCGACGGTGACCACTTGTTGCACTTGCTCTGCCTACTTTTGACAATAAAAAACCCAAATTAACTAAATGCTAAGCTCTCTTATGATAACTCAGCAACTCGAGCTGCTGGGTGTAACACTTACACCCAAACTCAATTTTGGGTTATACATCGAGTCCAGGGCTGAAGTAGCCGCGAAAAAGCTTTGGGAGTCCTTTGGAATGTGCTGCGGTATTTCACATCGGGACAGCTTCTAAACCTGTATCAAGCTCAAGTCCGTTCTTGTATGGAATACTGCAGCCATCTCTGGGATGGTTCGGCTAAATACCAACTCGAAGCCTTGGACTTCATATATAATCCAGCAAAGAAGCTCATTGGTGACCATGCATTAGTGGAAGACTCCAAAGCCTCGGACATACGCGCGAAGTTGCCAGCTTTTCATGTAAGTTGAATATGTGTCTTCTAGGCAAGCATGTACCATCGTCGACCGCGTCATCACTTTCCATCAGGTGAGATTGCGGTCAAATGCTCACGAAACAAAATGTCACACGATGTTGAGGTAATGTATTTAATACACAATAGTGGTATAATATATAATAACAACAATTTAGGCATTTAGGGTCGTATTCTTTTATGAGCCGAAATTGATCGCGTCGTTCGCACACCCGTTCCCTTCCCTAGCTCACTAACCTTAATTTCGAGTAACGTTATTACTAACCATTCGTAAATTTTACGACAGATTGAAACACCAATATTTATTTAATCAACTTTAATTATGACACAAAAGGAACTTAATAATCAGTCTTAGTTTTCTCTTAATCAAATAATATCAGCTGTTTTAGAAATATTCTACATTGAACAATGGTTACACATAGAAACAATATGCTCCCTGCAAATCGCTTTTTTGCAGCCATACGACGTTTTTTTGCAGGACAGTAGCTGCAAGTTTTGCGAGTTCTAGGAACGTCTTGACTAGGACCTTCCTGAGGGTCATCAATTTTCAAGATCTCCGCGATGACTATATTTTTATATATATATTATTATATTATATATAATCATTTCTAAAGTATAGTAATTATTACGTCTTATTATAACATTAAAATAATATGTTCATTAGTAATTATTGAAAATAATTGACAAATAAATAAATGCACAAATTTGAAAAATAGTTACGTAGATACTAACCTTTCGTAAATTTTACGACGATCACTCGATATATCCCGATCTAATGAGCGTGCATCCGCAATGAGTGTTTGCGGGTCATTGGCGATGTGAATTAGGAAGGTATTAGAAACGGGCGGGGTGGCGGGGGTCGGGATCTTAACGGAATCACTAAATACGCGAGGTACGTCGTTATTTTGACGAATGGTTAGTGACACAGGGTTAAATAGGTGATCCTAGCCTGTAAAACTAACTAATTAAGGATAGATTGTAGCTTAGTTTCTAGCGCTGAGTTATACATAGTGTGTGTTTATGATGATAAAGAACTTTAAAAATCAAATTGAATCAACCCACGATCATCATGAGCGAGCGACACGTCATCGATGACGTCACCGATAACGCACCCATAAGAAAGAATTATTCGCCTTCACTAGTCTAAACCTAATAGACACAGCTGCTACTCTAGGAAGTTGCGACTTTCTACTGTTGAACTGGTTGACACAATCATTGTCCGACCGAGTTCAAAAAAGTAGAAGGTTCTCAATTCGAAGATTGTTTTTTTTGTGTTACCTTATAACTTTATTGTAAGTCTAGATAGAAAGCTTTTTTTATGATTCTTTTTTCATAAGAAATTTATCAAGTATAATTGAAGTCGGTGTAAAATTTCGTTACAAAAAGCTATTTTCCATTGAAGATTTCCATTAATAACACATATTTATATGTAAATTATTATTTATATTAACATATAAATTGTGATGACTCATCCACAAAAGCCACAAAAAAGACTAATAAATGTTGTCCTGTACTAACTGTTTCCCCACGCATCACGCCCTTGGCTGCATCATAGATTGTGCATCGACATTTTGCTATTGTAACATAAACACTGGCCGGTGAATCGGATACACCGCGTCCATCACTCCGGCCTGTCATCGTCCGAGTGAACTTTAGTAAAGCGACGACGGACTCCATTGATCGAGGGCGGATCCTTCGCGCCTCCAAGTACCATCAACAACGGATGCGATATTTCTATAAACTGCGTTGTTTGGTGTGGGTTGCCTTCTTAGAAAGCAGTGCCAAGGTCCAGGCATTGATGGGTTAAAAAATAATTTGCATTATATATTCTGTAGTCACAAGCAGAATATTATCTTTCGAGTTTACAAGTGATAAGAGGCCGCGTAGCACAAACAATTTGCGATAACTTATTCGCGAAGGCGCTTCGGTATAGAACTATGAGTTATCTGTGTCACAGTTGCCCTAGATAAATGACAGTTTGTGTAAATAGACAGTCTTTTATGTGAACGGCACGTTACGTTACATTTACGTTATTCGTGCTAGACCCAAAGATTCCGGGGCCGATTACCTTTACAAAGATTGTAACACGTAACTTTGATCTAAATGCAAGATTCACGCCGGTATTCCTGAATGTCGCTTATTTGTGAATATCATTAGCTTGAACGGGGATTTAACAGTATGTGATGTACGTAATTTACTCAGATCTGTAATCTAGCCTATAGATACACTATTCTTATGAGCATATTATGTAGTTCTGGAGTACGGCCCATAAAATCGGTTTCGAACTCGGTTCGAACCTCAGCAGTGCTATTATGTATCTCAGTTGCTAGCAAATGTTGATTGAAATCTGGTAAAATGGCGGCTCTATGTCTGTTTTGACAACTCCAGTAAGCAAAAATGTTAGTAAGTTGATGACAGCTGACAAAAGTGACACAGAGCGTCCATTTTTTTCGATTTCAATCAACATTTGTTAGCAACTGATATACATAATAGCCCTACTGTACATTACATGAGTTGTGAGTTTTCAATCAGATAAACAGAATAGACTACTATATAATTTATTGCCCTTGTAACATTGTCAGTTACACTGGGCAAGTCAGATTTACAAAATGATGTATAAATATTAAAGTTAAAATTAAAAATATATTGTAACTACAAGTAAGATATTTAGTGTTAATAATGACAAACAGAATAATGAAAAAATATATATATATCCATGATTATAATAGATTTAAGTGCTATGTTACTTCTTTTAAATACAAATCTATATTTATATAAAAATGAACCCTTATTTCGCCCGGTCACGCTAACTTGAGAACGGATGGAACAATCTGGCTGATTTTTTGTTGTGTTAATTATTGTCAGGAGAAGGTTCTTATGAAGAAAAACGGGAGGTTATGACGAGGCTAAAGGCCGTGCTTACTTCGCGAACGAAGTCGCGGGCAGTCGCTAGTATATAATAAATTCAACAACATTGTTACCGAGTTCAAAAACATTTTATTGTTTGAGATCTGCTGTCAAAATCTTAGGCCGTTACTGGAAAGTGGTACCTCCATGCTGTGGAACTTCAACGATAGTTTCATCCTGAGGCAGGGTTCAAATCTATGACGCCTAATTGCCGTCCAGCCCTAAGGAATCTAAAACTTGTGATTTTATACCTTCTGCCAGTCCAGATCTAACTTGCTCCTTATGTAAGAAGAGGTCATTCCGAAAATGTATGTTTTAGAAATTTAAGCCAGGTTTCAAATCGTGTAATCACCACAAGGTTAATTCGTGCTCTGAGTTGACTAAGTACATGAGTCCACTGAACTGTCACAGTTTTTTTGTAACATTTGCCTTGTATCCCGTAACTATAACGCTTATGTTCACACAGGATATCTGACCGCGAAGGCAGCCTGACCCTGAAGAAGCGTTTCGACGTGTTGCACAGCAGCCACAGCGTGAAGTCCACCTTCTGCCCCATCATGTCGTTCCGGCGCGGCGTGTGCGTCGTCTCCGGCAGCGAAGACTCCTGCGTCTACTTCCTGGACATAGAGGGGCACGCGGACCATCCTGTCGTCAACAAACTGCAAGGTGACGCTCGCCTGTATGATGTCAACTAATTTATTATTACGAAAAAGAATTACTAAAAAGTACAATTTGAAAAATATTATACCAACTTCCATTCTATTCGGTTATTGGAGTATAACTCAAAACCTACTGGACCGAATTTGATAAAATTTGGATGGGTTGCACCAGCTTTCAAACAAAAAATAATTTTGAGAATCGGTTCACCCTATCGAAAGTTATGAGGTAACATATGAAAAAACAGTCGAATTGAGTACCTCCTCCTTTTTGGAAGTCGGTAGAAAAATGGAACCGACTTCAACTGTAAAAAGTGTTGAATTACAATGTTGAAGTCGGCACCATGATAGCTCAAAAGTACCTATTATCATCATACTGTGCGCCTGGTACTATATTTTTTCACGTTTGCTACTTACGGGATCGATTGTCTTTCACCGTCAATAAGGATATCTATAAATAGGCGAAACACTATTCAGTTATCAGAGAAACTCAAAATCCGCTTGATCGAATTTGATGAAGTTTAAATGGGACCACCTCGGAAGTATCCTTCTCCTCATAGAACTCCTTCATAGAATTTTGAGAATCGGTACACAGGCGGAGGAGAAATCAGTGAACATGCATAGAAAACATAGTCTAACATAGAACCTCTTTCTTTTATGAAAAAAATCACGCTACTTTCTAATACACCACTTTGGTTGGACGTTTGGCTGTGGCGCGGCGATATCGTACGATGTCGCAAAACTTGTTTAGCGACACAATTTTCATCTTTTATGAATACATACATTACATAACGTTTTGATGTTTGTTTGTGCAGGACACGCGTCGCCAGTGCTAGGTGTGAGCTTCAGCTATGACGAAAGCCTGCTGGCGACCAGCGACCTGTCTGGTCTCGTCATCATTTGGAGACGGAGCTGACCCCCGGTGCTCGATGAGGAAGAACAAAACCTTAAGAGGCGACTGTCGGAGAACTAGCTTTTTTTTAATTTATTAAATATTGTATTATCTGTATATAATGTTGTGGCTTGGAAATAAATAAAAATGTATAAATTGAGTCACATATTATTATTTAATTTTTCATAGAAATACTTTAAAAGTTTTGACAGTCACAATATGAAAAAACTTCCAATATGTTCTCATTCATTACTAAATACTGCTGACAGTTCGTACAAATAAATCAATAACAACGTATAAACAATCAATACCGTAATTGTTATGCAATTCATACAATAATGTGTTGCATCAAGGAGAAAACCTATTCATCTATTTTAGGATTTTAATCTATTAGGGCTTTCATTGATCATTCTTACATAAATACGTTTTGATAAATAAAATAATAATTTATTTGATAAATTACTGATGACAGCTTTTATACACGAAATTCTTGAAGATATTATAATATGCACGACTCTCACTTGACAATAATTTTAAAATGACCTAAAGCCAAAAAATAATTCGAGTTGCCTTCACTACACAATAACAAAATGATTATCTATCACTTATTTACACCTGTACATTAACGAAAACTTCTAAAACTGTAAAAAATAATGTTCGGAACAATACACAAATAGTACAATTAATTCAATAAATTTTCACATTCAAAAAGATCATTTTCTTCAATTCATAATAATAACATTAAATTATATGTACAGCATAACATAAATATCTACGATGATGATATGGAAACGAGAAGAATTGCACATTAAAATGGTTTAAACATGGACGTTTTGGATAAAATATTGATGACATCATTATAGTGGCACACACCTTGTGGAATACACTCAGCAGTAGATACAATTCTTACTTGTTCATTTATATGATTAACAAAGAACTGGGACTTGAGAAACTCATATGAATGTAAACGTCCCGTTGCTGAGAGTACGATAAATAACGCATGTCGATCTATCGCCACATATTGTTACATTTAATCCTACACTTAACTAATATAAACTTTTACTTATTACATCTAAAAATTGGCTTCATAACCTCAAACGTAGACCGAACATTTTCAATTTCTCTACTCCCGAGGTTAAAATGGAAGATGCGACTCATTTGTGCGTAAACGTATATACCGCCACAAATAAGATTATCGTTATATTAGACATTGATTTCATTCATGCGTTTAGATACATGTACCATTAAAACATTAAGGTGTTACTATTGTTTTTATAGATATTTTGTCATGGCTAAAGCATTCACTCCTAAAACAGGTCCAAACCCATCGGAACATGTACCCAAAGCACGGCAGGTATACATTCTAATGCACTACAACAACAAGAAATAAGATTAAAACGTTTACGTATGAAATTTCTAGCTTACAGGTACGTACATACAAGGTTGGTTTAAAATGCTCGGAATTTTGACCAATATCGATTCTTTATACAATAACGCTTTTACAATGTTTGCAGACACATACATGGATTTTGAAATATCAGTAGCCGTGTATACAAATGTTTGATGAAAAGGGCTAATTAATTAATCAGTGTAAATACTATCGAAATTATATTACTAAACTTCACTTCCCCATACTAAAAAGGCTATAATTATTAGATAGTATTAATTAACACATATTTGTACCTTAGTTGAGTATAACCACAAAAGAAACCGTTGTTCTCCGTAATACAATTCTTTGAAACATGCCTCTGGACTTTAGGTGTACAATGTGATGAAGCAATGAATCCGTATAAATCCGATATGTTCGTAGATTTTCGAGAATCTGGCGGTTTGCTTACATTATAAAATTACCGGTATATTCTAAAGTAACGTTAGCTATCGTAATGGCATTATATCACATCGACGACCTTCTAATAAATACCCGTCGACGCTTGAATCCCGCCCGCGCCGGTTCATATCTCTCGCGGAACAGTTTACGCGATCCATTCGCGGTCCTTTCTGCATTTCATCGACGGCTGTTCCCCGTCGCTCGCAGGCGGTCGCGGAACCTAATATCATGTAAAAGACCTATTTATCATATAAACAACACTACCGCTAACAGTCTACCTACGAAACATTGGGAGTTTTCCGTTCGAGCGTAGCTTTGGAGCTGCTTTCGATACCGGAGTCTTCATCGCCGCTGTCGAGAACTGTGCCTTCGCCTTTCACGGCTTCGACCACTTTGGGGCTCTCGTCGGCGACGTCACTCGGCTCCACCTCAGCAAGTACAATCTTCGGTTCAGGTTCGATTTTCTGGACGCTTTTGCCGAATGTGGAAAAGGTGGGTTCTGGGACGGGAGGTTCGGTCTCATCTTCGGGCACGGCAAGTGCTGTGAGTAGCGGCGTGTCGTCTGTCATGATGAGTGGAGTAGCGGGAGTGTCACGACGCTTGGGCTTGTCTAAGACAAAGTTGAAGACTCGATTGTGGCGCGGAGATGGCACGTGCGGGCTTGGGGGTAGATCCAGTTTGAGTTTATCACGCGTGTGCCGTAACCCCCCCAATTCACCCCCACTACCTGGGGAACTTGGACTCGCAGATTCACTGGAGCTCGCACTGGCGCACCATATCACTTCTGGAGACGGCTTACGCTTCGGTTCCTCATCTATAACCGATCCGGGAGTTATATCTTCCACCCCGGAGTCGGGTGTGGTGAAGTCGAGTGAAGGGAGAATTGTAGTGGGCGGCATTGGTAGCGGTGAGGGGGGTGGTGGGAAAGCTTCGGTGATGTCATCGGTGACGTCATCGGCTAGATCGCGGTCGAGTAGCGCGCGCTTGGCGTGCATGCCGGGGAAGAACTGGCTGGTGGTCGACATGATGCCGAGGGCTTCGAACGGACGCGCCGACGACGATATGAAGAAGTCCTCCTCGTAATCTGTTCGGACGTAAATGTGTATGAATTTATTTCACAAACAAGGTAAACCATGTTTCATAACCTCACATTTTCATTGCAACGAATACTAAGTTCTATATTATCGATCAGTGCACTGTAAAAAATGTTATGCTTCTTTATTTCGATTTTCCTAATTAACAGCAATAGTTATGTGTGTGTTACGATGTGATGTATGTGTTACGAGTCAGGGTTTGGGTTTGGTAATACTGCACGTTGTGATAGTATATCCAAGAAGTAGGATCGATCACGTGAGTTTGTGTTTCCTGATCTAACCTGACAATATTGGGATTTTAAACACTCAAGTAAGTATTTAAAACTAAAATGGAATACATTTCTAAGCTTGAGTGCTAGATCTAATACTGAATCATCGAAAAAAATTTTTGATCTCAACTAGTTTCGTATAGGGACAAAATTGTCTCCGCTCGAAACTGGTAACAAAGCTCCAGATTCGTCGGCCGAAGCGTCACCATTAACTTGTTTTAATTATTTTTTTATATTCGCTATTATAACTATACTGTGCCACGTTGCTTCAAACTCTTTCGAGATTATTCTAAACTCTATTATTTCCCACGATTTCACGAAGTTGGTAAATATGTGTCGTACAATAATAGTAGTGTTACTGACCAGCACCGAAGGCGATTCCGGCCCGCAGCGGATATGTAGCGGCGAGCGGTCCGGCCGACGCGAACAGTTGTCCGTAGCAGAGCTCGGCCTCTTCCGCGCTACTCGGGTCCCATTCTGTTACACCACAACACACATTATGTATACGAAAATACTGTAGCGGCAGTGTCCAGGCCACATAAACAGACAACATCGTCTTCAGAACATCCTCCTGTGTTCGAAATCTGTTCAGTAGAGGAGAGGACTATAATTCTGTTAGTGTTAACGTTCAGTAGAGAAGAGAGAGCTCTACCTATGTTAGTGCTAACTTTCAATAGAAAATATACTAACTATAATTTTGTGACCGCTAACTTTTTATAAGAGTAGAGAACTATAATTCTGATAGTGCAAACATTCATTAAAGAATAGGACTGTTGACTATGTAAGTGCTAAATTTCAGTAGATGGGAAGGCTATAACTATATTAGTGCTAACTTTCATCAGAGGAGAGGACTTTAATTCAGTTGGTGCTAGCTTTCAATAGAAGAGAGGACTATAATTCTGTTAGTGTTAAATTTCATTAGAGTAGAGGACTATAATTCTGTTAGTGCAAACTTTCATTAGAGGAGAGGACTATTGACTATGCAAGTGCTAAATTTCAGTAGATGGGAGGACTATTACTATATCACACTACTAACAATTTACAGTAGAGTATATGACTATAACTATATTAGTGCTAACTTTTATCAGAGGAGAGGACTTTAATTCAGTTAGGGCCTTCAGTAGAGGAGAGGACTTTTAACTATATTAGTGTTAACTTTCATAAGAGGAGAAGAATATAATTCTAATAGTGCAAACTCATTAGAGGAGAGGACTTCAATTCAGCTGGTGCTAGCCTTCGGTAGAGGAGAGGACTATAGTTCTGTTAACCTTCAGTAAAGGAGAGGACTCTTAACTATATTAGTGTTAACTTTCATAAGAGTAGAGAACTATAATTCTGATTGTGCAAACTTTCAATAGACGTAAGGACTATAATTCTGTTAGTGCTGCCGTTCAGTAGAGAAGAAAGGACTTCATCTATGTTAGTGTTAACTTTCAATAGAAAGAAGGACCATAATTTTGTGACCGCTAACTTTCATAAGAGTAGAGAACTATAATTCTGATAGTGCTAACTTTGATTAATTTCGGTAGATGGGAGGACAGTTGGTGCTAGTCTTCAGTAGAGGATAGGACTATAATTCTGTTAGTGCTAACTTTGATTAATTTCGGTAGATGGGAGGACAGTTGGTGCTAGTCTTCAGTAGAGGATAGGACTATAATTCTGTTAGTGCTAACTTTAATTAATTTCGGTAGATGGGAGGACAGTTGGTGCTAGTCTTCAGTAGAGGATAGGACTATAATTCTGATAGTGCTAACTTTGATTAATCAATCAATCAATCAATCAATCATTTATTGCATAGTTATTATGAAGTTCACATACAGATGTTAGCTAGCATGTTTAAATTAAGTAATACATAACAATAACCCTGATTGGGTATGGCAATATGGTGCGGAGCGGATCGATTTATTATATAATTGATTTGTCTTCTAAATACTCGGTTAAGCTATAGTAACATTTTGCTAGCAATATGTTTTTTAGGGTTTTGTCAAATTTATTTTCATTTTCTATATCCTTTATCTGTACTGGTAGTTTATTATATATTTTGACGGCCATTGGATTTGGGCCGGAGCTATGCATTGCTAATTTAGATGTCGGTAAGATTAATTTATGTTTGTAGTTAGACCTTATTCGATAGTTTCGGTTTTCAACTAATTTTATAAAAAATTGTGGGTACTTTCTAACAAATTTACAGTTTTCAAATATATATAGAGAGGCGACAGTTAAAATTTTATATTGAATAAAATATGGTCTATGGAAATTTGGTATACTGATGTCTGGGAGTTTGATATTGGCGAGGATACGGATGCATTTTTTCTGGACAACAAAGAGATCTGTGGCGTCTACACTGTTGCCCCAGAGAGTGATGCCATAGCTGAGCCACGAAAATGCGTATGCGTAATAGGCTGTTAAAGCTGTGTCTAAATTTGTAGCTCGGCGTAGTTCCCTAAGTGCGTATGTGAAACTTGACAATTTGGTTTTTATTTTTTTAATGTGACTTTTCCAATTTAAATGCGTATCAATGTCTATGCCTAGTAAATTAGCTGCGTCTACACATTCTAATTTAATATTATTATATGACAAGTTTATGTCAAGAGGGGCTTTTTGGTGGGGTCTAAATTGTATGATTGTTGTTTTTGAGAAGTTTAAGTCAAGGTTGTGGTCGGTCATCCAATTAATTATATTATTAAACATGTCAGTGAGTTTTTCATTCAAATTATTATTATTATTACACGATGTCAAGATAGAGATATCATCTGCAAAAAGTACACAGGGTTCGTTTATTATTTTAGGAAGGTCGTTAATATAAATTAAAAATAAGATGCATGCAGCGACGCTTCCTTGGGGAATTGAATTATTAATTTGCGTTGGGGTTGATCTAGCTATATTTATCATACCAGTGTTAGGGTCAACATTTTCAATTTCCACACACTGTTCGCGATTTTTTAGATAAGAGCTGAACCATTGGTGTGCTATACCGCGTATGCCTATACTATATAATTTATCTAAAAGTATGTCGTGCTGGACTTTATCATATGCTTTCGTCATATCTAAAAGGATGCCAATTGCGTATTTTTTTATCATTTATGGTGTTCAAGATTTCGTTGATTTTAGAGATTAATTTCGGTAGATGGGAGGACAGTTGGTGCTAGTCTTCAGTAGAGGATAGGACTATAATTCTGATAGTGCTAACTTTGATTAATTTCGGTAGATGGGAGGACAGTTGGTGCTAGTCTTCAGTAGAGGATAGGACTATAATTCTGTTAGTGCTAACTTTCATTAGAGAAGAGGCACTAAAAGAAGATGATATACCCATATCTTCTAAAAAGTAATAAATGTATGTATATAAAGGTGATGTGGTGACGTTTACCCGCATAAGTGGAGAGGTCGGGCAGGAAGGCGGGCGAGTGGTCCGGCGTGGGCGCCTCGCGCGGGTACTCGTACACGCAGTGGTACTTCTGTCGCTTGAACACCACGCGCTTCTTGCTGTCCTGTACATGTACACCATCCGCACACTTTACACAACCTACTATTTTTCTTTTATCTATCTTATTTATATAAAAATGAACTCCTATTTCTCCTGGTCACGCGATAACTTGAGAACGGATGGAACAATCTCGCTATATCTTTTTTGATGTGTAAATTATTGCCAGGAGAAAAACCTTCTAATGGAAGAAAAACCTAGAAAAGATGGGAGGTTATGGCGAGGCCGAAGCTACTACGAGAACGAAGTCGCGCGAGTTTCACGAATCAAAGATTAATTCAAATAATTACCCATTCCAGCTAGGAAATCAAAATAGAAAACCCACTCAAAGCGTGAGAAATCGCCTTAAGAAAAGCTATTAACCCTCGATACTAGGGCACCAGAAAATCATCTTAACGTTGTATGACAAATTAGTGACTTCACATCAAACATAACTAAAATCAATAGATTCGACTTGCAGGGCCATTATGTATCTCAGATGTACCAATATTGTTTGGAATCTTGAAAAATGGCGGCTGCTTGTCACTTTTGTCAGCTCCAGTCATCAAATTAAACACTTTTGCTTGCTATCAAATGTTAGAAAATTAAAAAACAATAATTTAAATCAATTAAATTTTTTATTTAATTAAAAAATAAAATTAATTCCCAATGTATTTAGTTGTTTTTTTGGTGCAGCGGTTAGATCGCCGCTATCACGATCTGAGCATAGAAAATGTGTGTACATACCGGTGTGATTTGCTCCAAGCTTCGCAGCGAGCTCTTGGAAGGTTCAGCGCGACAGTCCCAAGACGAAGGCACGAACTCAACCTCGTCTCCCTCCGAGCCCGATCCGGAGTCCCCCGAGCCGTCAGAGGCGCCCGAGCCATCCCGGGACGACTCGTGCGCGTTGCCGCCGCGCCCGTCTGTCTCGCCAGCTGCCGGCCCGTCGCGTTGCTGTACATCATTATAACAGTCAACATACTACATCGATTTTATTATAACGGCATACGACATCGATAAGGCTGGTTATAGAGAGAGCTTTGTAATGTATGAGATAAATTATAATGAATACATTTATATACGGGACAGTTATGAGTCATTGTAAGAATCATGATAAGAATAATATACACAGGATGAAGTTCGATCTATTAAAATTAAGTACAGAGCGATCATTTTATAATGGCCTACTGCGTTTATTAGATAGGACGAATTTGATTTGTACTTCATTTACTCATCCGCAAAGCGAAATACTGAATGTAGAGACGAATCTAATATCAATGAAATCGTTCAACGTACAGTACACGCGCAAACACAATGCAGCTCTGAGGAACATGCTAATTCTGCGATCTAATTAGCGACATTCATATCGATAAAACAATAAAATATAACTATGCCGCTACGAAGAAATAATGCTGTCTATATCTTATCTTTATTGTGATTGTAATAAACTAAGACAATATCATTAATATATTGTTATTTTAGTAAAAAAAAACATAATATTAAACATAATGATGATAGTTTATAATTATGTATATTATATTATAAAATTAATGGTAAAACCCCGAACAGTTACATTTATGTCCTACCCACAACCTGGTCAAATTAAAATGCTCGAACTGTACTTAATTAGGAACATTACGAACTGTAGGTATAGCACGAATTCTACAATAGTTCAACTTTCAAGTACAAGCAATGATATTTCAGCACAAAACAAACCAAAGCCAAACCTACACTAAGGGGGCAACTATGAATTTACAAATGTCAAATTTACATTAACAAAATAAAATAAAATACTATATGGTATACAAGCTAATTACTTTTGTTTTACCCGTAGCATCGAGTGTCAGCCCTATCGAAACGAAATGTGATCAGTGTGAGTTTCGATCTCTAGCGGGTGATCAAGTGGGGTTCCGAAGTGGCCAGAATGAACATGGTAAAACTTAAACTACTTACTAGTGTATAAACTAATATTAAATTTGTATTTCTGTACGAAACGTGAGGTCTAGAACCTATCCAAAATGTTATACGACTTGCAGCTCATTATTGGAGAGTTTATAGAGTAAAATGTTTGTCTTATATTTATATATATATAAATGACCCCTATTTCTCCTGGTCACACTATAACTAAAGAGCGGATGGAACAATCTCGCAAATTCTTTTTTTGTTGTGTCTAGGATCCTATGAAAGATAAACCAACAAAAGATGGGAGGTAATGGCGAGGCAGAAGGCCGAGATTACTACGCGAACGAAGTCGCGGGTAGTCGCTCGTTTACTATATTATTGTATATCAATCACGCCTACTTATTTTAATACATTTATATGTATTGCAATTCCTCTAGCTAGACAACAGCGTCGGAATTGTGAGCTTGACTTAGAGCGTTTAGCATCTGCAGTAAGTAGTTATCATCTTTAGTCAAAACGAAATACTGCCTCATTTAAAATATTGTTCAAACCACCGTTATGTAAATTGAAATAATAATTATTTTTACAATCATTTTAGTAGCGATTTACTTATTTAAAAAAAAACTATACATTTAAAATCATCATTTCGGTAGCGATTTACTTAGTCGAAAAAACTGAACTAAACTACATAACTAAAATTGTGTTATGGTAGTCCTTATTCTGATAACACTAAAATCTAAATGTAAAGCTTGCAACTTGAGAATGACATTTCTAAAATTAGGATTATTTTATTCAATTTTGGGTATCTTTACGTTAGTTTAGCGAGCACCAAGTTACGTGAATACTAATCTGTCTAAAATATACCCACAATTGAAGAGAAATATAATTTTGGTGCTATCATTTGGAAGTGTTATACTAATTTAGATTTTAGCCTAAACAACATAAGAAATGCCATAATTTAGAGATTTTTCGTTTAAGGAACGCTTATAGATTCAACACCATTGTCTCTGCATATAAGCGATCACAATAGGGTTTTTTTCTTCTAATGAATGAACTATTATTCCAATGAATGAACATAATTCCAATGAATGAACATTATTCCAATGAATGAACATTATTCCAATGAATGAACATTATATTTAAGAACATTATATTTAAGAACATTATACCGAAATTATTATTCTGAATATAGGTGTGTAATGTAGGAGTAGATAGGATAACTTACATGGTCGAAGTGCGTGGATGGCACGACAGAGGTCTCGTGCCCGTCGCCGTCCTACGCGCCACACAAATAACATTTACATGCAAGCACACCCGCACCAATGCATTGCATTATAAACAATACGAAAGAGAAATTGACAAACTTCCGGTCCAGATACATTCGCTTCCATTCGTCGTTGATTTATAACTACAGGTTACATAATACTCAGAATATGCATATTTAAAAAATTGCACATATTTTATAATTTCGCGGCGCAGCACGAAAATGTAGCTAGACTGCCAGACACCATGCTGGATTTCTTCAGAATGTTCTTCTCACTACCCCCATTAAGGCGTGGCCCAAAGCCAATGATTCCGTAAAACGCTATGTTTTTCGTCGCAGAGTTTATAGTGCGTTCGAATAGACCCCTGTTGGCTAAAATAACGCTAAAAACGCTACAAGGGCGTACGAATTGGGAATCTGTGGGTGAGAATGTCGTTTATGTATCTTTTTGTTTAGCGTTCGGAAAGCTAAAAAAGAGTTATTTTTGAGTAATTTTTGACCCACGTCTGGAGCATGGTTCTTTGTGATCGTTTTATGACAACTATGTCATCATCATCATCTCAGCCGTAGGATGTCCACTGCTGAACATATGCCTCCCCCGCAAATTTCCAAAAGGACCGGTTGAAAGCGGCCTGCATCCAACTCCTGCTACCTTTATCAGGTCGTCAGTCCACCTTGTCAGTGGACGACCTACGCTGCGCTTGCCGGTCCGTGGTCTCTCCACTCACTCCACCTCGACTCTAGAACCTTTCGGCCCCATCGGTCATCTGTTCTGCGTGCTATGTGGCCTGCCCACTGCCTGGGCTATGTCGGTGACTTTAGTTCGTCTACGGATCTCCTCATTTCTCATTCGATCACGTAGAGGAACCCCGAGCATAGCCCTTTCCACAGCTTGTTGTGCGACTTTGAGCTTGCTTATGAGGCCCATAGTAAGAGACCACGTTTCAGTGCCATATGTCATCACTGGTACCACACATTGGTCAAAGACTCTTGTCTTGAGGTACTGAGGAAAGACGGAGAGGAAAGCGAGCTGCTATACCTCGATCGCTAGTTAAGTCGAATCGATTGATTCACTTTATGGGTCCGGAGGTGTACAAGAAGGCTTCCTGAGAACGTTACAGCGGCATTCAATTTAAATATTTTTTAATCAAGTCTAAAGCGCTGGCTTATCAGTCATACCTTCTACAGCTATGCTGAATATTGAAAGAAAATGTCACATTAAATACGTTTCTGACAATTTAATGTTATTGTACTTTGTCATTATCATAAGCATATCTATGACATTTAAATGAATGTGTTTATTTTTAATTAATTATTGATTTAATTTACTTATATTTATATTAATTATTTAATTTTAATAATTTTATATTAATTATTGAATACATGGTTAATTGTAAGTTACAAACGGTATTGCTACATACTTTATGTACTAAATAACTGACTTGTATAGATGAATACCAATAAATGAATCTGAATCTGAATCTGAGGTATTTTTGACGAAAAGACATCGCGAATTTTCGGGAACGCTGCCCAGCCGAGTTGGATTCGACGATTGACCTCTTTCTCAAAATTGGACCTCCCTAGTTTGACTGGCTGTCTCAGGTCTTAAGGCCTACCCGTTGGGGAACTCGATGGAGGCCTTCGAGGATTGTACTGAGGTCTTCCATGGATTCTGCCATGACTACAATATCGTCGGAAAATCGAAGGTGAGTGATTTGTTCGCCGTTGATGTTGATTCCGAGTCCTTGCCATTCCAGAAGCTTGAAGGCGTCTTCCAATGCAGTGGTGAACAGTTTCGGAGATATAACGTCTCCCTGTCTCACGCCTCTTTGCAATGGAATTGCCTTCGAACTCTGCTCCTGTACTCGGACTGACATGTTTGCGTTATTTTACAAGCACTTCAACACTTCGATATACCGATAGTCAATACGGCACCGCTGGAGAGAGTCAAGCACTGCCCACGTCTCGATCGAATCAAAGGCCTTCTCATAGTCCACAAACGCTAAACAAAAAGGCAAGTTATACTCTTCGGTCTTCTGTATAATTTGCCGTAGCGTTTGGATGTGGTCTATAGTACTAGATGGGTCTGTAATTCTTAAGTAAGGTGCTGTCACCTTTCTTAAAGAATAGAACCACCACGCTTTTGTTCCATGCTTCTGGCGTTAATCCTTCGAGTAAGACGGTATTAAAGAGCTTCTGAAGGACTTTTAGTACTGGTGTTCCACCCGCTTTCAGAAGCTCAGATACCGTAGCTGTGATACCGTCATCATCCGGCACCTTGTTGTTCTAAGTTGTTTCAAGGCCATCCTAACCTCGTACAGGCTGATGTCCGGAATACTCATATTTTCGGTATAATGTCGGGTCAGCTTGGCTCTTGGGTCTTTGGCCGAGCTGCTACCAGGTTTAGCGAAAGGTTTGACAACTATGTATTTGACAGCATAAACATGAGATATTAGATTTTATGCTCGGTTGAGTGTTCGAGTAGGGTGGGGGCAAAAGTGGCGAAATTGACAAAAAATAAGTTTTTTATCTTTACGAAAGCTTTAAATAAAGAGGCATCAATGACAACGCCACCAACGCCCTCAAAGCTAAACGAACGCACCTTTAAACATACTAGTTACTGTGTTACTGATACAAACCTGATAAAAGTACAGTGCATTAAGAGTTTAAAAAAGAGCTAAATAATCATATTGCAAAATATCTATCTGGCATTTTGAAGACAAAAATCGCAAATAAAAAGACAGAAAAAATGTTTCGTGTCGTATTATCTCAATATTAAGATCGACAACTACTATATTTTTTACTTGTTGTGGATTCTTTTATTTAAAAAAAAAAGCTACAATGGCCTAAAAAGTTAAAACTGCGAAAAAATATCGTGTTTACAGACGCACGCTCGTTCCTGTCACGGCCAGTGCTTCACCCGCTCAAACACCTAAAAGTTTGCAGCGCCTTAAATCTGATTGCTTTATGTAACTGAATATTTTTTGAATGGAAGCTATTAAAGAGTTGAATTTCGTTTATCTATTTCTCTTTATTATAAGCAAGATATTGAAGTAGTTGAACTAAATGTACAATATAGGATATCTTGGGAGAACAAGTCAAGAGTTTACCAAACAAAGCAAGGATATTTACTCATGTATGCATATTATATTAGTAGTTAGACTTGGTAGTTTGGAGAGAGAAAAATGCCTACACGCCTACAGCGAGGGATTGCTGCTTTTCACCTCGGCCTCGAATGGATTCAGTTTGCGCACATATTGAATCCAAGACGCTTTTAACGTAAAATATGATTCCATATTTTGACAAATTTAATCTTGAGTTTTGTTTACTGGTAATTATCACCTTGTTTCAGTGTTTAAGGCCCCTTCTCATTAAACATTTTTTCTTTACCCAAACTAAATTTAAAATGATCTACGTAGGTAACGTATCACTCATTCATTATAAAGCTAAAACTAACCGCCTTGAGATGTTTGAATCAGAAATAGAATGAAAGCCTCAGTTTTTTTAACCATAGACTTTTAATCGCGAGCGAGTGTCCTAAGTCGATTTTTAACTCACGAGTTAACTTGCAGCTCAACAACATACATCAAACTACCAAGTCAAGCATACACAGTGTAGTGGATAAGAAATAACTAATAGATAAGGAAAGGATTTGTCTACCCACACCATAGCATTATCCACAAATGGAGGAAGAGGTTTAATCATTCAAATATCATAATATATATTTTAACACTAAACATAGCTAGAAGTATAATTAGGTATACACTTTTGGCACAAAATGAAAGGATTCGTAATGTCCAAAAATAAACCACAATTTAGAAAATACTTTGGAATATAATTTTATATGACATCATAACTCATTTCTTAAATCCTTATTTGTATTTTATATTAAAAATTGGTTTGATACTGACCAGCAATATGAAAAATAAAAAAAATAAAGTGATGGAATGACACAAAAGACGTTGAGAGAAACAATTTTGATTTTGAGGAATGAGGATGGAATCCTGAGAGAAACGATTTAGATTTTAAAAATAGAGGATTTTCTGGACCCCAAAAAAGTACGGTGTACGTTTCTCGAATATAAAAGTTAAAAGGAAGTAAACGGAGCTGATAAGTGGCCGAAAGATATTTGAAAAGAAAGTGGTTTGGCATCTTGGCCTTCTGATAAATCCGGTATCGGCCAGTAATGCGAATACGGCTTGTGTCCGATGTTGAAAGGCCCTTTTGAACCAATTAAGCAATTCTATAAAATCTCATTTGGGACTATGTGTCTACATTGAGAAAAGCAAGACCGATTGAAGAAGAGTGATTTTAGAACCTACAGTGAAGTGCATTCCAGGTCACGTTATCTAGCTAATATATTTATATTTCTAATGTTACTTTTTATTTACTATTAACTAGCAAGGCCTTCTTCTTAGTGTAGGTAGGTATTCTATTACATTACAACTTTTATTGTTAGTATTTTTGAAGTCCATATAAATAAATATCTTTTCACTTTAACTTCCTTGAGATTATCAAATGGTCATCATGAAATATATATTGTGACCCTTAATAAATTTAAAACTTAATTTAAAATTTGGCTGCTCCATAAATGTTTCCGCAGTGTCAACAAATTCTTTCCCTTTAATTAAATAAAAAACAAATTTAAGAAATCATTCATATTGTTTTAAAAACTATTTTATTATTTTAATCATGTATAAAATGAACATTTTATACCAGGTTACTTTACTTTACAATTTTGTTATAAAAACTAACGTGGTATTCGCTCATTTTTACTTAGAAATACGGGACACGTAATATTTACCGGATAGGTCAGACTGTAATTTCGACCACACTCTGTGGTCTTTTTCAACTACAGTGCTAGGCGAGACGTCATTAACGCGGGCGTTCGCTTTACAATATTAATTTTGCATTATAAATTATAATATATTAAGAATTTTGCCCATCTCTAAGATAGATTGTATTGTACTGTTATTTGTTTATGACAACTTGTTAAAACCAATTTTAGTATGCGTTCAAATATTTTTATCTGATCCAGCAAATGTGTACAACTTAATATTTTCGCATACATTGTTAGCCGAAAGAAATACATCGGTGAACATAGAAAGGTCCCCAGGTGAACATAGAATAGCTCTTGAATGTCCCACCTGTAGTCTATTTTCTGCGATATGACCATTTCTACTTATATTATATATTTAATAGTAACTTTGTTATCCATTATATAATAAACTAGAATGTTATTTAACATTGTCACGCGTTTAATAGTTGATAAAATTGGTGGTATCATATGCGGTGAGTAAAAAGGGATGATATTGATGGTAACATTATAATACATTGTGCCAAAAGTGTACATTTATTTACAACCCGTCAAACAAGCTAGGTACTCGTGAATTAGGACTCACCTTCCAAATAAACTCTCCGCTCGACGAATTGCTAGAATGAGAGTCGCTATCGCTGTCCCACTCTTTCATATCTGTACGTAACTCCGCGCTGGTTGGTTTGCTGTCCTGCTCGCACTCGGGCGACGTGGGCGAAGTGGGTGAGTCTTGGAAGGATGTGCTCATCATTTCTGATGCCGGGCCTAGAAAAAGGTGCCGCAATAACTATAAAACAAATACCAAATACTCTGAATACAATAATAATCTTATGGCGCAGTAGGTAGCACCTCTGCCTTTTGAGCTGCTGGTCCCGGGTGCGATCCCCGCACAGATCAAACATTTGTGTGCCTGAACATATTTGTTTGAGCTGTGTCTGGGTGTGTATATGTACATAAGTATGTATATCAGTCGTCAGGTTGCCATAGTACAGGCTCTGCCTAGTTTGGGCCCTGAAGACCTTCTGTGGATGTTGTCCCTTAAGTGTCAAGAAAGTGTTATTTAGTTTCGCGTTTGAAATATTAGTGTGATATTTCACCCATGTGCACGGGAAAGTTGCACGTTTTCAGCATGAATGTTCGTGAACACCACCAGTGTCGGATATACTGCCTTCAAGTAGTAGCTTGCAAGTATTTCTGTATATTGAAAAATAAAAAGGGCAAACAATAAGAAATGCATTATAGTGATCAGCAGAATGCAGTGAGATACACAATTATTAAACTGAAAGCCCTGCATGACACTGCATCATTATACTATAGTTGAGCTTTCATAAACAATTACTTACCAGTGAATCTTATATCACTCAGCATCGGAAAATAAGAATCGAGCGTGGCATATTTTTGCTCATTCTTTAAAAAATCTTCCGTCACGGTCGTCAACTTTCCATCATTCTCCGTCACTCCATTCGCCTTTAGCTCGCCTTCTTGCAAGTTGTTCGACTTGCAGGCCGAGTCATCTTTTGATGTCTCCAATGATTTATCTAATACAGGACTTGGCCCACTTTTATCTAATTCGGAAACTATTTCTGTTGTGGTTTCTTGTGTGGGAGATTGCTCGTCTATGATCAATCTATCACTGTCGTCGACGCTGCTTTCTATGAGTTCTTCAAAAGTTTCGTTTAGAAAGTTAACAGTTGCGAACTTTTCGCCGCCACCGTTGACTTGAATTTCTTCATCTACAGTGGCATCTGGTATAACTTCAGTTTGTTGGAGTTCCGTGGATCCATTAGGCAAACCTTTGCGACTTTCCGTATGCGATGTATCATTGCTTATGTCACATGAAAGCGTTTTTTCCACTTCAGCTGTTTTTGTTATACACTGGGGTGCGATCGTTTGGTCTTCGATTGTGGGTGAGTTGTCAGCAAGAATAATCAAACTCTCGGGCTGCTCATTATATATTTCATAGTTAGTTACTGGGTGACCCATATTGAGTCTTTCCTCTGACAATTCATTTTTGTCTTCATGCGAGTTGTAGGTATGATTCAAATCTGTAAGCATACCTTCAGTGTGTAAATCGTGTGTCCTGTTCGGACTTATTCTATTAGAATGCATCGAAACCTCGGTCACGATTATGGAATGGGGCTGTTCGGTTTCGTCTTCCATATCAAGATTAATTAAAAAAGAGTTAGTTGGTTCTCTCGTATCCACTAGCTCATGAGATTCTATCAAATTCGTAATAATAGGCGGATTTGTATCTAGAGATTGCACAGGTGCGTTATTCCTGTCATCAGAGTGACTAGTTTGGTCTCGCGCGCCCGTTAGATAGGTCAACGCTAGTTCGCTCGAGTTCCTTTCGCTGTTGAGAAACAATGAACTGGCGTCAATCAACGAAGACAGATCTTGCGGACACCTCTTCATAGAGTTCATGAACTGTCGAAATTCCTCCGAACTATAATCGTTTTCCATGCTGTGGCTAGATTTTTCTCTCGAATTTGTATTCTGAGGACATCCGACTGCGGAGATTTGGAAATCTGGGTAGGAGATAGTAAGCTCCGATACAGTCGGACTGTTTCTGATTCGACTCAGCGTTTCACTTCCATCTTCCAAAATGACAGACTCTCGATATGAAGTGCCGTCGTTAGCAGAGTTCGATGATAAGTCTTGAGGTCTTCCCTCAGCAGAGTATTGGAAACTTTGGAAGCTGGGTATGTTGTTTACGATATATTCAGAGCTTTCCGCCATTGGTTTAGGTAAGCTCATAGGAATAGCTTCAGTATTTTCGTTATCGGCGTCCAACTCGGCAAGTGGCGTGCTCGTCTGCGAAGGCACCATGTTTCGGTAGTTATATTTCGGGCTGTCGTTCAAACTCATATTCAAATTTGTATTTTCAGGCATTGCTTTGTTTTGACTGTCGTTCAAATCGTCTTCCAAACACGAGATTTCTATGCTGTCCATCTTTTTGATACCAGGCTCACGCGTTAATTGAGGACCCGTTTTTACAGCGCATTCCTTTTTTCCGGGCTGTTTCGGGGGAGATACATTGTCGAAGTCCCCTCCGACTGGAGACCTACGCACTAGTTCTGGTTGCGGAAGCCTCCAAGGATCCTCTAACCCAGACGCAAGTTCTGTGGTGCAATTGGAAAAGGACGGCATCCCAGACATAAGTGTCCCGTAAGCCAGGTCTTTCGTTTGTGTGTTTCTAGTAGAATCGTTCAAATCAGTGTTCCCAGAGGGCGTGGCGCCTGCCGCTTCTGTCTTCACTTTCGTATACGTGTAGTTATCGTTAGCCGTTATCGAGTCTGGGGAGAAAGTTTCGCAGGGCTCCGATGGACTGTCATGGATGATGTAGGTCGGCCAATGATCTTTATCTTCATCGTTATGGGTGAGAGTGTCGGTGCTCTCGCTGTTTCCCTCGTCCTTGGTCTCGTATTGGATTGGCACGTCTGGATCCATCGCCAGATCGTCGAAGTTTTCCTCGACGTTGTACAGAGTGTCGTTGGAACACCAAGAGTCTATGCTGGTCGCTTTGGACAGGCACTGCGTCTCTGACGGTTTGGATAGCTTGGCGTCAGTTGGCAATGTTGTACGTGAAAGGGTGGATACGCGCGTGCCGTTGTCGCCGGGTTCTGACGTGTCAGTGGTTGGACTGACGAGGAGAGGCGATACTTGGGAGATGTGCTCGCAGGTAGACTCGCGTTCTTCCTCTTTCACGTACGTTGCATCATCAACTGGGGATACAATTTCATCCGGCTCTTTGTGGGATTTGTGCGGACTTGCGTTCAAACTGTCGGCACTCATTGTTATCCTAGAAAAAATATATTGATTTTATCATTAATGTTTTTAATTAACAATAGCAAGGTGGATAGGCTAGTGACCGGCCCATGGCGAAGTTTTCAAACAGCCCGAAGGCCTTAACTGATCCTAATGATTGTTGCCCCAAGACAAAAAACAGGGATCTGCTTAACGTGACCTCCGAAGCTCGGGAGCGAGCAATTCAATTCAATTTGTTAATTTGTTCGCATTTGGAAACGCCACTAGCAATCACGCGTCTAAATTGAGATAGCAGTGAGGGTTGCTTAAACTTCGTGATCAGTTGAGCAAGACAAGTTGAGCAAGACAAGCTCCACTGCTAGCATTTCTTATGAGACGCATCATGTTTGTCTCTTCTTGGTATTATTAAGAGGTGCTTTTTCCACAACACTCTAAAACAGTACAAAAAGTTATAAGAAAACCAGGCCACAAGTCACAGATGCAGCATTAAAGGCATACGGCCTTGCTTATAAACGCTGCATAAAATTCAATAAGTCATTTAGTACGGCGCATAACAATTTTTTATGCGTGCACTAATAAATAACGTAGGATGAAATGCTACAGTACATCTTTATGAATGAATGTAAGTTTTCGCCGTCGTAAAGTGGCGCTCAAACTGACGATTCATTTGCAACCCGTGATTTTGACAACAGTTTTTTTGAATACTCATCATGAGTATTCAAAAAAAACTGTTGCATCTTGTCGTATTTATAACATTCGTATGGTGTTGATTTCCAATATTTGTTAGATTTTCATGTTCTGTTGTTAGGTGTGTTTTAATGTGATATTGTAACATATCGATATTTCCACAGCTATAATTATATGTATACAATAGATAACGCAAATTTGTGTACTTCCCTGTCTAAACCCCGACGAAGCGTCTAAGTTGGCCACCGCTACTTACAGTTCGCGCGCATGTGTTGCAGGCGGACACACGCGAAAACTAAATTGCGTGATAGTTAACTGCAATAGCAACATCCCCCAAAAGCAAGGACACATTTCCTATCACATGTAAGTTATTTTAAAATTATATTATGCGTAAATTCGCGTAATTCAATTTCATTGAAAAATTGGTACGCTTGGTTTCAATACAAATCGTGATACTTGCGTTATCTATTGTTCATATATATCTGTAGATATTTATTTGAAATTGCCTATGAAGCCTCGCTAGCACATAAAGACTATGTGCTAGCGAGGTCTACTGTTCGCAGAATTACGAGGGCTGCACTAAAAGTATCGGGAATAGAATATTTCCACTGTTCCTGTCATATTAAAATCTTTTTAATTGAAAACTCCTTGGTTTTAAAAATAGAATACCATTTAATTATTAAAAAAAAAAAGTCTTGTCACAAGGTTTTGTCAAACTTGTTTAGTCGTTGAGAAAATGGAATTGACTCGAGAAAATTCAAGAGTGATGATTTATTATGACTTTCGAAGTGGTTTAACACAAAAACAGTGTGTTGACCGGATGATTTCTGCATTTGGTGATGAATCCCCATCCAAAACTACAATTTTTCGCTGGTTTGCTGAATTTCAACGTGGACGTGTCAAGCTCAGTGATGATCCCCGTCAAGATCGTCCAAAAACTGCAGTCACCCAAGAAAACGTTGATGCTGTGCGTAAGCTGATTGAGGAAGATCGACATGTGACATACCGCGAAATTCAGGCAACTTTAGACATTGGCATGAGTCAAATACAAATAATCTTGCATGAACAATTAGGTGTAAAAAAGTTGTTATCCCGATGGATACCGCATTCGCTCTGTGAAGAGCAAAGAAGCGGCTCGCGTTACTTGGTGCGTCAGAACTCTCGAAAGATTCCACGCAGAATCCTCAAATGCTGTATACAACATCGTATCAGGTGACGAATCCTGGATATACAAGTACGAACCCGAAACAAAAAACCAGTCACGAGTTTGGGTGTTCGAAAATGAGTTAAAGCCAACAAAAATTTGTTTGTTCACGGAGTGTTGCATAAAAAATGGTGGCCACGTTTGTCTCCAAAACCGGTCATGTTACGACTATTCCTCTTGAGGGCAAAGAACGGTTAATGCAGAATGGTATGCTAGCATTTGTTTGCCACAGGTCGTTTCTGAACTCCGTAAAGAGAACTGCAACCGCCGCATCATCCTCCATCACGACAATGCGAGTTCTCACACCGCGCTCAGAACAAAAGAGTTTATAGAGCAAGAAAACATAGAATTATTAGACCATCCGCCGTACAGCCCCGACCTAAGCCCTAATGATTTATATACTTTCCCTAAAATAAAGAATAAATGGCGTGGACAGAGATTTTCATCACCTGAAGAAGCTGTGGACGCCTACAAAACGGCCATTTTGGAGACCCCAACTTCCGAATGGAATGGTTGCTTCAATGATTGGTTCCATCGTATGGAATAATGTGTCACATTTCGCGGAGAATACTTCGAAAAGCAATAAATACATTTTTGTCGCTTCCTTGATTCCCGAAATTTTCAGTGCCGCCCTTGTACTAGTATTAGGTATGTTTTAATGTTATATTATAACACGTCGATGTTTCTCATTGCTGGTGATGTAGATGTGTGTTGTACTGACTTGTCGGTGGGCTGCAGCGTGTACGTCCGGTCCCGTGACGGGAGGGAGTAGGTGCGGTCCCGGGCCGGCAGCTCAGTGGCCGAGTCCGTCGAGTTGTTGCACGGCTCGGGATAGCTCTCAGACGACTCCGTGCGGGTCGATGGGTTCCCTGACCACATAACAGGGGTGTTTGTTTTAAGAAGTCTTTATCATAAACATACAGTACATCTCTAGTATATGTTATATCCTAAAAACGACAAGATAATCAAATATTACATTTTACAAGCTATAACATTAAACTTATCTAAAACTTTTTGCATGTGCCTAATAATTTCGAATGTAATGATACTACATCACAATGTTATGTATTTCGTGTAAGCTTTAACAGGGGTGTTGACTTATTTTATATCACTATGAATTGGGGTTAAATATAATGACCACCAAAATATACTTCGTTTCTTACCAAAAAACGAAACGTCTCCCAAAACACGAAAGACTATTTAAAATGGGACTAGCTGTTTTATCTATGACTGTACTTCAAAATATATTCGAAGAGCAAAGGAGAATGTGCGCTCAAGTACACTCTTCAGTCTAAGTTATGTTGGAACCAAGTTTGGATGGTTTGATGGAAGAATAATCGGTTGTTATTTTCCTATTATTAAAATATTTTGTAAAGATGGGGGTAATGACCCATAGACAAGTAGATTAACCTTTTTAGTCGAAGTAGAAGAAGAATAATACCAAGGCCTAATGTCGCAACATAGAATATGTGTGATTTTTTTTCACCGTGTGAAGCATGTGGATTTATAAACCCCAACTTGTAAATATCTGATTATTTTTACGTACTTCTCAATAATATAATGCAATTTATGTACACATTCACGTACACATGTTTCATAGCAAAATACGACATTTAGGCCATCGTTGACCAGGGGTGCATAAGCTCCGTATAAGCCGGCCATTCTCCTTTAGTAAATTTTATGAAACTTCCCCAAATATTTAGGTTAGGTTAGGATATGCATTTTTCTATACTCGGTTATTTTTTTGGCTGTAATTTCACATCCAATTGGTTTATGTAGTATATATTTTTAATAAAAATAAAAATTAGACATTTGGTTAAAATTAAATATTGTAATATATTTTTTATAATTTTAATGTCATTATTTTCTTTTAAATTTTGAAAATGTTTATTATTAATATCAAATTGATAAAAAATGTATAGCTTAATATTATTATAAAAAGTTGATGCTCTTAGTATCGCAGATATTACGAGTATGTTGATAGTTTACGACTGCTAAGAACTTAATAGGTATTACTTATAAGTGATGTATTCTGACTTTTTATATTCTACATTTTTATCGTAATTGCTTTACTTTCTATTTTCGGTTGACATATTATGTGTTTTTTTTATAAAACGCTGTATTATTGTTGAATAAACTCTTTATAGGGTTGTCATAATATATTTAAATTATGACGTGTAATTGAATTTTTACCATAAAATTGATTATTGATTATTTATGTAATAGCTCTACCACGAAGACATGAGCGTCCATATTAAAATGCACATTATGTTCCTACTGCTGGGACTCAGGCCTTTAGGCTCCAATTGAATAAGAGATAGGAGTGTGGAGCATTGTCCGCAAGAACGCGGGTCCAGTGTGGCTATTTAATAGGCCCGTTTTGACAGCTAAGAAAAACGATAGAATCGCATTCTCAATTCAAAAGTTTGCACTAGAAAACGTAGTAAATTACTCATTAGTCCATCACAATATTCAGCATACGACTGTATACACGCACTGACAATGAATACGCTAAGACGAGACCAGGTCGCGTGATGCAAATTACAGCTTAAAAATAATCTAAACGTGAACCTTTTAATTCATAACAGTATGAAATCTGAATAAAGTAAACATTTAGAAACTATTAAATATTCCGTGCGATACGCAAATGCGCTTGTATTTATAAGGGACGTGAAACATATTCTTTTACAACACTCGACGTTCGAGTTTTGTTAATAAAATCCACCCATCCTGTCTTCGCAGAAGGAAGTACAAATTACCTTCAGCAAGAATATTTATCTGGAGTAGTGGTAAGTGTATTTACCAGCCTACTACTCTAATCTTACTATAATATCAATATGTCACGAATGTCGGCTAAGAACCTGTTTTTACATTACATTTCTTTCATACAAAAGTCACGCAGCGTTATTTTTATTTGAATTAAAACAACAGTCCACCTTTCTTTATTAACCTAGACTTGGTTGTTTCAGCGCCGACCGATAACAAAAAAACAAACCCCAAAAATATTTACTTACTATATTTATAATATTGCCAACTCATATTGCTCCCCGCGGCTCTGCCCCCGCCACATGACTACCCCAAAGAAATATTTTTCCGGGATAGTAAGTCCATTACAAATCCAACCTGAGGCCGTAGCACTTACAATTTGCGAAAGAGTATTCGTCTTGCAAACGTTAATGCGTCACGCTTCAGCACACAAACTATGAGTTATCTGTGTCACAGCTGCCCTAGATAAATGACAGTTTGTACTGCTTACTTGAACATGCTACGTTACACTTACGCAGTTATTCGTGAAGATGTCACAAATATACCCCCGCACACCCTTACCAGCTTTCGCAATTATAATATTAGTGTAATACGAGTAGTTTGAATTTCACTAAAGTCGTAAGATATCGGTCAAGCTGATAAGGCGTAAGAATTGAAACAAATATACGTTACATTAAATTAAGTACACTTGTGAATAGGAACTTACAACAATAAACTTTGTTTATTTTTAAAAAAGAACAAAGGATCATTTCTGGTGGAGATACTTGCCTGCACCATGTTAATTAAACCGTGAAAGTTATATTAAAATTCTACAGATAATTGAATTGATTCACTTCTTCAAAAGAACTAAACCAAACTAGACACCTAACATTTAATTATAATATTCCTTATTCTATTAACACTAAAATCCAAAATCATGTAACTTAGAATTACATTTATAAAAATAGGAGTGTTCTATTCAATTTTGGTTATTTTTACGTTAGTTTTTAACAATCAAGTTACGTGACGAGTAATCTGTCTAAAATATGCCCACAATCAAAGAGAAAAATATATTTTTAGTGCTGTCATTCGGAAGTGTTATTCTAGTTTGGATTGAAGCCTTAACAGAAAAAGAACTGCCACAATTTAGAGATTTTAATTTAGAGAATGCTTACAGAATCGACACCAATAATGTCACTAAAGTCTAAGCAATAAGTATGGACACTTAGTGTTTTCAGCCACTCTTAGTTTACACGAAAAGCACGAAATCACAACAAACACCATACTGGAATTAAATAATACATGTAATGCAGCCGCATGCGTGTCTCAAACAATTATTAATGCTTTGCTGAATAGTTTCTCCTTGCGGCGAGGAAACGCCGATGTAGGTACATATTTCGGAACTGACGGTTCGTTAACTTCTACTTGAATTTATTCTTCATTGATATCGATAAAGGTTATTCATAATATCGAAATCATATATTTTCTACCGACTTCCAAAAAAAGGAGGAGGTACTCAATTCGCCTGTAAAGTTTTTTAATGTTTGTTACCTCATAACTTTCTACTTGGTGAACCGATTCTCAAAATTCTTTTTGTTTGAATGCTGATGCTTCCCGTGTGGTCCCATTTAAATTTCATCAAAATCGGTCCAGTAGTTTTTGAGATACACTCCACCAATAACTGAATAGAATGGAAGTCGGTATTAAATTTTACAAATTGTACTTGTAATTATTAGAGTACTGCAGTACAACAAAGGACCCTTAAAAATGTTTTGTCTGCCCCGTCCTAAGAAATCATACTTAATGATTAATAAAATTGAAGTGTCCCAAATCACCAGCTTTTAGCTAAATGTATATGAAAGTTTATACGGTACGTACATAAAAAAAAAACAATTTTAAAATATTCGCGTGTCTGTTTGCTTCGGCTAATATCTGAATCGCCTGGACCGATTTTAACGGGACTTTCACACTAATGTTAAAAGGTGTAACTTAGGATAATTTTATACTAGAAAAATGTATATAAAACTCTGTCATTCTTGTCGCGTGAGACGCGAGTCGCCATAAACAGTTGGTAAGTGTCACTGTCATTGTATATGTCAATTTATTTTAGCACTATGGCAACTCTGCTGAGTGTGGGTTTGACGGTATGACGAGAGATATAAAAAAGTTTTATGTCGGTGGGGCGAGATAGAACGACGCGTGGCAAGAGCACAGCTCAGGAAAAGGTAAAAAAGACACATGCAGCGGTACCGGCGGTACCCTAATAAAACCAACCAGCAGTGTAAACCCTGGTAAGTGCTTAGAACTCATTATTCTTTGTAACATGGGATGGAATAGTGAGGGGACCGTGTCACTGCATGCATCACGGTCGACGCTGTCCGATTGTTTGGTACATCGGACAAGCATGGAGCTAGCATTTGCGCTGGCTCACCCCAGAGGTACCCGGGTGTACACTCGAACTGGGTAGCAACGATTGGCTATGTAGTTGGAGAATGGGCAGGACTATGGGGAAGGAGGAGGTCCTCGTGGGGCAAAGCCCCCACGTCCACCGGGTGCTCATAAAGGATAAACTGCACCGAGCAGGTATCCAGGAATGTCGATGATCGGCATGCATAAAGAAGAGCACCCGGGCGCTGTGTGCTCGTAAAGGATAAACTGCACTGTGCAGACATCCAGGAATGTCGATGATCGGCATGCATAAAGGAGAGCACCCGGGCACTGTCGCAGCGCCCAGACTGGAGCCGCATAGTCGATCGGGGGGTCTGATAGCTCAGGCCCCTGCTGGACTAGGCTTAGCCTAACTGATATAAGCGAGATCGGGCATGCGGGGGAACGGTTGACTCATTGTTCTACCTCTATCTAAATTACTTTGTTGAAGATCAATTACTGTCTACTCTTAGCATAACTACGGTAATTGAGGAAAGACAGAGGGCGCGACAATTCTGTCTCTTTGTTACCTTATTCCGCCTAAATGGCTGAACGGATCGTAATCAAATTTGGTAAGGTTATAGATTATATGTCGGGGAAGCACATATGATGCTTTTCATCATCATTATCCATAACCACGCGGGTGAAGCCGCGGGGTGCAGCTAGTTATATCATAAAAGATCTACAAACATAAAGTAAGCGCAAGATGTTTTATTCAAATATAATTGTAGACTCAATTTTTAAGTATAAAAAAATATTACTTTATCAGTCGAACAACCCAGACTCAATAGAAATTTCATTGTTATATTGACAATCGACTGGTGAGGGGCGTTGCTTATCTTTATTTTGTCTGAAAACCAATCAGCACCGTAGGATAAGGGCTACGATGAAGTTTATAACGATTAGAGCGAAATGATTCAAATTTTATTATTAGTATTTTATATTAAATTTGCTATAAATTATGTTGTTCTTGAGCCATAGGCCATAGGCTAAAGCGCGTTCAGAACCTCGGTGAGAGCGCACTCGGAGTGCAACTTTTCGTACTACATTACGTAGTACCTACCTGTAGTATATAGTTGCCTGTGGACTACACTACACTACATAGCGGTTGCTTGTAGACGTGGCGGTACGTGGCACGCATAGATAAATTAGAATCCGTTGGTGGCATGGCGCCACGTCATGGTGTTACCATAATAATTATGTGATATTTTTGGCCAGCCCGAAACACGCCAATAGTGCTAATCGACGCTTGGCTGTCGGCAACGCGCGAAATGTCTCGGAATGCACCATCTTGTTTGTTTTTGTTTTCACGACTGTAATTATAATAATTATCTTTGTTTCTTAATACTATGTATCATTATTTATTTTTTATTGTTTATTTGTTTCTGTTGTGTTACGAGTTACGTTCGTGATGTCAGTGAGGAGCGCCGACTGAAAATCAGTGCTTGGGTTTACCCTAGCGTATGCTGAGTCGGGGCTCTTTCATGGCATTACGCAACATTATTATTATGATGGTTCTCCTATTTTGTCAGTATTTTTGTATGTTATGTTGTGTGATGTCCTGAATAAAATTATTTTCTTTCTTACTAACGCCGTCCCGAACCTCAGGGTAAAGCACTCGGTTGTTTTAACTCGAGCGTTCCGAACCTCAGTGCATTGCAACTTTATAACCATCAACATCGATCGGTAAACGGTTGCAATCCGCAGCTGACATAACTTTGACCAATCAGACTACAACAAACTTCTTCTTCTTCTCTCTTCTTGTGACACTTTTAATTTTAAGTATTTAATTGTGAAATATTTTTAATTGTAATTTTATTTTATTCTTATTTTTAAACAAATTAGATTTACGTAAATTTATTTTAGCTTTAACTGCGTACAATGCGGAAAAAAACATTAATATTTTTTTAAGAAATAATACTTAAATTTAGTTTTTTTGTTATGGTACGATTGGGCTGTCATACCATGTTGGGAAAGGTCCTTGATTATAATTAATATGGGAAGAAAGAGGGTAGACAGATATGTCTGCTCTTAATGTTAATATTTCATCTACCCACCCGCACTCTCCAGTCCGTGCCGCGGTCATAACGCTTGCAACAGTGTCGATATATCGGGAATATACTATATAAATAAGTACATATCACGGTTTTCATCCCGCAACTAATATGTTTATTGAAATTATCCGTAAAAGTTTACAAAAGTGCTTAATTATACGTGTTGATTTAAAAAGCTCTGGCTGTTATTCACTAAAGCGTACACTTATGAACTCTACGATGGGTGAGACAAAAGATATTTGATAATAAATGACAATCGTCCCAAAGATGTATATAGAGTTATTTTTTCTCCCCAATAGTTTCTAAACAGCTAGACCTATTGCGGTATTATAATAGTTTTATACTTGTGCATTGTACATCATTAAGTGAAGTTCTCGGTTACTATTTAAGGTTCACTTACAGTTGTTGTCATTTTCATATGCAGAGAGTTGTAGTCCCGTCTCTTCTTGGATAGGGCTGAGCGCGCCAGAGTAGGTGACCACCAGCTGTTCTGGCGGAGGTGGTAGGTCTCCTTGCCATTCGCCTTCTCCCTCGCATTGCGGCTCTATAGCGGCCACCTACAGTTCCAAACGTTTAGTAAAAATTGACAAACAATAATATTGTCACTCTGTGATATGATGGAATTAAACATCAGATGAATGACCATGCCAACACATCAACGTAAAATCTTAAGAAGTAGTCTGTTACTAGATATTCTTAAAAAATAACAAGATATTATTTCGTTATAAAAACTAACGTGGTTTTCACTCGCTTAGTATAAGCGAGACGTCATCGATGCGGGCGTCCCAAACACTCATTGAAAAAGACCACCGAATGTGGTCGAAACTATAGTCGGACCTATCAAATTAAAAAAGATATTATTAAAAAAATACGTAGAATGCATAAAAGATGTAGATCCGTACTACAACGCGAACAACTTTTTGTACCTAATTTAGTCATTTCTAGTATTTAATCGATGATGCACTAACAAGGAGTCATATATTCCAGGAAATAGTTTTGCAGGGTCATACATAAAAAACGCATTAACCTCTTTTTTTTTAATTCGTAACAAAAGTAATGCAAGTCGACATATTGGCCCGGACCGAGCAAATGTTTATTATTGCTGTAAAAGGTTGCCAATACAATTTAATTTACATAAATCTCATATGACTTGTATGAATTTACATATGGTACAATACGGATCAAAGATAGTGCATTTAGCTATTTATTTGTTATTTAGCTGAACATTAACTCAACATTGTATAACAATAGGGTCGCCCCCAAATACAAAGCCCATAAAACATTACTGGCAAAATTAATACGGCATTATCTAGAGTATGCAATCCGGGACGATTATAGGTAGCATCCTTACATTTTACACATTTTAGGACAACCAATATTACTATATAGAGAACCATAGAGATTCCTTACTCCTCTAAGTGCTCTAGTTACTTTAGGACTTAATACAATTTACATTATTTGACAAATTTATAGCAAACGTTAAATTAATAATATATTTCAATGAACACTATGAGAAAAATTAAATTACAAATCTTATTATCATTGCCTCCATGGAGTACTGCAAGATAACGCTTGTAAAAATTAACTAACACGTAAATACAGTTATAATTCTTGATATTTACAGTTTTGATATAAATACTTAGTTTCTATGGTCGTATATAATGTATATCATTTGAATTACACATAGCGTAAATATACAGCATTGTAACGTTATACTAAATTTATCAGGCCGGCATCAGTGTAGAGAAACCAGTCAATAATATGAACTATTAAATAAGTAAGTAATATAAGTAAGTAAATAGAAACTCACCTGTGCCAGGGGTAGCTTCAGTTCCAATTCGTTTCTCAAAGCCTTGACGCATTCCTCATCCAAAGAAAGTTCTTCTCTAACATCATCGATGTAGCTACAGTTCCCCGCCAAATACAATTCAGGAATAGCATCGCTTTCGCGCATACCGCCGCCTTCCTCTATCAACCCCTCCACAGTCAAAGGGCCTGAGTATTCAATGTTCAAATTATTCTCATTCTCAGCCATTGCCAGCTTTGACGTTATCTGCAACTCGATCTGGTTCAAATCTACAGGCCGCGACGACGAATCAGGCACGTTCACGCTTTCGTTGTTCAAATCTATATCCACCAAGTATTTCTGTTGAGATGTGGAAGCTAAGAAAATGCCCGGTGAATTCGGGGGCGTGGTAGGCGATACGCGTTTCTGAGTACCGGAACCGCTGCCTTCAGTGTCATCGCTCGGCGCCTCGGCAGGGTCGACTTTGGGTTCGCTGATCGACGACAAATCGTCGAACTGCACATCGTCGGGAACTATATCCGGTACTTCATTCAGAAAATTTCCGTCGCGCAAGGGTGAAGGTGTTTCTAGATTTATCTCGCTGAAGTTCGACGAGAAAGCGAGCAATTCCTCCCTGGGAAGCTCCACTGGATCTATGTTAAGTTTCGCGGCTCTGATAAAATCGAGCGAGCTGTTTTCAAAGGGGCCTAGAACTACGGAACTGTTTTCGTCATACGTATCCGTGTGGTGACTTTTATGTGATGGCGACTCGAAAGGACTCATACTGTCTGGGATGCTCCTTTGTTCCGCCTTTATTGCTGATGTTTCCGGGATTGGTACTTTTGTATGAGACATAACTATCGTATCGTCTACTTTCAAATTTTCGATCGTACTGTCGAATGCTTCGACAGAATTGTCGCTCGTAATTGGTGTGCTCGACACTAGCTTATCATTAGCATGTTTGCTACTTATCATTCTCTCCATATGTAAAAAATCATCGGTTTTCTTTATAACGTTAAAACTGGGCAGATCTAAGTATACTGTAGAATCATTTTGGCTTAAAGTACTATCATTGACGGCGGATGTGATCTCTAAGCCTGTATTAGCTTCTAAATATTTAATGCTATTATCTACGTTGCTATCTCTTATTATTTGACTATTAGTATTAATGAGATCCATGTAAACGGTGCTGTCCTGGGACTGCTCCTTTATATCGATTGCTACATAACTATCAGATCTATTCATGTAATTTTTTTCGTTATCCTTATTTTCTACATTCTCATTCTTTGCTTCAACTAATTCCTTACGAACTAAACTTTCTGTTTCATGAACAGGTATAATTATATCTGTAATTTGTACTATTTCAGGTGGCAAATGCGTTGGCGTTATTTCTACAGCATGTTTGATGATACTTAAATCAGCTTCTTCTAGTTGTTTTAAATTAGCTGACTCTTTCAGAATATCTGTTATATTTTGTACTGAAACCGGTGTTTGTACTGAGGTAACAGATTCTAAATCTACTTGTAAATCATGTTGATCTATATTATCTTCGTTTTTCAGTTGTTCATCCTTAGAACTATCAGATGTGGTATCAACGAGATCACTAATTAATATTGTTTCATCCTTACTATAATTATACTGACTTTCTATAGATTCAGGTCCGATGTCTTCCAGTTTTATGTGTAACGTATCGTTTTCGTGTGTAGAGTTTGACACATCATCTGTTACTGAAGGGAGCGTGTCAACTCCTTCATTACTAACAGTAGTGTCATCGGCCAAATCCGGCAAGATTATTTCTTGTACACTTGTTTCTATTTGTTCGTGGTGTTCGATAGATTCAGTAGCCTCAGTATTTTCAAGAAGCATACTATCTGCAACAACTTCTCTTACATTATCTATTGACTTAGTTTCTTCATTATCAGTTCTTATTTCAGTTACATTATCACACGGTGTTTGGCAGTCTTTTCTCACCAACGATTGTTCAATCTTTTTTTCACTTACACTAGGGATAGAGGTTGAATCCAACACTTGCAATTTAGGCATGTTACTATCGACTACTTCGTTAGGCAACTCAGTATTTAGTTTTCCAAACTTATCTTTTTCGACTACTATGTTGGTTGCAACGTTGATGATCGCTTGAATTTGTCTTTCGACTTCGGAAAAGTCTCCTTGTTCCATTAGTCTTTCGACTCTGACTGCTTTAGCATGATTCATTTGATTATTTTCTTTGGACATGTCTGACTGTTCTATCAGTCTTTCGACTACAGCTTCGGCATGTTTCGTTTGATTTTGTACTTTCACATTGTCTGGCTGTTCCATCAGCCTTAAGACCCCGACCGCTTCGGTATGTTTCATTTGATTTTCAACTTCGGAAATTTCTGACTGTTTCATCAGTTTTTCAACATGTGCTTTTTCGGCATGTTTTATATAATTTTCTACTTCGGAGATGTCTGACTGTTCTATCAGTTTTTCGACTCCAGCTTCGGCATGCTTCGTTTGATTTTGTACTTCCACATTATCTGGCTGCTCCATCAGCCTTAAGATCCCGGCCGCTTCGGTATGTTTAATTTCATTTTCATCTTCGGAAATGTCTGATTGTTCAATCAGTCTTTCAATTCGTGGTTTTTCATTACGTTTCATTCGATTTTCTACTTCGGACATGCCTATCTGTTCTGTCAGTCCTTCGACTACAGCTTCAGCATGTTTCGTTTGATTTTCTTCTTCGGCAAAATCTGATTGTTTTATCAGTTTTTTAAATCGGGCTTTTTCATTATGTTTCATTTGATTTTCTACTTCCGAGATGCTTGTCTGTTCTGCCAGTTTTTCGACTCCAGCTTCAGAATGCTTCGTTTCATTTTCTTCTTCAACAATGTCTGGTTGTTCCATCAGTCTTTGAAATTGGGCGTTTTTGGTATCTTTCATTTGATTTTCTACTTCGGAAATGTTAGAGTGTTCCATTAGACTGTCGATTCCGGCTTTATCGGTATGTTTCATTTCCATTTCAACTTCGGCCATGTCAGATTGTTTAATGTGGCTTTCGATCCCATCTTCTGCGGTAAGGTTTATTTGAATATCGATTTCTGCTGAAGATGTTTCTACATCTGATTGTTTTTGCTCTATTTGTTTTTTGACTCCAGAGTTTTCTGTAGATTTTATTTGTTTTATGACTTCGCAATTTGTTTGATGTTGCGTTTGATTTCCGACTTTAGCAATTTCTACAGGTTTTATTTCTCTTTCGAATTCAATTTGTTTCACCTGTCTTTGGATTTCAGAAATTTCTATAGGTATGAAGGGATTTTCAACATGAGTTTCGTCTATATTTTTCATATCACCTTCAATATCTACAAATACATCCAAATCTTTCATAGGTGTATCAGGCGTAAGATTTTCTAATGTGTGTTGGCTGATACTGTCACTATGGCGTTCGAAAGAATGACTCAGGGTGCCTATTGTATCCCGATCTACCTCATCGTCCAAAGAGGGCTCACCCTCTAACGGTTCAGCGGTGACACCAGTATCTAGAATATTCTGGAAGTTGGTTATACCGGGAGACTTGACTAAGCTTGATTGCATCGGACACTCTTTCTTACAATCCAAGCTCAGATTGTCTCGTGACGGGCTCGCCTGGTGACTGGACTCCGAACTCGATGTTTTCTCAGAGTTAAGGATATTATCGAGATTCTTTATAACATCGCTCACGTCTTTATAATAGCTGACGTCATCCTGACTGCCGGCTATGATATCTTTAAGCCACGGATCCATGGACGCGTCCGATCGATCCTGCTCCCTTTCCCTGTTATCTTCAAGGTGTATGTTCCCTTGATGACACTCAAGAGCGGCAGTCTCGTTATGCGTGAGGTAGATATTGCGGACGTCTTCCAACGAGCCGTGAAGGTTCGTGAGGCTTTCAGACTTGATCTGGACGGAGAGCGGATCTCTATCGGACATTATACTGCTGGAGCGAGACACGGCGGTGTCCATATCGACGCTCAACGTGTTGTTATCGAACTCCTGGTCGGAGCCGGTGAAGTGTGACGTCATGGAGGTAGATGGAGCGTGAATGATCGCGATGTGTTCGTCTATCTTCGGGATTGTGTTCGGCTTGAGTCGCTGCCAGCGCTCCTCAAAGTCCGTGTTGCTTGCGTATAGATCGCTTTGTGAGGAACCAGCCGCGTGCGAATGCGTTTGTGTGTGTGTCACGTATAGATGGTTTATAAGGGCGTGGACCTGTGCCGCTGTGGGGCGTGAACACGGGTCTGGGTTCCAGCATAGTTGCATTACTTGGTAGCTGCAGATAGAAAGAATTATCTAGGTGATGTATGGAATACTGCATATCTTGGATTGTTTATATACATTTATATTTATATTATTTATATACATTTATATTTATTTATATATTGGTTTATAAAAACATAGGGCTATATTTAGTTTTTTTTGCTATTTAATAAACGGGGAAAATAGTGTATAATATTGAAATGTTAGGAAACTTTCACTTTATTTGAATTCACTGAGTATAACAGTTTATGACAATTCATATAATAAATAGGAAGTTAGGAGTGATACTCACAGATGGCTTTTATATGGGCAGGGAAGGTCGGGCGGCGGCGTCGGTGGTCCGGTTGGTACAGAGCCCCACGAACACACTTCCCATATCAATGTGCCGAGAGACCATATTTCACTGCTTGTCTGTAAAACAAATATAAATAAAGGATTGTAACCAGTAGAAGAAATCTTTGGTCTCTGACCTACTCATCAGAGAAAACCGCGGACTTTATGTATACACAACGTATTTAGATGAACGTAGCGCTTTGTAGATTATATATACCAATACAAATAATTTATTCATAATTCCATAATCATTATAATTCTCCACATGGTATTTAAAATAAATTGTCACATGCCATCATAAGAAATACATTGTTATATGTCATCATACATAATATCGATTATAATAATACTGGTAGTTTATACAACTCAGAAACGCTGTAGAAAGTGTGTTCCAGTAATCTGTTTAACCGAATTTTAAAAGCGCCGGTGGAAGGTGAATCTCGTATCAGCTCAATTAGTCTATTATATACCGATGGCCCCATTATACACGCATAAATATTGGAAAGTGTACCATGTCTATCTGTCATATGGTGTATAATTCTTTAGTGAAACCTCATCTTTTATACCTTATTGAGATATGGGGCAATGCTCCAAAAACCAGTCTTAAAGACTTACAGATTACCCAAAATAAACTCATCAAAATGTTATTTAATTATGACTTCTTAACACCAACGGTCACTTTGAACAAAGAAACAAAACACATGAACTTGAAACAGCGATATCATTATTGCATATACATCTTCATCAGGAAAATACTTAACAAAACAATACACATAAAACACATCACATTGACCAAAATACATCAATTCATAACCGATCTAGTCGAAGAAAAGACCACATCGTAATCCCGCGAGTTCGAACTGTTAAGACGCGGTCCAACCCCAATTTTAAAATAATTTCCGATGCTCTACGTAAGGTTGAAAATCGCTTGTTAGATTGGATGATGTAATGCGAAAATGCGTTAATTTTGTACGTTTTCTTTATGTTTTTCGATATATACTAACACAATTGAAAAAACTGCTGGTTATTACTTTAGTACTATACGTTGGCTAAGTATTACCTAAAAAAATATAGTGTTATCGCTGAAAATTCTGAGAGTTTGGACGTGAAAGTTTATTTTTGTGTACCTATTCAGGATTTTTTCCTGCTGAAAGAGAGTTATATTTATGAATTCTATTCGGTGTTTACTCTTTTCCTATTCCTTTTCTAACATCTATAAAAACAAATTGAAAAATCATATTTTGAATGTCATAACACTTTTGAACTCGTCTAACTGCCAATGACTGTGGCGCGCTCATGCAGTCTTTGCCGACCGGTTCTTGTTATTCGCATCGGGCGCTCGGTACTATGTCGCGCCGCGGTTAAAGCGAATAACATTGAATTAAAGTGGAGGGTATGAGAAAAATAACTATGTATATATAAATAATAAACATATGCGTTCATCTTTCACTAAATAGTAGGCATTAATGTTTTGTCACTTTAGTATATTTAAGTTATTAAGTTATACGAATGTCGAAGCTCATTAATGTACTAACCTAGATTAATTTCTCACATAAGTGAAATATGTAATTTCTTGCCGAGAAATAAAATTCTTTAAACCGAAAGTAGTTTCTGTCAAATCGTGTATTCATTAGGAAGGAATTGGTCACATAGGCGAATCACTAATAATCAGATTTCTAAGAATAACGATGAAGAGGTGGTGCGTACACGACACTGTAAACAAATTCTTTCCTTCTTCTATAGTGGTCGGAACAATACGTATTTTTTTACACAGCATTTGCAGAGCGTGTTTTTTACTATATTTTTATAAGAAAAAACAGTTTTTTATCATCGGGTGTATAAATTTTGTACTAAAACAGTCGTATTTTATTGCAGGGCCGTCGAGTACCACCGGAGGCGCAACTAACGACGTCACAATTGTGAAGCTGAGGGCAGAACTCGGAAAGTTACAAGTTAATTTGTTCACCGCTAATGAAGATTTTTGTATAGAATTATTTTTGAATATTAAATTTTTAACGCTTTCTCGGCGCTGTCGCGACGGCGGTCGATAGTAATACCGGCGGCCGTGACGAAGCGAGTAAAGAGAGCGTTAAAAAATCATATACCTACCTATTTCCTGAAAAATCGCAAATAAAACTGAATTTTTGAAGAATAGACACTTTTTTGTTAGGTTAGGTTAGGTTAAGGAGTCTCGTGACGGTAGATCGTTTCGAAACTTGGTATGTGGGGTCGGCTTGAAATGGTCTTTTTTTGGACCCCACTTTGAGGGGTCTATCGGCATTATTTCTGGCACCGGTCATACATTTTTTTTAGTTTAAAAAACGGGCAATTCTTTGGTCATGTGATTGGCATCACCTATAAGATATTCTTGTTACGCGTCGATTGATACCAAATTTGTGATTCTGTGACTTTAAACAAAGATTTTAGGGCCGGGTTCGATGTTTTTACGTCAAAAACTTGATCAAAAAAAATAAATCACGTGTTCTCACTCATACCTCGCGCCATTTCTGTTCCTGCGTCTACCCGGCCGTATCTACAGGTTTGAGGCCCTAGTCTAGAGGTTGTTTCACATTTCGCCGTGACTACTGAAATTGGCCTAGGAATAGATCCGTAGAAGAACGAAAGCCACCGACATAGCCCAGAAGATTAGCTAGCTGAAGTGGCAGTGGGCACATAGCACGCAGAACTGGTGGCCGATGGGGTCTAACGGAAGGTTCTGGTGTGGAGACTACGAACCGGCAAGCGCAGAGTAGGTCGCCCACCGGCACGGTGGAAAGACGACCTGATAAAGGTCGCAGGACGGCTTCGAACCGGTGCTTTTGGAAATTTATGGGGAGGCATATGTTCAGCAGTGGACGTCCTACAGCTGAAATGATGATGATTGAAATTAGAATAGTGGGCTTTTGTATATTGTAAGCGCTCCTGGCGGATTAGTTGTGAACCTTCAACAATCAATCGACGAGAAAAATTTAGATTTTCTATGGTAAAGGATGAGCCCATAACATAGGTACCTTTAGCTGTCCGCATCACTTACGCTATAACAAAAGATTTATGAATAAACTGGAGGCTTGCTGATTCTAACCGATTAAGTAAAAACCGCCACACAACACGCCGGCATGCTTGCCTACCCATTCCAACGAGTACTTACTTAGCAGCCAAAAATAGCAAAATAATATTTCTTTTTAATATTGCGTGCTTAAACTGCACGTTACACATAAATTTGAATAAGGGAACAAAATAATAGATTACCATGATGGTAATCTGAGATAATTACCTAAGAAGAAGAAGACCTTAAGATATTGACCTTCTCGAAGTTACCACTACATGAAAACTAGAAGCTACATCATTTGGTATACTTATGCTTTCAAAAATATTAATAAGGATAAAATTACATAGGTAATATAATCACGATATTTGTGCTTAACCTTACGAATAATAATAAGTCAGGAAGCATAATTCAGAACAAATTCCACACAAAAAGTGGCCCTTCCAACCAAAACGACGTATGATTCCAAATACGAATTACTTCCGAGGTTACAAATAGACATGTTCGGTGATTGGTTTAAATTCAGAAGGAAAGCAGGGATTGGCTCACGCGCGTGCTGCAACGTCTACTATGACAACTGAGTCGTAGCGGCGTGGACGATGTAATGCAACAAGTGGATTGGACCAAGTCAATAATATACACAATGTTTTTTTATTTGTTTTTTTTTATATCGGTTACTTTTTAAAATTCAGTGAACTTTATGTCCCGCAAAATATTAAGTTTTCGTCTAGAAGTAATTAGAAGAGACTCTTTTTCCGCAATGTAGTAAAGTGAGATTAAATAACCAAAAATATGTTTAACTAGCTGGTGCCCGCGATTACGTCTGCGCAGGGTTAGTACTTCGAGTAGCTTATTATCTTCTCCAAGGCCTCACCCTGACCAGACATCCATATAAAAATACCAAAATATCATAAAATATGTACATGGTCAAACGCCATTGTTATAATAGAAATCCAAGAGAAAAAATAAACACTAAGTGTATCAATCAGTAAACACTAATAATAAAAGACAGGAATTACGAGTGCATACAAATATAAAATTATACACCATTAAAAAAACTGTCATTTACATTTCATCACCCTTGACGGTATTTGTGTTACATTTCATCCCCCTTGAGTCTAGTGTATCGAGCTGTCAAAATACGAGCGACACAAACTTAAGGCACAAACAAAAAAAAAACTTAAATGTAGGCGTTGGAACACCGCTGCTTACCCCTTCGAGGATATATAGGCGAAACCATTCGTTATGTTGTGTTTAAAAATAACATGTAAGTATTGCGGGCGATTCACTCAAGACCGCTAAATTATATTGATATTTCACCTAATGGTGATGCCGGAATCCCTCGACTACAGTCGGCTGAACAACAAAGACGGATGACATGCCAACTCTATCGCCAAGCACGTCTAGTGTATCGAGCTAGCAAAATCCTTGCGTGCTTTTGACTCAAGGTGCGTTCGTTTAGCAATGAGGGCATTGGTGACGTTGCAATTGCCGCTATTCCCACACTCTACTCGAACGCTAAGTCGTGCATAAGACCTAAAATCGCACGATTGTGCTGTCAAATAGATAGTTGTGTCAAAAAATGATCAAAAACAACCGCAGCTCCGGACGTGGGTTAATAATTGTACTTTTCGGTGGCATAAATAACCCTTTTTTAGCTTTGCGTACGGTGGACAAAAAGAGCCCTAAACGACATTTTCACCCACAAATTTCCAATTCGAACGCCATTGTGACCGTTTTAGCGTTATTTTCGTCAACTTGGGGCTATTCGAACGCACTATATAATCTATCAGAAACTGACACAACTTTGACAGAACTCTATTGACAGAAAGTAAGTCATCATTACGATCTTGGCGTCGGTGGAGATCTTGTTATTTTGTCTATGCTGTACCCAAGAATATTAGGCCGTTTCACCCGCGTGGGTGATGATAATGATGATGAAAATTAGCCTATGTGCTATTTCAGACTATAATCTATCTCTGTGACAAATGTCAATCAGATCCGTTTAGCCGTTCTGCCGTGATTGAGTAACAAACATTCATTAAAATCATCCATCCATCCACACTTTCACATTTATGATATTAGTGGGATATAAGTAGGAAGTAGGATAGGATATTCGTTATTTGCCTGGTGGACGTTTTTCAGTGGTCGCAGAATACCTTCATTATCAATTATATTAGAAAAGCACCGTGTTGATATTACTGACAGATTTATGAGCAACTCAAGTAAACCACTACAAAATTTGCAGAGGGTGAATTTTCATTAGCTTGAAAAATTAAACGTACTTACGTAATTCAACCAAACAATGAACTATTTTTTAATGCTATATTATGCAACTGTATGTAATCGGTTATTACTGTTAATTGTTCATTTTCTGTAGTATTTTTTATATTAGATATTGATTTTTTTTCGGGACTAATCATCAGCGTTAAAATGCTTAATATAAGATTTGATATACATAATAATATAACTAAAAAAACAGTAGTACTTATTGTACAAACTGGGAGGATCTGCAGTTTTGTGTAACATGGTACATATACAATATCTTTCTATCTTTATTTACTTTTTTATTTTTTTTCTTCAAAATGAACGGAGTAAGTATATAATGCTGGTGTTTACAGGCATCTAGTCATACTCTTGCCTTTCTAGCTTAAGTGCAGAGAGGCACTTATTTTACTGCATTGGATCGGCAAGGAAATGAAAATAAAACAAAATAAGCAAAATACATTGCTGTTACATTTCAATATTGAGTTCTGAAAATATATATATACATTAAATCAAAAATAGACTGACTTTATTTTGCATAGTATTGGCCATCTCGGTTTGGTAACGTATTTGAACATCTTTGAATATAATTATAATTTTACTTAATTTTAGTGATCCCTGGACATTTTAAGGCTTAACTTTCCTTTTACGTCCGTCGAGTTGGGGGGTAGATATTTTTATTAAAGGTTACATTATTATAAGCACACGCCAAGTTTTAACATGCAGAGACGCGAAGTTTTAAAAGAAGAAACAAAGAAAGAAGAACGAAGAAAAAACTTTATAGAAAATCATTTATTTTTGCAATATTTACGTCAATACCTACTACCACAAATCATATAGAATTCTCGCCATTGAACGTTTCGTTTTACGTACGGTTAAGTTGTCATACTTTCGGTAACATTTTATTTTACATACCGGCAGCGGCCGGCGTAGCGCCAGAATTACGTTAATGGAAAGTCGTACCCATTTTAATCGTGTATTGCTCCTGCACCACTTCACAACGAATATTGGCATGATGATTCACAGCTGTAGTACACAATGATAAAAATTAAAATGTATGCGAAGATTTCACGTGTGCTCGCTTGCAAGAAAAATGTCCGACTGATGACGTACTGAACACGACTTTTAAGCCCCGCCTACTTGAACACGACTTTTGTTGGGTAATTTTTTTTAACGCAGTTACTGTTCCTGACTTATTATTATTCGTAGGCTTAACCCAAGTTTAACAGTAGTGCCTAGGAATAAACATATGGTTAGTGTTATTGCAGCGTTCTAATTTCATTGTACGCGTTACATCATTATTTCGCATCGTTTTGGAACATCGTCACATCCCTAGTACGACATCAACGGGGATCACGCCGTTGGTAACTGTGGCTTCCCTATTCGAAATGCACCAATAAGATCACCACCAAAGGTACTCAAGACAAAAACGTTAGAAAGCGACACTAGCGCAGACGGAGCGTGCAGTACTAAAAATGGCAGCAACGCATACTATAGAAGGCGATCCCGAAGCGCCATGTGCGGGGGAGAGGATCCGCCCAAATAGAGAGGGGCGCGGCAAAAAGGAAATTGTAAGAAAGCGGAACAAAGGCTCGCTCTCTTAGCCGACGGGCCGCCGTGAAGGACAGTCGCATTCTACTTGGCAAAGGGCCATCCTTAGCAGCCATCTTGGAAATTACCTTAGGAAAGGTGCCGTTGCTGAGCGCATCCAGAATCATGAAGGAATATCTACGAGCCGGAGACTTCGCATCGGAAACTACGCCGTCCGCTGGGTCCAAGTAGGCACTTATAAGTTTGGTTAGGCTTCTTATGGCATTTAGTCAGGATAGCTTAAGTTTGATAATATAAGTGTGTTATATGATATTTATCAGTTATCATTTATTATCCCTTTGATTTAGCACCGTTAGGAAAGTATGTCGTGTAATGCCGGTGTGTCTCGCAATAGTACACACATAGGACCGGTCCGCGCCCTTCCACCTCCACTGGCTAGCCGGGTAATAGTTCTAGGTCTAGGTGATACCTAGGTGTAGCGAGGCAGAAAGTGTGGGAACTTAGAGGAAGAGATGCTAGCGTAGCTCTAGGTACGCTCTCCAAGCCCACGGCATTACTTGGAAGGACGTAAATTCATTTTTACTAGTGAAAACGGCCAACAATTAACTAATTTCGTCCGATCCTTGGGTTATTCGAATAGCAACAAGTCGCGATGAAAAGTAAAATAAACTCAGAACAGGGCCCCAAGTCTCTTAGCTGTTGAGGAATCGCCACACTACTGCGATGCTTCTGCGATTGAACTGCCTTTTATGTAAAATTCGGTAGTCTATTAGATTCAGTTCTCAATCGCAGCTGTAGAGCAATAGCATCGCTGTCGTATGTCTGTGTTACGGCTTACGAATGTTGCCACTGAAATAAAATTGATAACTCCTATCCATTAGTCTTACTTACACGTATTTTGAATAAATAAAATAAATAAATAGCGAGCAGACTACGAAAATCGCTATTTAGGTTCGATCGTGGGCCAGCTTTGCCAGCGGCTCGCTATCTACAATTATAGACTTAATTGGTATGCTGTAAACTCTAGAGTTGCGACTGCATTGGCAGTCTGATCTATAAATCGTTTTTCCGTGATATTTTGAAGGTTTTTAAGAGAGCATGATTAAAAAAGTATTTATTCATTGTGTTTATGTTAGATATCTACTTATACTAGTATTGGTGTTTTGACTGACGCTAGATATAGATAGACACTAGACAGTATGTTTTCAATCTTATTTCAGTGGCAACATTCGCAAGCTGTAACACAGCCATATGGCAGCGATGCCATTGCTATACAATTGCGATTGAAACTAGATCTAGCAGACTACCGAATGTGACATTAAAGGCAGTTCAATCGCAGAACATCGCTGTAGCGTGACATCTGTTAATAGCTGGGACACTTGACTCCTGATCTACGGTAGGTACTCACAGTGTAAAGCGCGGGCCTCGCCAGTAGCTCCGGCGCGCAGCTCTCGTGTTGCGACACGGCCGCAGCGTACCGGCCGAGCACCGCGCGCGCCGTCTCGCTCTCACCTCGCACCATCACTGTCCCTCCCCACAAGCATCTGCTGAACACAATACTAGCGTAACAAACAAGTTTCAGAACTTTATATTTAGGAGGGATCTATTTATTTCATAATGTTCACATATGTGGCAAATGTCTTAAAAAGGAAATTGCACGTAATCGCTAATGTATAACGCTTTCACATACAAAAGTGGTAAATTGGCTTATTTATAGATCTCGTAATGGATCCTTAGGCACAGTAATGTTATCTAACGTTACCGTGCCTTGGGCCTACTATCCACGGACGCGTAGCTTCGTAGACGCGTATTCGTTACGTACGTGTACGTACGCCTGCTTGCAGTTTCAATGCAAAACCATGAAACTCTGTCAACGGAGCAGGAACGTTGCGCTCGCATCGCTGCGTGCAGGCTTCACGACGCCGACCGTATATACCGCATGTCATACATCGGGGCGTACATCGAGCGAAAGCACGCGTTTTTTTTTTGTAAAAATGGCGGAAAGGATTGCGAAATTTTGCTCAACGTAATCGTCGTCATCGGCGACTTCGAATGCAGTGATAAGCCATAATAACGCGTTCCTCGTTCAACGGAATTGTCACAAACAATTGAAAACGTACGCGTACAACACGCCTCGTGGACAGAGTTCAGTATGGGCTACACAAGCTGCACGCCGCATTTCGAAGCATCTATGAAGCTACGCCTCTGTGGACAGTAGGGCTTACACATTTTATAAACATGTGTCTTATCTTACTAATTTGTATTCACTCCGTTAGCTTAGTAGGTATAGTGACCCTGCCTTCGAAGCGCATGGTCCGCGGTTCGATCCCTGGCAGAGGCTAGTATTTGAGCGATAAGCAGAAATGTTTGTCCTTGGGTCTTGGATGTTCTGATTTGTTATTGTGTTATGCCTCCCGCGATACAGGAAATCCTAGTGCGGGAGCTATGATTGCGTAAACTTTTTATTGCTCGTCTCAACTGCTTTGAGAGAGTGAGAGTGGCAGTCGCTTCTCACCATCTGCGGCATCCATCTGGTTGCAGCTTTAGGGCAAAACAGATTTTAACCGATTTAAAAAAAAAGGATTTACTACTGTATTTTTATGTATTTTTATGTATGTTTACCGATATCTCCCCCATTTGTGGACCGATTCTCAAAATTCTTATTTTTGTTTCATATTCAAGACGTATATTTCAGAGGTAGTCCCATTTAAATTTATCGAATTCGGTCAAGCGGTTTTTGAGTTACACTACAATGACTGATAAGTGTTTCGATGATATTGACTCATATTGACGGCGAATGACAATTGATTCCGTAAGTAGCAATGGTCACTAAAAAGGGTGAAAAATAAATTACTCATAAATGGGACTCCTTTAAGGAAATCCTTTAAGAGGTTGATTACTTGTCAACTGTTGCGTTCTGAATGTAAATCCAAAATATATGAATGGTTACAGACTCTCACCTATGATGAAATAGAAGAAATATTAAATTCTCATAAGTAAACACTCAATACAATTTAACTATTTTTATAAAATCTATTAGTATTAACAAATAGTTTTTATTTTTTTTATTTTTACAAAATGATTTTTGCAAAGCGTACTTGCGCATACGTAGTTATACCCTTAAAAACCTTCACACCACACACACACACTTACATCCTTACACTCCTACATACACACACCCTCACACTCACGCACGCAAATGCACGTTCATCTTAATATAGATATTTTCTTTCATTTTCTTTATATTAATAATAAATTTTGTATTTTGTCTTTAGCTTTAATATTATAACGTTATGTTTAGAAATATATGTATCAAAAAGGAAGGAGGTTCCCAAGATACAGGTTAACCTAGTTTGGGGACCAATGAAACCATGCTCTGTAAAATGTAATCTACATCAATAAACGTTATTATTATTATTATTATTACTGTTTCCTTCTTACTTACTACTAATTTCCTTCAAACACACAGACCTAAGTCCGTGTGTTCAATCGACTACAGCAAAGGTGGGCATTGAGCTCAAATTATGTAACAGTTGACAGCTACTGTACGTGGGATACTCAGAAAGTTTTGCGAGAACAAAGAAAATGTTATATGGGTAATTTATTTTTAATAAAACTTTTTAAAGTACCCTCCACCAGCCTCTATACAAAGTTCCATGCGTCAGAACCAGTTTTCAAAACACTTTTCCAGTCCGCAGCAGACACCTCCTTTGAAAACGTGACAAAAACCATAGCGCAAAAATGTTCCCGGCACAGATCCATTTTTCAATGAGACACGATAATTTAAATTAGCTTGGAAAAATGTGGAGGGAAATTTTGAAATAGGAAGTTACCTACCTATTTTTACTTACAAATTATCATATTTTTTTTGCAATACTGCCTGACTGACCTGGTATAATTAATTGCGTTTTACACCTCCACTTTACCGAATACCTTCTGCCATAGTTTCTTCAGCTTCCAGATATGAGCGAATAAAAAAAACACTTAACGTTTTAAGTGTTTTTTTTATTATTTAGTAGTCACAAACGGTATTAGTAATTCGTTCCAATATTTCTCACCCGTAAGTGTAGCCCCGTGAATGCAGATACGAGAGCGCGGACGTGACGTCACACATCAGTCGCAGCGGCACTCCGCCTTCGTTGAGTATGGCCATTTTGGGACGGTTCGTTATCAGGTACTGTTGCAGATCCTGTAAAAAGTAAGTAATATTTTCAGGATACATCAGACATACTTACCAGTTTTTTAGTATATCTAATTTATAGCGAGTCGAACAAGTAAGTCATTCACTTAACTATTTACGTTTAAATCAGTCTCTGCTTTACAACCGCATAGTGGTTTTAAGAGCAGTATCACTATTAGTGTACGAGTTAGTTCGAACGATTTCGATGCTAACATTAATGCTTAATGATAATGAAGCATTATTTATTTTATCTACCGACATCCAAAAAGAAGGAGGTACTCAATTCGACTATTTTTTAAATGTTTGTTACCTCATAACTTTCGATAGGGTGACCCGATTATCAAAATTTGACAGCTGGTGCTTCCCGTGTGGTCCCATTAAAATTTCATGAAATTTGGTCCAGTAGTTTTTGAGTTACACTCCAATAACTGAATACAATAGAAGTCGGTATAAAATTTTTCAAATTGTTAGTACTTGTTTTTATTCCGGTTTGATGGGTATAGTTGCGGGTGAAAATACAAGCACATGACATTTAACAACTTAATGTATCAGGGTTACGGGAGCAAGTTCGTCCCTTGTGAGGAAATGCATCGGTTACAGGCAGAGGTTACCGGTTAAACCCAGATGGGCCTAGTGCTACTTCCGTAACCCGTAACGTCGGTAGAAAAAGCCTAACCGTGCATAACAGTTGCAATATCGTGTCATCCAGCGTCATTCAGAGTTATGAATGCTCGATTGCTGCGGTTTCTGGTGTCGATACATATTAGAAATTCCGGTTTCATGGGCATTTAAAAAATTGCGAGTCACTACATGTGTAGTAGTAACTACTACACACTACTCTCGTCGCACCGATACATTCGTTTTTAGTCGCATGAAGCATTCTCCCTGTAGTATTGGTAGCAATTCTCTTCTGTACTGTAGCACACCAAACTTAACTAACGAACTAAAATAAAATTTTGGTAACCTATAATAGTTCTTATTATCTTCACACTAAAGCAAGATATTATTAAAAAAATAACTTTTACCTTTGTTGACTTTTAGAACTGACATGTTTAGATTATAATTATAGAATTTAATGTTATTAAAATTTTATTTGTTTTGACATTTTATTGATAATTGTAATGAATATAAATATAACAGTTTTTTGCAACTGAGCCTGTTAAAATTAAACAGTTACGTTTGCGCACTATAATATGGCTTTGTGGTACAATATCTGGCACAGCCATGGTACTAACCAAAAATAATTATTAATAGTCGCTACTACCTTGCGAGAGTGTTAATAAGGTGTGGATAAGCATTAACCATAATCAGTCTATTACATTCCGATTGCTAGGATAGAGATTTATTGCATGGTACAGCAGGCCTAGACAAAATTCAAACAGGCGTGTTTCCGCACACGCTACAGACAAAAATGTGTCTACCAAATTAGCTTGACATCACGTGACATTTTCCACAGGTAATGTCAACTCCATACATTTTGGAGTTGTCGTTTGGCGTTAACGATAACAGAAAAATCTTTTGTCTAGGCCTGCAGGTCAGAAAGAGCCGTTAGAGCAATAAGGTACTAGAATGCCCAGCGTGGTTTGTGGGCATTTTGAACTCTCAACATTTTTAGCACGTTTGATAACCCCTTTTCGGAGGTGATCCACCATTCTATCTAACCAGTCTATACGTTCCAAGTGAGGACTTGAAGTAACGCATACACTACTCTTTACATCGGAAAAATGAAATCAAATTCGTTGCGCACAGAGCCGAGAGACTCCGTAGCAACTATGAAAAAACAAACAATAGAATTGATGTACATTTTGTAAAACCCGTCAACAAAAAACAGTACAACAAAATGCACGCTTATTTGTGAATATCCTTAACCCGGTCAGCTTTTCTAACGTCCATTCATTGGTGTGAAAATTGCACTTTTACTTTTAGAAAAGCACTTGGACAACCGTAACTGAAATCAGCGTGTTGTTCTTGTGGTTTTCACTTACTTTTTCAACTGACCATTGCATTTGTATAACGATTAGGTTAGCGAAAAACTATATTAGCTTTTTTTCTGTGCATGGTTCTCAATTTTACCGTGGCCCTGTAGATGTATATATAACTACACATGTTGCAGTTCCTGGAAAAGAAGATTGATTTCTGCGAAATCTATTGTATTATTGGCCAAATATGGCGAATTGCGAGTCAACGGTTTTTAGGGTATATAAAAAGTAAATGCATAAAATATTAGTTGTTTACGTTTTTGTCCGACCTAATGGCGAGCCTTATAGGGATGGTTTAATAAACCGGACTCTACAGTCGATTAATTAAGAATGAAAGTTAAAATTTCTGGATAAGCGGACAAGGTGGTATCGTCTTAAGCATCGTTTAAAGGCTTCAACTTATCACACAACCACCGCTTCACTACACACTCCAATAACACTAACATAGGAGCAAGATCAAATTATGTCGTGAAGGCAGATAGTCGTCCTGTTCAAGGAGTTGTCGTGGCTTATATACAGTACTCTATTAATGCAGTTTTTCTTAACACTAAAATCGATGACGTTGTTTCCTAAGAAGAGATCCGAGAATCCGTTGTACGTCTTATAGTTTTAGACTTGCCCATACTGACCGTTCTAAATGACCCAACCTTTATGTATACGTAGTTAGATTCGCGAATTTGTCATATCTTACGCACACACACTTTCTTATAAATGCCTATTGAAAACATAAAGGCATATCTAACAGCAGTCACGACTTTGTCGTGGTCACGGTATAGTGTATGCCGTCAACTCCCATAATGGCCTATGCTTTATTCGTTGAATGCACTCCTGTTACCAGGACCTAGCCAAAACAGCTACGCACAATACGACAGTCGGTAATAAGAAATCGCGTCGAAGCAGTGCAAACTAGCTCGAATTGTGTACTATTCAACACTACTGAAACTATAAAACAATTCGAAAATAAATCACCAACTGGAGACTTACCATAGAACACAGTTCAAATATCAGTATCCATGGGTCCTCCTGCAGACATTTCCCAATAAACGCCAGGATGTGCTCATGTCTGATATCCCTGTATATCTTGGACTCGTCGAGGAATCGCGCTTTGTCTTCTAGCGTCGCATTCTGGTTGAGGATCTTCACAGCTACACTTGTGCTAGCACCAGCTTCTATTTCCCCTTCCACTACCTATAAATTATAATACATTATAATTATCAGACCGTTTTGTCCATGCGACTCATTTATTATCTTCCTACCGATATCTTGCCTTGGTCGCGACGGTACGGTCATCGACAAAAGTAGCAGTACAAGTAAAGAAATAAGGTCATTTTTGTAGCTAATTTAATCTGCACTGAGTTAAATCCCCAAGTAATATTTTCCCAATAACAGTATTTTTTCAAATATGCTTGGAAATTATTTATTTTGACAACCTTCTTTGAGATAAATCGATGGAAACGAAACATTTAATGGGGAAATTTCAAGGTAAGTATATATAACATACTCAAAAAAGAACTCTCTAAATAGAATGAGCCAAAAATAAGTTTACGTTTCATCATAGATTTACAAAAAAGACGTCGTAAAAACGTCCTATTTCGGAAGTCGATTACAATTAGGGTATTGATTACCCCTCTCAAAGATGAAAAACATTACCCTTCCAAACCATCCTCTCCCTATTTCTCTCAGGTACTGTAAACTGCTTCTCGGAAAGTCTTCGCCACCTGTAAACAACCATTAAACCACTAATTATCTCTAGCTACATAGGTATACACCAAATTAGTAATTAAGACAATTCTGAGTAAACTATTGTCATACTCATATATCACGTCATACAATTACTAAAACTAAAGGCAGAGTTTCAAGAACCTCTGAATACTAACCCCCAGTTTCTAGAACGTTTGTCAAAGCGTTGATTAGTTGACCAACTAAATACTAAACATTCATTGGTCAACGGTATTCTATAACGCGATGTGTGACCAATCAGCGGTCTGTATTTCGTCTGTTAGCTAATACTTTGACAAATGTTCCAGAAACTAGGGGTATGTAACGTTTTTCAATAAATTTATTTATCTAATACCTTTAAACAAGCAATTGTTGTATATATAACAAGTATATATAAAGTTTTGGAGAGGGCAACTTCCAGATCCAGAGTGCGAATGCGGTCAATAACGAGGGCTGTGCCCACCGTGGCTAACCTCACTGCCTCCCTAAGATCCCTACCCCTGGCTACGACTAGGGTATCATCTGCGTAGCACGCAACCCGTATGTTTGCAGGCAACGTTCCACGGAGCACCCAGTCGTAGCCTACGTTCCACAGAAGCGGTCCCAGTACCGACCCCTATAAGAGATATTTCACTCCCAATTTAACGTAAACCATGGTGATACAACACAGTTCAATGAATAGGCTGCATTGTACGTAACCACTTGTAAATTCCGAGTAAACCGATTGTCACGATTCATGGGAACCCGCCGCGGTCTAATGAACACAATGTTGGCTTGATTGTAGCAAAAACGCATAAAAACGTGACTTATCAGAACACTTCGTCAATGCAATCGTAAACAATATTGAATTGATCAGTTAGATTACAGTATGTTTACGGGGCGATTGATGTTACTGTAAAATGATGAAATATGATAAGATGAGGTAATGTATAACGTCATAAACCCTGCTATAGTATATTATACTATAGTTTAAACCTAAGTATTATTTATTTCATCTATCATACCTTTTGTTCTGTAATCTGAGTATAACACTACTTAATACTATACGTATTGCACTACTGGATATTAATGCACCAGGCATTAATTGTTACTTAATATAAAGTAACAATAGTACGGAAATGTAAAAGATATGGTGACGTTCTGTAGGGACTATTTAATGTACTTCGAGTAATTACTAAGATTAATTAGGGATTATATATGCAAAACATAAGAAGGGAAGTGTTGTAAACCATAACACAGGTTATGCCTAGCTTGGTTTCCAACATGACCTATTGAACACTATTACTGATTAAATTGTCACTACACAACAGTAAGCTAATGTCTAAACTAATGTAAACATTTGTCAAGTACTTATATTAGCTGTGTGTAAATTATCACTAAATACAATATTTCTATATTGTCATGTGTAAACATGTAACAGAAGTTTTATATGTTCGTCGTGGTCGTGGGTTCGATTCCCACCCAGGACAAATGTTTGTGTAATGAGCACGATCATTTGTTCTGTGTCTGGGTGTAATTTATCTATAATATGTATGTATTTAGAAATATATAAGTATGTTTATCAGTTGTCGAGTACCCATAACACAAGCTCTGCTTAGCTTGGGACTAGATGGCGTTGTGTGATAGTTGTGGAATATTTATACATATTAGATATACATGCATATGAATAAATATTATTATTATACTATAAAAGAGCAGAACTCACAAGTTTCATACGGCGTTTTTCAAAACACGAGGGAAAAAAGCAAACTTATATTGCTTTTACAACACAGCGACAAATACAATATAAACAAAATATGATTTTTTTATTTTCCACGCGCCAACTTTAAGGTGAGTGAACATACAGCCTACTTTAAATTATAATTTAAGTAAAAAATGCTAATACATATTTCAACATTTTATCAGTAACAAATTATTGTGAAATACTAATAATTTAATAATAAGTGTTTGTTTGACTTAATATGTTAGACTTATGCCCGTTTTCACCAACATTTTAGGTAACACCTAAGCCAGTTAGGTAACACTTAGTAGTACAAAAATGTCACCTAACTTGACTTAAGACGCGGTCCAACCCCAATTTTAAAATAATTTATGATGCTTTACGTAAGGTTGAAAATCGCTTGTTAGATTCGACGATGTAATGCGAAAATGCATTAATTTTGTACGTTTTCTTTATATTTTTCGATATATACTATTACAATTGAAAAAACTGCTGGTTACTACTTTAGTACTATATGTTGGCTATGTATTACCTAAAAATAATATAGTGTTATCGCTGAAAATTCTGAGAGTTTGGACGTGAAAGTTTATTTTTATGGACCTATTTAGGATTTTTTTCTGCAGAGAGCGAGTAATATTTATGAATTCTGTTCGGTTATTACTCTTTGCCTTATTCTTTTCTAACCTAAGTATTTTTTTCATAGATTATTATCTATCTGTTTCGTTTCACTAGATGTTTAAAGATTCTGCTTTTTACTATTATCAGGATACGACCGCGCCTTAAGTGTCACCTAAAATGTTGATGAAAACGGGCATAAGTGTATAAGTCAGGATGTTTGTAACTCAATCGCGCAAAAACAGCTGAAGGGATTTGGATGAAGTTCAAAGGATTAACATATAAGATACTGTTCATCATTGATCATCGTGGATCAGCACGGGTGAAACAGCGGAGCGGAGATAGTATTGCGTGATGGGTCCAAAGCACTGCTATCATGGTCGTGACATAGCCTCAATGTTACGGGGTTTGAGAACGGCACCGGGCCATCATCAAACTTACAGCTACAGTACAAAACGAGGCACCTTTCACGAACGAGGCATACTACCCAGTTTATACAATTGTGAGAGAACACATGCAGGTATGGATCTCAGTCATTCCGCAGTATAACCACTTCAAGTTAGAGATTTCAGATCAACGGTGTCAAAGGTGCATCGAGAAACTAAGCGTTTGTATCGTTTTATACTGTTTAACCTTACAGCAAGCTTGGTGATGGATGAACCGCTTTTAATTAAATAAATCTCGTCATAACTTGCTTGTAATGAATTAGAAAAACTAGATCACACGTAGACAGACTGAGAAAATGACGTCAACATATAATAGCACCTCCTTTTTATCAGGGGTTAATAAATAAAAAAAAACCGCTGTTTAGTTTTAAAACTATGTGTGTTCTAAAGGCGTAAAACATAGTTTTAAACCTCTTGGAATGAGACGCTGGCATAGTGGTGATCGTGATATTCATAAAATATTTCAAAACAGCGGCATACTATGAAACTTATGTATATAGGGGATCTACAGACAAACAAAAAGTGTCGTATGACATAAAATACTAAAACGCAAAGTATTTCTGTATTCTGTATTCAAAGTTAAGACCGAAACATAGATTTCATAGTGTGCCACTGCTTTGAAAATTTCCGAACTTTCTTTCGAAATTAGGGTTCCCCACCACTATGCCTATAACAACTATAATAATGTAAATAATAACATAGTTTTCATTATTATACACGACAGTGTGTGTTTCTCTATGGCCAACTGCCAGCCTTCACTAGTTGGAGAGGCACTGGAAGTTGTTGAACATACTTGAAATACTTACCAAACCAATCAGCGCAGTGCTCCAATGGATCAATGCCGATGAACGCCGTCGGCAGCGGTTCGAACTCAACCACCGACTCCCGACTGATCCTGTTTCTCTCTTCGTTCTCGCTGATGATGTACGCGGCCGCGTTGTTGTTGGCGATGTTTTGCATCTCTCGTAGGGAGATGGGGCCATTGTTGTTGTCTTCGCTGATGTTGTTGTTGGCTGGCTCGGAGAACCCTGAATCGGGCGGGTGGATGCGCTGAGCCGTGTGAAGGTGCTGAGCGGTTGCGGTGAATAACTGCGTAAGAGAACATCGTATTAAACGGTAGATTCACACTTCACGAAAATCTTTAGTTGCATAGGTCGCGACGAAACAATACAATTCCGAGAAACGGTGACCATAGTGTGTAATAATGACATGTTGGTTGACTAAATATCGTGCATTTCTATAGTAGATCCAACCGTTTATCCTCTTTTTGACAGATCTAATTTGTCAGTTAAAGTGTTGTGACCAAGTGATTATAGTGGACACGATTTCGATTCATTTTTCTATCGAGTCTGTGCGGAAAGAGAATAGTCCTAGGAATGGCGCCATGACCATGGCTATTGGCCATCTAGAAATACGTCAGCCAATGGGGAATGTTGAAAGGGCGTGGACAGGCCGTCATGGCATGGCCATCTAGAAACGCATCAGCCAATGGGAAATGCTGACGCATTTCTAGATGGCCATGCCCAGATGGCGAGGCCACGCCGTCCGGTTACACCCGTGTAGTTTCCAAGGTAAGCTATCAAATTCTGAGTTATAAGTTTTCACTTCTATCGGCAATTCCTATGACTGCCAATTTTTTTGTCTATGGGTAAGCAGTAGTATTTTATCAAGGTAGTAAAACTCAATGGTCCACCGCCGTTTTGTATTTGTCACTGTCACTCGCAACAAGACGCCCGTGCTAGTAATTATTTGCTGAGTTTTATATTGGAACTATAAAATGCCGAAAGGATCAGTGCTGAAAGGACAGACGAGAGAAATGGTGATCAAGCTTCGTAATTACTTTGAAGCAGAGTATCAAAATGGCGGCCCGCTTTTACCATTGTCGCAAGTGAGAGAGCGCGTTGCGGCCGCGTTAGGTATTAGTGCATCTACGATTACAAAAATTACTACCGAAGCCTACGGAACAAGCGGCATGCAGGAGAATAAGCTTCGTACGCCGAAGAAAAAACGCCAACCACGTCGTGTGACTTCGGTTGACAACTTTGACGCAGACGCTATACGCCGTCATATATATAACTATTACTTACGTAAAGAAGTTCCAACACTTAAAAAACTTGTTGCTTCTTTGCGTGAATGTGATTTGTTCCGAGGTCAAAAATCGTCATTGGTAAAGGTCTTGAATGAAATTGGATTTACTTATAAAAAATCGGACAAACGCAAAATATTGATGGAGCGTCGCGACGTAGCTTTTGCTCGTTGCGAATTTTTGAGCGAAGCCAAAAAAATTACAGATTGGTCAAATGTTGTTTTCACTGACGAAACTTGGCTGAATGCGAACCACACAGTGTCTAAGAGCTGGACTGATGACACCGCTGCTTCCACTACCTCAGTACCGATGGGAAAAGGAGAACGTCTAATCATTTGCCATGCAGGGTCTGTGAAAGGATTCATGCCAGATGCTTTGTTGGCCTTTAAATCCAAAAAAACAGTTGAGTACCACGAAGAAATGAATTCTGAGGTTTACGAAAGTTGGTTTAAGGAAATGGTACAATCATTGGAAGAACCGTCAGTTATTATTATGGATAACGCATCCTATCACTCACGCCAAATTGATAAAATGCCGACCCAGGCCGACAAAAAACAAGTAATCATTGACTGGCTTCAACGACATGGTGAAAATGTTGATAACTCCTTACTAAAAGTACAATTACTAAATATATTACGAACAAAAAAACACTTCCCAAAACGATATGTGATCGACGAAATAGCTGCAGAACATGGTCATTGGGTTCTTAGACTTCCACCCTATCATTGTCAATACAATGCCATTGAATTAATATGGGCTCAAGTTAAAGGACACGCTGCTAGAAATAACACAAAACCCCCATTCACGGCAAACAAAATGGTAAATTTATTAAAAAATGCATGTGTGAAAGTAACTGCGGAAAGCTGGCAAAATGTAATTCAAAAAACACAAGAAACTATAATGGCAGATTGGGATAAACACGTGGCGATAGATTATATGAGTCAACAATTAATTATAAATGTCGGCAATAGCTCGAGTGACAGCAACGATGAATCTGATTTTGATTAATAAATAAATAAAAATAAAAGATTAGATTTCGTTTGCTTAAATTGGAATTGGGGTTGCTCAAACTTTACTATTTTCTGGTACCAAACGGCAGACTTTAATGTCTGCCATCCCCAGCGAGCAACACGGAAGGGAGTAGCCTTAGCTAAAAAATATTGTTCAAATCTTTCTGTCATTTCTTGCGGGAGGGGAAGTTGCACACTAGCGCAAAGCCGCACTATTACATACAAAACATACCTGTACCGATCCATTGCCGATCATACTCACACAACCAAATCACTAACACATAAAAAATAAAGCACCATTCACAAATCTAGCCCCGCCCTCACCCCACAGTATATTATCAAACTCCATGGTCCATGCGGACTTGTACTTTGACAGAGGGGAAACGCTGTGTATGCCTACTCCCTTCCGTGTTGCTCGCTGGCCATCCCAGATTTAACCGGTAACAGCTTCGTCAAGTATGACTTGTACTTGTAATCATCATAGTCATCATAACCTTGTTCTTTTTTGGATATACACCAGGAGATAAACACGTCTTCAAATAATGCTGTATGTTTTCCTGAGGCGCATCAATATAACGGTTTTACATAAAAATAAATCCGATATTATGTGCCGAGAACGGAAAACACCCGTGTAAAAATAGTTCATAAACAATATCGATATCTCAATCGTAACTTCGTAACATCACTATGTTGATAGCCATAGAACGTAATTTTTTAAAAACGTTTGTTATTTTATGGAATTTATAAAAAAACTACTGCACTTATGGACTCATTTTGTGAAAGATGATTATTATACGGGATCAAGGAGCAAATTTAAGCAGTTGTCATATTTTTAAAACCTCGCATTTATAAGTTAACTTTTGCGTAACATCGTCATGTTACGTTCTATTGGTGCTGTCAAAAAGAGGATAAACGGTTGGATCTACTATAACAAAAATGCAAGTTGATAAAATGTTTAATCGAAACTAAACCAACCTGTGTCAGTAATAAAATAAAATACTAAACAATAAACATGACTAAATAATGAAATATGTTGTGAGTATAAATGAATGTCTATAATTTGATGATGACGATGACATAAAAGTGCATCTATAAAATTTTATATCATAATATCTAAAGTCTTTAAACAATAAATATCGGGAACCCAGAGAAAAAAGTATAATAAAAAGTAAAGGTTAGTAAGTAGGTATAAACTTGATGAACTATAAAACAATAAAGGCGAAGACGTTAATAATACTTTTTTTTTTATTTATTGTAGTTTAAGTAATTATTTTTTACAGGGATTACATATTCTCAATTTTAAACAACCAGCGAACGGTCCCCTGTAATTATCTATGGTTTTGGCCTTATAGTGGAGTCCAGCAGGACAAATATAGTCCAAAAAATTATTGTTGTTAGTAAAACTGTAACCACATTGACAATTTAATAGATTTTCCAAAACGAAAACCACTTCCAGCCGAAAAAGGTTAAAGTTAAAAACAAAAAGGAACATATATTTATAATACATATATTAACGGGGCTTAATCGCGTTAGTAATAGTTTTTATTTACCTCGACGTATCGACCAAGTTGCATTGATTGTGGTCACGAGCGGACTGAGGAGGCGGGTGTCATTGTCTTGAAGTATGGATATATTTTTAATATACCCCCAACAGTTATAAAAAGTCATTGTCCCGACATACAACACTTAAGGCCTATTCAAACCTGGGCGTTATTCGCTACCGTGAGCGGTAGAGAAATTCGAAAGTGTACGCGTTAATTTCACTGTTCACACCAAAGCGGATATCTCTACCGCGCGCGGTAGAGATATTCGTTGGCAACGGTTAGCGGGGCGGCAGAACTAGTTTCGCTTAACAAGTGAAAATGCCGCCTCACTAGGCGATACAAGTTTCGCTGCAGTTACGGAACGTCATACTATTGCCCCATCGAGTTCCGCGTGGTATTTTTCGCTACAGCGGTAGCAAATAACGCTCAGGTCTGAATAGGCCTTAACGATATCGACAGATTTTTCTGAGGATAAATCGCAATAAAAAAGGGACATGGCATGAGTAGACTGAAAACTAACAATGATACGAACAAATATATTAATCAGATAATGTTATTGTCGTTAGTGAAACTGGCACCACATGAATATTAAAAAGATTTTCCAAAACAATAATAACTATCAAAAATGATTAAAATGACAAACAAAATGAAACATGGCTGATGAGTAGACTACCACGAATGAATAATGATACGGGCAGACGGCACGGCACATGTACAGTCGTATACATACGAATTTATCTACCTGATTGTCTGCTCCTTCGTTAGGCTGCAGGAGAAAACAATGATCATGAGACATTTAATCTTACAATCTCGTTTACACGTACATGGACTCACACAATACACAAAGAGTTGAAGGCAATTTGTTTCATTGTACATTATCTAATATGAAATTATTTTGTGAGAATAATTATATAATGTTACTGATTGTTAGGAGTTAGAGGCACAATCACACAATAGGGGCTTCACAGATGGGATTAATTTTATCTTCTTAGGCCCACTTGCACGTTCCAGAGTTAGCTTCAATAACTCAGAGTCAACTGCTAAAACGGGGTTTTATAATTAATTTAGCTTGCAACATTAAAGGTTAGGAGTGAATCTAAGGTTATTTATTGATATTTAATCCAGCAATGTGGGAGGGTTAAGTGTTTAACTAGGGTTAGTGCAGTTTTGTGTCAAAAGAAATTGAGGTTACATTGTGCTGCATAATGTACTCTTTTGACGAAATGACACGACACAATACGTATAGAATAAAAAGTCGTCAAATTTCATACAACAAAGGTTATACAAAAAAGTCTATATAAGTTGTACTGTAGTGCCAAAGAAATAGATATAAGGGTCACTTTTATTTGATTCATTCATTATTGGTCAGGTTACAATATAAGCGCATAGACAATTCAATGTTCCCATCTAAAGATTAAAAATGTCAGTTAGCAAAACCGGTGATCTTTTATAGTCGTGCAAGGCAAAATGAGAGTTAAAAATTGATATGACTAACGCAAGTTTACATACTCGTAGACTTATTTATTCAACCCCCGAGTAAACGTGCAAGTGGGCCTTATGCCACCAGATTGTTAGTAAACAATCATAATACTGGATAATCACTGAATCACTTATAACAATTACGTTTGATCAGCGGGGTAGTAAATAATGAGTTAGCGTTTACTAACGAATAATCCCATGACACGTGATGGTATAATATTTTAATAACATTCTAAACTGTTGCTACCTAATTTATTGATTCAGGCGTTACTTTGCGGAAATCCATAATCACAATCGCATCTATCTATCGCATAGCGACACTTCCGCTGGAAATAATCCTTATGGCTGAGTTGCGGTGTGCACCACCCTCCCTCCAGCATAGATGCACAACACACAAAACAACCTAATCAACCAACAACTTGAATGTCGGTCTAGCGCTCGACTAGACAACACCTCCTGAGGATGCCTCGTGTAGAGGTGAAACACGTGTCGAATCGTTTTTAGTTGATTGGGTTGTCTTGTGTGTTGTTTATTCTGTATACTTCCTATTTGCATCTATTCGGGAGGGAGGGTGATGCATACCGCAACTAGGCCATAAGCATTGTTTCCAGCGGAACTGTCACTCAATATTACTTTTAATATCGTATCTGTTGCTACTTAGATTTACAGTGTTTTTCAAATATATATCGGACAAGCAATTTGATGCCCACATGCTGCCTAACCTAACCGTCAGTGAATGCAAAAATTTATAAATTATGAGGGCATATACTTTGGAAACACTTTAGAGTTGTTCCGCCGAATCAAAAACAAGAAGGACTGTACCACGCTGATCGCCAACCTCCACTAGTTGGAGAGCACTAGACGAAGAAGAAAAAGATACTTTGAAAAACAATAAAACATCACAAGTCTAATATCTGGTTTTATTTATCAGAAACCAGAAACTTTCAATACGACCTAAATATTATATTTATACCTAAAACCCGGTTCAGACGTCCATATACCAGACAACCTGCAATAATCGAATAAAGTTGCGAAAAGCAAATTGGACGAAGCACTTTGCTTAATTTCTTATCGCGTGTGGCTAACGCTTTTACTCCATATTATTATTAGTTCGTTTATAGTTTGATGGTAACTTTTTTGATGGATGTTTTTTTCAATGCCTACTAAACTACATCGGATGTTTGATGTACTTATTACATTTAACGGTCTTACTTATATAAATGACGTCATTAATTAAGGCGCAAACAATTTTGCTGTGCGCAGTACTAAATAACGTCTTTTAAAGTTAAGCAGCGTTCATAATTAAGACCTACAGTAGTTGGGAGTATATGACACTACCACAGATCACAGAAACAAGGAAGATATGAAAAGGGGGCGTGGCCGGTGTCGCAGCAGTATGCCCAAAAACAGAACACATTGCTCGCGGCGCGGCGGTTCGCAACTTTTGTATTATGTGACTGAACGCCGGTCGCGTTATTGCATGTAAAAAGTTTACAATGCTTGCTGTGTACTATGAATATTCAAAGGTTAAGTTTTAATACCGCAGTGGATAATGAAGTAAATTGAAGCTAACAATACGTTGAATCGCGGAATACGGCCGCTGCTTGCGACACCAGGTTTTGTACTCATAGCGCACAGATTGGCATCTTTCTAGATCTCTATGGATACTACAGTAAATAGTACCCTTATGCAAGTAATAAAGCTATGATTCTAATTAATATGAAATTGAGTAACATTATATGCGATCCGAGTTATTTTCTACAGTCTTCCAAAAAAAGGAGGAAGTACAGTATTTTTTTTATGTTTGTGCCCTCGTAACTTTCGACTGGGTGAACCGATTCTCAAAATTCTTTTTTAGTTTGAAAGTTGGTGCTTCCCTTGTAGTCCCATTTAAATTTCATCAAATTCGGTCCAGTAGTTTTTGAGATACATTCCAATAACTGAATAGAATGGACGTCTGTATAAAAATTTTCATATTGTACTTGTTATAAACAAGTGACGAGACAGGTTAGTTATGTCGTGAGCCTGATGATTAGCGCCATACATATCACGTGGTACAGTCTACAGTACCCGACACAAGAATGTTTGCGCACTACTGCTTCGTGGCGAAACATCTAGCACTACAGAGGCCGAGCACAAACAATTTGCGAAAAAGTTTTCGTATCGTAAGCGTCAACGCGTCACCATTTCGCGCTACAAACTATGAGCTATCTGTGTCACAGTTGTCTTAGATAATTGACAGTTTGCGTGTTTTACGTAAACGACACGTTACGTTACACTTACGCTGATATTCGTGCTAGGCCTACGGTGCACACAAGAGTGAAAGAGACCGTTTTGGTTCATAGTACCTATCGTAGTGCCAGATGTTACCAAAGAGACCGTTTTGGTTCATAGTACCTATCGTAGTGCCAGATGTTACCTACCTGAGGCCTACTCGCGTCCCGAGGCCCAAATTGCATTGCAATACAGAGTTGAAGAATAGTCAAGCCACCTTATAAGTAGAACGAAAACCTGAGTGAGTAAACGTTTTATTTTCGCCTTACTTTTAATTTGACAATCTTGTTTCTTAATTTTTTATGTACATTCTAAAATGAAGTCAGAGTCAAAATCATTTATTCAATTTGGGCAGCAAAGACGCACTTATGAAGGTAAATTTTTCATTATAATGTACTTTAAAGACTACCGCCGCGTTCCAAAACATTTAGAGCCTACCGAGAAGCGGCAAGAAACTCGAGGCCATTCTTTTTATATAGATGTTTACAATGTTTCTACTCAGGTACTACAAATATTATATTTTATGGGTGGCAGAGTGACAGCTTGTCAGCAGTGGAGTATTCCAAGCATCTTTGTCTTCTATATAATGTCGGACTTTATTTATTAAAAATTTTTTTTACAGTCAACTTGAATTTGCCCTCTGTGAGCTCATTTAAATGTGTTTTGGGATTTTATTGTAAAAACGCACACAATTTCCTAGGAATGACTTATTAAGTCTTCGCAAGTCTAAAACTAGGTACAGCTATCCTATTTGTATTTCTAGTATTAAAAGTGTGGTGATCACTATTAATCTTATATTTATGTAAATGTTTTGAACATACATTATATTTTCAAATACATCATGAATATAGTTTATCCGTGAAGACGTAAGTGTATCGGAACGGCGTCATCAGTCGCATGAAGCAGCATCACGAGTGTCATTCATCCAACACCTCAAACTATACTGTAGCAGTTGTGCCAGCGACCCAAGGTCATACTCCGCTATGTGCAGGAGTTAGGCTAGCTTGAGTAAATGCTGGCAGGGGGGAATGCACAAAACACCCCAAGCGGGACGTCAGCAGTAGGCCGAGCACGAAAATCTGTTTAAGGCTGAGCGCAGACGTGAGCCACGATAGTTTTAAGACGGACAACAATTTATGAAGACGCGCACACTTCAAACAAAACGTCTCATAGACAAAATTGTCTAATACCTACAAGAACTGCACGGCGACAAGTCTGACTAAAGATTGTCGGCTTCCCTTTTGTATGTATGCAGGCGCGCACATAAGAGACAAACCAGTCTACTGACGTACCGCCCCTCTCTTTTCGCGTTCAGAAATAAACACAAATTGCATCATGTTTACAGACGAAGAACTCTAAGAAAAAATAATTGACGAGGTTGAAAAGAGGCCTGTACTTTTTAATAAAATGTGTAAGAAATATTCTGATGTCAATTAAAAAATAATCAAATGGGATGAGGTTACAATGCAACTAGTCGTTATTGTGAGGTGGGGAGAAATGTCGGCTGAAGAAAAGACAAATTCATGTAAGTATATCGAAGAAGTCCATTTTGACACGGAAAAAGAATTGACGCAGACGGTGCGCGTCGTCGTAGTAGTCAAAACAGTTTCGTTTTAGATGTGCGACGTGTCATAGGCAACACAATTTGGTTTTAGTTTTAAGACAGACTTTTCTATGTGAGGAAAGTCTGTCTTTAAACTGTCGTGACTCCAATGTGCGCTCAGCCTAAGTGTAACGTAATCGCATCCTTAACGTATTTAGTTACTGTAATTTATCTAGTACAATAGTGGCACAGATAACTCATAGTTTGTACTGTATACGTCAACTATACGATAACGTTACACTTTTCGTGCTCGGCCCACAGGTCTCATCGCCCCCAAAACGAATAAGAAAGGGAATAAGGCAGCGTCGGTATGTAATGTAGCTTGGCAGATAACCACTTACAATATTGCGTTTTGGCACGGCATGAAGTGAAGTAACGAGCGAGGCTTGTGAATGGGCCTAATGACAGGAGGGTGCTCAATGGGAATCGCGCTGGCTCGTATTACAGACATCGTGCACTATATAGACCAAACTTGGAGGACCACTCTGCAAAATGCGCTTACTACTTGTTCAACAATATAAACACGGAAGAGCATATTGTACAACTATATATACGCTATAATAATGTACGATTTCCTATCTTGTTATTTCTGACTTTACATGTATGTTTTCTGTATATACACACGTATATGTTTTCTGACTCTATATTTACATGATATACCTACCTACCTACTAGATATTTATTGCCAGGGCTTTTATTAATTTACGTTGTACTTAAATCTTAAGAAGCTTATAAATATATACGAAACACATATTTCGACAAATAAACTATAAAGTATGTGATTTTAGCCTGTAATCAACCAGAGGCCGTAGGACAAACAATTATCGGAAAAGTATTCGTATAGGGTGACGCTTGCGTCACCCTTCGACGTACAAACTATGAGATTAACTGTGTCACAGTTGCCCTAGATAAATGACAGTCTGTAGTCCTTCACGTGAACGACACGTTACGCTACACGTACGCAGTTATTCGTGTTAGGCCCACAGGATGCAAAACAAAATAGAAAAATGCCAAGGTATGTAATTAGTTATTTTTCGCGCGGGTCGAGTCGCAGTGAACATTTAGTAATCTATGCATATAAAAATGAATTTCTATTTCCCTTGGTGATCGCATCACGCGTGAACGGATGGAACAATGTCGATAATTATTTTTGTTGTTATGTTAATAATTGTCAGGAGAAGGTTCTTATGAAAGTAAAATCAAGGAAAGACATCTTGAAAGAAGCACTCGCAGCGGAGCTTGACTTGGCGATCTTAACCGATCAACAAGTTAAGCAACACTTGCTGCGGTCAGGACTTGGATGGGTGACGTCTAGTGGCATTATTCAACTGAGCGCTTCCGAGCTTCGGAGGGCACGTTAAGCCGTAGGTCTCGGTTGTTTGTCTTAGGACAACAGTCGTTAGGCTATGTATCGAAGGCCTTCGGGCGGCCTGAAAACTTCGACATGGGTTGGCCATTAACCTATCCACCTATCCACCAATCCGCACTGGGCCCGCGTGGTGGATTATCGCCCAACTCCTCTCTCTGAGAGGAAGGCTCGAGTCCCAGCAGTGGGAACAAAATGGGCTGATTATGATTTATGACCTCTTGAAAGTAAAACTTCTCTCTTTACTCGTAATATATCTATTGAGTGTGTTGAGTGTTTCTGTTCTATAGTTCTAGAAAATGTCTATGAGTATAGTGCACAAGCAGGCTAACAAGCTCGTTACTCTGGTTATTGTCCCCATTGTATGTGCACATTTCAGGTTTGTGGAATTATTACGCTGTCCTTCGCAATAATGTGAAGGTTGTTCGTTGTCATCGCTGACCGATTGTTTCGTTTCCGCCGTTTGTCAACGATAAATGTCCCACATAGGTTATATTTGTGTTTTACACCAGAAAAACACTCGCACAAGTAACCGTGGTAATAAATGATTAATTTCAATATACTTAATTTAAGTTATAAATTAATTTTATTGGATTTAACCAACTTATTTTGCCAGAAAAAATATACAGGCTGACACAAAATTAATCGAAATTGCTCGCCGGGTCTTTTCGAAATCTAATTGTTTTGATGCGATTGTCCAAGTAGGTATAACTATTCTTAGACGCATTCTACAGCCTTTATAAATACAGCTTGATGGACTTTGAAAAATTACAGCTGTCGTTGAATTCGTCTTCAGCAAGACGTTTATGGATATACGGACGGATACGGATAGCACCTATATAACAATAAAATATGAAAACATCTCGAATGGGTACCCCATAATACAATGTCTAAGATCGATTCTCGTCATCATATGACGATCATATCGGTGTATAATACTAGGTGAACTGTCCGCGGCTTCACTCGCGTGGCCTCGGGTGTACTCCTTTGTAACATCAGCTATCTGCCATTGAAAGTCCCGTCAAAATCGGTCCAGCCGTTTTTATGTTCTTTTACAGCAGATAAGCCTAAACTAATTAATATATAAGCCTAAATTATTTTATCGGTATATGTATACTTACGGTTAGCATATGATGTTAGCCTATATATTTCACATTAAGTTATATAACATACAACATCTTACATAATGATGCATTAAATCAAGCTTTTACTTTGACAATACCTACAAACAGATGGTTCTATTGTATTTATTTATATGGGTTAAGTATAGAGGTTGATTTCGTTCAGTACAAAATACGGTCACAGGCAAGGTAATTGCATTTTTTTAATCATCCATCCAAGTTAAGCACTGTTCTCCACACCTGGGAGACAAATAACTCCATCTATCATTCATCGATGACGATTTCCAATATAAAAAACCGAATCGGAATCACAATGGCATTAGCGGAAACAAATTACACAATCAAGCGAAAAATGTATGAATGCATATAAAAATTATTGTTCCTGTGTTTAAGCAGCTTCGACAATGGGCGCCTATTCACATGTATAAGACACAACATAATGCTTTATTTTGTTAAAGCACTAACGCCTGCTTATTGAGACCAAAAAAAGACAAAAATTGACATTCTCCGACGGCATTCGAATCGAACCCCGTCGAAGAAGAAGGGCTGTGACATCAATACGAAATGTAAGTAGTATTTGTAAAAATCAATTAAGTATTTGTAAAAGATTTTTTCGGTTGAATAATGCTTGTCAAGCTGTCCAATAGATGTCGCTCCGTCCCCATACGATGGTTAAAATCAGAATCGGAATAGAGAGTTAACATTCTATGCTGGGACGATAAGCCTCGGTGCCCTAGTGGTCATGGCGTCTGGCACGGATTGTCAGAATACGCGGGTTCGAATCCCGTCCAAAGATGTGTATTTTTCTCTCCACTATTTAATAATACATTAAAATATATTATTATACACATACCGAGCCCTATTTATCGAAACTATGTAAATACAAGACTTTCGCCTGCACACATTGTATCTATCTCTCAGGAAAATTTTACGTAACAAAAAGTATCATAATTATATGTCCTGTATCGAGCTACAGGTGTATCTGCGAAAAGCGTCGTCAAAATCGGCCCAGTAGTTAAAACGTGAAAGGACAAACAAACCGACGAACACACTTTAGCATTAATATTATTGATACAGAATACGAATTGTTAATTATTTATAACTAGCTGCGCCCTTCGGTTTCACCTGCGCGGTGATGGATGAGGTAGAAGATGTTTTTTTGAAACTAATAATATAAAATAATTATTCAAAACGGTAAAGCCGTTCGGAAGTTATGCGCGTACACACATTTCGGTGAGTAATTTTTATTCAGTTTTTAATTGCAAGATAAGTAAGGTTTGGCAGTTCCTACCTCTGTCCGTGTACGTAAATTGTGGAATGCTCTGCCGGCGTACGTATTTCCTTGCAGCTATGACCCTGGGTCTTTCGAGCGGGCGTAAAAAGCATCTCTCAGGTCATAGGGGTGGCGATTAGTGCAGCTTATGGCTGCACTAGTGATCATCGTTTCTTGATTTCGTGTTAGCTTTCTATCAGGCGAGAGGGAGTCACTTTTATGAACCATTATAAAAGAAAGTAATTTCTAACGTCTTTATATTGAAGGTGGTTACTTCTAAAGGCTCTTTTATTTAAGTAATGTAACGTGGGTTGTAGATAGGATCCATTTCTAATAATGTTGCTAGTGAATTGATCCGGATAGTGGATCACTAAACAAAGGAATTCCTGGAACTGCAGGTCAAGAAATAATGGTTAAGTTAAGGATCGCATAACTACGTTTTCTTCATGCCTGAACATCCAAAGGGTCGGATGGCCTCGGACGGAAGTAAACAAATAAATAATACACATTGTTAATATTATAACACTGTTATTTTTAATCCTCATGGTCTAATCGTTAAAATGTACAATGAAATAATTTAAACCCATTGTCAAAATATATCATCTATATGGTCACGCTATAACTTGAAAACGGATGGAACAATCTCGCTACCTAATTCTTTTTTTTTGTGTTAATTATTATTAGACGGTTCTCATGAAAGAAAAAATAAGGAAAAATAGGAGGTTAACGAGCTACGCGAACGAAGTCGCGGGCAGTCGCTAATATAACAATAAAGTGAAATGTATAAATTCACCAATTTATTAATATTAATCGACAGATCATATCAGAACCAGAGTGAATAAATACTTATTACTAACTAGCTGACCCGCCAGCGGATTCACTCGCTGCTCTATGGGATACAAAGCCGCAAAAAAAATGGATTTCACCCGTTAGAAACCACCCGCTAAACAAAATTATTCCAAAAACCCAAAAGCAAATTTTCTGAAGAGCTCTTTATTCTTATTCCTTCCTCACCATTTCAATCCCGACCTACTCGTTTCGGCCTAACATTGCATCCATATACTCGTACTGTTCAAATTTTCTTACCACGAACCAAAAAGTTTGGAATGCTTTGCCGACGTACGTTTTTCCTTGTAACTATGACCATGGGTCTTTCAAGCGGGGCGTGAAAAAGCATCTCACGTCATCATAGCGGTGGCGATTAATGCAGCTTACGGCTGCATTCATGGTAATCGCTTATTGATTGTATCTCCGCTTTCACCAGGCGAGAGGGAGTCACTTTGATGAACTATTACTAAAAAAACAGCCAAGGGACCGAAGAACAGTGACGCAACGAACTTTTGTTGTTACATCTATCTATCTATCTATCTATAATATAGATCTAGAATATAAAAATTAACGCTAACACGCTATAACTAGCGTGACCAAGAAAAATAAGGGTTAAGGGAAATAAGGCTCAAGTTATTGAGAACGGCTTCACCGATTTCGCAAAATCTTTTTTTATGGTGTTAATTATTGCCAGGCGAACGTTCTTGTGAAAGAAAAACCCAGAAAAGAGGGTAGAGGTGAGAGGAGGCAAGGCCGAAGGCCGAGCCTACTACGCGAACGAAGTCGCGAGCAGTCGCTAGTACTAAACTACTAGTAAATATTATGTGGCTCAAAGATAATAAGTGACGCTGTTATAACCTAATCATAGCTTTAAACCATTACATTTCATTTCCACATGGTCACGCACGCTCAGCGGCTTCGACGCAATAGTAGGCTGTAAAACGTTTTGTAGTTTCTTGAACCTCACTCATAGACTCAACAATGTGATAATAAAATCTATGACTGTACGTATTTCAATTGTAAGCGTTGTTTATAAACACAGGCTTGATAAGGTGCAATGTGCTTTTTGTTGTCAACACTACAAGCACTGCCCGCGACTTCGTCGGCGTGATGAAGGTAATCGTGTTGAATCGGATGAATCCATTTGTCCCAACTTTTATGATTTTTCATGCGAATAAATTCTACGCTATGCTACCTTATTGTTACAAGTATACTATCGTTGTTTCCTGGCCTAAAATCCGCAACAATTATGATTTAAAGCACCAGTAGTACTAGATAAAAAGATAGTTAACTGGTACTGTAGGTATTTACTGTATTTACATTACAGATAATCAGGCATAATTAGCAAGTTACTATTTTGATATAATATGTTTATAATACTCTAAGTATTCAATAGTATTATATAACTTTTTTATCCTACTAATATTATAAACACGAAAGTTTGTGAGTATGGATGTATGGATATTTGTTACTCTTTCACGCTCCAACGGCCATAAAATTGATGAAACTTGATATGGAGGTAGATGAGGCGCTGGTTCAACGCACAGGATACTTTTCATCATCATCCATCACCATGCGGGTGAAAAAGCGTAATATTCTTGGGCACAGCATAGACAAAATAACAAGATCTCCGCCTACGTCAAGATCGTAATTATGACAGTTCAGTCAAAGTTTGTGTCAGTTTCTGATAGCTTAGTCGAAAGCACGCTATCACTTTGACAGCTCAATACACTAGACGTGCTCGGCGACCGTCAAGGCTGATGAAATGTAATGACAGTTGTTTCCATGGTGATTAATTTAAATTTGTATGATCGTCGGTACTGTTCTTTATTATTAGTGTGTACTGATTGATTTACTAAGTATTTAAATTTATTCGTATAATACTATTATAGCAATTACATTTGACCATGTACATATTTTATGTCATATTTGGTATAAAGAAAGATATTGCCCTTGGAGAAGAAATAAGCTACTTGTAGTACTAATCCTGCGCAGAGGATGACACCAGCTGATAATATTATAATACTTGGCTACGCAATGTAGATTATAATTACGTGTAAAGTTGCTAATTGCGAACAATCCATAGTGATGCACACATGTAGGTAGATATACATGTGTATACAATTACATATACCTACTACGGTGCAATGCTAACTAGAATTATTAACATTATTAGCAAGATTATCATCCGTTTGAATAGAAAAAAAAAGTTCTTTGAATCGATAAAATTACAATGCAACTTGTTAAGAAGGATGTCTAGAAGGAAACAAACAATTAACGATTATTACGTATAAGACTGCATGAAGAATGACTAATCGCAAGCAGACGTTAATTTACGAGGGAGAGAAGCAGAGGTATTTACCACTAAACAAGTAATATTATTTTTTACTGATAGGTACGGAATATACTTATTTAACTACCGACTTCCTAAAAGGGAGGAGGTACTCAATTCGACTGTATGTTTTTGTTACCTCATAACTTTCGACTGGGTGAACCGATTCTCAAAATTATTTTTTGTTTGAAAGCTGGTGCTTCCTGTGTGGTCCCATTTAAATTTCATCAAATTCGGTATAGTAGTTTTTGAGATACATTCCAATAACTGAATAGAATGGTAGTCGCTATTAAATTTTTCAAATTGTACCTACTTGTTTTATTTACTATGATAATGACGTCGCTTCGTAAACAAAGACTACTAATGGACTTTAAATTAGATAAAAGTACATTGTTATATCAACTAGAGATGCGCCATATATACGAGTATATAAATAAACCCCTAATTTTATTGGTCACGCTACACTTGAGAACGTATGGAACAATATCACATTTTTTTGTTGTTTTAATTATTGTCAGGAGAAAGTTCTTATAAAAGGAAAACCAAGATCAGATGGGAGGTTATGGCGAGGCTGAAGGCGGAGCCTACTACGCGAAAGAAGTCGCGGGCAGTCTCTAGTAAACTATAAATAACTAAATACAGAGAGTACACCTACAAACCCCGTTTTTATGTGTACCAAACAGAATACTTACAAACTCTTCTAGAACTGATCTTGTGGTATCACCACAAAATGGAAAAGCACGTCTTGTTATATTTTATGTGCTTTTGTGAAAAAAAGTAGGAATCAGAATTTTATATCAAAAATAGCAATTACTTACTCTTTATGGATAGTTTGAGAACTCAGCACGGGCAACATTCAAGAAAAAACAATACAAATTACCTGAAAGTGCGTAACGTTACTAAAGGTATTCAGATAATCCTTAAAATTTTGAAACTAAAAGCTCCAAACTTATCTAACCAAAACGTAAAGTCAAACGTATTCAAACAAACTCTTCGTTTTACACGAGGCGAGATTTAAAATGATTAATATATTTATCAAAGTAATGAGTTTACTTATTATGCTTGTTTTGATCACATGTCTCTAAAAATACACTACTTCATTTAAGCAGTGTAGTAGTCTCTTGAATTGCTATTTAGGCCAGTAAAATAGAATTAACTTCGCACTAAATTACCGGTCCAATTTTTTTATATAAGGTCTAGGGTCACCTTGACTGAGCATAAAATCACAAAATGCTGACAAACCCAGGTAGAGCTTCAAGTGCTATCTTGAAAAAGTTTTGACCGGTATCTCGGAAACTATGCTTTTAGGAAAAAGTTATTAAGACCATTATTGTCGAGGTTAAAATTATTTTCCTGTAATTTTTTTTGAAAAACTTATCCTTCACGACATGGTCCATTATGAACAGGTTTTTCTACCTCAGCCGATAACTCTTAAAATATTGATTTAATCTATAAAATGCATCATTAAATGGGCCATATCCAGTCAGCAGTGTTAGAGGAATCTATGCAATACATGAAATGAGGCTTTTTAAGTTATCATTCTGTCTTTTATTTAATCCTCTGAGCATTTATACTCTTAGCTCTGAATTTTATTACTAACGCCCATTCGTATTTCATTCGTCTCAGTCGGACATTACATCAGTGTTCGGGTGAGGTCAAGGTTAGCCTAAACATTAGGCTATGCTTTAGACTCTAAATCATAAGAATGATAGCCTCATCATACTTTCAAAACGGTCAAGGTGATTTAATATTTTGAAAGAACATACGTCGTGCGCACTAATGGCAACAGAACACATAAAAATGACAAAAGATTTACCAGCATACAAGCCGTTTTGATGTAGACATTGTGAATACCGACCAAAAATAGATTTAAAATGAATGGCAGCGTCTTCTTGCCAAAATAATTCGAATAGCGCACTGGGCATTGACGTTCCTTTCAGTATGAAACATTTAAAAAATCTTGCTACGTCGCGTACTCAATGTGCAACTAAGAAATAGGTCTAAAATATTTCTGGTTTCTTCTCATGCACGGTATTCCAATGTTCACACTGGTGGAAACGTAAGGTTTTGCTTTTGGCCACATTTATGTTAAGGCGAATATCATTGTCAACCAAGCAACTTTATGCAGTTCTAAACTATCACGGTTGTTCACTAAAGTTATATGATATATCATCAACATCATCATCTCAGCCGTAGGACGTCCACTGCTGAACATAGGCCTCCCCATGATTTTCCAAAAGGATCGGTTGGAAGCGGCCTGCATCCAACGTCGTCCTGCGACCTTCCTCAGGTCGTCTGTCCACCGTGTCGGTGGACGACCTACGCTGCGCTTGCCGGTCCGTGATCTCCACTCCAGAACCTTTCGGCCCCATCGGCCATCTGTTCTGCGTGCTATGTGCCCTGCCCACTGCCACTTCAACTGGCTAATCTTCTGGGCTATGTCGGTGACTTTCGTTCTTCTACAGATCTCCTCATTTCTGATTCGATCACGTAGAGAAACCCCGAGCATAGCCCTCTCCATAGCTCGTTGTGCGACTTTGAGCTTGTCTATGAGGCCCATAGTAAGAGACCACGTTTCAGTGCCATAAGTCATCACTGGTAACACACATTGGTCGAAGACTCTTGTCTTGAGGCACTGAGGTATTTTTGACGAGAAGACTTCGCGAAGTTTCCGGAACGCTGCCCAGCCGAGTTGGATTCGACGATTGACCTCTTTCTCGAAGTTTGACCTGCCTAGTTTGACTGTCTGTCCCAGGTAGATGTACTCGTCAACAACTTCGAGAACTGAGTTCCCAACTGATATTGGGGTAGGTACAACATGGGCATTAGACATAACATTATATACATAACATAACATAGACATTTGCGAGTTATCTCTAGATCGTGTTATATAAAATGTCCTACAAATGTCGAAATTTTCCAGATTTAATCAGTTTATTTCTTCAAAATTCATCTACACAGTATACATATGTATTTAGTTATTTCAAGTACATAAAACCTGTTGGACTATTATGTATCTCAGTTGCTACAAAATATATTGATTGAAATTGAAAAAAATGGCGGCTCTATGTCACTTTTGTCAGTTTACTAACATTTTTGCTTACTGGAAGTATCAAAACTGACATAGAGCCGCCATTTTCAAGGCTAGTTTTCCCACGACTTCGTCCACGTAAGGTATTTTTTTTAGATATGAATTATTTTAACAATATAGCTATTTAGCTATTGAAATTTATAAAGATAAAAAATCCATCCTCGGACGGGATTCGAACCCGCGTCTTCTGACTTAAAAAATAATCTATAAAAATTACAAGGGCTGCGATGTCAATACGAAAGTTTAAGTATTTCTAAATAATGCTTCTTTCGATTGGATGGTACTGTTAAACTGTCCAATAGATGTCGCTCCGTCCCCGCAAGACGGTTAGTCAAATAGAGAGTTAAAATTCGATGCTCGGACCCGAACCTCGGTGGCCTAGTTGGTCAATGGCGTCTGACACGGATAGTCAGAAGACGCGGGTTCGAATCCCGTCCGAGAATGGAATTTTTCTCTATAAATTTAAATTTTTGAGATCGCCTAAGCAGGCGTTAGTGCTTTAAAAAGTAATACTATTTAGCTATGTTCATGACTAATGCCCGTTACTACATGTACTACTTGATGAAAGTGCAAACCAACTTCACATAATTACAGAGTTTTTCCATGTGACTTATTAATAATCATTGCGAAAGATACCTTGATTGGGACTTTTTTTAATGGGGGCAACCTTAAAGCCAAACGGAAGGTGATTTCGGATCAATAATAATTGTACACGCGGCACGAAGACTGATTCCCTCAGTTATTATATTGGCTTCCGTAACATGAAATATCTAAATACAATTTTCTCATCTATAAGTTCAAAAACAAAGGATTTCCATACAAAGGTTCATCCCCCTTTTCACCCCCCTAAGACATCCCTATACAAAACATTAAGGAACACCTTATTTTATTTTAAATGACCTATCTAGCCAGTGTCAGTGTCAGTCTGTCAGTCAGTCAGTCACCAATCAGGACTTAGATTCTTATATATGTATATTGATTGCAATCAACATTTTTTGTTAGCGACTGAGATACTTAATAGCCCTGCTGAACTGCATAAAGTTAAAGTTATATGATTATTATATATCATATTTTGCATTTTCTACCGACTTCCAAAAAGGAGGAGGTACCTACTCAATTCGACTGTATTTTTTTATGTTTGGTACCTTATAACTTTCGATAGGGTGAACCCATTCTCAAAATTATTTTTGGTGCTTCCTGCTTAATTCATCGAATTCGGTCCAGTAGTTTTTGAGTTACACTCTAATAACTGAATAGAAGCTGGTATTAAATTTTTCAAATTGTAAGATAATAACATATTTGTAAAACTGTAACTTTGTATAGTTTTACAAATATATATATATTAGAATAAATAAAATGATAAATAAGTATAGAGAAGCGTTTGTCGTAGAGAGGGAGGGAGAGAGGAAAGGTTGCCTTTTTCAATAGTATTAGCTCAGACAACAGATATGCTAAAGTAGGACATATTACAAAGATCGGTTACACGACTTCCACACAAGTACAGGTTACGAAGTCTGTTATGTAAAACAGTCATAGAACATTTTGCACGGCTGATTAAGAAATTCTACACAAATCCAGCGAAACAATATGACATTGGAACATGCAAACCAAGTTGGGAGTTCGTGTAGAAGACGTCATTATACCTCGAAAAAATATCGAGCTATTTTCCGAGCAAATATTTGGTGTTCGTGCTTCGTAGAATATAATATCATCATCACAATCAATACAGGAAACACTTTAGATATTATTAATTTATATACGTATTTTTTTACCTATACAATGTAACAAGTCATTGCCGTGGGGTGCCCAGATTAACCTCGGAAGTATACCGTCCATAAACGCTTGATGATGCAAAAATCCACTTAAGAAAGGAATGATATTAAGCATTATGTCACGAATTGCATCAATGATGCACCACATCGCTATTGAATGACTTATGAAACGCTTACCCATAACACGCATGCACTAACTGCATTCAAACCCCCCTCCCCCCCTTTTCACAGCCATAACAAGACTCGATTCATATCGAAAACAAGAAGCACTCATTAACTACACTTATCAATACAGCTCGTTTCAAGGCAAGCACGTGTTGGTGCCAAAACATTGCAATATTAAACTCTGTCTCCGAGGAATACGGTACAAAAATAAACGGAGACATAGAAGGTACATTGTTGTTTGCGTGAGTCACTACGATGATGCACTTGCATTATAACGCAGATAATAATGTGTTTATCTGGAGACGCATGCCAGCTATCTGAGACAGGCAGAAGTTAATTGATTTTATATGTGGACGGGATATACCTAAAACAAATTCATCTGCTTTTTCAGCCGACTTCAAAAATAAGGGAAGCTTCTCAAGTTGGCGCGTATATTTTTTTTATGTATGAATGTGCGAACCATTTACAGAGTAGTCCGATTTTGATACTTCTGTTTGGTAAAGTATACTTCCAATCAAATTCGGTCAGTCTGGTTTTTAGTTACAATTCAATAACTGATAAGTTTTGCCTATCTTGATGATATCTTAATTGACGGTGAATGACAATCGATCCTGTAAGTAGCAAGAGTCACTAAATAGGTGAAAAAAATATTTTTACCCAAAAATGGAACCGACTTCAACACTAAAAGTGTGTAATAACTAGTCGAAGTCGGTACCATGCGCACACAGTATTGTGATAATGGGTACTTTTGAACTATCATGGTACCGACCTCCACAAGTTATTTCACACTTTTTAGTGTTTTGAAGTTGGTTTCCTTTTTTTTATTGTACTAGAGAAAAGGATGGGTGTGTGAGGAGCTGAACTTTGCGTTAAGATACTGCTCGACCTGTCTTTTCTCCAGCCTGTTTCCAATTTGCTCAGATTACGTCTAATTTGTACATCTTTCAACCGTCCTATTTGCCCGAACTATGTCTAGACTCGTATCAAGATTTGATTAGAGAGAGTGCCAGACTCCGTTATTCTGTGGTATCAAGCACTACATCGTTATTTAGGTACTCTAGGCTGTTTTATTAACAAGCAGTGCCTCGTTTCATCAATTTACCTGTTTTACGTTGTATGTTGAGGTAATTTAAATGAACCATAGATGTTAAACTTTCCGTTACTTTCAACTTCTCTACCTACTTTGAATTCACTCCAGTTGTCCTGCTAAAATTTTTAGGTTCAAGACGTCAAGCTACTTGTACCTTTATGAAGTCCAATCAGCGGTATTTTGAGCTTTTAACTCTCAGTAAAGTAGGTACTCCTCGCTCACTGTACACGAATCTACCTTGCACATATTACTCTACCTCAACCGCTACTAAACCTTTAGTGCTAAAGATGAATTTAATCTAATTATTAAATTGTGTTTCATATTAATATTTCTAATTTATTATAAATTTTATTGTGTAACATATAAACTCTGTTGACCTACCTATACTATTAATAATATGTTGTATGCCAATTTATGCTAGAATATGCATAACAAATGTATAAAAACACCAAATTGTGTTGTTTCGTGTGTTGAACAATGTTTCGTGTAATGTACACCTATTTCTAACTATTTCGCATATTTTGTTCTGAACAAATACCATGGCAAACAGCCGAGCGCTCTCAGATGATTAAATTTCACATCGGTGGTTAAGTTTATTAATAGTTAACCTGATTAATCAAAGTAATGTATTTGGCTAATTGGGTAAGACCGTATCCATAATTCACATCTTCTCACAAATGTGTATACTTAGTGTTCGGGAATCAACCAGTTTCTCAATGATTTCAGTACATTAGTGTGTGGTTAACAGTTAAACACGTGCCATACCATAGTACCACATCATACTTGTAATGTATTAGCTACTTAGTCGTTCGTTTATTTGTCACATGTTAAGTTGTGTATGTGTGTGTAATGTGTATACAGGTCTATTTACAAGTGTTTATGAGTCATGATCAATTAGTGGCCGCAGCCGATATTGCTCGCCATTTACGTCCCATTTGAAACGTAATACCCGACTAATTACTACTAGCCTACTTTCTGCAACGGTGTCGACTTTCGGTCGTGTTATCTTTTTTACTGGGTGCTTTGATAGTGTCTCTTGCGCTCGATCTGGTCTGAAAGTTGATCGATTCGTCCACAGTTTTTTTGTTTGGCAAAAAGTTAGGTACCGCTAGATTTTCGGCATGTCTGTGCCTACGTTTCCTTTTTTATTCCTAAGTAGTCATGATGAGCGGCAGTATGATGATAATTACTGCAACGCCGCGGTGAAACATCAGATATTCTTATCTAAATACTCCAATAGTTAACGTCTGTCCTACGGTTAATAATGATAACAAACTACGAAAGTATTCAAAATATTTCATGTAAACTATCCAGGGCACAGAATAAATAATAGCGCTATACGTAGCAACTCCACTAACCGACTCCGCTAACTAAATTGCAATCGAACCGTAACTGAACAGCAGGGCTGTTATGTATCTCAGTTGCTAACAAAGGTTGATTAAAATCTTGAAAAATGGCGGCCCTATGTCAGTTTTGGCAACTCCAGTAAGCAAAAATGTTAGTAAGTAGATCACTCAAGCTGACAAAAGTGACATAGAGCGGCCATTTTTTCAGATTTCAATCAACATTTGTTAGCAACTGAGATACATAATAGCCCAGCCGAAGCTTCTTACTCTGCTACGGGTAAACAGTTTAGTTGCAATTTCGTTTCGTTGCAAGTTGCAACGTTCATGTTGTAGTAGAATGGTTTTTTGACTAATAGTCGAACGATAACAGGAGTCGAACTGCAGTTGCAGCAGGTTATATATCTATATATATAAAAGCGAAAGGTCACTCATCACAAAATCTCATAAACTACAAGTGCTAGGAGTTTCAAATTTTGCATGCGGGTTCTATTTAGGACTTAGGTGCTCACTTAGAGGGGATTTTATGAAATTCAACACCTGAGGGGTTTTTTTTGGTTTGATAGTTTGTATGAAACTTCGTTACTGCGAGTGCTAAAAGTTTAAAATTTTGCATGGGAGTTCTTTTTAGGACTTAGGTAATCACTTAGACGGGATTTTATGAAATTCCACACCTAAGGGGTTTTTTTGGGGTTGATAGTTTGTATGAAACTTCGTTACTGCAAGTGCTGAAAGTTTAAAATTTTGCATGGGGGTTTTTGGCTTTTTTGGACCTAAGAGGCGAGTCTATTGCAAACTACGGGGCACTCCTTCGAAATTTATTGGGCAGAAAAAGCCAGTAAATGTCCAAACCGGGGATCCACCCAGGACCTCGAGGTTCCAAAACGGCACTTTTACCTCTATATTAGTTATATTAGTTAACACCAGAGGCTGGTCTTATAAAGCTACAAACAAGTTTTGCACGTGTAGTGGAAAAGTCGCATTCTGAGCTACCTGCAAGTCATCGATATTCAGAAAAAAAATTAATTTTGTTTTGACAAGATATTGACCGTCTGTGCTGAAATGTTATGTTATTGGTGCCAAATGTTCTTGCAGAATATAAGGTACCGAAATCGTTCAGTTTTTAAACTTCACAACCTATATCGGCAACCGCTTGACTTGATGCTCATATTCGAAATTACTCTTACCCAATGGTTATCCCAATCTTACCCAAATAGTACCCAATGCGTGTACCAAAATTTAACAAAATCGATCAGAAAACAACGCTGCAGCAAACTTCTCCCCTTTTAGGAAAAGTACAAATATATTGAATAAAACAGAATTGACGAAACTTTGTATGCATGATACAAAGTTTCGTCAAGATTGGTTAAAAAATGCGACCTGTACTGGTAGACAGACCAACATACAACCTAACAAACATGCGGACAGATGAAAGTCAATTTGGCCCGTTAAAGCAGAGACGCTTGGCTCGCTCGGTCAACAAGTGGTGCCTGTTTTCCATTATAATTACAAGACTTGTAGCTTTATAGTATACGCCCCGGTACATTAGAACAAAACAAACACGACATTGTGTGCAGCCAGCAAGGTTTACTTAACGGACCTACCTCAATGGTAGTCTAACTCAAATGTAAAGTGTCCAACTTATTTTGTTTACCGTTGATAAGGTTATCTATTTGTTAGGGAATAAACAGTTTGATTAATGTGAAGTATGTAACCGAATTAACTTCGTACGTTTGGTGTAATATTATTGATTAACATTCTAATATACAGGCCGTAGCACAAGCAATTTGCGAAAAAGTTATCCTTCTTTATTATTTTCTAAGTAAGTTTAAGTTAGCCTTCTTTCTTGATTATTCGTATCGTAAGCGTCAACCTGTCAACTATGAGTTATCTGTGTCACAGTTGCCCTAGATAAATTACAGTTTGTACTGTTTCACGTGAACGACACTTTACGTTACTCTTACGCACTTATTTGTGCTAGGACCAGAGGTATGGAAATCTTTACTCATAGTGAAACAAATACATTATGTATAAGTAATATAGGAGCAAATACAAGACAGCGTCTAAACCCAAAAAACACAGATGACAGTGGGCCGAGCACGAAAATCTGCTGAAGTGTAACGTTATCGTATCGTTTGCGTATTCAGTACAAACTATGACTTATCTGTGCAACTATTGTACTAGATAAATTACAGTTTGTACTAAATACGTTAACGATGCGATTACGTTACACTTAAACAGATTTTCATGCTCGGCCCACAGCTCAAATGCGATTGGCCGGTTCGTGGGGCAGGCAACAGGGGCATCCGTAAATACCATTACAGAATACAATAGGTAAAAGTAAAAATGGCAATAAAGGACAGGAACGAAGAGGTCGTGACGGCTCTCAAAATGTTATTTTAAAGTCTAATGATAGCGTGTTACTTTGTAAATTAATGTAATAGTTAAATTAAGAAGAAAAAAATATATTACTGGACTCGCACTTAGTCTACAAGTCTCATTAGATACTTGTGGTTCAGTAAGAAAAAAATAGGTTTAATATTCTAAGGGGACCTAGTGTCTGTAGTTTATAGGAAAGAAGGAGGTTTTAGTCCGTACACGCTGGCACTCACATCCCCGCCGGTGGACTCGGACATAACCTCAGAGATACTGCTGTTCTTCGGTATCCACAAAGGATTTCCTCCTCCCGAAACTACAAAAAAAAACCCCAAAGAAATATGACAATAAGTCAAACAATAAATTGTGCATAATGTATGAGTATATATACCTACGACTTGTTTAGATGTTAGTAACGCTTGTATATGTCACCTCCTCCATATTGTTCCTCATTACTCAGGTACCCGCATCATGCAAAACTATGCCAAAATTGTAACGTGGTGACAGTACATTGCGCGGCTCATAGCTGCACATTATTTGTGTGCATGAATCAGTGTGGTGATGGGGGAGGTGTGATGCGATGACAGCGTAGGAGGGGCACGGCTGTAGGGTGCGCCTGCCCCGGGCTCTATGCCAACTAGAAGCGCCACTGCAACGTCGAATGACTGAAAGTAATTGCCATGTTGTAAGCTCACTCTCGTTGTTCTTAAACACCCGAAAATAAGGTCCAGTTCACAATGTTAACGCAGTAAAAAATAAGCTTGAATGTCACGCGCGTAGCAAAGGGTTTTTAAAAAGCATTAAATCCGTCGCACCGTGGTAAGAATTCGCTTGGAATTGTTTTAGGGTATCGTGTGAAATGAACAGAGGGCATTTGAAGCGTTCAACTTTTTGCCTCGGTTCTATATTGGATATTGTACCAGATTTAAGTAATACAAGTATGCAATGTATTTCAATTTGGGATACAGGAGAATTAGATTTATCATATCCCATATGGAATAGTCAATAGCTGATTGCTGACAGTAAAACCAAACATCTAACCTAATGGATTTGGCTATACGCATAATTTACAAATGTGCAACCCTCTAGTGGTACCTACAATGCAGGATTACATTAGACCAGTGGTTCTTAACCGGTGGTCCGCGGACCACTGGTTCCAAGCCATCCAATTTAAAGGATCCATTAGAAATAGGAAATAATACGAAAAGATTATTGGAGCCAAATGATATCAATACTGATACTGATACAAAAACGAAACCAAAAGTTCAAAAATAAGTAAGAACAGTCATAAAAATAACATTAAAATAATATACATACCTTCTTATTTCTGTAACCTAAGATGTTCGTCAAATATTTAAATAAAAAGCCAACAACTGTGAACAGTTTCATGCGTTTTTTGTTTATAGAAAGTTCTTATTTCTTTATTCATTTACATTTACCTCCAAACAGTTGGTGGTCCATGGCAAGACAGAAGTGTTTGTGAAATGGTCCCTCATCATTAAAAGGTTAAGAACCACTGCATTAGACGTTGTCGTCTCGAGGTGGGCGTCTGACTCACCGTAAACAGAGATAAGATAATTAGACGTGGACTTACGTTTCTTTCTGCACGCATCGTGTATTTATCTAGCCCACCTAGCGCTACCAAATCAGTGTTTACCTTCTATGAACGACGCAATTGCCGAATGTGGGACAGTGCAATTGAGACTTCATACAAGGTCATCTGAACTGGTGACTAGACGCTCTGCCCGCGATATGTCGATCAATAGGGTGAAACTTTTCTGCACATTTTTGTGTAACGTTGCTCCACAAAAGGAGACATTAAATTTGCCATGTCAGAATAAACTCAACATTATCAAAGTCGTCAATCTAAAATAAAATATATTACCTACTTTAGGTTTATTACTATTTTAGGTAAGAAAACAAACCCGTTTAGAAAGATCGCCTTCGTAGATCCTCAGTTTCAATACAAATGTCTGTTTTATGTCTCAAAACACTTGCAAAAGCTTATATTAAAATTGAATGACCTCTCGAGGCTCTCGAAAGAGTACAATGGTAGTGATTTGCTTGTGCGTACATATATATTCTGTTTACACTAAAATCCACATTCGTGTAACATTTAGAATGACAATTCTAAAAAATTGATTATTCTATCCAATTGTGGGTAGTTTTACATCAGTTTAGACTAGTTTAGAGAGCAAGAACTTACATGACGATTAAATTTGCCTAAACATACCCACATTTCAACATAAAGGGCAAATTAAAGAATTGTCATTTGCAATCGTTATACGAATTTGGCCTTGAGCGTGAACAGAATAAGAACTACCATATAATTTGCTGAAAATATATTTTAGTTCGCTAGTTTAGTTTGGAGTTCTGAACAAGCAAATTGCTACCAATGCCTATTTCACGGAGCTTCTGAGAGTAATTATTGTGACTTGACCTTCTAGCAGTTGAGACTTAATAAAAGATAATAATTTTACATAATACGATTGTAAGTAAACGAAAATAGGATTCAAATGAAAAATGATTTATTTATTAGATAATGAATCCTAATAGTGCCTTCATTTTCATTACTTTTGTTAACATTGTGAACATGTATGTTCACATGTTCAATTAACATGTTCTTATGGCACACAATGTTACAAAAATGTTAGTATTTGAATTTAAAAAAAAAAAAAATTTAAATTCATTCAACCATCACGTTACGAGTATGCCAACTAGCATGTTTACTATAAAGCTGTATTCAGATGAATAAGCTTTCAGACGAAACCCGGCACGTAGTTGACCCGTGCTGAATGTGTCCTTAAACGGGACATCTGAAAGGTCCAAATAGAGCACCGAACAGTCCTAGTTACATGACCTGCCTTACGGTTACGGGTCAACTATTATTGGTCACATTCGCTCCTAAAATAGCTCCAGTGGCATTAACGGATAATGTTATATATAGGTCTAATCCTTCTTTAGTACGAAAAGGTTAGCCATTAGGATAATTAATCAGTAATCAACCAAGGAACACTGTTATAGTTGCCCTACTACCCTACTATATTAATTAGACAGAGAACAAACTCAAAGCACGTCGTTTAGCCCACTATACGTTGTAGAAGGAGTTTAGTACTGCTGATTATTATAATAATTGACGGTTTGTGATAGTTTAATTATACGGTCTCATAACAGTTTTACTATCTGGAGCATAAGGTACACGGTACGTAAAATAAAATTTAATCTAAGGGCTCTCAAGGCAATATTGAGATCACTATGTGAGTTAATGATGAATCTTTATGAATTAACAATATACTTTGCAGATATATACTAAATAGTACACTGCATGTATATTTTCATCTGAAACATTTTCAAATACTAGCAGTATTATAATACATTAATTGTATTAGCCAACAAAACGTCATAATATATTGGCGACAATGAGAGCGGTGAAATATAATAAAACACAAATCATTTCGTATCTAGATTCAATGTATCTTACCTAAAAACAGTCATTCGGACACTTTTCATTCATCACTTTACCACCACTGAAACAAGCTATAGCTAGAGAAAAATCAGCAAGATTTTAGGCGTATAACAGAAATGCGCTCAGCAAGCAACCCTGACTTGAGTACAGCTTTGTTTGAGTAAATTTTGTTGGAGATTTACTGTTAAACCTCCATTCAAATCATGATTCATAACTAGGCTCCTTTTTGGAATACCGCCCTTTGACCACTTCGCTCTCGTAGTTCGCCCGCGCGGAAAGAGTGCTCTTAAAGGTCCTCCTATAGCTTCTCCTCTTTCTATACCAAATCCTCGTTAATATACGATACTATGAAATAATGACAGTTTAGCTCTAAGGCGCTGACACCTTTCAAACTCATGCATGATGAATCAGCCCATTATGTTCCCTCTGTTAGCCTTGAGAAGTTGAGCCATAACGACGCGGGCCCATTGCAGCTTGGTGGATAGGCTATTGACTAACCTATGTCGAAGTTATCAGGCCGCCTGAAGACCTTCGACATAGCGTAACGACTATTGTCGTAAGACAAACAACCGGGACCGACGGCTTAACGTGCCCTCCGAAGCACGGAAGCGCTCAGTTGAATAAAGCCACTAGCGGTCATCCAAGTCCTGACCGCAGCAAGTATTGCTTAACTTGTTGATCGGTTACGATCGCCAACTCAAGCTCCGCTGCGAGCGCTTCCAATTCACGCATACCTTTTGAATAAACAGAATCTTTTACTAATAGGTATCTGAATGAACTTATTACGAGTTAGCTTTATTTAAAAGCAACGCGATTCAGAGCTGTGCATTCAGCGTCGTGTAGATATCAAAAGCTTCATCTACTAATTAGAAGGCAAACAGTTTCACCGCCCCGAGACATAAAACTCGAACCACAGAGGTGTGTCGTATCCATAAAGGAACCTGAGTGTACGACACGAAATTAATTACTGCAAAAGTTAAGGAGTACTTTGCTAATTTCAGAATATCATGAAAAAGAAGTTGAGAGACGAATGTTTTTAAAGATAGCATGTTTATATTGTTTTGCCAAAATTACGGCGATGTCATTCTCATTCATAAATGTAGGAAGCCCAGAAATTTACACATTGGAATGGAAGCCATAAAACATACATACGCTATGACTAACGGACATAAAATGGTTATACACACGCTAAGCTATTTAGCCAGGAAGGTATAACTATGTTGTGGCATATCACAACGCAAATACAACTCACAATAGATGCCAAATTACATTAAGCAAATGTCGATGAGTAATTGTCTCCGGCGGCCAGTTCAGACTCATTTGTGAACGATTAGAAGAGTAGGTAGGATAGCGTGGTGATATAACTGTTCCACTTGTCTTGCTCGGTGACAGCCCCTTTGGCCGTGACTTTGAACGATGATGCATTAGGACAGTTACGTGTGAAATGACTGTACAAGCCAATTTGTCGCAAAATAAACTTTTTATAATATCTTACGCTGCGCTCGGGATTCTACTGTAGAATCCTACGATACGCTCGGGATTCCAAGAAACACTCTCGCCTTAAAAATAGTTGATTGCTCCCTAGGCAAAAGATCTACTATTTGCTAAGAATCCATAAGATGTATGTGACAATTTCAAACAGCCCAATCGGGAAAACAGTCAAGCAGTCTTATTAAGCTCCGAAGCACCTCAGCGAGCGTAGGGTGCTGGAGAATCCTACTAGTACCTACGTGGTTGAGTGGCAGCTGACAGAAAGTCTTGTGTTGAGAATTTCAAACAAGGTTTTATTGCGTATCTGATATTTTGAAATGCGTATGCTTTTATTTTATTTATAAATTAGGCTCAGATTTTGAAAGTGTCGAAATAAGTTTATCCTAAAACGCCTTGAGAAAAGGAACTTGCCATGTAACCAACAGCCTTTCAGAGTTCACTCCAGTCAACATCGTACCTACTGAATGAGATAAGAGCATTACGTCACAAAAGGGACAGTGCTTTGAATACTCCGAGATTGACGTCATTGACGTCATTGACGCCGGAGGCGAAATGAGAGTGTGCGCACCACCCATCGCGGGAGACACTTGAAAGGAAATCTCTAATTTGGTCGTGTTTGGCTATAGATCAAGTTACCCGGAGCGAACGGTAAATATTTAGCGGAATGTTCGCAAAAAACTTCGTAGTTTAGTATTGGGTAAGATTTAAGGAAGGTCGTTGTGCTATATACTTCAGGAGAAATCAATATTTTGTAATTCCCATAGCTTTGATTGTGCGGCTATATTATCAGTACTCACAGTGTCGTATTTAGTTTCAGTATTATTGGACAGGATTAATTTTTAAAATATCAAGAAATAACACCGAAGCTGCTCTTTGATGTATTCTCTATGTAGAATTTACAAGTAATGTTCATATGATAAAAACCTACACAGCTATCAGATGAGATATAGCCACAGATCACAGAAACAAGGGATATAGACAATAAGACCAATGGAAAGTCACATAATCGCCTGCAATAAAATGTACTCTTTCCATAATTTTGAAAACTACGATACGGTGCTTGTTTAAAAAAAATTGTAGGTACATCAGAATTAATATAACTAGTAAAATAATTTAACATTAAAGAATAGTTTTGGCGTAAATTTATATGAAGTTTTAAAAATTATGGTAGATATATAGTCAAAAGTCAAAGTCAAAATCATTTATTCAATTTAGGCATCAAAGACGCACTTATGAACGTCAACCTTTCATTATAATGTACTTTAAAGACTCTACCGCCGCGTTCCAAAATATATAGAACCCACCGAGAAGAAGCGGCAAGAAACTCGGGGCCATTCTTTTTATATAGATGTTTACAATGTTTCTACTTAGGTACTACAAATATTACATATTATGGGTGGCAGAGAGACAGCTAGCCAGAAGTGGAGTATTCCAAGCATCTTTATCTTCTATATAATGTCGAACTTTATAATAAGCTTTTTTTATTAACCCGTCCGAATCAGCAAGACCCATTCCAGGCAAGTTTCATTCATAAATCTATTGTTATTTTTTGTCCTGATGCGGACGAGTTAAAACGTTTTTTACAGTCAACTTGAATTTGCCCTCTGTGAGCTCAGTTATGTGCTTTGGAATTTTATTGTAAAAACGCACACAATTTCCTAGGAATGACTTATTAGTCTTCGCAAGTTTAAAACTAGGTACAGCTATCTTATTTGTATTTCTGGTATTAAAAGTGTGGTGATCACTATTTAACTTATATTTATGTAAATTTATTTATGTAAAAAACATACATTATATTTTCAAATACATATAAGGATAATTATATTTATGTACATCTTATTGCACTGTACCTATGATATAATGTAGATACCTATATTTTATTTATGCTTGCGTTGTGTTGAAGAGATTGCAGCTTCACTTGGCGATCTTAACCGATCAACAAGTTAAGCAACGCTTGCTGCGGTCAGGGGTTGGATGGGTGTGTACTAGTGGCGTTATACAATTAAAATTTTCCTACATAAGAGGGAATATGCTGCGCCGCTATTTACCAACCAATTTTGCTAAAGCTGGTACATACATTAGCTACCTGACATTAAAGAGGAATTTCGAATACATAATTGGTTAAGTGGTTGCGAAAAATAATAGGTTGTGAAGATTAAAAACTGGCTCATTTTGGTAATACTCGGCAAGAACGTTTGGTACCAACAAGTAAATCGGTCCAGGTCTTGTCGAAATAAAGATTAGCATTTTTTATGAATTTCAATGACCTGCAGATAGCTCAGTCTGCTTAATGTTGCCGCGCTGATAAGAGACTTTGCTCGCGAGGCCTACTGTCGCTACTTTTATAGTAAACATACGGACATGACATGTGACATGCCGAATACTGATTTAAATTGCTCATATAGGTTTTAATTCAAATGTTGACGCGCAGCGGTTTGTAATGCGTTGATAAGCTACTAGCTTACACTTAGTTTTTTTCCTTATATTCTCAAAACGGTTTCACGGTTACAAAAATATTGTAATAGAGTATCCGACCAAGCCTACACCACAGCGGTCGTTAAAACTGACAGATGACACAAAGGCCATAGTTTCCCATAGAGCAGGGCGTTGGGTGCGCCGGGAGCGACGACCCCGCCCGTCCTCTGATTACGCATACAACTGCAACTTATTGCCGGCTGCTAGGGTTATCAGCAGACACAATTTTGACTGCAATAATATTATGCAGTGCAATACAATTGCACGTGGATTTTCCTATTTTCAATGCTGTCCATGACAGTACGAACATAATCCAGTTTCTCGGAGAGATCGCATAGACAACTGGTCAGGAATATATTTTATATTTATTGTTCTTTTTATTTAAAAAGATTCAAGCCCATGCTTCTGGTAAATAGGTAGGCTGGACGAATTGCATGATGGTGTAATCGATATTCAACAGCGAAGTTTAAATATCGATAATTTGTGGTTTTGTTTCAGACAGAAGATCTTGGTTGTGAGACTTTTATAATACGCATCAATGTGATTGATATTACCTATACTATGATGATATTGGTCTGCCCTATTCCGTGAATATACGATGACTATATAAATCCAGTAACAATTTAAAACTACACACTCGAGAGCAAAGAATTCGCACATCCCCTACATTTTCACTTTGACCCTAGTTATATTTACAATACAAATTTAATTTAATAAATATTTAGGGTCAAAGTGATAAAGTAGGGGGTGTGCGATTGCTTTACTCTCGAGTGTATATATATATGTATATATATATATATATATATATATATATTATATGTTTATTATAAAACTACCTGCGCTCTGCGGTTTCATCCGGACTAAAAGATAATAAACCTAATGGTGAATGATGATACTTCACAAGTACAATTAGAAAATTTTTAATACCGACTTCCATTCTATTCAGTCATTGGAGTGTAACTCAAAAACTACTGAACCGAATTTGATGATATTAAAATTTAAATGGGACCACACGGGGAGCACCAGCATTCAAACAAAAAAAAAATTTGAGAATCAGTTCACCCAGTCAAAAGTTAGGAGATAACTATCATTAAAAAAAGTCGAATTGAGTACCTCCTCCTTTTTGGAAGTCGGTAGAAAATCACTCCACTGGTTTTGATTTTATTCGTCATGTTGACGGAAGTCAAATAGTAGTCTAAACCAATGAAACTAAACCAATTTATGAATTTGGAATTGCTGTATATTAAATTAAGTAGGTACTATAATATAATGTGCTCTATATAGGTACTATTACAACAGTAATTAGGTACATATTGATAACGCCAGTTCATAAAATATTTAGTATGGTTCCACCAAAACAAAAATCATGTGTTATTTCACAGGCAGCAAAGTTTGTGATGTGACTAAAATAAAAATAAGACCCAATTATTATTGTTATCATCTCTGATGTTGACATATCTAATCATAATTATATTCAAACTGAATGGTCATTGAACTGCTTGTATCAGGTTTTTTCTTAGTGCCATTTATTGTGGGTCATTTACCTACTCTTGTTTTGATTTTATTTTTTATACAGACTGAGTAGGTTTTAGCATATACGTTTTGGTAATTGGTTGCATGTTTATACGACTCTCGTAAGACAAATTAAACTAGCTATTACGTAATTACTTTTATATAATCTCATTTGGTAATATTCTAATTATGAAATGAAATACAGACTTTTATTGGCATATTTTATTTACATACTTCTTTAAGAATAATTAAAAAAATAAATTAAAGCATTAGTCTCCTAAAAAAACAATGCTACAAAACAATTTTTAATTATTAAAGTACAATGTGTCCCGACCAAGGAGGTTTCAATTCAATTTAAGTACACATTACCTGTGGTGAGCGCGCTGCGCGCGCAACGCACTGGTTCCGAGCCAATAGACCAATAACAGACTTTTTCCACTGATATTGGCAAAATTGTGGTTACGCTGCACAAGCCATACAAATAAGAAGAAGAAGAAGACTTTTTCCATTTTGGCGCAATTTCGTACATACGAATTTGAGTAATATTTTGTTGGATAAAACTTTAGTAGCAAAAATGTCATGAGATTAAATAAAGTAGTGTATGCAACTGCATATAATTAGGTATTAAAACACTAGTGTAATCTTATTTTGAAACTCGCCTGCGGCTCGTTTCAAAAAACTACGCTCGTGTTTTAATACCCTCTATTATATGACAGTTGCATAAACTACTTTAACATCCTCTCTATTATATATACAGGGTTATTGGTTAGTCAACCTATTCCCGTTAAGGGGGGGGGGGGGGAGGTTTACATCGTTTCTGACTGAGTTCACTATGAAACACCCTATCCTAAATCAAACCGTGTTCGAGATATTTCAATTTTATTGTTTTATTATTTATTCGTTTTCATAAGTTTGAATCGTCTACAACGACTTATTTATTCATTTTAAGTACTATATTGGTTATTGAGGTCATAAAGTATTTTAGTTTACTTGTGAAAATCAAATAATAGTAATAATAAGACTTACACATTTCAATAAAATTATATATCTATATAGGTATATTCGTATATTACATAATAGAGATAATATATAAATATATGTAACAGAATTTTATCTTATAATTATTAATTACTTATGAAATTGGCCAGCTGTTTGTCTTTCATCTACACATACATAAAAGTAACCCCATTCGCAGATGAAATAGAAGGAGAGTATTTAAATAAGCACTATAAATAACAACAAGTAGTAAATTATGACACATGGTTATAAATTAGTATTATAAACTCTTACTTAATGTACTACTAGAGACTGCCCGCGACTTTGTTCGCGTAGTAAGCTCGGCCTTCGCCTTCGCCATAAACTCTCATCTTTTCTTGGTTTTTCTTTCATACGAACCTTCTCCTGACAATAATTAACACAACGAAAAAGGAATGAGCGAGATTGTTCCATCCGGTTTCAGTTATAGCGTGACCTGGAGAAATAGGGGTTCATTTTATGTATATATATATATATAGATTTGTCTGTGAAGACTAGTTTACTTGACTATGACAGTAATTTTATTTTATTTATCGTTATTCTTATTGAAGGTGCACCTTAAAACATGGATGAAAATTTTGTTCACTGAGACATAATTACAAGCAAAGCAAGTAAACCATTTAAACATTATATATATATATAACTATAAGGTTGATTATTACAAAAAAGACAATGTATTTTTAAACTTGTGTTAACTTTCGGTGTACAATGTACACCAACAATTGTATATATATATCAGATAATGTACATGTGATTAAGTCATGAGTAGTCATTATATTGTCTTGTTGTTTGCAAACATTACCACCACACAGTTGTAAACAAAACAAACATTATACAATGTAGATTGTGGAGGAATTTGTATAAATTAACATGAGATATAAAAGAAAGAAAAAAATACTGTTGTATTTTAATATCTTATGATATCAAAACAATGTTACTAAAGAAACACATCTTAGTGAAACTTTATCAAAGAAAAATTTTATTCTTGTAATTCTTTTAGATATCAGTCTTTTTGACCTGTGTTTGGGTATGTATGTGTATAAGTATGTACCATAGTACCGGCTATACCTAGTTTAAACCTGAAGATCTTTTGTGGATATTGTCCCATATTATTATAATTATAGTCTCAAAAGGTAACCAATTCATTTAATATCCTAATCTTTATTAGCAAAACAACACAGTAGGCAAATCACCTAAGTAGCAAAATGTCAAGTTACTTGATTTGCTCATTATAACAGCTATCAATATTATAAAAAATAAGCAAGTAAAAAATTTACTAATTTTACCACTTAGAATTCTAAGCCTTAGATTCATGTTAACCGCACAGGTTCAGTTCCTGGAAAAGTAGGTTGATTTCTGCAAAATCTATTGTATTATTGGCTAAATATGGCGAATCGCGACTCAATGGGTAAAATTTGAATACAATGACATGACCATTAGGTTTAGCAGTTAATTAAGAGGTTGGTAGGGGCAGCTAAATTTGCTTAGTCTAATGGGAGAATATGTGTAAATCTGCCACTGGTGTGAAGGTTTAACTCAGATATTGAACAAGTATCGTAAGTTTCATACTTTTGTAAGCATTATAAAATATAACCATAGATTAAATTGATTTTTTTGTGTAAGTACAAACCACTTAAATGGTTCCTTATTTAAAGATGCACACCTAGTAATTACTAGCTATGGAATATTGCCAATATACATGGTAAATATTTTATGGTGTTGTAAGATTTGGTACATAATAATTAAAGAATATTTTCATTATTAAATAAACAAACATACCTTGCAGTCTTTATGTTGGTAACACCATGTGCATCCGAATATCAGCACAATAGCAGTAATGACCAGTGCCAGCGCCGGTATCGCAGCATAAAGTGCCCCTTCGGCTCCCCACCCTCCGAACACTGTGTGTTCATCTGGAAATTATCATGCTTATCTTCAATAGCTTTAATATAAATAATTTATTTCATATTTTAGCACTTACATAGTATTGATACTTATAGGTATATGTCTAGAATGTTACACAAGAAATGACCGAGGTATCTGTCGCCAAACTATGTTCATTGAATGTGCTTCAGCATACACCCTCCTGCTATTTTTTAAATGAAGCTAGCCTTATATTCGTTATTACTACATAAATACTTGGTCTATGTTGGTACACATATATTTTAAAGCTTCTGGAGGTTTTTGGATCTTATTGTTTTTTTTTTAAATTTATTGTAAGTATTTGTACTCAATTTGAAAAAGGTATACTTCCATACGTATTATTTCCATAAAACTTTTATACGGAGGTTTTCATGTCATATTTTTCAAGTTATGTTTTTAAAGTATGAACTCTGACAGTAAAATTTTTATTTTCATTTTATTTTGGTGATGGGCATTTTCATTGTGACTGATGATGGGACAATGGAGTCCAGTGGTCCTAGCACGGAAATTTGCGTATTATATGTCAACAATATAAATATTGTTGACATATTCTACACTACTAACTAATAATCTAGTACAACTGTGGCACAGATAACTCATAGTTTGTGCTGTATATACATATATGTCAATATATAGTTAAGTCAGCTGTTGGATGCTCTACCACAAAATATAAACACAAGTGAGTTTTATTAAATCTATATACATAAATACATATATATGTTACAGCCAAAGTAATAAATCTGGATATTATATATACTGTCTAGCCATTATATATAATATCTACTCAATTTAGATAAAGTGATAATTGACACAAAATTAATCACATTAACTAGCTATTTTATATAATATCTTCGAAGACTTGGATAATGTAAGAGCACAAGTAGGTATAGGTTAGGATAGTTATTTAAAAAAAAGAAGAAAAAATATGGTTAGTTTATTATAATCCTTTATGAATACAGCAGTATATCTGAGGTTATGTCCGAGTCCGTCGGCGGGGATGGGAGTGCCGGCGTTTACGGACGAAAACCTCCTCCCTGTGCTAGTCACCTCTCACATCAGATACTGTTTTTACTTTGCTATTACTTATATCGCCAAAAATGATAATAATTCTTTCTATATTTTTAATTTTTATATTGTTTTCAATTTTGTTATTAACTTTTACGTTTTCATTTACTATTTTTAAAATCTTATAATATCCTGATTAAGTGATTAATTTATCACATTAGCTAGTCGATTTTGCTATTATATATAATGACCAGTCATTATGTATAATAACTATTTAATCACTATGACTGTAACATATATATATATAAAATGAATTCCCTATTTCTCACTGGAGGTATATTAGTATTTACTCATTTCTATGAAATTTGGCAAGAAGACAGATTATATCCCGGGAAGATTATAAGCCATGGGATACTTTTGATCATCATCATCATCCACCACCATGTGGGTAAAACCACGGCACATAGCTAGCACTCAATAAAAACAAGAAGCTTATTACAAGAAGCTATTCTATTAAGAAAGTTCTCATCACCGATGAGCAAAAATGAATACATATATTTATATGTAATAGAGCTAGGAGGCTATGGCTGGCAAAATAGCTGAGTGTGGCTTGTGCGTCATTGCCACAATTTTGCCAATGACAGTTTACACAGAATGGACAACAAATGATGGAGAATAAAAATAAAATTGCATGATTATGCTGTCAAATACATAGTTGTCAAAGAAAAATCCCAAACAACCATGCTCCGGTTGTCCAATGTGGGTCAATAACTCTTTTTTTACTATGTGAATGGTGAATTGAACAAAAAGAGCCATAAACAAAATTTTCACCAACAGATTCTCAATTCGATGCCCTTGTGAGCATTTTTAGCATTATTTTCGCCAACTTGGGGCTATTCGAATGCACCAAATGGTAGTGGTTTATTTTAGCAATGCACTAGGTATTCCGCCTATGCAGGTTAAATAGCCTAGATGATGGACACCATCATAGAGGATGTTTATCCAGCAAAAAAAGTCATAATTTACAGATAATAATATCCTCATTATATGTACTCAGTATACTAAGCATAGGAACTTAGGTATCCAGTTACTATTTGATTAGTTCAAATCAAAACACATTTTTTTATCATTGGCCTAAACTCAAATTTGTATTAATTCATCACTAGATTACCAGCCTAAGAATAAAACGTTTTAAGGACATTGATTAACAACTTTAAACTGTATATTGTCCCAAATCAATTAGATTATAATTTTCACATAAAAGGGTTTTAGTTAAGGTAGTACCTGCCTAAGAATTTCAATCTTGATGCACTGCAGATCAATGTTCTTAGTTGGATTTATGTTATGTTATTGGCTAAATATGGCCTATTGCTAATATGAATACAGAGTAAGTAAGTCATAAAAAATATATTGTCTCTCTGTCCCAACAAAGTACTATTTATAACATCCCGGTTTTTGTCCGGTCTCTGCATTTCAAATACTAGCGACAAATTATTCTGTATGATATCTGTGATGGTTTTATATCAGTTAGTCACAGAGGTAAAGCTGATGTTAGGCATCACATTTCTACGGCTGGTCACAAGAAGAAAATTGTGATTGTATCGACATCAAAACCTATATTGTTATCTGGTTTTATGATCCCAGTGGACACCCAAGAACAAGTACTAACAAAAGCTCATAAAGTGGTAAAATTAAATGCAGCAATGTATCCCGACTACAAAATCACCACAAAGCAATCTATTGCTAGAAAAAAGCTACAGCAATTGTCAAAAATATTTCACATTCTATTAGAGAAATTCAATGAAGGTTATTTATTTATTTATTTTTCTATACATGGAGTTTTACAAATATGTAAAAGGACAAAAAGAGTTAATGAAAAAACTAAAATCTTCAGCCAAATATAATCCTGATCAAGCTACTCAAGCAGGTCAAGCACTGCTTCCATAAGTTATAATTTGTTAATTAATCTGTCCTCATCAGGTTTACGCTATAACAAAAGATTTATGAATGAAGAGGAGGCTTGCTGATTTGGACTGATTAATAAATACATACATATTATTATTATTTTTCTTGCGTCCCGATGAGTGTCTAACCAAATATGACAACCCTAGCCTAATCCCAGCATGTTATCATCAAATGTAAAGAGATGATATTACAGTTGGTAGGGTAGGCCTACCTATCAGTTCACTTGACATAGTGAATTCATTTTCCTTCTAAATATCTCTACTAGTGCCTACCCTAAGTATCTAAATGTTAAGAATAAATAGTAGTTGTACAATAATTAGTGGTCTGCAAAGAACTAGTTTTGTTATGTTGATATGATTGTTATAAAAAATAAAACATACAAATGCTTATTTCACACAAAGTCACAATGCTAAAAACTGTGTATGCAACTTGTTCCTAGACTGTAACACACAGCTGATTTGTATTCTTCACAGGAGGACCTGTGTCAGATCAAAAACCCTGTGTTTTTGATCAGTGTCAACAGATACAGTGACTATAGCAACATATTAAAAATATGGTATTGCGACTAATCAGTTTTAGGGGAAAACTATTTATGATAAATTTGATTTATGATTAGGTAAAAAACATATTTTTTTCGTCAAAATGACTCACCATGAGGGTAGTCTTCCGGCGTTGGTCGCACGGGCAATCCATATCCACAATGTGAGCCGGTCAGGGCCACGAATAACACCACCCATATCATACTAATCATTGTCACATTATTTACACAGCCGAATTATTTTCTTTTTCATTATTTATCATTTTTACCACCACAACACAAAAATTATAGGTACGGTACATGACAGGTTTACACTAATGAGATATTCCATAAGCCACGGAACTTTTACACTAGATTTTTACACAGAATTAGCACGTCCACTTTCAAGATTATTTCATACACTTAATATCTATTTTTCATTGTTAATTTAGTACACATTTACATAAAAATTGCGCAACCCACAGCTGTACAGAACGCCATCTTACTTTATCAGTGTTGCAAGGTCTAATTAAACTTTTCTATTTCTACTAATAAAGAAATTACATTGTATTTTTTTTTGCTAGGAACGCGTTTTCCTACCAATATCTCGGTTCGACTAATTTCCGAACAAACTAAACTTCAAAGACAATACAAATATCAAATCGAAAGCTTTTAATTTTTTTTATTCTGCGCCATAGCTATATAGTCTCCAGATGCCTAATACGTCAAAATTCATGAAGCAAAAAAATGTAACCCTAGCAGGGATACTTGGGTTTCACTTGTGAAATTTAAAATCAGTCGAGAAGTTTCACTCGCTCTGGAGTGTAGTATGAAGATAAATCAAAAATACCATTTTGTGCGATTAGATTGCGTAAAAATTAGAGTATACGTAAAATAAAGGAGACCACGGTCGCCCTTCACGCAAAACAGTCTCCAGCACTTCTTTTTAAGTGTTTTATATGAGATTTTTCGAAATAGTATGCAAAACTCAATTAGTGTTACCACTCTACTCGTTTAGTTTCCCGATTGGGTGTCATTTAGGTTTCCAAAAAATCCAGTTAAAGATACACTTTGGTACATATCAATATTTTTATTTTAACTTATAAAATACTTTTGCTATGCTATTAGTTTAGAAAAAACAAACAATTTTTTTAAGTTCTAGGTATGATGTCGATTGGTAACTCTTAGAGACAATTTATTGTAAATTAATAATATCCTAGATTGCCCTCTTTATTTTTTATTTTTGGGTTATCTATTATTTGGTACGACTAGTTTTTTATTTTCACGTAGCCACAATAAACAGATATTTTTTCGGATTAGATAGATTAACTCTTTATTGTAACACCACAATACATATATAAGTTACAAATTATGAAATAATAATACATTATTAATACAATCAACAATATTTCACAGTTAAATACTTAAAATTAAAAGTGTCACAATGGGCGGTCTTCTCACTCAGAGCGATCTCATCCAGACAACCATGTACGGAAAAATAGGCATAAACAAGTGTATTAAACACTACATATAGTAAAACTCAACAATATAAATAGAAAAAATTACTTATAATATATACAAACTATACTTATATAATTAAACTATACATATATACCTACCTACTACAAAATATATACATAACTATACATACTATACATTTAGGTACCATTTAATTATTATAACGAAGATAGTAAGTAGGTTTGCAGTTAGTTATTTTCGAAGCAAAATGCTTCGACACGATGCTTGAAGATGTCCAGAGAAGGCGCGCACCTAATTTTGTTGGGTAAATTGTAATTCCATAGACGAACAGCTTCAACGCAAAAGGAGAATCAAAACAAGTGGTGCACACCGCATCACTTTTTTTAAATATGAAAAAGAGCTTCCAACATGTAAAAATCATCATTATTTTAAAATTTTCATTTTTTAGAGTTTAGACTGAGTTACGAGACCAATACTGGGATAAAAGTTTGTTTACAGATGATTGTAAAACCAACTTTTATCCACTCAGTTTATCAATGAGTTGACAAGATCAATTCAAATACAAAACGGGACTAAGATTGAACCTTGTCTCGTACTCCGCATGAAATTTGATATGGAGGTGGATGAGGCGCTGGATATATATACGCACATAGGATACTATTCATCATCATCATCATCATGCATAACTATTCGGGTGTAACCGCGAGGCGCAGCTAGTACTTAATAAAGTGGTTTAAATAGAATACTATATACCGCTCGATTGTGTAATGAGTGGTAATTATAATGATGATAAAAAATCTACTCTAACAATAAAGAGGAAAGTTAAATGATTGTTTATTAGATTGTAATGGATACACGTAAAATTACTTAACCGATTCAAACAATTATATTTCTTTCACGAGTGTAAGGCTTCATTATTATACAGTGGGAAGTTGGTTTTTGTGACTGGGCTAATCGAGGTATTCGAAAAGTAGAGATACTGTGTATGACTTATATCATAAAAACTGTGACATCCAATAAAGTTATCCATAACTATGTCAAAACTTATTCAAAATTGTTTACGACTTTTTGTATGCGTGCTAAAGCTTTGTTTATTAGAGATAAAATACGGAAATCGAATAACAAAATAAAACAGTTTAGAAGACTATAAATACTGAGACCGGCAAAAATTAACCAAAAGTCACTGCATGTGTCCTTGTATTAACAATCAGACACTCTGAACCAACTAATATAGCAAATACTTTGATAATCTCTTCTCTTATTTGCCTCTTTAAGTCACCAAGTTACTGAATTTTTGTCCGTATGCAGCAAATGCTTTTCCTAAAGCTAATTTCACGACCAAAGTACCCAGTTTTTCTTTTAAATATACTTCAACTTTAGAAATTATAAAAACATTCAAAAGCTTAAATATAAAGAATACTGAAGACTTATGGTGAATGTTGGTAAAAAATGTAGAGCAAATTATAAGTTTTATGGGTCATAGTTTGGCCTGCGTATTTAATCTTTGTATAGATAAATGTACCTTTCCTTATTTAATGAAATATAGTAGAAACGCTCCAATTTTTAAGGCTGGAGAGAAAACAGACCCATCAAATTATAGACCAGTATCTATACTACCAATTTTAAGTAAGATATTTGAAGAAATTATGCTCAAACAACTTTTGTCGCCCTTCAACGAGCATTCAATACTGCACAAAAACTAGATCGGCTTCACGAAAGCAAGATCAACTATGGATGCCGGTGTGCAGTTAATAACGTTTGTCTTAAAGGCTTGGGAGAGCTCACATGATATTGGTGTTTTTGTGATCTCTCTGATACTTGATTGAAATTTATTCTATTATGGTATTAATGGAGCTGCGCTTTATGTCATAGAGTCATATTTACCTGACAGGATCTATAATTGGAATGGTGTTCCACAAGGGTCCATTTTAAGGCCTTTTATTTTCTTAGTATACATTAACGACTTATTAACAACTTAACAAATAATTTACTTCTGAATTAAAAAAAAACAAAATGTTTAAAGTTTTCTTTGCCTACCGTTCCATATTTGGAGTCTAACGTTACGCTTGATGGGGTTAAACTCGTTATGAACAACGCAACAGTCTTCACATGGATTAAAATTGACGCAAAATTCAGTGGGGTCCTCAAATAAATCCACTGTCTAAGAGACTCAGTTCTGCTGCATATGCTGTAGGTAAAATAAGAGAACTAACAGACGTTTCTACGGCGCGGTTAGTATATTTTGCATATTTCCACTGCATAATGTCATATGGGATATTGCTATGGGGTTCAGCGGCTTAGATAAAGACCTTTTAAGATGAAAGATCTTTATCCTACAAAAACGTGTTATTCGAGCTATATACGAAATGGGTCCCTGTGAATCTTTTAGAGATTCATTTAAAGAAATCAATATATTTAATTTACCTTTCTTATATGTATTTGAAAATATAATGTATGTTCGTATATATAAGTTAAATAGTGATCACTACCCTTTTAATACTAGAAATACAAATAGGATAGCTGTACTTAGTTATAGACTTGCGAAGACTAATAAGTCATTCCTAGGAAAGTGTGTGCGTTTTTACAATAAAATCCCAAAACACATAACTGAGCTCACAGAGGGTAAATTCAAGTTGACTGTAAAAAACGTTTTAATAAAAAAAAGCATATTATAAAGTCCGGCATTATATAGAAGACAAAGACGCTTGGCATACCACTTCCACTTCTGGCAAGCTGTCATTCTGCCACCCATAAAATGTAATATTAGTAGTACCTAAGTAAAACATTGTAAACATCTATATAGAAAAAATGGTTTAGTTAACCCCTAGTTTCTTACGTGGCGGTAGAGTCATTAAAGTACATTATAATGAAAAATTAGCGTTCGTAAGTGCGTCTTTGATGCCTAAATTGAATAAATGATTTTGACCTTTATTATGCCATCACCACGCGGGAGAAACCGCGGAGCGCAGCTAGTATTTTATATTTTTTGTAGCCGGCTGCTTAGGTATGGCCAGAGATTTTTTAAATCCCTGCTTTACGGCGTCATTCGGACCTACTAAAACGTTTATCGCGAAGTATGTACGTGCGATGTGAATACGTAGTACCTACATTATAACTGTCTGTGGTGTGAAGCGAAGTCTGGGCCGCGTTCAGAACCTCGGTGAGAGCGCACTCGGAGTGCACTCGGATTGCAACTTTTCGCAATAACGCCGTTCCGAACCTCAGGGTAAAGCACTCGGTTGTTCTAACTCGAGCGTTCTGACTTCCGAACCTCGGAGCGTCGCAACTTTTTAACCATCAAAATCGATCGGTAAAAGGTTGCAACCCGAATCTGACATAACTTTCACCAATCAGACTACAACAAACTTCTTCTTCTTCTCTCGTCTCAAAGAAAATTAAGTAAGGATCAAGTGATCTGTCAATGTCGAGTTTATCAAAGTCTTTTTGAGGTTAGAAAACAACCGTGACCGTTCCGTACCTCAGAGCGAGATATAGTCGATCGAATAGATAACTTCTGACCGTTTTTGGCGAAAATAACGTTAAAAACGCTCACAAGGGGCGTTCGAATTGGGAATATGTGGATGAAAATGTCGTTCATGCCTCTTTTTGTTCAGCGTTCGGAAAACTAAAAAGAGGAATTTTTGACCCACGTCCGGAGCATGGTTGTTTGTGATCGTTATTTGACAGCTATGTATTTGACAGCATAATCATGCGATTTTAGGTCTTATGCTCAGTTGAGCGTTCGAATAGGGTATGTGCAAAAGTGGCAAAAATAACGTTTTTGAGCTCTCCGAACGCTTTAAAAAAAGAGACATCAATGAAAACGCCACCAATGCCCTCATAAGCTAAACGAACGCCCCTTTAGAAAACAACTAAACAACCGTGCTCTAAGGTACGGAACGACCCCCTGTAGTCACTACCCACAGCAGTGCTGCCAACCTGAGTTGCCATAATTACCGTACATGTTTCCCAAAATTACCGTACAATTCGGTATGTAAAGTTTTTTTTTGGTATTTTTTTTATATTTTTATTTCGTAGATTAGGTCATTATAAGAAACTAATTTCAATATTTTTGTTTTATATTCAGTAGTTATTTTATAATATTTTTTTGAAAATTTGAATCCTATGACGTCACTTTTTTGCACAAATATGTAGTTGCGTTGAGGAGCCAAGAAAAGCACGCGAGTAAAAAAAAAGAAACTAGAATTTACTTTGACACTTGACAGTGACACCTACTAATTCGTAAGTCTCTATTCAATCAAAACAAAAGTCCGCTCGTGTTGTTAGATAAAGTTTTACTTCAATAGTCACACAGATAATAAAATGCAAAAAAGTGACGTCATTTAGAGGTCAATGAAAGTCGAATTATTTCATCGTTTTTTGTTAAAATAAATGGCATCTTATCGTTTTAAAAGGTCAGAGTAGAAAAATAAGGGTTTGTAACATAAAATCTCGAAATGGTTTCGGAATTGGCATAGGTTAATTTTTTTTAGCATACCGAATTACCGTATGCCCAATTTTTTTTAAATCAATAGTTAATAATACTGACATTCTTAGTTCTTAGATATGCGCGGTTTTATTTTGGCCTTTTAAACATACTGCGGGAGATTTTTAGGTGTTCACGTTATTTATGAACAAAAGTATACCTACTTGATCAGTGTAAAATATGTAATCATTAAAATTCGAATTTTTATCTACATGTATGCGTGAGCGTTGAGGTTGTGCAAATAAAACAATTTTGTTTCTGAAAATACGTCTTTATTGTCGGATAGGTAAGATTCCGTCTCAATATTTTTAGCTGTTAGTTGATTTTGCTACAAAGACTTGATACTTACACATTTTTGCATGAATGGTTTCGCGATGGTTCAAAATCAATGCAACAGTTTTTGTTTTCCGCACAGCCTGATCAGCGTGTAAAGAGTATTTATCTATGATTTGAATAGATGTACCTATAAAGTTTTTGATTGCGAAAACATTTCAAACAGTGTCGTGATTGGTGAAAATCAACTAGCAAAAAGTTGTCAGCTTTCATATTTGGAGGAATGTGCGTCAAACAAAACGGATAGAAACCCTTTTCTATTTATTATTAAACGTTCGTTTTTTATTCTTTGCGGGGAATACTACACACTCCTCAAAACTTAAGTCCATAGATACTCTTTTTTATCTGTGAAGATGTATGTACGTATTATATACAAAATTACCGTACAGTTTGTTAATTTTAGAGCTAGATTTTAAAATTACCGTATGTTTGTCGTACGGTAATAAACTACCGTAACTGCCGTACAAGGCATGACATTATCGTACAAATACGGTAATTACCGTACGGTTGGCAATGCTGACCCACAGAGTACTTTGGTAGTCACGTCACGTCAAGCAAGTCAATGTCAAGTTGATAGTAGGTAATTGGCAGAAAAGAGGCCAAAAACTCGCTATCGAGAAATCATTCTAAATCTGAAAATGTGTCATCTTTTCATATCAAAAAAATAATGCTTTTGCGCAAAAATATTTAATTAAGCTCATAAAATCGGATACTAATGCTCGTAAACTTTCATTTTAAACTGAAATAACCTTAAAACACATGTACGGTATCAGTGTTTTGTATCGTAACCCTGTAGTTAGATTATGTAGTTTTCGCTATTATTCGACTAAGAAGTTGTTGGAATTTCTAGCCAGCATGCCGAAAGTTAATTCACCACGAATTGTCGAAGCACAACGGCAAAGGCAGAACATATCAAAAAAGTCTGACAAGTATGCCCCAAGCACAGTATACTTGCAGGTTCTAGGTTCCGGAGCGAGAGGTGCTCCAAACACATTATATCTCTTCACTGACCAGAAACGGTAAGCGCGGAAATTATATAGTTCACATTGAATATATTGTAAGTAGGTATATAACTACATAAAATTATTGGCAATAGTTTATGGTTACCTGCACTTAAAGGGAAATTATTATATTGATTATATTATATGATTGAATATATTTATTTTTGCTGGAATTTATATAAGAAAAGTTAAATTTTAACATAACTAAAAGTTTGCAGAGGTTGGCTTCTGACATTATTTTCTGGCATTCAATTGACCCATGAGCCAGTGTTGCAGCGAGTTGCATCATGCACTTTGTATTCCAATATCAACCCTGTATATCATATTAGGCTCAGATTCTACTTTACAATAAATATGTGCCCATGTAAGTTTTTAAACTGACATGGTCACTAATGCAAGAATTAATTTAGAAATGGGATATTTACCATGTATTGTATTTATTGTGAGCTCTCGATATTTCGGCACAGTGGCATGCACCATGTTCACGAGTAAAGTATTTACACAGACACATATCGGACAAATATAATAACAGTCCCCTTTTCTGACAATGTTTAAAAGATTTCACATTTTTTACAAGAATTCTGATTATTATAAACCTAAAGTGTATTACAATGATAAACAAATTTAGTTCCATTCTTATTCAATAAATTATATTCTTGTTTAGTATACCAATGTGACTTGAATCACATGCCTATCGCCTATCATATTGCTCATAAATTAGATTACTATTTTTATCCCAAAATAAATTTCATATATATAGGTCAAAAAAAGTTTTACTGACTCTTTAGCAAACAATAACAAACAAAAAGTTTGAACCCCAAAATTTTTGACAATGAATTGGCTTGGACTCGTACCATGGACCTTTAGCGTCTGATGCACACACTCGCAGCCTGAGCCTATTAAAATAAGCTTATCATTGCAATTAACCATTACAGTGTTAACATTTGTTATTCTACTCATAAAGCCTAGTCTTCAACACGGCTTAAATGACACATGGCTTAGAATTTTGAGTTAATCATTCAGCTACTGAACAGAGAGAATTCCACAAAAATCCATCAAGTAGTTAATTTACCTAATTTTCATCCACTATTCCAAGAGAACCCTTTCGTTTTATTGGACATAACAATATCTTATGTATAACACCATAATATTGTTTAGCACAATGTAAGTTTTATTATATGTATAGAAGATATTAAATATAATTATTAATTTTTTTAAATTTTTATGATTTAAGTTCTATGTACACTCATCTATGCAGTGCCAGACTGTGTCCATGCTGAGACCACATAACTGTCTTGCAGGTGCTATTTGTTCATACTTGTTAGGGATGTGACAGGATCTTCGGAATTGGTTATGGAATTCTTAAGTTAATTTCTAAGTATTAATTGCCTGACTGCAACTGCTGTACTGTGCCTTAGGTATGTGTGCAGTGAGCTGCGGGGTTTGCCCGCGTATTCGCTGCCGCGCATTACACCATAGCTACAAAGGCTTATCCTCTCTGCACCACATCTTTAACAACTAAGGCGCAGTACAGCAGTTTCGGTCTGACTATAGTATAACATTATACATCAGCACTGGCATTGATGTGTATGAACAAGTTCATATAAGTTGAATATATATACAGGTATATTTTTGACCCCAATTTGGATTGACCTTTGGATAACACTAACAATTTACTGATAGGATTCTGTGTGGATAGACCTGAAACAATTATTCTAGGTACCTCTTCAACTGTGGTGAATGCACACAACGTCTTGCTCATGAACATAAAGTGAAACTATCCAGACTCGACCACATCTTTATCACAAGCAAGACTTGGAGAAATATTGGTGGACTGCCGGGCTTGTCCTTGACTCTTCAGGATGTGGGTGTTCCAAATATCACTCTGCATGGCCCTGAAGGATTGGTGAGAATAATTTTTGTTAAATATAATTTAATTCCAAATGGTGAATATCAAGAATATTGCACCAACCAACCAACTCTTGACATGCTTCAATCTCTTAGACTACAACACCTGCAACCTACAACTAAACACAAACAATGTAATTTTGTGGTCATTGTTGCTATGAATAATTTTGTTCTGCAGACCCAATAAACTAAAATAATTCCTACAAGGGCAAGCCTCCTTGTTAATGTAAAGATACACCAGCGGGCCTAGTGCGAAAATAAGGGTAAATTTGACGTACCTATCTTGCCGTTGAGTGTTGACGTATACAGGGCAAACTATGAGTTATCTGTGCCTCAGTTGTACTAATAAATAAAAGTTTGTAATCTATCCTTATAATAAAGAGGCCAAAACTTGGAAGAAAAATAAAAAAGTAAAGTTTACAGACACATAGGGTCTGAAGACGTAAAATTAGCTACTGAACAATAATATGAAGTTCTTGAAAAACAAATACTGGCTGCCTGTCTGTCTGTATGTTCATGCATAACTTTAAAACTACCGCACAGATTTCGATGAAATTTGGTGTATGGATAGAACAGAGCCCGGAGCTCTCAACTATAAAATATTTGAGTATGACGCATATTTAATTAATATTGAAACATAACCACTAAAAATTAAATAACTCATTTATATAGTAAGAAAATTTATGCAAAACAAATTAAAACGACGAAATTACTATGGACATTATTACCAGTAACGATGATGCTACAAATCACAGCTGACTAAGATAATTAAAAAATATAATATTATTTTATTTCATTACACTTAATCCAAAGCCCATTTTGTAAAGTAACAATTTCTTACTTAATTTACCTTATGTTTCTAGTGAAGAAGCAACCGACACACGGCCTACACACCTTGCTCACAAACTTCAGCAATACTAGTGTAATTATAGTAGTAATCAATAACTTGCGGAATCGTTTCAGGATGAGCTATACAACGCAACAAGAAGATTTGTCATCATGAAGGACATGAATGTGACCATGGCAAAGTGTACACACAGTGAAGATTTTGAAGATAATGCACTCACTGTCAAATATGTTTTGCTGTAAGTTTATATTATGTTTGTATGATCAGCGATATGTAGCTGAACAATTTATAATCGAAACATGTAATAAGTCCACTCTTTATAACAAGGGAGTTAGGGTCAACTCACATTGTGGAAGGGTCGGGAAGCGAGAATAATTTTAACTTCATCGGCTTGCATACTTCATTGTGCATGGCAATAAATTAAGAAGAATGATATAAAAGTGGCAGCGCGTCTTCTTGGTCATTCTCAAGCATTCACGATAATTCTCGCGTCTTTTTTGGATTTTTATAAAAGTGGCAGCGCGTCTTTTTAATAATTCTCAAGCATTTTCGATAATTCTCGCGTCTTTTTTGGATTTCTATAAAAGTGGCAGCGCGTCTTTATCGTTCTCAAGCATTTTCGATAATTCTCACGTCTATTTTGGATTTTTATATAATTGGCAGTGCGTATTAATCATTCTCAAGCATGCACGATAATTCTCGCGTCTTTTTTGGATTTTTTATATAAGTGACAGCGCGTCTTCTTGATCATTCTCAAGCATTCATTATCGCGTCTTTTTTTAGATATTTATGAAGGTTGTATTGTAAATGCAATGTACAACAATAGTATATTTCATTACAAGTGGGGAAAGGCTGTCATTGCAAATAGTTCCGACAAATGTCTACCCGAGCCGAGGCGCAGCCGAAGGCGAGGGTTGACAGTCGGTACAAGTTGCAATGACGGTTCCGCACGTGTACTGAACGACTATTTTTAATACAGTTGCGAAAAAATGAAGCAATTTAATATAATAAACTCGCATGGAAAATTTATAGAAAATGGCGCCAACTGTAGAATATAAGCCGAGATTTCTTTTTCTTCACCTATGCTGGTAGGCAAAGGGAACTATGCCCATACAGCCAAGTCTTCAGTAGAATTTTTTTATTGATATGAAATTAAAATGAAATTTAATGAGATGAAATGAAATGAAACTTAACCTAACTCATTCAATCAAATCATTAAATCTGATATTGAAACAAATTATTAGCTTCTTTATAGAAATATACGTATTTGCACGAATCATAAAAACTTCTATGAATTATTTTTAGTATATACTTTATGGTTGGTTTTTCTTTTTAATAGACATTATTTTGAGAGTTGGGAAAGAGAACGCACGAGTTCGGGAAAGGTAAAAAAAAGCACGAGTATGTGCCCACATCCCGAACGCTATACATCCCTGCAATACGCCACTTTTTGAGCAACTGTATTAAAAAATATATCCTGCTTCCTATGACTAGACAGCGTTAATGAAAAAACCAAATATAATATAGTGTGTACGCATTTCTAAATCTGTTTACTCTTCACAGGTTCGCACAGTTACATTTTTACCCTTTGCGTCCCTGAGACGTAAATTTACGTGCGTTTCATTCATAAGTCTTTTGTTTTAATTAACACGGTATAAGGGTTAATAGATAATTGAAATATCCATTTCAGAGGACCCCATGATGATATTCTGGCTCAAGATATACCTGCTGCGAAAAAGCCAAAGCTCGACAACTCAGAAAAAGAGTTCGAAGAGTTCATTCATGATGAAACTGATTATTACAAATCTGACATCTCCAGAAACAAAAACGCAGAAAAAACGAAGCTTAAACCTAAGACAACAGAAGTTGAAAAAGGTAAGATTCTCGCACTATTATTGGATGTTTTACGGTTCTGTAAGAGAATACTGGAACCTATTACTAAGCTTACGCCGTCCGTATATTTGTCTGTCTGTGTTACCTTTAAAACTCTGTTTCTTATGAACTGTAATAGGTTCCCAGTTCCCAGTTCAAAATGTTAACAGAATATGTGTTATGGCGTATAATATTACAACAAATAATAAAAAAACCTAAAAAGCAAAAAGTAAGAGTCCCTATACAAGCACGTGTTAAATCGACATTTTATGTTTAAAGTGTATTTAATTTTAAAAAAGCACGGTGCGTTCGTTGGCCGTATCTTCTCCAAAAACATTTCTGCTGCGTTAGTTCCACGTCGAAACTCGAATTCGAAAATTAATAGTAATTTAGGTAGTCGAAAAGTCAAAACAATTGAAAGTCAAACAATCAAACGCGTCCTTTTTTCTACCGACTTCAAAAAGGAGGAGGTATTCAATTTTCTACCGACTTTCAAAAAGGAGGAGGTACTCAATTCGACTGTATTTTTTTTATTTTTTATGTTTGTTACCTCATATTCTTTTCCAAAATCTGTTTTTGTTTGAAAGCTGGTGCTTCCCGTGTGGCCCGATTTAAATTTCATCAAATTCGGCCCAGTTGTTTTTGAGATACACTCCAATAACTGAATAGAATGGAAGTCGGTATAAAATTTTTCAAATTGTACTTGTTATATTTATAAAAGTATAGATTTCGCGTGATTAAAGTGTTACTCTAAAATCTGATACTATGAAGGTTTAATTTTATTTCTAAGTGACTAGAGCGATTATCATCAATTTCATATTTTAACCTGTATTTCGTATTGTCCATAGATAAAGTAACGAAAAAAACCGAAAAAGTCCTTCAGAACCTTCAGAAAAAGAGTCACTGCTCCGTCGCATATATTTGCACGCTTAAGAGACGCCTCGGGACATTGGACTTGGCCAAATGTGTAGAGCGTGGTGTCAAACCTGGTCCACTGTTGGGCCAGCTAAAGAATGGCCAAGATGTGATGCTGCCCGATGGAACTATTGTACTTTCAAAGGACGTGAAGACGCCTGATGACCCAGGACCTGTCTTCATTGGTAAGTTTTCGTTAAAGTGAATATTTTTGCTTCTGGGTGGTATTGCACTCGTCACATTTCTCGGACCAATTTCTATGTTCAACGTTTGTTCAAGTTTCTTTCACGGATGCCCATTCCACTCATCAAATATCTTTGCCCAAGATTTCTTTGTAATTTGTGTAGTAGATTGCTTTCGTAAAGCCCATCACACACGACTAAGATAATATATATTATAGCGTCGCATGTATAAGTTATGTTAACCGACCATACACGGCGCACATACTATAATATATCGCAAGCGTACATTCTATCGGAATCCGTCTCGGGAGCCGCACGTTTCGATCGTTCACACTGTAATATACAGAGTGTTCATAATCTTTATTTTGCGATGCAGCGTATTTTGTTGCTAGACCTGTTGGACAGTTCCTCAGATGATGAATGGCTCTGTGAATTTGATATAACCGTCATATGAGCTAAAAGTAAAAAACGTAAAGTAAAAATCCAGATTCTTGGATAGAAGATCACATAAAACACAGGAAACACCGTGGTGAATCTAAACTTTAGAAATATCTTTCAGATAAAAAACAGCTTTTTCTTACATATTTGCACGATACCTACCAGTTTTTTAAATGTTTGTCTGTCTGTCTCTATAATCCGGATAATATCTGAAAAGGGTGGACCAATGTTGATGGGGTTTATACTGAAAGCATTAATTAAAGGGACACGCGAGCGACGGCCTGTCTAATAATATAATATAGCCTAATTTCGTCAAGAATACTAACATCGATTTAGTAGTTACCTAGTTTGATTGATCTATACGTAGGTCCTACAATCTAGAAAAACCTATGAGGTTAAGCGCAAAGAAAATGTTTAAAAGATCTAATAAGATAACTTTGTCATACCGCTAGTTCGGTTAGTAGATAGAAACTCTCACTTTTTCGATGATTTCCTTTGTTTGATTAAGTTGATTCCTGTAATTCAGATAATATGTCTACAGGATCGAAACAAAATAGGTACCTAAGATAATGTGAAGCATTATTAGTTTTTGGTGTGAAAATATAAATTTGTTCGGTAACTGAAGACCAAATGTCCATTTACTGCAACGTTTTTGTCAACAGCCTGTATATGATCATAAGATCAGTATCGGATACTATCTTAAGATGTCTTCATTATCTGCAGTAGTCTTAGCGTATCTTAAATGGTTTTCGAATATCGGTAGCATCTTAAGCTACTCTAAAATAAAATATTATAGTATCTTCATCGTGTGTGATGGGCTTAAGCATATATCAAAAATATTAACATTGAAATTGTCAACGAAATTGTATTTGCATCCATGTGAATTGTAACGTTAAAATATTTGATCAAATTTTGGTGGAGTTAGTAAATTGGATAAATTCAAACGTACATTGGACAAAGATATTTGACGAGTGTAATACCAGCCTATGACATTGTCGCGTTTAAACAAAAGTTTCACGAGGCAATTGAACGATGCAATGATGCTTATTGTAGTTATGGAAGCGTGCGACTCTCAGTTGATATTCAGAACTGAGCGTCTTTCTATAACATCTGCCTAATTATTGCACAAGTGAAGGAGTACTCAAAAACTTTCGCATTTATAAAATTACAGTGAGTGTCAGTGTATGTTGGTTACCTCGTCACGCTTAAATGGCTCGAATGATTTGAGTGGAAATTGGAATGGAGACAGCTTATTTAGGTAGGTACTATACTAGACTGTCGTTCTAGGGCTTGACAAGTCAACATCGCATGAGGATGCTTCGTGGAGAGGCTTAACACGTGTCGAAGAGTTTTGGTTGATTGAGTTGCTTGTGACTTATTTTGTATACTTCCTAGAGACTGTCTGACTGAAGTAGACACTCGAATTTTTTCGAATCCATACTAAAGTGTTACAACCCCCGAGCATAATGCTCGATAACGAGGAATTTTTAGGGTGCCCAAATGTATATAATTGTTAATAACGAATTGTTACTCACTTTTTAGTGGACTGTTTATATATATATTTTTGTACTTAGTATGTACTCATACATTGGGTAAGAAAAAAAATAAAAAGGACTTCTAATGAATTGATTCATTTGACATAAACAATTTTTATTGAATTATTTGATTATAAATCGAAAATATACAATACAATACAATACAATTTTTTTTTATTGATAACCAATCATAAAAGAAAAACATAATACAATAAAAAGCGCTACAGTAGATTGGACAATTGGCGGCCTTATCGCTATAGCAATCTCTTACAGGCATGGAGAGGATTCTTAATAATAATGCGGTAGTAGATGCTAAAATAAACATTTTTATCTTGGAATTAAGTGCTAATAGATAATTAAAATAAATATAAATAAAATTTAATAATTATAAACTAATACATACCTACTATTAAAATATAAACATAAATACAATATTTTAATACATAATAACCATTTATAGTAAAATATAATTCAGTAGTTATTTGATAAATATTGCTTCTTCACCATATCTTTAAAAGACGAAATTGACTTTGCTTGCCTTATACTGACAGGAAGCTCATTCCATAGGTGGACAGCATGTTTAGTAAATTACTTATTATAATACATTGATGACGCGACAGGTGTATTCAATTGCAGTGTGTTTGTGGAACGAAGGGAGAGGGTATGTGTAAGATGAAGGAACTGAAAACGCTCCTTGAGGTAATGAGGAGTAGTGAGGATGAATAGAATACTGTATAGAAAAGATAGCACATGAGCATCTCGGCGACGTCGAATTGGTAACCATTCGAGCATATTGCGATATTGACTGACATGGTCATACTTACGCAAACCAAATACAAAACGAATGCAAAAATTTTGTAAACGCTCAAGTTTATTTAACTGCTCCTCAGTTAGGTCCAAATAGCATGCGTCAGCATAATCAAGTAAAGGAAGTAATAGAGATTCTGCTAGAGTAATTTTGGTAGATTGCGGGAGAAAGTTACGTAACCTCCTAAGGGATCCACCTGTTGCAAATATTTTTCGGCTAATTTCAGTAAGTTGAGGCCCCCATGACAATTGTTGGTCAAAAATGATACCCAAATTTTTAACTGTTTCTTGAAAAGGAATGTTTGTATGGTCGAAGATAACCTGAGGAAGACGGAACCAGTCAATTTTGGATATCATCCTAGAACTGCCGATAACGATGATCTGAGTTTTCAACGGATTTACGCTTAGGCCAAACGATTTACTCCAATTTGAAATATGCCTTAAGTCAGCGTTAATCCGATTAATAGCAGGATGCAGGTCATCTAAAGGAGCCTGGGTGTATATTTGTAGGTCGTCTGCATAGAGATGATAGGAAGAAGATAACTGACTTGAAATAGAATTGATAAAAATAGCAAAAAGTAAGGGAGATAAAACGCTGCCCTGAGGAACACCAGCTGACGTATTACACCAAGATGAAAGAGCATCATCAATACGGACACGTTGCCGGCGGCCATACAGGTAACTATAAAACCAGAGAACAGCTGTTGGAGATACGTTAAGAGTGCGAAGAATTGCAAGTAAGACGTCAAAATCAACATTATTAAAAGCGTTACTAAAGTCTAGTAATGAAAGTACAGTCAATTGCCCGTTACTCATACCATACCGGATATCATTCGTAATTTTAACCAAGGCAGATACAGTACTATGACCAGGTCGAAAACCAGATTGAAAGGGATTAAAAAGAGAATTTCTGTAAGAGGAAAGAGGAAAGTTGGTGATGAACAAGACGCTCAAATACCTTTGAAAGAAAAGGAAGAATGGATATAGGACGAAATTCAGAAAAACATGATGGATTAAATTTTTTGGGAAGTGGAGTAATTTGTACTTCTTTCCACGCTGAAGGAAATGTACCATTAGTTATAGAAAAATTAAGGATGTAACAGATTACGGGAATTATTTGATCTAATATGGGTAAAAACATCTTGCGACTGATGTTATCAGTGCCGGTTGCGTTTGAAGAAATAGAAAAAACGGCTCTCTTAACGTTACAATCAGCAATTTCACTAAAAATAAAAGGAGAGTGGTCAGGAGGTGGCAAAGTAGACAGAAAATTTAAAGTAGCAGATTTTATAGAACCATCAAAATTTGAGGAAGAAGAAAAGTGTTTATTTAATTGTTCTATATTTATGTTATTGGGAATAGTTTCTTGACGAGACTTACCAACTCCCACTGACCTGAGAAACTTCCACACTTTAGCGGAATCTTCATTATGTACCGAGTTATAGAAGTGTTGGCGCAATGCATTCCTGCACTCTATAATATACGTGAGGAGAATTCCAATGTTAATCCTAAAGATTAGGGAAATCTGGAATCCGGAGTATGTCATTCATTACTCCAATGTTTACAAGATTATTTATTTATTAGGCGACATTATTGGGTTGCCATACTTTTTTTTTTTTCATTTGCCGCGATTTTTCAGTTTAGTTACTTTCTTGAGACAGACTCTACATGCACATTGCAAATCTGCCATAAGCATTTTTCCAGCGAAATTGACACAAAAAATGTAATATCCTTTTTAATATGTATTTCCGTAAAGTAACGTCTGAATGAATAAATTATTCTGGTTAACCACTTTGCGCACACATGCTTGCTTCGCTCAGCGCTGATGGAAACGCAGCCACAGTCGAAATCGGCTGACGAATCTTGTTTAAAATGTTGTTTTTAACCCCCGATGGCAAAAACGACGGTGTGTGTGTTGTATGTGGCATCATATAGCTCGAACGGATGATCCGATTTTTTTGTTTGCAAGGTGAATTAGTTGGGAGTGATATTAGCTGTGTTCGATGATAATCGGGCCGAGATGGCCGCCGCCACAAAATGGCGGATTACATATTTTTTTCACAGCTCTCTTAATATGGGTATTTCATATTATTTTTAGTCGGGGGTTTATAAAATGTTTAATTGTTTAAATTCCGTTTAATACATACTGCTACACATTGTTTATTTCTGTCTCTTCTGTGTACCCAACAAGTTTATATCCTGTTTCAGTAATAGAAGTGCCAGATCTGTCTTACCTGAAAGAGACCGAGTTTGCAGCGCACTTCGACAACGGCGTGAATCCACCCGAAAACATTCCGACGCTCGTAGTTCACTACACACCGCCTCCCGTGTTCAACCATCCCACGTGAGTTGTTCTATTTTGGCTCACGTACAGGGCTTATTTTTGTTCAAAATGATGCCCGCTTGATCCGCTCACTACTGGGGTGATTTCCGAGTGGCGTCAGCACTGATTTTGGCGATATTACCCACTATACTCTATTCCGATTCAATATCGTGCTTTTGACAGGTGAGATGTGTCAGCCATTCGGAACGGGTTGAAATCACGCTCACGCTCACGGCATGGAATACACGCACACACAGACAGGTGTTAGATAGCGCATCACGCACACATCAACAAACTGCCATTTTTGACTGTATGGTGTTTGTTTGTATAGCGTGGTCGTCAATAAATCGCAAAATGGCGTCCTTGGTGACGTAATACATGATGTCACATGGGTCTACGTTATCGCGCTTTCGTTGATTTTGAACGGTGATCACAGGGCTAAAGGTCTATTCAAACCTGGGCGTTATTCGGTACCGCGAGCGATAGAGAAATCCGACAAGGTATGCGTTAATTTCACTTTAACCAAAGCGGATATCTCTACCGCGCGGTAGTGATATCCGCGCTGGTGTCCACGGTATTCGTTACAACGGTTAGCGGGGCGGCGGAACTAGTTTCGCCAAACAAGAGAAAATACCGCTACACTAGGCGGTACAAGTTTCGCTGCAGTTATGGAACTTCATACTATTTACCCATCGAGTTCGTATTTTTCGCTACCCACAGCGGTAGCGAATAACGCTCAGGTCTGAATAGGCCTTAAAACATATTTTGACTTCAATCGGAAGGCACCCCAAATGTGTTCCATTAGAAGCCGTTATGTACACGACACGCGCGTCCCATTGTAGCGTTTCATTTAGATTGAGCGTTGGAAGCATTGACCTCGAAATAAGAAATATGAAAAAAGGCGGGATATTCTCGCTCTCTCTCTCTCTAGAATATCCCGCCTAATGTTCTGTGAGAGGGATATTTTCAATAGTAAATTACAAGCGTAGCGAATAATATCCGCTTCGAATGATACATACCCGAAATCTGGCTTAATCTTGTTCACAACGTCGTGTTTTTTTGCGAAAATAACTTTAGAAATGGCGGGATCATTGATTTTGTATAATTTTTCTAATTTTGTGTTTAGTGCCTGCTTTTCACATGTGGCAAGGTGTACAATATTATCATGTTTCCATTCAACCAAACATTTTGTAAATGTATCCACGTCTTAACTAAAATGTTGTTAAACGACATACTAACATACTACTATAGCCACTCGGTTTTTGTTATTTTATTGTCACTAACACATATTTGACGTGATTATGGTTTTCATTTAAATAAAATAAACCCACTACTTTGGAAGAAATATTTTTTGTAAATAGAGTCATTAGTTATGCCATTTTAATTCATCAATAAAGTATAATATTGTTTTTCTATATTTATGTCGATACATATTGTCCTAGTCCCTTTAGGAGCACAGTATCGAGGGACAGCCTGTATATTTATGAGTCCATCTAAAAAAGGAAAAAAATACTCTTAATCACTAAGCAGTTCTAAATACCCAGGTACCGCACCTTCATGGCAATGTTCGGTCCGTCGACCCGCCACCTGGTCCTAAACTCCCAAAACGTGTGCCTCGGCTCGGAAGCGGTCCACCGCACACAACACAAACTGAACTTGCTCGACTCGGATATATTCCCTTTGTTGAGAGACGCGAGTGTGCCCGCCGAGTGGAACTCCAGTCCAGCGCCGAACAATGATAGCCCTACAAGAAGAGGCTTAGAGGATCTTAAGAATAAGGTATGTGACTGCAACGTGGCGCTCTCCGTATTATTGGAGACACTGAAGTCAACACCTAGAATCCCTAAAACTGCGTAGAACTATAGCTTCTCTAAACGTTTTGTACCGTTTGTTTCAATGTTCCGAAGAGCTCTTTAATATCATTCCTTCCTCACAATTCCGATCCCGAACTACTCGTTCCGTCCTAGCTTGCCATCATTGTTCAGGATTTATTACCACGAACTAAAAAATTTTGATGTTCCTACCTCGATCGTATAAGTAAATTATGGAATGCTCTGCCGGCGTACGTTTTTCCTTGTTATGACCCTGGGTCTTTCAAGCGGGGCGTAAAAAAGCATTTCAGGTCATAATAGGGGTGGCGATTTACGCAGTTTACGGCTGCATTAATGGTCATTGCTTCGTGAATCCATATCCGCTTTCCATCAGGCGAGAGGGTCAGATAAACAATTATAAAAAAGGAAAAAAATATTCATTTCTTGTACAGCTCCCTGTTTTCGGTTGCTAGATTTTTTTGGTACAGTACGAGGAGTTATACCAGACCAGTGTGAGTTTAGGCCTAGGGATACGAACTAGCCTTAGAGTGACTGAGCTGGGCACATCTCTTGTTCATAATCGGCCCTCACATACAAAGTCTTTTATGTTGAATAGAATCTGTGTCCATCATTTTCTGTCTCATCATCATGTCTATTTTTCTGTACATCTGTTTTATGTCTCCAACTAAGGCCAACGGATTTCTCCTCCATCTTAATGTTATATCTCTTATTAATAGGATATAATAGTTCCATGCTAAAATTGAATGCTTAAAAATGTCGCTGTAACACCGCATGCTGCTTAATTCAGCCCTTTCGTTGCGCGCACTGCTTTTCGTGTACTTGTATATCTTTAAGATTCAAACACTTAACTTTGAATTTGACTTTTAACATAGTGATGTCGCAACTCTTCATCATTTTCATTATATGATTTGATTATGATTGAAAAAAACTTCTTTCGCTTAGATAATGCTTGTCAAGCTGTTTCAATACATATCGCTCCGTCCCCATAAGATGGATAAAATCAACAAGTACAATTTGAATAATTTAATACCGACTTCCATTCTATTCAGTTAGGTATTGGAGTGTACCTCAAAAACTACTGTACCGAAATTGATGAAATTTAAATGGACCACACGGGAAGCACCAGCCTTCAAACAAAAAAAGAATTTTGAGAATCGGTTCACCCAATCGAAAGTTATGAGATAACAAGCATAAAAATAAAAATACAGTCGAATTGAGTACCTCCTCCTTTTTTTAGAAGTCTGTAGAAAAGATATTTTAAATTCGAAACTCGGAAGGTATGCCTCGGACACGGATTGCCGGATGACGCAGATTCGAAACCCATCCGAGCATGTGTATTTTTCCTTAAATTGCGACGTTTGGTCTAAGCTGGCTTTGGTGCTTAAAGAATCATATAATAAGAAAATAGTATAAAATATTTTAGTGAACGTCGAAGCTTAAATGCGCAGTTTTTGTCACTTAAGATTTTGGTTTTGCTATGGTGATGGGTATATTATCAGCCAATAATATTTTAGATCGCCTTCGCGCAGTTCCAGAACATAATTAACATGGAAGGGTCTAAGGGAGAGGGGCAGGTGTGCAAGGAAGAGGGCGATGGGACCAAACTCGAGGTGTTAGCTGCAAGAACTCTGACCATGTTCCATCTTAGGCCGAAGAGACAAGTGGATAGGTGAGTACGACACATTCCAGCAAGCTACACAAATAACTTTCATGATGATTTCATAGGCTTTTGCGATTCTTATACATTTAAATTAAACAACTTTAAACCTACGAAGAAATAATGTCAGGAAGCATAACTCAGAGCAAATTCCACACAAAAAGTGGTCCTTCAAACCAAAACGACGTATGATTCCAAATCTGAATTACTTCCGAGGTAACAAATAGACATGTTCGGTGATTGGTTTAAATTTCAGAAGGAAAGCAGGGATTATCCACGCGCGTGCTGCAACGTCTACTATGACAGCTGAGTCATAACGGCGTGAACGATGTTATTGATTTATCACGACTTTTATTGGGTCATTTTTAAGGCACTTACTTTCCTGATATTATTTCTTAGTAGGTTTAAACTAATTAAATCGCTTGTAATTTTATATTATTTTACCGCGACGTTTCGAACACTTTTCAGTGAACATGGTCACGGGTAGACTGGACGATTGTTGTCTGTTCTAAAGTTATGGAAATTATTTGTATGTACGGTACATCATATTGTAATCAAAACGTTCCCGATGCACGCAGTAGTTCCTCACAGTGTCCAGCAGGGCTACAATGTATTTCAGTTGTACAAATGTATTAGTTTAAAAATTCTCGTGAGTTTGACACATATTTATTTAATATTAAAACCGACTTTACTGGGCATCGGACATGCCTGAAACCTAGGTCGATAACATCGGCTAATTACGTGAGTAAAGTCGGTTTTAATATTAAATAAATATGTAAAAATTTCGATTGAAATCTTGAAAAATGGCGGCTCTATGTCAGTTTTGACAACTACAATGAGCGAAAATGTTAGTAGAGTCCGCGCCACCACTGAAGTCTTACGGAAAAAACAGGAACTAAGTTTGACAGCTCCGCCATATTGCCGTTTGTTAAGAGTGCTTGTAAAGAGTAGAGGTTGTGGATTTTTTTATTGAAATATCCGTGCAAATGCAGCGAAAAGTAGTGAAAAGTGCAGCTCGTAAACTAATTCTTAAAGTGAAAGAATTTTGTGAATTAGAAAAGAAGAAAAAAGACATTTTAATCCCGCTAAACAATGTGCAGATGAGAGTCGCCGCCATGACAGGTAAATATTAGGGATGCCATAGCTGCTTGTTTTTGCCTAATTGATGAAAACGATATAATTTAATGTAACCTTGTCTGATTGACGATATCTTCAGTGTTTTTTTCTTATTCTTAATTGTGATTGAAAATATACCAAAACGTACCTTGATGTTTTATTTATTTCAGGCGTTTCCGTAAAGATAGTGTCTCGAATAACTAAAGAAGGACAAGTAGCGGCAAGCACATCGAAGAAAATAGTTACCCCCGGGAAAAGCCGACCGCAACCGAAAAAGATTAATTTGGACGATTTCGACCTCTGTGCGATACGCCAAAAAATCCATGCATTCTATGTGGTTAAAAAAGAATTGCCAACGGTAAACAAGCTAGTTATGGAACTTAAAGAAGATATAAACTTTCAAGGAAGCAATACAACAATGCGAAGAATATTAAAACGGTTAGGATTTCGCTTCAAACGCTGTCAGTCAAAACGCAAAGTGTTGATGGAACGTTATGATATTACAGCATGGCGGGCCAGATATATTGAAAGATTGAGAAAAAATAGATTGGTAGATAAGAGACCTGTAGTATATTTAGATGAAACTTATATTCACCCTACCTATCATGCCAAGAGTTGTTGGCAAAGCGCAGATGAAGATGGTTTGCTGATATCAGATTCACCGGGGAAACGCTTCATTATAGCTCATGCTGGATCAGAAAATGGATTCGTGCCAAATGCTTTGTTGATTTTTAGGTCACAATCGCAATCTGCTGACTATCACGATGACATGAATGCCTCAAATTTTTTAAAGTGGATGACTGAAAAGGTAGTACCTAATTTACCTGAAAATTCTTTGGTAGTTATGGACAACGCACCCTACCACTGCACGCATATCAACAAAGCTCCAACCATGTCAAACCTTAAATCAGAGATGCAAATATGTTTACGAGAAAAAAATATTTTCTTTGAAGACAGCTGGACCAAAGCAGTGTTATATGACACTATAAAAAAAACAAGGAGCCACCAGTTTACGCAGTTGATGAGTTGCTGAGGCAACACAACCATGAAGTTGTAAAGTTACCTCCGTATCATTGTGACTTAAATCCAATAGAAAAAATTTGGAGTCTTGTCAAAAGACGCGTTGCCGAGAAAAATGTTGCTCAAGATCCCAAACAAATAGTTGAACTGACTGAAGCTGCTTTTGCAAGCATCGCAGAAGACGACTGGCACATTCAGTGCAATCATGTCAAGAATGTTGAAGATGAGTACTTCAAAAATGACGGACTCATCGATGTGGAAATGGAAAGGTTTATAATTTGTACAGAAAATGATAGCGACACTGAATCGGATCATGAGTGACTTAATTGATACGAGTGACAGCGATTGCGATATGACTGGTATAAAACCATTATGTGAAGTAGATCACAATTATTGTAAAAATATATAATAAATGAAAAATAAATAGATACAGAACATTTGTTTTATTTTATCGTTTAAATAGTTCGTTAGGCTATTGTCTGATATAACTTCATGGGTAGAACTAATATTTTACTATCATTTTACAATTCCTAACTTTAGTTTTGGAGCATAAGTAGAAAATGAGTAATTTTATCATAAGTTACTGGCAACATTTAGTTACGCGCTAACAGCGCCGCGTCTATCGGACTTGAATGGTGGCGCTGACTCTAAGTTTATGACTGGAGCTGACAAGTTTAACATAGAGCCGCCATTCTTGCAAAGGTCTTGCAGTATTGTGCTGGCTTTAGGAGTTTATTAGTTTGATCACTGGATCCCAAGCAGGTGGTACTTGCCAACCATCATCTCTATTGAAATAAGGGCGCTTTTTTTTATTAATTATATGGCATTTCTTTACATTCTCTAGCGGTTCTCCCTAGCCAGAATTTGTGGGTTATCGAACCGGATGTAGTGGTTGGGCTTATCCAGAAAGTACATGCTCATATACTGCAGACTTGGGGTCGAGCGTATGTTTATTCCGTTTAAAGTTGTTTAACTTTAACTTTCATGACTAAATTATGCCACGCGGGTAAAACCGCGGGGTGCAGTTAGTATACAATAGTTTGTAACTACAGAGTCACAAAGTATAATCTCTGTCTGTTTATTAATAAACTTGTAGTAAGCCCGGAGTAGTTAAAACATCTATCTGTCAATTTTTCGCTTGCAGTAAATGTCACGCGTGAAAGCAAGACAAAGCATGTTACGCCTAATATAGGTTTACGCAACGTTTATTAATAAAGGCCTGTCTGTTTATTACCTTATCTTGTCTAAACGGCTCAACGTATCGTCACCATCCTTATAATGAATTTTGGCAAGAAGATAGATTAAATTTCGGGGAAGGACTAAGTATGCTTTTCATCATCATCATCCATCACCACGCGGCTGAAACCGAAGGGCACAGCTAATTTTAATATATTTGTTGATTTCAACATAAATGAGGATGTGTAGTTCATCATGCTTAAATAGGACCGCGGCTTCTGATGTATTAAACCGATGTGATGAATAGAATGTTAAGATGGGAGAGATGACATAATATATTATCATCATCATCATGGAGGCCTCGTTGTATTCCATTCATGGATGTAGGCCTCTTCCCTTTTTTCCATTCCTGGCGATCTTGTGCCCGGTGCATCCAGTCTCAGTCCTGCGTGTCGCTGATGTCGTCAACCCAGCGCTGTGGTGGGCGGCCTCGCCCTTTTGTGTCGGCCCTGGGTCTCCACTCTAGAACTCTCCTCACCCATCGACTCTTATCCATTCTCGCAATGTGTCGTGCACATATACATATATTAATATGTTATTTTATGAATAGTACAATTGTGTATACTGTATCACAGTTTGTATTGTCCAATTGTACAATTTCTTTTTTTTATAGAGTAAAAAAACTTATAAAAAAAGAGTAATAGAGTAAATTCTCTAAAAAAATATCCACAGATCAGCAGAACCAAGACTGCACATACAAGATTATATACAAGAACCTATGGACGTGGACGGCTTTGTGGGTTCGCTCGAACATTTCCGGCGTTTGGTAGACAACTTGCGTTACACGAGAACAGACACTATGAAGGAATACCCTAAGGTTGTGTTTCTCGGAACTGGATCTTGTATACCCAGCAAGACGAGGAATACCAGCGCTTTCGCTTTGCAGATTGAGTAAGTATAACTTTATCTTTGATGTACACGTTTTGAGATAATGGTAATACTAAAATGATTTTAATACGTCAAAATCATTTATTCAATTTAAGCATCAACGACGCACTTATGCACGTCAACTTTTCATTATAATGTACTTTAATGACTCTACCGCCGCGTTCCAAAATATATAGAGCCTACCGAGAAGAAGCGGCAAGAAACTCGGGCCCATTCTTTTTATATAGATGTCTACAATGTTTCTACTTAGGTACTACAAATATTACATTTTATGGGTGGCGGCAGAGTGACAGCTTACCAGAAGTGGAGTATTCCAAGCACCTTTATCTTCGATATAATGTCGGACTTTATAATAAGCTTTCTTTATGCTGTTATTAAAACGTTTTTTACAGTCAACTTGAATTTTCCCTCTGTGAGCTCAGTAAAAAGGATTACTCAATAAAAAGGACTACTTATACATCAAAAATGTATTTCTTAAAAATTTGAATCCGCGACGTTTTAATGTATAGTTGTTAATTTACGTTGAATAGAGATTTTCATTCATTTAAATTTTGTTATTAAACTTTATGTTTTGGATACAAACTCACCATCGTTTGCTGAATAGGAATCGAAATAATTAGATTGAAATGAAACTCTGAAAAGAATACTTAAAAGATTTTTGGTTACCTACATTTTTAATATTTATTAGTTATTTTCAAAAACTTTAGTTCTATTACGAAAATGAATTCAATTTTTCATTATTTACATGCTTACTTTAAAACAACTGTTTTAGATTAATTTGTTTGACTTTTTTGTTATACAGGGTTACAGGTCACTTCTACCTGGGAGTCTTTCATCAAAGTTTTTCTAAGTACTCTGATAATACCCTTGCTTGTTATACGTCGTTGGATAGCTAATGAAACTTAGATATTTTTAAGCACATCTGCAGCATAACTGTTACAGATTTTTTAGAATATTTATGAAAGAACTAAATATTTAATACGAATTAATTTCATTTTATAACTATCAGTCTATTACGATTCAGTTGGTTCAGTTAACTGCAATTTTAGAGTTGAAAATAATAAAACAACTTATCTACTGCACAAAAATCGGCAATGTTAATAAAAAAACGTCAATATCCAATATCTTGAAAACCTGTCAAATCTGTCGGAAACGATGAAAACTACAACCTCTTAATGGATCTAGGTCGACTTACGGCCGGTCCCAATAATCTATCTATCGCCGGTTTACCTTACTAGAGTTAGATATTTGACACTATTTGTATGGACGTTATGTCAAATTTCAATCGGTAGTAAGGAAAACTGTGGATAGATAGATTATTGGGATCCTCCATTAACCTGTAACCCTGTATATTATTACGATGTATAAATGAAAGGTTAATATATCTATTACCCGAATCAATAGCATAATGATTGCGTTTGAATTGTAGTGAAAACCGCTCAATGCTTATGGACTGTGGGGAAGGCACGTTTGGTCAACTTGTACGTTTCTTTGGACCGAAGAAAGTCAACAGCTTCCTTAGGTCCTTGAAGGCGATCTACGTATCTCATCTCCACGCTGATCATCATATTGGTAAGAATGCTTACCAATTTTTAATGAATAGGAAATCGCGTTTAAAATAAAAAAATCACTCATATCTATTGATGGGGAATTGATCCTTGGGATTAGCGAAGTGTATGAAGGGAAATATCAGTCAGTTGATCTTCTACCTTCCTTGTTAGGTTTGGTGGGAAGTGACCTAGAGCTCGTAAAGCATTTTGGTCTTACATCCAATCGAATAAAAACCATAATTGTTATCCATCATCCATGTCATGCAAAGATCGGTCGTTCGATCCGGGAGAGGGCATTTGCAATGCTTTTTCTGACTTCTTTAACTTGACTATTTACCATCTTCATTAGCAGTAGTGCCTTGTGCTATTCACGATATAGACAGGTACGTAACGGATATTTGCTCTATTGAAATATGTAATCATAAATTACTTACACAAATGATTAAAACTCTTAACTGCATAAAATCATTTGGACCTGATGGCCTGCACCCTCTTTTTTACATAGCAAATTGAACATAGCCTATATATTTTGATTCATCATCATCATCCATACCACGCGGGTGAAACCGCGGGGTTCAGTTAGTAATGGATAAACTCAAAAACTACTGGACCGATTTAAAATATCTTTCACCATTAGAATCCTAAATCATCCCTGATGAACATAGCCTATATATTTTTTGATTCATCACCATCATCATCATCCATTACCTCACGGGTGAAACCGCGGAGTGCAGCTAGTAACGGATATTTTCAAAAACTACTGGACTGATTTAAAATATCTTTCACCATTAGAAGCCTACATCATCCCTGATGAACATAGCCTATATATTTTTTGATTCATCACCATCATCATCATCCATCACCTCGCGGTTGAAACCGTGGAGTGCAGCTAGTAATGGATAAACTCAAAACTGCTGGACCTATTTACAAAATCTTTCATCAGAAGAAAGCTAAATTATTCCTGAGCTACATAGGCTATAATTGGTTAATCATCATCATCATATTATATTATTATGTACTTAATATTTTATTGTAGGTCTAGTCGGAGTACTCCAAGCGAGACGCGATGCTTTCGAACAAGCTAGACTTCCACTGGAACCGGTATACCTTCTCGCGCCGGGACAGATCATTACATGGCTCTCCGTGTACGACCAGCAGTTTGAACGGATCAAGCCTGACTTCACCCTTATACCTAACCAAAACTTGGTAAGTTAAATCGTGACGTCATCGATGACGTATCGAGTTCGCTCACGATGACCGTGTGCTTTTAAGGGAATGGGTGTGCGAACGCCGCGAGTGATTTCTGTCCTTCCCGGAACGTAGCCTATATATGACTATAATATGACATTTATGTTGCCAACTCATGGTAGAGCTACTGAGCAATATATAATCTTCTTATTGAAATATTTACTATAATAATAATTGTACTTATACGCCATTTGAGTATGAATTATAAATTGAAATTTTGAAAAGTTATTTATATTATAAACAGGAATGATTTGTTAGTTTGTTTGAATTGAATAAGCTCCGAAACTACTGGACCGATTTGAAAAATTATTTCACCATTATAATCCTACATTACCTATCCTTGATGAATAAATATTTTGATTCATCATCATCATCATCACTCATCCGTCCCATCCTTCCATGCACGCTTAACCCGTTTAAAGTTTTTTTAAAAACGTACAAAATTCATAAAAAATAATGTGCACTTAAAAAAAACCGTCAATGTATGTGTAATAAAAATGTTTATTTTTTACTGACTTCCAAAAAGGAGGAAGTACTAAATTCGACTGTATTTTTATACGTTTTTTACCCCATAACTTTCGACTGGGTGAACCGATTCCCAAATTTCTTTTTTTGTTTGTGTGGTCCCGTTTCATCATAATCAGCCCATTTTGCTCCCACTGCTGGGACTCGATTCTTCCTCTCAGAGAGAGGAGTTGGGCCATAATCCACCACGCGGGCCAAGTGCGGCTTAGTGGATAGGTTAGTAGCCAACCCATGACGAAGTTTTCAGGCTGCCCGAAGGCCTTCGACATAGCCTAACGACTGTTGTTTAAGACAAACAAACTCCTTAACGTGTCCTCCGAAGCACGGAAGCGCTCAGTTGAATGATGCCACTAGCGGTCACCCATCCAAGTCCTGACCGCAGCAAGTTTGGCTTAACTTTTTGATCGGTTAAGATCGCCAATTCGAGCTCCGCTACGAGCGCTTCCATTTAAATTCCATTAAATTCGGTCAAGTAGTTTTTGAGTTACACTCCAATAACTGAATAGAATGGAAGTCGGTTTCAAATTGTACTTGTTTTATTGTCTATTTATTTGTTATTCTATTATTTTTTTCTCAGCTTGAAGAGTCGACTACAACTGAGGCCGGCAGCGGGGACTTGACGTGCGCAGTGCTAGCGCACATCGGCGTACAACAGATCCGCACTTGCCTCGTGTCTCACTGCCCCAACGCGTTCGGGGTCGCGGTACACATCGACGAAGGTTACAAACTTACCTACTCCGGCGATACTATACCTTGCGAAGCACTTGTTCAAATCGGTAAGTTGACAGTTGTTCCTTGTTTACCCTTATTAGTAGGCTCGTCGTAGTGGGTCATATTCCCACCGGGCAGTGCTTCATTACTGTGTATTGGGATAAATACAATATAGTAATAAAAAATACCAAGTGAATAAAACTAGAATTTTATTGTATTCTGTAGATTTAAGTTTAATCTGAATGCCGCTGTAACCTGTGATTAATTAAATATAGATAAATTTCTTCATGTTTCGCCATGGTTGTCTGGAAGAGATCGCTCTGAGCGATAAGATCGCCAATTTAGACACATAATTTTCTACAGACTTCCAAAAAGGAGGAGGTACTCAATTCTACTTTTTTTTATGTTTGTTACCTCACAACTTTTGACTGTATGAACCGATTCTCAAAATTATTTTTTTGTTTGAAAGCTGGTGCTTCCCGTGTGCTTCCTATTTCATCAAATTCGGTCCAGTAGTTTTTGAGATACACTCCAATAACTGAATAGAATGGTAGTCTGTATAAAATTTTTCAAATTGTACTTGTAAGTATTTAATTGTGAAATATTTTAGTTTGCATTTTTAATTTTATTTATTATTTCTTTATGTGTAACATATATTTGTATTGTGGTGTTTCATTACAGAGTCAATCTATCTATCTATCATATTTGATCTGTAACTTTTTGATTAACTGGGTGTTTCGTACTTTATGTTTTTGTTTTGTACATACAATATCTGTTTATTGTTCGGTTTTGATGCAGCCGCAATACTTATGAATAGACTTAGGCTGATACAAGGAGTTAAGCTAAAAGTAACTTTGGAAATTACTCGCGTCACTCAGGGGTTTCACTCCGCAGTTTAGCTATGACCTACCGGCGCACCGCTCGGGTGGTTTTGTGGTTCTAGATTGCCATTTGGCTCTCGGCTCGCACAGTTACGAGTCAGCGGTGTCCAAGCGGGAACGGTCGTAAGAGCAGGCCAATTTTTATACCTAAACATGACTTTTTTTCGAGTTGACGCTTCTGTACGTAGTTCTACTGTTTATTCTGTAATCAAGTACATATCCCAGAGGCCGTAGCACAACCATTTTGCGAATAAATATTCGTATTGTAAGAGTCAACGCGTCACGCATCGTTATTTATACAAAGTATGAGTTATCTGTGTCACAGTTGTCCTAGATACATGACAGTTTGTACTGTTATACGTGAACGGCACGTTACGTTACACGTACCCAGTTATTCGGGCTAGGTGCTCTAATGTTTTAATGCAAACTATTGTATCATCAGAAGTATACACTCAAGTCACACAGTGTTGTGTGTTGTGCTGAAATTAGCGTGACATCGCACTGCCTTGTTCAATAATTTGACTTACTGCACTACCCTTCAAAGTTTCACTCAGTAGTACTTGTACACTTCTGCTAGGGGAAGAATATCTGGCACTGCAGTGGGGGCACTATCCAGTACAAGAAACCATGCGGTTTGAATGAGGTACTTTCCACAAAATATCTTGTTTCTATTTAACCCTTTGTATACTGTGATAATACAAAAGATTTATGAATGAAACGCACGTAAATTTACGTCTCCTGTAGGCAAAGGGTTAAAAGAAAATCCACCGTAAACGTCTATTTAATTCCCCAGGTAAAGACTCAACCCTCCTAATCCACGAAGCGACAATGGAAGACGAGCTCGCAGACGAGGCCCGTATCAAGATGCACTCGACAACGACCCAAGCCATCGATATAGGGCGTCAAATGAACGCCAAATACACCGTACTGACGCACTTCAGCCAGAGATACGCCCGGCTGCCGAGGCTCAACGCTAACATCCTTAACGATAACAAGACTGTCGGCATCGCTTTTGACAATATGCAGGTATGTTCTAACAAGAAATAAACTTTTCAAAAGTTTGTCATATTGATGGCGTCATTGCGATAAATAGGCTATAAAATGGGAAGAGGCGGTGCGGTGGGGGCGGGAGGACTTGCCCGGCGATCATTGCGTAAGTGCCGGTACGCGCCTGCAGAGCAATCGGGGTTGGCACGTCATGCGCTTCAAATCAAATGTCAAATTTATTTTTAAACCTCATTGATTTCTGTTGTGTATGTAGGATTTGTTCGTAGATTACGATGTTGACATCCCTACACGCGTCTTGCGACAAACCTGCGTCATTCTACCCTAGTAGGGAAGACGTTCTACTTATAGCGCAGTCGAATTAGGATTTGACTCGGAAAAAATTAAAAGCAGCAATTTTCTTTCGGAATTTGTTGGGAAGTTAACTGGCAGTCTAAATTTTATTTTGCGTGGTAATTGAGCCGTTGTGTCATCCGCCAACTTGATTATTAAGAGTCAATATTTGTTTACAACTCTTTTATTTTCAATTTTACATGAAAATTTGTTACAAACATAGTTATAAAAAATAAAACTTCCTACAATTTTGGTGATCTAATTTTTTTTCGTCGGATCGAGATTTTTCGAATACAAAGATCCGTAATACGCTATATTTTTCGTAGCACAGCTTAGACATACTAGTTACTGATACAAACTTGAAAAAATACAATGCATAGTTAAGAGTTTAATATAGTTTATAATAATATTGCACAATATCTTTCTGGCATCACGAAGAAAATGACGGCAAATAAAACGACAACAAAATTTTTACGTATCGCATTTCTCAATATTTTGAGTAACAACTAGTAGTAGTTTTGAAAATAAAATAATAATTCATTTAAATAACTATCAATATGTTTTTTTTCCATTGTTTGTTCTTTTATTTTTAAACAAATTAAAACTACAAAAAGTTATCGTGTTTACAGACGCACGCTTGTTCCTGTCACGGCCAGTGAGTGCTTCACTCCCTCAAATACCTAAAAGTTTGCTCTTACAACGCCTTAACCCTTTGCGTACCAGAGACGTACATTTACGTCCATTCATTCATTATTATTATTATTTTTTTAATTATCAAGGTACTTGAAGGATTCAGGCGCGCATATCCTGATAATAGTAAAAAGCAGAATCTTTAAACATCTAGTGTAAAGAAACAGATCGACGATATTCTATGAAAAATTACTGAGGTTAGAAAAGGAACAGGAAAAGAATAGTAACTGAATAGAATTACCAAATATTACTTGCTTTCCGCAGAAAAAAATCCTAAACAGACCTACTAAAATAAACTACAGAACTCTCAGAATTTTAAGCGATAACACTATATTGGGAATACATAGCTAACGTATAATATTACATTAGTAACCAACAGTTTTTTTAACTGAATATATCGAAAAGTATAATGAAAACGTACAAAATTAATGGATCTTCGCATTACATCTCTGATAAGCTATTTTCAACCTTATGTAATGCTTCGTAAATTGGTTTAAGATTGGCTTGGTCTTGAGTCTAACCAATTAGATGCAATCGGGGGATCTCGGACGGTATGTATGTTTCATTTATATGTTATTCTTTCCAGATATCAATGAACGACCTAGAGCTCCTGCCTCACATGTACGCGCCACTCCAGTTGATGTTTGCCGAACATTGCGTAGAAATGGAAATGAAAGCTCAGCACAGAGCGCGCCACAAGCAACGGCAAGAACGAAGAACTTCCTCACCCAACCTGCCCACTTCCGGTATCATACCTAATACTTCTGTAGAGGGCGCTGACGTAGCTTTGGAACAAAATATGGTCAATAAAACATCTTTAAATAGCGACAGTGTAGATAAAACTAGTCGTAGAAGTTCTGTAGATTTAGAAATCGATCCTATAAAAACTGTTGATTTAAATAATAGGCTGTCTATAGATGGTGGTTCCAAGAAAAACAAAGAAAATGCAAGCAGTAATGATGGAATCTTAAGTGAAAGTAAAGTAGAAGTTAGAGGTAGCTAGTTTTATATAGATAGTTAGAGTAAGCGTTGTTTTGTTTGGAATTAGTGAACGGTGGAATTCAACTTGTTTTTATGACTCGTGGATGCTTCGGCTGGAAAAAAAGACTGCGATGATGCAAAGGATGTCACTGACTCAGTTGTCAAGTATTGGCATCATAGTGCATACAAAATTGATAATAAGTTTGGCAGTCTTGTCTACATTAGTATATTTTAATGTAGCCTCTTAATTTAGAGGAATCATTTTGCAAAAAGTAAAGCGATATCATAAGATGGACATGTATTTTGATTGTTATTTCTTGTATCAGTGAATTTCGAACAGAGTGTCACTTTTCGACTTACACAGGTAAGCTTCAGCCTAATATTACTCAGTTTGAGATGATAGTTTATAGTTAATGTTACTTGAAGCTACGTTATTCAAAATGTATATATTATATTATATAATTTTATTCTATGATTTTTGAAGCACTAATGCCTGCTTAACAAAACCAAATTTTGAAATATTAGAGTCAAAATTACTTATCCCATTCGAGTATATGTAATTTTCACTCTAAAGCTCTTCATCATTATTATGTAATCCTTCCTATACCGTGACAATTAAAACAAAAGATCTATGAGTGCAACTCACGTAAATTTACGTCTCTGGTACGCAAAGGGTTAATGTAAAAAATCAACCTTTGATGCTCATTAACTTTACGTAAAGTACAACAGGCGAATATGGTTTACGAATATTGAATTTGCTACGTAATAAGAAGCTTGCAATTTTAACATTTGCATGAATATTAAAATTAAATTGTTAATTAAAACTCATTTACACATGAGGAGAATAAACTTCATTGTTCACAGTTTCAATATAGCATATTCCTAACGAGTACAATTTGAAAAATTTAATACCGTCTTCCATTCTATTCAGTTATTGGAGTGTAACTCAAAAACTACTCGTCCGAATTTGATGAAATTTAAATGGGACCACACGGGGAGCACCAGCATTAAAAAAAAAAAAAAAAAAGAATTTTGAGAAACGGTTCACCCAGTCGAAAGTTATGTGGCAACAAACATAAAAAAAAACAGTCGAATTGAGTACCTCCGCCTTTTTTTGGACGTCGGTAGAAAAATAGTTCTATTCTAAAAAGGTGACCATTTGAATCGTTTGTTCCGTTTTTGTTTCCTTGATCACTCGGGAACAAAATTTATGGCGATAGTTAAAATGTTAAGGATATTTTAAATTAACCGAATATGATACTATTAATAAGGAATCTGATAGATTGGAGCTATCCAGTTTATTAGTGCTATTTACTTTCCAATATTGTCTTCACAATATTAACAGCGCGTGAAACATTGCCGTAGAAACGTGTAGATTAAGTAAAATTTACTACTGAAATTGATCTTTCGTAGGGACTGTTGAACGTATACCACAACTAAACTAAAAATGTTTGCCTATAGTTCATTCTCTATTGCTAGTTAAAAAAAATTTAGCCGGACTTATTCGATTTAGGGTGTTATCAGACAGAGAGCGGTCATGCGTTCACGCGTTCACGCGGCCAATTTTGCGTTTGTTGTGTTTTTGTGTGTTATATTAAGTTACTTAGATATACCGAAAGTCTACCTACAGTTGACCGACGCATTCAGAACGCCTCCTGTTTGGTTATATCTATGTAATGTAATACAACAACGAACGAAAAACTGACCCTGTGAACGCTTGAACGCATGACCGCTCTCTGTCTGATAGCACCCTTAAATATTTATTGAAACATTTTAAGACTGTCGTTTGTAAAACCATTGAATGTGACATTCATTTAAAAATGCATATTTTATTGAATAAATAAAATGTTATAAGAATGTCTGGTTTCATTTGAAAATGGTTATTTCAGGATATACCCATTTTAGTAAGGTTGTTTAGATGTTCTATTTTATTATACAATTGTTTATTGTACCGTGCGGTACCAACATTAACTTACGACATGTCAGGATCGCATTCTTTCGTTGACCGCACTGTAGTATTATGTATATGTATAGATAGGTAATGTATATCCGTCACTTATCCCTATTTTGTAACGTAAGAAGAACAATTATGAAAGTCTCGAAGTTAGAATTTTATTTATTTTATGGGACTTTGAAACACTCAGTCACATGCAAAGTATAGTAAAATATACCTATACGGGAAACTTGCTCAAATAATAAAGCAATATGTATGTACACTATTATTGTAGATATCGACTTCAAATAGTCATTTTAGAAATAAAGTCTTCCAAACGCATGCTCAGCAGGGCTATTATGTATCTCAGTTGCTAACAAATTATGATTGAAATGCCTTGAAAAATGGCCGATCTATGTCAGTTTTGGCAACTCCAGTAAGCAAAAATGTTAGTGAATTGATGACTGGAGCTGACAAAAGTGACATAGAGCCGCCATTTTTTTCGATTTCAATCATCATTTGTTAGCAACTGAGATACATATTAGCCCTACTGAAGAAAAATATCTACAGGTGTTTGGTGGAACGATTTAGGGATTTTCGAAGTCTATCAATGGCACCAATATAATAATTTTGAACCACAAATGCCATAGTGAAATGTGTCATGGTTTTTAAGTTAAACCACAAATCAAAATTCCTACATGGTTCCACTAAACATTCTGTATAACCTTGGGGATATCATTCCATCTCACAACTAATAAGACAAAGAAGCTCTTAAGGGTTGGAAATAAATGTAAATGATAGAAATAGTCAAGACTTTGACTTTATGGTAATTGTGGTGTGGTGTCGCCTTTAGATTTGAGCGTAAAGCTCAACACCCACAATGCGGCCGCGATCCGGGACGTTAATTTTTTGTAATATTTGAATTTGTATGCACCCTGACACATAGCAAGCGGGCGCGATCCGGCGCGGTACGACGTGTCAGGGTGCATACAAATTCGAATATTACAAAAACACGCCTCCTGCCTCTGTGGATGAGTGGGGGTATGTCACTTGGGGCATTATTAGCTATGACCACTCAGACACGGGACGCGGCACTTTACGATATTTTCAAGGAATTCTAGAAAATCCATACAAATTTACTATCGTTCCTTGAAGATATGGTAACGCACCATGTTTTTATAATGTGTGAACGTGACGATATTAGACATGAAACACACGCTGGTGAAAAAGGATAACTCAACTGTGTTTAAGGAATGAAAACAGCTAGACGTTGAGCTTATGCAACGGTTGTATTGTAACGTATCAGGGTGGCGCTTGACCCCTTGAAAGTCTGCTAATATATGAAGGACATGCCAACTCGATCTAAGTACTGGAAATAGAAATACCGTATCCCGTAGGCCATGTCCACTGAAGGGTCAGCTAGTATACTGTAAAGGTAGAAAATTGTCTGATGCCATTTTCGCAGAATTTGCACAAAGGACACGTCGCATTTCCTGGAATTGGAGTATGGTTTCTTCGAGATCAATTGTGTTGTTGGCGAAATATGGAGACTGGGGAGTTAACGGGTTATATATATATATATATATATATATATATATATAAAATAACTAGAGCAGAGCTCATGAGTTTAATACGACGTTTTTGAATATATTTGCGAGAGAAAAGGAAACTTATTTTGCATTTACCGCACGGCGACAAATACGATAAAAACAAAATATGAAAATTATGGGAAATGGCTAAAGAATTAAGTGTTTTCCCGCGCTAACTGCAAGGTGAGTGCACTTAGAGTCTACTTCAAATTATAATCTTAAGTGATAAAATGCAAGTATGTCATTATATTATAACGAATTATTGTGAATTATAAATCATTTGATAATATTAAATGTTCGTTTGACTTAATTAAGGACGTATACATTTATTTATTCTAAAAATGCATACCAAAAAAACTGTATTACCCGGTTAAATTGACAATGCTCTGGTTAATCGGCTATAACTTGCAGTACGGTGCTAATTTAACTTTCTAGGGAACATTTTAGTATGCACTTGGTTATAGGTAACTTTGCACGTGTATGTAGCTACTCTACTATACTATAGCTCGGTTTATGGCCCTAAAAGCGATTTACTAAGGCTCACTTTACAAGCAAGTGTGTTGTAAAACGTTTTACATCAATTGTGTATTTACCTGTGTTAAGATGGCTTGATTACTTCCTTAAACGTGCAATAAGTAGGTAATACAATCTAAACATTTTCACATTCCATTTTAACTGTTGTGCAATACGGCTGGAGAAAGTTTTACTCCCAACGTCCGCCCCAGTGGGGGCACATGGGAAGAATATTCCCATAATATGCCCCTACTATCTCTGATACGTGTGCCATGCACGTGGAAATTACCCCTAAGATCTTGGCGATACGTCGTTACAATGGTATAGTCCTTTTTAATAGTAACTGCGTGTATTGAAGTTTCGCAACTTTAAACGGATTAAGTCGTCGCATCGTCCGTCATCAAGACGTACACTTGTAGAGCCAGTGCAAGCTCTACAAGTGTACGTCTTTGGACCACGTGTAGGGATTCACCGACGGGTACTTTCTATGAACGTGGGTTACCGGCCCCGCAAATAATAAAATATAATAGGTATAATAATAATTTAGTTAATGTATTTGTTAACATAAATTATGTTCCCACTGTGGGGACTCGCGCTTTTATCTCAGAGAGCGTATACTGGTCGTATCCACCAACCGGACCCAGCGCGACTTGCTCCTGTAGTGTATGATTAGCTCGATTTCAAAATTGTTACGACTGTTTCAGTGAACCCAGGGTCGGATGATCCTGATGCGACGACTCTGCCCAACAGCCGGCAAGGTTCGCCCGGGTGCCGTCCGGGCGTGACCCTTTCCGCACCCCACGCGAAATATCGGGAAAGTAATGCGTCTAGTGAGTTTTTTTTTCTTTATTTTTAGTAACCACTTTTAACTATAGTAATTTTTAAGCTTTCGCGATTTGAACACATAGTTATATTATATTAACGGGGCTTAAATAAATATAAAATAAACGACCCCAAAATCCTCTCTACGGAGCGTCACTATTACGTACGTACGTGAAGCGGTTGAGATTAAAAAACACCGTAACTTCAACCGGGAGGATGGTTTCAAACTGGCGGCAACATGGAATCCAGTGATTAAAAAGTGTTCCCGTCGCGATTTATCCTCAGAAAAATCTGTCGATATCGTTAGTGTTGTGTGTCGGGACAATGACTTTTTATAACAACTGTTGGGGGTATATTAAAAAGTATCTCCATACTTCAAGACAGTGACACCCGCCTCTTCAGTCCGCTCGTTACCACGATCAATGCAACTTGATCGAAACGTCGAGGTAAATAAATACTATTACTAACACTTTTAACTATTTTTTTTACTCTCTTCAACTCCTTAAATTTCATGGTAGGTACTCTAATTTTGGACGTATAGAAAAAGGTATTGTTAAGTGTAGGTTATTACTACTGCCTACTAATTTATTTTTTTGTTACAATGTTTTTATTTCGCAAACTATGTAAGTAAGCACAGCTGCTTTCACCAAACCATAGGATAGATAGATGATAGTTATGCAAGGATAAACAAATGCACTAGATCCAACGTTGTGAAAGATTGACAATGGTTTTAAAAAAACCGAATAAAGATTCTGTTGCACGATGTTGGTGGATGTAACCATAATTTCCTATATGAAACTAGCTGCGCCCGCGGTTTCACCCGCATGATGTTGGGTGGTGTTGATGTTGATTTTATTTTTCCTAAAGACCACCCCCGTATTGAGACAAATAAGATAAAAATTTGTTATTGAAATTGGTAAAGTCGTTCTCGAGTTATGGCTTGACCACAAACAACATATCAGGAATTTTAAACGCAGCATCGGACTGGACCAGAAGCAGAAGATTAATCTGTTGGGATCAACAACCCTCATTCAAGGCAAATTTTATTCATAAATCTATTGTTATTTTTTGTCCTGATGCGGACGAGTTAATAGAGAAACGAAAATAGGTATATAGGTAATAAATACAATTTAATATACACAAAGAAGTACCTATATTAGATTATAGGACAGTGACCAGGGGATGAGGTATGAAACCTCTCTGTTTGTTATAATTGAAAAAAAAAACCATCGCATAACGTCACTCTGGGATAAGTTAACGCAATGTTTTGGCCATGTCATAGTTTTCATAATACGTCATTATATAGAGTGTTTGGTAGAGGGACAGACAAACCAAATGAGCGTGTTCGGGGGACCACTTGGAGAATACAAGTTGGCCAAAAAAAATCCCCGACCCCCCAATATGTTTAACTTTTTTTGTGATTTTTCTATTTTTCTCCGAAATTGTACCTATTTACCACCATAACATTTGTAAAATCTGTTTTAGACCGGATGTTTTTAGTTGAATTTGGTCTCTAATACACCTTCAGGCCACGCAAAGCAAAATTGGATATAAAAGAGAGCTAACTATCTGATTTAGTTAAAAAAAATTGGGGTGTCGGGGATTTTTTTTGGCCAACTTGTATTCTCCAAGTACAAGTTCCCCGAACACGCTCATTTGGTTTGTCGGTCCCTCTACCAAACACTCTGTATAATGTTCAAACGCGAAAATATTTCATATTTCATAGGATTGAGGCAAGAGTTAAAAGGGATGACCATATCTGGAACTGTTAAAAGTGGACCGCGGAGCAAGTCCTCATCGCCAATAAAAAGATCAGCGAATACAAGCCCTACTCGTATGTAAATACTGAAAAGTTCTTTTATTATATTTGACTAAATTGTATAGTTTTTCACATAATATGCATTATTATTATTGTAGTCGACTAGACAGTAGATTTTTTTTACATCACCTGTCTAGTCAACTACAGTACAGTGATAATGCTGTACCGCCTAGTCTACTCGTATGTCGATACTAAAAAGTTGTTTTATTACATTTGACAAAGATTCTATAGTTTTTAACATATGCATTATTTTATTGTAGTCGACTAGACAGTAGATGTAATTTAACATCTCCTGTCTAGTATGTAGGTGTCTATTACAACACTAACCGTACTAATTTATTTTCGGACAGACTCATTAAATAGTGATAGTGCTGTGCCGCCTAAACGCAAAGCCTCTGAAAGGACTATAGACCTCAGCTCGACACGTAAGTTACCTTAAAATTCTAACAACACTAACAACAGGTAAAACTTAAGAAAGAGGTAGCTGTATTTCGTATTTAGGCATGAGCGAAGAAGTTGTCTCTTTTGCTCATGCCTAAGTACGAGAGAGGATTGCTGTGTTTTGTTGTCTTTGTCTTTTGTTCGAAATCTATAGAGAGATACTTAACGTTTACGTACATTATTATATATTATAATACATGTGAATGGATTTTTTAGCAATGGTCTAAAATGATACAATGAAACAAATTCAAGTTACTAGTCGTAGAAGGAGGCCCTAGATTAGATTATATTTTTTATAGTTCATAATTATAAAATGTAAACGTTAGTGTTAAAATAATGTTTTGTTTCCATTGCGCTTGACTATGGTGTATTTTTAGGGTTCCGTACTTCAAAAGGAGAAAGGAACCCTAAACTCTACTTCACTGCTTCAATTACGGTATCGAGGCCAACTTGTTGGTTTCTAGCGGCGGCGCCACGAGCAGGCCAAGGGTAGGAGTTGAGCCGTAACACTATTATAAGATATTCCGAGTGTTACGACCCCTTGCTAGTCCCAATCGCGCAACTTTCCCCACCGTCGGTATAGGCAACACGAGGGGTGCGTCGATCAAGACACGGAGTAATTAGACTCGCTCCAGTCGTTAGACCCTCGGTTTCAGCGGACGGGCTTAGCCGAGTTGAGAGCTGGTATAGATTTGTTTTCCGTCTGTCTGTCTGTCCAGGCCTTTTTTCTCAGGAACGCTTAGAGGTACATAGATAAAATATCGAACTTGTGAGTCAGCTCTATCAATATATATTATCGTGTTTATGTCGTATATTTTCGCATACTTTGTGTGTGTCCAAGCGCATATGTTGTGGTTACCCAAGAAATTTGATATAATAATACATATTGGTAAATACCAATGACCCAAAATGATACCAATATAAATCTGAATTTGGCTTATAGATATGTCTTACAGCATAGGTAAATGGACAAAATTGAAAACTGTAAAATGCAGTGTAATATCAAGAAAATGTTATAATATTACAAACTTATTATTTGCGGTTGCGGTTGGTGTAATAACCGTGTCTTTAGGTACTTAAAATTATTGTGTGAACTGTAGTAGTAGTAGTTATAAAATATTTTATAATTTTTGACTTGAGCCTTGTTTATATTAATATTCTATATAATAGTATATAATAGTATTCTAATGTTCCATGCCCACAGCACGAACAATGAGCGAAACCTCAAGCTGTAGTAGAGACGACCACAATAATTTTAAAGTCACAGGCAGCTCTCCGTGTGGATATATACTTGACAGTGAGTAGTTAATATTGAACTCTATAACCCACAATAAGACCTCAAATTTTTTTTGCTACAATGCAAAAAGAAAACAAGCAAAATTTGAAAAATTGAATACTGACTTCCATTCTATTCAGTTATTGAAATGTAACTTAAAAAACTACTGGACCAAATTTGATGAAATTTAAATGGGACGACAGGGGAAGCACCAGCTTTCAAACAAAAAAGACTTTGAGAATCGGTTCACCCTATCAAAGGTTATGAGGTAACAACCATAAAAATGTAGTCGAATTGAGTACCTCCTCCTTTTTGGAAGTCGGCAGAAAATTGACCGCGTTTGATACTAAAAAAGTGTGAAATAACATTTTGAAGTCGGTACCAGGTCAGTTCAAAAGTACTTATCATCACAATGTGCGCATGGTACCGACTTCGACAAGTTATTTTACACTTTTTAATTCGGTCTAGTAGTTTTTGAGTTACACTCTAATAACTGAATATAATGGAAGTCGGTATTCCCGAACGCCAACTGCCGCCGACTTTACTCCGGAGTGATCCGGAGTATGGCCCTATATGGGGCACCGGTCTGGGTAGACGCCCTCAGTCGCAGCAATAGAAGCTTGCTGCGACGTCCGCAGCGAGTCATTGCGACTAGGGCAATTCGTGGATATCGGACGGTGTCATGGACGGCAGCGTGCGTGCTGGCCAGTGATCCCCCCTGGGAGCTGCAAGCGGAAATCCTCGCTGAAGTCTACCACTTCGTGGCGGCGAGGAGATCCCGAGGAGCAGCCCCAGACTGGGAGGAGGTCACACGCATGCGGCGGCAGGCGCGAGCCACCCTGTTGCGGCGTTGGGAGGAGGATCTGGCTCCGCCGGTCCCTGGGCAGTGGACGGTGGAGGCAATCCGTCCAGTCCTTCAGAGGTGGGTGAAGCGCCCTTTCGGTTCGCTGACTTTCCGATTGGTGCAGGTACTCTCCGGACATGGATGCTTCGGAAAGTACGTGCACCAAATTGCGAGACGGGAGGCGACACCAGCCTGCCATGAGTGTGGTGCGCCGGAAGATACAGCGCAACACACGCTGGAAGTGTGTGCTGCATGGGGCCCGCAGCGGCACACGCTTTCAGCGGAAATAGGCGGAGATTTCTCCCTGCTGAGCGTGGTAATCTCCATGCTCGGCAGCGAGAGATCGTGGCAGGCGGTGGCCACCTTCTGCGAAGCGGTAATGGCGCAGAAGGCTGCGGAGCGGATCAGGGAGAACGATGTTCGAGCTGATCCACTCCGGCGCAGACGACCGGGAGAACGGAGGAGACGGTTCGCACGTCTCCTCCCTCCCCCGTAGTGGGGTCACTGGCGAAGAGTCGGGGGACTCTTCGTCGGCTTGCACGGCCCTACACGTCTAGGTGGTGACCTTGGTGAGCAAGGTCATCCCTTCACAGGCGCTGAGGCCCGGTTAAGATCAATCCGGGCCTACCGCTGGGGCGAGATGGTGACTGCCAGCGCGACCCTGTCTCGTTCCACCTTGGCGGAGGACTGCTCACGGGGGGTTTTAGTGGGTCTGAGCCCCACACGCCCCCTTCCGTCACCCCCGTGGCGGAAGGGAAGTGCACAGCATTTCCCCCCTCAAAAAAAAAAAAAAAAAGTCGGTATTCAATTTTTCACACTGTACTTGTTTAGTGCTGAAGTCGGTTCCCTTAAAAGGAAAAAAATAAATTTCACCCTTTTTAATGACCATTGCTACTTACGGGAAGATTTTCATTCACCGTCAATAAGGATATCATCGAGATAGGTGAAACTCTTTTCAGTTATTGAAGTGTAACTCATAAACTGCTTGTCCGAAATTGATGAAATTTAAATGGGACCATCTCAGGAGTACACTCTTTCAAATAGGGTTACCAGATAAACAAAAAAGCCTGATTTCCATTGAGAAATCCTGGGATTTTGTTGCAGTAAGAGAATTTCTCTCAAACGAACATAATTCAAGTAAATTACTTATTCATTAATTACTTAACTCAATTTAGAATCCTTTTTCTGTTTTCTCACTTAGAGTTGTGACCTGCATCAATTTTCCACTCGAATCCTTGCTTTTAGTTTTTCGTTATCCTTTAACTTTTTTCTTTCAATCTCAATCTTTATCTTTTATTTTCAAATTTAACACACCCGCTGGCCAATTGCAACATGAGTTTTAAATCGAAACTACATAAAGTTTTATGAAAAACAGGTTTCAAATGACAGCGGTCAGTGGGCCGCGCACGAAAATCTGTTTAAGTGTAACGTTATCGTATCGATTACGTATTCAGAACAAACTATGAGTCTGTGCAACTATTGTACTAGATAAATGACAGGATGTACTAAATACGTTAACGATGCGATTACGTTACACTTAAACAGATTTTCGTGCTCGGCCCACTGCACTGTGTAGTGCCACGCAGGGGTCTGAAATTTAAAAGATCTTGCTTCAGCAATAACGATCATGGGCAGGCGTGACGCTTACAATAAGGCAGTAAACTTGCTCGTCCCGCCAATTTCTAGTGTAAAAAAAAGTATACCTTACTATAAAAAAAAGTATACCGTAAAAGTATATATATATAAGTAATAATTCAGATTATCATGGTAATCTGAATTATTGATTTAATTTAAATGTTTTAGCTCGTTCAAAAACACTGCATACGCTAAACTCGCCAAACACGGAGAAAGATTTAAAGTTTACGAAGAAGGCTGTTACGGCGGTAACCACACCCAACACTACTACAAGTAAGCTCTAAATCTATTTTTATGTTAACCCACATCACACTAATGTTATAAACTAGCTGCGTACAACGGTTTCACCCGGGCGGTGTATCCTCTGTCCAACGGGACGGGATGTAATGTATCTCATTGCCAAAGTTTCATTACGATCCATTCAGCCATCTAGGCGTGGAAGCGTTACAAACGAACTTACTTTTGCATTTATAATATTTTTATAGTATTACTTTTTAAAGCCTGTTTTAGCGATCTCAAACATTGAAATTTATAGAGATCAAAATTCCATCCTCGGACGGGATTCGAACCCGCGTCTTCTGACTCTCCGTGTCAGACGCCATTGACCAACTAGGCGTTAGTGCTTTAAAAAGTAATACTATACAAATTACAAGGGCTGCGATGTCAATACGAAAGTTTAAGTATTTCTAAATAATGCTTCTTTCGGTTGGATGGTACTGTTAAACTGTCCAATTGATGTCGCTCCGTCCCGACAAGACGGTTAGTCAAATAGAGAGTTAAAATTCGATGCTCGGACCAGAACCTTGGTGGCCTAGTTGGTCAATGACGTCTGATACGGAGAGTCAGAAGACGCGGGTTCGAATCCCGTACGAGGATGGAATTTTTCTGTCTATAAATTTCAATTTATAATATTTCTTAGGATTTGTCAGTTTGCATGCATTAATTTTTGTTACTCAATCGCGCAAAAGCGCCTGAACGCATTTGGATGACATTTGCGATGGAGCTGGTTTGTATCCGGCATTAACACATTGCAAGGATTGAATTAGCGTTATTTCACGCGAGCAGATTCTAATCACACTAGTGTTATAAAGGCGAACATTACGTTTAATGCCAGCACTTCATATGGCTATTTGTATTTGTGTATATGGCATATTTGGCAAACAATAACCATGTGTGGACAGTTTCTTTAATAAAGTATTTGCCTTATTTGCCTATTTGGAAAATATAATGAGGCGAATATCAAATACACGTTAACGTGCGCTTGTCGGTTTTTCGAGGCACACCAAAGAGATTAAATAGGCAGATGCGCAAGGAAACCGTCAATTGTCTTGTTATTCGTCTGCCAAGTGTGGATGGTCGTATTTGCCTATATTTGCATGTTTGACAGATATAATAAGGCGAATACCAAATACACGTTAACGTGCGCTTGTCGGTTTTTCGAGACACAACTAAGAGCTAAAATAGGCAAATGCGCAAATAATAATAATAATAATAATAATGTCATTTATTTCAGATCATAAAAATCCATATTATACATTAAAATTAATTAGATTAAATTAAAATTTTAAATCAAAGAAACCGTCAATTGTCTTTTTATTTGTCTGCCAAGTGTGGATGGTCGTATTTGCCTATGCATGTTTGCATGAACGTCATATATTTTGCCAAATACAACAAACACCCAATAGCGAACACAAATAGCCATGGGAAGTGCCACCAATAAACATAGATCTTGAGGCCGCACTTCTCGGAGCGCCGTTGACGTTTATGGTTACTCACACTTGTTGTTTGTTTAATTATTGTTATGTATGACAACACACACACACACAACAACGCCACTGCTCCACTCTGTCATTCACTTCACTGTGATAGCAAAGAGACTTTAATGTGATAGAGCCATTGTGAATTGGTTGAAAGATTACTGCGAGCCAAAATTCAAAGCAGGCATGTCGACCACCATCTACTTTACATATAAAAAAAAGCCTTACCAAACATTTTGATACAAAGGCACTACTTATAATATTCTGTTACCTTTTGATATAATCTAAAAGCCTTATATCGCAATAATACCTAAAGTATCTGTCCACGCAAGGCAATAATGTCCATTCATTTGGTCATTGTCCATTGTGTGGAGCCATATGCATGGAGCTATATTTACAGAGCTTCGTGCATATTTTTGGAACATCGACCATGTACGTGGAACATGCCGTGTTCTTGTGCATATTGTCCGATGGAAGAAAATTATACAGATCGTTCACACATTTTTCGAAGTGAAGCTTTTAAAACACCGATAAGCTGGAAATTTTGCGTCTGTAAGTTCGAGGCTTTGGAGTCTAAATTCTACTAACGCATCATGTCACATGTCACATGTGAGCTTCTTTGCTAGACTATCTATAGCAGAGGTTCTTAACCTGTGGTCCGTGGACCACTGGTGGTCCCTGGAAGCGCCCGAAGTGGTCCGCAAAGCCATCTCATTTTAAAGATACATTCGAAGAACTATTCTTGAAAATTATTGGAGACAAAAGGTAATTTCTTTCACAAATATTCCGAGTATAAGCTATACATTACCTAACTTTGTTTTCATCGTCATATTAAATATTATATATAATATGACCAGGAGTACTCGGCGCTTTTGAAAATTAAAATCAAGCACTAAAATCGGTTGGATATCAGTGCAGACATATCTACGTTTGGCTTTGAGTAAAACTGATTCCAAGGATTCAGAAGTTAGTAAAGAGTACGCAGTCACAAAAATTGCATTTAAATAATATACGTAGATAAACGTATATTAGCTATACTTATCTTTGGATCATGAGATTTGCGTCAAACATTTTCATACTTATTGGCTCTTACATTTACCGTAGGTATAAGTATGACCTGATGGTCCATGGCGAGATCAAAATTTTGTGAAGTGGTCCCTAGTCACTAAAAGGTTTAGAACCACTGATCTATAGAGTCCAAGGCTTCGAGCTGTATTTATCTGAACCATCCTAGATATGCCTGCAGTATTCCACGCGATATATGCGTAAGTATACAGGGTGGTTTTTTTGAGAATGGCGTTCATGGCCATGTCCGGAACCACGAGAATTAGAGAAAATTCGTGAAAGGACACATGCCCTCGATTTATAAGAAAACAATATCTGCATATTTAGTTTTTTTTTTATCTTTTACTTTTACCACTTTGAGCAACTTATTAGTTTGGTATAATTGAGATATTAAACGAAATTCGTAAAAAAATACTTTTTCCTTTCATTTTTAGTAATACATTTCTTTGCGAAGATCGATCTTTATCAGCAACAGAATCCATTAATTCAATAGAGGTGTCTTTTGAGGTTCTTATTGAAAAATCCTTCGTGTCGATTTCCGTCAAAAGTAAAAGATTTATAAAAACACTAAATATGCAGTGTTTTTTTATAAATCGAAAGCATGTCTCCTTTCACGATTTTTCTCTAAATCTCGTGGATCCGGACTTGGTAATCACCGCCCTTCTAAAAAAACACTCTGTATAATATATTTTCGTTACTAAAAAAACGATAAAATCATTGTTTTCTTTTCAGCGGAAGTGTCACTAAATATTTTTTAATATCGTTTTTTTGATAATGGATTTCCGCAAAGTAACGCCTGAATCAATAAATTATTTTCGTTACTCTTTGCAGTTCGCTCTAATATCTCAAGTGGTTACGGCAGACCTCTAGTGACACCGGTCAATAAGAAGCTGATGATCAGGCGGGACTTCAATTTACAGCCTCGACGTTAGTACTCAATTATTTAATTAGATAAATGAAAACATGACCCAGGTGGGTCATCTAGATTATTCTAGATGCATCTAGAATGAGTGCAGAGTCACCCACGTCCATCCTACACGTGTAGGTAGTTACACCTAGTGTACACCTAGTTGGTGCCCAAGGTGGCACACTAGGTGGACCCATCAACAACTGTCTTGGTAGGTACCACTGTAGTCCCAGTAATCCTGCATCTAAGAATAGTAATTTGTTTTTATTATAAAAATGGGTTTGCGCTTATTATACATTATTACACGATCTATATATAATAAATGACTCATATAACTACAATTAATACAATTTAAAAATACATATTATTTGGATATTAGGTACAATATACTATCAATTTACATAACTAATTTTAGCACAATATATAATTAATAAAATAATGAAGAACGACAAGTTCTACGTAAGCAGAAAGGGGACCTTTATACCTAAATCCTTTAACAACCCTTCTGGCTCTTAATATTGACGCCACACTTGCCCATAACATCTCAGTGCCATGCAGAATTTTAAACTACAACAGTACAAAACCCTGCATGACATTACTGTGGTCGTCGCTCTGAATATAAAATGTTAAATCTCTTGCTCTGCAATTTCGCTGGCAACATTGCCATTTAACGAAACATAGTAATGTTTTTTCTACAAAACTATACCGAAATGTAGTAATATTAAGTTGATAAACATATTTGTAGTGCTATTTAGTAGTATTACTTATTCATAAACAATTAATTTGTCAAAAATACATAGTATGACATTCCGTTTTCAGCTGCTGTCAATAATTTAAACAATTTAAAATTACCAATGGTACCGTATGGCGTAAAGCCAAGCAAGATTTGTGAAGGTAAGATAATTAATATTAGCATGCTTTTATAAATATGTGACACACGTAATGAAATCGGATAGCTCCAACTATAGTTTCAAACACATTAAGTAATGTTTTTCAAGGAGAGTGCAGAACACTCGCGGTTGCGTCTCACACATTATGTATATATGTGTATGTAGTAAAAACAAAAATCAGTTTCGAGAACTGAACCCAACGCGCAACTCTCGAATTATACATTTTTTAAACATTTACTTATTTCAAATTTATATAGTAACGTATCCACATATCGTTAGTTATTCAGTCTGTCTACTTCTGTTGTAATTTGATGAGTATTTCTACTAATGTGATGTTGTATTTTGCAAGTGAACTCCAAGCCTCCGTTTAACATGTCGCCTAAATATACCGATTCATTAACGAAACCTCAATTGCGTAAGTATTGCCTTTCATTATATTTTATTTAAAAGTAAAATGTGTACCCTGCACTATTATACTAATTACCCAATCTTTTGTGAGATAAATTGTACTGATCCTACCGACTTGGCCAGTAATTTCCAAAGAATATCTTACCGACTTATGGCCGGTTTCTATAGCCTATCTACCAACGGAGATTTAACATAAGTTTTATACAGTAAGGCAATTCTAGAGTAGAAAATAAAAACAGGCCGTAAGTCATTAATTAAAAATGAAATATTATCCTGAGAGTGGTCACACATTTTGGCTACGATTAATTTTATAGCGGTTAGTTCCACAGCGGTACAATTCGTAGGCTGTGGGGTGTAAATTTATATACGAATATTTGTTTTATTTTTATTAGTTTATTTTTGTGTTAGAATTTTGAAATAATAATATTCGCATGACACTTACCAAAATTTACGCCGTAAATATAACCTATATAAAAACCACAGATTATCAGTATACCTTCTACTACTACTTCCAACTGAAACACTGGTATCTCTGTGGAAGTACATAACTTACTACTCGTACTTAATGGCGGCAGAATAACTGATAATTTCCTCAATAAATCTTTATTGAGCAAATCATCAGAACCATCCATTAAACCATAAGTATACCGTCCATTAAACATTCACCACCATCCCATCTTGCATTGCAGTACCTTACCTTAGAGTAGGCACAATTACAAGCGTCCTTATTCACATAATAATATGGCGGGTGGCGCACATCGCCTCCTGCCTCTTCAAGATGTGGCCTTGTGCGATCGCCCTCATAGCTCTGGGTATTGTCTTTTGGACAGCTACCAAGGAGACCATATCTGCCAACTCTTTGAGATCATATACTCCAACCAATGCCAGACGGGAGGATGCTGCGTTGGGTTTGAAGAACAAGGGCATTGTCAAACGTTAGTACTAATAATTACCGACTATACCAGTACAGTATTACAGTAATTGATTAAATGCTAGTAAGCATACATAATAAGTACGAGTATGCTAATATGAACCAATTATCGTAGAAATAGCGGTGGTGAGTACGTGAGTAATCATCATCATCTCATCTCAGCCGTAGGACGTCCACTGCTGAACATATGCCTCCCCCATAAATTTCCATAAGGACCGGTTGGAAGCGGCCTGCATCCAATGTCGTCCTGCGACCTTCATCAGGTCGTTTGTCCACCGTCTCGGTGGACGACCTACGCTGCGCTTGCCGGTCCGTGGTCTTCATTCCAGAACCTTCCAACCCCATCGGCCATCTGTTCTGCGTGCTATGTACCCTGCCCACTGCCAGTTTAACTGGCTAATCTTCTGGGCTATGTCGGTGACTTTCGTTCTTCTACAGATCTCCTCATTTCTGATTCGATCACGTAGAGAAACCCCGAGCATAGCCCTCTCCATAGCTCGTTGTGCGACGTTGAGTGAGTAACGTGAGTAATACTCTGCACCAATTCAGATCGTTTGGGACCTGAAGAATCTTCAGGCCTTCAGTGAAAACCTTGTGTGGACGTTGTCCCATATTATTATTATTATTATTATAACTACCACTTGGCCTGAAAAAAGAATGTCTCCATTCTAATCCTAATCCTTGTTACCTAAAGAAAAATTACGCATTAGGTTATGTTTTGTATTTATTTATACACAAAATAGCAGCACATTGTGCTTCCTAACCATCCATGCACAACTAACCTACACAAAGGTTACTTTTTATCTCATATATTATATTTCAGGCCAGTGTGTAATTTTACCTGAAACTATTCAGTTCTTTTGGCGTCAAAGAACCGTCCATGCTATTTAAGTAATATCCGTAATAGTATATCTATATATAGTATATCTTATATTATATTATAGTATATAGTAATAGTAATATCCGATTAGAAGCTTAAGAATTGTACACGCAGCCCATAAAAATAAAATCGATAGTTATTCTTTAAAAGTATGGAGAAGAGAATCAAACTTTAGTATATAACCTTAACCCGTTGAATGGCAATACGCCATATTTGGCCAATAATACAGTAGATTTCGCAGAAATCTCTGGCTTGATTGGTTGAATGGCGAGTTGTGACGAAATGCACCTGTTCTAGGCAAATACTGCCAATTAACACTAGATGGGCCTCGTCCTTGTACTCGTAATAACTATCCGACCGCGTCCCTTCAGGGGCTATAATTATTCTGTCTAAAAATGCGAGTATAATGAGATATTAATGTTGATTCTGTAAGCATTCTCTTAACTAAAAATCTCTATAATATGGCAGTACTTATTTTGTTTAGGTTAAAATCCAAATTAGTATAACACTTTCGAATGACAGCACTAAAATTAGACATTTCTCTTCAATTGTGGGCATATATTAATACATTTTTAGTTTAGTTTTTTCGAACAAGTAAACCACTACCATTGTACTCGCATAGCAGATTAAGGGAGTAGAGATGATGAAGATCTTTCCAATCATCACTGAAGAATATACTATACCTATCTCTTGCTAATGTAGATGGAGACTACCTAATTATGATTTACCATTCAATATCAATATTTATATATCGGCGTTTTAGAACAAAGGCCTACCTCGGCGATAGAGAGCAGAACAAGCAAGAGCCCTGTGAAACAAATGCAATCCGTCGCAGGAAAACCTAACGGTATGGATTTTGGATAAGTTAATTTATTTCTTCATGAAGTTCACCCACTGCTTGCCCACTGCTCAACTTGATTGCTCTACTGGCGGTAGGACGTAGTTTGTATTACAGAACATTTTATGATCTCAACTTGTTGTATAATAGCTCATCTGTTCAACTGCATCAACGTGAGCAGTGGGTAATATACCAACCACTATCAAAGGCTAAACTGGTAAGCGTTCACCTAAGTATAAATAGTTTACAAGTGGGTATTATACCCTCTGATCAACTAGAGTTGCACAAATATATTTATAGACTAGACATTAGTATAAAATTTTCCAAACCTATTTTATATAATTTTTATTTTTTAATATTTACATTTTGTGCCTCAGCTCTCTATAGAGCTAACTGCTATCAGTAGAGCAGTGGATTACCTACTTATGTTAGGTTTTATAACAGGAAGACTTGATCAACTTAGTTGATGACAAAAGTTTGAGTTATCCAAAGAAAAGCCGACTATGTCCTTACAATCTCTAAATACTTTGTAACGCAAGGACGCAGCTATCCAACCAATTAATGTGAATCCATTTGTTTGTTTACAGTTATGAACAATAACGTTAATAAAGTTAAGCCTACGAAATTGGACCAGCAAACCGGGAAAACTATCCCAAGTCAAAGTAGGTACAATTGTTCAGTTAATCTTTTTGTACTTATAGCAGTGACAATGCCTGGAAATATACGCACTACGCTAATACTATTTTTGTGAAATATTTAGTATGTTTAGTATGCAAAAATGCGAAGTTTATATTTAATATATCCAGATGCTTCCCGTAGGCTAATTCAAGGGCCAATACCACAGCATCCTGTTAAATGTTATTACTTGAACCTGATGTGAAGTGCTGAAGAAGATATTCAATATGTGGCCATGCTTGGTGCACATGGTGGTCGCCCATGACACGAGAAATTAAATAGCCGACAAAATACCTAATAAATACCACACACACTCGGGTAACACTTTAATGTATGGTGGCACATATGGACACAAGACATTACCGCAGTATAAATATAGCGAAACAGTACGGAAACAACATACAAACGTCCGAAACGTCCCACTCACACAAACATGCGCATCGACGAGAGCCATAAGCGGTTGTCGCGCTGTTGTCAGTAGTGAGACCGCGTCAAGACGAGTGGTCACGTATAAGTTCATTTCCGCTTAACTAGGCTTAGTGTCCATACTGTTGCATCTTTATACTATGACATCACTCAATGAGTTAACCCCCTGTAGTAAAGATGAAGTTAGTAAAATTATTGATGACGTCGACACAAAAATAAGCACGGGTATTGATGGCGTAAGTGCTAAAGCTTTCAAATGCATCAAAGAGATAAATGCTGAGAGGCTTACAAACTGCATGAACAAGTGCTTAGAAGTTGGTTCTTTTCCAGACACTCTTAACATAGCGAAGGTCAGCACCATATATAAATCTGGAGATAAAACTAATCCTAATAACTATACTTAGGCCTATATCAGTGCTACCATTAGCTTCTAAAATATTCGAAAGACACGCGCCTAAATCGACATTTAAACAGCAAAAACCTTCTAATACCAGAACAATATGGATTTCGCTCAAAGTCACAGCCATAACAGATTTAGTTACAAAAATTAAGATTAACGTTGATCAAAAAAACATAGTCTTAGATATATTTATAGATCTAAAAAAGCATTTGCCCAGTTAGTCATACAAAGCAATTACTCACGTTGAGGAACATAGGTGTCACTGGCATGGCTTTAAAAATGTTTGAATCATATTTACAAAACCGAATGCAAATAGTATAAATAGGAAATTGTCACAAAAGAACAAAAACAAAAAGGAATTCAAAATCAATTATTTCGACACAAAAATAGTATTACACAGTTATGGTGAATCCATAGCCTCCCGAACTAGTATACACTGTGTTTCAGGAGACAGTGGCTTCTCTTATTCAAGAGTATTTAGCTATTTTATTTTATGTCGTACATGAATTAATTTAATTACAACTATTTTATTGTTTATGTTGGCATGCAGGTGTGTGCATGTGTGTGTATTGTGTATTTGTGAGTTGTGTATGTGAGTGTCGTGTATGTTCGTCACATATTATGTGTGTGTGGTGAATGTATGTGTGCAATGTATGTTTGTTTGTTAAAAATATAAATTTGCTAACATATTTTCAATTCCCTCATAATCGTAAGTTTTAAGCCATGTAATAATATTATTTTTGAATTTGTTATTATTTGATTTTTTAATATGCTTTAATTTAAATGCTTTAGTTAATTTGTTATAAATCTGTGGAACCACTACATCGAACTGCTTCTGAGCAAATCTAGTTTTTACTCCTTTAGTACGAATTCTATCTACTCTTTTTTCTGATTCTGGTAGAGATGGTACTACCATTTTATGAAATCGACGGAGACCTTCGAATATGAATAGCTTTCGTACAGTTAAAACGTTAGCTTTTTCATATACTGCCGTAGTTGGATGTCGAAAAGGTAAGTAGAGTAAAACTTTCAGGACAGCGCGCTGAGCACGCTCTACTCTGATAATGTGAGTTTTTGCAGCACTACCCCATGCGCATATGCAATACCTAATGAGGCACTCACAAAGTGCTATATATGTTCGAATCAGCAGTTCTAAATCTGCAACAGTCCGAAGTGATTTGAATACATAGATGAGTTTTCTTATTCTCGACGCTAATGACACAATATGGTTGCTCCAGTTTAGATTTTCATCTATGGATACTCCGAGGTACTTAATAAGGACCCGTGAAAGAACAGTGCAGGTACACTGTGTGGGGCTGGAAATATTACGGTTGCATGGAAAAGAGTGAATTTTTAGACTGGGAGATTTAGGACTGCCAGCTTGTGTTATACTGTAACACATATATTTTGTTTTGGCTGTGTTCAGTGATAATAGACTATTTTCTAACCACCTCGTTACTCTAGAGAGACACGTCTCAGCTAGCTCTATAACTTTTTGCCAGGTTTTGTCATGAACGAGTAACACCGTGTCATCAGCAAACATTAATAAGTCCAGGCCGGGTAGGGTAGTACCACAAAGCTCATTTATGTAGATGAGAAAGAGCGTAGGTCCTAGTGTACTACCTTGCGGAACTCCATAGGTACACGAAGAACTATCGCTTTCATAGTCCTCAAACCTTACAGTCTGTGTTCTTCCGGAGAGATAATCTGAAAACCAATCCAATGCTATTCCTCTGATGCCAACATTTTCCATCCGTGTCAATAAAATGGGAATGGAAACGGTATCGAACGCTTTCTGGAGGTCCAGAAAGACGCCCACACACTTGTTTCCCTTGTCCATGTAGGAGGTTATTAATGATGTTAGCGTCAGGACAGCATCTTCAGTAGACTTGGCCTCTCGGAATCCGTACTGATTTTTGCTCAAAAGGTTATTTTTTTCTAAATACCGCATAACTCTTCCCTTAACCAGCTTTTCCAGAACTTTAGAACGCGTAGATAGAAGAGAAATAGGTCTATAATTAGAAGGACTAGATTTATCGCCAGCCTTGAAAATAGGACACACGATAGCCTTTTTAAATAGAGATGGGAAAACGCCTGTCTCAAAGCTTAAATTACAAATAAATGAGATTGGCTCTACCAAAAAGGGAAACGATGATTTTAGAAAAGCTGTAGTAATATTATCCCAACTGGGTGCACTACGTGATTTAAGTTTGAAAATAACATATTTAACTTCGAATGGATCCGTAGGCATGAGAGACATAGATTGGCTCGGCGAGTTTGATGTTTTTGCAAGAGTAGCTAATTGCTTTTCAGTAGTGTTCATCATATTCAAGGTTTTATGGGCTAGAGTTCCACCAATAGACGTAAAATACGTATTAACTTTGTTAAGGGAATCAATGGGGTTTTTTGTGATGTTTAATAAATCGCGTGATGGCACCTTTGCCTGATTAAAGTTGCAAACTTCCTTTACAATCTTCCAAGTTTCTTTTATATTTCCTTGATTTTTTATTAATTTCCTTTTATAATATTCCTTCTTTAGATTTCTAATTATATTGTTACATAAATTTCTATATTTCATATATTTTTCTTTTAATGTATCATTATTTGGTTTCTTCTTTACTTTCATGTGCAATCTGTCTCTTTTCCTTATGGATCTTACTATACCTCTAGTTATCCAGGGCTTAAGAGGTTGATTCCTTTTCGTCACTGCCCTAATTTGTGTGTTAATATTGATTAAACTAAGAATTTTACTAGTAAATAACTCTGTGGCTAAATTAACGTTATTTAGCTCAAACAAATCCTGCCAAGATTCTTTTACTAGCGAGTCGTTAATTCCTTTAAAATTTACAGTTACTTTTTTGTAGGTAATATAGTTTTTAGTCAGTTTGGCATTGTCAATATAAAGTATTATTGGTGAGTGATCTGTTAATGGTTGTTCAAATACAATAGTCTTGCAGGAACCCAGAGTTTTTACCATGATATGGTAAAATATATAAAATATATATACGACAACGGCTTCTTACGGAATCCCTCAAGGATCAATATTAGGTCCACTATTGTTTCTGATTTAATATATAAACAGCATAGGACTTACTGGACATCTGACATTGTATGCTGATGACACCTGTGTCTTGAAATCAATAATAATAATAAATTTCTTTATTCATCATAGTTTTAGGTACACTAACAACATAACAACATTACAGGTAACATAGGCACTATATGTAATAACTAGCTTTATAAGAGGAAACAAAATATAGGAACGAGTGTTACATGCTATCTTAGTAGCTGACCACCGTTTTTAAACTAGTCAGGTATTATGTTGTACATAGGTAATACTAGATCCCACACTAGGATTCCCTGTGTTGTGGGATGCTAGTCTCTTCCTGTTGTTACAAGAACTGTGATGTAGGTACCACAGTCACCCAGATACAAAAAGCAATTTAAAATACCGCTACCTACTTAAAAAATTTAAAATCTAAACATTTGAAATAAAAGATATGAAATAATTATCAAGAGTAAAAAAAAAATCTAAAATTATCTCCTGTAGTATACGTAGTCTACCTTCAGTTATTTTAAAGTAAGTTGATGCATCACTCTTCAATTCAATTCTGTATGAAGGAAACAAAACAAAAAGTATTAATAAGTAGTTATTAGTTAGTTAGGCACTACCTACCGTGATTGAGAATACTTTTATAAGTATACATGAGTACCTACCTACTTAAGTAACTTACGCAGAACTTTAAAATTAAAAATACAATTTACACAGAAACAAGATCACAAAATATGTACCTAACTTAAATTCATTTCCTACCTCCAAAAAAACGGTGGTTTGAAAAATAAGGTGACTTAAATAACAACACTGGTATTTGTATTATTTAACTAGGATACTGCATAAATATGCGTAGATCACAACGCTTGCATACTAAAAAGAAGGAAATTCCGCTAATTTAATATTTGCTCCAAACATACCCAACAAAACCTATACGTATAGTTCAGTTGTACATTAGCATTGAGCAGCTTGTTAAACAATGCTTATAAGCGCATACATACTCCCAGTCTGCTGGCTGGACGGAGACTGAGAGAGAGATGTATTAACTACACACACACCACAGCACACAGACATTCGTCATTGGCAACGTGTGCGTGTCGTGGACACAAGCTGTGCTATGCCTATGTTGAAAACCAGTCCATACGACAGGGACAATAATGTAAGGCCGTGGCACACTGGGAGACATAGGTATATTGGATTAGTGAGATAAATGATCTGTTAAATTATAGTTTAAATTGCGAGTAGGTGTATTGTAACATTGCAATACAACTGTTAGAAAAAGAAAAATATCTCGGTCATCGGATAAATGAGGAACTCACTTGGATAACTCATTTTGAATTGAACATGTCCCATCTAAGCTGATATCGTTCTTAGGAGCACTACGGAAAGTTGCTAACTGCATTTCTAAAAAAGTATACGATTGACGATATATAACTTTCTAGTAAAATCACACTACAAATTCTTACATAATAAAATAAAAAACTCACTCTCGCGAATTATTTCCACTCTTTTGCAAAATATCGCCTAATTTGACTGGACTATTAAGTTATCACAAAAGATTTCTCTTGAGATCTCTTGAAACTTAATAGTTTATGTGAGTATTACTTACGCAAAGTCTATACGACTTTTTACTCTCTCTCTTTATTGTTATTTAATAACAAGAAAACCGCGCATACATCGTTATAAAACAGTGGTTTAATTTTCAGTGTAAATTTTATTCCTCTTTTCAGTGGCCCACATTTCTCCAACAAGGTCATCAGCCACTAGAATACCAAAGAAGATATGCTCAGAAAATAACCTGAAAGCAGCGCCCCTCAGGAATTACTCCACGGAGAAACTGAAACAGCAGTTTTGTAGAGACATGCCAGTGTATGCAGCTGGGCGTCCTAATCGTAAGAACTCTTTAGTATCAAGTACAAAGTCAAAGTCAATGTCAAAATCATTTATTCAAGCACTTATGAACGTCAATTTTTCATTATAATGTACTTTAAAGACTACCGCCGCGTTCCAAAATATATGGAGCCTAGCGAGAAGAAGCGGCAAGAAACTCGGGGCCATTTTTTTATATAGATGTTTTTGTATTAATAGGCAAATCTAGGATAACATTGGGAACTTTATTATAGAATCGTATACATTGTCCCATAAAAGAATGACTTATTCTGTGGAGACGCGTCACATGTACGGATAGCTTGTGCTTATTTCGCGTGTTGACGGAATGAGCATCACTTCTTTTATCAAAACTGCTAATGTTTTTCTTTACATACATTCGATTTTCATAGATAAACTGAGAGACAACAGTTAGAATGTTTATGTCTTTAAACATGTAACGCACAGTAGGCAGGTGGCAGTATTCTAACGGCATGTCCGTATCCTTCTATATATCTTACTAGCTGCACCCCGCGGTTTCACCCGCGTGGTGATGAATGGTGATGATGGTGAAAAGTTTAGTGTCATATGTGCTTCTCCGAGATATAATCTGTAACCTTGCCAAATTTGACTACGATCCGTTCAGCCGTTTACGCGTGATAAGGTGACAAACAGAGACACAGATATTTTTTTTCTAAAGTTAAAGTAGCCTAAGTTACTCCTTATAACATCAGCTGTCGGCCAGTGAAAGTCTCGTTAAAATTGGTCCAGCGGTTTCAGAGATTAGCCGGAACAAACAGACTGACAGATTTTTTTTATATAAATATTTATATTACTTTAAAAATTAAAAAGAAATCAAAACGTACGAGCATAACAATGTGCTGATTACATGAAAAAAAAACTGAAATTGGACAATATAAAGCGGTAGAAAAGAGTTATTTTTAGAGTATGGACAAGTGTCCATACTAAAAGAAATAAGTAAATAAATAATCAATTAACTTTTAGTAATAATTATTAACTGTTTTGTTTTAAGAGGAGTGCAAAGCTAGTAAGTACTAGCTATGCACTCCTTTGAGACTGGTTAATCATCAGGGCCGAAGAAGGAAATCTGTCTGGAACAAATACTTACGATAATGCGTTGGATCGTTGGTTATAATATTCCATCAAAGGTCGTTGGTCATCATGTGGCCAGACACAATAGAAATTTCATTGTTATAATATAACGACTCTTGAAGGGACTATTAAAGTTTTTCTAATCAGACCTAATATTGTAAGGAAAACTAATTACCTGTAAATTAAACTCTGACCCATAAGAGGTCGTTTCAATACATTAGTACAATTATTATTATTATTATTTTTTCTATTTTTTGGTAACAATTTTATTTCACCATTTTTTGAGACCCTTTGCTACTCACGGGATGGATGTCATTCACCGTCAATGATAATATTATCAAATCATCAAAATAAGCGAAAGACTTTTCAGTTATCGGAGAGTAACTAAAAAACTGCTGCGCCGAATTTGATGAAATACTTGGGACCATCTAGTTAGTATACTCTACCAAACAAAAAAACATCAAAATCGGTTCATAACAAAATATACACAGTCGAATTAAGAAACCTCCTTCTTTTTTGAAGTCATTTAAAAATAAAGGCTTTGCTTCTATATATTGCTCAAGACGATCTCGCTAGTGTGTTGGTGATGTTTTTGTGCTGAGCAGAAATGTTTGTTCATCAGTGTCATCCCGCGACACAGGGGAGCTTGTAGTACGAGGTTTTATTGTGTAATCCTTGTATTTAGACATTTGTTGGTGATAGTGCCACGCTGTAACCCTATGGGCTACAGCCGGATTGGCCGGCACGACCGGAGAAGTACCACACTCCCGCATAACACCGACGTGAAGTAACATACGAGTAGCTTGCTATTCCGTTTCAGTCGGTCTGTGGGAAGTTCCAGATGCCCAATTCCTCTCTCCTTCTCCCTCCACCCTAACCCCTTCTATTCCTTTTAGAGGTCGGCAGCGCGTTGACACCGCCCTTGGTGTTGCAAACGTCTATAGGCGACGGTGACCACTTTCCATCAGGTGGGCCGCCTGCATACTTATGGCAATAAAAAAAAACTTGTGCAGAGTAGATAATCGAACCCTCTTTGACTGTTGGCTTGATCATTGACCTCATTTTAATATCTTTGTATAAAATTTTATAAAGAGGAATTGACACCCCCCCCCCCCCCCCCCCAAGAAACTACTGGACCGATTTGAAAATCCTTTCACCATTATGATCCTACATTGTCCCTGATGAACATAGGCTAGGTATATATTTTCGTTCAACGTTATGATCCGTGATTTCACCCGCGTGCTGATGGATAATGATGATTCATTATCCATCAGCACGCGGGTGTAATCACGGAGCGCAGCTAGTAAGTATATAAATGAGTACCAATATTACCAGTGTCGTTAACATTACAGCAATGCACAGCGTCACTAAGACGTTTAAGCCCCAGCTCGAAGACATCAAGAGTTCATACGTCCTCCTCAATGAACAACAACAAGAATATGAAAACAAACTGAATACCGTACAAGAAAATGGTAAACATCGATAGCAGTATTATGTAAGGAACTATCTCGATATCTTACCCGTTTTGTACACGTTTATATAAGCTTGTCGAGGCGTCCCGTGCACAGTTGATCAACAAGGCTTTGACAAACAGCGGGCGGGGGGGTCGCGACGTTAGCTTAGCGCGCTTACTTACTTAGCTTAATGTGTCATCATGAGCACGCCACGCTAACGTGCGAGAGAACACCGCCGATTCTCGTGTTAACTTGGCGTGTTGACGACATATGCGTTCCATAACTTCCATAGAAAGTAAGCGCGTTAAGAACACGTCGCGCCTCGCCACGCCCGCTGTTTTTCAAAACCTTTACCTAAAATTGCAGTGGGTGCTATACTATACCAACTAGGGTAGGTGCGACCGGTACAGGTATTTTCAACTGACTTTTATATACCTAACTGAGAATGATTTATTTAATATCAAAACCGACTTCACTCACGTAATTAACCGACGTTATCGACCTAGGCAGCAGCTTGCGGACGTCGGTTTTGATATTAAATAAATATGTGGTAAGCTCATGAAAATGTTCAAACAACAAGTGCAATTTGAAACCGACTTCCATTATAATCAGTTATTGGAGTGTTACTCAAAAACTACTAAACCCAATTTAATCAAATATAAATGGGACCACACGGTAAGCACCAGCTTTCAAACAAATAAAGAATTTTGAGAATCAATTCACCCAGACGACAGTTAAAGGTAACAAATATAAAAAAAAACAGTCTATTTGAGTACCTCCTCCTTTTTGGAAGTCTTATAGAAAATAACTGAGAACTTATGAGACATTTTCATATTTATTCGTTAAAAATAATTAAAGATAATATTATTATTTCCGTTCCCTGGTGATAATATACATATAATAGGTATAATGTTAAATAATAAGTTAAACCAATCTATATGTGACACTCGCGCCATGAAGACGAATCTAATGAAGTATCTATCATTTATCTTGCCCATAACATAAATGTGTTAAGCCCTCGACTAGTTACTAGCGGACATAGGAAGTAGGCATATGTTCATACATACAAGTTTAATGCATAACCATTATTTTGGGCTTTGCCGCACTCGAAAGAAATAAAATAAATAAATAAAATATTATTTCGTATAAAACCCTGCAGTGTGTTAGTAGTCTACGTTAATCTACGTTAGTTGTTATATTATACACGAAAGTTAGTTAGTCCTGCCTGTGAATATGTCTATCCAGTATTTTTGGATAGGACAGTCATAGCAAGAGGAAATTGTTTTTAGAACACTGTTGGAGCTTACCCGTAGACGGTGCAGCATTGATGCGGCCTTTTTTTGCATAATAGCATGGAAGCCATCCACGCCCGATTCCACGAACAATCCAGAAGCACTGGAACGCCACGGCAGTCCCAACAGTGCTCTAAAAGCGTTATTATACTGCACCTTAAGGACGTTGTAGGCTCGCTGGGTATACTGAACCCACAGGCTGCCCGAGTAAAATGATTGGTAGTAAGCTCTAAAAAGAGTTAATTTTACATCTATAGTGCTTCGAGCGAACCTGCGAGCCAGCATATTTCTTAAAAAGTATAAAGAAAATATTAATAATAAAAGGATGAACGTCATTTCTGGACAATAATGGAATGAAATATGGAATGGTTAGATACCTAATTCATAGTTCGATCATTGATGATTCTGTCATTCTTTTAGCAAGTCATCCTTTTTCTGTTTTGTTGTCTCTGACCCTACCCGTACCTAACCTTGGACGCAAATAACATTTTTTAGGAGTGCCACTACTCGCTAGACCACTGAGACATGTAGTACCTGAGGTGGCCAAGCAATTAAATGCAATGGGGCTGCTGCAGACCTGATGTAATGTCTTTTAATATCATATGTGTAACAAATCTTATGTAGGACCTCTTTAATCCGAACAGTGAAAATTAGCCCCCGTTTGGACTCACGGAGCGTTCGGATTATAATACATACCAGTTGCGCCCCGCGCGGTGATGATGACGATAAAAATAAACCTATATGTTAATCCAGGATGTCTGCTACCTCTATGCCCAATTTAAACAACAATATACAACAAACAAATGCGCACGACACCTCCACTCGACATTCGGTAAACAGTGGTCAGACGGCGAGTGAAGAGCGAGGTAGGTACGGGGCGTTCGGATTAAAGAGGTCCTGCTTTAGTTTATTTAATTTAGTACATCCAGAATAGTTATTTTTTAAGCCAGACTGCTAACATGTTTTTTGACACAATTAAAATTTAAAACAACTTATATAATAATTATATTAAACTAGCTGCGCCCCGCTGTTTCACTCGCGTGATGGTAGTTGATGATGATAAAAGTATATGTCCTTATATGGGATGTATTCTATCTGCTTGTCAAATTTCAATACGATCCGTTCAGCCGTTTAGGTGTGAATGTGTAACAAACATACAAACTAAGTTTCACATATTTATAATATTAGTTAGGATTAGTTATAATTTATTTTAAAAATAAAAACTGACATGAAAATCTTGTATGGACGAACCTTGTTTCTGATCAATGTAGAAAAAAGATAGTTGATAGTTTGTCACATTCAAATAACTTTTCCACCCTAGTGGATAAAATGTACTTTAGCGCAAATTTCGAACAATAAACACAACCCTTCCAAGGTAGTGAGGTGAAAACACTATTCATGATAATGTGATAGTGGAAATCTAATAAAGTTGAATAATTTACCATAACAAACATAACACATAATAGTAGTAATACACATAAATAACATACAATAGACTGTATCTAAGTATTAGTTATTAGTAATTAATTTATATTTACCCCTTTAGTCCATCTCAAGTTTTAGATATTTAGTTTTTTTATTTTTGTAGAAATATCAACATATGAATTGCAACAAAAAAAATTTGGTGAAAATGAGAGAAAAAAGCTATTGAAGGAGATAAAGAAAAAGTATCAAAGCAAGGAATTCTTTGATGAATCAAGTATGCACCGTCATTGTTTTTTTGTACATGTTTATGAAATTCTGGCTGAGCCACATTTGCTTGTCACTTACTTTGAAGATATTTTTGCTGCGAAACTCAGTATCCTGTAGTCATGACTCATCTTACTTTCTAGCCTGTACTGACAAGACAACTGTAAAATGCCATTATTCATTAAATTGCTGGATTCTTGTTCTGTTGTTAATTACCAACATTTAAAATGTTATTAATAATGATATTAGTCTGTAAAAACTTGTTTGGAGTGTGTAAGTGTAGCTTTTCAGGAATAATAAATAAACTAGCATTCATAATCCAATTTGATTTATACTGTACAGCTAGAGTTTGAAACTAGAACTAAGTACCTATCTATTTTGCAGTGTAAATACTACAACACAAATAAGCTTTAGTATTTTGTATTAACTCATTTTGTGATTTTGTTTCAGAATATGAAAAAATTGAAGGGCTGAACTGGATCAGTTGGAATTAAAAACATGAAATGATACCATAGAATCTTTATTTAAGTTTATAGTTAAAGTTACACAGCAATGTATTTTTCTCTAATGTAAGGTTTACGAGCATAAAGCAGTATTAAAAAATATTGAAAATTTGTTGTTTATGAACTAGAACCTGGCCCTTTCCCATCTTTATCTTTATCATCTTTCTCATCCTTGTCCTTCTTAATGGTAGACATAGCATTACGGATAGCCTCACTTTGTGGATCTACTCCAGGCAGGTTTTCTAGAACACTTTGCAGAAAAGCTGGATCATTCATGACTTCTGCATATTCTTCAGAGACTTCCATGTTCTCTTCAGCTGCAGGGGCATCTTGCTGCATGCTCATCTGCATTGCCAGAGCAATCTGCTCTTCTTCTGATAGCTCCATAGCTTCACGACCAAGTGACATAGCTAGAGCTCTTTCCACTCCAGTGTTTTCACCTTCAGCAGGTTTGCCTGCTTCTCCCTCAGTGCTTGCTTGTTGCCGGCGGGACTCTTCCTCTTGGCGCTGTCTCTGCTCTTCCATAGATACTCGCAGTGCCAGAGCAAGCTCTGGATCTTCATTAGGGTCAACTCCAAACTCAAATGGTGAAAGCCCAGACCCAGAGGGGCCAGCCCCATCACCACCAATTAGTGGACTTGTAATCAAAGCTTCTGAGAGTACCACACAACCACCAGCGGGGACCGAAACTAGGTGGCTGCCACCAGTAGTGTTATCTTTCCCATTTAACGTATTAACAAATGATGTCAATAATGGATTGTTTTCTGAATCCTCGCCAAATGATACAATATCGCAATTTACCTTCTCTTTTTTCAGTCTTTTTGCGAGCTTGACCAGTTCTTTTTCGTCGGAATTAATTGGAGAGCCTACAAATACTACAATACGCATTTTATGGTTCTTTCCTTGGCGATGCTTGAGTGCCAAATGAGCGATTCTGATACCGGTTAATAGATTGATATCACCATTGGGTTGGACTCGATGTAGCTTCGATAGAATGCGTCCTACATCGCTGGTCAAAGTAGCCAACACTTCTACGTTCGCTAGTGTCAGTAGACCAACATTATTTTCAGGGTTTGATCGTGTTTTGGAGTGACATACCAGGTTAACAGCATCCTGCTGAGCTTGGAGCCTTGTCGGCAGGAAATCTCCATTACGCATGTAGTCACTGTTGTCTACACAAATCATAGTACTTTCTAACACCATCTTGTATTATTCGTATTCTTGAAAAATAATAAATTGTGCCACACAAAGATCGATTGAAATTGAAATTTTGCTGTATAATCATAGACACTAATTTTGACAATTTCGTTTTTTTGCTTTAAATTTTTGGTCTCATACTTCTGTACATTTGCCATTCCTCAAGTAATGATTAATAAGACGACGTTGGTGCATGCCGCTTCAAACCGATTCCATTGGAATTATGTGGGCGAGGCTTATGTTCAGCAGTGGACGAATTGGATTCAACAGTCCTACGGCTGAGATGATGAAGTTAATAAAATATACGTAACTACTTGTGCCCCGCGGTTTCACCTGCGTGGTGATGGATGATAGTGAAGATATTTTTTTATTAGATCAAAGTAATAATTAATACTCCCAAAATATTAATAATATCCTGTATCAGAGCTACCAAAGCAAAATAATTATTTAAATCGGTACTGCTAGTGATTCGCTTGTGCGTACGCTATTATAATAATAATCATGTTTAAAATTATTATTCACGTGTTACACGAATGTAGATTTTAGTATTAACATAATAAGAAATACTACCATAGTTTAGAGAATTTTAGTTTAGTGTAAGCGACAGCAAATCAATGCCACTAAGGGCCGATTTCACCGTTCGTATCATAAAACGCGTGTAACTAAACTCGATTCTGGGAAAATCAGTTTAAGACCGGATGACACCGTTAAAATTCTCATGATTAATTGGAGCTTAAACCTAGTTTGTATTCTTTACACCTACTATAATTATGTACATTTAAATATGTATCAACATACTTTCTAGTATAACTCATAAAGTGCACTTAGATCAATCCAGAGTCCTAACAGAGACAGACCACAAGCCACAGGGATATTTGATGAGTTAACTGGTTTAAACATCTAATCGAGTACTGGGGCCTTACTATCAGCTTCGTAAAAACCATGCAAGTTCCGTGCAATTCTTAAACCTGACATAAATCTACTCACATGAGAGCGGTTTGCGAGTACTTCTTGTTTGCTGTTAGTCGGTGCCAAACAAATAGTGGGCGACGTGCTCCTCTTGTTCGAATGGTAGAGATATACAATAGCATGTTTGTTTGTATTGATATCTTTGCACTTAGTTTGAGTCAATTTAAAAAAGAAGCTCATATGATACTTACAGAGCAATAACATTGCTTATTTGTCATTCATTTATTGTAGCCCTGTGTTATATAATCATTCAATTATTTCATACTTTATACTTAGTTATATACAGGGTGTCCAGTAATGAGTGAACAATATTGCAGGTACTTGTGGAGGGGGGCTCGCCGAACAGAAAAAAATAAAATAAAAACTTAAATGGTGTGTGAACTATGTAATTATTTGTAAACTTGGGAACAGTCTTGTTCACAGTTTTGGGCATCATTTTCACAAATTAAGCAATAGCATCGGTTTTTTGTAGTAGTGTTAAGTAATAGTGGTGTTCAATGTCACGCATTAAAATGTATGGGTAACTAAAGCCAGTAATTTTCTACGCAGATTAAAAAAATATTTTTATCATATTTTCTGTTTCAATTAAGTTTGAGCATCTGTGGTGTAAAAAAAATATAAGACCCTAGGTGGCCTACTACTTTAAAAACATGTCTGATTCAAGAGGATTCTAAAATCGTGTAACACAATGATATTTTCATTAGAAATTACTGAGCTGTGGTTACTTGTAACAAAGACGGCAAAAATAGAACTACACAAACATATCACTAAAAATACAATTTATTCAAATATTATTTACAGTAAATGTTCAAATTGTTGGCAACATACTTTTATACAAGCTCTGCACCTCGTAATAAAAGATCTTTTGATCATCCGCATGTTAGCATATTCTTGGGGTGTATACTGGATTCGCGACATTGTAAATGAAGGTGGGAAATGTTGTCTAGTCCAGGCAAGCACCAATCTGTCTTAATGTAGCACAAAATGTTCAGTCGAAATGCACAAAACAGAGTCCAGTAGAATCCAGTAGAATGCCAAGTAGTCGTATTGAAATTGATCTCAAAAGAGATGATACAGTACATGCGATTTCGAGAATATCGTACGACGCACTAAACTAAAAAAATGCATCCAACCATACCAAGGAGCATGTCTTTTGTCCTTTTTACTCGCATATCACACATCACACAAGCGCGTGCTCAAAGGCAGCAGGTATTAAACTACTAATTCAAAGTCGTTCAAGATTCAACGACCAAAGAAGAGTTCCCATTCAATATTTATTTAAAACATATCATTTGGAATTTGGTTAAAATACTTATTTTATTTTTATGACCACACACCGTTTGTCTCTCTCAGACAATATTGTGTGAGAGATACATTATTAGGAGGTGCAGAGCTTGTATAAGAGTATGTGGCCAACAATTTGAACATTTACTGTAAATAATATTTGAATAAATTGTATTTTTAGTGATATGTTTGTGTAGTTCTATTTTGCCGTCTTTGTTACAAGTAACAACAGCTCAGTAATTCTAATGGAAATATTATGGTATTACACGATTTTAGAATCCTCTTGAATCAGACATGTTTTTAAAGTGGTAGACCACCTAGGGTCTGATACATGGATGATGGATCACATGGAATCGAAATTTGTACCAATGCTTTTACCAGTGCGTTGATAAGGGCAGCAGATGCAACTTTTCCTTCCAAAAGTTATCAACTAACTTCATTCCCTCTCTGCCTTGGTGGGATAAGGAATGTACTATGGTAGTAAATGAATGAAAAAAAATTTAACAACTATACAATAATGATATGACTAACGAAAATTTTGAACTATTGTCAGAAAAACTAACAGACACACGCAAATTTTTGAAAGAAAAAAAAATTGAGAGTTGCCGAAAATATCGTCTTTCAATATGCCCCAATGTAAACCCTTCTGTAGTTTGGCGGAATATTTGGAAGTTCAGAAACGGTGTCAGTGAAACACCGCGTTCATCATTGCCTATAAATCTTAGTAATGAGTTTATAAATCGTTTAGCTCCTCCTACAGTTCCCCTGCAAGTTCATTTTAGTAATGTAATTCCGGTTGCAATACCACTTAATCAGTCCACTTTAAACTCTGCCTTCACTTTACAATAATTGGAAAGTGTCGTATCTTCTGTTAAAGATTCGGCCCCAGGTGAAGACGGTATACCATATTCATTCGTAACTAACCTTAGTCAATCATCACTTAAATACTACTTAGATATAATAAACAAAGCAATGCTCTCAGGAAACTTACCTCCGTCATGGAAATCACAAATAGTTATTCCTTTGCTCAAGCCTGGTAAAACACCATCAGAGGTATCATCATATCGCCCGATAGCTTTATCATCCGTAATTGTTAAGATCGCTGAAAATCTAGGTAAAAATCGTCTCGAGTGGCTTGTTGAAAGCCGTGGACGACTTTCCGAGACTCAGTTTGGTTTTCGGAAAGGCAGGAATACTCTGGATAGTGTGGCTACACTTGTGACGGATATTCGAGTAGCTTTTACATATAATGAATGTGTTTTGGCCGTGTTTTTAGATATAGAATCTGCATACGATAATGTCCTGTTACACGTACTTAAATCAAAGCTTGATAAAATACCAGATGCACTTTCGTGTTTAATTTTTAATCTCCTTTCTGGTAGATCTATAAAATTAGATCAAGCGCGAGATCAACATAGACTAGTATGGAAAGGTCTTCCACAGGGTTCAGTACTAAGCCCCATTTTGTACAATATTTATACGTACGATTTAGAGCGGTCACTTCAAAATTTTGCCAATATCCTTCAATATGCGGATGACATAGTTGTATACTCAAAGGGTCAATCCGCTCATAGTTGTATACTCAAAGGGTCAATCCGCTAATAAAATATGCACTGAAATGTCAAATTCCCTGAACTATTTAAACAATTGGATGGATGCTAATGGTTTAAGCATATCGGCCCATAAGAGCTCGGCGGTATTATTTACACGCCATAGAATGCCTCCCTCGATAAATTTACAGTTAAATAGCAATTTTATTCCAATTAAAAATCAGGTCAAGTTTTTGGGTGTGTTATTGGATTTCAAACTTACAGGGATACTTCATTGTGAGTATGTTACGGCCAAATGTGAAAAGCTCCTCAATTTATTGAGATGTCTCTCGGGTGTTTGGTGGGGTGCGCATCCTTTCTCATTAAAGCTTCTATACAACGCCTTTGTACGAAGTGTACTTGATTATGGAACCTTCGTACTAGAGCCTTGTAATGTAGCTGGTCTAAAGATACTGGATGCAAATCAATCAAAAGTTTTGAGAATTATCTCAAGAGCTATGAAATCAAGCCCATTGAACGCTTTGCAAGTAGAATGTAATAAGCCTCCACTTAATTTAAGACGTCAATTTCTTTCAGATCGTATGTTTTCACCTGTTATCCAATTCTCAGATAGCCATTTAATTTCAAATCTACGTCTACTTGCCGATATTACTGAGAATTCAAAATATTGGAATCACAAATCTTTGCCCTGTTTAGTAAAAAGTTATATTCGGTATAAATCATTAAGTACAGTGACACATAGGTCTCCCGTACTAGATTTATACAACTTTGAATATGAAGCTCTTATTTACACCCCAACAGTTTGTTTTAATTTGGGAATTGACAAATATAAGGCTAATGCTAATACACAATTCAAATCTATTGTCAATGAAAACTGGACAAAATGGCATCATATATATACAGATGCGTCCAAACATAGTTCACACGAATTTGTTGGTGTGGGCGTATATCATGCTCAATATAATATCGTTCAGAAAATAAAATGCCCATTTGAAAAGTCTGTATTTACAGGTGAATGTCTTGGCATCGTTAAAGCTATTGATTATGTTATTATGTTCAAACTAAAGAATACTCTAATTATTAGCGATTCTATGAGTGCATTGCAAGCTCTGTTGATATTCCCTTTTAAATCTAAAACTCATTTTAGTCTCATTGCTGAAGCAAGGAGCAGATTGTATACATGTAGTTTGAAAGGCTTTTCTATCACTTTTGTATGGATACCCAGCCATTGTGGCATTAAAGGGAATGACACAGCTGACAGGCTTACCAATGAAGCAGTGGTTTGTGGAGACCAATTCCCTTTTAAAAACTATTCCCATGACCTTGCCACTCTTCCCAGGTTATTTCTTCAGGAATCCTGGAGTAGTATCAGGGCATGTAGCGGCCAAATAAAAGGAAAGCATTACTTTAGCTTACAGCCGTTGTTACGTCAAAAGCTATGGTTCTCATTCATAAAACTTACCCAAATTGCCACAACGATTTTAATAACAATGCGTCTAGACCACACAACTTGCCCTGCCCATCTTGCAAGGTTTCACATAATTAATAGCCCAGACTGCGAATGTGGGCATGATATTCATTTTCGCGACAAGAAACAAGGAGTAATGGCTGGAATTTGTGAAGCTTGTAAACTTACTATAACAGTAACACAAAAGCGCATAAAATGTACCAATTGTTCGCATTTATTTCACACGGATTAAAGGCCTTAAGCCAGATCAATATTTTGCTTTAAAATTGGTTATTTTAGAAAAAAAACATCCACAGACTTACGTGTGAAATGATAATTCTGGATCTTATACTCCTCCTTTAGTTGTTCTTGATGGACAAAACACAGCACAACACAACATAGTTTCACTATGAAACACTGTATTTAGTCTTTACAGCGATATTTCTATTTAATTTCACTTTTAAATATGATAAGTTGCAATGTTGTGGCCTACAAGTCAGTCAAAAAAGGATGTCGCGAACATTTATACAGCAAAGACTTCCTGTCAGATATTTAATAGTTAGTGTAGGATATACTAATATATTGTTACATATGTATATATTCATATATTTAACTAAAATGAATTTATATCATATTATCATCCTGGTTTATCTTGTACTCGTATCTATAATTATATCCGTTAATATGAGTAAGTCTATTGATGCAATACTATGCTAAGCTCTGGTTTGTCGGCTCCTCCCACTTGAGTGTATCCTAACAAGCCGGGTGGCGTAAACGATGGGTCGAGAGAGTGGGTGCTAGCTAAGTCAGTTTGTGACAGAGCGCTGGAGGCGACAGTTCAGTGCAGTGGGTACGTACATCGTACCGGCGGTATTGTGAGTAAGTAATTGCATTATTACAGCTTGCATGTGGCTCAGAATAAATCAGTGAATTTACATTCTACCTTAATCCAGTGTTACATTTGTTGGCTACATGATGTATCAGATATGTAGCGGTTCTGTATCAGATGAGTGCGAGGCATGGAGTGGCTGTAGGGGAGGTTGGAGGCCACGTTCACGGACTTGTACTGCTTTATTAATTAAACCAATTAACTAATAAAACAATTAAATTAAATTAATTAGACCCGTTATTAGTTGCTGCCTTTACCTCCAAGAAGGTCCAATACATACCTCCTAAAGCAACCCACACGTTCATGAAATAAGTCTATACAATTGAAAAGATCATTATATGAACTTGTCATACGATACAGTGGTGATCGTTGACCAGCTTTAGTGCGACAAGTTGCAATAGCAAATACTTTATGTTTATAGCGAGAAGTTCTAAAAGGTATTTTATATCGAAGCTCATTGACCAATTCTGAACAGTCATATCTATTATGAACTAAGTCATACAAAAGCATTACATCTAGCTGTTGTCTCCTGGAGCTTAAGTCTAATAATTTATATTTATTTAGCAGTTTTTCATACGGTATAATACTATGACAGAGTTGTAATGCATACAGCGTAAAAAATTCTTTTGAACTCTTTCAATATTTTTAATATAACACTTATAAAGCGGGTTCCACACTGACACAGCATATTCTAATTGTGATCGAACCAGTGACTTATATAACAATAGATACGTTATTTCGTTCTTAAAATAAATTGAGGATCTTATGACAAAATTAAACATTTTGAATCCACGAGCTGTTATATTTTCAATATGTACGTCTAATGTTAATTTACTATCTAGGGTTATTCCTAGGTCCTTTATGATCTGAACTTTTTCGAGATTAGTGTTACATAAGACATATGTATAACTGCTTACGTTTAATTTACGTGTGAAGGTAATTGATTTGCATTTATTAATACTTAGTAGTAGATTATTTTTAAGACAGTACGCCGAGAACCTGTCAAGATCTTGTTGAAAATTTAAGTGATCTTGATAATTATTTATGGTGTGGTATACTTTTAAGTCATCGGCATATAAAAGGAAATTGCAAAATTTAAAACAGTTTTTGATGTCATTAATATATAGTATAAAGAGTAATGGTCCTAATATTGACCCTTGGGGGACACCGGAACTAATTGGAACTAGATCGGATTCGAAACCGTTGATTACTACCTTCTGGCTGCGATTCGTAATATATGACTTAAACCAGCGCCATAAGTTACCACGACTACCATTATATGCTATTTTGTCTAATAGAATTCGATGGTCCACCCTGTCAAAAGCTTTTTTAATATCGGTATACACACTGTCAGTTTGTTTGTTCTTATCTAAGTTCCTGAATATTTCAGTAGTATATACTAAAAGGTTGGTAACAGTGGATCGACGTCGAACAAATCCGTGTTGTTGAGGTATAATAATGTTGTGTAAGCTAGGATATACTGCATTGTGTATAAGTCTCTCGAAAAGCTTCGACAGTGATGGTAAAATAGAGATGGGGCGATAGTTCTCGACATCTTTCTTTAATCCTTCTTTATAGATAGGTGTTATGCGAGCTACTTTCCAGATATGAGGGAAAACACCCTCGCGCATGCATAGGTTAAATATATATTGCACTGGAAAACAAATAGTATCTGCGGTATATTTTAAAAACAATGGTGGAATATTATCGGCTCCAGTACCTTTAGTGGGGTCTAATCTACGTAGTTCAGATCTGACATTATCCAATGTAAAATTAAGGTCACTTATAATTAAATCTGATGTTGGGTTATCCACAGTATGTGTGCTACTACCTATATTATATCCATCAGGAACGGTGGAGGGTTCAAACACAGAGCGAAAGTATGTTGAGTACATATTGCATATGTCTCTTGGCTCACTCGACATTATTTTTCTATAATAAACGCAACTAGGAATGTCATTATTTTTCTTTTTGTTAGCAATGTAAGACCAAAAATATTTAATGTTATTCTTAATACTTTCTTCAACTTTTGTAATGTAATTTTTGTAACACATTTCTGAATTTATTTTAAGTCTATCTCGAAACATTGCGAAACTCTCATAATCCGATAAGTTATTATATTTTTTCCATTTTATCCATGCATTCTTCTTATTAGTAAATATGTGTCTCAAAGATGAGTTGAACCATATAGGAAAACTAGACTTTTTAATAATTTTTGTAGGAACGTTCTTTGAAATAATACTATATAAAGTTTCATAAAAAGTATGAACTACACTTTCAGATGGTTTATTTTTAAAAAGAAGATTCCAGTCTGTTCCAATTATTTCATCATTTATTACTTTATAATCAGCCCTGTGAAAGCAATGCTTCGATTGCGGCTTGGATTGCATATGCCTGCAGTCACGTTCCGTAGGTACAGTTGCATAGAAAGGTATATGAAATCCATCTATTGGTACTAAAGGTACTGGAGCAGGTAACAAGTTACATCCGGTTTTGTTCGATATAAATAAGTCGAGTATCTTAGAAGTTTTGTTTCTAATATGATTAAATTGAAAGCTTTTAGTTTCTGTCAGAAAACTAATTAACAGATTTACAGATCGACAAAAAGGAGACGTATGTAAAGGGAGCATATGGGTATAGTTAGGTCGCCATTCTAACGATGGTAAGTTAAAATCTCCTATAACAAAAAAATAAGTATCCTTAAAGCATTCATAAATATTTAGTAGGTAGCTAACATAAGAGAGATAAACATCATATTTCTGACTATCTGGGATATACGCGGCAGATATAGTGTACGTATTAGTATTAAATTCGAGCGATATCGTTACGTAATCAACAATTGCAGCAGGGAGAGGGGTGGCAGCGGGAGCGGGCAGGGGCGGCGGGGTTACGATGCGCACGCGCGCATCCGTAGATAACGAGCGCCGAACGGCAACGAGCACCCCACCGCCATCCCGCCGTCCTGTCGCTACACGGTCCCTATCACTACGAAACAAAACATACCGCGAATCCATCAATTCATTATCATAAATGTCACTGGTCAACCAAGTCTCAGTCAAAATTATAATATCATAGTTGTGCAATAATATATTCATATAAAGAGTGTGTAATTTTGATCGCAAACCACGACAGTTTTGGTAGTAAAATGTAATTGCGTTGTTATCCATTTTCGCCATTTACAATGAGGAATGTAAGTTTAAGAATAAAACATATAGAAATGTCGTGATTCGCAATCAAAGAAAAAAATTGAATCGAACATTGATCATGTTTGTACAATAAAAACAGTAGCAGCATTACACATTCATAACACACTCTAAGTGGGTACCCGCGTAATAACTGTTTATTTACATAGTTATTTTTATACAAAACTGCAAAGACGCTATAATACGGGCTCATAAACTTACTGCTGTTATGCATTACATACGATAATTTATCACCTAAAGTAGCACGTGTGCTTAGACAATATGTATACATATAAGTTTCGATATGTTTGTCATAAGTAGAATAGGAAGTTACATACTTTAAAAAAAGTCACTTTATATTAGCGACGTCCTGCGCACTGCGCACGGCCAGCACAGGGGAGCTGTCCGATTTACGCACCAGAATAGTACCGTGCTTAACCCACACATATTTGTAATCATTGGCCCTTGCTTTCTCCCGGCATTCCCAAAATAAAATTTTATTGTTCAACGTAAGATGTTCGTTAGCATAAATTCGGTATGGTGTGCCTGAGATGCCGAGCTGGGATGACTCAACTACTTTTTTCATCCTAAATGCGGCTAAGAAGTTGTCACGTAAGATGCGGGACGAGAATTTAATAATAGTATTCTTTGGTCGCGGATCTTTGTTGTTTGCGTGGGGGACACGATGAACCGCCAAGATATCTCGCTGGGGAAGTTCGCATCTTATAGTAGTAGCGAGTTGCATGACAATAGTAATTAGGTTCTCGCCCCGTCTATCGTGGATGTTTACAAGCTCCACATTGCTAGCTCTAGCCAACTGTTCCATCGCTGCTACTTTGTGCTCCAGCGCACTGACCCGATCAGGTGTACTGTGATTCGGAACATCCTGATCTTCTAATGATTTTAACCGCGAATCAAATGTTTTTTGTCGCTCGTCGAGAAACTGAATTGATTTGTCCATATCGGACAGCTTCGTATTGACCTCTGTCAAGAGATTTTTGATCTCCATATTATCTATGCTGTTAGTATTCACAGCTGTGTTTATATTTTTAAGGCTGCCTGCAATAGATGATAACTCGGTCGCCAATACTGATTTGACAGAATTTCTCACTAATTCCTGCATACGCTTCTCCATGTTATGTTCAGTTAACCAATTGTTACAACTTGTTCCAAGTGTTGGAACAAGTTGTAACAATAATAAATTTTATTAAAGCTCGCGCATTAAACAGTCGCCTTTTCAAAATAATGTGTCGTGAAATGGAATCAGAATACGAAAATCTACTGTTACATACGGAGGTCAGGTGGTTATCGCGAGGAAAAATACTCCGACGTGTATTTGATCTCAAAGATGAAATCAGAATATTTCTACTTGAACGGGAACCAAAGCTAGCGGAATATTTCTTGAATGAAAATTGGCTGGCAACAGTTGGCTATCTTTCGGATATTTCTGAAAAATGATTTAAATCAATCATTGCAAGGGATTCCAAATGTATTGATTTTAGCTAACAAAATAAAAGCTTTTTGTAGGAAAATAAGTTTGTGGATAGACGAAATCAGTGCTGAAAACTACGAGATGTTTGCATGTTTGGAGAAATTTTCTGAAGAAAACAATATAAAGCTCGAAGAAGAAATTAAAACCAAAATCATGATGCATCTTACAAACCTTAAGCAAGACTTGGAAATAAGATTCCCAGATACGTCTCACGGCGACCAATGGATAATTAATCCATTCACTTGTGATCTTAACACTGTAAAGATGAACTTAAAAAGAAAAGGAGCAGCTGATCGATTTAATGTCCGATCCGAATCGATCCGAACGAAAGCCTTCGATCTATTTTCAAAACCACGGATCTATCCAAGTTCTGGATAATGACGGAAAAAGAATATCCAATGTTATTCAAAACATCTCTGCTGAAATTGCTGCCGTTCGCATCTACATACCTTTGCGAGACAGCTTTCTCCACATTAACTGCTATAAAAACAATATATCGCTCCAGACTTAACGTAGAACCTGATTTGAGGGTGTCTGTTTCTGATAATATATCACCAAGAATTTATATACTGACTGCAAGTGTGCAAGCATAAGGTTCACATTAGTTTGTAAGGTTACGTATATGTACCTTTTTTTTTAAATAAAATATTAAAATAATTGCTTGTCTCATTTAATGCCATCATAAATATTACTCGTATGTTAAATGCATATTTTCTAGTTTGCTCTAATATTACTTTCCAAAATAAATAAACTCTTCAATATAAATAATTTACTAAATAAAAACAGCCAACTTCGTTACCTAAACCAACCTTTGCACTTGTTAACTTAGTGGTTTTTTTTTCTGGGGTCGCTCATAACTCTTTTTTTAATTTTGGGGTCGCAATATCAAAAAGGTTGCGGGCCGCTGAGCTAAACGAACGCACCTGTTATAGTCTGTGGGCTGGCTGTCATCTTCATCTACTTACCGATTTTCATCTTGTGCAAAAATCCTGTGAATTTTCTGAATAACCATGGGTTTTGGGGACTATCCCAAAGAATACAATCCGGCGGTGCACGGGCCGTACGACCCTGCTCGTTTTTATGGCAAGCGTAAGTGCTTTAGTGGTTAATAACCTCGCCCTTGAGTGTAGGAGTAAGTATTGGGTTATGTAATTTTCATTTATGTTTCAGCTGATACCCCCTTCGGTCAAGTGAAGATAAACGAGCTCGGAGCATGGCTGGGCCGAAGAAATAAGACACCCTCAGCCTTTATGGGCGCTTGCAGCCGAGGTACTACCAACTATTATTGAGGGTTATCGAATAGGGATTTTCGGTTATTTTGCATGTCTACATATCAGTAATAAATTTGCAACCACTGACCACATTATCACTGACCATTAATTTTATTGAGGTATTAGTCAAACATTATTAGAATAGCTTCCCTTGATGTAGTGAGGTACAGTGTCTGGCATAGTCATCCAGGACTAAATAACATCCTAATCAAATCATAATGTATGAATTTGCAATGAAGTTAATTTTGTAGCTTAAATCTATGAGATGTAAATAAACACCAAATATTTTTTTCTCATTTCTTCACAGCCTGGTGGAGTTGGCAACACAAGTATGTCCAGCCGAAGAAGGTTGGCATGGCACCATTCTTCCAACTGTTGGTTGGCAGCATGACATTCTTCTATGTTATCAACTATGGCAAACTGAGTAAGAATTTCATACCATATTTTTTTTATCACCGAGTACATGAATGTGAATATTTTATGCAGTACTAGCGACTGCCTGCGACTTCGTTAACGTAGTGGGCTCGGCCTTCATCCTCGACATAACCTCCCATCTTTTCTTGGTTTTCCTGACAATAATTAACACAACAAAAAAAGTACTAGCGAGATTGTTCCATCCATTCCCAAGTTATAGCGTGACTAGGACAAATAGGGGTTATATATATATATAGACAGATAATGATATGTAGTTACAGGACTCAAGAGCTAATTTGTTTGTCGGTCACCATAATATACTTCTTCACAAAACTGGTAATCCCTAACTTATCCTAAATTAAACTAACATGTTGATATATTTTTTGGCAAATTAGCAATATGCATAAATATTAGTACATATCATAATGTCCATTTAATTTCCTAATTTTTTTATACAATAACCAAATAATGCCAAATATACCTGAAGGATAAAAGCCTATTGAAAAATATTTAGTGAAACATGAGCTACAGGAAACATTTCATAAGAATTATATATGCCTATTTTTTTCTTGACTCATTTAGTAAACCTGATGTCAAGGTGCAAGTGAATAAATTAACCCTGTGTGGGTTAATTTAGTTGCAATTCCTGGAAAAGTGGTATGATTCCTGAGAAATCTTTTGTACTATTGGCCAAATATGGCAAGTCTATGGGTTAAAGTAGGGTTACACTGCAATTTGGTTGGCTATGTCAATTAATGTTGCTGCTTTTTGCAGTATTCAGTTTTTATACTGCATAATCATATAATAAAATATACCTAAAATAAATAAATAGAACAATGCTACATGTATTGATAAATTATTATAATTAAAATAAAAATGAATTGTCAACAGCAATCTTTAACAAAGTTTTTTATGGTATTGCCACTAACCACTAGCTACTTCCTAGTTGGTGCATTATGATGACTACATAGTTTTTTATTCTAATTTCAGAGCACCACAGGAACTACAAGTATCACTAAAGGACTCTATGCATCGCAACACCTTACATTCAACATCTATGTATTTATGCTAAATTAATATCGGCTTGAATCTGTAATCGGGTAGGAAATGCGTTCAAATGTTACTTCAATAAACTTATTACTAGTGTGGTATTCTGTAGTTTAATTTCACTCTTATGATAATATATATTGACCAATATTTTGATAAAGTAATAGCCTTAAGGCAGGTACACCACCCATGGGATTATTATATATATGGATAATGGGGGGAAGTATGAAAATAATATATATTTGGATATATTCAGTGATTTCTATTAACTGCGAATTATAACATACTACCTAAAGCAGAGTTTCTCAAATAGATATAGATTTTAATTTTCGAGAGAAATACTGTTACATCTTTAGACAAGATTTGAACCCATGTGAGAAACCAGTGACATAGCTATAGCTATAACAAGGGGTCTGCAGGTAAAAACTAAAAATCTTAATGATAGTTTAGTTCAACTGCATACAAACAATAGTTACTTACCTATAAGTACCTGTAAGTAGGTACATTAAAATACAATTTAAAAAATGTTAGTATATGTAGAAATGTTAGTGGGGTTCATTTTTATATATATAGATGAGGCAGAAACTTTCATCTAAAGTTTCAGTGTCTCCTTCAGTGATTATAAGTATGTCCAATTCAATAGTTTACAATCTCTAATATAAAAAGTTGCTGAAGTTTTTGCCCGACAGCAAAGTATTTGGAGCGCGTATTTTGTAAAATCTGTTATAGACAGGATTTTGTAAAATCTGTTTTAGACAGGATTTTGTAAAATCTGTTTTAGACAGGATGTTTTTAGTTGAATTTGGTCTCTATACACCTTCAGGCCAAGCAAAGCAAAATTGGATACCTGGATTTTGAATTGGTTTGGCCTGAAGGTGTATAGAGACCAAATTCAACTAAAAACATCCTGTCTAAAACAGATTTTACAAATGTTATGGTGGTAAATAGGTACGATTTCGGAGAAAAATGGAAAATTCACAAAAAAAAGTAAAAAAAAATTGGGGGTCTGGGATTTTTTTTGGCTAACTTGTATTCTCCAAGTGGGCCCCCGAACACGCTCATTTGGTATGTCGGTCCCTCTACCAAACACCCTATATATAAGGTATATGATAATTGGTGCACAATATTGAATGGAGTGGTTTGGAATAACTGGTTATGAAAGTAAAAGAAAAAAAATGACAGGTATTTTTTATTATTATAAACCCATATTGGCCGCTCCAAGTCTATGAACCATAGTGCGATGCAACTGAACGCACGACCCGATGCATCGCTACATCGCAGAATAACAGTAAATCTGCGAGATATACAGATCGCGCGGCGAGAGTTTGGCTTTGACCGTTATTGCGCAGAAGTCAAAAATTGGGTATCACAGGGTGGCTAGAGGGACGAAGGACTCTTGTCTCTCTCTGTCACATCGAAGACGAGGGACTCTTGTCTCTCTCTGTCACATAGCGCGACAGTATCCATGCGCAGCAATCCCCTCCACCCGAAGGTCAAAGCCAAACTCTCGCCGCGCGATCTGTACCTACATGTTTTTATTATTAGAAACCCATATTCATTGCTCCGCAGCTACATTGCACGACTAAACGCACGCCTACATCACAGAATAGACGACAGTGACAACGCGAGACATAGGTACGTGCGGACGATGACCCGCCCGGGCCAGCCGTCGTTTAGTCATAGACATCTGGGGCCTTATTCGCTAAGACTAATTCAGCAAGTAACACGGCGCGTTACGATATCTTCAAGGAATGATCGCAAATTTTGTATTCATTTCACGGTCATTCCTTGAAGATATCATAGCGCGCCGCGTTACTTGATTGTGTGGTCATAGCGAATAACGGCCCAGCTGCGTAAACATTAACGAGTAGGTAGGTTCGTACGTCGTTGTACCTATTCTAAATGGGTAGGTATGTCTCGCGTAGTCACTGTTGTCTATTATGTGATGGAGGTGCGTTTAGTCGCGCAATGGTTACTAGCTGCGGAGCAATGAATATGGGTTCCTATTATTAAAAAAACATGCATCTTTTTTCTTTCACTATACTGACGAGTTATCGATTCCAAACCACCCCATTCAATATTGTGCATTTTTAACAATGATCATAAATATTTAAATATATAATAATAAGTAATGTTTACTGATTTGTAAAATAGTATGTAGTAGCTTAGTATTAGGAATATAGACATAGGGATAATATACGGGAAAATATTGTAGTTTCGGTAGCTATCCAATATCAATCCATGGATATGAAGACCATTTTGCTCACAACTCTTTAATTTACTTATTTTATTTGCTCTTCCATACAAATGGCAATACCACAGAAGTCATTAGGAAATGAGCAAATGAGTATTGAGCAAGGCCTCGATAATCTAAACATCTAAAATTTGTACCATCGGGTGCACAAAGCATTTGGATTATAGTATGTAGACATTTTTTGAAGTAAAACGAAATTTTTTACATTATAAATAATGTATTGAAATTTGTTATATACAGTGCTCTTAATTAAGTACCTACTTACACTTATGATAATTTTTTTTCATATTATTGAGCTGTTTTATTGATTGCTGTATCACATAAACGAGTCTGTTTCTAAACAATCTAGCTGTACATACAGTACAGGAAACATACAGTTGTTTCCTGATAAACACTCAGCTACTTTATTTGTTAATCTGAATTGTTTTTTATACTACATAATTTCATCCTGGGTTCTTAATAATACAATAAAACAAAGACCTCCGGTAAAAATATTTACTTACTCACAATAATAATTTAATCAACACAAACACATTCAAGTACTCTCATACTTTGTAAAATGCAGATTTACTGATATCTGGGACATATCATTGGATGGTTCATACTTATATGATGGAGAATCATCTATTGCCCCAAACTGTATTAATTCTGTAACAAAAAGATAAAATTTATATAAAAATTAGTATAGGGTCATATTTGCAATAGCAATAACTTTTTGACCATTTGGCATCCAGTTTACCTTTAGATCAAAATATTAAACACCTTGTTTTCAATTCGCTATATTTGGCCAATAATACAATAGGTTTCACAGAAATGTACCTACTTTTCCAGGAACGCAACATGTGTGGAAAATTAATAATGTTGGGTGCTTTACGGTTATGGTAAGAAAAAATGGGGTGGTATACATTAGACACATTATAAAGATTTTTTTACATTACATGCAAGCATTATAATTTATATTAATATTCCAGTTCCATATTTAATTTGAATGACATGAGGAGTATTCGTTTAGCTTATGAGGGCATTCGTGGCGGTGTCATTGATGGCTCTTTTGTTAAAGCGTTTGTAAAGCTCAATTATGTTATTTTTGCCACTTTTGCCAATACCCTATTCAAACGCTCAACTGAGCATAAGACTTAAAATAGCATGATTATGCTGTCTATGCTCCGCAGGTGGGTCAAAAATTGCACTTTTTGGTGGCTAAAATACCTCTTTTAACTTTTCGAACCCCGAACAAAAAGAGGAATGAACAACATTTTCACCCAAAGATTCCTAATTCGAACGCCCCTTGTGAGCATTTTTAGTGTTATTTTCGCCAAAAACTATCAGAAGTGATCTATTTGAATGCACTAATGTTAATCATCAATCATAATCATGAAGACAAGACTGCAAATCAGCAGTTTTAAATTATCTCAAAATAGTTATTCTTCATACAAGTTTCCAGAGACCAAGGCTTACTGGCATGTCGCCAGATGAGAAGTCCTTCAATATTACACTATAGTGCAATTTAAAAAAACTAAATAACAATGTAGGTACCCACTATGGTTACATGTTACTGATGTATTCATGAATCAAAATGTTAAAAACGTGTTAACCTTACCTATTCTATCACATTGGGCTACTTTACAGTTCAGATCTACCCATATATTGCGGTTTTAGTTCTTCTATTCTCTTTATGAAATCCGTTTTTTCAATGCAGCCTTCGCAGGTCTCGTCCCAGTCATTTAGGATCTTCTTCAAGTCGCGGACTTTCAACTTCTTCAAATCAACATTTTTAAGATCGATTTGTTTGTCGAACCTGAGGTCGCAGATTTGAGCGTCTTTTTTCCTCAGCTTCTCGCAGATTTTATCAGCAGGCATCGACCAACTGAGAGGCTTCGACATCTCCCCCAGGATGCCGGTAGCGGACTCTTCCAGGCCGCCTAAATAGTAACAGAACCTATTTTCTTTGTTCTTGGAGCCTTTGCAAAACTTCTTGAACTCGGTTTCAATCAACTTGCTGTCTTTTTTCACTTCATCTGATAACGTGGCTGCGAATTTCTCCACAGTTTTCACGCAGACCTCACATTCCCCTTCTTTTAACGACAGTGCAACTTGCACGGCTGCTGCCAGAAACAATAAATGAAACACACCTAATTTATGCATTTTGAGCTAATAATTACACAAGAATTACCCTAATTTTCACTGTGGATGATAGCACCTCAACTTTTATTGCAGAGATACTATGTACATAAAAATTAAAAATGACCTGCGATTGCAACCATCATTCTTCAAAACGACAACGTTGACAGCTTTACTTGGCGTGCTATGATTGGTGCACGTTTTAGCACTAGTGATGTGATGTGCAGGCACTAAGTTAAACTCACTAGAAGCAAGAAATCGATTGTTACTAGTTCTATTTTGTATTTTGTCAATTATATGTACTACCTACGTAGCCGTGGACGGGCCGTCTTGTGGAAAATGATCACACTCGCATCTAAATATCTGTAGCAACTTTTTTTTCATGGAATCATGACATTGTTTACTATGCCCGTACGTTTTGATTTTTTCAGTTTTTTGAAGTTCTAAAAAAGGGAATTTCTAGTACTTTGAAATACTGAAAAAATCAAAACGTACGGGCATAGTAAACAATGTCATGACTCCATGAAAAAAAAACCCTGAAATTGGACAATGTTAAGAGGTAGAAAAGAGTTTTCTCGTTTAGTATGGAAAGTACTAGCTATGCAATCCTCTTAAACTGTCGGCATGCCTTTGGAAGAGGTGGTTTCCTTTTCCTTAGTTGTAGTTTCCCGGAAATACCGTAGTAGCGATTCCCATATTTTGCTGTTGAGTGGCAAAATAGGTTGTGTGAATTGAAATGTATGTGAATTCCACTTATCAATTGTGTGTGGATGAGATTTCTCTGGTATAAAAAGCTACTCTATGACCGTGACTTTATCACGACTTTTAGACGAGATTTGCAATTGTATGTTCAAAGTGATGTATTGTAATCAGTTGAGCTCTAATAATTAATGTGTTTTTTATAAGAATATTGTTTCCCTGACAACCTAGTTGTTTATTGTTGTGTCATAAAATAATAAAAAGTCAGTAGCTATGTAAAATATTCTTTTAAATATTTGATCTAGTAAATGCATATAAAATGGTAATATATCGTATCCGGAACAAGCCGGTTTCCGAAAAGGCTATAGTACCATAGACCACATCCACACGCTACGGCAAGTTATACAGAAGACCGAAGAGTATAACTTGCCTCTTTGTCTAGCTTTTGTGGACTATGAGAAAGCCTTTGATTCGATCGAGACGTGGGCAGTGCTTGAGTCTCCCCAGCGGTGCCGTATTGACTATCGGTATATTGAAGTGCTGAAGTGTTTGTACAAAAACGCCTACATGTCAGTCCGAGTACAGGAGCAGAGTTCGAAGGCAATTCCATTGCAAAGAGGCGTGAGACAGGGAGACGTTATATCTCCGAAACTGTTCACCGCTACATTGGAAGACGCCTTCAAGCTTCTGGAATGGCAAGGACTTGGCATCAATATTAACGGCGATATACATCACTCACCTTCGATTTGCCGACGATATTGTAGTCATGGCAGAATCCATGGAAGACCTCCGTCGAGTTTCCCAACGGGTAGGTCTTAAGATGAACATGGACAAGACGAAAATTATGTCTAATGCCCATGTTGTACCTACCCCAATATCAGTTGGGAACTCAGTTCTCGAAGTTGTTGACGAGTACATCTACCTGGGACAGACAGTCAAACTAGACAGGTCCAACTTCGAGAAAGAGGTCAATCGTCGAATCCAACTCGGCTGGGCAGCGTTCCGGAAACTTCGCGAAGTCTTCTCGTCAAAAATACCTCAGTGCCTCAAGACAAGAGTCTTCGACCAATGTGTGTTACCAGTGATGACTTATGGCACTGAAACGTGGTCTCTTACTATGGGCCTCATAGAAAAGCTCAAAGTCGCACAACGAGCTATGGAGAGGGCTATGCTCGGGGTTTCTCTACGTGATCGAATCAAAAATAAGGAGATCCGTAGAAGAACGAAAGTCACCGACATAGCCCAGAAGATTAGCCAGTTGAAGTGGCAGTGGGCAGGGCACATAGCACGCAGAACAGATGGCCGATGGGGCCGAAAGGTTCTGGAGTGGAGGCCACGGACCGGCAAGCGCAGCGTAGGTCGTCCACCGACACGGTGGACAGACGACCTGAGGAAGGTCGCAGGACGACGTTGGATGCAGGCCGCTTCCAACCGGTCCTTTTGGAAAATCATGGGGGAGGCATATGTTCAGCAGTGGACGTCCTACGGCTGAGATGATGATGATGATATCGTATGGATGTGCTCTAAACTCACTGCAACTACCTCTGCATATTATATATACTGTAGGTTATGGGCCACTCACGTTAGTAAAAATGAGTCATCACGTACATATTAAGCCGTTAAGGAGAGAAAATTATGATACATGGCGAATCCATGCAAAAGCTCTCTTGTTGAAACTAGGTCTCTGGATTTACGTTTCGCAGGCTATAAAGAAGCCAACTATTGCAGGCGATGAACTAAATAAATATTTAGAAAAAGATGGTTTAGCACTGGCAGAATTATTTTTAATAATCTCACCAAGTGAGTTGAAACAAGTTAAGAAATGTGAAACTAGTAAAGATGTATGGGACACACTTGAGAGTATTTACTATAGCAAAGGCCCTGCACGGAAAGCAAGTCTTTTGAAAGAATTGATATTGAGAAAAATGAAAGATGGTAATAGCATAGTAGAACATTTGAATATATTTATGGACATAGTCGATAAGTTAGCAGACATGTACATTACAATTAATAAAGACCTACTTAGCATTATGATGCTATATAGTTTACCTCAATCTTTCGAAAATTTTCGTATTGCTATAGAATCCAGGGATGATCTACCAAGTCCAGAGAACTTAAAAATAAAAATTATAGAAGAAGCTGAAGCAAGAAGAAACATAGCTAGTACAAATGAAGGGAACTATGAACATGAAGTAATGTATAGTAAACAGCGAAAGAGAGACAAAAAATATGTTGTAGAATGTTTTAAATGTAAGAAAAAAGGACATAAAGCGAATGAATGTTGGTCGAAAGTAGACCAAGGTAATAAACATGACCAGGGTAATAAAAATGATAAAGGTAATGTGACCCTATATTGTTCAGATGAGACATGTCTAAATACAAACCATAGTCAAGAAAAGATAAATAAATGGTGTATTGACAGTGGCTGCACGTCACATATGACACATGACAAAAACCGATTTAGTAACCTAGAAAAAGAAGATAGTAAATCTTTAAAGTTAGCATCTGAGAACTGCACTACACAAATTGAAGGTCGTGATAATGTAAAGCTTAATATTAGGGAAAAACCTGACTTACAACTGAGTGAAGCGTTGTACGTTCCGTGACTGACTACAAACTTAATGTCAGTAGGAAAAATGACAGACAAGGGTGCAACAGTTCTATTTAAATAAAAAATTGCAACCGTGATGCGAAATGGTGAACTATTGTTAAAAGCAGAAAGAAATGAAGACGGTTTATATTATGTCAAAGAAAACGTAAGGGAAAATGTGAACTATTGTGAAACAAACAAAATGCAGCAATGGCATGGGAAACTAGCTCATCTTAATGAAGGATAAATGAGAATAGCTATGGATCAGAAGAAAATGGAAGGATTTTAATAAAAATGATACAGTTAAAGACTGTGAAGTATGTGCCAAAGGCAAGGCAACTAAACTGCCGTTCAATATACATAAAAATGAAGAATGGACTAATGAATTGTTACAAATTGTTCATACCGATGTTTGTGGACCGATGAGACAACCATCGAAAGGAGGTTCAAAATACTTCATCACATTTATTGATGATTTTTCAAGATATAAAAGGGTATATACTATGAAAACTAAAAACAAAGCCCTATCAAAATTCAAAGAATTTAAAAATGAAGTTGAGAGATTTACCAAACAAAAGATAATATGTTTGCAAAGTGACAATGGGACTGAATATATTAACAATGAATTTGACAAATATTTAAAAGAAAATGGTATTAAAAGGAGACTTTCAGCACCGTACACGCCAGAACAAAATGGTTTGGCTGAGAGAAAAAACAGAATATTACTTGATAAAGCAAGATGCATGTTAATTGACGCTAATATGAAAGAAGCATTTTGGGCTGAAGAAATTAATACAGCCAACTATATAGCAAACCGTAGCCCTTGCAGCAGCATTAATAATGCGACTCCATTTGAAAAATGGGTAAAAAGAATCCCATCTGTGAGGCATTTTCATATTTTTGGGACGAAGGCGTTTGTTTTAAACAAAAATAAAAAATACGGAAAATTTTAAGCCAGAGCAACAGCTGGTATATTCTTAGGATATTCTGAAAATCATAAAGCTTTTAGAATTTTCAATCCAAAAACCGAGAATATAATGATTAGCAGAGACGTAAAATTTTTGGAAAAGATGTTTTATGAAAAAGATGAAGAAGAAGAAGAGCAGATACATGACAATAATTATATAGAAGTGATACTTTTTCCAAAAGAAGAAAATGTCGAAAACGTAGAAGGATTAAATAGATCAGTAATTGGTGAACAAGAACATGAACTAAATAATGATGAAATATTCGAAGATGCTACCGCAGAAACAGATGAAATAGAAAATGAAATATGTTCAGATAATGAAATAGATGAAATGGATGCGACGAATTCCATTACTAGAAAGCGAAAAAGAAACCCACCAGTATGGCACAAAGATTATGAGATGGATGCTGAACAATCATTTTTGTGTGAAATAGATGAAAATAGTGATGAATGGGATGACGCTATTTTAAGCGAGATAGAATCGCATCTTAAAAACAATACTTGCAAAATTGTACACAGGAGTGAAAGTAAAAATTTGATTGACAGTAAAATGATCCTTAAATATAAGTACAATGAACTTGGAGAAATAGATCGGCGAAAGGCACGACTTGTGGCACGAGGTTACAATCAAAAAGAAGGGATCGATTACACGGAAACATTCGCGCCAGTAGCGAAAATGAGTACCATAAGATTATTGATTGCTTATGCGATAGAAAATGACATGAAATTATCCCAACTTGATGTGTGTACGGCATTTTTAAACGGTGATATAGATGCAAAAAATTATATGAAAAATCCGAAAAACTTGGATAAATACTTGAAAATTATAACTGCATGTGGAAAAGAAAATGAAGTAGTTAGACGAGCAAAAGAAATGCTGCTAGATATGAACAGATACAAAAGTGACGGGATATGTCAATTAAATAAAGCCATATACGGATTGAAACAAGCAGGACGACAATGGTTCTTAAAGTTACATACAAAAATGCTGGAAATTGGATTCAAAAATTCCACAGCTGATCCTTGTTTGTACATCTTGGAAAAACAAGGTGAGAAGTTATTTTCCAACATATATGTCGACGACTTAATACTGGCCTATAAGTCGGAAAATTTGTTCAAGGAAGTTAAGGCAAAATTGCAGAAAGCATTTGAATTACGTGATATGGGTTCACTTCATCATTGTCTGGGCATACGATTCTCCCATGTAGGGGGAGAAATGACGTTATCACAAGAAAGTTATATTGAAAATTTGATAAAAAGTTTTAACATGGAAGAATGTAAGCCAGTTATGACGCCTATGGAACCAGCTCTAATTAGATTAGAGAAAATCTTAGATGAAAAAGAAAAAGTTAACTATCCATATCAAAAGCTTATTGGATCATTAATGTATCTGGCAATAGCAACAAGACCAGATATTATGTTCGCAGTTAGCTATTTAAGTCAATATAATAACTGTTATGATAAAAGTCACTGGCAAGCTGCAAAAAGGATTATACGTTACCTTAAGGGAACGAAGAATATCTCATTAAGATACAAGAAAACAGGATTGCCACTTATAGGTATGGCAGATGCAGATTGGGCAGCATGTGCCCTTGACCGTCGCTCGTATACAGGCTATATTTTCAAGTATGGTGGTGGTCTACTAAGTTATGAAACAAAGAAACAAAGAGTTGTTGCTTTATCAACAGCAGAAGCTGAATACATGGCGTTGACAGAGGCGACGAAGGAAGCCCTGCATTTGAAGTATTTACTAGAGGACATTGGAGTATCACAGCAGGCAGTTCCAATTAATAATGACAATCAGGCTACACAGAAGTTAGCCACCAATTTAATGACTGGAAAGAGATCAAAACACATCAGTATCAAAGAGCATTTTGTGAGGGACTGTGTCCAAAGAAAACTGGTAACTATCCATTACGTGGGCACAGATAATATGGAAGCTGATTTTCTAACAAAGGCCTTACCGCAACCAAGGCTATTGAAGTTGCTTAAAATGATAAGAGTCACTCAGATCTGTGCTCAGTTTAGCACCCAAGGTCATCGTGAGGGGGAGTGTCATAGATAATGTGTTTTTTATAAGAATATTGTTTCCCTGACAACCTAGTTGTTTATTGTTGTGTCATAAAATAATAAAAAGTCAGTAGCTATGTAAAATATTCTTTTAAATATTTGATCTAGTAAATGCATATAAAATGGTAATATATTGTATGGATGTGCTCTAAACTCACTGCAACTACCTCTGCATATTATATATACTATCATCATCATCATCAGCCTGTAGCAGTCCACTGCTGGACATAGGCCTCTCCAATTGCACGCCACTTAGGTCTATCTTGGGCTTCTCGCATCCAGTTTTTGCCAGCCGTCTTACGCAGATCGTCACTCCACCGTGCCTCAGGACGTCCTACACTACGTTTGCCGAGACGCGGTCTCCACTCTAGAACTCGTTTACCCCAACGGTTGTCGGTTCTACGGCTAATATGGCCAGCCCACTGCCACTTCAGCTTGCTGATCCGGTGGGCTATGTCGATGACCTTGGTTCTCTGACGGATAACTTCATTTCTGATGCGATCCCTCAGAGAAACACCGTGCATAGCCCTTTCTATAGCCCGCTGAGCGACCTTGAGCTTGTGGACCATTCGAGCCGTTAGTGTCCACGTTTCGGCTCCGTATGTCATGACGGGTAGGACGCACTGATTGAAGACTTTCGTCTTCAGGCACTGTGGAATCGGCGAAGTAAGGACTCGACGTAGCTTCCCAAACGCTGCCCAGCCCAGCCGAATTCTTCTATTCACCTCGTTCTCAAAGTTGTTTTTTCCCAACTGCAATGTCTGCCCGAGGTACACATATTTTTGAACAACTTCGAGAACGGCGCCGTGTATCGCAATCGGTTCCGGTAGAACATGTTCGTTGAACATGACCTTGGTTTTGTCCAAGTTCATCCGTAGGCCGATGCGTATAGAAGAGTCAGCCAGGTCATTCAGCATCTGTTGCAGGTCCTGCAGCGTCTCTGCCACGATGAGGATATCGACAGCAAATCGCAAGTGAGAGATGTATTCGCCGTTGATATTAATGCCACGTCCTTTCCAGTTCAGCGTCTTGAACATATCCTCCATTGCATTTGAAAACAATTTCGGGGAAATAACGTCCCCTTGTCTCACTCCTCGATGCAACGGTATGGGACTTGTTTGCTGATTCTGTACTTGGACGGACATGGTGGCGGTTTCGTAAAGACATCTCATCACTTGGTTGTATCGCCAATCTATCTGGCAACGCTGCAGGGACTCCAGAACAGACCAGATTTCAACCGAGTCAAAGGCCTTCTCATAGTCCACGAATGCTAGACACAGGGGCTGATTATACTCTTCGGTCTTCTGTATAATCTGCCGCACTGTGTGAATGTGGTCTATGGTGCCGTATCCGCTCCGAAACCCAGCCTGTTCCGGTGGTTGGAATTCGTCGAGTCTACGCGCAAGACGGTTCGTGATCACTCTTGAAAACAGCTTATAGACGTATAGAAGGGATATGGGTCGATAGTTCTTCAGCAGGGTCTTATCTCCCTTTTTGAAGAACAGGACGACCACGCTCCTACTCCACGCCTCTGGAGTTCTCCCTTCGAACAGGACAGCGTTAAAAAGCTTCTGGAGCTCCCTCAGTACGGGTTTACCTCCTGCTTTTAGTAGCTCTGTTGTAACGCCATCCTCTCCAGGGGCTTTTCCATTTTTAAGCTGTCCAAGAGCGATCTCGATTTCGCCAATACTGGCTTCTGGCAAGTCTTCGGTGCAATGGCATGTTAACGTGGCTCTAGGATCATTTTCGGGATCAGCTCGAGATGCACGCGATGTGTATAATCGGCCATAAAAGTCCTCCACTTCCGAAAGGACTGCCGGCTTCGAAGCAACGACTTCTCCACTAGCTGTGGTCAACTTCGTCAGGTGGCTTCTTCCAAGAGATTGTACGAACACCTTTGACCCCCGATTCTGCTCGATCGCTCTTTCGATCGAAAGAGTATTGAAGCACCGGAGGTCGTGTCGTACGTTCTTGTTGATCTCTCGGTTTAGAATCCGCTTTTCTGACGAAGTGATGGGTGGGTTTTCACGTCGTTCCTTCATTAGCCCCAAAGTCTTTTCTGAAAGCTTGGATTTCTTGCCCTTACGCTGCATGTAACAAAATCTCGTACCTTCTTCCCTGAGGACCCGAGTCACATTTTCGAGGTTCTGGTTTACGTCTATGGTGGTTTCCACGGCAGCGAATTGGTTCTTCAGGTTTAACTGGAATGTTTTAGATCCTGCAATGGTTTGGAGCAGTGTTGGTCGGAGCCTGGACTTCATCAGACGGACACGTTGCGCCTTGAAGTTGATATTTAGAGAGCCTCGGACAAGTCGGTGATCGCTACCGGTATTGAACCTGTTGATCACGGAGACATCTCTAAATATGTGCCTTTTATTCGTCATGATGAAGTCAATCTCATTTTTAGTCCTAGTGTCGGGGCTTAGCCACGTCCACTTCCTTTGGGGCTGTTTCTTAAAGAAGAAGTTCGTCAAGAAGAGCCCCTCTCGTTCGAGGAAGTTGACGAGCATTTACCCCCTATGATTTCTGCGTCCAAAGCCATGGCATCCTACTACCGATTCGCTAAAATTCTGTACTCCCACTTTAGCGTTAAAGTCCCCCATGACAACGGTGTACTGGGTCTTTGTAGTGAAGTGGAGGGCCCTCAATATGTCATCGAACATATCCTCCACTTCATCGTCCGAGTGTGTCGAGGTCGGTGCGTACACTTGCACCACCTTGAGGCTATACCTCTCGGTGAGCTTTACAATAAGGTACGCTACCCTGTTCGACACACTGGACACTTCCACAACGCTGTCAGAAAGGGACTTGTTTACCAGAAACCCAACGCCACCTTGGGATTGTTGGTCTCCCTCTCGGAAGTACATAAGGTGGCCCGATTCAAGAGTTAAGGTGTCCTCCCCCTCTCTTCGGACTTCACTCAACCCCAGTATGTACCACCTAATTTTCCCAAGTTCCACTTCGAGTTGCGCCAGATGCGAGTCAAGCCTTAGCGTGCGTCCGTTATACGTAGCCAGGGTCAGTTGTTTGTGGTGGCCTCACTAGGCGGTACAAGTTTCGCTGCAGTTATGGAACTAAATACTATTTACCGCGCTTTAACAAGAGATCAATGACAACGCCACCAATGCCCTCATAAACTAAACGAACGCACCTCTTTTTTTTTTTTTTTTCGAATGTCTATGACGCCGCTTGCGTATTGTGCCAATTTCAGTGTAAATCTTCTTTGCAGTAATTTTATCTTCTTTATAATTCTGTTCTTCATTATTATTCAGTCCTTTTACTTAAATTTTTGATTTATTATATGATAATCTTTGTTGTTTGCGATATAAAAACGGGGAAACATGCGATATTTATCTACACGGAAAAGTAATAAACGAAATGCGGTACTTAAGTTTAGAGAATTAGAAAGTATAGGATCAGGAAAGTGTGTCATAAGAAACTACTAGGTAATTATTTTACAAAAGGAGTGCTACAATATTTAAAAAAAATAAAAGTCATAAGTTTACTTATGTTACAATAGGAACAAAGTTAAATTATATACATAAATTACAAGAACGCACCTTATAAGGTGCGTTCGTTTAGGGACGTTAAACGTCAATGTCATTTATGTCATGTCATCAATCTCCATGGAAACGGAATTTGTTTTATGCGTGTTGTTTGTGCACTTTGTGCAAAAATTGTGTACCCTGCCGCTTCGGACAAATTAACTATAGCATTTTCATTTCATTCTACGGTTATAGTGTTTAGCGATTTTAGAAATGGCTGGAATTAAAACAAAGCTTCAAGACGACCCTCGAGGCGGCTTAGAGCAGTACATAACCGCTTTACAGAGTGAATCTAAAATGATTCGTAAAAAGGCCCTTGCGGACATGAATGTGGAAATATTTGAAAATGTAGTTAACGCCGACTGTGATCTCACAGTAATATTCCCTGAAGTGTACGCGTACGTGTTGAAAAGCTTCTCAGATCCGTCGGAAGCATGCAGAGAGATCTCTGCTACTATTATCGAAAACTTTATCAACAAATTGCCTCTAAACGACTACTATTTGACTTATATTCTGCCGGTTCTTGTCCGCCGTATTGGTTGCCCAGAGATCGTTGAAGAGTCTGAAGAGATTCGGCTGGTATTAATGCAACTCGTTCATAAAATACTAGACAAGTATAAAGTGAGCCAATTGCTGAGCCCATTCATTAATGACTTCACAAGCATTCTTACAAAGACTGCTACAGATCCATTTCCAAAAGTGAAGCTTGAGGCATGTGAATGTATCATTCTCTTGACAAAAGTCCTAAAAAGAGACTTTCACTTGCAATGTGAAAGCTATGTGAAGCCAGTGCTTTCCAATTTTGCTCATCAACATTATAGAGTTCGTGTTGCATCTGTTAGGGCAATAGGTAATATAAATTTCTTTGTTTTATTTAGATTATTTGCGACATGACCATTAACCCTTCCTATACCGTGATAGTTAAAACAAAAGATTCATGAATGAAATAAATTTTGCCCATTGGGTTGTTATTGTTAATACAGTTTCTTCGGATAATATGGTTTTCAAAAGTAGTAAAAAAGACAATTGTAAGAATGAACTAGCAATGAATATTTAACTTCAAAATGATGGTTGGCAGAACTGATCTGCTAATTTAAAATTTTAATAAATTATATTTATAATTATTATTATAGTTATTATTATATTCCATTTAATAAGTAAGAGGCGGCTAAGGGAATATCCGGGAAATGGGCAGCAGCATTTCCCGCAGTCTACGTCAACATCCACTGCAATCACCAAGACGCCTGCCAAGCGTGGTGCATTAAGGCAAATCCCCCCCCATGACAATTAACATTAAACCACGGCCCCCAGTTCCCGGCAGCTCTGCTATCCGTGGCTACGCTAGCGGCCATTGTAACGGTGGAGCAGGGGGTGTGAAGAATCTCCAGCAGAGATCCGGCTACCAATCCCAAAAACGACCCCTGGCCCTGGCAACATACAATACACGCACACTCAGGACCGACGAAAAGATGGTCGAATTGGAGGAAGAGATGCTCAAGTTACGCTGGGATGTCATGGGATTATCTGAAGTCCGAAGACAGGGACAGGACACGATAATTCTAACTTCCGGCAACTTGTTCTTCCACCGGGAGGGAAACCAACAATCCCAGGGTGGTGTCGGGTTCCTCGTCCGCAAGTCTCTCGTTAACAACGTAGTGAAAGTCGATAGTGTGTCGGTTAGGGTAGCGTTCCTTATACTCAGAATAACCAAACGTTATTCGCTGAAGGTTATACAGGTATACGCACCGACCTCGGCACACTCGGACAATGAAGTAGAAAGTATGTACGAGGATATATCCAGGGCCATGCATACTTCTAAAACCTACCTCACTGTTGTAATGGGAGACTTCAATGCAAAGCTAGGCACAAGGAAACGTGATGAGTTGAGAGTAGGGCCATTTGGATACGGGCAGCGGAACTCGAGGGGACAGAGGCTGACTGACTTCATGGAGAAGGAGGGACTCTTTATGATGAACTCCTTCTACATGAAGCGGCCATCCAGGAAGTGGACGTGGATGAGTCCCGACGGTTCCACTACGAACGAGATAGACTTCATCATGACGACCAATAAGCGCATATTCAATGACGTCTCTGTGATCAGCAAGGTAAAAACTGGCAGCGATCACCGCATCGTAAGAGGCGCATTGAATATCAATGTCAAGCTTGAGAGGTCACGTCTGGTGAAGTCTACGCTCCGTCCAAATCGTGCTCAAATCCAAAACCCCGAAAAGTTTCAACTTAAACTTCAAAACCGTTTTCAGTGCTTAGCTGAATGCGACACAGTGGATGAGTTGAACAACGGGTTGGTGGAAACTGTCCAAGCGGTTGGGTCCGAATTCTGTGAGACCAAACGCCGCAGGAAAGCTCAAAAACTCTCAAAAGAAACTCTGAAACTAATGGCAGAACGGAGCGAAATGAGACTGCAGTCCGCAGTTGATATGTCGGATTACGGTAAACTCAATAGACGAATTTGGAAGTCCATGCGACTCGACTTGCGTGCTTATAATACTGCGCGTATTACGGCAGCAATTGAGCGGAACCAGGGCTCTAAAGTGTTTGCAAAGGATTCGTCTATTGGGCAAAGCCAAATGACAAAACTGAAGACCGAAAATGGCAGTATCGTTTCATCCAAGCCTGAGATTCTGAGAGAGATTGAGAGCTTCTATCGACAGTTATATACCTCGACGCGCGAACCCGTTACTGAAGCAGCTCAGGACACCAGAGCAAAGTTAGTCCGACACTATACCGAAGACATCCCGGACATCAGCCTGTACGAGATTAGAATGGCTCTCAAACAGCTTAAGAACAACAAGGCGCCAGGAGAGGACGGAATTACGACTGAACTTCTGAGAGCGGGTGGTAGACCGATACTTTTAGTCCTCCAGAAGTTATTCAATTCTGTCATCTTCGAAGGCAAAACACCGGAAACGTGGCACAAGAGCGTGGTGGTGCTGTTCTTCAAAAAAGGCGATAAAACCTTATTGAAGAATTATAGGCCCATATCGCTCTTGAGCCACGTGTACAAGCTGATTTCGAGAGTCATCACGAACCGTCTCGCACGCAGGTTTGATGAGTTCCAGCCTCCCGAACAAGCCGCTTTACGAAGCTTTAGCACTTTAGCACCGTAGACCATATTCATACACTACGGCAGATTATACAGAAGACCGAAGAGTATAATCAGCCACTGTGTCTAGCGTTTGTGGATTACGAGAAAGCCTTTGATTATATCGAGAAGTGGGCCATACTGCAGTCCTTGCAGCGATGCCAAATTGACTATAGGTATATCGAAGCGTTGAAGTGTTTATACAGCAAGGCCACTATGTCAGTCCGATTACAGGACCAGAGTACGGAACAAATTCCATTGCAGAGAGGTGTGAGACGTCATCTCTCCGAAACTGTTCACTAACGCATTGGAGAATGTTTTCAAACTTTTGGACTGGAAAGGATGTGGCATCAACATTAATGGCGAATACATCACTAACCTTCGTTTTGCCGATGATATAGTTATAATGGCGGAGTCGCTCGAGGATATCGGCACCATGCTCAACGACCTCTGTAGAGTTTCCCAACAGGTTGGTCTTAACATGAACATGGATAAGACGAAAATCATGTCCAATGTCCATGTTCCACCTATACCGGTAATTGTTGGAAACGATACACTCGAAGTTGTAGACGAGTACGTCTACCTGGGACAGACTGTCCAATAAGGTAGGTCCAACTTCGACAAGGAGGTCGCACGAAGAATCCAGCTCGGATGGGCAGCGTTCGGGAAGCTTCGATCCATCTTTTCGTCCCCAATACCTCAGAGCCTGAAAACCAAGGTTTTCAACCAGTGTGTGTTGCCAGTGATGACTTATGGCACTGAGACGTGGTCCCTTACTGTGGGCCTCATTAACAAGCTTGAAGTCGCTCAACGAGCAATGGAGAGGGCTATGCTTGGGGTTTCCCTGCGTGATAAGATCCGAAATGAGGAGATCCGTAGGAGAACTAAGGTCACCGACATAGTTCTCAAAATTAGCAAGTTGAAGTGGCAATGGGCAGGCCACATCGCTCGCAGAACTGATAACCGATGGGGAAGAAAGGTTTTCGAGTGGCGACCACGCACCGGAAGGCGTAGTGTAGGCCGGCCCCCCGCTAGGTGGACCGACGACCTCATAAAAACCGTGGGGAATCGCTGGATGCAGGAAGCGAGTAGCCGGTCCAAGTGGCGTTCTATGGGGGAGGCCTATGTTCAGCAGTGGACGTCTTCTGGCTGATAATGATGATGATGATGATGATGATGATATTCCATTTAATGCACCACCAACCTCTTTTTTATTAGCTCCATCAGAAGGCTGACTGGAAAAGATCACTTATAGAAACAAATTCGCACTTTCTACTCTAACCTTAACCCTTATGCATCAGTCGGCATTAGTTTCATTAATAAATCTTTTATTCTAAATGTTAACATGATGCAGAGTATTTAATGCTATGTTTTAAATATTGGTTTTGGTAGCATACTCTAAAGCATGTCTGAATTTGATGTTAGCTCTTTAGCACTAAACAAATTTTGTAAAAATGTATGCATCCAGGTTGGTCCCTTGTAATTACAAAATACAATTAGCATTGAAGATAAATAGAACATAAGTGTTTAAAGCTGTCCTATCTGTCAACAAAGAAATAAATACATAATTGTGTATGTGTACAGTAATATTCAGTGGTATGTGCAAATGCTAAAAATGATTTATGGTAAAAAAAAACAAAAATATTATTTCACTTCAGCCTTTTGTTGGGTTATGAGACTGAATGATGTTTTAAACATGTTTAGTATGACATACAATGTACATGTGCCCCTATAAACATTATCATATACCCTTTGATTGTTAATTGGTTTTACGATGGTCTTGTAACCTACATATAACATAACATCTGTGTACACACACATAAGGGATAGTAGAGGTGTATGAACACCCACATTTTGTCAGACATAAGCCGGCCAAATAGTCCTATGACAGGCTCAGTGGTTCACCCGAAGCTTCTGCAAAGTAAAATAGGTATTCATAACCCTCTATTTTATGGTTTTCAGGAGCTATTGTAATGGCTGGCAATGGCAAAAGCTTCGAGCTCTCGATCACTCCGATGGCTGAAAAATTATTTGATGAGAATTCCCAAGTTCGTCTGCAAGTTACACTTGAAGTTGGTAATTGGATGCAAAACTATAGAGACAGATACTCATTCTGGCATCGAATGATACCGCTTCTGTTGACCAGGTAATAACTATTAGGTGGACTACCACAAGTTTTTATAGAGGATTGTCATTCGATTCTTTGTTAAAGATTTAGTTAGGCACGACACTTGAACTACTTGGTAAAATATTGTTGATCCAGAAGCAATAAATAAATGACTACAGATGGTTATGTAACATACTTATCCACTGGTTTTGTTTTCGGGCCCATTGTTGACTCAATGACACTTGTTTTTTAATATAGATGCAGTACCACAATCGCAATTTATTTTTTCCCATGCCTTACATTCATCGCCTGTTTGCTGGTGTACTCGAGCATGACTCATTGCATTGATAATAGGAGAAGAGGTATAAATTTACTATATTTTTCACAATTTTGCAGCCTTAGTGATGTTATGGAAGATATCCGAGAAAAAGCAACCAAGCTCTGGGCAGACGTTGGTCTCCAATACATGGAAGAAAATGAGGAGGATCTCAAGAAGAAGACAGATTTCCTCAAGGATGTGCCATCTCACTATCCGAATGTTAAGAGACCTAACCTTGGATGTAGGGTGCTAGTTATGAGCAATATTGGAAAGATTGTACCTGCTATTTGCAAAGGTAACAATACCGCCTGTTCAATATGTGCATACATTTAGTACAGATTGCAAAAGTTACACAAAACAATGAGATAAAACTATTGGAAAACTATAGGTGGTCTTCTCGGACTTGGTTAGATTTAAAATGCATTTCAGCCTAATTTCCAGGCCAGGAATTGAATTCAGTTTTGTGAATAACTGTGTATATTCGCAAACAAATAATTTAAGGTAGCTGGGAGGGACTTTCTTATTCATATTCGTTTTGGGGGCGATGAGGCCTGCACTGACGTCCCGCTTGGGGTGTTTTGTGCATTCACCCCTGCCAGTATTTACTCAAGCCAGCCTAACTCCCTCACAAAGCGGAGTATGGCCTTGGTCCGCTGGCACATCTTGGGAGGGACTTTAAAAAGAATAACCAAATATCGGCCTTAATGTATTCGAAGAGGAACACAGGGTACGAAGAGGTTTAACTATATGTTAATGCAAATAGTTGGTTTATGGAAGCCAGACCACATTCCAATAGTAACTGAATTTATATTGTAAATTTCCCAATTTGAAAACATATTTACTTTATGTGTTAGATGAGACCTACACGAGAACGCTCAGTATTGTGGCCCGAGCACGAACATTTGCTAAAGTGTAACGTTATCGAATCATTGCCGTGACGTATACAGATCAAACTATGACTTATCTGTGCCACAGTTGTACTAGATAAATGATAGTTTGTACTGAAAACGTCAACGATACAATAATGTTACACTTTGGCAAAAGTTCGTGCTCGGGCCACTGAATCTACACCTGTATAAAACAAGTACTATCAATTCTCCACTCAAGTAGAGATTCGCAACTGATTGCGTAACAATTTGACTTCCTCCACGTTTCCATAAAGTTCTTCTTCTTTCTTTTTTCATGGCTTTTGCTAGATTGTAGCAATTCCGCCAATGTCGCGTGGATAGAGTAGAAAACAAACGAAGGAGATTGTCGGTGGTGGGAAGAATAATCGGAGACACCTAAATTATCAATTTTGCGTTTTGTGTATACCCTAGAAGTGGACGAAGCAGGTCGTCTTGTCACACAAGACTAACGGCGTCATCGGACTTTTCTGAAGATAAATCGCTTCGCAACCAACAATAACTGATTACAGAAATGGATGGGTGGCAAGACGACGCGCGGCTCCGGGTGTCGCAGCTCCTATGCTGGCTGATCCTCTGCGCAGAGGAAGGTGCCACACAGCACGCCAACGTTATCCTCAGGGCCATGCTACGTGGGGCAGCTGATGAGGACCCAAGGATTGTGCAAGAGGTATAGACTCACTATAATGACAATCAAAGTATAGTATTGCCTGTAGAGAATAGAATAGAATAGTTTTATTTGCGACTGAAAACTAAATACAACATAGAAGGCATTCCCAAGCATGCAATTATATTATTTAACTATATAAGGTATTTGTTGATTAGTGCACAATATTGAACGTGGTGGTCTGAAATCGATAACTGGTCATGAAAGTAAAAGAAAAAAATGACATAAATATATTTTTTATTATTATGAACCCATATTCGCCGCTCCACGGCTAAGAGCCATAGTGCGACTGAACACACGACTCGACGAACCGCTACAGAAAAGATAGCAGTAAATTCGCGAGACATACCTACCCGCTTAGAATAGGTACAACGTGCGGACGAAGATCCGCCCGGGCCCGCCGTCGTTTAGGCATACTGCGTAAACATTCGCGAGTGGGTAGGTTCGTACGTCGTTGTACCTATTCTATTATAAGTGGGTAGGTATGTCTCGCGTAGTCACTGTTGAGCATAATAAAAAACTACAAACAATAAAAGTAGTTCTATCTTTTTATTTATTCCTATAAATGTTTTGTCATTTTGGCTCAGCTTTGGCTTACCTATTTGTATGATGTGTGTACGGGGGTGAAATGGTCACAAGGGCAAAACCCCTTTTATAAAATAATAATAAAAAAACCCTATATTACGTCACAAGTAAGTACAACTTATCGCAAGATTTACCCTGGCACACTTCTCTTCGTGTGTAGCCGTGTGCTAGAATATCGCGCTACCTCGTCCCCGCCACCGTCTGTCACCCCGCGGGACGGTCGCGCACGAGATTGCCGGGCTATAATTAACAATGACCTTATATACTTAAACTATATTATTAAACTATTACTTCCGACAAAATACTCACATTACGGATAGAACACGTCCTGCGCACTCGCCCTGAAAATAAGCATCTTATACGATAAGCACTTGTAGTCGCTTTCACATATAGGCCGCGTATTTAGTACCAACGCAATAAGTTATCACAGAGACCTACTTCATCAGTTAACTACCGCACATTGGCCTTGAGGCCTCGGACTGAAGACCTTGTGTGAACAGAGTCTCAATTTAATTAACAATACGGGCACCAGCATGCTGGTTAGTACGTGTCTCTAGTGTAATTACATGATAAATGATATGGTTAAAAATAAAAGTTTTCATTACAAATGAAAACTACAATGGACCCCCATTGTTGACTGATATACCAGCAAGTTCGACTCTGGCTTTGGTCAGTCGGATACAATTGGGCCTAGCGCAAGCGAGACGGGTACCAGCATGCTGGTTAGTACCTACGTGTCTCTAGTGTAATTACACGATAAATTATATGGTTCAAAAATTAAAAAGTTTCTTTACAAAGGGTCCATGGTTGACTGATATACCAGCAAGTTCGACTCTGGCTTTGGTCAGTCGGACACAATTGGGCCTAGCGCAAGCGAGATGGTGAAATCTAACCCAAAATGGAATCGCGACCAATATAAAATTTTAGCTTCCAATCTTTTTTTGTCTTAATTTGTTTGGCAATGGATCCTATTGTCTCATTTATGCGACTGCTCACGGGGATTTTTGGTGGGTTTGCACTTCTACCACGCCCGTGGTAGAAGAGCACAGCTTTGCAAAAAGGCCGACTTCGTGTCTGAGGACTTTCTAATTTAATATGTGTACTTATACTTCGGGTAATATTATAGTTATCAATCAATGTACAGTTTAATTTTTTATTGGACAGAGATTTGTTCATTCCTTTTGTCCAGGTAAAACGTTCAGCCGAGTTGTTCGGCTACTTCATAATACCTGACACGTGGTGGCCGCTGGTAGAGGCTGAAGTAGACTCATGGCCGGCGTTGATGGTGGTAGCCAACGTGTTGAGGGGTTCGCAAGCCGCCTATGTGACGACGACCGTTATTAAGGAGCTGTGTCGAGAGCTTGCCGATCCGGACCGATGTCGGACTAGGAAGGTAAGACAATATATTAATAGTAACCATCTTCATTTACTAGTTGACCCGCCCGCGGCTTTGTTAGCGTGGCCTCGCGGGATACGGTGGCAGCTCTAAAATAAAAGTAGGTAGGTAGGTAACCTAACCTTTATTATTCAATAAATTTGTTATTTTTCAACAAACAATGAGATGAAACGAACAATAAATGTTAATTTAAGCTTACCACAATATATTAATGAAAACCACATCTAAATGGATTAGCCGTTTTTGAGATTAGCGTGCACAAACGCACAGAGAAACAGACCAAAATTCTAACAGTATTTTTTTTCGTTCTACGAGTATTTTCGTTTATAAGTTCCAATAATATTTTTTCTCATATAGGTATCTTCCATGTACAGACAGCGATTCGTTACATTTTTATTATAATATGTATAGATTTTAAATAAGGGTTTTCTGTATAATACAGCTTCCCTGTTTCACCCGCGTGGTGATGGATGATGATAAATCAAATACTTATAGCCTATGTTACTCGGGAATTATGTAGCTTTTTACTGGGTTTTTTCCCCCGATATATCCTGCTACTTGGCGATCTGTTCGAAAACAATAACCCAATATGCTGTCTGTATTAAACTTGTTTTTGCATTGTATGGAGAGAAATAGATCCAATGAGCAATCTCTCTTTATCTGCGAATCTATGCGCCAGGTTTTGAATACTGTGTCTTTTCAGTCTGCAAAATTGAACACTGTCTGTGCTTTGAAGTTGAGAGGCTAATTTATTTCTGTGTTTATCAAGTCTCAGTTGATACTTTTTGCTGTACGATTCGATTTCCTGTTTAACTGTGTTCAGTTTGATGTCCATGTACATGTATTTGTTGCTTATATGCGGCGATACAGCTTTCTACTGGTGAAAGATTTTCTGATATCAGTTAAGAAGCTTTTCAGTTAATCCATTACAAACAAACAATCAATCAATATTATTTAATAAATACAATTCAATAAATATTAGTGTAGAAGTGTAGATAAATACAAAATAGCATGTAAAAGTAAGCAAGTATATAGTTCGCAACAGTTGAATAATTTTGGCACATTTGTACCAATAGCCCTCTCAGTAGGATACCCTGACATTGTGAAAACATGTGAGGGAACTGTTGACCGTTCAATTAAGTTTAGTTTAGGAATATGGACAATAATCCAGCACGCTGGCCCAGTGCTGTTTGGTTGATGGGCTAGCTAGTAGCCAGCCGTAGTGTGGGAGTTTACAGACCGCTCGAACTCCCCCGAAATAATCATACGAGTTTTGTCCTAACACATACAACCGGGACGGCTCAGCGTGTCCTCTAAAGCGGTCAGTTGAAATGCTACTAGCGGTCGCCCATTCAAGTTGTTGACTGACTTGACTGCAGTAAAATTTCGTAACATTTTCAATCAATCAATTTCGAAAGTTCCGTAAGTGTACATTCACACCAATGGTGACAGTATAGATGCTACGCTAAGATATACTACTGTTCACACCCGATGGTAAATGCTTGAGGTTAAGTAAATAATATTGTTAAGAGGGCTATCACAATTTTTCTTGTATTTGAGTTATGACACGAGTTTAGTTTGTAATAGTGTTGTAATCTATTAAACGTATACGCGATCAAAGTTATAATATCTACCTGATATACATATCTGCATTGATTTATTAACTCGTCCGCATCAGGACAAAAAATAACAATAGATTTATGAATGAAACTTGCCTGGAATGAGAGTTGCTGATTCGGACGGGTTAAAAGAAAGAAATTATACCTACCCAAAACACTATAAATAAAACATCTCTCAACAAACATCATTCTTTACTTATTACTTTCTCTTGCTACGGCATCCGACATCTTATTAAGATAATTATCATTTTTATGTAATTTATGCATAGGATTCCATAAAGTTTACCTTACAAAAACTTTACTAAATAATTGCTCATTCATTTTACGGCGGAATGTATCCTGGAGAACACAGACATGCCTGTGCGCTTGGATGGCCGCCTGGCGATTAAGAACAACGCAGCGGTAATACGTACATTCGTTTGCTTGGAGTGGCTTGGACAACTCATCCTGGCACCTACCGAGCCACTAGGCGCTTAGCCTGCCACCTATTGGTGTGAACGTACACTTAGCGGGTCAACTGCCTGGAGCAAATATTTGTGATGATGATAATGTCGCAGGTTTGGGTGATAATGTGCGTGTCCACACCTGTCGCGAAACATAGAATCGTAGTGCGGGGTATGTGTGTATAAACGTTAATTTATATTTTATGTTTTTAATGCCATTGATGGCTCTTTTGTTATAGCGTTCGTAATAAGCTCAAAAACGTTATTTTTGCCACTTTCAGCCACTTTTGCCCACACCCTATTCGAACGCTCAACTGAGCATAAAACCTAAAATCGCATAATTATGCTGTCAAATACATAGCTGTCAAAAAACGATCACAAACAACCATGCTCCTCCTATTCTTATTACAAACGAAGTCTGATTAAAATTATAATAAAATTGTTAAATTCGCGAAACGTTTCCCCACTTTTAAAATAAAAGTCCATTGAGACAACATGTAAAAAACACAAATCAAGAAAATAAAACCAAAACTAACACGAAGTCAAGAAAGAAGATTACACCAAAATAATAAAAATGGAAGAAAAATAATAAATAGGAACAGAAAATAAAACTTGACACTGGCGGATGCCAGTAAGAAGTGCGAGCCATAATTCCCTCTGGGGACAAGAAAAAAAAAACCATGCTCCGGACGTGGATCAAAAATTGCTTTTTGGTGCTTTTTTAGCTTTCCGAACGCTGAACAAAAAGAGAAAAGAACGGTATTTTCACCCACAGATTCCCAATTCGAACGTTATTATCGCTGAAAATGCTCACAAGGTGCCTATTCGAACGCACTAATAGAATGTCATGAAGTTTGGCAAGTCGCTACTACACGGGTAATTAAAACATTAGGCAATGGATCAAGATCCACTGTGGTTGCACGTCGACCAAGAATGGTTTAATAGCGAAAAGTTTAAAGCGTGTTTTCTGCAAAATCTCATTTTTAAGAATGTCAACATTAGAGGCTCGAACCTTGAAACTTGTCAAAAATTAAGGTAATCACAAAATTAAATTAACGTAGACATTTACTCTTCTCAGAATTAGTTTTATCTGTTTTAGATGTAGGAACGTATTTTCTACCGACTTTCAAAAAGGAGGAGGTACTCAATTCGACTGTATTTTTTTAAAATATATATGTCTTTCTTATTTTTTTTATATTATATTTCGATAGGTGAATCGATTCTCAAAATTATTTTTGTTTGAAAGCTGGTGCTTCCCGTGTGGTCCCATATAATTTCATCAAATTCGGTCCAGTACTTTTTGAGTTACACTCCAATAACTGAATAGAATGGAAGTCTGTATAAAAATTTCAAATTGTACTTGTAATTTTATATACTGTCGCATGGGAATCAATTCCACTGTTGTTAGCAAACCGCAGACGAGCATATAATGTACTCGGAACTGAGTCACCAACGGACCGGTTTGTTGCAGCCGAAATACCAAACCCACCTGCTGCAAGTGACGGCAGCCCTGATGGAGCTGTGTGGAGAGACGTGCACTCCCGTGGCGGATCAGCTGTTCACCATCAACTTCACGGTCTACGCGATGCCAGCTGATGATACTATACAGTTTATGGCTTTGTGTAAGTTTTTGTCATCATCATTCAATTCCATTTATTTCACAGATTACATCCGGTCCTTTACAAAGGCATAAGTGGGGCTGTGGCCAACACTATGTAACCAATACATTATTATCATCATCTCAGTCATAGTACATCCACTGCTGAACATAATCCTCCCGTATGTCTACTTGGTATCAACATCTATAAGTAATAAATATAGCAGCAGAGAAAGTCTGCTCCATATCCTAAAATTCTAATTTCTTATCCTAATGATTGACTCTTCTGGTACATTATAAGTACGTACCTTAACACAGTACTGTTAAAGTTAATGAACATTGTAGATTATTAGATTACACTTCAGATTTGAAGAATATCTGACATTGTGGTGGTAGCTACCAATACGGAAATTGGCAGAAGAGTCTTAGGGTGTGTCTAATGAAAGTATAGACTGAAAAATCGTGGCAAGTTCAAACGATATTTGTATGGCAACCCAATAATGTCGCCATCTTGTAAACATTGAAGAATAGTATTGCAATACCCCGATTCTGGAAAATGGTTTATTTTAAATTATTCATTTATAAGAAGTCGTTTTTAGTTGTTTTCTTACATAATGTAAATACCAATGGCAAATTACATTGCCGTCAAACTAAGCAAATAAAGAAAAAGTCCACGAAAAAGTTATTAACAATGATTTCATACCTTTGCGCACCCCAAATTTACCCCGTTATGGAGCATGACGCCCGGAGGTGGAAACACTTTAGTATGGCCATGTGAAAAGTTTCGAAAAAATTCAAGTGTCTACTTTCGTTAGACTGACTCTACCACCTATTATAGCATCTGATAATGGATCACGTGTAGGAATACGCATAAGGATAATCCTACGGACTGATCTGGATGTCTGATCCTCATCAGTTGGTGTCAGTTCAACTACGTCTGCTCGGTGTACTAAGATAAAGTGTCATGGGGTGGTGAAACATGACACATACATAAGCAAGAATATTTCCTATAAATAGTTTGTACATTGTTTGTCGAAATCGAACAACTTTCATCGAATTATTAACTTAGATGATTAATAAAATATTGTGTAACATTTTATAAAATATACCATAAACATAATGGCATTATGATTTACTGAAGACAAGAACACTGTATATAAAAGGCATAAAAGACGAGCATTGGTCATTAATGGAATGTGCCAAAAAACAAAAACCCGCTGGCATTAGTTGGTAGTACCAGTTAGAGTAAGAAGGACATATTAAGGAAGGAAAATAAGAACAGCGATGAGTTCACTTCATTACGAAAAAACGGTACTAAAATAAACATTTGCGGACAAATTTGATGAATTCACTTTTCACGCTGTACAACAAATTGTCCATCAGTTTTATCAAGACTACCATATTATGTTATTACTGTAAAGTCGATGGTCTTTATATATATATAAATGAACCCCCATTTCTCCAGCTCATATCTCTCACGCTATAAGTTAAGAACGGATGGAACAATCTCGCTAATTCTTTTTGTTGTGAACGACGCCGCGGGCAGGTGCTGGTGATAAATAAATTAAGAAATTTTAAAAGTAATAATATGCTAAGTACCTATATAAAAAAGTCGCTTATATAGTTTTTTAAGGAAAAATATTTGTTATAATAATAAATATTGACATAAATAAATAAATCTCAATTAATACTAACAAGTCAGAGGTAACATAAAATTATATATACATTAAACAAATAAAATATTTGTTTAATGTATATATGAATAAAATATTGGTTCAGTATGTAAGTTGATCCTAGTCCTAAGATTTTAAATTGTTACTTATATATAGTCCTTGATGCAATATTCTAAGTAATATATGTATCTTGTATGTAACAGCATTATCTACATTCTGTATATTCAACAGCATGAATCAACAGCACAAAAAAGATGTCGTAATATTAGATTATTATAGATAAAGCAACATTTATACTTTTGTTTTTAATTATTTTATATGGCTAACCTTGGTAACATTACCTGTTTTAATATTAAAACTTGTAAAAAAACCGGATGACCCAGTTTTAATCATGTCTTCAATAAAACCTTATGTATTTATATATGTCGAATAGTACTATTTCGCTCAAGGCATATTAATAAATACTTCTCTCCTTACAGCGAACCTAGACAAGCTCCGTTTTATTGAAAAATGTGGGCGAACACTTACCAATCTCTATGAGAAACACATCGATCGCATCCTCGCTGGCATCACCAGCGATGCTGTGACCTGGACTTTGCTCACCCCTGATCTGTGTCTCTTCGAATGTGTCATGTCGCACGCCGGTACGTACTTGTGTGTCGCTGGGCTTTTAAGTAGAAAAGATACTCTGTATATAAAACTGACTAAGTTCACACTTGCTTTATATAGGAAACACATTTGTCGAATCTTAGTTAGCATCACCAGCGATGCTCTGAAGTAACATTAGTCACCTCTGATCTGTGTCTCTTCGAATGTGTCATGTCGCACGCCGGTACGCGCTTGTGTGTCGCTGGGCTTTTTGTAGAAAATATACGCTGTATAGAAAAGTGACTAAGTTCAAACTTGCTTTATATAGGAAACACATTTGTCGAATCTTAGTTAGCATCACCAGCGATGCTCTGAAGTAACATTAGTCACCCCTGATCTGTGTCTCTTCGAATGTGTCATGTCGCACGCCGGTACGCGCTTGTGTGTCGCTGGGCTTTTTGTAGAAAAGATACGTTGTATAAAAAAGTGACTAAGTTCAAACTTGCTTTATATAGGAAACACATTTGTCGAATCTTAGTTAGCATCACCAGCGATGCTCTGAAGTAACATTAGTCACCCCTGATCTGTGTCTCTTCGAATGTGTCATGTCGCACGCCGGTACGCGCTTGTGTGTCGCTGGGCTTTTTGTAGAAAATATACGCTGTATAGAAAGGTGACTAAGTTCAAACTTGCTTTATATAGGAAACACATTTGTCGAATCTTAGTTAGCATCACCAGCGATGCTCTGAAGTAACATTAGTCACCCCTGATCTGTATCTCTTCGAATGTTTCATGTCGCACGCCGGTACGTACTTGTGTGTCGCTGGGCTTTTTGTAGAAAATATACGCTGTATAAGTTCAAACTTGCTTTATATAGGAAACACATTTGTCGAATCTTAGTTAGCATCACCAGCGATGCTCTGAAGTAACATTAGTCACCCCTGATCTGTATCTCTTCGAATGTTTCATGTCGCACGCCGGTACGTACTTGTGTGTCGCTGGGCTTTTTGTAGAAAATATACGCTGTATAGAAAGGTGACTAAGTTCAAACTTGCTTTATATAGGAAACACATTTGTCGAATCTTAGTTAGCATCACCAGCGATGCTCTGAAGTAACATTATTCACTCCAGTCTGCCTAGCACGATATAACTACGCTAGTGCAACGTAACGTGTCGCTCACGTGAAACAGTACCAACAGTACCAACTGTCATGTATCTAGGGCAACTGTGACACAGATAACTCATAGTTTGTTCGGAAGCGTGACGCGTTAACGCTTACGATATGAATTCTTTTTTTGTAAATTGTTTGTGCTCTTCGAATGTGAGTTGTCACACGCTTGTACGTAACGTCATGTGTGCGTCGTTGGTTTGGTTGGTTTTTGTAGCTCATATACCTGCGTGTATACCTTGAAGCGGCGGGCGTTTGCGTATTTGCACTGAACAGAACATATTCTGTAAGAGAATGTCAACACCAGACATTGACATTACACGAAATTTTAATAGAAACTATTAATTATACTTTGCTACGTATACGCGCTAGAAGATTCAATAGACGTGAAACAAGTGTAATTTGAAAAATTTAATACCGACTTCTATTCTATTACTTTGGTAAAAATCAGTTATTGGAGTGTAACTCAAAAACTACTAAACCGAATTTGATGAAATTTAAATGGGACCACACGGGAAGCACCAGCTTTAAAACAAAAAGAATTTTGAGAATCGGTTCACCCTATCGAAAGTTATGAGGTAACAAACATTAAAAATAAAAATACAGTCGAATGGAGTACTCTTCAAGAGAAGTCGGTAGAAAACTCACACTAGGCGTACCGCGGTCCGTAAGTTTGCATCTACCCGAGAGATAATTTTGGAGCAAATGTATGGAATATGGAATGCAGAACGTTTGCACAAATGACGGTACCTACTTTTTTTTTTTAATACTATTACTTCGTTACCCTGCTTTCCTAGTTTAGCTGTCTATCCTTCAGGCTGTCGTCAAACAATCGGCCTACGAGAAACTATAGCCAAATCCTTTAAAAAAATGTGTGGTAAGCGATAAAAGGTGAGATGCACATTTTCTAATGAATCATTTATGTTTGCAGTAGGTTTAGCCGTATACGGTCACCGACTAATGAAAACTCTTATTATGTTGACCGTATTCGGTAAAATTCGTGTACCGGTAAAATTCGGCCAAACGTATTGGCTACCCTGCAAAAGCGAAGAAAGGCTATGATTTGAAATAATAATATTTTTTCTGATACACAGGATCAGCAATAGGTGAGCAATTGCACCTCATAGCGCCTCTGCTAAAGGAATGCCTGACGACTCCCAAAGTGGACCCTGAAGTGAAGTTGAAGATCTTCACTACACTCTCCACGGTTCTTCTGAAGAGACAGGAAAACTTTATCAAGTGTGACGCCGACAAGCTGGAAGCGTTTTTGAAAATCGTTATTGAAGGTTAGTGCAAGTTATTTAAAGCCGGATTTGCGAAAGAAGAAATAATTAGTTATAAACTTATTTATTAAGTAATTAGGTAGTTAATAAATGTAATAACGGGTGACCGCTATGTGAGATTTTGACGGATCATTGTCCTGATAGTCGCTTTAGTAAACGGCCTTATTGCGAAAAGCCTCGCCTTATTCACCGTGTAATGTTGGTAGGTATATGTAATGCCAGTGAGGCCAGTTTTTCAAGCCAGGACAGCAAGCTAGTGTCAGTAAGCTAGCAAGCTAGTACTTCTGGCTTCGTGTAGACAGAACTAGCTTCATTTCTAAGCTAGTAAGCTAGTTTACAAGCCAGGACAGTTTTTAATAGGATGGAGTTCTGTTTTTAAGCCAGTAGCTTCCCCCACCATTGATTTTACTATCCTGGCTTGTGTACTTGTAGCTTCATGTGGCCGGCAAAGTCAGTTTTCAGTTGGCTAGTAAGCAGGAACCATGCGTTTTGTAAATTTTTCTGACGTGTTTTTGAGATTTTAATATGTCCAAACTAAGTACGGAGATTAATTTAATGTTTGTACAACTGTACCGAGACCATTAATGTCTGTGAAACGCCACCCTTCCAAGTTCATTCAGGTACAAAAAATGTGTGTCGAAATAAAGCAAGTGGTTATTGTCCCGTACCATTTTTGTAATTCACCTTCTACTTCATCTTTTGCGAATCGGCACAGTTTTCGAAGTAACTCCTTCAGACGAATGTGTTTTTTTCGCATGCAATTCATGTTGGACGCGTGGTCACCTTAGTCGCTGCAATAGCTTAAAATAATGAAGCCTCGTGTAAACGCAACTCGCCTGTTCCAAGCCAGGACAGTTTAGTAAAAAACTAGCTTGCTATTCTGGCTTGAAAAACTGGCCTCGTGTCACCCGGGCATAACAGAATATTGGCCTCACCTCTGTCTGACGAATCCTAAAAACTATATGCACTTGTCATACACACATCAAAAAAGTTGGCGATGACTTTGAATCACTTTACTTTGTTCTCGTATCGAGGCTTCATGACAGCAGACATGTATAGAGCAGTTGCTATTGATGGAATTGTCAGACCAATCCGAGTAAACCATGGGCCCCAATTTGCACTGGTCAATGATAATGCGCCCGAACATCGAGCTCAACGAATCAATGCTGCTCTCCGAGAATACGACATCACAAGGTCTACACATCGCCTGACTTAAACCCAATAGAGCAAATGAAATGTAATCGTTTATTCTGTATAGGCCTACTTACAAACTGTCATATTACATTTATTATTTCTTAAATCGACAACCGGATAAGAACGCGACCACGACTGAAAAGATCCGGCAAGAAACTCAGCGGGCTTGTTTTTCTAAATTTTTTTATCGCCAATTTCTTAATGCACTCGTGGGATGCTCTTGAGCGAGCTGTTTGGAACCGTCAGCCACGTCCCCAGACAGTGCCAGAGCTCAGGGAAGCCGCTATTCAAGATTGGGACAGGTTACCCAAGAAATGCTGGATAACTTGATTCTCAGCATGCCCAGGAAGATCACAGCATGTGTTCGAGCCAGGGGAGGAGTTAAATAGAATATAAACTTTTTATTAATAAATATTTGATTAAGTTCAATATAAAAAAAATATCAGCTTATGCTAGTGATTACAAACTTTTTTGAGGTGTGTATATTTTTTTTGAAAAAAGTTCGATATAAATAAGCTAAGTTAGTTGTAGTTTTTGTACGGATGGCGCTATGTGGTCGCTCAGCAAAGCCACAAAGCCCTTATTCTTCGTATATCTGCGCAATAAATACGCCAAAAAAAGATCGCCGTAAGCCAACATCTTAAGAGGATCTCGCTAGACGGTTGGATCAAGGGCCAGATACAGAAGGCAGTACTCCTTGATACGGCACGTATCGTCAGGAGGTTCCTCTTTGCAGCCCTAACCATCGGTAGTTTGGGTCATGCCTCACCGCCGATGGCAATCTAGGATTTGGTTTATGTAATCTTTTGTTGAAATTTATAGAGAGAAAAATTCACATCCTCGGACGGGATTCGAACCCGCGTCTTCTGACTCTCCGTGTCAGACGCCATTGACCAACTAGGCCACCGAGAATCTGGTCCGAGCATCGAATTTTAACTCTATTTGACTAACCGTCTTGCGGGGACGGAGCGACATCTAATGGACAGTTAACAGTACCATCCAACCGAAAGAAGCATTATTTAGAAATACTTGAACTTTCGCATTGACATCGCAACCCTTGTTATTTTTATAGTATTACTTTTCAAAGCACTAACGCCTGCTTAAGCGATCTCAAACATTGAAATTTATAGAGAGAAAAATGATGAAGGTTGGATGGTACTGTTAACTGTCCAATAGATGTCGCTCCGTCCCCGCAAGACGGTTAGTCAAATAGAGAGTTAAAATTCGATGCTCGGACCAGATTTTCGGTGGCCTAGTTGGTCAATGGCGTCTGACACGGAGAGTCAGAAGACGCGGGTTCGAATCCCGTCCGAGGATGTGAATTTTTCTCTCTATAAATTTCAATGTTTGAGATCGCTTAAGCAGGCGTTAGTGCTTTGAAAAGTAATACTATAATCTTTTGTTGTTAATAGATATATTGTAAAACCATACATTTTAAGGAATGCGAATAAATAATAATAATAACGGTAAATAGGTGTTCAGATTTCCAACTAGGCAGAGCGTGTATTATGTTAACCTGAGGTTGATATACATACTTATAACAGAAAGCAGGAAGGCAGGTTTGCTCCCAACTGCGCTAACCGGCCAGTCTTGGTAGTGTAACAACAAATAACCCGACTAGGAAAAATATATACATAAAAACTTGTACTTTATAACATTTTTCTATATTTATTTTTTATGTTATACAACAAAATAATGTTATACGAGTTATGCATTTTTAAATAGATAATAAGATTTTTTATACTCTATTTCATGCGAAATTGCAATAGGGAAAAATAAACGAAAAGTTAAAAAAAGACAATGTGTTGACTGGGACTCGTACCATATACGAGTGCCGTTAGCGTCTGACGCGCACGCTCGCAGCCCAAGCCATCGAGTCATTACAGAGTGAAACCTAGCTTATAACTTAAGTTTACTGGAGTTGTCGAAACTGACATAGAGCTGCCATTTTTCAAGATTTCAATCAACATTTGTTAGAAACAGAGATACATAATAAGTAGCCTGTGGTTCTCAAAGAGTTTATTTTTCAGCTCTCAGAGAAAATTAAATAAGTCTGAAACCTCACCGCGTATCCCCAGGGGGACAGAGGAGTTAAAAATTAAAAAAGAACTAGCATCACGAGATTAATGGGCGACCCCTTAGTTAATTAGTTTACAAACAGTAAGTTGTTTAAACTGTATGCAATGAATACACAGGTGTGTTCTGGATGTCCGAATAAATTAAAAGGGATTTCCCTTCTTTGTTGCTCTCGATGCCCAGACAAATATGCACTTGCATGAATTTTAACAAAAAGGATTACGAGAAATTTGACGAAGCTTTTAAGGATACGTGGATCTGCCCGTCCTGTCGCTGCAGGGAACCAAAGTTAGGTGACAATACGGACACGCCTATCAGGTCTCCAGCACCGGCGGCTGCTTCCAAATTAATATCAGGCGCAACTGGGCAACAGGAACAGCGCGATTACGATAACGTCACGTTGCGCTGCAAGTCTCGCGGCTCAGGAAATTGCAGCTGCTTATCACCGGACTTGGTAAGGGAAATTATAAGAGAAGAATTAGATAGAAGGCTAACGATTGACATAAAGGATATTCGTACACAGTTAAATATAGTCGAAGAATCAATAGCACTTTCTATTTCTGAACGTGACTTACTCAAAGCTGAAAGTGATAATCTAAAATCACGTATTTGCCACCTGCAGAGCGAAAATCAGGAACTTCGCACAACCACCCTACACCTTTCGCATCGGCTTCAACAGGTGGAGCATCTATCGCGCACGAATAACATCGAGCTGCAGTGCGTACCCGAACACAGCAACGAAAACTTGTACACCACCGTGCAGCAACTTGGCAATATCATAAAGTGCCCGGTGGTTGATTCGGACCTCCAATACTGCAGCCGCATCACCAAGTTAAACGCTGCGAGTCCCCGACCTCGATCTATCCTTGTGAGGTTCAGTAGTCGCCGGCTTCGAGATACCTTCCTAGCTGGAGTGGTCAAATTTAATAAAAACAACCCCAGCGACAAGCTCAACTCTAGCCATCTGGGCCACAGTGGCAAGAAGTGCGGTATTCGTTTCCGAGCATCTCACCCCGGAGACTAAATCGCTGCACGCGGCTGCTCGTCGAAAGGCCAAGGAGCTTAATTTTAGATTCGTGTGGGTTCGCGACGGCAAAGTATATCTAAGAAAGACTGACACTTCCAGCTTTGTTTTTGTGAAGGATCTAAGTGTCTTAAATAACCTAACATAGCCTTTTTAGTTATCATAATCATTAACGTAATTTTTGTTGTTCAGATTAAGCGTTTCGATTGTAGGTATATTTTATGATAACATTTTACTATCAAAACGTCAGGGGTTTGCGAACTAAAACTGCTACCTTTTTTAACAATACTGTTTGCAATAGTTATGACGTCATTATTCTGACTGAAACTTTTTTGAACAGCAGCGTTTTCGACTCTGAACTTTTTGACAGTCAATATGTCGTTTACCGACGTGATAGGGAATCTAGCGGCTTTCACAGTTGTAAGAACGGCGGGGGTGTTTTGATCGCGGTATCTACAAAATTCAATTCAAGGCGACTGCATAATCATGATTCCAAATGCGAAGACGTCTGGGTACAGTTAGAGTGTCGCAGTGTCAGTGGCAAAAAGGAGCTTTTGAATCTTTGCGCAGTATATCTCCCACCACCTATTCAGAGGCACATCCTTGATGAATTTTTAACTAATTCCAACTGAGTTATGGAGCTTAGCGTTATGGACAATATCATGTATGTCGGGGATTTCAACCTAGGTTCTATAGCTTGGAATTTTACTCATAATGACGAGTCACTAGTAGACACTACACATACCAGCACTTACGCCAATATGCTAATTGACTTTAGCATGCTTAATGATTTAAAGCAGTATAATAATATTTTGAATTGCAAAAACAGGGTACTGGACTTAGTGTTGAGTAACACCGTAGTTTCAGCTTTGTCTGCAGTCAATGATAGCCCACTCACGTCAATCGACGATTACCCTCCACTACAATTTACTTTAGCACTTGGCCCTCACAATAGCCTCTTAACGAATCAAATCAAACATTACTGCTTTTACAAAGGTGACTATGAGAAAATTATTCAATATCTAAACAAAATCGTATGGGAAGAAGAATTCAAAGATTGCACCACAGTTGACGAGATGGTCTCAGTATTCTACGGACTTATTCACGAGGGAATTTTAAAATATGTTCCGAAATCAAAAAAAAGAGCTAATAATTACCCGGTTTGGTTTTCGCGTGACCTTATTAATCTCTTACGCGAAAAGCTTAAATATCGACATAAGCTAATTAAATTTAATAATTATCCACGTGGTCAACAGTCATTCAATCTTGCAAAAAAACGTTCTAATCAGTTGATGACAACTTGCTATCAAACTTATGTCTCTAGACTTGAAAAAAACCTCAGATCAAATCCCAAGCTCTTTTGGTCTTTTATTAAGAGCAAAAGAAAGTGTTCTGGCAATTACCCAGCTCAAATGTACCACAATGATGAGGTATCTGCTAGCGGCGAAGATATTTGTAATCTTTTTGCAAAAAAATTTGAATCTTACTATGCTTGCAATTGAGATACCAATGAATCTTCCTCAAGTAATCTAGACCGAGCGTGTTCAGGTACCAGCTAATATATGACCGCAATTAAATTCAAAGATGATCAAGTTCTCAAAATTTTAAAAAGACTGGATGCTAACAATGGTGCAGGATCTGATGGTATCCCAGCTGTATTCGTAGCTAAGTGCGCTTCAGCCTTAACTAAACCTTTGAGACTTATTTTTAACAAATCACTCAGCACTTTATTGACTTGGCATCTTAAGCAGCTCATAAATCCTTATCAGCACGGATTTGTGAAGGCCAGATCTACCGTAACTAACCTTACTTCGTTCATCAACGATGTGTCTCTGCTGGTAGATGGTCGTTCTTCCGTGGACGCGATCTATACAGACTTCAGCAAAGCTTTTGACAGAGTGAACCATCGTGTGCTGCTTGATAAACTCGCAGATCACGGTATATCTGGAAGCCTGCTCAAGTGGTGCGGATCGTATCTCTCAGATCGGAAGTTTAAGGTCGTGGTTAATGGTTTTTCTTCAGACCCATTCTTGGTAAGGTCAGGGGTACCACAAGGGTCTCACTTGGGTCTTTTGCTATTTAACGTATTTATTAACGACGTTGGCGACTGCTTTCATCACTCCAGCTATTATTTATTTGCTGACGACTTGAAGTTTTTTAGAATTTCAAACGTACATTCAGATGCTCCTCCTGATCTCCTCCAAGAAGACGTGAATCGCTTGGTTCATTGGTGTGATAAAAATGGTATGAATCTGAATGCTTCAAAATGTTATTTTACAAGATTCTCTAGAAAAAAAACTACGTTTGATTTTGATTACAAAATAAAGCTAGACACCATAGAGCGAGTCAACGAAGTCAAAGACTTGGGAGTCTTAATAGACAGCAAACTACAACTGAAGTCTCACATAGAGAATATTTGTGCCAAGGGTTTTAAGAATCTTGGTTTTATTCTTCGAAATTGTAAGGACTTCAAATCCCCTTCAACCAAAATTTTATTATTTAACGCATTTGTTCGTAGTGGTCTTGAGTACTGCAGTGTCGCCTGGAATCCCTTCTATGACATATATACTTAAAGAATAGAGAGTGTGCAAAAGAGGTTTATGTGGCACTTAGCGTACTCAATGTATTTGGGAAAATCAATTATTTCGTACAATGAACGATTGATTTATTTCAATATAACTTCACTGACGAGTCGAAGACGCATGCTGGACGCTTTATTTCTTTATAAAGTTATGAATGGTATTCTGGATACGCCAGAGCTGCTATCCTCCGTCTCAATCTCCACACCTTTGCGGCTTCCACGAACCTCAAAACATTATGTCTTATTACACCCTCAGCCCTCGAGGTCTAATTTGGGTAAGAACGCTCCGCTTAATAGATTATCGAGGGAATTTAACAAAATCGGTAAAACTCATGACATAGACCTATTTGAAACGAACCTTTGTAAATTTAGAAGATGTCTCCGTGATATTATAATTTTTCGTAGTTTAAGTTACTGATATTTTTATTTGAATTTAATTTTACAGGGTAGAATAATTATTATACTCTTACATGTCGTCAATATCCTATTATATGCTTACTTATAATAATTACTGTATAAAATGATGCTTAATATGTTGCTAAAACTAGCTTTTATTTAGAATGTAGTCTTCACCTATAACTGTGATGGCACTAAGTTGTATACCTACTATGTCGTTATTTTTATGAGTGTAACAGTGTACATTATGTTGGCGATCAATAAAAATAAATAAATAAATTTACTACACAATTTTAACTTTTATCCCTTATTCTTAAAGAACACTTTCTTTTATGCGAAAAATAGTATATTTATTATAAGCCATAGTACTTACTAGCTGCGCCACGCAGTTTCACCCGCGTGGAGATGGATGATGATGAAAAAGTATCCTATATGTTATTTCAGCGTCTCATCTATGTACTTCCCAAATTTCATTGAAATCCATTCAGTAGTTTTTGCGTGAAAGAGCAACAAACATACTATATAATTTACCATCCATCTAAATTTTCACATTTATAATTTTAGTGAGATTAGGTAGTTATCACTGAGTCAAGTTTCATCAAAATATTTATCGTAGTTTCATGCGCGTACAATAGACAGACAGAAAAGAATTGTAAATACTTACTATATTTTTGGCTTCATTATAACAAAAACAAAGTCAAAGTCAAAATCATTTATTCAATTTAGGCATCAAAGACGCACTTATGAACGTCAATTTTTCATTATAATGTACTTTAAAGACTACCGCCGCGTTCCAAAATATATAGAGCCTAGCCTACCGAGAAGAAGCGGCAAGAAACTCGGGGCCATTCTTTTTATATAGATGTTTTTACAATGTTTTTACTTAGGTACTACAAATATTAGCTCCAGTGTGTTGCCTTACAAAAGAGAACATAATAATGGTATCAGTAGGGCAAGACGCGCTACACTTTGACATCTTAGTACACGAGTAGATAGATCCTGGAGTGATCAGTCCCAAGCTGTTTTATCCTCCAAGTAATCCGAAATTTTGTAATAACCTTTTTGACAGAGTTTAGTTTTAATTAGTAATTTTAAACTTATTAATAGGCAAATCTCGGATAACATTGGGAACTTTATTATAGAATCGTATACATTGTCCCATAAACGAATGACTTATTCTGTGGACACGCGTTACATGTACGGATAGCTTGTGCTTATTTCGCGTGTTGATGGAATGAGCATCACTCCTTTTATCAAAACTGCTAATGTTTTTCTTTACATACATTAGATTTTCATGGATAAACTGAGAGGCAACAGTTAGAATGTTTATGTCTTTAAACTTCTGTCTAAGGGAAACTCTGGGAGCTAAACTGTAGATCGCTCGTATAGCCCTTTTTTGCAGTGCAAATGTATTGAATGTACAGATTTGTGACAGTTTTATTATATGTATGGATTGTCGTGTTTACAGAAGTGATAATGCCGAATGTAGTGTGGGAGGCGGGTCGCACTGCCGAGGCGATACGCACTGCGGCCGTCGCGTGTCTGTGCGCGGCCTTACAGGAAAACCCGCAGGAAACACTTGTAGAGAAGGGTGACGGCGATGCTACTGACAAGGTTAGTTGGCCAACGGACAGAACCGTATGCAGCTTCTAGAGTGTAGATTCGTTCGTTCAAATGTCGCTGTCAGTTGTTTTTTCTTTTTTCACAATTTGATCTTTATTCGGTCCCTTTATTAGGTACTTTTTTAATATATTTATAATATAAGGTTTTTGTTAATTAGCGCACAATATTGAATGGGGTGGTTTAGAATCGATATATGGTGGAACAAAAAAAATACATTTTTTTTATTATTATAAACCCATAGGTATTCATTTCTCCACAGCTAATAACCATTGCGCGACTGAACGCACGCCGCTACATCACAGAATAAACAACAGTGACTACACGAGACATACCTACCCACTTAGAATAGGCACAACGACGTACGAACATACCTACTCGCTAATATTTACGCAGCTGATGTCTCTGCCTAAACGACGGCTGGCCCGGGCGGGGCATCGTCCGCACGTTGTACCTATTCTAAGCGGGTAGGTATGTCTCGCGTATTTACTGCTATCTATTCTGTGATGCAACGGCGCGTCGGGTCGTGCGTTCAGTCGCACTACGTGGCGCGGCGAATATGCGTTCATACTAATAAAAAATACATGATAAATTTTTCTTTTACTCTCATGACAGGTATTGATTCCAAGTGTAGTGCAAAGATGGTTTCATAATTGTGCACTAATTAACAAATACCTTATATATAATGATTTACCTAGCCGTAGTGACATCATGCATATTGCTTGCAGATGACACTACAAATTTTTTTAAATGTAATAATAGTACTCTAGCGAATAAAACTTATGGGGGGCCCGTTTAGAGGGTGGCAAGTCACCACCTGGCTAAATATATTAGGTTAAGATGAGACTGAAATTGGCAGGTGCCGTAGTCTCGTCCATAGTCCACTATCTCCCTAATAAGTTGATAATATCAATAGCCTTGCATTTTTACTCATTTTTGTAATAATAATCCATGTCACCGTCATCCCAAGTTTTGTTTTTATACACAAGTGTTGGCTATAGCTCCACTTATGCCTTATTAAAGGACTGGATAATAAATCCGTAAAAAAATAGATACCTAAATGAATAATAACACATTTGTAGTAGACCCGATCAAATTGCCAGCAGAGCAAAACTAATCATCCACTGCGCATATAGTGGATGCGCAGTGGTGATTAGTTGTGATCCGCAGGAACTGGACCAAATTTACACTATAATGTTCTCGATTTACGAGGAGCTTTAGCGACCAAGACAGTTCTTGCCTCTCAAATATCTTCTCTCCTACAAGAGCTCACCAGAAATAAACATCACAGAACTCTGAGTCAAAGTAATTAGTGATAAATATGACTCACATCGGGTCCTGCATCGAAAGTAGTAATAACTCCATCGGTTGGATCCTGTGAAGGGAGAGAAGGTTAGGTAGGGAGAAGGAAAACCAACAGATAAACTCGGCGTTTCTCCGCGGAGATCCACGTCCAAGTCACGATTTACGAACCGAATACTTACCAAAAAGGTTTTAATCATCACATCCAAGGTTCTTTACAAGACATATTACAATACAAAGTTACATTTTTACTTTTAACAAACTAACAACAATGACTGCGATCTAAAAGATTATATAAGGTGACGTAAGTGATAAGTGTGGTACCCTATCAAGTTTCCAAATTTTACCACACTTGCACTACCAGTACAAAAACAAAATTGTGGGCCCAAATATTATTAATTAAACATAATAATAACCAATTTATTGTCCAAGCCGAAAAGTTATATTTGTCTTAAAAGTCAAAGTTCTAAAGTTAGGTAGCATTTCAAATTAAAACAGTTTTGGCGAATATTCTTAGAGGGCACTGTCGCAAGTGAAATTACTGGGTGAAAAGGGCCGAAAAATCAATGTCTCTGGTTGACGAGCACAGTACAGTGCCAGCCAAAACTACAGTTGTAAGCATAGTGTGGCACTCCAATTATGTTAGGCAAGGAGTCGTCACTGATTGCATTAAAAAAAATGGTGTTGCAGAAGGTGAACTTGTTCCCAACTAAAGAGTCATTGGAGCCCTTCCTCGAGCAAATGGTGCCGTTGGTGGCGGGTCTCGTAGACGACAACTCCACCTTGACTCGACAACACTCGCTGCGCGCCGTGTGTTGCCTCGCGACACTCGCGCGGCGGCGCGGGTGCTTCACAAACGACATACTGCACAAGTTGTACTTTGGTAAGGACTAAGTTATTTGTACTAAATATATTCAGCTAAATAGATAAACTAGTAAATAGTTCTGCGAACTGTAGACCTCGCGAGCACAGTCTTATTAACGGTAATTTTTCGCGGTCCGAGCTATCTGCATGGTGTCGAAATTCAGAAAGTACCTATACAAATATTTATATCAACAAGACAATGACCAATTTTGCTAAAGTTTTATATGTCGTTGGTGCCAAATAATTTTGCCGAATGTTACCAAAATCGTCCAGTTTTTAAACTTCACAACCTATCCGCAACCACTTTACTAATTATTCTCCTATTCGAAATTCTTCTTTAAACTCAGGTACCTAATGTGTGTTCCAATTTTTATTAAAATCGGTCGTTAAATAGCGCCGCAGCAACCTTCTCTTTTTAGGAAAAGTACCTACGGGGGCACTTTTTTTTAAGGAACAGTACTGGGGTACTTTTCCTAAAAAGAACCTAATAACCGAAGTACTAAAAAAAACGTAGTGTATATTGAATATACGTTCTTATGAAGTATGGGAGCCAATACACGATTGTAATAAGAAAAAAATCGGCAACATTCCTTTAATTTTTCTTACGTGCTTCGTGGGGAAAAAGCTATTATTATTCAATTACAGGCAAATATATTTCAATAAATGTACCATATTCGAATTCCCAATGAAATTTACTAGTGAACTTTGGACTCCTTTACGACTAAAATTTAATCATTTGCTTGTTCAAAATAAAAATAAAAAGTATGAGCACGTATTCAATTGAATTTTAGCATAACATCGTCCAATCTGGTAAGCAATTCTCAACCTTATGTAAAGCATCGTAAATTGTTTAAAAATTAGGATTGGGCCGAGCCTTAACTCAAAAGTGCTGGCGTTATATCCTTATCGAGGTATAGCCTAATTATATGGCGCTTCACCAATTCGCCAAAACGCCACACAATGCGCTCGCTCGGCTCGTGCGTTGTGTGGTCACCATTCAACCTATCGCTCGTCGTCGCACCTATCGTGACTTTGCTCTGACTAGATACTGCGCTAAATTCTGCGTGAGTAATTCTTGTCGAATATTTGTTCTGTCGAACTACTCGATTGTTTCTTATAAGGAAGCAACTGTCGAAATATTGAACTTCAGAGGTACACCGGATCTTTATGCCTAATAACTATTAGACGAATAAACGGTATGCCTTATAACTTTATGCAAACCAAGACTAGGGCAAAAACTATTAACTTAACTATATTTATGCTTACTGAAATAGTATGACAAAAAAAACAATTGTGTCAAACTATGATTTTGACAAATAAATATATGCGTAACTCGTTATGTCAAATCAGTTAGGACAAAAATTGCGAAAAAAGGGACCCCTCTCAGAACCTTTGCCTTATTATAAAACATGGATTAGAAATAGTCCCGAAGGTTTAAAACTTAAGTGCAAATTTCAGATATGAAATTCCCTTAAACCATGTTTATTAACCAAGGCCGTTGTAGTTTAAAATTCTGAATGGCACTGAACTGTTATGGGGAAGAGTGACGCATCTCGTCATTGATTGACAAGATCTGGCAGCTTATATTCACAATAGTACTATTTATATATTTTCCCTTCGTACATCCATTGCAGTGGTACTAAAACGGCTAGACGACAGCAGCGACAAGGTCCGTTCGTTCGCTGTCCAGACAACGTGCACTCTCTTCAACAACCGCTCGGAGCCCTACGACACTGTGCACTACGGAGCGCACGTCGACGCTCTCTACAGCGCCATGCTCATACATCTCGATGATGCCGATGAGGCGTTCCGGGCCCAAATGCTTGGTGAGTTCAACATTCGAACGCAATTACCACTTACCCCATGTACCCACACACACCCCTACATGTTTCTGTTAAATCAAAGACGTGCGTGCGGTATATATATAATATAACAGTTTCCAGTTCTGGCTGGTTCATTTGTGTAAATAATACGAAACAAAATAAATAATTTGTTATATAACTATATTTCCAGCAGAGTTACTTAAGTATGATATGAATATTTGGCGGTTATTGACCCATGTCTTATCGAGTAAAACGTACAAATGGCGAATGAACTATGACAATGTCCGAAACACGGCTCCCAGATTATATAACTTTTATTACATGAGTAAGGTACTTAGTCTGAGATTCAAACAATACTACATGAACCCTGTAATTAGTTATAATTTTATTTGGATAATCAACTACGGTTCCTATCTCTGGGCAGCACTGCGATTGTTATGGGCAATCGTACAGCTTACCATCAGTTACACGATTTGACCGTCTTTTTTCATTTAATTCAAATAAATGAAAAAGGGTTTTACTCTACAATATGTCACCCTTGTAACGACCTTAAATAAGTACTTATAAAATCACGCTTACAAAGCTGCTTGATAAAGATCATAAAACTTTTCGGCATCATCTGCTTCTGGTTGGGATAAGATTGTATTACAACCAAATAAATATAAATAATAGGAAATAATTCTGACAGTAGTAGATTCTTCTGGAATCATTAGGAAACACAGCTAGGAGTAAAGGTAACTTTGGTCCAAAGTCAAAAGGTCATAGCCGTAGTTTGTCATAAAGTTATTTAGCACTGGTGTTAAAAGTACCATTTGTTACAATGATAAATTGTCAATGCGACAATAAATACAAAAGTCTAAACGGCTACAGTACATAGTATACTTCTGCGCATAATATAAATAGTAATTGTGCATAACGTTAATAGTAGATTATGCACCGAGGGAGTAAAGCAGTGTCTTACGTCACGGGCGGTATATTGAACCCTGAGTGTGACTCTTGGGTTAATCCCTGAGCGCAGCGAGGGAGTTATACAGGGTGTTTGGTAGAGGGACCGACAAACCAAATAATCGTGTTCGGGGTAAAATTTGTAAAAACTAAAAACATCCGGTCTAAAACATACTTTACAAATGTTATGGTGGTAAATAGATACAATTTCGGAAAAAAGGGAAAAATCACAAAAAAAAGTTAATCATATTGTGGGGTCGGGGATTTTTTTTGGCCAACTTGTATTCTCCAAGTGGTCCCCCGAACACGCTCATTTGGTCGGTCCCTCTACCAAACACCCTATATAGAGTCCTGAGTGAAGCGAGGGGTTAAAGCCGCCCAACACGAAGACAGGCTTTATCCTCGAGGTGCATACTATATATATCATACCTACTGCGAGACAATAAAAACTCAGAGCTTTAAAATAGCAGTTATTTAGTTAAAAGTAAAATACATTATAATAGTTAATATTCAAATTGGACACATTTGTACCGTTATAGAGGGACAGAGTAATATCTTTGGAAGGAACATTTTATGGAAAACAATGTTTTAGACTTTCGCGGTTGTTAACGTTTAAGTTATAATTAGTACCTACTCACAAGAGATGTAGACCACAATTTAGTTGCTTTTGGAACACTCGATATTTCTGCACCCAATATTTCGGTACAGTTATATGCACCATGTTCAAATTAATAATAATATTTGATGAAAGTTGAATAACACCAAACACCAGATCGCGGCACGTAACTTCAACTATGACCTTGAATGCGCCGAGAGAGGGGCCGTGGGTAACCATAGCAACGCGGCGCACAATAATAACACTCCTTAGGTACGTTCGTTTAGCAATGAAATTTAAGTTAGGACATTGGTGGCGTTGTTATTGTTGGCTCTTTTGTTAAAGCGTTCGTAAAGCTCAATTTTGGTGGCAAAAATAACAAGAGCTGAGGGAATATGTTCAGAAGTAATGTCCTACGGCTGAGATGATGAATGGAGCACACAACATCGACCATTGTACATTAAACTTTCGGTTATTTCTTATTAAGTCAAAATACTCAACTTACTTATTTCGAAAAATTGATTTTAAAATTATATGTGTACCTACGGTATTCCTATAATCCTTCTACTTGTTTGTTCAAAAGATACTATTGGTTCAAGAGAAATCGTTAGGTATTTGTCAGTGCTAGTAACCCTCATCATCATTATCAACTCAGCGGTAGGACATCTACTGCTGAACATAACCTCTTCCGTGTATTTCCAAAAGGATCGGTCAGAAACCCTGCCTGCATCCAGCCTGCAACGTTCCTACATGTGCAAGTGGATACATGACCTTCAACATCAGGTCATGTATCCACTTTGTCGGTGGACAACCTATGCTTTTGAGCCCGTGATCTCGACGGCCCCATCAGCTACATCATCCATTATGTGCCCTGCCCATTGCCACTTCTATTTACTAGCTTATCTTCTGAGCTATATCGGTGACTTTCGTTCGCCTACGGATCTCCTCTTTACGGATCTGCTCTGCTAACCTTCACGTTTCATTCTTCCAGATGCATTGATTCAGTTGAGCGACATCAATCCGAAGCTCCTTATGAAGAAGGTGAAGGCGAACATACATCTTTATAGAAACAAGGCTGCCTACGAAAAGTTATCTAGTCATATCGAGAAATTGATAAATACTTAGTTTTATTGAACTGTGATCTCATTATTTTTCTTTTAATTTAAGTGGGGGTAGAAAAAAAATTAAAAAAATATATTTATTAGCAACATTGACAGTTACTTCTATAAACTACATATTGGTTCGAGTTAACAATTTAAACGGGATATTTATCTTCTTGGCGGATACCGTGAGAACTGGCCGAAGAAATCACTAAGTTATGTGGAAATGCATTCCTTGTGTGCCAACCTTGAACATCCCCCCTATATAAGACCACCGGCATTTCTTGTAAGTAGCTTAGGTCGAGTTTGAGTTGTAGCCTATAGATATGTGAGAATATACAATGAATGCGAGAGAACGGAATAATTGTATTTCGTAAAAGGAAACATTTTTCTATTTATTAAGTTTTTGCTACCCCTAAATTAAGTTTGGTGTCATTCTATTTTAATTACATAGTAGTTAATTAGTTTACATAAATAAAATATTATATGCATGTGTGCATTCCTTTAATAATATGTAGCATATTTGAATTTTGCATTCTGGTTTTATTTACTTCGAAAATTACAAGGTTTAGCTTATCTTCCTTTCTTTATCCCAGCTTTGAGGGTGGATACAGCATGTATTTCACATACATTTATGGAGGTAGTGCCACGCTGTAACCCCACTGCCGGATAGGCCGGCGCGACCGGGGAAGTACCGCACTCCCACATGACACCGACGTGAAATAATATTGCTATTGCGTTTCAGTCGGTTTGCGGGAGGTTCCGGAGGCCCAATCTCTCCTTCTCCCCTTCCTTCCCGCTTCCACACTCACTCCTATTTCTTTTAAAGGTCGGCAGCGTGTTGGCAAGGCCCTTAGTGTTGCAAACGTGTACAGGCGACGGTGACCACTTTCTATCAGGTGGGCGGGGTGGGCCGCCTGCTTGCATATCTCCTTTTTAATTATTTATCTTTTGTTAAAGTTTTGGATTTAATTTTATGACCGACTGCCTGCCTGACGCCCACCCTCCTTTGAAATCCTTGGTAGTATACCTGCTCTATAGTCATAGGGAGCTAGCGTTGATTGAAATGAGCCATGTTATACGCCTAAGGTGCAGTAACACCATGCTATTAGTTGTGACACGCTGCTCGTTTCCTCTTAGTAACTTTTTTAGAAATGTACCATTTCAAGGAAGATATAGCACAGTACTGTATTCATAGCCGACCGTACTTTACGGCTTTAACGTTTAGGTACCTAGGTACTAAATGGACGTACAACACAATGCCACTTTAATAAAATATAATTTGTAAGTTTATAATCTGATTTATCTATGAATATAATGTAAATAATGGTGATAATAGGTACTTAGAGAGCTACAGATTAAGACCTTGAAAATGATCCTCTATAGATTACGAACTGCCGTAACTTATCATTCTAATTTGAAACCATGCATTCACGCTAACGTCGATGCTGTATGTTACGTGCGATTGTTTCATGTCTTCAATTGATTGATTGCTTCTTCCCCCAAAGTTTACTTCCCACTTCCACTTCCAAAATTTACTACAACCCATGTTGAATACTCCCATTATGTTGATTATTATGGGATATGGGCGATTTGGGAAATGAACACCATTTCCCAAATCGCCCATATCCCATAGGACCACTTTCCTTCACGTCTACTCCACTTATATAACCAGGGAGGGAGTCCATGGGGAGTTCTAGCATAATGCAGAGATGTTTGCTCACACAACACAATGCTGTGAGAAGTTAATTTAGAACGGTAAAACTACATTGATTGGACTCGTACGTTTGTACATTTGCCATTCCTTGAGTGAATTACAAGTGAGATTCTATTCAACTCACTCAGTCACATAAATAAGTCTACCATTTATTTACGGTCTAGTCGGTGTCGGTCTAAAGTGCGTTCGTTTAGCTTATGAGGGCATTGGTGGCGTTGTCATCGATGGCTCTTTTGTTATAGCGTTCGTAAAGCTCAAAAACGTTATTTTTGCCACTTTTGCCCACACCATATTCGAACGTTCAACTAGCATAAGACCTAAAATCGCATGATTATCCCTTCGCGCGACGGTCGCTAAAAGCACTACAAAATTCTCCAGTCGGTCGTTTTGGCGGCAAAAATGTTTTTGGCGGGAAAACGCACTAAAACGATGATATCTCGGGTTTGGATGGGTTTTTATAAACATGAAACATAATACTGATAGCATCGTATTGAACTTACCTGATAGTGGTAGAAAAATAGGTATAATAATATGTAATTATACTTAAGTTTGCATGCAAGATTAAAATACCGGAAGTGATTTTTTTCCTCATATTTTGTATATTTTTTTTTGTCAAAAAACGATCACAAACGACCATGCTCCGGAAGTGGGTCAAAAATTCCTCTTTTTTAACTTTCCGAACGCTGAACAAAAAGACATGAACGACATTTTCACCCACAGATTCAAAATTCGAACGCCCCTTGTGAGCGTTATTTTAGATAAAAACGCTTACAAGGTGCCTATTCGAACGCGCTACTAGTCGGTCGGTGGATACATTAACAAAACTTTCTAAGGCCATTTACTAAGAAAACCAAAAAACAATGTTTGATTTTAAAACTTTGCAATTTATCGAGCATGTAGGACTCGACCGGTTTCACGACGTTCGTTCAGTGTACAAACAATAACGGGTATGTTCCATTGAAATATTGTATCCTTACGGCCAAAAGTGCTTTGTTATAAAAAAAATATATATTTACATTTATATATATTGCTTTGTTATAGTAAGCATCTAAGAATCAACCCGCCTCTGGCAGGCGGAACAGCCGAGAAAACAATAGCTTATTGTCTCCGATTGTGGGGATTAGAGCTATTATAGTAGATCCAACCGTTTATCCTCTTTTTGACAGATCTAATTTGTCAGTTAAAGTGTTGTGACCAAGTGATTATAGTGGACACGATTTCGATTCATTTTTCTATCGAGTCTGTGCGGAAAGAGAATAGTCCTAGGAATGGCGCCATGACCATGGCTATTGGCCATCTAGAAATACGTCAGCCAATGGGGAATGTTGAAAGGGCGTGGACAGGCCGTCATGGCATGGCCATCTAGAAACGCATCAGCCAATGGGAAATGCTGACGCATTTCTAGATGGCCATGCCCAGATGGCGAGGCCACGCCGTCCGGTTACACCCGTGTAGTTTCCAAGGTAAGCTATCAAATTCTGAGTTATAAGTTTTCACTTCTATCGGCAATTCCTATGACTGCCAATTTTTTTGTCTATGGGTAAGCAGTAGTATTTTATCAAGGTAGTAAAACTCAATGGTCCACCGCCGTTTTGTATTTGTCACTGTCACTCGCAACAAGACGCCCGTGCTAGTAATTATTTGCTGAGTTTTATATTGGAACTATAAAATGCCGAAAGGATCAGTGCTGAAAGGACAGACGAGAGAAATGGTGATCAAGCTTCGTAATTACTTTGAAGCAGAGTATCAAAATGGCGGCCCGCTTTTACCATTGTCGCAAGTGAGAGAGCGCGTTGCGGCCGCGTTAGGTATTAGTGCATCTACGATTACAAAAATTACTACCGAAGCCTACGGAACAAGCGGCATGCAGGAGAATAAGCTTCGTACGCCGAAGAAAAAACGCCAACCACGTCGTGTGACTTCGGTTGACAACTTTGACGCAGACGCTATACGCCGTCATATATATAACTATTACTTACGTAAAGAAGTTCCAACACTTAAAAAACTTGTTGCTTCTTTGCGTGAATGTGATTTGTTCCGAGGTCAAAAATCGTCATTGGTAAAGGTCTTGAATGAAATTGGATTTACTTATAAAAAATCGGACAAACGCAAAATATTGATGGAGCGTCGCGACGTAGCTTTTGCTCGTTGCGAATTTTTGAGCGAAGCCAAAAAAATTACAGATTGGTCAAATGTTGTTTTCACTGACGAAACTTGGCTGAATGCGAACCACACAGTGTCTAAGAGCTGGACTGATGACACCGCTGCTTCCACTACCTCAGTACCGATGGGAAAAGGAGAACGTCTAATCATTTGCCATGCAGGGTCTGTGAAAGGATTCATGCCAGATGCTTTGTTGGCCTTTAAATCCAAAAAAACAGTTGAGTACCACGAAGAAATGAATTCTGAGGTTTACGAAAGTTGGTTTAAGGAAATGGTACAATCATTGGAAGAACCGTCAGTTATTATTATGGATAACGCATCCTATCACTCACGCCAAATTGATAAAATGCCGACCCAGGCCGACAAAAAACAAGTAATCATTGACTGGCTTCAACGACATGGTGAAAATGTTGATAACTCCTTACTAAAAGTACAATTACTAAATATATTACGAACAAAAAAACACTTCCCAAAACGATATGTGATCGACGAAATAGCTGCAGAACATGGTCATTGGGTTCTTAGACTTCCACCCTATCATTGTCAATACAATGCCATTGAATTAATATGGGCTCAAGTTAAAGGACACGCTGCTAGAAATAACACAAAACCCCCATTCACGGCAAACAAAATGGTAAATTTATTAAAAAATGCATGTGTGAAAGTAACTGCGGAAAGCTGGCAAAATGTAATTCAAAAAACACAAGAAACTATAATGGCAGATTGGGATAAACACGTGGCGATAGATTATATGAGTCAACAATTAATTATAAATGTCGGCAATAGCTCGAGTGACAGCAACGATGAATCTGATTTTGATTAATAAATAAATAAAAATAAAAGATTAGATTTCGTTTGCTTAAATTGGAATTGGGGTTGCTCAAACTTTACTATTTTCTGGTACCAAACGGCAGACTTTAATGTCTGCCATCCCCAGCGAGCAACACGGAAGGGAGTAGCCTTAGCTAAAAAATATTGTTCAAATCTTTCTGTCATTTCTTGCGGGAGGGGAAGTTGCACACTAGCGCAAAGCCGCACTATTACATACAAAACATACCTGTACCGATCCATTGCCGATCATACTCACACAACCAAATCACTAACACATAAAAAATAAAGCACCATTCACAAATCTAGCCCCGCCCTCACCCCACAGTATATTATCAAACTCCATGGTCCATGCGGACTTGTACTTTGACAGAGGGGAAACGCTGTGTATGCCTACTCCCTTCCGTGTTGCTCGCTGGCCATCCCAGATTTAACCGGTAACAGCTTCGTCAAGTATGACTTGTACTTGTAATCATCATAGTCATCATAACCTTGTTCTTTTTTGGATATACACCAGGAGATAAACACGTCTTCAAATAATGCTGTATGTTTTCCTGAGGCGCATCAATATAACGGTTTTACATAAAAATAAATCCGATATTATGTGCCGAGAACGGAAAACACCCGTGTAAAAATAGTTCATAAACAATATCGATATCTCAATCGTAACTTCGTAACATCACTATGTTGATAGCCATAGAACGTAATTTTTTAAAAACGTTTGTTATTTTATGGAATTTATAAAAAAACTACTGCACTTATGGACTCATTTTGTGAAAGATGATTATTATACGGGATCAAGGAGCAAATTTAAGCAGTTGTCATATTTTTAAAACCTCGCATTTATAAGTTAACTTTTGCGTAACATCGTCATGTTACGTTCTATTGGTGCTGTCAAAAAGAGGATAAACGGTTGGATCTACTATAGTATACATCCCAACACTTTTAGGTAAGTACTAGTACTTTTAGTAAAGTATCCTACTCTTACGCGTACTTTGTAATATAATAAGTAGGTAATTAGAATATTATTGAGAGGTTTTGTGAGAATAGCCCTTTACAAAAGGACAAAATGATCACCTTTTGTAACGGGGAATTCTCCGCAAACCTTTGCGTGGACGTTGAAGAACTATTATAAAGCTAATCTCATTTAGTACTTACATCTATTTCCTAAAAGCAGCCTAAATTCATATATCAGGTTATTTAGGTAACGTATCAGTGTTCCACGTGTATTACCTATAGGTCCGTACGTAAACCACGAGCCACCGTCAGGTACCATATTATGGATGCGGTACTTATTACAACAGCCTGTCGCTGTTAGGTGGTAACTACAGTTAGCTTGTCTAAAGTTCTAGTACCTATGTACTTATACACTATACAAAGTAACTAGTAATAGAACCTTACCTACCATAATATCTAATTGAGCATTAACAGCTGTAACATGGCCATTACCTCAATAAAGTCTATAATATTAATTTGCTTATGTACTAATTTTGATTAATATTTCAGAGCACTCAATGTCGGAGGCTGACCTTTTTTATGGGATAGGTTAGCAAACGAGCAAGCGGCTCACCTAATGTTAAGTGATACTGTCGCCCACGGACATCCACAATACCAGAGGTCTCGAGGATGCGTTGCCGAACTTTGAGAAAGGATGATAGGAAGGAAAGAGTGAGGGTGGTGGGGAGGGGTAAGGAGAGGGGTAACGGGGAAGGGGGAATCGGGCCTCCGGAACCTCCGACAAACCGACGAAATGCAATAGCAAGCTATGTTACTTCACGTCGGTGTTATGTCGACAGTGTGGTACTTCTCCGGTCGTGCCGGCCCGTTCGGCTGTGGAGTTGCATCGTGGCACTACCACAAAAAGAGAATCAGTACCAATAACTGGACACAGAGCGAAACTGACTTCTCAAATTAAACTTAAAGAGATCTGATGACAAACGCCTTTTAGAACACTGTAATAACAAACTTTAACACAGTCATTTTTATTCCCTTTCCAACAGAAAATTTAGATCCCAACTTAAATAAGAAAGTCAAGTTTATTTTTGCCGAAAGTAAACAATGTAATTATTATAATATTTATATTTGATAACTTTTAAATAATAGTAACTATTAAACTTATTATCTATTTTTATCCCGACACATAGAAAAGGGTGTGGTTTAGCCAATTTAGGTTAGTCACAGTAAGAAAATTTTGTGTATTGTAAAGACTTAATATATTTACATAAATTAAGGCATTGCAATTTTAGAGAAAAAAATTACATCCTCGGACGGGATACAAACCCGCGTGTTCCGACAATCCGTGCCAAACGCCATGACAACTAGGCCACCGAGGCACGAGTTCCAACTCGAATTTTAACTCTCTATTTTATTTTATCCGTCATATGGGGAAATAATGAAGGCTTGCGACATCAATACGAAAGTTGAGTATCTATAAAAATCTTTCGGTTGGATAATGCTGTTAAGCTGTTCTTATTGAACAGCCGTCGCTCCTACCCATGCGACGCTGTATAATAATAATATTACCGCAGGGGCGGCTTTGTGGCGAGCCGTCGGTGAGTGGCGACACCGCGGACCCTGATTCTCCCTGGGGCTAAATGAGACCCCTGACCCCCCGGCTTGTCTTAATTGGCCGTCTGGGGGTGGAGACGCAAGAGCAAGAAACAAAAAGCTCCAAGGGTGGAAGTGTTAAAGGGCATAACGCCGGTAGTAGCGCTCTAGTGAAACCGCAGCACACCTCTCGACACCCTTCAGCCATCCACACCAACGTTGCCCCTTTTGTCACCATTGATAGTGGCTCTTATGGGGGGCCCATTTAGTGGGTGGCAAGTCACCACCTGCCTAAATATTTTAAGATGAGACTGAAATTGGCAGGTGCCGTAGTCTCGTCCATAGCCATAGCATATCCATAGTCCATATCCACTATCTCCCGTACCACTAATAAGTACATATCAATAGCCATGCCATTTTACCCACTTTTTTAATAGATATACCATGTAACCTTCCATCCAAAAATGTTTCTGTTTTTGTACTACATTTGTATACCAAACAGGCCTATAAGTGTTGGCTACAGCCCCACTTATGCCTATGTAAAGGGCCGGGTAAAACCCGTGAAATAGTTTGAATAAAAATGATAATAATAATTTATTTTCCAAAATCATACCAGAAACCTATTATGAAGACTTAGTTATACACTGTTCTGTTTGTTGTCTTAAGTAAAATACAAGTTTGTTATACATTAATAAGACCGCAGGACCTACACTAAGAATAAACTTGTGTTGTAGGTTTCTAGGTTTAAACTGTGAACGCTCTTCGAATTCACAGTTTTAACATGTAAAGGAAACATAGCCAGAAAGATGAAAAACATTAGATACGTAAGGCAAGTAAAAAATTTTAACTAGTTACATTAAATTTAACATTTTTAGCTTGTAATGTATGTTTGTGTGCGCGCGCGCGCGTTTGTGTGTGCGTGTGTGTGTGTGGAAAGGAGGGTTTGTGAGTGTGTGTATGAGATGAAGGTAGAAGTATTTATGTTTTTAAGTCACCTGCTTTTGCAGATTCATAACCACACATGTTACGTTTATGAGTTTTCCCTCCAGTATGTGTTCTAATATGTCTTCGTAAGCTACTTGCTACTACCCATTCATAATCACATATATTACATTTAAGTATAAGGTTTCACCCCAGTGTGCGCCCTAATATGATTTAGTAAGTCACATGCTTTTGCAGATTCATAACCACACATGTTACATTTTTGAGTTTTCTCTCCAATGTGTGTTCTAATATGACTTCGTAAGTGACTTGCTTGTTTACATTTATAATTACACAAGTTACATTCATAAGGTTTCTCTCCAGTATGTGTCCTAATATGTAATCGTAAGCTATGTGCTGTTGCACATTTATAATCACACATGTTACATTTACAAGTTTTCTCTCCAATATGTGTTCTAATATGGTTTCGTAAGTGACCTGCTTGTTTACATTTATAATTACACAAGTTACATTCATAAGGTTTCTCTCCAGTATGTGTCCTAATATGTAATCGTAAGCTATGTGCTGTTGCACATTTATAATCACACATGTTACATTTACAAGTTTTCTCTCCAATATGTGTTCTAATATGGTTTCGTAAGTGACCTGCTTGTTTACATTTATAATTACACAAGTTACATTCATAAGGTTTCTCTCCAGTATGTGTTCGTAAGCTATCTGCTGTTGCACATTTATAATCACACATGGTACAATTATAAGGTTTCGCTCCAGTATGTGTTCTAATATGACTTTGTAAGCTACTTGTTTGTGCACATTTATAATCCCACATGTTACATTTATGAGGTTTCTCTCCAGTATGTGTTCTAATATGTTTTCGTAAGCTACCGGCTACTGCACATTTATAATCACACTTGTTACATTTATAGGGTTTCTCTCCAGTATGTGTTCTAATATGGCTTTGTAAGCTACCTGCAACTGCACATTCATAATCACACATATTACATTTATAAGGTTTCTCTCCAGCATGTGTTCTAATATGGTTTCGTAAGTGACCTGCTTGTTTACATTTATAATTACACAAGTTACATTCATAAGGTTTCTCTCCAGTATGTGTTCGTAAGCTATCTGCTGTTGCACATTTATAATCACACATGGTACAATTATAAGGTTTCGCTCCAGTATGTGTTCTAATATGACTTTGTAAGCTACTTGTTTGTGCACATTTATAATCACACATGTTACATTTATGAGGTTTCTCTCCAGTATGTGTTCTAATATGTTTTCGTAAGCTACCGGCTACTGCACATTTATAATCATACTTGTTACATTTATAGGGTTTCTCTCCAGTATGTGTTCTAATATGGCTTTGTAAGCTACTTGCTACTGCACATTCAAAATCACACATGTTACATTTATTAGTTTACTCTCCAATATGTGTTCTAATATAGCTTCGTAAGTGACTTGCTTGTTTACATTTATAATTACACAAGTTACATTCATAAGGTTTCTCTCCAGTATGTGTCCTAATATGTAATCGTAAGCTATGTGCTGTTGCACATTTATAATCACACATGTTACATTTACAAGTTTTCTCTCCAATATGTGTTCTAATATGGTTTCGTAAGTGACCTGCTTGTTTACATTTATAATTACACAAGTTACATTCATAAGGTTTCTCTCCAGTATGTGTTCGTAAGCTATCTGCTGTTGCACATTTATAATCACACATGGCACAATTATAAGGTTTCGCTCCAGTATGTGTTCTAATATGACTTTGTAAGCTACTTGTTTGTGCACATTTATAATCACACATGTTACATTTATGAGGTTTCTGTCCAGTATGTGTTCTAATATGTTTTCGTAAGCTACCGGCTACTGCATATTTATAATGACACTTGTTACATTTATAGGGTTTCTCTCCAGTATGTGTTCTAATATGGCTTTGTAAGCTACCTGCAACTGCACATTCATAATCACACATATTACATTTATAAGGTTTCTCTCCAGCATGTGTTCTAATATGGTTTCGTAAGTGACCTGCTTGTTTACATTTATAATTACACAACTTACATTCATAAGGTTTCTCTCCAGTATGTGTTCGTAAGCTATCTGCTGTTGCACATTTATACTCACACATGGTATAATTATAAGGTTTATCTCCAGTATGTGTTCTAATATGACTTTGTAAGCTACTTGCTTGTGCACATTTATAATCACACATGTTACATTTATGAGGTTTCTCTCCAGTATGTTTTCAAATATGCTTTCGTAAGCCACCTGCTATTGCACATTCAAAATCCCACATGTTACATTTATAAGGTTTCTCTCCAGTGTGCGTTCTAATATGACTTCGTAAGTTACCTGCTACTGTACATTTATAATCACACATAGAACAGTTATAAGGTTTCTCTCCAGTATGTGTTCTAATATGCTTTCGTAAGCTACTTGCTTGTGCACATTTATAATCACATATGTTACATTTATGAGGTTTCTCTCCAGTATGTGTTCTAATATGCTTTCGTAAGCTACTTGCTTGTGCACATTTATAATCACACATGGTAAATATATGAGGTTTCGCTCCAGTATGTGTTCTAATATGACTTCGTAAGGTACTTGCTTGTGCACATTCATAATCACACATATTACATTTAAAAGGTTTATCTCCAGTATGTGTTCTAATATGGCTTTGTAAGCTACCTGCTACTGCACATTTATAATCACACATGTTACATTTATAGGGTTTCTCTCCGGTATGTGTTCAAATATGGCTTTGTAAGCTACTTGCTTGTGCACATTTATAAACACACATGTTACATTTATGAGGTTTCTCTCCAGTATGTGTTCTAATATGTTTTCGTAAGCTACCGGCTACTGCACATTTATAATCACACTTGTTACATTTACAGGGTTTCTCTCCAGTATGTGTTCTAATATGGCTTTGTAAGCTACCTGCAACTGCACGTTTATAATCACACATGTTACATTTATGAGGTTTTGCTCCAGTATGTGTTCTAATATGACTTTGTAAGGATCCTGCTTGTGCACATTCATAATCACACATATTACATTTATAAGGTTTCTCTCCAGCATGTGTTCTAATATGTTTTCGTAAGCTACACATTCATAATCACACATATTGCATTTATAAGGTTTCTTTTCAGTGTGTGTTTTAACATGTGTTTTCAAGTGTCTGGCAGTAGAAAATGTATAATGACACATACTGCATCTGTATGGTTTTGTTCCACTGTATCTCGTGTTATGTTTTTCCAGTTTTCTTTCCGTCGCAGATTCACAATCAGCCATCATACGTGTGAGTACCTGAAGCAAATAATTTAAGTTTTATGCAGAAAGTAGTATACATTACTTTACATAAAGGTGTGCAGCAAACATTACACATAACGTAAGGTATAATATATGTAGAATTTATAAAGAAATCGGCCAAGTGCGAGGCACTGAGTGTTACGTACATTAAGAAAGCAGTTAGCATTATGGTTCTAGTTATACAAAAATAACTCGACTATTGATAAATCACGCTCATAAAAGTAAGAAACAAGAAAATATCCGCAAAAACGGCAAAAAATCATGTCTGTTATATAGAAGACTATAGTAGATCCAACCGTTTATCCTCTTTTTGACAGCACCAATAGAACGTAACATGACGATGTTACGCAAAAGTTAACTTATAAATGCGAGGTTTTAAAAATATGACAACTGCTTAAATTTGCTCCTTGATCCCGTATAATAATCATCTTTCACAAAATGAGTCCATAAGTGCAGTAGTTTTTTTATAAATTCCATAAAATAACAAACGTTTTTAAAAAATTACGTTCTATGGCTATCAACATAGTGATGTTACGAAGTTACGATTGAGATATCGATATTGTTTATGAACTATTTTTACACGGGTGTTTTCCGTTCTCGGCACATAATATCGGATTTATTTTTATGTAAAACCGTTATATTGATGCGCCTCAGGAAAACATACAGCATTATTTGAAGACGTGTTTATCTCCTGGTGTATATCCAAAAAAGAACAAGGTTATGATGACTATGATGATTACAAGTACAAGTCATACTTGACGAAGCTGTTACCGGTTAAATCTGGGATGGCCAGCGAGCAACACGGAAGGGAGTAGGCATACACAGCGTTTCCCCTCTGTCAAAGTACAAGTCCGCATGGACCATGGAGTTTGATAATATACTGTGGGGTGAGGGCGGGGCTAGATTTGTGAATGGTGCTTTATTTTTTATGTGTTAGTGATTTGGTTGTGTGAGTATGATCGGCAATGGATCGGTACAGGTATGTTTTGTATGTAATAGTGCGGCTTTGCGCTAGTGTGCAACTTCCCCTCCCGCAAGAAATGACAGAAAGATTTGAACAATATTTTTTAGCTAAGGCTACTCCCTTCCGTGTTGCTCGCTGGGGATGGCAGACATTAAAGTCTGCCGTTTGGTACCAGAAAATAGTAAAGTTTGAGCAACCCCAATTCCAATTTAAGCAAACGAAATCTAATCTTTTATTTTTATTTATTTATTAATCAAAATCAGATTCATCGTTGCTGTCACTCGAGCTATTGCCGACATTTATAATTAATTGTTGACTCATATAATCTATCGCCACGTGTTTATCCCAATCTGCCATTATAGTTTCTTGTGTTTTTTGAATTACATTTTGCCAGCTTTCCGCAGTTACTTTCACACATGCATTTTTTAATAAATTTACCATTTTGTTTGCCGTGAATGGGGGTTTTGTGTTATTTCTAGCAGCGTGTCCTTTAACTTGAGCCCATATTAATTCAATGGCATTGTATTGACAATGATAGGGTGGAAGTCTAAGAACCCAATGACCATGTTCTGCAGCTATTTCGTCGATCACATATCGTTTTGGGAAGTGTTTTTTTGTTCGTAATATATTTAGTAATTGTACTTTTAGTAAGGAGTTATCAACATTTTCACCATGTCGTTGAAGCCAGTCAATGATTACTTGTTTTTTGTCGGCCTGGGTCGGCATTTTATCAATTTGGCGTGAGTGATAGGATGCGTTATCCATAATAATAACTGACGGTTCTTCCAATGATTGTACCATTTCCTTAAACCAACTTTCGTAAACCTCAGAATTCATTTCTTCGTGGTACTCAACTGTTTTTTTGGATTTAAAGGCCAACAAAGCATCTGGCATGAATCCTTTCACAGACCCTGCATGGCAAATGATTAGACGTTCTCCTTTTCCCATCGGTACTGAGGTAGTGGAAGCAGCGGTGTCATCAGTCCAGCTCTTAGACACTGTGTGGTTCGCATTCAGCCAAGTTTCGTCAGTGAAAACAACATTTGACCAATCTGTAATTTTTTTGGCTTCGCTCAAAAATTCGCAACGAGCAAAAGCTACGTCGCGACGCTCCATCAATATTTTGCGTTTGTCCGATTTTTTATAAGTAAATCCAATTTCATTCAAGACCTTTACCAATGACGATTTTTGACCTCGGAACAAATCACATTCACGCAAAGAAGCAACAAGTTTTTTAAGTGTTGGAACTTCTTTACGTAAGTAATAGTTATATATATGACGGCGTATAGCGTCTGCGTCAAAGTTGTCAACCGAAGTCACACGACGTGGTTGGCGTTTTTTCTTCGGCGTACGAAGCTTATTCTCCTGCATGCCGCTTGTTCCGTAGGCTTCGGTAGTAATTTTTGTAATCGTAGATGCACTAATACCTAACGCGGCCGCAACGCGCTCTCTCACTTGCGACAATGGTAAAAGCGGGCCGCCATTTTGATACTCTGCTTCAAAGTAATTACGAAGCTTGATCACCATTTCTCTCGTCTGTCCTTTCAGCACTGATCCTTTCGGCATTTTATAGTTCCAATATAAAACTCAGCAAATAATTACTAGCACGGGCGTCTTGTTGCGAGTGACAGTGACAAATACAAAACGGCGGTGGACCATTGAGTTTTACTACCTTGATAAAATACTACTGCTTACCCATAGACAAAAAAATTGGCAGTCATAGGAATTGCCGATAGAAGTGAAAACTTATAACTCAGAATTTGATAGCTTACCTTGGAAACTACACGGGTGTAACCGGACGGCGTGGCCTCGCCATCTGGGCATGGCCATCTAGAAATGCGTCAGCATTTCCCATTGGCTGATGCGTTTCTAGATGGCCATGCCATGACGGCCTGTCCACGCCCTTTCAACATTCCCCATTGGCTGACGTATTTCTAGATGGCCAATAGCCATGGTCATGGCGCCATTCCTAGGACTATTCTCTTTCCGCACAGACTCGATAGAAAAATGAATCGAAATCGTGTCCACTATAATCACTTGGTCACAACACTTTAACTGACAAATTAGATCTGTCAAAAAGAGGATAAACGGTTGGATCTACTATAACTGGTACCCACGTCTTCGTCTGCGCAGGATTAGTACTTCGTGTAGCTTATTATCTTCTCCAAGGCCATAACTATCTTTATACCAAAATCTCTTAAAACATTTACATGGGTAAACTCAATTGCTATAATAGTATTAGTAAATTAAAATACTTAGCAACACACGTGTACGTACATACAAATATAAGATTAATCGCAATGGAAAAAAAACTGTCATTACATTTCATCACCCTTGATGATAATTGTGTTACATTTAATCACCCTTGACAGTCATCGAGCAAGTCTAGTGTATCGAGCTATCAAAGTGATAGCGTGCTTTTGACTAAACTGACACAAACTTTGACAGAACTGTTATCATTACGATCTTGTCGTAGGCGGAGATCTTGTTATTTTGTATATGCTGTGCCCAAGAATATTACGCTTTTTCACCCTGACACGGTGATGGATAACAATGATGATGAAAAGTAGCTAATGTGCTATTCCAAACTATAATCTATTTCTGTGCCAAATTTCATCCAGATCCGTTCAGCCGTTCTGCCGTTTTTGAGTAACAAACATCCATTTATCCATCCATCCAAACTTTCACATTTATAATATTAGTGGGATTTATTTTTATAGATAATGATACGGAACCCTCCGCCTCGCACTTTTTTATTTTATTTTAGTGTATGGCCGGTTTTTTATTTTAATGTAAAATACATTATTTTCACAACTAAAACTTCAAAAAATCTCTTGACCCTACTAAGTCATCTTTGTCAATAAATATGAAGGAACACTAATATGTTTCATTATAAAAGAAATATTTACATACAAATGTACCTATATACACCTCAAAAACAAAGTACTTTTATTTTTTTCTCCTTTTTTTACTCTCTTCTCTTTCTCTCTTTAATTATTTGTCTACCGATCGCTTAATTTTGTTACACACAGAGTAGGTATGTAACAAAATTAAAAAAATACTTGCAATGATCGACAAAGGTCGATATAACCAGTTTTATCGAATTATGACGATTTAAGGGTCAAATTTATCAATCGGTTAGTTCGGTACATTTGATAAAATTTGGCACCTATACAAAAATAGACTAACCCTTGAGAAAAGACATAAGTTACCTTCTGTTGTAAAACATGTATGAGCGTTCGTAGAATTATAAAAGCGAAAGTTTGCGTGTGAACATTTGTTACTACGTATCGCCGTCACCGCTAAATACCCCTAAGGGGGTCAAAAAGAGTGGTAGGTAGGTAATGTTTATATGGAAAATATTATCCCTTGGTTCGATTAACTCAAAGTTCGTTCTAAATTAACTGGTATATAGTAGGTATATAAGTAATAAATAGTGTGAAAAGGCTATGAAATAAAACACATAAGGCAGCTGTCGAATTGCGCATAGGGTAGGTGCACTAGTTTCCCGGCCTGCTTGTATTTTCGGCCTTTTGAGGATCATGTCCCACTAAAACGATGTAAACAGAGCGTACATTGCTAAAACTCTTAACACAACCATGCTCTAACCATTCCCTACAAGTTCCCTTACATCCATAAATATATTTTAGCTTGCCAACCTTAGCAAGCACTTCTTAGCAAATTGTTAAATTTGCCGCGTGCCTCGGAGGTGTCGTAACGTGCGTAAATTTACGAAAAAAATAACGGCGCAAGTGCATTCCGAAGGTAAGTTTTTAAACCATTGTTTTAGTAAATTAGATGTATTTTTGTGTTATATGCATTAGAAATTACTGAATATTGTTTTCACATAGTTATTTTAGCAATAATTGGTAAAAAGTACCATAATATTAGGCGGCTGGAAATCAATACCCGAAAAACTTTAATCGTTGAATTTTTGGCCACGTGGCCGAAATGTGCCTCAATACAGTGTTAGATAGTTTTGTCTCTTTTGTTAGTTTGTTTGCATTCATCTATGTATCTCTTTTTGTACCAATTAAATACTTAATGCGGCCGAAAAACAAACAATACAATTTTCACAATATTGTTTGGTTTATATGTTCCTGTAAATTAATAAAAATATTCACTTAACGTTAGTGGCCGCAAATAAGAACACATATATTTACATTCGATTTTCGGCCACTTTGAAGCTTGGTTAGACTAATATAGCACTTACTAATACTTAATAAGAGCTAGCCTTCTCGCACACAATTTAGGCCTGGTGTAGACTTTGTGGGAGGGTTGAGCCTTGCTTCAGAAGGACTAGATTCTTTAACTGCATACAAATTAAGGCAATTTCAAGAGTTCGTATATCCATCCAGTGATGCTGTAAACGACGTTAGAGCCAAACAACTTTTAGCCCGTTGGAACTACAATTATGTACCTAATTTTTAAGGATTTTTCGAAAAATTATAATTGATTCTAGATTTGAACAACTCCGAGAACTGAATTCCCAACCTGATACTGAAGTAGGCTCAATATGGACAGAGGAAATAATCTTTGTCTTGTCCACGTTCATCTTAAGACTTACCCGTTAGGAAACTCGATTGAGGCCTTCGAGCATCGTCCTGAGGTGTTCTATCGATTCTGCCATGATTACAATATTGTTGGCAAATCGAAAGTGAGTGATGTACTCGATGATACCGAATCCTTGCCATTCCAGGAGCTTGAAATCGTCTTCCAATGCTGTAGTGAGCAGTTTCGGAGATACTACGTCTCCCTATCTCACGCCTCTTTGTAATGGAATTGCCTTTAAACTCTGCTCCTGTACTCGGACTGACAGGTTGGCGTTATTGTAAAATATAGTACAAACACTTCAACACTTCGATATACCGATACGGCACCGCTGGAGAGACCGAAGCGCTGCAACGTCTCAAGAGAGAGAGGAGGCAGGTTATACTCTTCGGTCTTCTGTATAACTTGTCATAGCGTGTGAATGTGGCCTTTATACTATATATGGCCTTTTCGGAAGCTGGCTTGTTCCAGAGACTGGAGTTATCAAACCTTCAACTGAGACGGTTCGTGATGACCTTCGAAAACAGCTTATGCTGCTAACATATCTGAAAATCGAGATGGTTTCTTGTATAATAGCACAATCACGCTTTTATTACGCATGCTTCTGGCGTATAACCTTCGAGTAAGACGGTATTAAAGAGCTTCTGCAGGACTTATGTACTGCTGTTCCAAGGCCACTCTAATCTCGTACAGGTTGATGTCCGGGTCTTCGGTATAATGTCGGGTCAGCTTGGCTCTTCTTGGGTCATTCGTATTCGGACCGAGTTGTATAACTGTCGGTTTCTGTCGGTTGTCTTCTGTCGGTTGTCTTCTGTCGGTTGTCTTCTGTCGGTTGTCTTCTGTCGGTTGTCTTCTGTCGGTCGCTGCTTTGTTTATACTCTCGACCTCTCCCAACACTTCTGCTTTGGTTGACGCTACACTGATGTCTTCTGTCTTCAGCATCGTTAACTGGCTTTGCCCAATAGGCATACCTCTTGCAATCACTTTTGTTAGGTAATAGTAATTATGTCAACACGATTCCATACTATATTGCTATTTAAATTTAACTCGCATCTGTATAATTGTAATTAAAGCCGTATTTATTAATTTATTAAGTGTAATAAGTTGACTTCCGGAATACTAGTGGCGCCATCTGGATACTTTGACTTCTATTAACCACGATGGCGGCCACTAGTGTACAGGACAGTCGCGCCTCAGTCGAGCTATGACTTTTGGACTGCACGGTCGATTTTAGAGTGAAGCCTAATAGTTTGGATAAGTAAAATTGTCAATCTACCTCCGATAATACTTTGGAGCCTGTTTTCCGCTCTATCGTTTCTTTAATACGGTTTGCATTAAAAGTTCGGATGTCGGATTAATAAAATAACAATTAACAGTCCAATAAAATAATCGAAAAGCTAATTTACGCTGAATCACGCAAACGGAACTAGGTCCCCTGTCCCCAGCATCCCTGCTATTCCTGGTTTCCTGCGGTAACGGTGGGGCAGGGGGTGCCAAGAATTAAGAGGGGGCCAGGTGCCCGGCTACAGCCCACAACGACGATGACTGGCTTACACACACAATATACGCACTATGAGGACAGACGAGAAGATTGACGCGCTGGAAGAAGAAGGAGAAATGGGTTACAATGGGATATCGTGGGTTTATCGGAAGTCCGAAGAGCGGTTGAGGACACGATAACCCTGAGATCAGGTAACCTACTCTACCACCGGAAGGGTGACCAACAGTCTCCAAGAAGGTGTAGGGTTTCTCGTCCACAAGTCCCTTACTGACAACATCGTTACCAGTGCTAGCTTTCCAACAGGGTCATATTAATACATAATACACAGAGTACCCTGTAGCACAGTTTACCGGCGGCGGCGATGTTGAATGCATATAGGCTGTTCTATAGAATAGAAAGTGGAAATTTAAAATGAACCAATGAACTGAATAATGAATTATGATCAAATAAGGGTGTAATATATGATTTATATCAGCTTCATCCATACCACACTCACAAATTGACGAATATTTAATTCTCAATTTCTTAAGATGAACAGCAGAAGAGCAATGGCCGAATCTCAATCTAGCTATTATACAACAAATTTTCCTATTACATTAAAATTTAAAATACCTTGGTTTAGTTTGAATGTCAGGTTGGAGTTTAGCATAATAAGCTCCTGTTCGTCTACTAGTCAGTAACCATCTTTTGAACCACCTAGACTTTAAGTCACGTATAGGGAGAAGTAAAAAAGGACATTCACTCTGCCAACACTCGTTCCAGATCCCTGCTCAATCTCTCTATACCTAAACACAAGACCACTAGATATAAGAGTTGCTTCAAATATAGCGCGTCCAAAATTTGGAATAATCTTCCCCCGCCAATGCGGAGGAAGATTATTCATGCTCTATATAAACTTAAATATAAGACAATACTGATTGATCGGTATAAAAAACAATTTGAAGCAACATTTAAAATAAGAAGATAAAATAGCAACATATGCATACAACGTTCACATAAACACTCATATCCAAACATGCAAACATTCACACACACACACACACACACGCACACACACCCTCACACACCACATCGCACCCTAACACTTCATTCCTCCAGCGATTCAATTGTTGTACGATTATTTTAGTACTTTGTGTAAGAATTTCTTAACAGATTATGGCTATCTATAAATCTATGATAGATATTGAAACCTTGCTTTACAATCAGTTACATACGCTGTTCTTACGTCATTTAATATTATGTGTTATTTTACCCGCTTGTCTGTACTCTCGATTAAGATCTTTATTCGAGCAAAGGATTGCGCTGAAAACCAGCCTTGCGTTAGCGAAATGCTAACACAGTTCAGTGCTGAGCGTACTCCTATTGCCATAAAACAGGTTATTTACCATTATTAAGGTTAAATCCTGATGTTTTAATTGTGTTTTTTTGTTTGTTACTATGTTTTTTTGGCAATAAAATATTTTCTTTCTTTCTTTCTTTCTTTCTTTCTTTAAAAGGTCTTGAGGATAATTTTTGAAGGGAACTTTATCACCGCATATTATAGCTTGCTTTGCAAACTCAGCCTTTTCATAGCCATGTATATTATTATGGCTTGGAATCCAAGCTAAGTGAACAGAATAACCAAAAGAACTACACTGTATTAACATTTCCTTGCATATAAATATAATACAGTTTTTGGAACCTATTTTAAATGGATTACTCTGAAAAGCTTGAAAAGCACTTAAAGAGTCAGAAAAAATAACAGTTTTCTTTAATCTGAACAGCAATATATAACTGATAGCTTCCATTATACTCCTTAATTCACCAACAAAGACAGAAGTTTCAGGAGAACACTTCTTTTGGACAATATTATAATTTTGGTGAAATAAACCAACACAAACACACCCATTTTGATTTAATTTCGAGGCATTTGTGAAGATGCTATGTCAGCCTGGCCAAAGATTATCTTTAATCCTTAAGAAATGTTTATTAACAAAGGGATCTCCTTTGCTCAGATCCAAATGAAGATTAAAAGTGAGTTCAAATAAAATACACTGATAGTCAATTTCAAACAGAGAAATTTTAGGGGTTCTATGAGTAGGGTATTTGAGGGCTTTAATTTTTGAAAATCTCATAACTAAGCAAGGAGTTTTTTTTATGTTTACTATAAGGCTGGAAATTATAATTAAATTATAATTGCAGTTTTGGAAAAAGAGGATGAGAAGAAATTGAAACAAACGAAACAAAACATGTCCGAAAGATATTGACGTCTTAAATCTAAAGGAGGTTCATCACATTCCACTTGCAAAGCGTTTTTAGGAGTAGATCTCATTGCTCCAATAACAATACGTAACGCTCTTGCTTGGATCAAGTCCAATGAATTGAGTGCTCTTTTACAAGCTGGCTCATATAAAAATGAAGCATAGTCAATAACACTGCAAATAATAGCATTATAAAGAAGCTTTAAATAAGTAGGATGAGCACCCAACCAAACACCACCCAAACACCTTAAAATATTCAGATATTTTTCGCACTTAACCGAGATATAGTTTAAATGCGATGAAAAGTTCAATTTGCTGTCTAAAATAAGACCTAAAAATTTCGTTTCATTTTCGACAGGAATCCTAATGTTGTTAAACATGTTAAGTCTGGGCTTTAACCGTTTTCTAGTAAAAATAACTACAGAACTTTTTAGACCATTGTAACTATTTCTAGACCATTGTAACATAACCAAATATTTAATGACTCAAAAGCTTGAGACAATTTATAAGCAGAATTTAAAATATCACGATGAAATACACACATCAACATGGTCTAGGGATATTTCAATTAAACCTTAATAACTAAAATTTTATAAACTTTTTGTTCAGACACCTACACATTTAAATAAAATTTGTTTAATAGCCTATCTAATCTGATAATTAACTTTTAGATGAAGTTAAATTTTAAAAAAACTTAGAAGAAGAGGAAAAACTCAGACAAAATTTCAATCTTAACTTTATTTTTGAAACATCAACACCTATACAAAACAACTAGAATCTTTGTCAAACGCATCTTTATAGTTTTCATTTGTTATGTCCTTAGAATACTCTTCTTCGGCGGCCTTTCTATTTGTCACAGCGGCCATACACTCTTGATCCCACCATGGAGGAGATCTATGTTTCTTATTTTGAACTTTTAAGGGAAATGAATGCTTAGCAGCAGAATGCATATTATTTATAAATGATTATTTATGATATACATTGATTCAAAGAATGCGGAAGTATCAGGGGAAGATCACAAACAATTTCTTCTAAAAATGATTTAAATTAGGACCATTCATCAGAATCAGTTTTATTGCTTAGTTTATACTGTAACAATGGTTTAAATGGGGTTTTCCATGACATTGAAGGAGTTAAACTAGCTGATACCATAGTCAAGTCCACAGCACTAACCTGCTCATTTGTATGACGAGAAGGCCTCCCAGTGTTTAATAAACACAATCCCAGTTTATCCATAATATTGAAAATATAATTAGCAAGAGAATCTGAGGCTTGACAACCCCAGACTGGATGATGGATATTAAAGCTCCCATTATAATAAAGGGTCCTTTTATGTTTGTTAAGATATCAAAGAATGTTGTTAGTATGTCAAAAGATAGTCTGGGTATATACAATGATATAAATGTTATGTTTTTAAATCTAACAGCAACAAAAGAGAACTTCTTAGACGCAGAAGATGATGGTAAATGTACAGGATGAGAATTTACAGAGTTTCTGACAAGTATGGCAGAACCACCATACCCGTCAGCTTTATCATCCCTGAAACAGAGGTAGCGAGGAACCTTAAAAAAGGAATCAGGCTTAAGCCAAGTCTCAGAGATAGCAATAACAATAGGGTCATATTTATTGATAACAAATCTGTTTTTTTACTATTTAAATTTTGGCAATTCCATTGTAGCCCTAGTGAGGGAGCCATAATGGGAAGGTTGTGATGATGGAATGGAATAATTTAGGGCAACATTGGATGGAACAAAAGTAAGACATGAGCTCCATAATGCTACTAGAGGAAGAAAGGAGATCGGAACCATGACAATTAAAAGCAACGCCATTATTGTTGATCATAGGTTGATTCTCAACAATGGCCTGATGGGCAGATCGATCATAGCCATGTTGTAGTGGAGGAGGAGGTCTGGGTTTTATGAATATTGTTTTTTATTTGAACTATTAGCTTTTGCGGCATAAGAATGAGAGGTACGACATTTTTGTTGCATCACATATGCATTACATCATATATGATTTACCCCTAATAGGGGAATGTAATTTGGAAGCTTCAATATAAGATACACTTTTGTCTGACATAGTAATCTCTGTTACGTCCTATTCTACTGACACTTCCTTCAACAATATTTTGTATATTGCTCTTACTAAGAAAGCGCCCAAAGTTAATTGGGTGCAAGAAAGTACCTGAAGTGGGAGAAGGCTCAACTTTTTGAACATGCAGACTTATATACCTGCCTACCAGGGGGGTATAAACTGGGATTGATGGGGTTTGCGAAATAGTTGCTGAAGGAGAAGCAAGCGAATCAGTCATTTGACAATCAGTTACCTATGAATCTGTGATGGACTTTGATGATGGACATATTGTTTGGCCTAATGGAATAAGTGAATCCTGGGAATGTTTCTTTTCTTTATTACATTTATGCTTTTAGCATTATTTTTTCCGTTTAACGGTAGAAAAGGAGCCATCGCCATGCTGATTTGGTTCCACAGCATCTGAAGAATCAGAAGCGATGGAGACAAAGTCAGCTGGTGAGGGGACAAAATCACGCCTATCTGCGTTAAATTCAGTAGACAGGTTTAAATCTGGGGGCCTGTCTGCATCGCATGTTTCCATCCAATTGGATGAAAAACAATTGAATATAACAAATAATTTATTGATTCAGACGTTACTTTGCGGAAATCCATTATAAAAAAAACGATATTAAAAAATATTTAGTGACATTTCCGCTGAAAAGAAAACAATGATTTTGGCCTATTTGGGGGCGTGCACCACCCGCATAAAATGCTAATAGGAAGAATACAAAATAAAAAACACAAGAAACCCCAAATGAACCAAAACCGATTCGACACGTGTTTCGCCTCTACACGAAGCATCTTCAGGAGATGTTGACTCGTCGAGCGCTAGACCGACAGTGAGGTATGAAAAGTATTTTGTCTCGCTGCATGAGGATTATCCTGGAGCCACAGATGTTCATTGCGATGGTTAATGTATCCTGTTCGTGTAAATTTGGCTTCATCAGTCCATATAATTCTTCTCCAAAAATTTGTATCAGACCGCACTCTCCTTAGTATCCATGAACAAAAAACTGATTTTCTCAAAAAATCTGGTTCGTTTATTTCTTGCATCATTTTTGAATAATATGGATGCAATCCTTCTCTTTTCAAAACTCTCCACATGGTCCATTTGGATAAATTGAGTCGATTAGCTATACGTCTGGTACTCAGTCTAGGTAACAATAAGGTTCAACAAAACAAGCACAAAAGAGTGTAATCACAACCCAGAGCGAAGGACGACTAACTGACCTGACCGAGCCTTCTAACTGGGCGCAATCAGTATTTGTCTCACTCACATCTACCTGCTTTTACTAAGAGTAGTAGTGTCACAGGCTCGTTCTCGCAATTCTCCCTAACCGTGAGTCTAGTTTTTTACTATCGTGATGAACGTGATTCAGGGCATTTTCAAACCCTCATAACTTCTGAAATGTCTAACTTAGCGCTATGATGCGATTATTTTTTATCAAGTAAATATCCTCTACTATGGTTTCAAATTAAAAAAATGTAGATTAACAACTTGGACTTTATGAAAAAACTAATAAAGTTAAAAATACATGAAAAAGATTTCAAAATTTTCGTAATAGCAATATTTGTTGACCTTTCGTGAATAAGAACTTGAAAAATCTTGGCTATCTATTTATTGTCTACATGTTTGGCTATCAATTGAGACTTCTTTTGTGATTCTAGGACTTCTAGATTAGAAGCTATGACTAAATTAGTACAAACACTGATCCTTCTATGTCAATAAAAACAAAATGGCTACCATTTTACTATGATGGAAAAAAATGTACTTTTGGAGGGTGATTTCTCGATAAAAATAACTATATTGTATCCCCCTCAAGGCTCCGACACCGGTGACCGGACACATTGTATAGTGCGTTCGAGTAGGCCATTCGTGAGCGTTTTTAGCGAAAATAACGCTAAAAACGCTCACAGGGAGCGTTCGAATTGGGAATCTGTGGGTGAAAATGTCGTTCAGTTCTCTTTTTGTTCAGCGTTTAGAAAGCTAAATAAGGGGAATTTTTGCCACCAAAGAGTGTAATTTTTGACCCATGTCCGGAGCATGGTTGTTTGTGATCGTTTTTGACTGCTATGTATTTGACAGCATAATCATGCGATTTTAGGTCTTATGCTCAGTTGAGCGTTCGTATAGGTTGTATGCAAAAGTGTTGCAAAAGTGGCAAAAATTACGTTTTTGAGCTTTACGAACGCTTTAAGAAAAGAGCCATCAATGACAATGCCACCAATTCAATTCATAAGCTAAACGAACGCAACTATATATGTATTTAATTATTTATCTTATCTATGGCCCGTGGCATGGTGTTCAGAGTGTTCACTGTTTTCACTGCTTGTTTTGTTTTTTGCTAGCTTAGTATACTTGGATTTTTTATACAATTTGATGTAATGATCAAGTGGTGTCAAATGAAAATCCATTGATTGGTATTGTAGTTATACTTTGCCATAGTTTTGGCACCATAAAATCATGGAGGTGGTGAAAAAAAGTAAGTTTGTCCTGGACGCAGCTTCGTTTCTTACGAAATAGATTCATCATTTTTCGTTTCTTTCCAGATTTTAAGGAGTCGCTTCCTCAGATCAGTGCATCTTTAGAGAAGGCAGACTTTTTAGTGATTGATGCAGAGTTCACGGGTATTATAAACGGGCGGGACGTGTTAGTATTTGATTCCCCGGAAGAGTATTACCAACGCTTGTTGAGTGGCTCCACGCAGTTCTTGCTGATACAATTTGGTTTATGTGCATTCTACTATGACGAAGAGAAGAAAATGTACCTGAATGACGCTTACAACTTTTACTTGTTCCCCCGTGGACGTCCAGGACCCGAGAAAATATTTATGTGCCAGAGTTCTAGCTTAGACTTTTTGGCTGCACAAGGTTTCGACTTCAATAAGCTAATTCAGCATGGTATATAATTTTTTTAGTACTTTAACATATTAAAATTTGGTGACCTCATTGTTATAAGATGTATTCTTTCAGGTATTTCATTCATGACAGAGCCAGTAGAGGCCAGACTTCGTGATAATCTGATAGAAAGACAAAAGACTTACTCTAAGGAAAAAGATATAGTCATTGTTCCTGATGAACATAAAGCATTCATTGACGAGACTTGGTAATTTAATTACAATTTGTTTTCATAAAACTTAACAAATATGGTTAATATAAAATATGGTTATGTAAATCTACTTATTTCAGCAAAACAGTCAGAGAATTTATAGATGACAATAAATGTGATGAGATGGAGATAGACAGATGTAATGCATTTGTTCGTTTACTTATTTATCAGGAGCTTAAGTTACGTTTCAAGGAGGAAATCATTATAGAGACCAAAGTCTTGGAAAATAAAAATAGGTGAGTGCCACTATTACCTCTCTGCTCTGTATCATTGCACTACTCCGCATGCTATCTTCACTACAATGGAGAAGTAGCCTAATACATGGAAATCCATGATAAAATAATACTCCATCAGTCGAACGACCCAGACTCAATAGAAATTTCATTGTTATATTGACAATCAACTGGTGAGGGGATAACAGAATTTACAGAAGTAAAACATTCAAGTTGGCTGATAAAAAAGTGTTATAACTGCCCTGCAGGGAATATGATGAGAAGGTTAGATATGTGTTGTTTTTATAAAAGAAGCTTATTATGAAGTAAGACATTATTTAGTTTTTATTGCCAGTCATCACTGGCAACTAGGGATGCCACCTTTCAAAAACAGTAGACCCGGAGATTTTAGAAATATAGTTATTTTTACCTATGAACAGCAACTGGAAACCCTGTACCTCACCACCTTGGAAGAAAGGAGGTTATGTGGGGATTTAATAGAGACCTTTAAAATATTGAATGGATACTACAACCTCCCTGATTTAGCCGAGAGGTATTCGAGATTAAATTTGCGAGAGGTAATCGCGAGCATAGCAGGGGCCACAACCAGAGAATCCAGTGAGATCCTGCCAATACTAATATGAGGCATCACATCCTCAGCAACAGAGTGGTTCACAGCTGGAATAGGTTGCCCAAGGAGGTGGTCAGTGCTACATCACTTGGTACTTGGTCGGCGGGCTATTTTCCGCACCCATGACTTCTTGATGCGGCACTTTGTGCGTGAGGTCGCGTGCGCGTTAGTCCAGCCACCCGATGTCGTCGAAGAAGGCCAACAGCTCGCTGATGCCGGTGCAGGCCTCCTGGACGGTCCTCGGTGTTCCGAGGTACTCTGCCCGTTGTGACGCCACGCTGTTGCACTCCAGGATGACGTGCGCAGCCGTTCCATCTGCCTCCAAGCACCCTCAGCACAGGGGGCTGTCTGTAACACCTAACATAAACAGGTGGTTGTTTAGTGAGCAGTGTCCCGTGACAAGCCCGACCATACGTCGTAGTTTGTCACGTTTAAGATTGCGGAGTTTTCTAGAGTACTTCGAGTTGAGCTTTGGGAAGGCATCTTTAGACTGTCTGCAATCTGTGATACTTGCCCAGTAGTCTTGATGTTACCTTTTGTTTGTGTCGCGTATCCATGCTCGGATTTGGCTGAATGGTAGCAGGATCATTGGTTCCGGTCCGTTTGCACATAAGTTGGAACCTCTCCTTGCTAACTCGTCTGCCGCATCGTTGCCTCTGGACCCGCTGTGTCCCTTTATCCATTGGAGTGTAACATGGTTGGTTTTACTTACTTGCTCCAGTAGATCATGACACTGTTTGATTAGCCCTGATGAGTGATTGTACCGTTGTAGAGCTCTTAATACTGCAGCACTGTCAGAGAGTATCCTGATATTAAAGTCATATTCATATTTATTCCAAAAATCTTATTTTACATGTCAACAATAAGTTAGTGCACTAGGCTCCTCGTGTAACTGTATCTTATAGCTTTTAGTGAAGAAGTTTTCTTTGTGCTGTTTATCGTATATTGATTGCATGATTGGATTGCCTGTCGCTACTTCGTCTAAGATGGTTGTGTGACGGGACAGACTATCGTTTTCCCAGAGATGTAAAGTCTTTAGTCTGAATACGGATGCTGCGGCTTCTTGCTGGATATGCAGGTGCAACGGTGTAATTCCTAAAATAGCCTCCATTGCTGTTGTAGGAGTTGTTTTTATGCTTCCCGTTGCAGCCAAGCATGCCAGCCTCTGGAATTTCTTCAGTTTTTCGATGGTTGTGTTCTGTGTAGTTCTGGGCCACCACACAAGAGTCCCATATGTTAGACAGGGTATGATTACGGTATTGTATAACCACATGGTTATTTTTGGGTTAATGCCCCATGTTTTACCAATCATCCGTTTGCATTGCCAAAAAGAAATGCTGGTTGTTATTTTGTTATCTAAGTGCTTGGCCCAGTTAAGTTCGTTGTCCAACGTTATTCCCAGATATTTTACATCTCCGGACAATTTCAGCTGTGTTTCGAACAGGCTCGGTAAAGTGTAATTGCCGAGCTTTATCTTGTTTGTGAACATCACGAGTTCTGTTTTGTTAGGATTCACTGATAGTTCATTATCTATGTACCATTTTTCGACAACATTTAGTGCGTTATTCATATGATTACAGGCCACACTCACGAAGTGGCCAGGTATGAGAATCGCAAGGTCGTCGGCATAGCCTACCGTGAAGTACCATTGTGCTACATCAGTGAACAGCTTAAAAGATCGGTTTGATGGCTGGTTGCAGAAAACTAAGGGGTCTCTTGCTAACCTGTGATCAGTGCACCAGTAGACTTTAAACATTGTGGACATTAGGTGAACTGTTAAATAAAATTTCAACACAGTGTGATATGAGCACATCAGCATAGTGCTGCTCACCCATAACCCAAATAAATAAATAAAATGAAGCTTTTTAGTATGAATTATTTAATTAAGGCAATATGTCATGGTAAATAACTAGTTATTACATGGTAATGTTTTTTATTAAATATAAGTCTGTCTTCACCATGTACAATGACAAGCAGTTTCGCTCATATGACCACAAATTTCCAATTAAAGTAAACAAAAGCATTGCTTATACTGCTTATAGGGATGGTATTTTTTTGTTTTGCCACTAGTGCCACCACCCAGTCTGACCCGGAGATATCGATGTTAAACCTATAACCCGGAAATGTACCATGCAAACCCGTAGACTTCGGGTCAAACCAGGAGAGGTGGCAGCCCTACTGGCGACACAGGTGGAACTGAGACTTGATCTTAACTTCTTAACTGTGGCCTTTTTGTCATATTCAGTGACCGTAGGTAGATCCTTCATCAGGTGGGCCTAAGACGTTGTTGAGACAGAGTTGCGGGAAGCCGATGGATGTATGGACAAATAGATGTTAATTGTGGCGGGGTGGAAAGCATATGTTCAGCAGTCATCTTTGGCTGCCAATGATTATAGTGATAATGAAATGTTAAATGTTCCTGCTGTTAAAGTTAGTGCCGGAACAAGACCAAATTATAGATGGTGCTGTCATCTTTATGTCACATAAAAACACAAAACTGTCCAAAGTAAGATTATTAAAGCGCTAGGCAGACGCCGGGGCAGGGCGGTCTTTTTGACCGTGAAGCAATAAAGACCGCGTCTGACTGTCGATGCCCGCGGCTGCCCTCGCCGCTACGTATAGCTATGGATATGCCGCGCCGCCAGTGCACGCCGGACTTTCCGGCCGGCCTTTATTGCTTCGCGTCCAAAAAGACCGCCCCGCCCCGTCGTCTGCAAAGCGCCTAACAGTTGTATTTTTGACACAACACATTACTTAATGTGTAATTTCAATTTACAGACTACTGAAGGTTGTGAGGGTGAAATCAGACACTGACACAAAAAGCCAGACTGCAAAACGAAAAGAAAAAGAATGGGAGGAGTTTGAAGAAGCTGTTGGATTCTCTAAAGTAGCTCGCATGATCAGCCAATCGGTAAGAATCAGATTTTTTATAGGTTGGTAGAACCTGTACATAGAATTTGGAAGATTAATTTTGATTCATAGTAGGACTGGTAAATTTTGAGATACCTACTGCTTGCAATGATTAGGTAATCACCTTCGCTTTAATATAGAAAAGTAAGTACAGTTTATTTTGACAAATGATATAGTATACAGTTTAATTTATTACTAAGTCTCTGTGGTTAGCATGGGCCACCTTACAATCATCGATTCAATGGCGCAAGATAGAGAGAGCTGGAGAAAAATGGTGGCACAGACTGCACACCAAAATCACTTCCCTCAGTCATGAGGATACAACCAAGAAGAAGTGGTTAACATACAATCGAGATACGATATAGTAGTACGAGTATAATTATTTTAGACATCCTAGGAGAATAGTTTTTCACATCACTACCTCAACTTTTAATTTTCTAAATCTGCTTGCTAGAGTCCATGATATCCGCCAGTATAGAAAAGTTATTTTAAATTCAATCCAAAATTTGTTACACACACATTAGGTACTTGACATTAAAGAGGAATTTCGAATATGGTATGTAATTGGTTAAGTGGTTGCCGAGATAGCTTGTGAAGTTTAAAATCAAGATGATTTTTGTAATATTCGGCAAGTAAATTTTGCTGGTGAGGTCTACTGTTTGCAGCACTACAAATTATAACCTTAATAGAAATTAAATACCGGAATAAAATATGTTCCAAAATTAAGAAACTGTTTATTAGTGTTTTTTTTTGCCTAGGGAGCAAACACTATTTTTAAGGTGGGAGTTGGTAAAGTAGAATCCTGAGCGTAGCGAGGGATACAAAGTCATAATGTTGCTCCTGAGGTGGAAACTCTGTTTTTTATTACCCTCTGAACTAAATAAGTAAGTGATACTTACTAATATGAATAGCATGTATTTTTATGAGGGTCATTTGAAAAGTTCTTAGCCTAACATGGTTAAAGTCATTGGTTTTTTTTATAACTACCCTCATTTTAAAGTAACATTATTTAGCAACAAGTATGCACAGTTTATTTTATTCACAGTAACTCATTGTTCGTTTACACGTGATACCGTAAGTCAAGTCAGAGCTATTTTTGAAAATGGATAATATTGAACATCGTGCGGTGATAAAATACCTGAATTTGAAAGGTTTAACTCCAAAAGCTATACATGAAGACATGTCTGCTACTTTGGGTGAGTCCGCTCCTTCGTATGCGACTGTTAAAAACTGGGTGGCAGAGTTTAAACGTGGTCGTGAGACCATTCAAGATGAGCCCCGTAGTGGCCGGCCTTCGACTGCTTCCGCTGATCAAAACAAAGAAAAAATCTGTGATTTAATTTTATCTGATTGAAGATTGTCAAGGAGATAGCTAAGACTGTAGGCATCTCATCTGAGCGAACACATCATATAATTAACTACTGAACTTGGATTCTCTAAGGTGTCTGCGCGGTGGGTGACCGCGACTGCTTTCAGTGGAACAAAAACGCAACCGACTCACAACTTCTCGCGACTGTTTAGAGTTATATGAAGCTGACCCAATAGAATTTGTTGAAAGATTTATAACCATGGATGAAACCTGGGTTCACCACAATACACCCGAGACAAAAGAACAGTCGAAACAATGGAAAAGAGCAGGATCGCCCACCCCAAAGAAGGCAAAGGTGGTTTTATCGGCGGGCAAAGTCATGGCATCCGTTTTTTGGGATGCAAAGGGTATAATTCTCGTGGATTATTTAAAAAGAGTGAAACAATAAACTGCGATTACTATTGCAACTTGTTGCGTCGTTTGAGAGAAGAAATCAAGGAAAAACGTCCAGGTTTATTCAGAAGAAAAGTCTTGTTTCATCAGGACAATGCGCGCGTTCACACCTCTGTGCAATCCATGGCAGAAATCCATCAATGTGGCTTCGAATTGTTACCTCATCCCCCATATTCACCGGATTTAGCACCGTCCGACTTTTATCTGTTCCCAAAGCTGAATAAATTTTTAGGTGGTAAAATAGTTTTTACAAATGAAGAGGTCATACCCGCCGTGGACGCTTATTTTGAGGAGTTACACGAAGATATTTTTAAAATGGGTATCGAAGCCTTACCGGGTCGATAGAAAAAGTGTTATGAGCTCGGAGGAGAGTATGTTGAAAAATAAAAATAAACTCAAAATCGTGTGGTTTCATTAAGTATGTTAGGCTAAGAACTTTTCAAATGACACTCGTACAATTTATTATACATTACATACAACAGATAGTTCAGTATAACAAGTACAAATTTGAAAAAAAATATACCGACTTCCAATCTATTCAGTTATTGGCGTATAACTCAAAAACTACTGGACCGAATTTGATGAAATTATATTAAATGATACTACACGGGAAGTACCAGCTTTCAAACAAAAAAAGAATTTTGAGAATCGGTTTTCATTAAAAAAAACCAGTCGAATTGAGCCCCTCCTCGTTTTTGGAAGTCAGTAGAAAATAGAAATTATCAGAGACTAATGTTTATATTTGAACAATTATAGAAATCATAACAATTTTATTTCATTCTAATTACTTGAGGATGACATACTCATTTTTTATAAAACTACACATAACTAAAATTTCTAATACAAATACAAATACAAATTTATTTATTTGCTAGAATACAATATAATTTAAGGTCTTTAACTAACAGTTATGTCAATGTATTCAGCCTGCAGGCAGGCGTGCAAATATTATAATAATTAAAATATAAACTATCATTCAAATATAAAGTAATAAAATAACATTCAACAAATTTCTAATCATACATTATTAAATTCTATACTTAATTATATTATTAAAATTAAGCTATTCATTTACACTATAAAAACAATTGTCCAATAGCCACTTATGTAGGTTTAATTTAAATTTATTACCATGCAGCAATTTTATATGGTCTGGTAATTTATTATAAATAGTTATGCACATGTTGTATACATTTTTCTTATAAATATCTCTATGACAAGTGGGTTGGTAAAGTAGATTTTGGAATTTAGCTCTTTTTTGTCTAATGTTAACTCGTTACGTTTTGTGAAATAATTGGGATGAGCTCTAACGAAAACGCATGTGTCTTTAATGTACATACAAGGAAGTGGTAGGACATTACATTTCTTAAATAACGATTCTATCTGTGCCGAGTAAGCAATTAGGTACTATAGGCATTGAAAAAATGATTTCTTCGTAGATGGTTACGGTTATGTAGACCGAAGGAGGAATGTAGGTATTTCGCGCTGTTATACGGATATTTGGATTTCGGTTTTTAAAAAAAAACTATTTTCACTCGCGACTTTATTTTGGTTATAGAATAGTGTATAGTACATAGGATATTACACGAGATTAATAGGAGCTCCTTAGGCAACCGCTTAAGTCAAAAGATGGGAACAGACTGGCTTGAAAACCATCATTAGACATACTCTTAGCTCATAGAACTGCTGAATAGGCCAGATGGGCCGCCAGGCAAGCACTAAGGCTAACAAGGTTGGGGTATAACATCTCCCCCTTTTAGAGGAGACTTTGGGGATGATACAAAGTCTCTGTTAAATTCTAGTTCTAAGAGGAGCGATAGGGCTAATCATTTCTATTTCAGAGTCTTTCTCGAGTTCTTCATCTCGTCCGTCTTTCATGTTTATTGTTTCAGAAACGAGCTGGGGTGGTGATTTGTTTATGTTTAATTTGAGCTGAAAGAGTCGGTTGCTGCCGGATTTACATAGTTTCTTAAACATTAAGTAACCTAAAAATAGAATCAGTAGAATTAATATTACAATAATAAAAATGGAATAGTGGGTCCCATATTTCACGATATGCGGGCTCTGTGGCGTTTCGATAGCTTCTAAGTCATTCATGAGTGACCTCAATTTAACTTAATTTTCAGAATTTAGATCATCTAAATCTATATTGTGTAAGTGAATAGGAGACACACTTTACAACATTACTTAATTTAGTTAGGTTACAACAAGTGTCGTCGATTAGGTTAAAGTCCGGAAAATTATTGATAGGTGAGGTAATATTAAGTATATTGTATTTCGGTATTAACGTGGTACTTTTGCAGTATCCAATACAGTTCTTTGGAATACTGAGTATGCCTGTACCTAAAATATTTATTTCGTATAATTTAGAATTAAGACAGTCTATTGAGATTGTGTTGGGTTCCGATTGCACATAGATCCACTTATTGTTTGTCAATGGTTTCCAAATGTCTAGTTGTCCTAAGATGATTTTGGTTTTGCACTGTAATGGTTTTTCACTAATCACTTTTGCTAACATTTCACTTTCACAGATAGGTTTGGCTTCGGTGGAGTACACATTTTCAATGTCGCAGATGAAGTTTCCTGGGCTCACAGATTTACAGATTTTCAGGTCGTCGATAATACAATAATATGATTTGTCTTTGGTCATTGCAATATACTTACTATCTGGTATGATTAGGCTAAAGGAGTTTGGTTCTTTAGGGTTGTAGGGTGTCGGAAGTGCTATGCTATGAAACAATGCGTATTCTCTGGTATTAACCAGCGGCACTTGTAGAACAAACATTATCTTATCATTTATATAATAACATACTAACTTAGAAATATTTAAAATAAAGTGTACAGAGTTAATATCTAAAATTACAGGCAGTTCCAGATCGCTGGGCAAATGTATATAGTTATCGGCAAGCTCTTGGTGTAACTGACTTGGTGTTATGATTGCAGGGTGCAGGATATTTAGACTACTGAACAAAATGGCGGTGGTTATATCCTCCAATTGAAATGACAAGGTAAGTATAGATGCTTCTAGAATGTTTAGTATTTCGTTAACATTAGCAAGTAATTGCAATCCGTTGGTGATTATAGTAATATTTTTAACACTCAGTGAGAGCTCGTCGATAGCTTCATTTAAGTTGGCTTCATTAACTTTTATTTTATCTAAGGTGTCATTATAGCCTGTTATTATTGATGTAGTGATTAAGATATTTTCTTTCATTAGTGAAACCAACTGTTTTTTATCATTTTGTAGTGATCTAATCGCTTCATCGTATCTCAGACCATCATTCTCATCTAGTGAACCAAAAATCTGTTTAATGATTGTTCCTACACCTCCTATCCATGCGCTACGTTTTGCTCTATTCTCTACCAGGTGCGAGATGGATGCAAATTCTCTACTCATGTCTTGGAATCGCGTTGTTAATGGTTGTAATAAATCGTGACATTCTGTGTCAATTTCGACAATATGGGTTTGTTTACACAATCGTCTCGTAATTTCTAAAGCGGTTTCAATATTTTGTATGTGTGGGCCAAAATGTGAAATGTCTATCGGTATTACAATTTTTAACTGAACATTATTGATTTTGAGGTTCCCTAAATAATCATAGTAGAGTCCTGAACTTGAGGTAATCGGCCGGATGAAATCTCGTTGAGATTGGCCTCGCGCTGAACTGCAAATAATAATAATTATTAACGGTAAACTAAAGTAAGTTTCCTATTTTATCCTATGCTAAACCTATTTTAATGTGTTATTGACTAACATTTATTTTATTTTACAGGTTCGTCTGGATACCTACGTCATCGCGAGGTAAGTATAAGGTAAGTATTTTATTTTAATATTAAGTTTCTTAATTACAGTTACGACATCTCAGCCAGTTTCACCTGATCAAAATGGTGCGTGACATGACGTCGGTTAATAAGCAAGGTAAGTGTATTGTTACCATTTATCTTAACTACTTTATATGGTCCTTTCCAAATGGGCGAAAGCGCTTTGCGCATCCTCAAATGATTTCTCAGGTATACATAGTCGCCAGTTTTGTACTTAGCTGGACGAGTATGGGTGTCATAATAGGATTTGGAAGATTCTTTAGATTTCCTTATGAAGTCCAAGGCTTTTTCTCGTGAATATTTCAATCTATTTTGAAGCATACGGACATAATCAGGATATGTTGCTCCAGGTGATTCTTCATAAATGGAATTCGGAATTACTGGTTTGCTTCCGAACATTAATTCGTAGGGTGTGAAATGGGTTGTAGAATGAACGGATGTGTTGTAAGTGAGCATTGCCGTATAGACATAGCGGGGCCAATTTGATTGTTCTTCATTAGTATAGGATCTGAGATACTCTTTAAGAGTAGAGTGACTTCGTTCCAGCGCACCCTGGGTTTGTGGATGGTATGGAGAAGCCCAAAGGTTCTTAATTTTTAGAAATTCACAGGTTTTTCTAAAGAGGTCGGACGTAAAATTGGTTCCCTGGTCAGTGAGAATCGTTTTCGGGATGCCAAAGATAGAGATGTAATGGAGCAAACATTCACTTGTTTCCTCTGCTGTAGTGCTGCGGATCGGGTATGCGGAAGAGAATTTAGTAAGATCATCTTGTATCGTCAGTATATATTTTAATTTTGCAGGTCCCGCTTCAGGCAGAGGCCCAACAATGTCAAGAAATATTCTTTGACAAGGTTCGGTTGATGTGCTAGTGATCTGCATAGGAGCACGGTTTATTTGTCTGAGAGCTTTATTAGTTTGGCACTGTGGACATTTCTTTACGAAGGCCTCGATATCACTTCGCATGTTTTTCCAATAAAAGGATTCTTGGATTCGCTTAAGCATGCGGCTGCTGCCGAGATGTCCGGCAATTGGAATATCGTGGTTTTCCCTGAGTATTTTTGGGATTTCAGAAAGAGACGGGTATATGATTTTATCTTTATATATATGTATATTTATACCCGTGTTGTGGAAAAGGTAAAGAATCATATTATAGATCTTAATGAATTGGTGTGTATCGAAAGGGTTTTTAAATTCAGTTATCGCGATTTCTGAAGTGACGTTTCTGTCAAGATTGACAACCAGTTCATCTCTGAGTGATTTAAGACTTTTATAGATGTCTACATATGTAGAGTTATCGAAATGGTATACTTTGAAAAAAAGGAAATAATACGTTTTGCTTTCATGTGTAAAAGATGTAAAAGAATGGAGAGGTCTTTCCTTGTTTATAATTTCAGAATCATCGGGTATGTTGTCAAGAATATTTTGTACAAAAGGATTGGATTCATCAAGGTCGATGGAAGTAGGTAATATAACAACTTTACATTTGGATTTAATTATATCTCCATTATGTTCTTGAATATTTGTATTATAGGATTTATTTTTATCTGACATTGCTTTTAGGAACGTGGGATAGTCATCGTCAGGTAAGTTTGGGAAGGCACTCGTGGATGGTGGAGAGACTTCAACCTGGGTGTCGATGGTTGGTCGTGTTTCTGAGGATTGAGGATGTCTTCATTAGGATCGAGGACATTTGAAAACGGTAATTCAGGTTCAGGTAATGGAAGAATATCTTCGCTAGGACCGGGAGGATCTGGAGAAGGTATGTTCAGTTCGTCAGGGTTAAATGATGGTGGTGATATAAGTAAGTCCATTAGGTCTTCGTCTAGTCTTCGAGGGGTGTCCCTTTCTACATTGGGGTTAAGTATCGGGACATCTTCAGGTTGGATTGGATTGACAGGGTATCGGGAAAGAGCATCAGCGTTTGTGTTGATTTTTCCTTTCTTGTATTTAATGTCATATTCGAATTCCTCCAGCTTCAGACGCCATCGGATAAGCCGTGACCCTGGATCTTTACATTTGAATAGCCATTCTAACGGCTTGTGGTCCGTTAGGACTGTGAAACGATGACTATACAGATAAGGTCTGAACGTTTTAGTGCCGAAAATTACGGCAAGGCACTCCTTTTCCGTAACACTATAGTTACACTCGGCTTTATTAAGGGTGCGAGACGCATATGCGATAGGGCGATCTTGTCCTATGTGACCTTGTGACAATATCGCTGATATTGCATAGTTTGAAGCGTCGCATGTTAAAAGAAAGGGTTGTGTAAAGTCTGGGTACGCCAGAATAGGGGCAGAGACGAGTTTGCTTTTCAGGGATTCAAAAGCAAGCTGTTGCTCATTTTGCCATATAAATGGGATGTCTTTCTTTAAAAGAGACGTCAGAGGTTTGGCTAGCTTTGCGAAATCGGGTATGAATCTTCTATAGTATGATACCAGACCCAAGAAAGATTTAATATCTTTTGGAGATTGAGGTATCGGAAACTCGGACACAGCTTTGGTTTTTTCGGGGTTTGGTTTAACACCATTTTCACCAATAATATGCCCTAAATAGGCTACTTCTTTTCGTAAAAATTCACATTTTTCCGGTTGAAGTTTCAAGTTAAAATTACGGATTCTGCCGAACACGGCGTTTAAATTGTTAATATGTGAGATCAGATCACGCGAATAAATTACGATATCATCAAGATACACGAAGCATCTTGTGCCTTGGAGCCCAGAAAGACAATTATTCATAAGTCTCTGGAAGGTAGATGGGGCATTTTTTAGCCCAAATGGCATTCTATTGAACTGATAATGTCCCTGAGGTACGGAGAAGGCTGTCTTAGGAGCATCTGCGGGAGAAATCAAGATCTGATGGAAACCGGAAGTGAGGTCTAGTGTAGTAAAATATCTGCTGTTTCCTAGTTGGTCGAGAATTTCCGATATTTGCGGAATTGGGTATGTTTCGCCGATAGTAATGTCATTCAGTTTCCGATAATCAATTACAATTCGCCATTTACGTTGCCCTTGTGAGTCTGCTTTTTTAGGTACCACCCAAATCGGCGAACTCCAAGGGGAAGATGAGGGCTGTATTATATTCTGTTCAAGCATTTGGCCAATTTGGGTTTCCACCTCCTTTTTGTGGCATTCTGGGAATCGATATGATTTCGTGTGAACAGGAATGTCGCTACTTGTTTTAATTTGATGGTCAAGGGCAGAAGTATAGGTTAACTGGTCACCAGGTAGATGAAAAATATCTGAAAACTGTGAGCAGAGTTCTATAAGAGCATTTCTTTCCTCGTGATTCAAGTGCTCAGTTCTTAATGAATTTATAACTTCATCGGTTCGTTTACATGTTTCTCGGATATTCAGGTTAACTGGGTATGCACTAGCGTGCAGAGGTTCGATGTGAAGGTTTAAATTTGTTTTTATATTTACAAAAGATTCCGAAATATTGGCAACAGTTAAGTTGATACGGTCATTATCTTTGATCTTAACAATACAGTTGGATATTAATAAGTTATCGGAAAGGTGTTGGTCTGCAATAATACCTTCTTTCAGATCAGTTTTTTGAATTGAGCATTCAATGACGGCTTCAGTACGGGGTGGTATGACGTAAAAAGGTTCGGAAAAATGTAACTTAATATCGAGTTTACCTATCCTTAAGATGTCATGAGTATAATCTATTTTACAGCCGTATGTGGTTAAAAAGTCTGTCCCTATAATGCCGTCATAGGGCAGATTTATGTCCCTAACGACGTGAAATTTGAATGATATGGATTTTTTTTCATGAAGTTTTAATTTCAGTTGGAAATGACCTGTGGTCTGAGTTGGCTCATCACCTGGGTCTATGCCTTTTAATTTAATATATTCTTTCGTTAATTTCTGATTATTCTGTATGCTGGATTCCTTTATCAAACATATGGCAGAGCCTGAATCGACCAGTAACGATAATGGGATGTCTGAGATTTGAGAATCTAGTAAGACATGCGGTAACAACCTTTTCGTTGTGTCTATGTTTATTTCAAAGACTTTTTTACTAGTTTCTTGAGAGACGTTAGTGTTGTTTAGTGGTTTGTTCGATTTTGAATATTGGGCACTTATTTGGGGCTGATTACCCGTGTGGTCCCTGGACTTAGAATGTTGGGCGCTTATTTGGGACTGGTTACCCGAGTGGTCCCTAGAGTTAAGAGATTGGGCGCTTATTTGGGGCTGGTTACCCGTGTGGTCCCTAGAGTTAAGAGATTGGGCGCTTATTTGGGGCTGGTTACCCGTGTGGTCCCTGGGATTAGACAACTTGGGTGTAGTGTCGGCTTTGGTATTTTGTCTCGGGCGACACCATGACGAGACTTCTATTCGTTTAAAGGATCAGGTGAAGAGGTATCAACTTCATCATGACCGACCTCCTCATCGGGCTGTTCACACGTAAAGTTTACACGTGGAGGCGGCCTATAAAACTGTTGGTTGTTTGTTTGGTTTTGTTGGACTCTGAAACGATTGTTATTAAATTCGCGTTTTTTGCACACAGAGATATCGTGTCCTGGTGTTTTGCAATAACGGCAAAATGCGTTAGGAACCCCTTGTGGTACGGGGTTAGATGGTTTTTGTGAAGTGAAAGAGGCATTGAAATTTTGTTTGGAAGGGCCGGCTTTAAATCTATTATTGTTATTATTATTGCCGGGTTTTTGGTCCATTTGTGGACGCCTGTACAGCGTCTGCTGTATGCGTTCTTCTGAAATAGCGTAATTAATTGCTTCGTTTAATGTCTTCGGGGATCTACACCTCACAATATTAGAAATTCGGGGATGAAGTCCCATGACAAAATGATGAAGGGCAAGGTCCTCCATGGCTGCAGTGCGACCAGGCAATTCTTTGGCTTTAGTGTTAGATAAGGATATTTCAGTTAATATTTGTGAGAGGTAGGTCTCCATACGAAGTGAATATTGGCTTACATTATCTTGAGGCCCTTGTTTGCTTTCCTGAAGATCCGCGAGAAGATGCGAATAATGTTTTCGCTCACTGAATTGTGTTTTAAGGAAGTCTTTTAATTGTTCCCAGGTTGTAAAGTCTTTAATGGAACATGCTACCTCTGCTTTACCATTCAATTGGCTAAGGATGAATTTAAATAATATAGGCTTCTGAATTTCCGATGCAAGTTCAAAAGCATTGTCGCAATTCACAAGAAATGAGTTGAGAGTTTCCCTGCTACCATCATAAGATTTTATAAATTTGAACAAGATATTTAGTTCTAGTTCAGCCATTGCGAGAGCTGCGGCGGTTTTCCTAGTAATTCGAGGTGAACCAAGAGGTGATTTTACTACCGTATCACTTGTAACCTGTTCAGTTCCGGGAATCTCAACTGATAATTTGGTTTCTTCAACTTTCGGCACTTTTGGCATAATTATATATCCGGTATAAAATTAATAGAACAAGTCACAAGTAACAGACATCAATTTAAATTAACAAAATTAAAACAGTAATATTAAATTAATAATAATATTAAATTAATAGTAATATTAATTGTCTAGTACCCATAACACAAGCTCTGCTTAGCTTGGGACTAGATGGCGTTGTGTGTTAGTTGTGGAATATTTATTTATTTATTTATTTATTTATTTAAATTAACTAACGGAACCCTAATATATCGACTAAGTCAAAACAATGACCAAAGACTTACAGTATGAGCAGTGCGTGGGCGACCGATAAGAGCACGACGGCGGCCGGACACATTACGAGATAAGGCGAGTCGCAGCTTACGACCTTCAATCGGATCTTGAGTTATTATTGTTGATGAATTGGATGCTTGATTTTATTTCAGGTGCAGGATACCACGGTGAACGATAATTATGAAGCAGGATAGCAGTACGGTAAGTGTCTTCAATTTCTTTTCTTCAGGTCGGGACACTTTTCACGCAGCCAAAGGTAAGTAGTTGCAGTTATTTTCTCTTTGCAGGATAGGCAGATCCTTTCCAGGATCCGACAGGATATAGCAGGACTTCCGTGACGACGTGTCAAGGATTTCACGGTGAGTATACACTTATAGTTATTTTGTACACTAACACAAAGTTTATATAATAGCACTAATTAATTTATTTGTTTCAGGATTGGGATCCGGAGCGAGTCTGCAGAGCGGCGCCCGGGCACTGGAGATTTCGGATCCCACCGCTGCCACCAAAATGTTATACGGATATTTGGATTTCGGTTTTTAAAAAAAAACTATTTTCACTCGCGACTTTATTTTGGTTATAGAATAGTGTATAGTACATAGGATATTACACGAGATTAATAGGAGCTCCTTAGGCAACCGCTTAAGTCAAAAGATGGGAACAGACTGGCTTGAAAACCATCATTAGACATACTCTTAGCTCATAGAACTGCTGAATAGGCCAGATGGGCCGCCAGGCAAGCACTAAGGCTAACAAGGTTGGGGTATAACAGCGCGTATTATTACTTCTTCACAAACTTTTTTATTCGGCGCGTGGTTTGTTTAGTAACTGTTACCTACTTGCGTTCATACAATGTTAGTGATTGATTTCTTTGGGGATTTATTTATTTATAGCACAAAACAGATCACAATAAAAATAATATAAAATATAGATTCAATTATTTTTAAAGCTGGATTGCGATCCAACTACATGCGCTTACAGCAATTCAAATTATACTCACATAAATCATGCGTGTGTGTCAGTAGCTAATAATATTGCTATTTTTTTTTATTTAAAAAAAAAACCTCTAATAAATTATCATATTACTCGTATCTTTAATCAAACTACTTTTCAGACAGACGAGGCTGTAAAGTTGTATGAAACTCCCTGGGGAGTAAAGTGATTTGGATTTGGAACGTTAATTGTAGGAATGTTCTTAGTACGGAGACAGCATACAGAAAAAAAAGAAAAAAAAGGCGCGAAAAGGTTTACCTATAAGTAGTGCGTTCGAATAGCCCTAAGTTGGCGAAAATAACGCTAAAATGCTCACAAGGTCGTTCGAATTTGAAATCTATGGAAGAAAATGTCGTTTATAACTCTTTTTGTTCAGTGTTTGAAAAGCTAAAATAGAGTTATTTTTCCCACCAAAATTGAGCTTGACGAACGCTTTAACAAAAGAGCCAACAATAGCAACGCCACCAATGAATGCCCTTATTGCTAAACGAACGCACAATTGTTGTGCGCCGGTTGCTATGGGTTACACACGACCCCTCTCTGCGCATGCGTTAGCATCTATACTAGTTTGTGTTGTGATTCAAGGTCATAGTTGAAGTCATAGATAATACTATATATTGGTTGAAATTAAAGTATATTATTATTTCCGACGTGGTGCATGTAACTGTACCGAAATATCGGGTGCTCCAAAAGCAACTAAATCGTGGTCTACATCTCGAGAGTACTAATTATAACTAAGTTAACAACCGCGAAAGTCAAGACCAGTGTTTTTCATAAAATGTTCCTTCCAAAAATATTACTCTGTCCCTCTATAACGGTACAAATGTGTCCAATATGAATATTAACTATTATTGTATTTTACTTTGAACTATATAACTGCTATTTTACAGCTCTGAGTTTTTATTGTCTCGCAGTAGGTATGAAAAGTAGAGTACGCACCTCGAGGATAAAGCCTGTCTTCGTCTTGGGCGGCTTTAACCCCTCGCTTCACTCAGGACTCTACATAACTCCCTCGCTACGCTCGGGAATTAAATTTTAATCCCCTCCCTGCGCTCAGGGTAAACCCAAGAGTCCCCGTTACACTCAGGGTTCAATATACCGTCCATGACGCTGCTTTACTCCCTTGGTGCACAATCTACTATTACAGTTTTGATGTAAATACGATTTTCACAAAAATGGTACGTAATGTTGCCATAACATCTCTAAAAAGTATCCAGAAAGTGAACTCTACCAGAGACTTATTCACAACTGTCCAGAAGAAGCGAAATTTTAAATTTGGAATCTCCTACTGTCCAGTAAATAAGTATGTAATTTACTTACTGTCCAGTAAGTAAATTACATACTAAGTAGGTCATCCTCTTTAGGTCTGCTTAGAAAAAAAAGTACTAGTACCAGGCACAGATTAGAGTTTAGCCATTATAACATGGTTAATAGGAGGGAGGCTCCAAATTATATATATCTATCTCTCTTTTTGGTATGACATTTTATGAGATAGATATATTTTTGGAGCCTTAAACAGTCTGGCCTTTATTAATAAACGTTGCGTAAACATAGATTAGGCGTAACATGATTTAAATCTGTCCCGCGTTCCCGCCAAAAGCGGCAGTGACGGAACACCCCGGGGTTTTGGTGGGTATACGGACTCCCACATAACCACCTACCTCCCCGTGGTGGGTGGTATCCATAAAGGATGTCCCCGGGACAAAAAAAAAAGGCGTAACATGATTTGTCTTGCTTTCACGCGTGACATTTACTGCAAGCGAAAAATTGACAGATAGATGTTTTAACTACTCCGGGTTTACTACAAGTTTATTAATAAGGCCGGTGTCACTTAACGCGACGCAGAAAAAGTATGCACGATGCGTTTTGTACTTAGTAATGTTGTAGAAGTAAGTGTGGGATTTTATGTTTGTATATAGTAATTTCAGTTTATAAATCATGTTGGATTAAAAGTATCCATTCTAAAATTAGCATGGAGATTCAAAAACAATAATTATATTTTTTTACTAAAACATTCATGTAATCTAAAAATAGAACAATGTCCAAAACTAAACGCAAACTTTTTAGTAAAAAAACGACTGGAGGGATTACGCGTTCAATTGCGACAATTGTGTTTTAATTTACCGTGCGAACATAGATAATCCTAAAAACTGAGCTCAAGCGAATCTGATTCGGAAAAAGATGGCACTCCTGATTTAAAAGCTGAGGCCGAAGTAGCAAATTATTTACTTCCTCCAAAATCCAAGGAGCTATATATGAAATGCTTATGAAATGCTTATGAGAAATTTATGAACTGGAAGGCAGAAAAACAAGCCAACAGTTGGTCTGGAAATATCATTTTTGAGAAAAGCATTATACAAGCCTCAACCAGTAAGTAAGCCATCGCCCGTTATTCTAATTCACTCAGAAACGATTCGGAGACTGCAACGGCATATCCGTCTTTGTCATCCTGAATGTAGATGAAAGAGACAGATATGCCGTTTCTGTCTCCGAATCGTTTTCGTGTGAATTAACTCATACTTGGTCAGGAAGGCTTACTTACTGGATTCTGCAGTAATGTAATAACCTTGGATAAAATACGTCTAGCTCAGGAAATGTTACGAAAGTCTCGTTATACTGGCGGACCCTACGGAAAAGGGGATTATAGTAAGAAATGTTGGTTTTGTGAATATTAAGAACAAACAAGGCGGTATTTTTGGATCTGCGTGCATTGTATTTTATGTTAAGAGTAAAGTGTGATAGTAAATTGGAAGTATCCGTGATGGAATGTGCAATCTTATAAAGATAAACAAAATCAAAGTACTTACGACGCAACTCTAGCGATTGTACATTGAATTTCAAAAGTCTCATCTCGTAGTTAAGGTTCGAGCGACCTAACTTCAGACGATAGCAAAGCGTTCTTAAACACTTCCTCTGTACTCTTTCTATGTTATCAACATGTACTATGTAATACGGAGACCAAATTGGGCTGCCGTATTGCAAAATACTCCTTACAAGAGTGTTGAAAAGATAGAGAAGAGTGCGAGGCTTCTTAAAACCTTTAGTTGAGCTGAAGACGAAGCCGAGAATTTAAACCACTTTTAATCCCTAGGTATTAAAAAGATATTTTGTTCCTTGTTTACTGTATATAGGAACAAACTATAGCCCTTTTCGAATAGATGTAATAAAAAATATATTAATATAATTTCTAATGAATTATATAAATACTATTTCCACATGCATTGACTCTTCAAGGTAGAATATCCGTAAGTGCAGTGGTAATAATCAAGACGGACTTTTGCGCAGGAGACCTTCCACCCATTCCGGTTCCGTGGCTTCTTATGTTACGAGGGACATATTGTAACTACGTACCGCTGGTGTACGAGTAACTACATTCATACATTTTAAGTACATAGGTATATACTTATATTAAGGTGTTGTAACATTTTCAGGGGAAACTGGTGATTGGGCACAACATGTTATTGGATGTGATGCACACACTCAACCACTTCTTCCAGCCTCTACCAGAAGACTACAAATCTTTCAAAGAGTTTGCACATTGCATGTTTCCTAGGTAAGAAAGTATCATATGTGAAATTGGTTAAAAACTAAATATTTTGAAAGTCACAAGTCTTACGACGTCGGTGTCATGATTTATTAAACATTTTTTACAATCTTACAATGTCAGTACTGTATACAACAAAACAATATTTAGGGCTGCGTTCCAACAAGCTTTAGACCAAATAATGTTCGTCCAAGATTTGATCGAGCGTTGCTAGAACGTCTTTTACCATTATCTGTCAAAAACGAGTTTGAGATATATAACTTGGGTGTTAGCTTTGTTGCGGTTTCAAACCAATTTGAGGATATTAATTACTCTCCACCGGTCAAGAATATATAATTAGGCACTTCGAGTTCAGTACAAATAAATAACCCTGTCCATTCGTCGTAAAAATGCAACAAAATACTTTGTCACTGTCTACATTTTCACTTTTGACAGCCGACCAAGATTTTACTCTCTCAAAAGGTGGAAAAACTTTGGCCATTCAGGACAAAGTTTGTTCTGCCAGGTGTCGTAAAACGGGCGTGATCAAATCTTGATCCGTGCAAATTTTGGCCTATAGGCGTCGTGGACCGGCAGTTTTGACAAATTTTGGCTTGTCCTGTGGCTTGCTGGAACGTAGCCTAGGTCTGTTAGAAATAGATTAAGACTTACCTTCTCCGGATATGGCTCTTCTGCTTATTGCAATTCGGCCAGTGACCATTCCATTGTAGTTTCATAAACTTTTGGAGGTTGTTTATACTAAGAATATGTTCGGTAGGGCATAGGGAGAGTCCACCAGACTCCAAGTTCCAAAAAGTATGCTATTAAAACCTCATACAATAGTTCTCAAATCGTCATTGAAAATGCCGACATACTGGAACTCGTGTGTGTAAATTGATTAAAACAAAGTCAAGACAATATTGACAAGATCCTGCGCATGGCATGACTGTTTGGCAATGTTTTACATAGGTACTACTTAGTTTGAATTTCCGCGCATTATTTGCGAAAAATTTAAAAAATCCTAAGGCTATAACTAGATATTGATGGACTGACGAATGTGTACCTGTACTCGTCTCGGTAAACTATGCTAAACCCGGTTACGGCACGGTTCCTATATCTAGAAACGAATAGTTTTGTTGACCAGTGACCTCTAAAAAAATTTTGATTGAAAAACAATTACTCAAATCATCAACTTGGTTAGGTTCATAATCAGCCCATTATGTTCTCACTGCTGGGACTCGAGCCTTCCTCTTAGAGATAGGAGTTGGGCCACCACGCGGGCCCAATGCGGCTTGGTCGGACGGTGGGCTTTTGGGAGCTACTTTTCCCGACTGGCCCCAAGAGTCGTAGGAGCCGCAGCCGCTTTGGGTAGGCTGCTGCCCAACGTGGGGGGCCCAAATGCCAACTGCCGTTGGCTATACTCCGGAGTGATCAGGAGTATGGCTCTTTACGGAGCACCAGTCTGGGCGGACGCCCTCAGTCGCGACCACAAGACTGCTGCGACGTCCGCAGCGAGTCATCGCGACGAGGGCGATACGCGAGTACAGGACGGTGTCCTGGACGGCGGCGTGCGTGCTGGCTGGTGATCCCCCCTGGGAGCTCCAAGCGGAGATCCTCTCTGAAGTATATCACTTCGTGGCTGCGAGGAGATCACGTGGAGAGGCTCCAGCATGGGAGGGGGGCACACGTATACGATGGCATGCGCGGTTCCCTTGTTGCGGCGGTTGACTGAGGACCTTTCTCCACCAGTCCCTGGGCAGTGGACGAAGGAGGCCATCCGCCCGGTCCTCCGGAGGTGGGTGAGGCGGGGATTGGGGTCGCTGTCTTTCCGGCTGGTGCAGGTGCTTTCCGGACACGGATGTTTCGGAAAGTACGTGCACCAAATCGCGAGACGGGAGGCTACCCCAGCCTGCCACGAGTGTGGGGCGTCGGAGGATACGGCGCACCACACGCTGCATGTGTGTGCTGCATGGGGCCCGCAGCGGCACACGCTTTAAGCGGAAATAGGCGAAGATCTCTCCCTGCCGAGCGTGGTGATCTCCATGCTCTCCAGCGAGAGATCGTGGCAGGCGCTGGCCACCTTCTGTGAAACCGCACCTTGTGCACCTTCTGCGCAACCCATGTCGAAGCTTTCAGGTCGCCCGAAAGCCTTGGGCATAGCCTAACGACTGTTGTCCTAAGACAAACAACCGGGACCGTCGCCTTAAAGTGTCCTCTGAAGCACGGAAGCGCTCAATTGAATAATGCCACTACCGCACACCCATCCAAGACCTGACCGCAACAAGTGTCGCTTAACTTGTTTATTGGTTAAGATCGCCAAGTCAATCTCCGCTACGAGAGCTTCGGTTAGGTTATTTTATTATATTTATTTAGAACAGAAAACAGCTACATTACAAAACATACAATACGTCTTACATAAAATAGATATTATAATAACATAGACCACGACGCTATTCACAGATTACTAACATAATATTTATTTTGCCACATAGGGCTACTAACCAACAACAAATAATCAGGAGAAGTAGTACAAATTACAAAAGAAATTGATAAACTGCCGTCTTAAATCTATTAGTAGTACAATTAAAATATCGATTTCGGTGAAATGATGATTGTAAGACTCCACCATTCTACGAGAAGGGAAGTGCCCAGTGTTTGTTTGGGACTTGCCCACGGCAAATAATTGGCGAGTGCCAACTTCCCTCAGTTTAGGTAAATCAAAATATGTAGTACGTTTTTTAGAAACTCGCATTAATCTTACAGTTCGTCCATCGATACCTGTTTAGTGGGCCACTGTAGTAATGTACTGGAACTAATGGCTCTTTCAATCTGGGTTGGTTATACCAGAGTTGCCATATTTTTAAGCGACTTAAAAAAAAGAGTGGGCGGTTGCTCCGCCGCCAATTATGAATTGATTTTAAAGAACCTTTTTTTGTTTGGTAGATCCTCTTTTAACCCTACTCCTACACCGAGATAATTAAAACAAAAGATTTATCGAGAATTAAGGCTAGAAACGGGATATTTACCATGTATTTATTTATATATATGTATTCATATTTATTGTGAGCTCTCGATATTCACGATTAAACGAGTGTTCAGTTTACCCGTGAACATGGCGCATGCAACTGTGCCGAAATATTCATATATATTTTTAAGTTTTTTAACTGACATGGTCACAGTTTAAAAACTTAAAAAGATCTATGAATGAACCGCACGTAAATTTACGTCAATGGCACCCGAAGGGTTAATAGAGGTGGTCCCATATACATTTTATCGAAATAAAAAAGTTACTTAAAAAAATAAAAACAATATAAATGTATGTTACCCAATTTCGTCGAATGTGAATTTAATTTAAAAAAAAATATTATTTTGTATAATAAAACATTAACCAAAAATTTGTAAAGTTGTAAGTAAATTAAAGTAAAATTTGTATACAATAATAGAACGGAAAACTGTAAAAATTTACATCATATTATATGATTATATTTCTTATATTTTTAATTTCAAGTACCAATAAGCCCTTTTAGTTCGTCTTTAAAATGTTCAAAATCTTGATCACCAAAAGGTAGTGTTGTTCTGTAGGTATATGTTTACAGATTACTAGACACGAAGTATATGTCAAGCCTGCCGCCCTTCAAGGACAAGGTGAACTCTAGCGTATTGCCACATCTGCTGCAAACATTATCCGAACCCCCATTCTCAGTACCCAAAGTTGGTAAGTACTAAGCATGCACTATTGACATGCTCTTCGCGCCAATCGGAGGCTGTAGCACAAACAATTTGCAAAAAAGTTTTCGTATCGTAAGTGTCAACGTGTCACGCTTCGGCGCACAAACTATGAGTTATCTGTGTCACAGTTGTCCTAGATACTGACAGTTTGTACTGTTTCACGTGAACGACACGTTACATTTCCGCAGTTATTCGTGCTAGACCCACAGCTATTGGTCGATTGGTGTATTAAAGTCAATTCTGTAAGCATTCTCTAAACTAAAAGTCACAAAATTATGGAAGTTATTATACTTGCTGTTCAGACAAAATTATTTGTATAACACTTCTGAATGAAAACACTACAATTAGATATTTCTCAATTTAATTGTGGGTATGTTTAAGGCAGATTGTCGTCACTTAACTCGGTGCTCGCTAAACTAACGTAAAAATAACCAAAATTGAAAAGGATTATTCTGTTTTTAGAAATTTCATTCGAAGTGTTACATGAATTTGGATTTTAGAGTTAACAGAATTAGGACTACCATAATTAAATTTTATTTCCCTAGTTTAGTTTAGTTTTTTGAACAAGTGGGTGCTCTTTGCCTTTTCCACATCTGAGAGAGGCGGGCTCGCATTACCGAGATTTAATTAGCTATCAGCCCAGTTATACTCAGTTAGATTTTTTTACTTTTTTATTTAATTTAGAAATACAAGTCTGAGCATTAGAAAAAATATTTCCAACACAGGGTCGTACGAAGGGCGGGGCTACAATCGCGCGGAAGAGAAACTCCACGAGGCTGGCTACGATGCGTACATCACGGGCCTGTGCTTCCTGTCGATGCACTCGCATCTCACGCGAATGCGGGGCGAGGAGGAAGCTCGTCCCGATCCCACCTCGGCGGTGCTGAAGCCGTTCCTGAACAAAGTCTACTTGGTGAAGACTGCGCATCAGGACTCGCCTTACATGAACTTCAACGGAGCTGATCGTAAGTTTAACGGGTGTATTCCACTATTTCTATTATAGAATTACTGGGACTGATTCTCTCACTTTTTCCCTTTCTCACACATAAACTAACTACTCTAACACTCTTCTTCTGGCGCATCGCCGACCGCTGCCGCGGCACGCTCACTACGCTCGCTCGGCTCGCGCGTTTTGGTCCACAGAAACCTAACACTCCTCGCTTTCCTTGTCGTACCTTTAAATGATTTTGCCTTAGACTAGTAAACTGAATACCATATGTTATTTTGTGTAACATACATCATTTGTTAACGGAATTATACCAAAATGTCAAATCATTATATCGAAAAAAAAATATGATACTTGAACAGTATGTAATATAAGTAGTACATAAAATTATAGTATTACAGTAGATCAATATGACACTAGATTTAAGGGTTGCTTCAAATATAGCGCGTCCAAAATTAGGAATAATCTTCCCCGCCAATTTGGAGGAAGATTAGTTATGCTATATATAAGACAATATCAGTTGAACGATACAAAAAACTATTTGCAGCAACGTTTTAAAATAAGAAGATAAAATAGCTACATATGCATACAACGTTTACATAAACACTCATATCCAAACACACAGGCATTCACACACTCACACACACACACACACACACACAGTCACACACGCGCGCGAACACACACACACCCTCACACATCACATCGCACCCTAACATTTCGTTCCTGCAGTTCAATTTCATTGGTGTACAATTGTTTTTTAGTACTATGTGTATGAATTTCTTAACAGATTATGGCTATCTATAAATCTGTAATAGAAACTGGAACCTTCCTTTACAATCAACAATAAGTTACATGTTGTTCTAATGTTATTTAATATTATGTATTAAGCAAAGGATTGCGCTGAAAACCAGCCTTGCGTTAGCGAAATGCTAACACAGTTCAGTGCTGAGCGTACTCCTATTGTCATAAAACAGTTAAGGTTAAATCCTGGCATATAAATAATTTTTTTTGGTACCTTGTTTTTTGGCCATAAATATTTTCATTTTTTTCTAAAACAACACTATTACGTAACGATTTGAATCAGTTGCAGAATCAACGCAGGAAATATAAGTTCCGCAATTTACGCACCTTTAATACAATCCACTCTCACAACTTTTTCGACTTTCTTGGCCCTTATCTATACAATAAGACAAACAAGACCATAACAATCTACCCGTTACACAAATCAATCTGCAAAAAGTTGTGTCATCTTAGATTAGAACTCGATTATCAAGACAGAAAAACTGGTAACCCCACAGACTTGATCTAAACTAGTTGACCTATTCAGATTTCTCGTTCTTTTTCTTCTATTCGTGACTCACACATCACATGCACACAATATACTTAGCCTGGCCATAAATACTGTTACAATTAAAAATAAACAAAATATTACATTTGAATTTGGAATCTGTCATTTTTATTATATGATATACGAATAACTCCTTGTAACGTAACGCGTCGTTCACGTGAAACAGTACAAACTGTCATATATCTAGGGCAGATTTGACACAGATAACTTATAGTTTGTACACCGAAACGTGACGCGTTGACGTTTACGATACGAATATTTTTCCTAAATTGCTTGTGCTACGGCCTTTATACGATAACGAACGATTACGTTACACTTACGCAAATTTTCGTGCTAGGCCCACCAGGTCATATTCTTCCCCGGCTTTAAAGGTTAACTTATGTGAATGTTGTTTTCACAGCGACTCCTGCAAGGGACCACGTGTTCCACATAACCTTTCCCAAGGAGTGGACCAGGCTTGACATCAATCAGCTGTTCAGCCCGTTCGGTGAGTACTTCTGTCCTTTTAATATTCCACTTCTATTCTATATTATACAGGGTGAATTTTTGAGACGGGACAGTAAGGGCAGCTATCTTAACCGTTATAGTTACAGGAAAACGTTTTTAGGAGACTATCCACAAATTTTTAAAGTATTCTGAACTGCATTTACAGTTTTTGGAAAAAATGTTCAGTCAGCAAGGATATGGTAATTTTACACAAACACTTTTTTTGATGCCAATCGATCCTGTTTCTTTTGGATCAAAAGTCTCTACTGGACCGACTGAGGTTTGAGATGTTGATGATTAAAAATGTCAGAAATCGCGAAAAACTTTTTCCATACATTTCGGTAAAAGAGTCAAACTTTTAAATTAGCCAAACTTCTTGTTATGGGTAGATCCGTTATTAAGAAGAAACGGCTGATGGCGTCTTCTTCGTCGTCGGTGTAGTAGGTGAAGGTCCTGGTGTGTTAAGTCTACTTTATCGTGCTAGGTGCTGCAAGGGTGCCGATGGATAAAGTTTGGATGATGCGAATGAAAGAATTGACGTTAGAAACGGGATATTTACCATGGTATTGTATTTATAGTGAACTCTCGATATTAACAATACCTACCCGCAGATACTTCAGTTTACTCGTGAACATGGCGCATGCAACTGTCCCGAAATATCGCAAGCTCACTAGGTAAATATCCCGTTTCTAACGTTAATTCTTGCATTAGTGACCATGTCAGTTTAAAAACTAATGATGCAAATGAATATCTATAATAATATGAACCAGCATAATTGAATACTTACTTCATAATATGTTTTTTTCATTAGATTATGTGTTACAGTCAAAGAATACAGTTTCATTTAATTTTAATCGGTTTAGCGGGGAATAAAATTTTTTGGGTTTCAGTCGGGATCTTGGATTCACTTAATTGTTCGCGTGATTTTTACAATATTTACATAATCTAACTAAACATACAAATCAAACTTAAAGTACCAAAATAAAGCTGTAATAATTTTATTTTAAAGTATACAACCGCGAGTATGGACTCAGGAGGTCAAGTTGACTCTATATATACCGACTATAGCAAATGCTTTGATCGTATAGACCACGCTTATGGTAACCTGTACAGGTGGTTCACTTGACGTGAACCACCTGTACAGGTTACCATGTATTCCGGCAGATAGAATCTTTTGTAATAGTAAAGCGTGGTTTATACGATCAAAGCATTTGCTATAGTCGGTATATATAGAGTCAACTTGACCTCCTGAGTCCATACTCGCGGTTGTATACTTTAAAATAAAATTATTACAGCTTTATTTTGGTATAATGTCAAAACAAGAGCTTACTAAATATACAGAAGTATATATAACTTGATTGAAACTTTTTCGTAAGTATTACACATATTAATGTTAATTTGACGGTTTAACTTACGCAATAGGTATAGTCCAATATCTCGACCGGTTTCGTGACCGTCCGGGCCACTTCTTTATGGAGTACTTGCGACCGCGGACCGCCGTGGTCGCCAGTAGTAGTGCGATATGTAATAGATAATCCATGTCACCGTCATCCCAAATTCTGTTTTTTATGCTACTATGTATTTTTTATACCAAACAGGCCTCGTAAGTGTTGGCTACAGCCCCACTTATGCCTTTGCAAAGGACCGGATAAAATCCGTGATAAAAAGTAAATAAAGGGAATAATAATATTTAGTGGTTTACATAAAGAAACTTAAATAACAGTGCTTATGTATAGTACATTACCACATCCAAAGTAAAAAATAAAGCAAGCTGAACACAGACGATTCCGAAATATCATGTTACAATAAAATAAACAAAATAAATATCGGGAGCTCCAAACGCAACTAAATCTTGGTCTACATCTCGTGAGTACTAATTATAACTTAGTTAACAACCGCGAAAGTCTAAAACAGTGCTTTCCATAAAATGTTCCTTCCAAAGATAATGTGTACAATTTGAATATTAACTATTAGTTTGTTTTAAATAAGTGATTTTTTATAGCTTTGAGTTTTTATCGTCTCGCAGTAGGTATGAAAAGTAGAGTATGCACCTCGAGGATAAAGCCTGTCTTCGTCTTTGGCTTTAACCCCTCGCTTCACTCAGGACTCTACAAAACTCCCGCGCTACGCTCGGGAATTCAATTTTAATCTCCTCGCTACGCTCAGGGTTTAAATCAAGAGTCCCCGTTACACTCAATTCAATATGCCGCCTGTGATATAAAACACTGCTTTACTCCCTCGGTGCATAGTCTACTATTGCATGACTTGGGTTATACTAAATATTGATGCCAATACTTTACCTAGTTACCACTAGAGGGGCGGGGTTGGATTTTTCTTTCCCCAGTATGAATGCGAATTAAAGAGACGAGGTGAATTGCCAGGTGGTAGGCCTTGTACACAAAGCCATATAACTAACGTGAAAGCAAATCCCCATAAATAAGAGCGTCGTCTGACGTGCAAATTACATTGTTTAAGACGCGGTCCAACCCCAATTTTAAAATAATTTACGATGCTTTACGTAAGGTTGAAAATCGCTTGTTAGATTGGACGATGTAATGCCAAAATTCGTTAATTTTGTACGTTTTCTTTATACTCTTCGATATATACTAACACAATTGAAAAAACTGCTGGTTATTACTTTAGTACTATACGTTGTCTAAGTATTACTTGAAAAAAAAAACATAGTGTTATCGCTGAAAATTCTGAGAGTTTGGACGTGAAAGTTTATTTTTGCGGACCTATTTAGGATTTTTCTGCTGAAAGAGAGTTATATTTATGAATTCTATTCGGTTATTACTCTTTACCTATTCCTTTTCTAACCTAAGTATTTTTTTCATAATATACTATCGATTTGTTTCGTTACACTAGGTGTTTAAAAATTCTGCTTTTTCTTTAATCAGGGTACGAGCGCGCCTTAAATCTTACTGCCAGACTTTTTACACATGTCAACTCTGGACCGATCACATCTCGAAGACGCATGACTCCATCAGAGTGGCATACAATAACATCTTCAGGCACCTGATGGGGTGGAAACGTTAAGTACTGCAACGCCTCTGGAATGTTTCTGGAGGCGCGTGTTGACGTTTAATGCTATTCAGCGGACACGTATAGCGTCATTCATGTTCAGTGGGCCGAGCACGAAAATCTGCTGTGTAACGTTATCGTATCGTTGACGTATTCAGTACAAACTATGAGTTATCTGTGCCACTATTGTACTAGATAAATGACAGTTTGTACTAAATACGTTAACGATGCGATTACGCTACACTTAATCAGATTTTCGTGCTCAGCCCACAGAGTTGATAAGTGTAAAACGCAATCGTCATAAGTGTAGCAGATAGGCTGCTGCTGGCTACCACGTATAAACGATGGTTTGCTATTGCGACCTAAATGACTTTTATTATTGTATTTTTATCACTTTACATCTAGTGTCTGAAAAAATAAATTTATCATAATTCACATTATTTATTTTCTTTTTTTAAAATAACACAACTTACAATATTTCTATATAAAGTAAAAACATTATAAAAAAACATAATACTTGCCATCGGCAGTGGGGCATGACTCTGTGGGCATGTCCCAAACTTCCGGTGGTTAGGCCTGCAGACTTAGAAACTTCCTGATAATACGTGTCGTGTCAAGGAGTACTGCTGTATTACTATTATAATATCGCATTTAATTCACGGATTTTATCCGGTCCCATTTATAAAGGCATATCTGGGTCTGTAGCCAACGCTAAGAGGCCTGTTTAACCCGTTGACTCGCGAATCGCCATATTTGGCCAATAATACAATAGGTTTCGCTGAAATCAACCTACTTTTCCAGGAACTGAACCTGTGTGGTTAATATAAAAAATACAAAATATTATAAAAACGGAAACATTTTAGATGGATCTTGAATTGGTATATCTATTACAAAAATGGGTAAAATCGCAAGGTTATTGATATGAACTGAGTGATAAGGAAGATAGTGGGCTATGGACGAGACTACGGCACCTGCTAATTTCAGTCTCATCTTAATTTTTTTACGCAGGGACTTGCCACCCAATAAACGGAACCATAAGGGCCGCCATTATTGGCGACGAAAGTGGCAACGTTGGTGTGGATGGCTAAAGGGTGTCGAGAGGTATGCTGCGGTTTCACTAGAGTGCTACTACCGGCGTTATGCCCTTTAACACTTCCACCCTTGGTGGTTTTTGTTACCTGCTCTTGCGTCTCCACCCCTGCACGGCCGATTAAGGCAAGCCGAGGGTCAAGGGTCTCATTTAGCCCCAGGGAGAGAGAATCAGGGTCCACGGTGTCGCCACTCACCGACGGCTCGGCACAAGGCCGCCCCTGCGGTTTAATTATTATTATTACATATGTGTTCTGTTGCGGCAGGTCCAGTGCACACTCAGTTCGTGGACGACACGCACGCGTGGGTGGCGCTCACGCGGCGCGAGCAGGCGCGGCACGTGTTACGCGCTATTGGCAACTCGACGCGCTTCACAATACGCGCTCACGACGACGCCAAACTACTCGTATGTACAACTTTGTACACTTTCATGTTCATGATGAATCAAATTCATGTTTTAATCCTTCCTATACCGTGATAATTAAAACAAAAGATTTATGAATGAAACTGACGTATATTTACGTCTCTGGGACGCAAAGGGTTGAGAGAATATGGGGATATTTTTGCGGATATGGATGCGGAATATGGGGATAATTATGAAAACATAATTATGACTAACCTCGATGTTTCGATCGAGTTGCAGCGACCGTAGTCGTGATGATAATCTGTTCGGGAAATTGTCCCGATTTATTCATTAATTAATATGAACGCAATATATAATAAAAAAATATAATAAATAATATAATAAATATATAATATATACCGACATTCTCTTTAAACATGTACTCGTATGTACGCAATTATTGTATCGGTAGTTTAAGTGCTCACGCAGATAACTGCTCGGTTTTTTAAACTATCTATATATATTTGTTAATACACAAATACAAATAGTAGTCGTGTGTCGACATTACTCACGACATAATATGTATATGTATTTGAAAATATAATGTATGTTCGTAAAAATTTACATAAATATAAGTTAAATAGTGATCACCACACTTTTAATACCAGAATTACAAATAGGATAGCTGTACCTAGTTTTAGACTTGCGAAGACTAATAAGTCAATCCTAGGAAAATGTGTGCGTTTTTTACAATAAAATCCCAAAGCACATAACTGAGCTCACAGAGGGCAAATTCAAGTTGACTGTAAAAAACGTTTTAATAAAAAAAGCTTACTATAAAGTTCGACATTATATAGAATATAAAGATGCTTGGAATACTCCACTTCTGGCAAGCTGTCACTCTGCCACCCATAAAATGTAATATTTGTAGTACCTAAGTAGAAACATTGTAAACATCCATATAAAAAGAATGGCCCCGAGTTTCTTGCCGCTTCTTCTCGGTGGGTTCTATATATTTTGGAACGCGGCGGTAGAGTCTTTAAAGTACATTATAATGAAAAGTTGACGTTCATAAGTGCGTCTTTGATGCCTAAATTGAATAAATGATTTTGACTTTGACTTTGACTTTGACTCAATACAGCACCACTCGCACGACACAAATAATTCTGTGAGTGTATGAGAGTATGTGTGACCGCTTTTTGAAAGCTTTATGAAAAGTTTCATGTTTATTTTTCTACCGACTTCCAAAAAAGGAGGAGGTACTCAATTCGAATTTATTATTTAAAAAAAATAATTATGTTTGTTACCTCATAACTTTCGATAGGGTGAACGGATTCTCAAAATCCTTCAATAGTTATAATATTCTTTTATAATAGATCAGCAAAATTTTTTTGTTTGCAAGGTGGTGCTTCCCGTGTGGTCCCATTTAAATTTCATTAAATTCGGTTCAGTAGTTTTTGAGTTACACTCCAATAACTGAATAGAATGGAAGTCGGTATTACATTTTTCAAATTGTACTTGTCAATATTTAATTCACAATGTTTTTGTACACAGAGTCTACGAAATTCCCGGTCATCGGACATCGAGCTCGACCAAAAGAAGGCCAGCACAATAACGTATATAGTTTTCACTTTACTACTCATTGCCGCTTTTGTGTACATTATGTTCGCTTACAACCCGCGTTTGTACGACGCGTGCAAACGCGTCACAGACCAGCTGATGGACGTAGTTAGGTATTTTCTCAATGTTGATTACTTGTCGTGTATAAATGAGTTAGTGTGACGCTTTTAGTCCTGGTATAGTGAAAGTACTTCTATGCCGGGTTATATTTTTCGTGGGATAATCACTGGGGCGGGTTCGCAATACGTCCCACGTCTAAATACGTGTAGGTTACCTAGCTTGCGATATGTCTCGTTTGCGATAGGTGTTGTTTGTGATAGGTCTTGTTTATGATAGGTCTTCTTTGTGATAAGTTTTATTTGCGATAGGTTTCGTATGCGATGTGTGGCGAAATTTATATAAAGTATAGAAAATGTTAGTGATTACTTACTGAAATGAGAATTGAATTAGTATGTTGTGTTTTGCGATTCAATTCCATTATTAATTAGGAAGAATGCATTTATGAAGAAATGTGATCTTTAATAATAATTTCGAAATTTTGTTCGTACCGCAAATATTTCCGCGATACTTAAAAACTGTACGTAAAATTTTGGTATCGTCTTTAGGTTGTCTTGCACAATATGCCCTAAATAAAAATTACATCAAAAGCACTTAATATATAATTCTGCCCCTATCAGCTTTCATACGAGAGAATGCAATAGAACGATGGCCGTCTTACACTACATTATCTAAATAAAGCATGCTACCTATGTTAAAAAATAGTCCCTACGCCCTGGGAGGCAGTAATAATGTACGACCCCTGAATGCACACTGAATGAGTTTTGCACGACCCGTATTGTACAGCCCGGAAACCGTGTACATGGACTCAGAATATCTGTCTGTGCAATACGGGTCGAGCAATCCAGCATGAGCAAAAACGGTGTGGAGTGACAATGCAACGCCAGGAATGTACAGCCCGGAATCCGTGTACATGGCTTCGAAATGATGGGCTGTGCAATACAGGTCGAATAATCCAGCCTGTGCAAAAACGGTATGGAGCGACAATGCAACGCCAGGAATGTACAGCCCGGAATCCGTGTACATGGCTTCGAAATGATGGGCTGTGCAATACAGGTCGAATAATCCAGCCTGTGCAAAAACGGTATGGAGCGACAATGCAACGCCAGGAATGTACAGCCCGGAATCCGTGTACATGGCTTCGAAATGATGGGCTGTGCAATACAGGTCGAATAATCCAGCCTGTGCAAAAACGGTATGAAGCGACAATGCAACGCCAGGAATGTACAGCCCGGAATCCGTGTACATGGCTTCGAAATGATGGGCTGTGCAATACAGGTCGAACAATCCAGCTTGAGCAAAAACGGTGTGGAGTGACAATGCAACGCCAGAAATGTACAGCCCGGAATCCGTGTACATGGTTTCGAAACGATGGGCTGTGCAATTTGGGGCATACAATACGGTTCGTACATTATTTGGTTGCGCAATACTGGCCGTACCATACAGTCACTCTACGCCGTTGGGTTACGAATTATAAGAAGCGTGGAAACCCTACTTAGTTGGTAAGCCTCTTCTGCCGGAGGCCGTCTTCAATAGTACCACCGTAGTCCCAAATAATTTTCTACAAAGTGATTACTGCACAGACATTATATATATGTACAATAGATAACGCAAGTATCATATTTTTTATTTTTTATCATTATATTATCATTAATTGACTTACTTGAGTTTACGCATAATATAACTAAAATAACCTTGAAATAAGTTCATGCTATTGGGGCTCAAAATTTTTGAGCTGTTAAGCTTTGTTTTTGTTTTGTTTCGACTTGATGTAAACTTATTATTAATGGTGGTTTCAAAATAGTTTGAGGATTTTAATTACTGTCCCCAGTGGGCATTAGTTAAGGACTGTAATTAGGTACTTCGAGTTTAGCACAAATATTTACACCTGTCCATTCGTCGTGAAAATGCAACAAGCTGTCACTTTTGACGGCCGACCAAGATTTGGCTCTCGACAACGTTGGGCAGTTGGGACAAAATTAGTTCTGACAGGGTGTTGTGAAACGGGCGTGTTCAAATCTTGATCAGTGCAAATTAAGCCCTAGAAGCGTCGTAGACCGGCTGTTTTGTGAAATTTTGGCATGTCCTTTGACTTGCTGGAACGCAGCCCTGGTCTGTTCTGTCGTAACTACAATTTAATCTAGTATGATTTAACTACTAATATAATTACTGAAATGTATTCTCAAGTTAATTAAAAAGGTTATTAATAAGTAAGTAATCACTACCTAAAACTATGCGTAAATGTAAGTTTGTTTGATCTCAATCGAATTAACCTTTTCTGCTCTTAAACTCTTACTTAGGGGGTTTCAAACCCCGAAATCTTGTCAAACTAGGTTTGAAATTAGAGCGCGATATAATACAAGAAAAACTAAAAATGGGCTCATAAAGAAATAGATATTTCCTTGAAATAGTGCAATATTCATTTGCCTGAACCTGTCATTCGACAGACCGGTTCGAACCCCGGACAGGTCAAAAGTTTGTATGCATGAACATGTCTGTTTGACCTGTATCTGGGTGTGCATATGTATCTAAGTATGTATATCAATCATCAGGTTACCATAGTACAAGCTCTGCTTAAATAGGGGCCTGAAAACACATTATTTAAAGTAATTTAATAATACGTTAACGTTGCGCTAGTTAGAATCGATTTGTAAAATGGTATCAACTCTCGTAAGTCATCTTGCAGGAGTGAGATAAGAGTGGACGCCCGATAGTTAGTAGTGGGAGTGAGGTAGCATGAGAGTGGAGATTTAATAGCAATGTGGTGGAAGCGAGACAGCATGAGAGTGGAGACATAATAGCTATGTGGTGATGACATGAGAGAGGGCACCCTACTACCTACTAGTGGGAGTGAGATAGCATGAGAGTGGATATGATTCACTATGTTTTCTCGGTGCGGATTATAAAATTAATATCATAGAAGTTTTGCATGTCAACTGTACCAAAATGTAATTGAAATACGACTTGGTTTTTAAATTAAAAACTAAATTTATATAAAAATGTTTTACAAGTTGCTTTGATCTTTTAAGTCTAATTCTAAAATATTTGTCTTTTATGAAAAATTATAAAATTATTATGTGCTTTAACAATCAAACAGAGATATCACCTGGAACAACCCCCTGTAATCTATTCGCCGCGTAAAGCACATCTATACATATAACTAAATACAACTTAAATATCTGAAAAAAAATAACAACTTCATACGAAATGCATAAGACAGTAAATACGGATCTTATTTAAAAATATCACCTTTTTGTCTGTTTGTTTTGGTTAGTCTCCGAAATGATTGAAAATAAAGCCGCCATTTTTCAAGATTTCCGTCGACATTTGATTGTAACTAACATAACTAATTGCCCTGATGGTTACAGTATTAATTATTACGTATTTGATAAAATCTTGCCACACAAAAATATGTGCTTTCCCAAAACAAAAAACTTATTTTGATTCCTAATTTCCAATGTATATACCAGCTTTTTTAATACAGTGGAACCTGGTTAATTGGAGTCTCAAGGGACCAAGAATGTTATACCATTTATTGAGGGTTTTCAGTAATCCAGTTTTCCAATTAGGCAGGTTTAAAATTATAGTTGTCTTTTTTACTGAGGCTCCCGCTTATAGAGGTCGAAGTGTACGGCTATTCCATTTTTAGAGGGAGAGTAGTCCCTTGTTTTTCGGTCAAAACCTGAGATAGTACTGACAAACAAAGCGTGTGCGAAAGACATTCTAATGTTTGTAAATAAAAGTGTCAAAACCTGTCCCAACCCGATTAATTTGTCTCATTTATAGAGGGAATTGAGTTACAGAGTCCCAATTATAAAGGTAAACATTGAAAAACCCTAGAAATCAGATCTCATTTAACCAGGTTCGAAAAGTCAAGGTAATTCAATGAAAAAGTACCGGGACCTCATTGCAACTCTCAATAATAGAGGTTTCTCATTTATCTAGGTCCCATTTAACCAAGTTTCAATGTATTTGTACCGAACTTCGGTTATGGTTTAATTAAAGTTAAATTTAAATAAATATTGTATAAGTTTTTACTGCAATTGTTTAAAAGCGTACTTAATTGCGAGTATTATGCATTTATACATTTCCATGAGCGGAATGTGACTCTAACAGTGCTTGTTAAGCAAGCAAATATAGACTTAGTGTCTTTGTAAAGAAGGATTATTTTAGCCCATAAGGTTTTTATATTATTAGTATTATGAATATAATGGTAAATAAGATCTATGATGGTAATGTAGGATTAGAATGTAGATTTCTAATGGTTCTCGAATAAACTTAATACTTTTTACTCTACATTTGTTTTATTTCATCCTTACCAGGTCTGTTGGAGTCACATTGTGCTTGCTCACTACTAGTACAATATTAGTAGTATTATAAATTTTCTATAATCGAAACATTATTAATTATTTATTGTGATAAGATTCTGTATTTTTGGCTCGCAAAGGATTTTTCTCATGAAGTTACTCCAATTCCTGTCGAATTTTCTGTTCTAAGTTAAACAAATACAATTTGATAAATTTAATACCGACTTCCATTCTATTCACTTATTGGAGTGTATCTCAAAAACTACTGGACCGAATGTGATGAAATTTAAATGGTACCAAACGGGAAGCACCAGCTTTCAAACAAAGAATCGAAAAATTTGAGAATCGGTTTACTCAGTCGAAAGTTATGAGGTAACAAACACAAAAAAGACGGTCGATTGAGTATCCTCCTTTTTTTGGAAGTCGGTAGAAAAAGCGTTAACGACCGTGATAGTTTTCCGCATGCCTCCCTTCAGAAGTGGCGGCCACCTCTTCATTATCTATGGTAAAGCATCAGTAAGCTTTGCACGAGTAACTACGCAAGTGTAACGTAACGTGTCGTTCACGTGAAACAGTACCAACTGTCATGTATCTAGGGCAACTGTGACACAGTTAACTCATAGTTTGTACGCTGAAGCGTGTACGATACGAATACTTTTTCTACAATTGTATTGTGCTACAGGCTCTGACGCTCACTTGGTTATGGTTACTATATACCTACTGCAGTCTGATAGTCCAGTGGGCCTAGCACGAATATTTGCGTAAGTGTAACGTAATCCTATCGTTGACGTATACATCACAAACTATAGTTTGTCTAGTACAACTAGGACACAGATAACTCATAGTTTGTATAGTGGGCCTAGCACGAATAACTGCCTGTAACGTAACGTGTTGTTTACGTGAAACCGTACTAACTGTAATTTATCTAGGGCAACTGGGCCACAGATAACTCATAGTTTGTACTTATCAGTATTTTTGTGATAGGATATTTAGGTTACTTTATTTAAATACTAGATGTGATGGTTCACCCGCGTGGTGCTGGATGATGATGATGAAAAGTATCATATGTGCTTCCCAGGGATATAAACTATAACCTTGCCAAATTTGGTTACGATCCGTTCAGCCGTTTAGGCGTGATAATGTAATACGAGAGACAGTGCTTTTCTGAAATAAAATATGACTAAGTCTCTTCTTAAAACATCAGCTATCTGCCAGTGAAAGTCCCGTTAAAATTGGTCTAGCGGTTTCAGAGATTAGCCGGAACAGACAGCCAAAATAAAAGATCTTTTATGTACATAAGTACCGTATATACTTTCATATGCATAAGTGCGCAAACTGTTAATTTTGAATTACAAACAGACACTTCAATTTTATTGGTCTGTATAGATATCATGCTTGCCTATAAATGAGTAGTTACCTACTCATTGGTGGAAAGTATTCTTAGAAGAAGAATAGGAAAACAGAAGAGGTAAGGAGGCAGGTCTTTTCCGAGTAAAGTGGGACACCGTCGTACAGCCGATTTATCGATCGTGAGGCGATATCTGTAGGGTGACCGCAAATGCACGGGATTTCGGGACAATCCACTACGGTGTATGGCGATATGGCATACGTCACGTTCTCATTCTGATTCCGCTATTATTCACTTTTTTACTGACTTCCAAAAATTTTTTTTTTATGTTTGTTACCACATAACTTTCGACTGGGTGAACCGAAATTCTTTTTGTTTGAAAGTTGGTGGTTCCCGTGTGGTCCCATTTGAATTTCATCAAATTCGGTTCAGTAGTTTTTGAGATACACTCCAATAACTGAATAGAATGGATTGGTATTAGATATTTCAAATTGTACTTGTATGTTTATCTTACTCAAATTTAATGTTCAACACGAACACACTATGCAAGCCCAATTATGATTAGGTTGTATGAATAATGTGTATATCAACCAAGCTTGATGAAGTATCTAAGTATGAATGAGCTCGATAAAGCAATTATGAATGAACTCTATAAAATATTTATCATTTATTAATCTAGAAACTAAAACAAAATATTAAGTTGTTTTTTCAGTTTAAAAGTTCTTGGACCTAATGACACCACGTGACTTCTTCCGCCATTTTCCATTTAAATTCAATTCTAATTTATTTATTTATTTATTTATTTATTTAGCACATGCAACTTACAGACTAATCCAAATCGTTACAAGGCAGAACTAAGGTAAGCAATAATTTCCGCTCAAAATTTGCCTACCCTATCACAATATATATCTAAATAAGGCTTTTGAGTGATCATGTCGTTGAGCAGCGTTATCACCCTAGCATTAGGTGCATTGTGTGCGCGGACGGAGTAGATGTGTGCCGGTGCAGCGAACAAGCGACGTCGACGGCGAGGGCCATGCTCGGCGTCGGCGCCGCGCATGTACTGTGTCGGCACATGCAGCCGCAGCTCCTCTAGCGCGGATGGGTTGTCTATTACGTTATGGATGAGTTGATAGTAATGGAACATGAGTAACATTTTTCGTCTGAGTTCTAGTGTATGAAGGCCCACCATACCCGTAACAAATAAAGATGGGAACATGTATGGGTAGTACCCGTATAGTCTTTTATAAATATATCTGGCAAACTTACGTTGGATTCTTTCGACCATAAGAGAATATTTATTCTCGTACGGATCCCAAATGGCTGCGTTATACTCTAATTTGCTACGAACGTAGGCATAGTATAATGCTATTACGGCATTGATATTTTTAAAATTATAAGATGTGCGCATTATAAACCCCAACATTCTATAGGCTTGTGTGCATATATCTATTATATGATCTCTGAAGTTAAGTTGTGCATCCATAGATAAACCAAGATCTTTAATTGTAGTCACGCGTTCTATTTTTGTGTTTGTAATTTTATATTCGTAATGAATGGGGTTAAGGGTTCTAGTAACAGTGAAAACCTTACATTTCTTGGAGTTGAAATGGAGTCGATTTATATAACTCCAATCCGCTACCCGATCAATATCTGCTTGCATGGAATCGCAATGAGCACTATTTGCGACTGCAGTAAATAGTTTAAGGTCGTCAGCAAAGAGAAGACATCGTGCAGCACTGATAACTTTCGGTAGATCATTTATCATTATCAGAAACTGGGTTGGTGCTAATGTAGAGCCTTGACTGACGCCCGATCTAGTATAATAACTCGATGATTTAAAATTCGACCACTTAACATATTGCAGGCGATTTTGAAGGTAACTAGCAAAAAGACTAAGGAGCTTTGGGTTGAAACCTATAGTTGCACATTTTGCCAAAAGAATGTCATTATCTACGCGATCAAACGCTTTTTCGAAGTCAAAATATGCTGCATCGACCTGCAAACCAGCGTCCATCTTGGCGGTAACGTAATTAACAAAATTGATGTGATTTGTTACGGTCGACCGTCCTGGTCGGAAGCCGTGTTGGCTATCGTCGAGATATACGCTGATCTGCTGGACAACACGAGTGTTCACAATAGATTCTAATAATTTTCCGAACACCGACAGTACTGCTATAGGTCTGTAGTTACATATATCCGATTTGTCCCCTCCTTTGTGGATTGGGGTGACACGAGATATTTTCCAGACTTCAGGATACACTGCAGTTTTTACTGCGAGATTAAATATATGCAAGAGGGGCATTAGAAGCACTGATTTACAGTCTTTAACAAGATAAGAAGGAATCCCATCAGGACCAGGAGCTGATCGAGTTCGTACTCGCTTAATGGCCTTGAGTAGGCCTAATGAATCAATGTTCTCTATGCAGTTAATATTTGTTTTCATGTCTCAGAATATATTAAAGTGTGGTGTCAGTAGTCGGTAGCTCGGACGGGCGTGCGGCGATACCAAGGCTCAACTCATACTGGCGCAGAGTCGAAGCGTCGCGACGTGTCATGTGTTTCAACTACGCTGACGCTCGCATTAGCACGCCCGGACACAGTGCTGGACCAGTTTAAAGACTTGAACATTCATACGCTATAGTTTTTCGCCTTAATGTTATATAGACATTCATAATTTAGAAATCGTAGTTCGGCACTGTTCGACGTCTGACGCGTACCAGGGATGTTATGGTACTTTACGGTTTTAATGAGATTCAATATTGGTCTAGGACAATATACCTAGCTGTAAAAAAAAATTATAACATAATATAAAACGGCCCCGAGTTTGAGCCGCCCCTATTTATTTTGTGTTTCGGAACGCAGCAGTAGCGTCTTTAAATACTAGATTGTTACACAAGGGTCGAATAGTAGATTATGCACCAAGGGAGTAAAGCAGTGTCTTACGTCATGGGCGGTATATTGAACCCTGAGTGTAACGGGGACTCTTGGGGTAATCCCTGAGCGCAGCGAGGGGATTAAGATTTAATTCCCGAGCGAAGCGAGGGAGTCATGTAGAGTCCTGAGTGAAGCGAGGGGTTAAAGCCGTCCAAGACGAAGACAGGCTTTATCCTCGAGGTGCATACTATATATATCATACCTACTGCGAGACAATAAAAACTCACAGCTGTAAAATAGCAGTTATATAGTTCAAAGTAAAATACATTAATAGTTAATATTCAAATTGGATACATTTGTACCGTTATAGAGGGACAGAGACAATATCTTTGGAAGGAATGTGTGTGGTGTACCAGGATTTAATTTCACAACTTTTACTCGGTTCTGTGGCATCAACAAAGGCAGCGAGTTATGACACTTGCCACTTCATACATAGGTACTCACACAATGACAGACCATATAAACTAACTAAAAAAGTGAGTGACTTGCAGTCTACTACTCACTTATGCCTGACTGGCTTCTACCAACAAACACACAGGAAAAAAGTAGTATTTTGGGTTGAATTTAATATCCTGATAAATTTTATTGTGTTTGTGAATGTGGCTATGATGCAAAAACAAAGATCATGCGATATTCAACAGTATCTGTTATATCGTCTTTCATGTATCGATGATTAATGAGAAAATTATGGTATATATGCGTACCATAATGGAAGTATTATGGTATATGGTTCAGACATATGATAATGGTGCATGTGTCATATTTATGGTACGCAAGACATCGCTGCGCGTCACTGCGCGAGTAACGTACGGCGACGCGCGAAACCGCTCGACTTTAACCAAGCGTCGACGAGCGAAGGCGTACATAACACAAATTTGTATCTTAAAAATGGGAAAATAGAGATGAATATGCTGTAGGCGAAAAACTGACTCTGCGTCAGTCCCAGTTGAGCCCCACACCAACTTCGCGACCTCGCGTGCGCGCTTCTACCATCTTGCATTTAAATTCATTTCTAACTATGTACGATAAGTAGATACCTACGTTAATTCGAGTACAAAATATGATGCATGAGTATGTGCGCTCTTCGTATAACATAAAAACAATGTTTCCAAGTCTCAGTACGTAATAAAGTGTGGTGTCAGTAGTCGGTAGCTCGGACAATGGGCGCGTGGCGATACCGCCGACCTCGCGACCTCGCGTGCGCGCTTCCGCCATCTTGCATTTTAATGCGCCCCCACATTTGCATGCCGCAGCCACGTGCGATTATTCTATCCTCATTTATTTTCTTGGAGCTTTTAAGCAAGCTTAAAGGATATCATTTTACTTTTTCCATATTCTCCCATAAGGATGTCTTGTGAGTGAATTACGTAGATGTCAAAGCATAATATTGTAATGGGACCTCCCTAAGAGTTATCTTAACAACCGACAATCAACATGAATGGTGAAATGCGACTTGTTTTTTTGACACACGTTGTCGACACTTTCTGGGACGGCACAGCGCAATGGTTTATTTAGATTCCAAATCGAAGCAACAAAATTTTATTTATATTTTCTTTGATGAAAACAGTATTCATTTAGATTGAGGAAACGCATGTAATATATTTGACAACGTGTTCATGAGTTTTGCAAATCGTGACTTCCAATAGCATTGTTTTCGTTTACAATAGCACAATATTGCCTCCCGTTTACTGCGATGGCAAAAGTAGATACACTATAAAGAAGTTACAATTAACAAGGCTGAATATAAAACCAGCAGTGCAAGAACGATGCTTTGCCCGATCGATAAATTCGATATATAACATCGATAAAAGGGTATTTAACTATTAATATTGTCAAATATGACATTACATAATGAAACCGATTCTGTCGACGTCGAATTGTCGAATATATCGATCGACAAAGCATCGTTCTTGCACTGCTGACCTGTTATATCAAATAGCTAAAGAAAGCATTGACTTGAATACACTCCACCTAATGAATTAATTTGGTTCGTGCGGAAACGATCTCTCACACCAACGTCTCCTGGTTATCTCCGCTCCAGTTGGAATCTAAGCCATCTCTCTAGCAGATATCTCTTCTCGTGAGCATATAACGGTGAAGCGGGAATGCTAAATAAACAATAACAGTCAAACACAATTGCAGTCGGCAGGCGCAGGCACGGCGGCTCGTAAACAGTCGCGTTTCATCGCGCGAGGTGATCGTATCTCGCGGGCCCGGGGGCCAGTTCTACTATTTCACAACATCCAACAATCTATACCGTTGCAACTGCACTTCGGCTCTTGTTGTCGTTCGATAATTACCCAAAGAGCTATTACATATAGGCTAATTGGAACGTAACGTTTGTGAAACGAGCTTCCGTCTAACATAAAAAGAGCCCCATCTTAGTTCGCTTTCAAAAAAGTACATCAAGTTCAATTGTTATTTTTAAATAATTAAAAAAGTTAACAGTTGCAGCTAGAAACATTTTGTAACTCGCGATAACAACGCCAACTATCCACGGTTGTTCCCAGAAAAAACCAAATCTTTATTATTGAATTTGTAGCCGTTGTGCCCAAAAATGTGAACAAAGGTATGAAATTTCAAACATATCAAAAAAAAAAAACAGACTGCTTCATTTTTTTATTTTTTTTTCTGGTTGACCCCGGTGCCCCACGGGTACCCGCGGGGTTATCCATTAATTACCGGACACCCTGTATATTATATCATGATATCTATATATCTATATTAGGAAGGTATTCGTTTTATTATGTTTTTGTTATGTATATTTCAAACCTCCCTACTATTACCCCTCATTGATGCACGCAACCTTTTGCTTTTCCGCTGCTGGATGACTGGTAGATAATGTCCTAGCATTAAGTCCTCCTTTTGTACATTTTACTGTGCAATAAAGAATTAAATAAATAAAATAATGTCATATAAAACATAACGTAAATGCTAATTTATAATAATTATTCATTAGACATTATATTATATGAAAATGATCTATCGTCTCGTTCATGATCTATCGAGTTAGCAGAATATAAAGTTTAGATCGATCGCTGGCGTCACTGTTGACTACGGTTAGTTGGAACAGATTTAGTTAGTGGAATTGCCCCCTGAGTTACGTCGTGCACTGCATAGATTGGGTGTTAGCTTTGAACAGAAAGGACATGCTTTGTGCGCTGTATTTGATTGCTCCTATCTTTGGATGTGTTTTATTGAATTCAAACATTTACGAAATAGTTGCAATGATTCCTGTAAAATGCTCTAAAATTTCATTCACTGACCTCTGTTTCTTTTTCTCTACTTTGGTTCTAGCACGAACAACTGCGTAAGTGTAACGTATCGTGAAACAGTACAAACTGTCATTTATCTAGGGCAGCTGCGACACAGATAACTAACAGTTTGTACAGAAGCGTGACGCGTTGAGTTTATGATACGAATATACCGTTTCGCAAATCATTTGTGCTACAGCCTCTGGAGTAGATTATGACTATTCCACAGTACATAATAATAAATCTGGCATAAGAAGTAAGTATGTAACATATGAAATTATCCTTTTCTTCATTCCACCACAAAACAGTCAGGTCGATCCGTCGCTCAGTTGGTGTGCGTGAAAGAAATACACAGTAATCAACATTTATACTTTTCCCTTTAATATAGCGTTGAATCACTCTATTATATATAGATACGAGTAACTTAGTTAAAAAAATCATCATAAATCACTTTAAACAAGAAGATAAGCTCCTTAGTTATACGGACCTTGGAAATAATGCCTTTACATTTATTATTGGTTATAGTTCCGTTAGTATGGTTATAACATTGTAGTAACAAATCTATAAGTTTATATAAAAGTAGATAGTATATTGGTACCTATATGCATATTTACTCAAAGGCGCACAACGAGCTATGGAGAGTGCTATGCTCGGGGTTTCTCTACGTGATCGAATCTGAAATGATTCAGAGGAGATCCGTAGAAGAACGAAAGTCACCAACATAGCCCAGAAGATTAGCCAGTTAAAGTGGCAGTGGGCAGGGCACATAGCACGCAGAACAGATGGCCGATGGGGCCGGAAGGTTCTGGAATGGAGACCACGGACGGGCAAGCGCAGCGTAGGTCGTCCACCGACACTGTGGACATACGACCTGGTAAAGGTCGCAGGACGACGTTGGATGCAGGCCGCTTCCAAACGGTCCTTTTGAAAATTATGGGGGAGGCATATGTTCAGCAGTGGACGTCCTACGGCTGAGATGATGATGATGATGATATGCATATTAAATAGGTATACTTAATATTGATATACTACTAATCAAAGTTATTCTGGGTAGTGGTTAAACTGATTCCCAAGTTACATTTTTTGATTGACATAACAGCCGCTGGCCGGAGTGTTTGTAATATTCGTTATACATTCTAGGGCCACTACATTACTTAGCACTAAAATTACAAAACCACGTGTTCTACTAGGGTTCGCGTAGCCCATACTAGTTCTCATCCCACTATTCTGTAACGCTATCTAGTCTATGTGTGAGTTGCGCACGCGCCGCGATGTAGCCCGTCTCGTGCCTCTGATAGCGCTGATGATAGAGCTACGTTGTCATAGTACATTTTTCCTGCTTTCCAATTGAAGTCAACATTGGTTTTGGCATTATTATCATTGTTCTTCATTCCGATACAATATCGCGCTTTTGACAGGTGAGATCTGTCAGCCTTTCAGAATGGGTTGAAATCACGCTCACGTAGCCAACGAATTCGTTATTGGCTTCTTATAAGATATTTAAAGAGACGGTATGGTATCAATACAATAAACCATGGAAAAACGTCTAAGACAGATCATACAACTTTTGTTTTGCCCGAACGAAGAAGAGTAAACACACACACATCAACGAACTTTAATTTTTGACAGAACTACTCACGGTAACTTCAGTTCGTAGCGTGGTAGTTGCGAAATCAAAAACTGGCGTCCTAGGTGACGTAACCCATGACGTCGTCGCGCTTTCGTTGATTTGGAATGACGAGCGCCAAAACCGATTTTGTCTTTAATCGGAAAGCAGGTTTAGAAAATATGACCTGCTCACATACTGAGTAAATATCGTTACGTCGTATACGTTTTGTTCACGTATTACTCGTGGCGTCCTCAAGCAACCCTAAAATTTGGCGTTAGTGTCGGCGTACCCCACCCAAAACACATATTGTTTTACATACTTGATAGATTATTGTTTGACTACTGTTTCTCTTAAGGCGCTGCAAGAGCAAATTTTTAAGTATTTGATGGGGTGAAGCACTGGCCGTGACAGGAACGTTCGGCTGTAAATAAGATAACTTTTAGCATTTAAATTGGTTTATAAATAAAAGAAGGCACAATGGTAAAAAATAGATAATTCTTTAATTTAATAAATTACCTGTTTTCTTACTATATATTTTAATTTATTCAATATTTACAATAATGTAGTAGTTGTTTCACAAAATATTGAGAAATGCGATACGAATTTTTTTTGGCGTCTCATTTGCTCTTTTTTCTTCAAGATACCTATTGTGCAATATTATTATACAAGTCTTATTTTAAACTCTTAACTATGCACGGAATTATTTTAAATTTGTATCAGTGACTAGTTTGTCTAAACTGTGCGACGAAAAACATAGCGTTTTACGGATCTTTGGATTTAGGCAGCGCCTTAATGGTCAGTGCTGATGAGGTCGAAGGCGGTATCTCACTCGCGACTCTAAGACAGCTGCTGAAACACACCGTTAAGGCTTTAACGACTTGTTTTCAATCTTGAGGGTAGTAGCTAGCCAAGCTGACTCCAGAAGGTGACCTACCACCTTTCTGTGGATTCCATCATGATGTTACCTCAACTGAAACCTCGAGCCCGAGGCAGGGGTTATTCTAGTGGGCATCGAATTGCCATCCGACCACCATTACTACTGGACTATCGCCTAATATCTATTCGATATATATTTACTGTCTTTTCTAATGTTTTGTCTCACGGATTTTCTTGAACCAGCTACCTCTTTCAGACTTCTGGGACTCTATTGTTTTATGAACTCTCTGGCTAATTTAATAGCGTAAAGTGAAATTCTCAAAAGTCAAAACTGGTTGACTGCCAGCCCAGAAGATCCTAGTAAGAATATAAAATTACGATGAAGAGAACAGTACCTTCTACTTCGTACCTCCTCCATATTCTTCTTTATTAGGTATACCTATATGTACCTATATATCTTTGACTAGTAAATAATCAAGTATAAGTAGCATAGTACCTTGTTAGCGTCTATTTCCATGCACACAATTTCTATTATCATGCCAGTTGAATGTATGCTTTTCTGGAAACTGTGCCAAAACAAAAGAAGCAATTCCTTTGCAACGCACTTCCAAAGGCTTCATTTACAACACCCAGTGTCTTTCAGATGTATTCACTGGCAAAAGGAAAGATAACTCGTTAGGGAAGGGCTCGGCCCCTTTATGCTCTCCGGAGTTATTAATGATGCCACCCGACGCTACGCGACTTCTTGATACCCTGGAGCGTTAGATTTAGGCATGAAGATTCCGATATTTACGTTTTATGTGAATACCTAGGTATTGCCCGCAACTTCGTTCGCTTTTAGAACAGTTCAGTTCAGTTTAGAAAGACAGCTGGCTCCAAGAGTGCTTATTCAGAAAACTGCATATTAACAAGCAGTTTTAGAGTATTTCACGAACATTCTGGCTTTTCGTACACTCACGCATGTGTTTATTAAAATTTCCTGGAGATAGATAAGTATATAGACAAGAATAAACTTGAACGATGCACCTATAACTTTAGTTTAATGTTTTTTACCGCGTTTCTGCAAAACCTTGTTGTAAATTTATCATATTAAATCAAATCAAATGTTTATTTGCTAGAATACGGATAGGTATATTTTCAAGGTCATATAGTAAAAATTTTGTCACTGTACTTGGCCTATAAGCAGGCGTGCAAATTGATCGTTAAATATAATTCAACTTAATCCATTTAAATAAAATCAATAAAAATAAAAATATCCAATTACAATGTCAATATTCTATTATATTACAATTTAAGATTAACAATTAATTAGGATCACAATATTCTTTCATGCTATAAAACACTAGTCCGATAACCATGCAGACAATCTACTCTTAAAACATTATCCTTTAGGGTTTTTAAATCTTCGGGTAATTTATTACATATGCATTATTATGCACACATTAAATACATATCTGTTATAGCTTGCAAGAAGGTTGATACAATAAGAAGCGTGCATTTTTTTTTTAATATTCCGGGTGAGTTTCATCATCATCATCATCATCTCAGCCGTAGGACGTCCACTGCTGAACATCATCCGGGTGAGTTTGAACAAATACAATACATAAGTCTCTAATATACATACAGGGAAGCGGGTTTATATACCTAACCTGCTTTAATCCATGGGCTAGGAGGATAAGCGGAGAACACGGATTTCCAAATGCTCATCCACGCATTACATCTTATTTTTCACACATGCTCACCAGTTTAGAGTATTATCTACCGACTTCCAAAAAGCAAGAGGTACTCAATTCCACTGTATGTTTTTTTATGTTTGTTACCTCATAACTTTCGATAGGGTGAACCGATTCTCAAAATTATGTTGAGTTCAAGTTCAAGTCGGTATTCAATTTTTCAAATTGTACTTGTTCAAATTGCAATTGTTAACCAAGCCTACCTGCAGGCCACAACATATTAATATTCTATTAAAATCGCAATATTCCGAATACTTTAATTTAAAACAAAACTTACTAGATAGCCAGATGTCTGTTCCATCCTTCCTGGCAAAACTACACCGTCCCAGTTAGCCAAGATTAATTCTGCAACACCCGCACCTAACGACTGCTATCAGTATTTGTCCAGTGATCTTTTCAAATGGCTGTAGATTGAAGCAAACAATTTAGCTTGCAGCACTTGTCGTTGATAACGAGGAGAATGCTTTTAGATTCTAATATTGTGTATACTATTTATAATATTAAACAGTAGTGATCATAATGTTCTATGTTGTATTGAATAGAAGAGCGATGTCTGTGAATTAATCTGTCTATTTCAGGTTTAGTTTAGGTAGGGCTAGACCTATCTTGCTTGCCATCATTCCGGTTTTTCGTTGATATCAATTTAGTGCACTCTTATTTGTGTCAACTTTGTTGTTGATTTCTTAACATACCTATTTGGTGTTGTTGTCTTACCATCAGTTTATTCTACGTATTAATCATCACCACGCCACGATAGTCATAGGTACCGCTATACCTGCTTTTTCGTATCTAGAGCGCCGTTCATTACCGCCTCAGTTAATGCTTCTATAACTCTTTGTGAGTTACTCTTCTAGTGTTGAATTCCATAGAATACATGTACAAGGAAAAGTGAGTAAGTAAAGGAGAGACCGCGCTGTCAAGTCTTCAAAGTCCCCGCCGAGGCAGGGGCGCTTATTCTTGTCCCGCTGTCGACCTCTTGCTGTAGATAATTGACGAGCGTACACACCGACACGCGTCACACCCAAAGCGGGCCCAAATACGTAGTAGACAGTGCGCGACGTCTCACCGCGTCTCACAGACAATTTGCCCCGGACACGTCACTCACCGTAATTGGCCATTAGCTAATGAGATCTAGCGATTGCATCTCGTCGGCTCGGCGCAAAGACGCAACACCGCCACATGCCCCGTTAGGTGGCTGACGATGACAGCGGGCAGGCGACAAGACGGATTTAACTCTTGTCACTGTCTTGTATCGATACCGATGGACGATGTGCGAAACGGTTATCGCTATCGAGATTCGAGATGCCATTCGGTTACGGTTAGTGAGGAGTGATGGCGTGTTGCCATCATTTTTCGTGTTGGTTATCGATGGAGCAATCGACAACCGCACTGCTCCCAACATGGTGTTCTAGCATTCGCGTCTAATGGAAAAAGTTGAATCTCTTCCATGGATACCTGCTTGGATGTCTACGGTTTGCTATTTAATGAAAATGGTTTGAAATACTGTCCACCATTCGGATCTCTAGGAACAGATTACTTAGGTACGAGCATATTTTCCTATCAATTCGAGCGACAATATTAGCAATCGAAGGTAGGCGGAAATTGGTCAGATTAGCGAAGCTCTGAGCATGTTAGAACAACACGCCGACACACATTTCCCCATATTAGTACTGAAATATATAGAATTGTAATATGAATGAATTGCAACTATGCATCTTTAAATTTAGTTCAATGTTATACCTTACTTCTAGAAAGAGTGTTGTAATTTGATCCAGGAGACTCCGTAAATTTATTTCACCTGTAAAATAACACAAATCTCCCCATTTTACTACTGAAATAGATAGAATTGTGATAAGAATAAATTGCAACTATGCACCTATAACTTTAGTTCAATGTTGCTTCTAGAAAAAGTGTTGTAATTTAATCTAGGAGACTCCGTAAATTTATTTCACCTGTAAATAACAGTATTTCTAAATAGGGCAGCTAACGTCATGTAGGCCGCCATGCGCCTACGCCGCACCATGATATATCCAAAGCGGTGTCGTGTCCCCATGTACAGCCTATAAATAGTGGTGACGATTAAGTGACCCTTCGACTTAGCTAGGCGATGCTTACATCCAGTGTAAACATGCCCATAGTGCCCGTACTAACTATGTACGGCTGGCTGCAAATCACCGAATCAAACTCAGTTTATTATAATGTTAATTATTAAATAAACCGAAATGTTATCTTACACAAAAAGCGCCGTCTAGAATTTGAATTAAAAAACATAATATGTATTCGTATTGTTTTATGCATTATTATAGCAAGTAATGGAGAATAATGAAGAATATTTTGTCCCGGGTAGGAAGGAATATATCCGTTCATATTCGTTCGTTTAGTTTAGATGAACATTTATAACAGTAATTTGTTATAACTCGTAAATTTACACGGATCTGAAAGAGGTTTGATAATTTTTTAAAGTGCATGAGGTAAGGGTAATAAATACGCTTATACGGGGAATGCACATGATGTCATTATATTTGCTGCTTCCCATGCTATGCCTCTGTCGTTGGAAATAAATGAAAAAAGTCATTGAGTAGTCACTCGTAATAATTTCAGCTATATGTAATGTATCAGAAGTTTCAAATAATAATATTTTGTTTAGGCAAAATAGAGAATACTCTTTCAAATAAAAAAATAATTTTCAGAATCGGTCAACAAATGGGTGATAATACATAAAAAAATTACAGTCGAAAATAGTACCTCCTCCTTTTTTGAAGTCGATTAAATGACTATAATTGTAGAAGTATGCGATAGCTAGCACGTGTGCTACGAGCGTTTTACTTATTTATGTTATCTTCTTATCAGTCAATTATCAGTTTTATTTTAAATAATGCTAGACCTTTATTTTATCACATATTTGTTTTTTTACTTCAACGAAATAAAAATTGTATATTTACAGAATACTAAACCTCCAATCGACAGTTAGATAGAGGAATTGACAATTAGTCAGTTCCTCTATCTTATTTACTATGGATTTAGCTTTGTTTCTCTACACAAGTAAAAATAATTGTAATGTAAAAACATAGATGTTGAGGCCGCGCTTCTCGCTTTAGAGAGCACCGTTGACCTTGCAATTTTACAGATAAAAATTCCCATCCGCGGACGTGATTCGAACCCGCGTCTTCCGTTATCCGTGTCAGACGCCATGACCAACTAGGCCACCGAGGCTTACCGTCCGTCCCCATACGACGGTTAAAATCAAACAGAGAGTTAAAATTCGATGCTCGGACGGTAAGCCTCGGTGGCGTATTGGTCATGGCGTCTGACACGGATAACGGAAGACGCGGGTTCGAATCACGTCCGCGGATGTGTATTTTTCTCTCTAAAATTGCATTGTTTGGTCTCGCTAAGCAGGCGTTAGTGATTAAAAATCATACTTATATACAAAAAAAACACTGTTGACGTATAATTGTAAATCTCTATTCAATGTTTCTGTCATTGTATTCACTGTTGTCGCTACGTTAGAACCACTATGTAAGTGGCATTATAGATAGATAGATAGATTAACTCTTTTGTTGTTACAAAAAAAGAAATAAGAATAAAATAACTTACAATCAAAAATATTTCACAATTAAATACTTAAAATTAAAAGTTTATTATTATAATTATTTTACTGTATCCAAACATTGCGTAGTGCGCCAACTTATTTATGTAAGTACTTTTTTAGAGCCCTTCCGCGGTCTACTAAGCTTGTTTTTAGCTTTTATTGCTGTCTTGTATAATTTAAACTTAATAGTAACTATACTGCTGACTTCAAGTATTTAATGATCCGCTATAACTATGAATTAAGTCACGTAGAGCTATCATTGCTTCAGGACCGAGAGTCGTCGGTCAATTAGGCAGTCGCCAGTTCTAACCCTTCTTCCATCAAGGTAACAGGTAAACTGCGATGAAATCCATAGAATTGTGGTATTCCCTATATCTGGCTAGCTGTCAAAGTCAAAGTCTAAATCATTTATTCAATTTAGGCATCAAAGACGCACTTATGAACGTCAATTTTTCATTATAATGTACTTTAAAGACTACCGCCGCGTTCCAAAATACATAGAGCCTACCGAGAAGAAGCGGCAAGAAACTCGGGGCCATTCTTTTTATATAAATGTGTTTACAATGTTTTTACTTAGGTACTACAAATATTAGCTCCAGTGTGTTGCCTTACAAAAGAGAACATAATAATGGTATCAGTAGGGCAAGACACGCTATACTTTGACATCTTAGTACACGAGTAGATAGATCTTGGAGTGATCAGTCCCAAACTGTTTTATCCTCCAAGTAATCCGAAATTTTGTAATAACCTTTTTGACAGAGTTTCGTTTTAATAGTAATTTTAAACTTATTAATAGGCAAATCTCGGATAACATTGGGGACTTTATTATAGAATCGTATACATTGTCCCATAAAAGAATGACTTATTCTGTGGAGACGCGTGTTCTGACACATTATGGCCTTAAGAGCTATATACAGCGTGTAACAAAAAGGTGTAGTAATACTGAATGGTGTACCTAGTCAGGATTCACATGGCAAAGTATCAAAATTTAAATCGCTTAAATTTTTTTTCATACAAAGTTAGAAAAAATATAAACCGATTTTTTTACAGCCCTATACATGCATGTTCTTGGAGTTCGTTCTGTTCTGTTCTGTAATCCCCACGCTACCTATTTATTCACCTTCGTCCCCCTACTCTACATATGCCCTTTCTCCGCGCCGCATCCCATCCCAGGCCCCACTTAGGTTTTTACCTAGTCTACGTTCTGGAGGTCATTGCATTGATCACCGAAACTTTTTAAAAGAAAGCTAAATTCAAAATGGCTTTTAGTTTTTTTAGTAATGAATTTAAAAGTTGTCACTTTTCATAACATTTACACAGATTTCCCACTTTGAAAGCTCAGAAGTTTTTTTTGATATTAATTGTATCAAGTAATAATTTATTTAGAATAATGTTTCGTACACATTGCAGAATACAAGCATAATTTATTTTGTGGTATTGCACCACAAACAAAAAAAGCTATGACGGTATAAATGCAAGATTCCGGGTGATTTATAAAAAAACTAAAAAGTAACATATCTAAACTACCGTGACACTTAGGACATATCTATCCGGGAAAACTAGCGCTTTACCGCCTTCCTAAACCCCCCATAAAATCCTGTTGGTCCATGCACCAAATACCCTGTATAACGTAATTTTTTAAAAATATAATCGGCACTGCACCAGCTACACCAGCCCGCTTCCCCCTCACTAGTACAAGTTTACTATGTAAGTACTTATTAGAATCACGCATCGGATTTATATGCATTGTAGAAATTTTTAAATATTTTATATATTTACCATTCCATGCCAACTAACTATCAGCTAGCAACTTCGTAGAATTTTTGAAATCACTTTATTATCAAGTATTGTAAAATATTCCACATATTCAAATATGGATACAAGGACAACGTTCTACCATACTATTTAAACGAAACGTAAAACCACATTTTTAAACTGATTCAGAAGTTATGGCGCGCGTTTTACTGTTACTAGTTGTAAATTTAGTGATTTCTGCAAACGGTTTTCGAAACCGGTTCTCTAATGAAAGAATACGCGATGCACTAGTTGCTGATGATCCTGGTTCTCCCCTATTTCTAACTCCATACATCGAAAGCGGAAATATTGAAGAAGCTCAAAATCTTTCACGTGTGGACTTCCCCGGTTTCCCTGACGTGAAAAGCTACGCTGGTTTCGTCACAGTGGACAAGACTTACAACTCCCATCAGTTCTTCTGGTATTTTCCAGCAAAGACTGACGCAAAAGACCAGTCTGTGATTGTGTGGCTTCAAGGTGGCCCGGGTGGCAGTTCTCTGTTTGGACTTTTCGATGAAAACGGACCATTTGAGGTCAACAACGGGACGTTCCAGGAACGCAAAACCCATTGGGCTTTGAAACATCATCTCATCTACATCGACAACCCAGTAGGGACTGGCTTCAGCTTCACAAATGACTCGCGCGGCTATTGCACCAATCAGACTCAGATTGGTGAACATCTGTACACGACTTTAGTACAATTTTTCCAACTGTTCCCAGAAATCCAGAAGTGGGACTTCTTTGTAAGTGGAGAATCCTATGCTGGTAAATATGTACCTACATTGGGTTACACCATTCATAAGAAGAATCCATCAGCTAAACTAAAAATTAACCTGAAGGGACTTATCATTGGGAACGGGCTATGCGATCCGATCAACCAACTGGGGTATGCTGATTATTTGTATCAAACCGGTCTCGTCGATTGGCACGCCAAAAAGAACCTAGAGTTACTCCAGACTCAAACTATCGACTTGATAAAGAAACAGAAATGGCATGACGCATTTGAATCCTTTTATAAAATAATTGATTCTATGCAAAAGAAACTTGGGCTTGTATCGCTTTCTAACTACTTGCAATTAAATACTAGCGATGAGTTAGATTATGGTAAACTAATAAGGAGTGTGCCAATACGGAGAGCTATACACGTGGGGAATCTGACATACAACGATCAAGGTCCAGTTTTTAAGGCATTATCTGACGATATTATGAAGTCTGTAGCACCTTGGATATCGGAACTCCTAGAGCACTATTATATGCTATTCTATAACGGACAAGTGGACATTGGCTCGGCCTACCCGCTCACGGTGAATTTTTTGAAAAATCTCAACTTTTCGAGCAGCGATGAATATTTGAAAGCTAAAAGGAAGATTTTATATTACGAAGAAGAAGATGGTGTTTCTGTTCAAATAGGGTTCATGAAGAGTGCGGGAAGGTTAACGGAAGCACTGATAAGGGATGCCGGACACATGGTGCCTAAAGATCAGCCAGATTGGATTCTGCATGTGATAAATACGTGGCGACTTAGTATTGAATAGTTGACCCGCCCGCGGCTTGGCTCGATACTGCGGCTTTAAACTAAAAGTTAAATTTATTATGAACCGATTGACATGAAACAAACATTAAATGTTAAGTGAAGTTTACCAGATTATATTAGTGAAAACCACATCTAAATTGGATAAGCCCTTTCTGAGATTATCGTGCACAAACGCACAGACACAAAAATTCTAACAATATTTTTTTTTCATCCTGTTTTCGTTTTTAATAATCCCAATAATATTTTTTCCCATATCTTCCATGTACAGATAGCGATCCGTTACATTTTTATTATAATTTATTTATTTATATAACTAATACGGTACAGTTATATGATTATTAACGGGATATTTACCGTGGTAAGGTTGTGGAATGAGCTCCCGATATTTCGGCGCAGTTACATGCACCATGTTCACGGGAAGACACCGTTTAGTTTTATATAAGGATGTCGTTATCTATACGATAACGACATCCTTATATAAAACTTAATTTATGTTGATAAACACTTACAACTTAATAGGCTGGGCTTATTTAAATAATTCCTAGTGGTGTACCTAAGGCTACAAATGGTTAAAATTACATAAAATGTATGGGTTTCATGTTAATACGAGTACGTACTAAAACCCCAGCCTGACGTTTTAGAGGGTATAGACTATTGTATGCTGCGGTAGACTTGGCTATTTTTTTGAACTCAATCTTTAGTCAATTGTTTTTTTACCTTGTAAAAGGCTTACTTCTTCTTTGTATATGCTCTTCTGTATATTATAAATAATATTATTAGAGAGAAGAAATTTATGAAACCTACCGGTCCTTTATGTTGTTACTATATAAAGTTATAACCAATATTCTACATTATATTAAGTACATTAACCATTTAGAAAAAAAAATTAAAAATTAAATTAAAAAAAATTAAACGGTTTGGCTGTGTTTTACACTATTAAATTTATTTACGCAGAAGTTTTATATTATAACACACGCTGTCTCGTTGCGATCTCCTCCCGACCGGATTGCGGGGATAATTCAGGTAATACATTTTCCTACAATTTTCCGTGATATTCGTCATTGGGAAGAAAATATCTCTCTCATACTAAACTTTAACCATATTTTCATAATTAATTCCTTACTTGTAAGTAAATAATAAGGGGTTTTCCTTTTTGTAATTCTCCTGCTCTTATTTTAATGCAGCAAAACATCTGAGCCAAAGATCTACGTGTATTTACGGAAAAATAGGTGTTATTAATTAATTACTAGGTAGGTATATACCTATACCACAATTTACCAAACACTTTTTAGACAGAAATTTAAAGACATAAACATTCTAACTGTTGTCTCAGTTTATCTATGAAAATCTAATGTATGTAAAGAAAAACATTAACAGTTTTGATAAAAGGAGTGATGCTCATTCCATCAACACGCGAAATAAGCACAAGCTATCCGTACATGTAACGCGTCTCCACAGAATAAGTCATTCTTTTATGGGACAATGTATACGATTCTATAATAAAGTTCCCAATGTTATCCGAGATTTGCCTATTAATAAGTTTAAAATTACTATTAAAACTAAACTCTGTCAAAAAGGTTATTACAAAATTTCGGATTACTTGGAGGATAAAACAGCTTGGGACTGATCACTCCAGGATCTATCTACTCGTGTACTAAGATGTCAAAGTGTAGCATGTCTTGCCCTACTGATACCATTATTATGTTCTCTTTTGTAAGGCAACACACTGGAGCTAATATTTGTAGTACCTAAGTAAAAACATTGTAAAAACATCTATATAAAAAGAATGGCCCCGAGTTTCTTGCCGCTTCTTCTCGGTTGGCTCTATGTATTTTGGAACGCGGCGGTAGGCTTTAAAGTACATTATAATGAAAAATTGACGTTCATAAGTGCGTCTTTGATGCCTAAATTGAATAAATGATTTTGACTTTGACTTTGACAACCCCCAAGGGGTTGTGTTTGGTAAATTGTGTTTTGGTAAATTTCATTGATAAGTCAAAACTTATATAGGTACCTCTAAATCGGTGATGAAAAACCAACTAATGCCTAGAAAATGTTTCAATATATTTATTTTGAAATAAAGATTCTTGAGCACATTATATCATATCATCATAACTTTACATCCCAGCAGTGGACGGAAGACGTGAACACCCACGTATTGGCAGTTGTGTTTTTAATCGATTGCTAATGTGAGCGTGTCTATTGTCATGTTATCCCTTAGTCGCCTTTTATGAGATCTGTTGAGGAGAATATGTATATACTCGTATTACTAGCTGCTGTCTCTGTGAACTCCGTTTCACCTTAAAACATCTCTCGGCGCCTGTCTATTCCGCGGGAAACATTTTCAATAATAACATATAGCTCATGCTACGCCGGAATAATGCGGCTTCCCATAGGTGTTTGGGGCGAGATGGTGAATGCTAGCGCAACCCTATCTCGCCCCATCTGGCGGAGGACTGCTCACGAGGGGGTTTTAGTGGGTTTGAGCCCCACACGCTCCCTTCCGTCACCCCCGTGGCGGAAGGGAAGTGCACAGCATTTCCCCCCCATCAAAAAAAGCTTCCCATAGGTGAAAGATTTTTTATCGGTTAAGTAGTTTTCGAGTGTATACATTTCATACAATTTTACAAATATTAAAATCTTTCGTCTGTACAATATTAGCGCAGATGTATATTATTCAAGAGTATGGTATAAACACTCACATTTTGCCCGTCAAGTTCATATTTACATGACAGAAGTGTCATCACAGAACATGAGTCTGTTTATATCGTCTTTAAATAAGTATGTTTCAACCCTCCGGCGAAATCTGGACATTGACCTAAGAGCATGCTGCAGGTATAACCAACAATTTTAGAAAGGATTCAAATAATTTACGTAAATTGTAATCGACATTTTATAAATAAATATTATGGAGTACATCTTACCATCAACCCGTACAAACTTGTATCCTTTATTATTGTTTGCCTATTATAAGTCATGATAAGTATGTTACTGGCTGACTTTATAAAATTTTATAATGATTTAGTCAAACCTCCCTAATCACAGTTACACATACACACACACACCCATATACTGACACACTCAATATACACTCACGCATATAAATACATCGTCCGCATAATTATTGATTTCCGTGTGCCACACGTACAAAGATTTTGAATACGTAAAATTATAATTATTTATGTTTTCAAATTTGTAATCACTTTTGGCCTTATTTTTGTTTATATAGTTAAGAATTGTAATTAGTCAATATATTACGCTGTTGATTGCAATAAATAAATAAACAAATTAATAAGTTATTTTAGGAATAAAACCACTTCTATATATTGCATACATACTACATTTATTATATTGGTGTTGTTCACCACACTATGATTCTACTTCTGTGTCCGTTTCATCATCATCCGACGATGCAGTTGACTCTGCCAAATTGATAATAAAACTGTGAACAGTTTTGTCGATACTGTGATCAATATCCATAAATCAATAGAGAAACGTAACCACAAATCAACTCAATAACAAATTAAATCAAACGTTTTTACTGCAAAAATCCACATTCATTCGCATTCTACAGCGGAATGAATCCCGCAGCGGAACTTGTTGAAATCAGTTTGCGGGCTCTGGCTGGCGGTGGGTCGTGCGCAATCCCGTACCACGAACTCTTAACGACAGAGAATACGATAATTTATGAATGGCAATGAATGAGCAGCGACACAATCGTTTTGTTTTTTGCTAACATAATCCTTAGGCGTCAATGTCCGAATTTCGCCGGAGGTTTGGAACGTATATTAGGTGATGTCTGTTGTAAGCCTATATACGTCACACGTTTGAGAGGTTATGGAATACTTTAAGTTTCAGCCGGATGCGTTACTTTTATAAATCTGAATTACAGTCATGAAGAGCAACTTAACTCCACGAGCACATGCCGTAGTTAGCAGGCCATTTAAATCGAGATCTATCTGCAACACGCCTACTAAAAGACCTCCCTGGCTGCACTATCAGGGCAAGATGTAATTGGCGAAATCTACCGACACGACATGTCGGTCGCAGGTGTTTTAAATTTAAAACCGTCTTCTACCGTTCGTAAGGAGTTCGTATAGTTAGAGAGGCGTAGCTTATGTACAGTCATTTTAAAAAAGATTTTTTTTTCTACTCGCAGCTCATACGTCCTTATGTCAGCGATTTTAAAATGAGGACAAAAATCTATACATCTATATAGATTGAAGTGTCATTTCCCCCTGAACATCTTCTCCCATTTTACCCCTTTAGGGGTTGAATTTCGAAAAACTCTTTCTTAGTACACCTCTATCCACCAAGACCAAAACACCCTACAAGTTTTAAGTCTCGACGACCAGCGGTTGAGGCTGTGCATTATCAGTCAGTCAGGACTTAAAGCTGTATTTATAAATAAGTAAAAGTAATAACTTATGCAACGATTTTAATTCTATTAACTATCTGTAGTTAGAACTATCAAAGGCTAAAAAATATAATATAAAAAATATAATTCTTAGCAGAGTAATAGTCACCATTTCTTTTGCTTAAGCAATAAGAACACGTCAAGTTTTTCGTTTTTATTGCAAAAGTGAAGTTGTATAAAAATGACATTCGCACACACGTCTGAACTGTGAAAGATCTATTTTATGCTGTGAAAATTAAAATCCCAATATATATATATATATATATATATGTATTATTAATAATATATATTATAATGACAACAACCTAATACAAGTGTAAAAAAATACATCAAATTTTGATAGGGTTATGTCATGCATTTACTTTAGTAAGTAACGTACATTGCTCGACTATAGAATAATATTGTATATTGGATTTTATATTGTATTCTATCCTCAAGTGCTTACTTCTTTGAGAAACTGCTCAGCAACAAGTAATTACTTGTTGCCTCCTCAAGATCCGTTAAGCTTTTCCGATTTTTATGATTTCGTTTTATCAGTGTATTCGTATGCGCATGCAGAAAGATACGATCGATACGATCCGTTTTGCATTGCCACTGATGAGTGTTCTGGCCCTTAAGTAGCACTGTGTCCTCTTACACTCATGCATTTTGTAGTAATCTTAGTCACTGTATCACAGTGTACAGGTATTTAAGCCCAACCGTGCTATGTAGCGTACGGCACTGAACTCTGGCGTACAAGACCGCAGAGATATCAGCTAGTTAAGTTAATTTAAAGTGGTTTAAAATCAAATAGCGTAAGACTAGATATTCAGCGCTAAGACGTGGGCGAAATTTGTGAATATCTCCTGTAAAAGATCTATGTTATCACTATTAACAGTAAGGACACCTTGGCTAAACGTAGTAAGTCGAGAAAGTTCTGTAGCGGTATTAACGTGCATTGAAAAACATTACATAATAAGTGCGTTTTTTTTCCTAAATTAAATTTGAATGCAGAATAATTTTCCTAGCTTGATGGAGAAGGCAAACATCATGATTTACTATGATTAACAGTAAATCTCTTCCTCATACTTAATTTATAGGCTTCTGTCAAACTAGAAGTTCTATACGAGTGCGGTTGGGATCAAATGTTGTATACCATTGGAATAAATGGTGGGGGTCAGTTTGTTTTGCAATGATGCTGCTACCATTGCTGTTTTCTGTCCGATTGTATGCTATTTACGATGTTAAGAAATAAACACCGAAACTCCGGAGTTGAAAGTTTTTTAGGTATTAAGAAATAAGCACATTATTTTAATCAACATACGTTTTATTTGTTAGAGTTTCAGTTTTATTGGTCATGACATTATTATTATTACTAAAACAATTAGGTTACTTATGTAGTAGATCGTTACACATAAAAAAAAATTGCCGGTTTTGCTTTAGGTCTTTGCTTTGGTAAGATGTATGTTTGTTCCTTCATTTCTTCCTAAACTACCGACTTACATTCTAGCTAAACCTATAGTTTAAAGTAACAATCTATAATCAAACTCGTAGATACATTTCGAAAAAAAATTATTATCGGACAGACTTATGAGGGATCCAAATAATCTTCAATTAATTTCCACAGTTTACCTTCTTACCGATATAAGTTTGACAACGCCCACACAAATAATGTCCAATATCTATCTCTAGTAAGAGAAAACGGCGATAGATAGGTTATTGGGACCGGCTGTTAATGACAATAGACAAACAGCATGCAACTTTAAAACGATTAACGATTTATTTAAAGCTATTTATTTACATAGTCTTGCAACAGTAATAGTGTATGGACAAACTACAATAAAATAATCATGCACATACAAACAAACAATCTACTTTTTTCGTTATCGAAGTTCGTTATCTTGGTAATATGTTTTGAGGAACGATAAGACATATAAGCATTTATCTGAAATATACTTCTTAGCTTGATGCGAAATAAGCCTGCAGCCGAAAATTCTCTTTCTGACTCCATGCTTGTCGGAGCGGAGTTGTTGCTAAGAGAACTAAGGACAAGTCACGCTGAAGATGCGTTTTACATATTTTATTTACTTTTTAAAAACATAATCTATTATTAAATAATAAAAACCTATAGTTTTAAAAAACCGGTTTCAGCTCTGGTGTTCTATTTCAACAGATTTTAAAAATACTAATAGTCGCTCTAAAACTCCGGATTTACGAAGCTCCGGAAGTCCGGATTGAAAGTTACATAGAATATATAACTAAATACCGTTTCCACACTCATTATATATTCACACCCCCTAATAAATAGGGGTAGATATACAATACAATCTAAAACAATGTTAGCCTTAGAAATTATTCGGGTTGCGAATAGAGCTGAGACCATTTAGAACAATTGGTTGTTGGCTTTTTATTTCTAGCCTCGAAAATGATACAACCGAATCTGTATTGCCTAAGCTTTTCCTAATTACAAGAGGGCTATTATGTATCTCAGTTGTTAACAAATGTTGATACACATTTTAGAAATTGACCGCTCAATGTCAGCTTTGTCATCTGCGAAAATGTTAATAAGTTGACGACTGGAGCGGAAAAAAGTAACATAGAGTCTGCATTTTTTTCGGTTTCAATCAACATTAAATTTGTTAGCAACTGAGATATATAATAGCCCTACTGGTCGGGTTCTATTATCAATTAACCATGTACCCATACTGTTTGTTCTATACATATTATAATGTATAAACTATATGCGTTTGGTCAGTTCAAGTTATTGTGTGACCTCTAACACGACCTGTGCACCTATTCACGTCGACGTAAAGAAAATCTATCGAATTGAATGTTCCTTTTAAGGAAAGTGCATTTAGCCTTTCGTGCTGGTTACATTTAACTTGAACCGGACCGTTATGCCCTGAGAATTGGCTATAATAATTCATTGAGAGATTTTTTTCTTTTTAATATTCCTAATAATGTGTAACTTGTCTGTGGCAGCTATCTTATTATTCATGATTTAAAAAATAGTTTGTAAATTAACGCTTTGTCAACAAAGCAAATTTAAAAAAGAAAGTCAATATATGAAATGTTTTCTATGGTACTTGTGTAAGTGAAATCTTTCTACCGGGACCAGAATAATTTTATAATTTATTTTTTCTTTATGGTACAAGTGTGTAATGTTGGTGATTAATCTGTCCGCATCTGGTTTACGCTATAACAAAATATTTATGAATGAACTGGGGGCTTGCTGATTCGGATGGGTTAACGCTGAGGTGCCATTGAGACTTCAGCCGTTAGGTGAGGGTCTTAAGGGAGCCGAGGACGGTAATCATCAATACAAACGCGTATCATACGATGTTTTTCAACACTTGCGAAGAAAATAATCCTAAAAACCATTTCATTTATTAGCGGGAAAAAATATTCGGTTTTCCTACGCGCGCGTATTTAAAAATGGCGATCGGCCATAGACTAAAAGTTGAATAGTTTATTAATATCAAAACTTTACCATCTCGCCAATGTTATAGAGTCGTCAGATTATTGGAAACACAAACCTCTCCCTTGTTTAGTTCAAAGCCTAATTAAATTTAAAGGAATATGCGCTCCAACCTATCGTTCTCCAAGACTTAGCCTGTTTGACAGTAGTTTTGAAGCACAAATACAAACCCCAACAGTTCACTTTAATTTAGAACTCGATAGATACAATGACTACGCTAATATACACTTTAAATCAATAAAATTGTACAAGAAAACTGGCCTGATTGGCATCACTTGTATACGGATGCGTCTAAACACACGTCAGATGGTTTGGTAGGTGTAGGTGTTTATCATGTTCAATACAATATTGTACAAAAAATAAAATGTCATTCCGAAACATCAGTATTTTCAGGAGAATGTCTTGGACTTGTTAAGGCTATTGATTACATTTTGCTATTTAAACTTAAAAGAAGTTTAATAATAAGTGACTCCATGAGCAGCTTACAAGCATTACTGATGTATCCTTTTAAGTCAAAACTACAATTCCCACTTATATCTGAAGCTAGAAGTAAACTACATTTATGTACTTTGAACGGTCTTTCCGTTACTTTTGTTTGGGTACCTAGTCATTGTGGTATCACAGGCAATGAAAAAGCTGATAGACTTGCTAATCAGGCTGTGGCGTGTGGAGATCTCGTTCCATTCATAAACTACACACATGACTTAGCTTCTCTTCCTAGATCTTATCTCCGAGATACCTGGAATAGACTCTGGGAGAGAAGTGGCCGTATCAAAGGAAAATATTATTTTTGCATACAACCACAGGTTCGCACTAAACCATGGTTGTCTAATATAAAACTTAGCAAAATTGTTACTTCAATTTTAATAAGAATGCGCCTAGGTCATACTACTTGTCCAGCCCATTTGGCAAGGTTTGGGATAATCAGCAGCCCGCTATGCGACTGTGGTGACTTTGGGGATCTGAACCATATTTTCTTCTCATGCCCTACGTATGAGCGTGCTTCCTTTTATAATACTTTAATATCCATCCATGTCCCTTTCCCCACTAATATAAATACTTTGCTTTTCAATGCCAACCCTCTTATTTATAACGCTTTATCTGATTTTATCTCTAGTAATAGTATTAAACTGTAGATAGTTATTTATAGGTACTAGATACACATATAATTATTAATTTTAATTAACTATATTTTTATTCATAGTGTATTTCACGTAAAGTGTGTGTGTACATAATGTATATTGTAATATAAATATTTGCATAAAAATCTGACATCTGATCCTATAATTTTTTACAAGTAATATTCCAAACTTTTTGTATATATATATCGCGCCACGTTTCCCCAGTTTTTTATCGTACAAAATGAATAACTAAAGCTAACAAAACAAGACTCGCTGGACAATATAAGATGATGACAGAAGGAAAAACCACTTGACACTGGCAGATGCATTAGTCATGCAAAGCCAAATCCTCCAGAACGGAGGAAAAGATAAAAAAAAAAAACTGTACAACTCACTTGTGATAATGAAAAAGTTACAGTTTGATTACATGTGTCATTCTGTGCCTAATTGCGGTGAAATTAGAGCCACTTTATGAGGAAGTGTGTTGAAAATAATATTATTTATGCTGTTAGTTGAAGTATCCCGCGTATCTAATAGTTATTTAATACGTATTAAATTATGACATTCAAGTTGGATGCCGCCATGTTTGCCAGCACAATAGATGCATTCACAGTAATTAACATTGAACTATTAGTGGCAGAACTTCTGCACAGTCCACCTGGAGAAGTACCACATCTTTGCCAGTTACTCAACCGGGAAGCAGTAGTGTGCAAACATTACAGTGACATAACATGGCAAGAGATTTAACATCTTGCATCTCAGGTGACGATATCACGCAGTGCATCGCCATGCAGGGTTTTGAACTCTTGTGGTTAACAATTCTGAACATAATAATCATGCTTAGCATATACATATTATATGTTTATATATAGAAGAAAATAAAAGAAAAAAAAAGAAAAAGAATATAAATGAATAAAAATAATAATAAAAAGCTAGAACTAAACTCCTGAAGGAGGCGCCTCTGACGTACGTTTCGCACATTGAATTTAATAGCGGAGTAAATAGGAATATTTGCCTCTACTCTGAATGATTTTACAAGAGTGACTTTATTAATTTTGTGTTACCATGTGAGATAATGTTAATAGTATTACATGCATATACTCGTAACTAAACTATCTCATTATTACCGCACTTATTATTTATTTATTATTAGTAACTCACTGTAATAATAGTAAAGTTTTGGATGATAAATAAATATAAGTCTAAGTTACGTGCATACAATAGATGACCTCATCTATCGTATTTAACCCTCCAAGAGTGGTTATATTATAACATTGGAATTTCTATTGTGTCTGGCCACATGTCAAAAGTCAAAAATCATTTATTCAATTTAGGCATCAAAGACGCACTTATGAACGTCAACTTTTCATTATAATGTACTTTAAAGACTCTACCGCCGCGTTCCAAAATATATAGAACCCACCGAGAAGAAGCGGCAAGAAACTCGGGGCCATTCTTTTTATATGGATGTTTACAATGTTTCTACTTAGGTACTACAAATATTACATTTTATGGGTGGCAGAGAGACAGCTTGCCAGAAGTGGAGTATTCCAAGCATCTTTATCTTCTATATAATGTCGAACTTTATAGTAAGCTTTTTTTATTAAAACGTTTTTTACAGTCAACTTGAATTTGCCCTCTGTGAGCTCAGTTATGTGCTTTGGGATTTTATTGTAAAAACGCACACAATTTCCTAGGAATGACTTATTAGTCTTCGCAAGTCTAAAACTAGGTACAGCATGATGACCAACGACCTTTGATGGATTATTACAATAGATGCGCAGATGTGATTTCAAGTTAAACAGACATACACAACATTGTGGCAACAGAAAACTACCTGATATCAATATAACTTTAGCATTCAGCTAGAAACTAGCCAGAATCAGATTTCATGAACAAATAATTGAAATAAAAATAGTCCAATCAAAATATGCGTAATTATGTTTTGATAATAAACTGTGCGCGTAAAATTCGCGATATTCTCTTAACCCTTTGCGTGTCAGAAACGTAGAACGTGAGTTTCATTCATAAATCTTTTATTTTAATTATCACGGTAATGGTTAAAGCATAATATATGCGGATACAGTGCTGACAACCGTCTAAGCTCACAAACTTTGTTGTTGGCATGTTGGTATCACGTCAAAGCAACGAGATGGTACATTAATCAAACACGCAGGTCCTCAAGCCCGTATAAGGGTAGCGGCGCGACTGCCTCTATGACACTTGTTAGTTCTGCCGCTGCGTACTAACTGCTGTGTAAGCTGCAACCACTGGCAGTTTGATTGACTTGTAACTCGGCAGTTTTTGTGGCCACACTCGCCAATCAGCTGCTTTCTTACCGCCGACGGTGGTCGTCGGCGTGGCTTTAATGAACTAACTGTAACAATCGCCGGTGGAGCTTTCCAAAGATGGTCATCCCATCATATTCTATAAACGGCTAATGTAAATTGATTATATTAGGTACCTGCCTGTTGTGATGAGCAATTAAATATTCCCTATTTATTTAGACTCAACAAGTACAATTTGAAAACATTAATACTGAATTCCATTCTATTCAGTGTAACTCAAAAACTACTGGACCGAATTTGATGAAATTTAAATGGGACTCCACACGGGAAGCTTTCAAATTACTACTAACATAAAAAAGAATTTTGAGAATCGGTTCACCTTATCGAAAGTTATAAGGTAATAAACATAAAAAAACGAAAAAAATATACAGTCGATTTGGGTACCTCCTCCTTTTTGTAAGTCGGTAGAAAAGACTTTTAAATTACTCATTAAATGTTGTACGGTAGAACGATGAATACACAAAAATGGAAGTTAAACGGGGTCGTCTGCTACAAAGCAATCAGATTTGTCGTTAAAAACCATTGTAGGGGTTTAGAGGTATAAAATTGGTTTATATTAGTGCGTGTAGTCGGTGTCTATAATTGTGTAAGCATTTAGTAAGAGTCTGTTGTGATTGTATTTATTATAATTGTTTAAAAGTATAACATGTTGGTACCCAATAAATAAATAAATAAAAGTGAGGAATATCCGAAAATAAAAAAATAAAAAATATAAATACAATAGAAAAAATGGGTCAAATCTTTGGAGCTGAGGTAGCAGATGACCCCACTTACCCCCCATTTTCATATATTAAACGTTCTGCCGAACAACCTGTATGATACCAAATCAAACGGCATCTTCTGAAGCCATTTGGGTGCCGAGGAAGTTATTTTCACAACTCATATAATATTTTATCTTTGGAACGGCTTTTGCAAAAGGTAAAATCATTTATTCAATTCAGTCACCAAAGAGGCTGTAATATACCTCCAGTATTGATTAACGTACTGTTAAAAAGCTCTAACTCAGCGCTCCGCAATAGATAGATAGAAAACTCTTTATTTGTACACTATAATAAAACATAAAAGAAAAAAGAACATAGTAGTACACAAGTACAATTTGAAAAATTGCATACCGACTTCCATTCTATTCAGTTATTAGAGTGTAACTCAAAAACTACTGGACTGAATTTGATGAAATTTAAATGGGACCTATCGAAAGTTAAGAGGTAACAAACATTAAAAAAACATACAGTCGAATTGGGTACCTCCTCCTTTTTGGAAGTCGGTAGAAAAGGCGGTCTTATCGCTTAAAGTGATTCCTTCCAGACAACCTTTAACCAGAAATAAATACGGCGATTAGCGAAAACAAGTGGTAAGAGGCTCGGAACTCATTCATGTCCAATAGGATAATAAATCGACGACTCCGTTAGGTCAGTTGGTAGTGATACTGTCTTGTAAACGTAAGTATGATAATGTTATTGAATGAAAACAATTTTTTTATGTTTGTTATCTCATAACTTTCGATAGGGTGAAGCGATTAACTAAATTCTGCTGGTAAAAGCTGGTGCTTCCCATGTGGTCCCATTTAAATTTCATCAAATTCGGTCCAGTAGTTTTTGATTTACGCTCCAAAAACTGAATAGAATGGAAGTCGGTATTAAATTTTTCAAATTGTACTTGTGTTTATCCGCGTCGTGATTCGCCGATTCCACTATTCCACAACGTTCAACAATCTATCCGCTGCAACTGCAGTTTGACTCCGGTTGTCGTTTCATATTTAATTACCCAACATAAATAACTTATCATAAACATACAAATTCATTTTCTCGATGCAGCGTAACACTGTGTTTTGAAGACCAGCGCCTTCTCCCATTTTTGGTTCCAGTCAAAAGCTAAAATTATGCTAGAGCAGAGACATAAAGAAAACGAAAAATAGACATACAAAACTATCAAATGTTGTGCTTGCCAATGCATACTAAGTATATATCATTGTATGTGTGTGTGTGTGTGAAAATATTTTACTAATTAATATACATTTATATGTACTATATACGAGTATGAGTTAGCGTTGAGTTTATGATCTATCGAGTTAGCAGAATACGTTTTGATCGATCGCTGACGTCAACAGAAACGTAACTGCTGCTGATTGACTGATTTTCAATAGCAGAATAGGGAAGGGACAATAGTCACCGTTCAGCTATCATTCAGCCACGGTTTGATTGCAATTAAGTTAGCAGAATCGGACCCCGACACGTATGTTACTCTGTTTTCTGACGATTGCCTGAGCTGTAACGAATAACACCTAACGCTGATGGTAATGTGTGCGCTCGCAAGATACCCCACATAAATGGGCACCATTTACACTGCTACATGTCCAAACGGGCCAGCCTATAAGTACATAATTGTGTGTACCTACATCATACACATACATATAGATGTATACTGTATAGTTTAAATACATGTCATTCTTTATATAGTTCTGATTGGTTTTGTTTCATAGGTATAGATTTTCTCAAATCGCAAGGCAGCTTAAGGGTTACTTATTTTTAACGGACTTAAAGGAGGAGGTTATATGTTCGTGTGTTTGTATTTTTGTATGTGTATGTTAGCCGATTTGTGGACTGATTCTCAAAATTATATTTTTTGTTTGGTAGAATATATTTCCGAGGTGGTCCCATATAAATTTCATCAAATTCGGTCAAGCAGTTTTTGAGTTACATTCGAAAAACTGAAAAGTGAAGAACACCTATCTTGTTGATATCATTATTGACAATCGATCCTGTAAGTATAGCAGGGCTACTAACAATGGTGAAATAAATAACACCAAAAAGTGTGAAATAACTTACCTATTGAGGTCGGTACCATGCGCACAATATTGTGATAATAGGGACCTAACTCCTTTTGAGCTATGATGGTACCAATTTAAACAAGTAATTTCACACTTCTTGGTGTTGAAGTCGATTCCATTTTTTGGTAGGAAACATTTTTTTGACAATTATAAAAATTGTTGTGCCTGCCCGTCACACAAGGCATAGCCCTATAGAATAAGAATTTAAACAAATCTGTAAACAATTCTAGTTCTTTATTAAGAGACTCCCATTCTAATTTATATTGACATGCTTCAAATATATCTATTAACATTTAAATATATTTATAGTTTTCATTTTAAATTTGATTAAATACTAGCTGCGCTCCGCGGTTTCACCCGCGTGGCAATGGATGATGATGAGGATGAATCAAATATAGCGTATGTTACTCGTGTCCTGTAGCTTTATACTTGTGAAAGAATTGTTTGAATCGGTTAAGAAGTTTTTACTTTACCACTACAAACAAACAATCATGTAACTTTCATCTTTATTATAAGAGTAGATAAGGATTAATACCAAGGTACAAACAAATAATGTGGCCTGGTTTGTACCGGCGCTACTATTGCATTATTTCAAAATGAAAAAGTATTTATCGTGACATGACTGTAATAGTAAGATATTATGGTAATGTGGACTTTTTTGTAGATTGACGTCTTCTATAAAGCTGTAGTACGTCACTTTGCTCTGTAATTGTAAATGGTTTCCGCAGCGTTAGTGATAGAAGGACTTTTTAAGCTATTGCATAGCTTCTATCGCGGGTCTTGAGCGTGGAGACCGAATCCAGAAATTCCGTAACGAAAATAACCTAACGCCCCCCCACTCCGACTCCATCTATCGATGAACAGCAGAACTTTTAATGACTTTTTGAAATATCACGCTTGTCTCTTTATTTCTGCAACTCGACTTTAGATGGCATTGGTTAAATAATTATAATTGCATAAGTTGATTTGGCATCTATCGATGAATAGCGGAACTTTTAATGACTTTTTGAAATATCACGCTTGTCTCTTTAGTTCAGAAACTCGCCTCTAGATGGCATTGGTTAAATAATTATAATAGCATAAGTTGATAAAAACAGCTATGCAATAGATTTACCGCGGCAGTCTCCGAGTGCCACACGTCTTTTTTTTGGTATTTTCCCACTTATTGGGTTACATTATCAAAGTTTTCGTACGCATCCCTAACTTTTTTGAAAATATTATAGACTATGTTTATCAGGGATAATGTAGGATTCTAATGGGAAAAGAAAAAAAAATTGTAATCGGTCCTGAAGTTACGGAGCCTATTAACATCAAACAAACAAATCTTTCCTATTTATAATAGGTATTAGTTTAGATAACTGATTCGTCCGCAAGAGAGCACGCGGTGCCTCGCGAGAAAACGTATTTTAATTTTTGAGCGGCTCAAATTATTCTACAGCTCAATTTATTAATCAACTTAATAATTTATTTAAAAAATAAAGAAATAGATTTAAAATAAAGAATTAGGGTTCCGCTAGTAGCCAAAGTAACTCCTTATAAAACATGCAATCTGCCACTGAAAGTCTCGTTAAAATCGTTAACTAGCCCGAACAGACACATAGACAGACAAACAAAAATTTAAAAACATATCTTTATTATAAGCACCATAAATACTTTCATATGCATTTAGTAAAAAGCTATTATTTTGACAAACAAGCACTTTAATTTTATGTATTTATATAGATATGGTTTTGTCAACCAATCAAATTAGCTGAGCTATAAAGCAAAAATTATGATTCTAATGATTATAAAACATATAAAACACGTTTCTCCTGCTCTACATAGAAATGCCAATAACTGTTTCTCCTCCAGTTATTAATAATGCCCTGCGTAGCTTTAGCACGACAGCGATTTCAATAAAAAACTTCTAATAAATTTAATTCTATGGGAAATTCCCGCATATGTCTTCTACGGCCATCTTATGCGCTTTTTGTATGCCCGAGGCTTTGGCGCGGTCGTTATATGTGATTTATTTATGATACGACAACATAGTTTAAGCAGTAGTTACTGTGGTGACAATTTTTAATAGCGATCGCTGATTGACTAGCAGTAAATGAGCGCAAGCTACATGATTTATATCGACTTTAAGCAATTCGAAGTTTTTTATTGATTGAGGTAAAATGAGGATTTGGTTTGATGATGTGTTTTTTTTGATGATGATGTTCATTAGTTAGATAGTTTATAGTGACAGCTAACAAGAATTTTGTTTGGAATTTATAAAAAATCTTTGGTAACAAGTTCATGTGTTTTCCCATGATGCTCGATGGGTGGGTAAATTATTATTTTGAGTCATATTGTGATATCATATGTGAAACTCCGTCTTATCGGCTGTAACTAAAGGTACGTTATACGGGCAGAATGTTTAGTTAAGCATTCTTCTAAATACAGCTCATATTATTTATCGTTATAACAAGCTGCGCCCGCGGCTTCATCCGCACAAACCCATTTTTTGTGCGAGAACCTTTTGAAAAAATCAAAGTAAGAAAAGTTATTCCCTGTAACATCAGCAACCTACCAATGATATATCCGTAAAAATTGGTGCGGCCGTCACGGAGATTAGCCGGAACAAACAGATAGACATACAGCCATACCATTTTTTAGAAAAAAATTCCATGTTAGAATACCAACTTTTTTTTCTGTCTCGAATATAAATTGCGCTTTATTCCCATGCATTTGGTTTGAAATTTGAATGGGATAGGAAGCCGCCCGTGCCATGTCCGCGCCCGACGCCCGATATGTGGGGTTTGCGCCTTAGTAATAATGTTACATTACAGACAGTAAAAATTCATTTATAACCGACTTCAAAAAAGGAGGTGATTATATGTTCATGTGTATAATTTTTTTATGTGTATGTTAATCGATTTCTCCCCCATTTGTGGACCGATTCTTAAAATTCTTTTTTTTGTTTGGTAGAGTATACTTCCCAGGTGGTCCCGTTTAAATTTCATCAAATTCAGGCAAGCAGATTTTAGAGATACACTTCAAAAACTGAATATTGTTACGCTAATCTTGATGATTTCATCATTGATGGTGAATGACAATCGATTCCGCAAGTCACAAAATTTTTTGAAAAAAAAAATGTTACCATCGGTACCATGCGCATAATATTGTGATATAAGGTACCTACTTTTGAACTATCATGTGTTAACAATATATTTACACATGATACCGACTTCGACAAGTTATTTCACACTTTTTGGTGTTGAAGTCGGTTCCATTTTTTGGTAAAATTTTATCTATTTGTATACATTAAGGAGATTGCATAGCTAGTACTTGTCTATACTAAAAGAAAAAAACTCTTTTCTACCTGTTAATATTGTCCGCCTTAAGTGTTAATTAATCAACACATTGTTTGCTATGTCCTTACGTTTTGATTTTATTAAGTTTAAAAAAAAAAATTATATTACTATGAAATACTGAAAAAACTAAATCGTACGGGCATAGCAAACAATGTGTCGATTGCATGAAAAAAAATCACTGAAATCGGACAATGTTAAGAAGATTGAAAAGAGTTTTTTCTTTTAGTGTGGACAAGTACTAGCTATGCAATCCTCTTAATATTGTAATTAAGCATACACTATCGAAAGCTATCGAATTTGTACTCGTAAGGTAAGCTCTTCTAGATTTATGCGACAAATAGCAAAGCGTTTTATATTCAGTGAGCGCTGCAGGGTCTGTCGGAATCGTGATCGCATTAAAGTAATTAGGTCCGCCCAAGTGTCTTAGAGACAGGTGAACGAGACCCCGCTGAATAAGCTCAATAACACTACGTAGACATTGATGCTACAACGAAAAGCTTTTAACGAAGAATGTGTTTTTTTATAAAAGCGTATAGAAACAACATTATAAATGATGATGTCTTCTTGTGTTCGCCAACGGTAAACTTTTAAACTTCTTTGAGGCGACTTCATTATGGTGAATAAACCCCATTTTAAATGCTAATAAACTTTTTCATAAAATGCCGCTGTTGTAGTTGCTAATTAGGTTTGAAGAAAACTGTGTAAATAATAGCTCCAAAGTGGTCCCATTTTAACTTCATCATCGGTGGACTAGTTTTTGAATTATGCCCAATACAAAAAATGTATACTTCGATGATATTAAAGTTTCACACGTCGATATTAATCTTTCCTATACGGACCGAAAGGGCTAATGTCGCCAATGCAGTTCTGGATTGGTCGTATAGGCCGCGGCCTAGGGGCGGCGGCGTCCTAGGGGCGGCAGATTTCACAGGACGCTCGCTCTCTCGATTTCAGAGGATATAAGTAAAATAAGTTCATTGGATTTCTCTTGCTTTCTCATACACATACGTTGATTGAATCCCTATAGAAAATCATATATTTCCTCTAAGAATACTGCAGAGCAGAGTGTGCAGCCTGGATCAAACTCACTACTCAGTCTGTCAACGTTTTTGAGGAATCAATTTGTGTCTAATGTTTGCCCTAATTTGGATACAGCTCTCCGCATCGCACTTACCACTCCGGCTACAAATTGTTCTGGGAAAAAGGAGTTTTTCCTGTTTAAAACAAGTTAAAAACTATCAAAGGTCTTTAAAGTCTTAAGAAAGAATTTTTAGCTCTCTCTACATAGATGTATAGATAATGAACACCATAAACTATACACATTACCTCTAGTACTCTTGTTAACCCCTCCAACTAAGCTAAATATGCTTCTGTCTAGAGTGGGTTCACTTTTATAGTGCAATGGTTGGGGATCAAACTCAAGACCGCAATGGAAAATGTTTTTTTTTTAAAGGTACGTAGATACATGGGGCGGCGGAAATAAGGTGGCCTACACTCATAAAAAGTATAAATCCTGCACTGCGCCAATGTATTGATGTAGGCCAATGTACATATACTTCAGTACTTACTGGATAAGGGGAGCCAGTGTCCACAATTAGCGATGTCCCCTGACACCAATTATACGGACACGGTCGAAGCGGCGGAGTCGACACGACCTGCCTGATTAGATGCTTGTTGTCGGTTTAAAAAGTAGCAAAGCTAGTAAACCTATAAGGAATTTAACAAAATGTTTAGGACAAGAGACGTGAATCACCACTGGCTGTGTTTTTAACCGAAATATTTTCCAAGTATAACCACTAATTGGTTAAAATTATAAAATGTTTTTTTTAATCTTAGCCAATTAATGCAATTTGACCATAATTTGGTTAAAGTTATACAATGTTTTCTAATTTTAGCCAATTAATGGTTAACATTTTTTCTGAAACACTTTAGTATGTTATCCACCTTATTGGTTATTAATTATCAACTATTTATCATGTTAAACTTTGTTATTACTCTGCATGCTCGATACAACGACGATGGTGTAGAGATATGGTTATGTCATCATCCATGGACTGGGTCGTCAGTTATTTTCATAAGACTTTTTTTATCTTTACTCGCTATCCCATTTATTCAGACTGAGAATATATTAAATTATATCAGGAATTTTGTTTTTGTTTCAGAAATATATCTGAGTCAAGAAGTCAAGGTGAGTTTACTATTCACTCAGTAACCATATTTGTATAATTTAAGTCAACTAAAGTCAACTATTGAATCATTTTTCTTTGTGTTGTAATTATAACTTTATTCGGGAAACAAAATAACCTTATATATAGCTAGTAGTATTATATGTAAGTATATATTTTGTAGCACCACATAGCTTATAAGTCACCTAGTGAAAAGTCATTTTTAAACGTACTATTAAGTTATATTTTTAACTAGCTGCCCTCCGCGGTTTCACCCGCGTGATGAATGATAATGATGATGAATCCAAATATGCCTATGTTTATCAGGGATTCTAATGGTGAAATAATTTATGTAATCCGTCTAGTACTTTCGGAGCCTAAAAAATAATGGAAACAAATCTTTCCTCTTTATAATATTAGTATAGATGCATCCTAGAGAAACTTACCTTATAAATTTACCCATAGCACCACTGGCCAGCAATATTCCGCCTTCATGCATCATGTCACCTCCTCGGCCGGAGAAGGTAGCTCGTGGTCGTGCCAACAGCATGTCGACTCCGTCGCCGCCACAGTTGACTCGGAAACGAACCTCATCAGGCGTTTTTCAGGTAGGTACAAATCAACTTCGTCTGTCTGGTGGAAATCAAACTTTTTTAAAATGTATGGTAGCATATGTGCCAGAAAAATATGATTAAACTGCTCCAGTTACAGAAGTTTTCGATAGCTAACTTAAGCGATTTGCTAAAATAGTAGTTGATTTATTTGGAAACCAATAGAATCACGTTTCCAACTTTACTTAGAGACTAGGGACTGCAAAACCGGATTCAGCTATCTGGTGCCATTTAGTCTTCTTACAATATATGCCCTCCTGGTACTTATGTAACAGGTTAACTTAACTTATATACCTACTCATACGTATATATTTGCATTGTAAACTTTCCTTATAAGTACACCTAAGCCAAACTTGTAAATATCCCAGAGACCAATGCCAAACTAGATTATTCCGTTAACAATTAAACCATTTGCATTCCCCATTACATATGTAACTATAAATGCATTTTGTATGAGTTTAACAAAAAAGTTAATCAATATTTTAGAATCGAAGAAAAAAATAATGTTAATTCTTTTCCATCTACTGGTACATTCAGGCCTATTTAATTGCCAAATTAAAATGAAATTAAACTCTATTTATAATCATAATAATATATTTAAAATATTGTGCCGCGACGATATTAGGTTGCGACCCAATTTACTTACTTTTACTGTACCCTGTAGAACAGTTTTTAACTAGTACAGGGACAGGAGCTCATATTTGCTAATATTTGTTCTTTTTAAGAGCATAAGATGTTTAAATTGTTTATGAGAAATCATTGTCTACCTAAGTGATGAAATAAATTATTATTATTATTCCTTTTATTTAAAAAAAATCACGGATTTAATCCGGTTATTATTATTATTTCTTTTATTCAAAACAAAATGTCGGATTTCATCCGGTCCTTTACAAAGGCATAAGTGGGGCTGTAGCCAACACTTAGAGGCCTGTTTGGTATAAAAATACAAAGGAGTATAATAAAACAGAAAAAAAATGTTGGATGAAGGGTAACATGGTACTTATAACTATTACAAATATGGGTAAAATGGCCAGGCTATTGATATGAACTTATTAGTGATAAGGAAGATATGGAAGAGACTACGGCACCTGCCAATTTTAGTCTCATGTTAAAATATTTAGGCAGGTGCTGACTTGCCATCCACTAAACGGGCCCCCCATAAAGGCCACCATGAGTGGTGACAAAAGGGGCAACGTTGGTGTGGATGGCTTAAGGGTGTCGAGAGGTGTGCTGCGGTTTCACTAGAGCGCTACTACCGGCGCTATGCCCTTTAACACTTCCACCCTTGGAGCTTTTTGTTACTTGCTCTTGCATCTCCACCCCCGGACGGCCAATTAAGGCAAGCTGGGGGTCAGGGGTCTCATTTAGCCCCAGGGAGAATCAGGGTCCACGGTGTCGCCACTCATCGACGGCTCGCCACAAAGCCGCCCCTGCGGGTTTATTATTATTATTCTTAGACTGATATTTATCACAAACTTACAATATTGTCACTAGAGGAATTATCTAACTAATATGATATATATAACTAATTATCTATCATCATTTTCATATTAGTTGATTTTAATTTTTCTATTTCCATTGTCTACGGTATGTCTCAAAAAGTGACGATAAAGTTGGAACACTACGAACATAGAACTGCCAAACTATGACGGCCCAGTCAAAACAAGGTCTTGCTCTGTAGGCTGTATGTACTATATTAACTATGGTTTTTGAGACGACTCAATAAAAATCACCAGCATTTATTAATAAGAAAAGTTCTGTGTACTTTATGGGAATTTTGTAATATTAATTAGAAGTGTTTTTGACTTGCTATACTTGTCGGTATAGAAACTTTCCGTTCTCTAGTGTGATGAGTTTGAAGATGTGTGACAAAAAATAACCTATCGAAAACAATCTACTCGTACATCGATAACCATGACCGGTACTCGGTTACCATGGTAAATCGGACACTGATTTTTTCTACCGGGCCGTCATAGTTTAGGCTTTAATTGTTGTCAGTATATCGTCACATTTTGGGACATGCTGTATATCGATGTAGCGATAGTAATTTCTTTCTGGTTTGATCCATTGCTCAAGAAGTTTGGCAGGATAGGTAAGTTTCTAGACAAATATTATTATTATTGTTGTCTAGGATAGTTGTCACGTAATCTTCTAGTGAAGTATGTGTTGGTTAACCGCACGTGTTGTTGTCTACTTAGAAATCTGTCCTACTGTTTTCTTTTTATTCAATTTTTGTAGTTTGCACGTACTCATTTTTATAGTGGTTTTACTTATTCATTGTGGTTTATGTTTTTCTTTTGGTAATCCTTTACTTAGGTGAACTTGATTTATAGTTACCATTTACCACTAAGCACGAAATTAAAATGATTTTATTGAGACCGTTTTATTAATACAATACTTATATGGAACAGTGGTCTATGAAGTAATCTAACGGGATGTGTATTTATTAACATTAAACAACTTTAAACTGCGGAGCTTGCGTATTCACATCACACTTTTTTGAGCGAATGCAATAATAAGGCTGGTTTTTGTCCTCGACCGACCGTCGGTGCGTACCATCATTCCTGACGATACGCATAACCGATCGTTTGTAACGTTCAGTGCTATCCTGACCTACCAAACTGGCCGGACTGGTACAGTCACAAACACGCACAAGACATCCGTACGGTCGGACCACCCATCGGCGTAGCACTAAACGCGTTAGTATGTTTCCATAGCGCGTCTGTCGACCGAAGGCACGCATGCGGACGCGCTTGACCGACGGTCCTCATACGCAGTGTGTAGCAATATACGCGTGCGTACGGTGGTAATGACAAGAGCGACCGACGTACGCACCAACGGTCGGTCGAGTACTAAAAGTGGCCTAACATATAATCATTTGTTACCTAGGTAGTTGTTGTAGTACCTGGTAGGTACTATATAAATGTACAAAGGAAAACACGCAAAACTCGAGAGACACTTTGAAATTCCATCATCTATTCACTTTTCACTTATGCATCACTTTGAATTCTGAGTCGTCGATTAAAATATTTAAATTCGACTTTATGAAACCTTGCTTAGTCACTTGGACAAGTAAAACCCCTCGAATTATTTTATTTATGGAAACATTTATATATTAAATATAACAATATAAAATAAGGTTTTTCGCTTTGCCGGAGCAAATGGCAGAGCCTGAAGCGCTGGGAATAAAAACTTGTAATTTGGGAGTATGATGCCTTTTATGTTGTTAGCATCCACTAAGAAAGGTTTTGGACATTTTACCCGTAAGGTGATTTAAATTTAATTCTGTGGCTTCGTATCCCATAGCATATACCAATCAAATGAAGCAGCTGGCGGGTCAGCTAATATAAAGTATATGGAATCTAGATAACGGTTGTTTAATTTAAAATTGCTATTGAAATAACCTATGAAGTAGATAAAAAATCAGGAAGCACGTGATTGAGGAATTCAAAATTTCAGGTTGATGAGACCGAGCCGCCGTTGAAGAAGACGGAGCACGCCCGAACGTTATCAGATGGCGCGCTAAAGAAGACTAAAGTCGCGATGAACGGACGACGGAAAGGGACGGAAACATCCGAAGGAGTCGAAGCCAAAGAACGGAAGAAAATAATAGAGAGATTTGATAAAAATGCAAAATCGACATGCGTGAATGCTTTCAAAGAAAGCGATAGTTGGGATTGAGTTTTTAGAAATAAAATAAGCTTGACGTTTTTAAATGTATTTTGGTTGTTTTATATATAATCTAATTTAACAGCAGCCAGGTCATTTCTAATGACTTGGTTACTGATACCCAGTTAACCAAAACTTGGTTAAAATTACATAAAATGTATGAATCTTATGTAGCCTTCAAGCATTCTGTAACCATTATTTCATCTCGTTAATTTTTCACCTTAATTATTCAGTTATCGTTATTAAGGCGCCCGAAGGTACACTGTTTTGGGATCTGGTCGGTAGTGGTTAATCCGACAAACTCGTCTTCCCCGTTACCCCTACGAAAAAATAACATCAGGAAGAGTAACGCCTTAAAAAAATGACCCAATAAAAGTCGTCCTAAATTAATAACATCGTTCACGCCGCTCTGACTCAGCTGCCATAGTAGACGTTGCAGCACGCGCGTGGACCAATCCCTGCTTTCCTTCTGAAATTTAAACCAATCACCGAACATGTCTATGTGTTACCTCGGAAGTAATTCGTATTTGGAATCATACGTCGTTTTGGTTTGAAGGACCACTTTTTGTGTGGAATTTGTTCTGAGTTATGCTTCCTGACATTATTTCTTCGTAGCGTTACCCCCTCGTGGGCGATATAACATGCATATGCACAAATACATTTCCCATACGTTTAAAAATGTACCTGCCTACCGCCTAGGCTGCCCAGGCTTTTGTCGATCCGTGGTCGCTACTCCAGAACCCTTCGGCCCCATCGGCTTTCAGTTTAGTGTGCTATAGGCATGCCAGCCCACTGTAACTTTAACTGGCTAATCCACTGGGTTATTTCTGGATTTCGTTCGTCTACCAATCAGTTTATTTCTTACGGGACTTCCATTACATATTCCCAAAAGTAGCCAGAGCGTATGGTAAATGCAACTGTGATATAATACCTAATTATATGCAGTTGCATACACTACTTTATTTAATCTCATGACATTTTTGCTACTAAAGTTTTATCCAACAAAATATTACTGAAATTCGTATGTACGAAATAGCGCCAAAATTGAAGTCTTCTTCTTCTTCTTGTTTGTATGGCTTGTGCGGCGTAACCACAATTTTGCCAATATCAGTGGAAAAGTCTGTTATTGGTCTATTGGCTCGGAACCAGCGCGTTGCGCGCGCAGCGCGCTCACCACAGATAATATGTACTTAAATTGAATTGAAACCTCCTTGGTCGGGACACATTGTACTTTAATCTACGAATAATAATAAGTCAGGAACAGTAACTGCGTTAAAAAAATGACCCAACAAAAGTCGTGTTCAAGTAGGCGGGGCTTAAAAGTCGTGTTCAGTACGTCATCAGTCGGACATTTTTCTTGCAAGCGAGCACACGTGAAATCTTCGCATTCATTTTAATTTTTATCATTGTGAACTACAGCTGTGAATCATCATGCCAGCATGTGTTGTGAAGTGGTGCAGGATCCATACAAGATTAAAATGTCCAGGAATCACTTTTATTAGTACGTAGTAGCAAAATTATATATAATTCAAAGATGTTCAAATACGTATACAAACCGAGATGGTCAATACTATGCAAAATAAAGTCAGTCTATTTTTGTTTAATTTAGGATGTATTTTTTTCTTCAGGACTAAATATTGAAATGTATGTAATGTGCAATGGTTTTGCTTGTTATGTTTTATTCTCGCTTGCTTGCCGATTCAATGCGGCAAAAGAAGTGCCTAGCTGCACTTTAGCTAGAAAGACAAGAGTATGACTGCCTGTGAAAACCAGCATAGTTATACTACGTTAATGTTGACTTAAAACAATAAAATTATAGATAATAAAAAAATTATGGACCATGTTACACAAAACCTACCTACCAATTGGTACAGTAAGTACCTACTGTTTTTTTAAATTATATTATATAAAATATCATATTTATCTTTTATGCTGATTGTCCCAAAGAAACATCAACATCTTTAAGAGCCTTTATTCTGCGCAGCGCTGCGCGAGTTTAGGTATTTTACATTAGCGAGTTACTTACTAGCGTGCCCTGCGGCAGTGGCCTTACCGCTTGAGCAAAATAGTGCGCATTAATATTTGGATCTTTTTTTATCTACTTTGGTTTTATGTCACAAATAGACGTAGGTCAAAAAGGTGAAATCACGCAGGACACATTTTATTTTTAATATCGACATTAATTAACATAATATGATAATTATTAATCAAGTACATGTTATCTACAAGAGCATAGACTAGAAAAAAGTAAGATTTAACTCATGTTACCAAAAAGAGATGAGAATAGCAAATAAAACAGCCATCAGGTAGTTTCTGATACCTACCAGTTTCTGGATTCAGCATCAGGTCCTGGTCACCAGCTAGAAAAAAGGTATCGCGAAGACGATTTATACGATCCCAAACACGGTGTGTCTACCATCACATAGTTCCTGCTACCAGTTTCCAGCTCCAGCATGGATTCCTGGATACCAAGTATAAGCATAAGAAATTTGGTTAATAGTAAAATACTAGCCTCTCAAGGGTCGATGTCATTATAACAATGAAATTTCTATTGTGTCTGACCTTTGATGCACCAGATGTCATATAAAATTATTTGTTAGAATCCCACTTAGAAATGTTACCTCAATAAGCATCAGGAAATTTTGAGCGCACTAATATTTAGTTGTGTAAGTGCGGGCGTCAGAGCGATACGTCCTCTGACCTCTCTCTAAGAGGCCTCAGCCGCGTCTGACGATTCGTGATTGGTGCGACCGAGTTTATGATTGATTTTAAAAACGTGTGTGTGTAGAAACAGCTCGGCAATAACAAACTAATAAACAATTTCTAAATGTAGTCTATGGAACTTGAACTTCTTAATCAAATAATGTTCTAGTACATCAGGTAAGAATAATTGACATAATATACTATATCAATCATTATTATGTGACCCTTCAAACACTCAGCAAAAACGCGAATTGGCGCTTCCAAAGCGTTTACGCTCTAAAGAGATACTACAGACAATGAACAATAAACAATTGCCTACAGTTGGTATGTAATATAGGTAACTAAATAGCATTAAAAAAACAGTTCATTGTTTGGTCCAATTAAAGCACGTTTAATTTTTCAAGCTAATGAAAATTCACCATCTGCAAATTTGTAAGTGGTTTAGCTGAATTGCTAATTAATTTGTCAGTAATATCAACACAGTGCTTTTCTAAAGTAATTCTATAAATTGATTGAATTTTCTAAATTGATAATGAAGGTATTCTATGACTACTGAAAAACATCCTGCTGGCAAATAACGACTTATTTTTTTTGATAAAATGTATAAGCCTAAAATGTTTCATAATCTTTCTTTACTACATTGCGAAGAATCTCTTCTAATGTCTTCTAGACAAAAACTTAATACATTTATATTTCGCGAGACATACGAGATTTACGATTGATTTATTATTAAGTTGGTCCAGTCCACTTGTTGCATAATATCGTCCACGCCGCTATGACTCTGCTGTCATTGTAGACGTTGCAGCACGCGTGTAAACCAATCCCTACTATCCTTCTGAATTTAAACCAATCACCGGACATGTCTATTTGTAACCTCGGAAGTAATTTGTATTTGGAATCATACGTTGTTTTGATTTGAAGGGCCACTTTTTATGTGGAATTTGTTCTGAATTATGCTTCCTGACAATTATTTCTTCGTAGACTTTAATAATTAAAAAAATGTTTTAAACCATTGTTTTGTTAGGAGAATAATGCCAATAAAAGTCTGTATTTCATTTCATAATTAGAATATTACCGAATGAGATTATATAAAAAATATTAGAACATACCTATTAGGATTATTTAACTTTTACTATTAACCGACAAAACACTCACGTTAAGGATCGAATACGTCGACCCGGGTTTCAGTGTCCGACAGTGCCCGCCGGGAGCTCGCAGACGCCACTGCGTAGTCGCCAAGATGAGCATCCGACATTGTTGAAACCCGAGTCGACGTATTCGATCCTTAACGTGAGTGTTTTGCCGGTTAATAATAATAGTTATGTATGCGTCAAACTCTCGAAAATGTCAATACAAAATTATTAGGACTAACTAAGGGTTTCACATGTTCCGGATAACTTCAGACACATCACGTCTTTTTCATTCCTATATAGACTGGCCGGTTGGCGCAGTTGGTAGATCCCCTCTGAGCTGCTGGTCCCGGGTTCGATCGCCGGACAGGTCAAACATTTGTGTGCATGAACATGTCTGTTTAAGCTGTGTCTGTGTGTGTTATACGAATATCAGTCATCAGGTTAGTATAGTGAAGCCTCTGCTTAGTTTGGGACCTGAAGACCTTGTATAGAGGTTGTCCCATACTATTCCCAAAGGGATCGTTAGAGATATTTACGTTAGAAGCCGAGATACTCACCACCTTTAGGCGCTGCCCTTGAAGAAATATCTATCAACACGTGGTCTGGTGGTCTCAATCAGGTGTCATGTCAGACACGTATCCATCTTCGTAAGTACCACTACAATGCCATATTCTTCCTCGAAGCTGTTGTGCGAAATAGCTACATACATACATAATGACAAAAGAATAATACGAAAAAGAAAATACACTTGTAAGTCTTGTGTTGGTCGGTGGTAGGTTGATGATGTCGCCTGCACGTTTGGGATTTCCAAGGGCATTGCATGTCGAAGGCACATGCCGCTTTGAAACCCCAGCTCTACGGCGACATAGCTCTCTTCTTCCTTCGCAATTATGAATACAGACTTCATTAAAATATATGTACAGGGCGAATTTGAATTCATGGGCATATTTATAAAGTAAGACACTATTAATGATAGTTTATAGAGAGAAAAATTCACATCCTCGGACGGGATTCGAACCCGCGTCTTACGACAATCCGAGTCAGACGCCATTAACCAACTAGGCTACCGAGGCTCGAGGTCCGAGCATCGAATTTTAACTCTATCTGATTTTAACCGTCTCACGGGGACGGAGCGACATCTATTGAACAGCTTTGACAGCACTATCCAACCGAAAGAAGTATTTTTAGAAATACAAAAACTTTCGTATTGACCTCACAACCCTTTATAATGTTTATAGTAATACTTTTTAAAGCATTCGATACAAGGGTTCGAATCCCGTCCGAGGGATTAAGCGTTAGTTCTTTAAAAAAGTAATGCTATAAAAGTTAATGATAGTGCTAATATTGCGTAAATCGAAACTATTGTTCATGCAAGTATGAAAATCGCAATAAATAAACAAAGTATCAAGATCAAACAGTTGCGCTCCGCGGTATATCTATAACGCGTGCTGCAGTAGGTGATGTGCCTCGACCGTGACCTCTGTGACCTCGTCCGAGTGAGGTCACTCATTATTTGATAACGATTTGATTAATTTCTTTCAAACTCTATCTTTAACCTCAGCCGGCTATAATATTTTTGATTTGCGTGATATTAGCCCTAATGATGCAATAAGTACCTATCATTAATAGTGTCTTGTTTTAAAAGAATGCCCATGAATTCAAATTCAACCTGAATACTAAACTATATATATTATGGTAATCGTTTGTTGAAGCCGATACTCGGTCACATTTACTCATAAAGCACGTTATCGACTTAAATAGATTACATGAATTAACCCCCAGTTTCTAGATCGTTTGTCAAAGCCTTGATTCGCTGACCAACTAAATACTAAACGATTATTGGTCAATTGTATTCTATGACACGATATGTGACCAATCAGCGGTCAGTATTCCGTCCGTTAGCTGTTCAAACTTTGAGAAACGTTCCAGTAACTGGAGGAACTACACAGTACACAATGTTTACAAAGATATACAAGAGTATTTCAATCTTAAATACAAAACATCCGAATATATTTCGCAATAGGTGGTCTAATAGTTGAATGCTATCTGACCCAGACAAACATGCACTATTTATTACTGATTAGTCGTCCTGTTTACGTATACTTAGAACAAATTATGTCGACGTCAATGACCGTCGATGGATGCGGAGGGATAAGAGAAAAGGCAACGAGACGAGATGTAAGTATACAATGCGGAATTCCGAAATCATTAGATATATTATGTACTATAATAAAAAACTAATTATAGAGGACATCAGAATATGAAACATATGCCCGATTTCACCAATATTTTAGGTAACACCTAGGCCAGCTAGGTAACACAAAGTTAAAGCTAGGTAGTACAGAGTTGTCCTAACCTAACTTGGCTTAGGTGTAACTTATAATGTTGGTGAAAACGGGCATTAGATTTATTACATAATACATAGATATATAGTCTCTAGATGCCTAATACGTCAAAATCGATGAAGCAAATAAATGTAACCCTAGCAGGGATACTTGGTTCTCACTTGTCAAATTCTAAATCAGTCGACAAGTGTCACTCGCTGTAGATACCGAGTATGATGTAAAATAAAAAATACCGTTTTATGCGATTGGATTGCGTAAAAATTATAGGATAATGTAAAATAAAGCAGGCCACGGTCTCCCTACACGCGTAAGTACCTAGTCACCAACATGTCTTTTTATGTGTTTTACAAGAGATTTATGTAATAGTACTGAATTAGTGATACCACTCGACACGTTTAATTTCCCGATTAATGTTATTTAGGTTTCCAAAAGATCCAGTTACAGCTAAATACACATTGGATCATATACAATATATACTTTTATCTACTCCGATACTATAATACAAAGATTATAAAACTGAAAACAAAATTATTATGACAAATATTACGTACAGGCCAAAAATAATAAAAAAAAAGTTTAATTACGATACAGGTCTTGTACGGACACCTGTAACATAATATAACTTTTTAATCATAACGATACACCTATACAACCTCCAGCTGGACCAATGAGGTTGAACCTCTACTTTTTAAAAAAAGGTTTCAATGAACAAGTCCGCGACGACGCAACACGCATGCGCAATCGATGTTTGCGCCTTGGCGCCAACATTTGACATTTAAAAAATCTTTTCAATATTTAAACAAAGTTTGGTTTTGTTTGTAAAATACATAGGTTTTTGTGTAAAAACATGTCTGAAAGCGGAGATAGTGGTGATTGTACACCACCAGACATTCTGGAAGCTGCGTCAAACATGACCATGAACCTGTTGCCGGCGAAATCTAGGAGCAACTATAATAAATGTTACCATGAACTCATGGAATGGAAAATGAATAAAAATGCTACATCATTTTCTGAAAATGTGTTGTTAGCGTACTTTCAAGAGTTATCTGAAAAATATAAAGTGTCAAGTATGTGGGTTAAATACTCCATGATTAAAAGTACACTCAATATTTACAACGAAGTTGACATAACTAAATATAGCAAGCTGATTGCATTTTTGAAACGAAACTCACAAGGATATAAAGGGAAAAAATCCAAGACTTTACAGCAGAGCAGATAAATAAGTTCTTAAATGAAGCCCCAGACTCATTATATCTCTTCACTGAGTGCAGCAATCCCAGTTTTTTCTAAACTATATTGACGGAAAATGCACGACGCAGAGAGTTGGCATTAACAAATTTGGAGCTTTAGGCAAAGTTATTGCCAGCTATCTTCAACTACCCGACCCCTAATTGTACACAGGACACTGCTTTCGCCGAACATCTGCGACCTTGCTAGTTGACGCTGGTGGAGATATAACGGCACTAAAGCGACACGGTGGTTGGAAGTCAACGACAGTTGCAGAAGGCTATATAGATGATTCAATGACTAACAAGATTGCTATATCCAGTTCAATACTTAACAATATTGAAAATAACAGAAATGAGGTCAACATTAACATACCCTCTCCGAGTACCTCCAATAACGCTTCCTGTCCGGTTCAAATTCATTTTGATAATAATTGTAATATTCAGAACATCAATAATTATTACAAGTAAAAATAAATTTGTTGTTATATTCAACGTTTTATTTGCAATATTGTTTTACGTATTATATACAACTTATAAATTACTGAAGTGGAGATGGACGGGGCATATGATTAGAGAGAAGAGAGAAAAATGGACAAGAATATTAACGGAATGGTGCCCACTAGACAGTAAAAGAAGCAGAGGTAGACAAATCAAGAGATGGGAAGATGACATTAGAAGAGCGGCGGGTCCAACATGGACCCGTACAGCTAGGAACAGAAAGGAATGGAGATCTTTAGAGGAGGCCTTTGTCGGAAGACAAGTTGTACCGAAATAATCGTTTGCCGACATTCAATAAATATATATGTATATATATATATATATATATATACATATATTATATATTCTATATTATATATTTGCCTAGAAATAGCAAAACAACTACTATATACTTTAGAATGTAAGAAACAACAATAAAGGCTTTTATTTATTGATTTTATTATTTTTTACGTATTAAAGTATGAGAGTAGATAAAGTAGTGTACTACTAGTACTTTGTGTTATAAGAACCCTTATTAAGTTATGTACACTTAACTTAATAAGGGTTCTTATAACACTCGTGTGATACTATAAAAAAAACTAGCCCACGGCTCGTTATTATGCAACAGTATCATAATCTACTATTTTAACTTCTAAAATACTTTTGCGATTACTTAATAAAAAACAACAGGATTTGTAAGAGTACTTTATAATGTAGATTGGTAACCCTTACAGACAACTTTTTTTATAATTTTGGCTAATCTGTTATGTGGTACGACTCGTGCTTCGGGTTCCGTACCCAAAGGGTAAAAATGGGAGCCTATTACTAAGACTTTGCTGTCCATCCGTCCGTCCGTTGTCACCAGGCTGTATCTCATGAACCATGATAGACAGTTGAAAATTTCAAAGAACCCTTCGTGCGCGTGTCCGACTCGCACTAGGCCCGTTTCATACTTTTCTCGTAGTTTAACAAACAGATATTTTTTGGGATTATAGTCTAAAACGGCTTAAGTTTTAATTAAGCATAATTTCCACTAGCAATTATTTCTAAGTGAATAAAAAATATAACAAATTTGTTATATTTTTTATTACAATTCATTATTCATATATTTTTTATTAAATTTTTTTATTCAATTACAATTCAATAGAATTGTCTTTTGTATATCATATCCGTTTTCTTTTCTGATCGAATAGTTTTGAAACACTTGAAACACGCTGCAATTTTTTTTTATATCAGCTCTAAATTATTTTTTTTACTTTCGATTGGGACAGACCAAAACTGGGAAAAAAATTGTTTGCAGATTGTACAACAAACTTTTATCCACTCAGTTTATCACTGAGTTGACAAGGGCATGTCAAATACAAAACAGGACTAAGATTGAACCTTGTGGTACCTACTTCGCATTAAATTCGGTACGGAGGTAGATGAGATGCGAGGCAAATATTCTATTTATATATATACTATATATATATAACTTAGATTTAAGACTATATGTATGTATACTAATAATATGGACAGATATTAGTACGAATTAAATACATTTTATTTTTATTTTTATATATATTATTGCCATTTACCTCTAGTATAAGTATGATAGTCTAATCGACCTTTACTGTGGGTTTCTGTATCATATCTGTCGACAGTTTTCACTTTATATATTATGTGATTAGGGAACGGTACAAGCACGAGGCCCATCTGGTAGTAAGCGGTAACCTCTGCATATAACAGATGTACGTCACCTGCACTGCGGCCATCACCCTGATATATTAAGTTGTTATCACCGGCACCGGCACACAGTAATGCAAATATTACTGCGTCACTTTAGAAGTAGGTATGGAACTTTTTGGAGCTGAGATATAAATTTCATATAAAACTCAGAGGTACAAGAAAAGCCCAATACATATAAAGACATACAAAACTGCCGTGTATAAAGACGATAATACGGTGCGAGTGGATTGTCGATTAGACAAAACTATCGGTAAAAGAGCGACTGCGATATCGCTATCGCAGGTCCATACTGGAGACAAGGTAAAATAAAAGTCAGTTTATCGACTCGACAACTTTATCCTGATATCAGCAGTGCAAGTACCGTAATAGTCGTTTATTTGTCGAATCGCTAAGATCGATAACAATCGTATCGCACCTAGCAAGTAGGGAAGTCATATTGACGACTTATACTATCGTCAAATTGTCGACAGCAAATCGACTATTACGAATTATTTGCATTCCACAATGCGTCCTATTATTTGAAGATTTCTAAGAGCGTTTCGCTCTTCGACGATCAAAAGAAGGCCGAAGCCCTTTTTTTATTGAATTTTGGCTGCGCTCCGCGGTTACACCCGCATGGTGATGGTTGATGACGATGTTGATGAAAATTATCCTATGTGTTGTTAATTCAGCCCCATCTATCTCCATGCCAAGTTTCATCAAAATTGGGCCAGCTGTTTGCGTGTAAGAAAATAACAAACATCCATTCATCCATAAATAAAAGCTTTCGCGTTTATAATATTAATAAGATCAAACGCAACTAAACAATATCCCCATTCACATCGCCTGTCGTTAATCTGCTATATCGAGGTCATTTTCAAAGCTGACAAAACAATCATTAAAATCGATTAAATAGACGATCTCAAATGTAATTTTACAGTTACATGCTAGGGTTATCGTTACAATCGTAAAAGATTATCGAATTTGTCTACCGATCGCTTAATTTTATTACTTACTTGCAATGATCGACAAAAGATCGATATAGCCAGTTTTTTCAAAGTATGACGAATTCAAGACTCAAATTTATCGATCGGTAAGTTCGGTACTTGCACTGCTGGTTGTAGAACCCGATAGGTACTTGACCACATTTTCACGTCCTAGGGACTTAAATATGGAATGGCCGATTTATCGCAATAGCCTCTTAGAATTTAAATTAAACCCTCATAGTGTCAAATTTCAGAGTGAATCTTATTTCAAAAACTTTTACATTTTAAATATCCGTACCATTACCTATTTATAAATCTCCTACACAACAGACATGATTATTTTGCCGTTTTTACGAAAACCTTTGAGCGCGAGCCCGACTCGCACTTGGCCGGTTTTTTAGTATTTGTTATAGCGGCAACAGAAGATCATCTGTGAACATTTCAACTGTCTAACTATCATGGTTCATAAGATACAGCCTGGTGACAGGCGGACAGATGGACGGACAGCGAAGTCTTAGTAATATAGTAATATAAAAGGTCCTAAAAAGGAGCCTATTGCCATTTACTGGGCAATACATCGCACTTATGTATCCTCGAAGGGGTAAGCAGCGGTGTTAAACACCTGCGTTTCGTCGGATATACTTTTGGTCCCATGTAATAGAGGGGCGAGCCTATTGTCATCTATGGGACACTGTTCCACACTCCTTTTCCAATTTCTTTGTCAGAAAATTCCAATATCTGTCCTATCCGGGAATCGAATCCGGCGGCACTTTCACCACTACACCGATACCAACCGTTTTTACCCTTTGGGTAAAAAACCCTGAAAAGATGCATTTTGATTATTTGTTTTGTTTTGTTGACGAGTTCCGACGTGAAACTAACGCAGCAGATACTGCTCGAAATGTCAATACTGTGTTTGGAGAGGATACGGCTAAGTGTGAGTGCACCGAATATATATAGATTACATAGATTAAGACTATTGGAACACTACAGTACAACATTTATATAAACATATAATTAGGCAAGTACAACAATATTGTTAGCAATATTAAGTAAATTAAAATGAAATATTAAACAATATTTAATATTTAATAAATATAACAATATTAAATTTTTATATTAGGTAAATATTAAATACATTAAAATTGAATATTAAACATGCAGAAATATAGTTCAGAGTTATGCTGTTTCAAACAACCATGGACTATACCATGAATAAACCAAAGCGGCGGTGTCTAAAACCAAACAAATTAATAAAACTTATGACCGGAACGAAAAAAAAGTAAAATAAAGAATCGTTACATAGGTAAACGCTTCATTTAATATGGTTGTATTAAAATTGGCACAGCCCAAGTAAACCGTTTTTATAAATGATACAATGCAATAACTCTTCATGGCTTACCACAAAAATATACCGTAAGAAAAAGATTTAAAGAATACTAAGATAATACTAAAGCGACACAATTATTGGCGGTATTATCGCGAATATCAAATAAGTAATTCAACCGTTTCAACAATACATGTTGCCAGAGTTTTTTTCGTAGTTGATAGCTGTCATTTGTTTCGCGTTGTAGTCTTAATATTCTCAATTTTATTAATTTTAATCTACTTATAGTATGAGATTAAATCCACGCTAATAGTGATAGATTATATAATAGATTATAAATGCGAAAGTTTGTGAGTATGGATGTATGTTACTCTTTCATGCTCAAACGGCAGGGTCAATTTTAATGAAATTTGGTATGGAGGTACATATAGGCGCTGGATTAACACATAGGATTCTTTTCATCATCATCATCATCATCTAAAGTTTTTAGGGTTTTGTATATCTCAAAATGAACCCATAAAAATCACATGGTTGTCCATCTGCCTTTCAAGGCCCTTTTTCTCGAGAACGCGTAAAGTAATGTACCCTACTGCAGTTTTATAGAGTAGGAACATCAATACCTATCTACAAAAAAATCTCATTAATTACAGTTATGTCGCAATAACTACGTTTTCATGTTAAAATATTCAATAGTAACACTGGTACAAACTAGGCCACATAAAGTATTAGTATCTTGGTATTAAATCCTTATCTACTCTAATAATAACTAGGATAGATTTGATAGTTTGTTTGTAACGGATACACGCAAAAACTACTTACCAATACAAAAAACTCTGTCACCAGTAGAAAGCTACATTATGCCTAAATAACATACGCTATATTTTATTCATCATCATCATCCATCACCACGCGGGTGCAACCGCGGAGCGCAGCTATTCCCATATAAACATGTTTCGATATCGTTGGCAACGGCTTTCAAATAGACAGACAGACATTCGCAATATGCTCCTAAACAAGGACAGCTGAACCCCTGGTCATCAGCTAGTGCGATCTCACAATGCAGGCGGCGCATCAAAGGCGCGTCAATTAGCTGATTCAACTTAATTAGTTAACTGGCATTCTGCAAGTTCAGTTAGTACTAATTTTATAGATCCAGTAAACCAAAAGTTATTTGTTAAAAATTATATGTACCGTCCACGTTAAGGGTTAACGCTCACCAATAAACCCGGCCCCGTGTCCTCATTGCCTCGCCTCGCCGTCAACGCCGAGGTGGTGTCGTTATGGAGTTGACTAGTGTGCATAACCCCTGCTTTCCGTTTGAAGTCTAAATCAATTTTAGCGATATTATCACTGTTCTTCATTCCGATTCAATATCGCGTCTTTGACAGGTGAGATTTGTCAGCAATTCGGAATGGGTTGAAATCGAGTATTTACCTAATACTCAGGTCGCTCACGGCATGACTGACAGTGCAATGATTTGTTATACGCTTCTTAAAATATATTTAACGAGACAGTATGGAAACAATATAATAAAACATGAAAAACGTTTAAAAATGGCCATTAAAACTTTTTTGCCGAAACAATCAAGAGTAAACACACGCACACATCAAGGAACTGTCATTTGTGACAGCACTGATCAGGGTGATTTCAGTTCGTAGCGGGGTTAAAATCGCAAAATGGCGTCCGTGGTGATCCATGACGTCACATGCGTCTACGTTGCCGCGCTTTCGTTGATTGAATGACGATCACAGCGCCAAAGTCATTTTTGACTTCAATCTAGGGAAAGTGGAGCTGCATACAAAGAATACTGAACGGTTCGGCTTGAAGCGAAGCCGGTACGGTGCTGGGTTGATTGGTGTGTGTTAACCCTAATTTACAAGTAAATAACGCATTGCGCTTCGTCACAGAATAAGTAATACTTACGCACAAAGTACTTACAACCCGGTCACAATATCTGTGCACCTGACCTCGTGACGTCATATCGGCGGTCTGGGTACGGTGTGAAAAAAAGATTTTTCGAGAAATGTGGAGGTAAAAAAAAAATTACTCTATCTTTTTTACAGCATAAAAACTGTCGATGATATTTCGTATTGCGCAAATGTAAAATCATCTACTTCGATGCGTTTTTTGTACTATTTACTTGTAGGTAAGAGTACACCTGCCAGTTATCATGTGCTCCATAGTCCCAGCGGCGGCGGCAGCACAAAAGGCTCCATCATGTAATTTACGGGTTACAATTAATTGACAGGTAGATAATGAAGTGGTCAATTAGAAGCCAGACCTGACAGATCTTGTACATAGCCCGAAAGGTCTAGAAGGTTTTCTAGATGTTAGGTCTGCTAGTGTCCGACTCGGTAAGCACCGAGATATTGCCAGATACTGACGACTTCTTTGAAGCGGTAGTGTAAAGCGCTACTGTGTTAAGGTTGAAGGGCACTGTAGAAAGTAAAATTACTGGGCGAATGAGATACAGTGGTGCTGCGCAGAACTTGGAAGCTATGTGGGTTATATATGTATATTTAATATAATTTTTCGATAACATCAATGCTATAACATTTAATGGAGATCAAGCATCTAACTCAGAATGGTACCAGTCGCTCCATGTGCGGACCACTTCACAACAGAATACAATTCTGTATAGGTACATTTTAAATGGTCTCCTTTTCTATATATATAGGGGTATCTTGGGCCTTTTTTACACTAGAAATACTAGGCTAGTGCAGGGGTCTTCAAACTTTGAAGTCTAATGGATTGCTCTTCAAACCCACAAGGGCCAAGATCTATTGATCACATTATATTATCATAGGATAACAATTTTATGAAAACAATAAGTAAATATATTAAGTATTGACTTCGCGCATATTCTATTTCGGGACTAGCCATAAAGTGAGGTATGTTTAGTTTACTGATGAGCGTCTTCTGATAATTGACACAAATGAATTTAATCCAAAACTGCCAGCGGATATCTGTGGAGTTATCGCTGTTCAGATTGGTGTTGCTTGCGGGCCATATTGATGGTCCCCAGGCCGTTGTTTGGAGACCCCTGGGCTAGTGTTTGACTACTATTGACGGTCGAAGATGGTCACCATCACCTCATTAGCAACTGGCTCTCAAGGACAGCAGCCGAAACACTTTTGAGTGCTTAACGACAGATTTCGAAATTGAGGGTAGTAGCTAGTCAGGCGGACACCAGAAGTGCCCTACCATCATGATGTGGATTTCATCACAATGTTACCTTCACCGCAAATTCCAGCAAGAGGTGGAGATTGATTCCGTGGCCGTCTAATTGATGGCCGACCCTTGCTATGTTGGCATTGGAATATTACTGCTTTGCTTCGATCTGGTTCCCTATTGACCATTTCATTAACTGTAGGTTCACATAATTATAATCTATTTGAAATTCCTGTCTATATTATATATCGATTCGTATCGTAAGCGTCAACGCGTCACGCGTTTCAACTAAGACTTATATGTGTCACAGTTGTCCTAGATACATGCCAGCCGTGCGATCCTCAAAGAGCAAACGTAGTTGCATCCTTGACAACATCCGTGAAACAAATGACGAGATGACAAGAACCGTTGGAAAAACTACCTTATGTAAGGGCGATATCTCATAAAGTATTTGACATCAGTGAGCTCGTCGACGAGCGCATCGACGAATCATTAGAGAATCGCACGGCTGTACTGTTTCACGTGAACGATACATTATGTTACACAACGGCGTAGTGTAACATACTGTGTCGTGCTAGGCCGACTGTTTACATATAGGCATCAAAAATAACATTTATCGCCAGCATCATCTATATTACGATTTTAACTAACATTAATATTATAATTAAAAACTATGATCCTGCCGCACGTTTCCTGATCTCTTCGATGCGATTACGTTGACAGGGCCCTCCGCGGCTTGGGACTTAGCAGGCCAGTAAGGAACAACACACCGACCAGACCGCTAAGGCCCTCGCCGCAGATGGGAGCTTTTCTTCATCCGGGATCTAGATTAACTGGTATTAATACTACAGCATGAAACAAAACCTTCGCCATGGTTTAGTGTTTTATACCTTCGCTATATATATAGGCACAGTCATCAGTAGTTAAGTCGTAATTTCGTAGTATACTACACTACCTACTAAATAAGTAGTGAAATGATTTTTTATCGTATGTTTTTGAAAGCACTAATACCTGGTTAGCGAGACCAAACAATGCAATTTTAGATGTACCGTACTCACACGACGGTTAAAATGATATAGAGATAGGCCTAGTGGTCATGGCGTCTGACACGGATTGTCGGTAGACGCGGGTTCGAATCCCGTCCGAGGATAAGTATTTTTCTCTCTAATATTGCAAAGTTTGAGTATTGTGATGGTAAATGGTGTACGTTTAAAAGTTTACGAATCAAATTAATCATTACCAGTGTAAACTTTCTGGGTTGCTTCTTTTGGTACCTAGTAGAAATATGAAATGAAATATTAATAATAATTATAAGCATGATTTTAAACTATTACTTTTATATTCTTATATAAAGCACGATTTTGCGACTTTGTCGTAAAAGTTCAAAAACTGTTTCCGATTTACAAAAATTGATTTGAGAAGTGACGAGCTGTCTTTTATATTTCTGGACAGACTAGTTTTTGCCTCGGCCTTTTTCATGTGGTTAGGACCTACTTAATCTTTGACATAATTGTGGTACACGTTTGGAATTCAGAAGAGTGGAACTTCGTAAACTTCTCAATCTCCTCAACTGATACATGGACAAAATTTCCCATAATAACTTCAAACCCTAACTGCACCGTGAGTGATGATTCTAAGGGGCACTGTAGCAGTCACAGATCTAGATCTTTACGGTAGCAGTAGAGTGAAAATACAGTGCACTGCACTGCAGTGCTTCGCAAAACATCAGTTCGAAGTTATGGGTAGCAATGCAACCGTCAAAGTAACCTTTAACATGTATACAATACCTAGTTAAGGTGCTGTCAATTCATGACGTCGATAAAAATGAGGGTTTTTAAAGGATTTTATCTCATAAGAAGCGATTTACTTAATTCCAAAAACAAATATATGAAATTTCTAAGATTTAAAACTACACATTGTTGGACATAAAAACATATTTTAACATCCTAGAGTACATTAAAATAATTCAAACATACAGATTAATTTCACCTTTAAAACAGTTTAGCGATGTATTTACAATTGTATTTGTCATGAAACACATATAAAAAAACGCCATTTTTAATACACATACATTGACGGATACTGTTTTTATTGAATAGTGAACATAATTGTTTTATGAATTTTCTACCGACTTCCAAAAAACGGAGGAGCTACTCAAATCGACTGTTTTTTTTATGTTTGTTACGTCTAACTTTCGACTGGGTGAACCGATTCTCAGAATTCTTTTTTTGTTTGAAAGCTGGTGCTTCCCGTGTGGTCACATTTAAATTTAATCATATTCGGTCCAGTAATTTTTGAGTTACACTCCAATAACTGAATAGAATGGAAGTCGGTATTACATTTTTCAAATTGTACTTGTTATACGTTTCTAAGAGATGCGCTTGCTTGATTTGAAAGAAATTGAAAGAATTAAAGCTCTGAACTAACAGCGCCTTAATATATATATATATATATATATATATATATATATATATATATATATATATATATATTTGTTTTATTATATTTACATCTGTTTTAATGTTAATTCCATTATAGTACAGAGTCCACACTGAACCCTTTTAAGAATTTAGCAATCATTTATGATATGTAATTGTAGATATACATACGCTGAAAGAAACCGATGTGGAAAGCTCGAAGTGCCTCGGAGAACTACCTGGAATAAAAAATATCAGTTTTTAGACGAAACGCGTAGAACTTAATTATACTTAATTCGATATTATATGTAACTACTTATAATAAAAAAAACAAAGGATATGTCGTGCAAGCAGTAGAGCATTCGATTATCTTGGAATAAAAATGAACGACGTGAAAAGTCGCCTTAAAGAAATTGTATACCTTGAAATAAAAAAAAATGGTTAAATCGCGTATATTTTTTAAAATGTCTAAGAATTCAAAATGTATGTGACATTAACCCGTCCGCATCAGGACAAAAAATAACAATAGATTTATGAATGAAACTTGCCTCTAATGGGTCTTGCTGATTCGGACAGATTAATATTCCATAATTTTCACAGGTTCAAAAACATTACATACAAAATATACATAAAAATAAAGGCAGTCAAAAACATTATTTAAGAGTCATTTTGGAAGATGAAATTTAGTATGTAGCATCTTAATGCCGATGATTGTACGACTTTCTTTAAATAATCTCTTTAAATGATGATCAATTGACAAATTATCCTAGTAATATTATTTTACTACTAAAATAATTTTATAGGATACGACATTAATATAGCTTATTAATAACATATTCATTTTATTTACTTACGTAGTATTAAAATATGAATTTATTAAATTAATATTAACGGCCTGGATATTAATTAAAATTAATTATAATCTCCTTAATCGCGGCCTCTTAGCCTTGGTGTATTTACGCTGTCTTTTAAACAAGGTGTCATAGGTTCGATCCCTATGTCTTGGAGGTTTTTGATGTGATAATGAGTGTCTCCCCTAACACAGGGAGTCCTATAGTGTGAATTAGTGTGTAAAGTTTTTTTTTTTTTTTAAGAATAAGAAGTTTATTGACATTAAATAAAAGGGCATGTTAACAATTTACAGACTTTATTTATTAGGACTACTTATTTGATATAATAAAGTATGCACCTTAATGTAAATAGTAATGTGTATGGTAGGAACTGATGACACCTGAACTAGTAATGAAACTGTATTTCAGACGCCAGAGCCCTCCGTTTTATGCAAACTAAAAATCTTGGGCCCCACGGTCAGATATTATCAATTTAAAAGTTTTTTTTTTCTTTTCCCCAAAGAGCCCCAAGGACCCTAGGACTATAATAAAAACAATCTTATAAAAATAAAAGTTAATAGAAAAAAAATGTTTGTTTAACTGTGTGTCAGGGTGACGGTTGCGTGTGTGTGCGAGAATATTACGCGAGTCCTAGCCGGTCTTAGATCATAATTAGAGTCACGATTCGAAGATTCGAATTTGCATCCTCTGGGTTTACTGCCCCAGGAGCCACTAGTGACTAAATAGGTCACAGAAATCCTTCAATGAAAGACGAAGTTGTGCCCCAGTAGTACGAGATAGGTAAGACATTTTCTGCACTTTACATAGCAATGTCGTGAAACAAGTCCACTTATTACACTAATACTAGTAATTAGTGTAGAGTATAAAATCCTGGTGCCAAGGAAGATAAAAATCTCCTACAGTGCTACTGATAGGAACAATCGTCCTTCGCTAGGCCGAAGGCCTCACCGAGCATAGCTTGTTCTACCACCACTCAGTCCCAAACTTCGATCAACGGCCTCGATTCGAGGTCCGCTGGGGAAACACCACACAACCTACAATCTGATTGTGTAATTAATATCGCTGCAGTACGCTGCAAGATCATGCAGCGTAAACTCCCTGAAGATGGGCATCGGACATGCCCGAAACGTATGTCGACAACTTCGTCTAATTACGTGAGTAAAGTCGGTTTTGATATTAAATAAATATGTGTCAAACTCACAAGAATTTTCAAACTAAAATATGATTGTGCTAAGCCGTATATCATTAGAAGACCAACGGAATATTTGTACACAGAAATGTACTATGTACATCAGAAAATCTAATTTCTAAATTGTTTGAGAAGGTAAATGCCTACTATGTCTAATGAGCAAAATGCCTGCAATTCAGAACATTTAACATTTAATGCGTCTAATGCAACTCTTCAAAAATACCAATGAAAATGATTGTTGATTGTAAACGCGACTACTCGTCTGATATAATGCTTAACTTTGCGCACTTTTATATCCCTTAGTTGTCTTGTACGACTTCCACATGGCAAGCACAGCAAGTTCCACGATCAAACATGTAGGTAGTTAATTACGTTAACCCACAGCACAGTCCACTTGTTTATGGCACATATATATCTTACCTAACCATTATGCGGAATGGACAATGTGCAACTTTCATGCATTTGCAATCATTGCTCCACATACAAAAGAATATCTATAAATAAATAATCGAGTTCTACAAATCAAATCGATATAACAAACACGGGGCTGGGCGTTTATTTACGTTTGCCTGGAGCGTGGCATTACTTACATTCGAATAATCGATTCAGCACTCAATTTCCCGTCAGCAGTCGATACAACAAATGTATCGAAATCTGAATCATGGCCGACGTGAGACGGCGACGGTGCATTTCTATTATTCCAATATCGATAATTTGATTTCTACTCACTGCGCAAGATCCGATTGAGTACGTTCGTGATGCTCACATTCTTCACAAATTTTTAAAAGCTACTGGATAAGACGAAATTATCGCTTTAGGTAATTTTTTCGTGTCACGAGTTTTTTTTTAATGCATCCACCACTAGAACCTGACTTAGACATAGCAGTGGCTTTATTATTGTCTTATTTATCTGATTGTGGCTACTTAAATAAAAAATGCTACTAAAATATTTAATATAAATAACTTGTGAACGTAGAAGGATTCTTCTATGCTTGTGAATATGTACCAGCCCTTAAATACCAAGTATATACACTTTTTTTTTTATTTATATTAGAAATACGGGATTACTCACGTAATATTTATCGGATAGGTCCGACTATAGTTTCAACCACATTCGGTGGTCGTTTTCAAGGAGTGTTCGGGACGCCCGCGTCGATGACGTCTCGCTTATTTCATTCGATGACGTCTCTGTCATCCAATGAAATGAGTGAAAACCACGTTACTTTTTATGTAGTTTAGGATAAGACATTTCGACAGTTTAGCGAACAAATTTTTCGTGTTTTTGTACATTTACAGTATATTATAATCATGACAAATTGTGCGTTGATTAAAATAATTAACAAATTAAACACAAAAACACTTTTATCTTTCAGCAGGGTTTCAAGAGAGTTAGCAGTCCATGTTGACTATCTAAAGAGAAATTCAGTACGAAAAACTAACCAGTCTCCTTGCCACCGGTGGCTTCAGTAAGCATGATATGATGTTTTATTTCAGATAGCCTTGACACTTGGACCCCCTGATCCTGAAGAATTTGCGACGCTTGGAGTTTTCAGCAGCATCCATAGCAGAAACAACCTTTCTTTATAAGAGTCCTTGTATGTGCGAAAGGCTCCTCATGTTACAATGTTTTTAAGTATAATTTATATTTAGATTCTTTTATCCCTTCAAGAGTCGATGTCATTATAACAATGAAATTTCTATTGTGTCTGGCCGTGTGACCTTTGATGGATTATAACGTAGTTGGCATCCCATCCAAGTGTCCTGTCCTCTCTTTCAAGGGGCTAGAGTCATTACCATCGGTCTTCTAGAGACCCATCAACCAGTTCTCACCCACTGGTTTTAGAACACGTTATTTTCTTCTTTGTTTTTCATTTTCGGTCTTTTTTTGACACATTATAATAAAACACTGTTTTAAACTATCACGGTTGTTCTCTAAAGTTATATGATTATTAACTGGATATTTACCGTGGTAAGGTTGTGGAATGAGCTCCCGATATTTCGGCGCAGTTACATGCACCATGTTCACGGTAAGACTGAAGAATGCGGGTGGTTGGTCAAAAAGTTTTAAAGTTAGGTGCAGACATAACGATCTACCCTCTTTCTTAGTCTTTTGCTACGGTTATCACTAGAACTAGAACTCGATCCTAAGTCCCGACAAATTATCGGGAGCTCATTCCACAACCTTACCACGGTAAATATCCCGTTAATAATCATATAACATTATAATAAACTTTGATATCGGTTTAAAAACTCTTTTGTGTTTGTTGGACCTCTACATGTGTAGATGTAGTTATAATATACGCGCCCGTGCTGCACCCGCGCTTCGGAAACATAAACATTTAAATTACTACCATTATTTTACACTAGGCAAAAATCACATATGCGGGGTGATATATAAACTTTATCGCATTCTGTACCTTAACGTCTCCGACACCGGTGACTGGACACACTGTATATTAATTATATTAGTATAGATTACCTTATTCTTGTATTATTCATTATCTACAGTAAGCGCCCTATGATAATAATTGTACCAACATTACTGTTTTGCAGCAAAATATATTCTGCTCAAGACAAGACCGACATTTTGTTGACGTGCCCTTCTACTTGCTAACTGACTATACTGCATAGTCCGATCATCATAGGCAACGAAGTACTAGTACGTCCCTCTAGCCATATGACGTTATCTCAAAGCTATTGTTTACAGCCAACTTTATCATGAACGCAAGCAACTTACAAACCGAGACCGTAGCACAAACAATTTGGAAAAAGTATGCGTATCGTAAGCGTCAAAGAGTCACGCTTCAGCGTACAAACTATGAGTTGTCTGTGTCACAGTTGGTCTAGATACATGACAGTTTGTACTGTTGCACGTGAACGACACGTTACGTTACACTTACTCAGTTATTCGTGCTAGGCCCACAGGCCACTGTAATACTTTCTACGAAAAAAGTTATGCTGCTAAAGATATGCTTTCGTGTTATCATACAACCGCATGTGTTACTGCATTTGAAATTCATTCATTTTTCAGTGACCAAGAAATAGTTCACTCTATATTAGTGACAGACGAGAAGCAGGGCCGACCGGACATAAGCTTTTTACATATTCGTACTTATTTGGTACCATGAAAATTGCCGAGGCTCATAATTTTCGTCTTGGATATAAGCTAATTTCAGGCTACGCTATACTATTGTACTATATAGTATAATAGCATTCACTTTACGCGATAATATCGCAAGCACTTATAGTATATAGCAAGCGCAGTTAACCGTGATATTTGAAGAGTGTGCACAGTTGCACAGCACACATCACGATCGACACAATGGATTTAATACTGGATAGTCATGAGATTTCAAACTTTTTGAAGATTTAGATAATGAGGATCATTTTCAAAATTATTATAGGCTGTTCAGGCAGTCGCTCGTTTCGCTTGCGGGACGGCCGGGGGTGAGGGAAGAGGGAGGCGCGTGACTGAACTCAGCTCATTGCACCAATTTTATAGCGTATAGTAAGCCAATAATATATAGTACAGTACAGTGTGAACGTCCATAACAATGTATGGTGCGCGATATTGTTTTGCTATGAGTTATATACTATATGCTATTATATTATAGCGTAGTCTGAAAGCCGTTACTGGCGAGACATTCGAGCTTATCTGCAAAAGATCCATGGCTACCAGGATCGCATAGAATAATAGAGTATCGTGTCTGACGTAGTGGGTATAACCATACAACTTGGTTCGTATCGATTTGCCGCGGGATGCGACGGCACGACAGTTATTGTTCTAGAACTGGAATCACAACGAATTTATATCCTGAAGACACCTCGGAGATTGTATCAGGGATTGTAAATTCAACATTCAGCTTAGATTGATTATTCAAATGAGTTTGAGTGACTGCGAAAGTAAAAGTTGTGGTCGAAGTCTTTATGACAAATATTGATTAAGATTCTGTTTAGGTTACCTACGACCTATCATCTCTGTGTCAGATATTCTATCTCCACAATATCTGTATCTGTAGGTATTGTGCAAATGTTGTATATCGATGCAATTGCATCTGACTCCGGTTGCCATTCGATAATTACCCAAAAAGCCATTCTACTTACAATTTTTGTACACAAGTTGGAAAGTAACGTCTCAAAAGTTACTATTTAAATAAACGAATATGAGTTAGCATCGAGTTTATCTATTGCGTTAGCAGATTATTAAGTTTAGATCGATCGCTGGCGTCAACAGAAACGCAGCTCTGCAGCAACTTAAGTATATACACATACAATGGAATATATATCCATACTTATATGTATTAAATATATATTTTAGTTAGTTAGATTATAGCCTTATGCTCATCATTAATGTATATCTAAACTAAGTGTAAACAAATGTCTTATATTAAATGTATAACCTAAAAGTTTATTATTAGTTATTAATAATTTATATTAGACTAACCAAAATTTATTTAATATTGATTGTTGTTTTCTGTCATAAGTTTTTATAATTATATTAACCTTGTCAAAAAAAAAAACTGTTAACTTATTGATCTAGTAACCGCGCATATACTGTGTGTGAATAATAACGTGTTTTTTGGATGATGAATGCTCTGCCCTGCCGTCGTACAGTGCAAACTAGTGCGGAGGGTAGATGTGAATCTTACATTTAATTTCGTTGTTTATCTATAGCATATAGTTATTATAGTTGTGTTGTTTGTGCTGTTTGTACATTTGTGCTAATTTAAATCTAATTATATGCATATAATTCACTTTCAAAGCACTATCGCAGATATCGCAATTTCAGAGAGAATAATATACCTAACCATATTTAAAAATATTAAATTGCAAGCAATGAAAACTCAAAGCATGGGTGTTGATATAAAGTTATTATAATTTGTAGACCTACAGTGTTAAAATAGAATAGTTAATTTTAGGTTTTGAATTTTCTGTACCTACTTTACGAGTAAGTAAGAGTAAATAATAAACTATTATTAAATTATAACTCGTATTCTCGTTGAGCTGCATTGACTCGTTGAGCTCGATGAGCGGGCGGTATTATCATCGACCAGAACAAATTGGTGCCCATTTCGTAATTGTTCGTTTCGGTTTACTCGGAATAGTCTGACAATTCCATCAATAGCAACTAAAAAGACGAAGAAATCATAATCTACCGTAACAAAAAAGATTTCGATTTTTCGAAGTGATGAACTTTTTTTGATGTGTGTATATGTTCGCCGCGACCAGGGATGGATCCTGGGACCCCGTGCTTCGAAGGTTAGTACTAACTAAGCTAACCAAGGCATCAGAGAAGTCAATGGAACGTTGATAAATACGACCTCTACCGCTGTTGGCAATACAGCAGATGTAAGTCGTGACCGCCTCACTTTCACTGCTTCGAGCTCGCTAATTCAAGGAGATTTTTACTTTTCATGAAACTAAATTACGAAATGGGCATGGCGTCCGTCTAACAGCAAGCTCTACAATGCTGTACATACACCTTATTGGACGTTAGTCCAATGAAATGTTTCTCCATAATTTTTACAAATTTTAATTTCCTCATATTATAGGCTGCTGATGTTGTATCACATCCTAAAAATTCTCCTTTTCTACCTGCTTAACATTCGATAAGTTGAATTTGGCAAGTTCTATGGTAAAGAAAAGAGATAGGAATGAATAAGTAAAGTTGTACGAATTTAACAAAAGTTTTGTAAGAATATACAGGGTGGACCAAAAGTCCGTTTATAATTGGAATGATGATTAAAAAAAACTAATTACAGTAGATCAAAATTGTTTATTGTTTTCGATAGTAAACAAAAAGAGAATTTGTTTTTTAAAAAGTCATCATCCATATGCAATCCTTCATTATTCTGGCATTGCTGCAATCTAGAGCGGAAATTTTCGATAACAGCTTTACATGTTTCTGTTGAGATGTTTTGGATTTCTGTGCGAATACGATCCTTTAATTCGTCAAGAGTTACTGGGTTGGTGTCGTAAACTTTAGCCTTAAGATATCCCCAAAGAAAAAAATCCATTGGTGATAGATTCGGGCTACGAGGCGGCCAGTTAACATATAAAAAATAGATCTCGTAGATAGATCTCCATACGCCTAAGATAAACTACAGGTGAAAAGAACTAGGGCTTACCTCGGCTATTTAACGAGGTAACGTTGCCAGTTTTTTGGGCACTCAACAAGGCCGGGACCGTTCAACGACCTAGTCCCTGTTGACTAAGAGATCCCAGATGGTTAGCTTATCTGGAAACTACCCAATAAAGGGCTCGTTCTTGTACGCAAGGAGGATACACCCCTAAGCAGTTCCAAGAGGCCGAAGCTTACCTAGCAGAGTGCGCAAATGGACTTCCGCCGTCAGTGGTTGAGCCCACTGGCGGCTGCGAAACTGAACCGGACTCGCTAGTACATGCAGCCGACCCGGAGAAGAGGAAGAAGAAGAAAAGCCGAAGAGCCAAACGCAGGCTACCGACTTAGGTCTCAGCATCGACACCCCTGAGTGTGCGATTGAGGCAGTAACCGACCGAAGGCATCCGGGCAGAGGCGCCTTACCCACCGGCAGATACAATATAATATGCTGTTTTTATCTATATTTTTGCGTTATTTTAGATATTTTTTTGTAATAAGTTTTTATGAAACTTTTTTTTTATATTTTTTTGTTTTTATTTAATATACTTTTGCCTGATGGATAGCGAAGACGGAGTCAAGAAACGATGACCATTAATGCAGCCATAAGCTGCGTTAATCACCATACATGTTTTTCACGGTTCACTTGAAATACCCAGAGTCATAGCTGCAAGGAAAAACGTACGCCAGCAGAGCATTTCATAATTTACTTACACGACAAAGGTAGAACCTGCCAAACTTTTTGGTTTGTGTTAAGGAATTTTGAACAGTATACTGGATGCAATGCCAGGACGGAGCGAGTAGGTCGGGATTGGAATGGTGAGGAAGGAATAAGATTAAAGAGCTCATCAAACATTTGCCATGAAACATTCAGAAAACGCTTAGATAAGCTATAGTTCTACGCATTTGTAGGGGTTCTAGGTGTTGAGTGACTTCAGTGTCTCCAATAATACGGACAGCGTGACGTTGCAGTTAATACGATAATGTGTTCCATATTTTAATTTAATCTCATAATAAATCTAATTTAATTTAACTAAATAAATACGTATAATAAAATGATGTTTAGAATAAAATGACCAAGAATTGAAGTGCTTACAAACTCTTTTTGACATCTACGAGTAAAAGCACATTCGGTGCACTTATTTTATTATTATTTTATTTTCTACCGACTTCCTAAAAGGAGGAGGTACTCAATTAGACTGCATTTTTTTTAAATATATGTGTTACCTCCTATGTGTTTTAAAGTTGGTGCTTCCCGTAAGGTCCCATTTTAACTTCACTTATTTTCACTTTCACTAATTTTCACTAAGTTATTGGAGTTACACTCCAATAACTAAATAGAATGGAAGTCAGTAGGTATTACATTTTTCAAATTGTACTTGTATTTTGTTTTCTTCGGAAAACTAACAGCTACTTACAAAACATAAATACTTTAACTAGTATACTTATGGCTCATTAAAAGTTTTCACATATAAAGTACACTACTATTATATTATTATAAATTGCAAGTAGTATACTAAATTAAGCATACTACTTGCAATAATATCAACATCTTTCGAGATACTGTTTTAAACTATCACGGTTGTTCACTAAAGTTATATGATTATTAACGGGATATTTACCGTGGTAAGGTTGTGGAATGAGCTCCCGATATTTCGGCGCAGTTACACAGTTTGTCGGGACTTAGGATCGAGTTCGAGTTCCAGTGATAACCGTAGCAAAAGACTAAGAAAGAGGGTAGATCGTTTGTCTGCACTTAACTTTTTAACTTTTCGACCAACCACCCGCACTCTTCAGTCTTCCCGTGAACATGGTGCATGTAATTGTGCCGAAATATCGGGAGCTCATTCCACAACCTTACCACGGTAAATATCCCGTTAATAATCATATAACTTTATCTCTCGAGATGGTTAGGTACTAGGTACGTAGTTGTATTTCCGTGTTAAAGGGTATTGATACCGTTTCTACTTTGTTGAAATATGTAGCTAACTACATACGCCTACAAAAGAAGGTGTAAAATGATACACCATTACTCGAAACGTGCAACCGCAGCTCCTAATATCTGGTTTAAATTGGTTCAATCCACGCTTGCCTCCCTGAGGAGGATATGAATCACAGCAGCCTGCACCAGCCAATACCGGCACCTCTACTACGAGTTTGGTTTTCGATACTCTTTAGCGATAGTGACGTGGCATTTATTGTGTCATTTTCGAGATATTTAAATCTGATTACAGTTATTAATAAACAGGCTGTTCCAGGTAAAAAAAAACAAAAATAACTATAATCATGTCATATATGTGGTAGTAACGATAAAATAACTCACAAACGCCTGGCTATCGTGACTTTAAGTTTAAGTTTTGTATTAAAATTACACATATTTTTTGCTGTTTTCCAATAATCTTTATACATCTTAAAATAAAAACTGATCAGTAGAAGACTATGACGCTAGATATTTTATTGACTCTTTGAAATTCTCTATCAAAATAACAAAAAATCTACGTTCTAACACAAAAATGCTGTATGCTGGCTAGAGCTTTTAAGAGGATTGCATAGCTAGTACTTTCCATGCTAAAAGAGAACACTCTTTTCTACCTCTTAACATTGTCCGATTTCAGTGTTTTTTTTTCATGGAGTCATGACATTGTTTACTATGCCCGTACGTTTTGATTTTTTCGGTATTTCAAAGTACTATAAATTTCCTTTTTTAGACCTTAAAAAAACTATGCAATCCTCTTAAAGTTGACTGCTGATGACGTCACCACTCAGGTGAGACCCAAAAAGTAATCTTTATCAGCGGCAATTTTTCGCAGTAGGTACTTTACAACCTATTATCTCGGAAATCACTTGACCAAATAAAGTCATATTCAAAATTCCTCTTTAGATAGAGGTACCTACCTGATGTGTATACCAAATTTTATCAAAATCGGTCGGTAAATAGCGCCATTCCCCGCCTTTTTAAGAAAAGTACCCTCCGCCTCAAAATCGTGGCTGATTAAACATTACAATAGTAGAACGCATGTTGTATACCAAGTTTCGGATTGTATGAAAAGTGCGACTAATATGAATGTCGTTAATGAAGACGAAGAAGTTGACGCGTCGAGCGCTAGAATGAGAGTCAGTGAACGGAGGAAATATATAATATTTTTTTTATTTATTTAACTAAATCCACAGCTCTTAATTTTTTTTACAATTTGTTAGGAATTACTTATATAACATACAGCCAATAACGAATTTTCATTCTTTAAATAATATTCGTTACTAGACAGTCATCGGAGAATGAAAAATTATGATAAATATTAGTAATAATAGTAAGTACCTAATCGTAATAAATATTATAACTTCATCAGTCGAACGACCCAGACACAATAGAAATTTCATTGTTATATTTACAGTCGACTGGTGAGGGGAAATAGGTATTAGTTATATATGGAGGGCGTGCGCAAGCATGTGTGTGTGTCAGTGTGATATAAACTAAATATTTCGTTTTAGTTTCATATTCTGCAAAGTAACGTCTACATCGATAAATTATTGTACTTATAACTAAATACCTGTATTTTAAATAATATCGCAACTTGCAATCGCTAAGGAGTATCGACACCTGAGCTCATGGTAGGGCCGAGTGGCGAATCGTGGAGAGCCCCCGGCGTTGATTCCTGATTGCGCAATACTCAGAGAAACAGCCATTAATTGCTGAAATAAGCGGGAACTCCTCGCGGTGTTTACGGGATTCTGATGTATGTGAGGCTCGAGGCATACCAGACCCGCATCAGTTACTTTTGCTTTACTATAACGGGCATTTAGGTGTTTAATATGGGAAATGAAATTATGTTATATCGCTTTTGAACATCAGTTTTTGTAAATTAATATTACATTTTTTGTAAAAAAAACTATCTAGTGGCCTAGCACGAATAACTGCGTACGTGTAACGTAACGTGTTGTTCACGTGAAACAGTCATTTATCTACGGCAACTGTGACACAGACAACTCATAGTCTGTAGGGAAGCGCGACGCGTTGATGTTTATGAGAAAAAGAGCTTACAACATTTAAAAATTCAAAATTTTCCTGAAGATAGCGTGGGAATGAGGGATTGAACAATATACTATAAAGTAGGGACAATATATGAGCATTCCGGCGACAACGTATGGGAAGTCACTTGAGTTTAGTGCGGAATTCAGAGATATGGTCATATTTGCGAAAGCCAAATATAAACCGTATGCAGAAATTTTGAAGAAGCTCAAGTTTATTCAGCTGGTTTTCTCTATGATCAAGATAGGATCTTAGTGGTGGTCGGTAGGAAATTGCGTAATTATATATATATACATATATATATATATATATATAATTAGATATTGCGTGATATAGTATATACAGCAAAGGTAACGCTTACCACCATTTGATCAACTTACCAGTCAAATGAATAAAAATGTTAAAAAAATAACGAACAAAATGATATTACAGTAATCGTATACTGAGTAAAGTCAAAGCAATGTTAAATAATATTTAAAGTGAGCTATCACAATCATATCTTCAAAAACTTATTCAAAACTACATGTACAATATGAAATCATTCATCACCTTATTTAATGGCTCAGCTAGCGACTTACAGTAAAGGAATAATACAGAAACAATAATTTATTTAATTAATTTTATTAATTATTTATTTAATTTAATTATATTTCTCTTGTGTAAAACACTAGTTGTCAATTAATGTGCTGTGAATTTTACTTAGTTCAATAAATTACTATTACTCGTATTATAATAATATTAAGTTAGTAATCTAATATTAAAAAATAATATGTTATTGTATATTTTATACTGTGAATTTTACTTAGACTTAGTTCAATAAATTACTAATTTATAATAATATAAACTAAACTCGTATTATACTCGTAATAATATTAAGTAATCTCTTCCTTAATCGTTCCTTCATGACTGAGGATCATGACTCCTCTGTTGCAGTTTGTTTACTGTTTCTCTCCACCGAGATCTGTTGCTGGCCTGATGTAGACCTGTGCTGAAAGGTATCTCCAGCTGTTAATACTTTAATTAATACCTGATCCGTCCATCGCTCGGGGCTTCGTCCTCTTGGTCTTTTACCCTCAATTTGCCAGTTACTATTAGACGCTCAAGGTTGTCAGAGCTTCTACGCGCAATATGACCAAAGTACTGTAATACTCGGTGTAAACATATTGCAGATAGTCTTTGAGAACGTTCTAAATTTAGCTCGTCTAAGACAGATACATTTGTGCGGCGAGCTGTCCATGGTATTCGTAGAAGACGGCGCCAGACCTACATCTCAAAAGCGTCTATCCTTTGTCTGTCAGCTGCCTTCAGAGTCCAAGATTCAACGCCAAACAAGAATATGGAGAAGACCAGATATTAGGATTTTGGTGCGTATCTTGATGTTTCGATCTCTCCATATTCTTTTGAGTTGCGTCATTGCAGCCATGCCAATACGACGTCGAATTTCAGGTTCGCAACTTCCTTTGTTGTTAATGGTTTATCCGAGATATACAAATTGATCAACTGGCTCATATTTGTTCAAAAGGTCAGTACGTTGTAAAGTTGCAAACCGATCAACAATCATTATCTTGGTTTTTCTGCAGTAGATGTTGAGACTCATTTGCTTGCTGGTTGGCATATTAAGTAATCTAATAACATATAATTGTATAACAAATTATTATATGCCCGTGTTTGTCTTTTATTCCTTTATTATTTATTCGATCACAACGAAACTTTGGAGGGTGCGAAGTTCTATAATTATGGGTTTCCTTTTTGTCTGTTTACCAGTATTAAGTTGGTAAAGTAAGACAAGTACACTTTGAATAATTTAATACCGACTTCCATTCTATTCAGTTATTGGAGTGCATCTCAAAAAGTACTGGATAGAATTTGATGAAATTTAAATGATACCACACGGGAAGCACCAGCTTTCAAACAAAAAAGAATTTTGAGAATCGGTGCATGGATGTCGAAAGTTATGAGGTAACAAACATAAAAAAAACATACAGTCGAATTGAGTACCTCCTCCTTGTTTTGGAAGTCGGTAGAAAAAGAGGCAACGCTTTCTTTACCAATGCTTTAATAATAAAACCAATAATAGACATAGATACATACACAATTGAACATAGTGAAAGGTTGGGCAGGTAGCAAATGTAAGATCTAGATAGTGCAATAGGTCCACATCTACAGATAACATCAAACATTTTATTCAGAGCATCGAATACCATTAGCAACTAAAACAATAGTCCGGCTGTTTATTTAAATAATATCAGTTCAGTTAACAAAGCGCCGGCATGCCGAAGTCTTGCTATCATTAAAATGGCCCAGAAACACGTCTTCAATGAATTATTTATAAGGAGATGTTAACGGGACGGGGGTAATCTTCTAATGTAGAATGCATCGAGCCCTCGCAGCTTCCTGCAAACAAAATAACTATTGTGTATTGGCCGGTATAATTTATTCAACAAATAAGCGCTGAATATTTACATGTCAATGGTTAGCTTATTCTATAAGGCCCCAATTCTCTCATTTTGACTATGATGACTTCCAGGCAGTATTGCACAATATTTAACTGTCATTTATTCATATTTGGTCTCTGTCTGATTCCGAATAGAAGATAGAAACAGATCGATGTGTAAATTTTGTTTGTTGTAAAAATTGGATTGTAACCGTGCAAGTGGCCCGTACTGTCCAATCATCATAATTATCTCAGCCGTAGGATGTCCACTGCTGAACATATGCCTCCCCCATAATTTTCCAAAAGGACCGATTGGAAGCGGCCTGCATCCAACGTCGTCCTGCGACCTTTATCAGGTCGTCTGTCCACCGTGTCGGTGGACGACCTACGCTGCGTTTGCGTACGTGGTCTCCATTCCAGAACTTTCCAGCCCCATCGGCCATCTGTTCTGCGTGCTATGTGCCCTGCCCACTGCCACTTCAACTGGCTAATACAAAAGATACAACCTTACCGTCACCTTAATATATTTAGTATTAGTGTATGAAGGTGGCATATCTACTGTACTGGCTGGTCGGAAGAGTTTTGAAAAACGTTCGCCTTTTTAGCTAAAAGAATAACAGCTAGACTATTATATATCTCAGTTTCTAACAAATGTTGATTGAAATCCAAAAGAATGGCGGCTCTATGTTAATTTTGTCAGCTTCAGTCATCAACTTGCTAACATTTTTGCTTACTTACTGTAGTTGTTGAAACTGATATAGAGCCGTCATCCAAATTACAGAATTGCTCTCCAGACACGTTCTTGTTACAGTTTTATTCAACAGTTTCACTAATGCCATGCCAGAAAGCTGTAGGCTGCCTCTGTGTCGCAGCTTCTGCAGATTTAGGATTCAATCAAAAAGCAGTTTGTGATTTTCGATATAATGTAAGGTATTTGCGTAGGCAGTGAATTTAGTTGCGGTGTTCAAATACATTGTGAAATTCAATTGTGATAGACCAAAGATATTCAAATGAGGCTGGATGTTTGTTGTCAATATAATTCTAGTCACTTTACTTTGACCTTTACAAAATCTGAAATTCCATTTTAAGGCGCTGTCAGCTTAGCGCTTGTCTACGTTCAGTTTCCTTTACTTGAAATCTAGCAAGAGTATCTCTTAAAACATACAAAAATCTTAAAAATAATCTTAAATAAAAAATGATCTGTCAATGTATGTGTATTAAAAATGGCTATTTTATGATATGTCAATAAAGAGAAAAACTGTTTTAAAGGTGAATTTAAGTGGTATGTTTGAAATTTTTTTCATGTACTGGTATATTTTATTATTATTTCTTTAATTCAAAACAAAATCTCGGATTTCACCCGGTCCTTTACAAAGGCATAAGTGGGGCTGTAGCCAACACTTAGAGGCCTGTTTGGTATAAAAATACAAAAGAGTATAAAAAACAGAAAAAAATGTTGGATGAAGGGTAACATGGTACTTATAACTATTACAAATATGGGTAAAATGGCCAGGCTATTGATATGAACTTATTAGTGATAAGGAAGGTAGTGGGCTATGGAAGAGACTACGGCACCTGCCAATTTTAGTCTCATGTTAAAATATTTAGGCAGGTGGTGATTTGCCATCCACTAAACGGGCCCCCCATAAAGGCCACCATGAGTGGTGACAAAAGGGACAACGTTGGTGTGAATGGCTAAAGGGTGTCGAGAGGTGTGCTGCGGTTTCACTAGAGCGCTACTACCGGCGTTATGCCCTTTAACACTTCCACCCTTGGAGCTTTTTGTTACTTGCTATTGCGTCTCCACCCCCAGACGGCCAATTAAGGCAAGCCGGGGGTCAGGGGTCTCATTGACCCTGGGGCTACCAGGGAGAATCAGGGTCCACGGTGTCGCCACTCACCGACGGCTCGCCACAAGGCCGCCCCTGCGGGTTTATTATTATTATTATTATGTTAAAATATATTTTAATTCTGTCAATATGTACATAGAAATCTTAGAAATGGCATATTATTTTTTGTAGTTTTAATTACATAAATCGCTGCTTAATACATAAAACGCTTTAAAACCCCTCATTTTTATCGACATCATATGACAGAACCTTAACATTATGCTATCAAATACGTCATGATAAACATGCACCTTTTGGAAGGCTAACACGTTTTTGAAGTTCGACAAAACGTACTTAGGACAAGGTGGATATGCTGAATGCATAGTACCACAGAATAATAAGTACAAATAGTACCTATGTACAAAATCCCGACACTGATTTGGAAAAAGGCATAATGGTAGCGATTCACTTGTTCAAAAAACTAAACTAACAATAAAAAAAATATTTGGTAGTCCTTATTCTGTTAACGGTATCGTGTAACACAATGTCATTTAAAAAAATAACATTATTCTATTAAATTTTGAGTTTATTTAAATTAGCTTCGCGAGCACCAAGTTAAGTGACGACTAATCTGTCTAAAATATTCCCAATTACCCATCATTAAAGATAAATGTCTAATTGTAGTGCTGCCATTCGGAGGTGTTACACCCATTTTGACTTTAGCTCAAACATAATAAGAACTGACATAATTTAGAGAATGCTATAATATATAATACAGCATCGACACCAATATGAGGTTCTGTATCAGAGCGGCTGACTAACGTGCAAATCTTACATACAACCTCACACACGCACATACAAACACATAGGTACCTATATGGGGATATATTTCCTTCAATTCAAATTAATTATATTATTATTTATAATAAATGATTATTTATAGATGCATTTGATCAGCACCATCAACATTACGTTGTCTACTAATCTGTTATTTCTAAATTTTATGTACATAATAATATATTTTAATATTTAGCTTTATTTTAATATTTTAGCTTTAGCTTTACTTTGCCACATTCCTAAATTTTATTATTTAAATTTTTGTTTAGAGTTTCAAATAAGTAAGTAAGTAGCTATTTCGCATAAATCCCGATTTACACTTTAATAAGTACAGTAGTGAGTTAACTTGCGACATCAGCGAGTTATAACAACTAACGATAGCAACTGTTATTGTCGTTTGAACGGAAAAAGCGAGTTAAGTAGTTGAGTTGTTAATTAAGTTGAGTTGAATAGATCGCGATCCAACTTATTGGCTATTCCAGTGTGAAGTAGGCCCCTCTCTCGCGTCTCCCGCACCCCGCACTGGCCGGAAAAAAGACGGGCGAGTTTAGTACAGTCCATAAATTTGTAGACAAGAAGTAAGTAGTAAAAAAACAATCGACTCCACTAGTCTTATTCTCGAAACGGTAACTTATGACTACTTACTTCGCCAACGTTTGGACGCTACTTACAACTTACTACTTGTTACTTATCAGAATGATTTCCTAACTGGCTACTGTACTTATTGCAATGTAAATCGGGCTTTACTTTAGCTGTCATTATTATGGAAGATGCCATTGGTTTCCGAAACACATTGATAACTAGGAAGATATAATATATACAGAACTATTTTTACACTCGAGAGCAATGAATCCGGGTCACTTAAAGAATGTTAAAAATCTCGGAAACTAAAAATGATAGGTTAATGCAATAAATTGTATTTAATAGACAATGTAATACTCCTTAAATGAAAGTAAAAAAAATATGAGTCACCATACATTTTATTAACACAAAATTACATAAAGAAAAAAACTGCTGATCTCTCCTTAAAACAAAAATAGGAAACATGAAATTTTTGAACTTTATTACGATTTTCTTGAATTTTAATACTTCGTATTGCCTCCTCGTGCTTCCATTACTGCGTTTACGCGGTTTGGCATGCTGTACACCAAGTTCCTTATACGATTTTGGGGAATATTCTCCCATTCCTCTGTGAGAGCAATTTTGAGCTCACGAAGCGTGATTGGGGGAGGGTTTCGTTGTTTTACGCATCTGCCTAGCTCGTCCCAAGCATGCTCGATCGGGTTGATATCCGGGCTGCGCGCTAGCCACTCCATACGAGTAATGTTCATCTCTTGAAGGTAGTCATTCACAATCCTACCTGTATGAGGTCGGGCATTGTCATGCATAAATATAGCATCCTCACCTAAATTGACCATAAATGGACCAACGTGATCATTGAGGATTTCTTCCACATATCTTTCGCTAGTTAAAGAGCCGTTTTCTATGATCACCAGCTCTGTGCGACTTTCAGAAGAAATTCCGGCCCACACAAGTACAGACCCACCACCGTAGGCTACTTTTTCTTCGATGCATGCTTGCTTGAATCTTTCCCCTGGTCTTCGATACACTCTGTGTCTTCCATCGTGCTTGTAGAGCATAAATTTTGATTCGTCGGAGAACATAACTTTTGACCAATCTTCAATACTCCAATTTACGTGGCTCTGGGCATATCTTAGTCTTGAAATACGATGCCCACGCTCCAGTTTAGGGCCGTTTGCAGGTCTAAGGGGTTTTAAGTTAGATTCAGCAAGCCGTCGTCTTACTGTCCATGCACTTGGGTTACTTCCTCCGAGGCGTCGAAACTGATTTGTGAGTTCAGTTCCTGTGAGAAAGCGATTTCGAAGCATGCTGTTCACCAAGTATCGGTCTTCTCGTGCTGTGGTACACCTGGTTCTGCCCGTTCCTGGTCTGCGTAGGTTAGAACCAGTTTCTTCGTAACGTCGGAGAACTCTTTGTACTGTTGACAGCGACACACCGACAGTCCTGGCTGTATCGCGCTGACTCCGGCCGGTTTCCAGCATTGTAAGTATTCTGGTGCATTCTTCAGGCGTAAGCGACATAATTTCAGCTTGAATAATGAATATAGAGCACTATCAACATGGTTTATGTACCCACATAAATGACAGATTACAAACAAAAGCAAAACCAAATGCTGTAATTTCGTAGTTCCATCTTCGAAAGTGGCCCTTTTTCAAATTTGATTTTTTTATGATATAACTTTACAATAACTAAGAAGTTTTAATACCTTCATTTAAGGAGTATTACATTGTCTATTAAATACAATTTATTGCATTAACCTAGCATTTTTAGTTTCCGAGATTTTTAGGATTCTTTAAGTGACCCGGATTCATTGCTCTCGGGTGTATTTTGATAAGATTATGATAATTTTTATTATTATTATTTTATTTTTATAATATTAATTTATTATGATTATTTTGATAAGATTATGATAAGATATATATAGAACGATTTATTTTGTACAAGAATCTTGGTGAAATAAACTTTCTACTTACCCTGGCAAAGTACTATTATTTATTCTGAATTTGTTTCAGCTGCTGTTAAATTTAATCAAAGTAACATCAGACCAACTATTAAATCTAAGTAAATAAAAATCTAAAAAGAAAGAACAGACTAATGGGACCGTGTGAGAAAACATTGTTATTCAAATAGTGATAGCCGAGGGCTCAGAGCTGAGCTGATCCAAGAATGCTTGAACTCTGCCCTCGCCCTGAGCGAACAGGTGCACAGATATCCGCAATAGAGATCATACGCCCACCGGATGTTAGGTAAAAAACAATGTAGCGGAATTAACGTTAGAAATGGGATATTTACTATGTATTGTATTTATAGTGAACTCTCAATATTTCGGCACAGTTGCATGCGCCATGTTCACGAGTAAACTGAAGTATCTGCGGGTAGGTGTTGTTATGAGCAGACGAAACGGTCTACCCTCTTCCTTTCAGTGTGACAGTTCTTCCTCAATATGCTCTTCGTCGCATAGATTATATGCACGGTTTGTCAGTGATGTAACTACACTACCGTGAGTTATGTGTGTCAAGACCCTGATCGAGTTTCAAGTGACTGTTGTGTTATTGGCAATAAGCCGGAACGCAAGAAACGTGAAAGAAAGAGGGTAGACCGTTTCGTCTGCTCATAACAACACCTACCCGCAGATACTTCAGTTTACTCGTGAACATGGCGCATGCATCTGTATAACAAATATATAACATATTAATTAAAATTTTACTATGTTATATTACTTATATTTATGTACACAATAAGTTACTAAATTGAATAAACAATGAAATTCGATGATTTAAATTAAAGATAAAAGCTCTGTCTATACTAATATTATAAAGAGGAAAGATTTGTTTGTTTGAATTGAAGTGAAAAGGCTCCGAAACTAATAATAAATAAAATACTATAAAATGAAATTCTAAAATAACTACCTATATATAAAATTCTTTCACCCTTAGAATTCTACATTATCCCTGAAGAAAAAAGGCTAGATATTTTGATTCAACATCATCATCCATCACCACGTTGGCTAGGCTATCATATACATATACATATACATATATACAGGGTGACTGGTTGAACACTTTACATATTGATATATATAGTGCTCAGTACTCGATTCTCGTTCTAATTAAGAAAAAAAAATAGGTGCCTAATATTTACCTAATTTAACTTTAATTGTCTACTCAAAACAATAAACATGGTCACTCGCGGCGCGCGTGTAGTAATAAAGCGGCGCGGCCCTTTGGGTCATTAACCCCGTTCGGACGCAGCTTGATTCCTTTGAACGCGGCGCGGCGCTTTGGGTCATTAACCCCGTTCGGACGGTGTCCATAATTTTCGAGTTATAGCACATTCATAGAATGAAGGTTTCCTCTGTAGTTTAACGGTATTTTTTTAATTTTATTTTTTTAAACGTTTCATGTGACCATGAATTATCATGTCCTTGTTTATGTAAAGTGTTCAACCAGTCAGTCTGTATATATATATATATATATATGATACATATCTATCACAGCCAGTAATTTTTTAAAACCAGTAGGAATAAGACTGTTATAGAAGGTTGAGTAATGGAACATAATATTGCCGATATTTATCTCAGCATTTACACTGTATTCTCCTTTCTTTACATATTTGATATCGATAAAATTAAAAACTAGAGATATATAATATTTTATTCCTGACCGTACCTTGACAGTTAGCAACAAGTCACTAAGCCAATAAAATCACTTCGATTCAAGTCGTGACCGGCCGCGGCCTTACTGCAGCTTCCTCAAACAAAGCGCAGTGGGTAACGACCCATTCAACCTACATCGTACCATTTGTGAGGAAATCTGACTGTTTGTCGAGCTTGGCAGTTATTTTTTATACTCCGCGGTTTCATCCACACGTGGTGATGGATGATAATGATGATGAATCAAATATAGTGTACCTACCTAATATACTTAGTGTAAGTATGTTAGTTACTCAGGCATAATGTAGCTTGCTACTGGTGAAAGATTTTTTGAATCGGATAAGTAGTTTTTACGTGTATCCATTACAAACAAACATCTCTCTCTATTATTAGATTGGATAAGGATTAATACCAAAGTATTAATAATGTGGCCTAGTTTATACCGGCGTTACTGTTGCATATTTTAACATAAAAAAAATGTTATTGGGCATAACTGTAATGGTTAGATATATGGTGATGACGACTTTTTTGTAGATATTGATGTCAAACTGAAAAACTATAAAACTGTAGTTCATCGCTTTGCTCTATTGTCAATAGTTTCTGCAGCGTACGTGATCAAAAATTTAATTTGATATTTTTTCACACTCTCGGTTATATAATCGAAGTGTTCATATGAAAACTATATATTGAATGTACTTTGTATCCTGGATTAGGTGAATAATAGTATTTTTCCGCACATATGTATTATTGTGTACCTTGTATGTTTTTAATATTCAGCGCTAAAACGGTAGAACTGATTTTGATTAAATTTAGCAATATCGGACCTTTTTGAAGCTTTACCTTGAAGAATTACCTTGACAGCTTTTCAGTAATCAAATCAAATCAAAACCATTTATTTCGACTAATTTTTCAATATTGTAATTCATTATTATCTTAATTCAATATAGTAATATCGCGTATATTATTACATCCGCATCTGCTGAATTCTATGTGCGAAAATTAAAACAAATTCTGGTTCGTCCACACAGCACTAGTAGTGGGCAATGAACATTAAATAAAGACAAGCCAAGCACGCGCCGCTCCGACGACATACGTTCGAATTAAGCTCAATTTCTAAACGACTGTACGGTTAGACAAAAAGATAAGTTACAATACAATTCTTATTAAGTAAGGAGAACAAACAAGATTATAAATTAAGTTAGCTTAAAATAGAAAACTGCAATTGTGAACTTAATTGTAAAGACAATTTAAAGAAGGATTTTATTTGACTACTCAGATGACATCTCAGTCTAATGGCTGATAACCTACGCTTTAGGGTTATATTTACTTATTAAGACTATGAACACTCATATTTTTACAGCGTAAGACATCAATACTGAAAAATATAAGTTAGAAATTATAACCGAAATATGAAACACAACCACAAAATTGTACACTTTGACATTTAAAAATTCACCATTAATAGACGTCAAAACTAGTAGAAACAGAAACATAGGGAAAATATACAAAATCAATGACGACCATTTTTGTTTTTTTTTCGCAATCGACTATCTATATTATCTTTACGTCAATATTGTTTCATTTCATTCTTAGAGTAAAAGAGAATGGCTACTAGCACATTATATGATATTTATGTTCTTCTATATTTTATTATAAGACCATGAGTATGACTGGGAAAATGTCCGTTCATTTCTTGCGACCCCTTCAGAAGAGTGAGATATAAATTTGTTATAATATATAAGTTGGTACAGTCGCATTCAAAAAGATATTTGTGTATACATTCTACAAAGTTTGCCTAAAGATAAGTCCACAAATTTTCCTAAAATGTCCATAATAATTATGTTAAGCACTAAAAGAAAGACAATATACATAGCATTATTGTAGACTAATATTGTATTATATTTTATGAAATTACATACTGAGACTCTTTTGAAAATTATAGAATGTATACATCTTATTGCAGGCAACTGTACGTGCATATGCATTTTGTATGAAAGTAATTATTTATTGCGATATAAATAGAATAATATCTCAGTTTTTTTGCTAGTTATAGGTGCAGTAGTATTATTTCATCTTCAATTCCACAATGCACATTCACCCACTTGCGGGCAAACGTCGCGTTGGCGTTGGCCCACGCGACACGTCTCTAATTAACCACCAACCAATTAAGGCCCACAGTTCGACGGAAAAGTTAAGTTTCTTCGTTACCAGCCCTCGAGCGAACATATGCACTTCAGTAGTTTACATTATTTGTTTATATGCAAAAAACATAGATATGGTAAAACAAAACAATATTGTTTTAAACTATCACGGTTTTTCACTAAAGTTATATGATTATTAACGGGATATTTACCGTGGTAAGGTTGTGGAATGAACTCCCGATATTTCGGCGCAGTTACATGCACCATTTCAGTTACCACCATCTTATTTTAAAACTTGAAAGGTTTTGCAGAGTCTACTTAACAACAATTTTGTTTTGGTGTAGACTCTGCAAACATACTTTGAGCTGGCCAAATAAACCGAAACAATACAAGCTGGCTGGCTTATTTTAGGAATTGTTGATATCACATTTAGTTCAACCATGGTTTTATAATACTTTATTAATAAAGTATTAAGAAGGTCGGTTGGCGACGCCATTGGCCTTAATGGGCGAGCAATTAATGCGACATGACAGCCGCTTGTTTGGCCGACTGTACCGCCATATTTGATGACACATTCTGCTTTGTCCGCGGTGGTCTCTCCTCGGCCCATTTGTATCAGCAATAATTGAATGTTTATCTTCCTGCTTGCTCTCTAATGCCGATACATATTCTGATTTCCGTCTGCTCCATTATTCTAACAATATTCATATAGTTGTGTCCGTTATATTATACTACTTTGCCCACAGCCGTAAGTGGGTTGAAAGACCCGAGAAAGTGATCACTCCTTACTACATAATTAGCCCATTATGTTCCCACTGCCAGAACTCAAACCTTTCTCTCAGAGAGAGGAGTTGGACCATGAACCACCACGTGGGCCCAGTGCGGCTTAGCGGATAGGCTAGCTAGTGGTTAACCTATATCAAAGTTTTCAGACCGCCCGAAGGCCTTCGACATAGCCTAACGACTGCTGTCAGACAAACAACGGGGACCGACGGCTTAACGTGTCCTCCGAAGCACGGAATCGCTCAGTTGAATAATGGCACTAGCCATAGGTCACCCATCCAACTCTTGGCCGCAGCAAGCATTGCTTAACTTGTTGATCGGTTAAGGTCGCCAAGTCAAGAACCGCTGCAAGCGCTTCTAATAATTTATATTGATTAAATACAAACACGGATTAAACAAAAACCATAGCACGAAATCTTTGAAGTAGTGATTAACGTAACTCGGTCAGTAACTTCGTAAAGCCATTTTATTTGAAATTCAAAATAAATAGTTTAGTCCGGTAAACATTTCGAAATAATTACGAAGTTAATCTCCCTATTTACCTATCTATCAAAGTATCTAGTGAACTTTACATTGTCGGAATGGTTACTGTGAGCATTACAAAATCAAATTGCCTGTTTAAGCGAGGTTATCTTGTTATAACCTAGCTTAGGAAGCTCGTATTTCTTTATTATTTGAATTACTGATTTGATCTCAGTTTCAATGGTTCATTATAATGTGTAAATGAAAAGGTTAATGGGAGAAACTAGTCCTTAAAACAGAGGAATCCTAGTATAAGGACTAGAGAATGTTCTTTGGACAGTTTGTTAAATAAAATCTAACCTACTAGTGTTACAACATCGAGCACCGCCGCCAATAACTCACAATAATATAAAATAACTTTGGGTAGAATATAGTTAGATAACTCAGATATCTTCATAATATTTATAATTTTCATATATTTAATTATTAGTAGATTAGTAGCCAAGGGCTGTAAGGCATCAATTGCAGCCCCAGATATTTCGAACCAGCATCAATTGCAGCCCGAGATACCTGGAACTATAGGCGCACGAGCGCAGCGAGGGCGCCAAGTTTGAGGGTGCAATTGATGCTTACACCCGAGCTAACTACTCTGCTTTACATCTCGATTGTGAGGTAAGTAGAAATAAACCGGCATTAAATAAAATTGATGACTATTATACTCATACGAAGACAAGGCTGAATAGCGAAGCGACCTTTTTTGTCATTGGGCTGAATGCATGATGTCTATTGCCAGTATGAAGTGTTTTTTAATTACTTACCGCCCTAGGGCTTTTCTAGCTACATTATTACCCTAGAGCACTAATTGGTCACCTACAAGCCCCATTTGGGGGTAATTAGGACCTACTTACCGAATATGAGAGATGTAAAATTGTATTTTGGTAAATAAGCTACTTGAGCTCCTCATAATATTATTTTTGTGTAATTAATTATTCAGAATGGGTTAATGTTTTTTGCACAGGCAAACGGTAGCACCGAGTAATCTATGATCGAGTCTTAACTTTGTACTCTGTGGTCGTTAACACAGATGATTGAGACGAGAACGCGGGAATACAATACATAATGGAAATATCTTCGAGTAATTATTGTAATTTATCAACACCACTATCATTAACATCCCCTCATTTCACTAGTATCTATCAAACGCTTCCGCAATCCAGGCCTAGAGCCTAGTGTGGATACACTATTAGGTACTTATGGTTAAGTATAATATGTTAATTAGAGATAAACATGTGTATTACTTGGTAAAAATCAGTTATTGGAGTGTAACTCAAAAATACTGAACCGAATAGGATGAAATTTAAATGGGACCACACGGGAAGCATCAGCTTTCATACAAAAATAATTTTGAGAATCGGTTCACCCTATAGGTTAAGCTATGAGGCAACAAAATTAAAAAGAAAACAGTCGAATTGAGTACCTCCTCCTTTTTTGGAAGTCGGTAGAAAATGCGACCTGTACAGGTAGACAAACGAACAACCTAACAAAAATACGGACAGATGAAAGTCAATTTGACGCTTCGTTCATTCGGACAATCTATCTATGCCCCGCGGTTACACGGGCGAGGTGAACGATAATGATGGTGATGATGATCAAAAGAGTCATCGTGAGCAGCATCATAGTGAGCCCAGCAATGCATCCTGATATTCGTTCTTTATATAGCATGAGACATTCGCAAAGTATTTTTTTTAAATTTTGTTTGCAGAATAGGTAACATAACAATAACAAAAATGCTTCGTATGTCAAAAATTTATTTGACATACGAAATTAAAATTATGTTTAACTGTATTAAAATTGCATGTTTCGAATTTTATTATTATTCTTTGTAAACATCTTGTATGCTAATTAAGCGGATCTAGCGAAATTATTTAAATTTAACGTCACATGTAATGGTATGATTGATTGATTGAAAAAAAAGACATGTGGCACTCGGAGACTGCCGCGGTAAAGCTATTGCATAGCTGTTTTTATCAACTTATGTTGCTGAACTAAAGAAACAAGCGTGATATTTCAAAAAGTCATTAATAGCTCTGCTATTCATCGGTAGATGCCAAATCAACTTATGCAATTATAATTATTTAACCAATGCCATCTAGTGGCGAGTTGCTGAACTAAAGAGACAAACGTGATATTTCAAAAAGTCATTACAAGTTCTGCTATTCATCGATAGATGGAGTCGGAGTGTTAGGTGTTAGGTTATTTTCGTTACGGAATTTCTGGATTCGGTCTCCACGCTCAAGGCCCGCGATAGAAGCTATGCAAAAGCTTAAAAAAACCGTTTTTTGTTTTGTTGACACATTGCGACGGAAATTATGACTGCAGTTGGATTTAGGTTGTTAGGTAATTATTCATTTCCGTTTTAGTAAATAGCCTACCATGCAGGTATTTAGCATTTCTACCACAATTTATACCCAAGCAGAGAAATAAATGGTCATGGTGGAATAACAAACATCCCCTAAGAAATAATTAAATAAATACCCTCCTCGTTGGCAGTAAATTCTTTGTACGTCAAATATATTTATGTACCTAATTCAAAAACAGCCAAGAAATAAATATCATTGCAGTAAAGCCATAGACAAGTATTTTAAATGTATATTCATTTTTCTTCAGACTATAAATAAGACGCTATATTGACATTAGAATCAATTATTATAAATAAGGTACAATAATTGCATTAGCCGACTTTAAAAATGGAGGAAGTTCGTATTCGACTTTATGTATGTTTACCGACTTCACTACTTGCAAAGCGATTCTCAATTTTTATTTGTAAGATTCTTCCGAGGTGGTCCTATATATTTCATCAAATTCGGTCAAGCGGTTACTGAATTACACTCCAATAACTGAAAAGTGTTTCGCCTTGATCTTGATGATTTTCTTATTGACGGTGAATGTAAAATCGATCCCGTAAGTAGCAAGGGTCAATAAAAAGGTGAAAAGTTTTTTTTATTCACAAATGTATCAGACTTCAACACCAATAAGTGTGAAATAACTCGTCGAAGTCGGTACCATGCGCACAATATTGTGATAATAGGTACTTTTGAACTATCGTGGTAACGACTTCAACACGTTATTTACACTTTTTAGTGTTGAAGTCAGTTCTATTTTTTCTTTTTTTTAATCCATCATAACAGGTGAAGAAAAGAAGGTCAGCCACCAATCAGACGCCCCCTGGAGCGATCCTTACCTCAGAGTTGAGCTTGAATGTAACAAACGTGATGTAATCCACAGCATGGTGGTAGGCATTTTTAGTGTACAACACCATTTTAGATCTAGTGTCACTTTCGACCGTATCATAACCATCACTCCCCATCAAGCGAAATAGTAGGTAAACACTAGCCTCATAATCAGCACATTATGTTCTAACTGCTGAACCATAAGCCTTTCTCTCAGAGAGAGGAGTTGGGCCATAATACACTACACGGGTCCAATGCAGCTCGGTGGATAGGTTAGTAGTCTGCCCATGTCGAAGTTTTCAGGCCTAAGGAAGGACATAGCCTAACGAATAAGACAACAACTGGAACCGACGGTATAACGTGCCATACGAAACACGGAAGCCCCAGTTAAACAATGCCACTAACGGTTACCCATCCTACTCCTGACCGCAGCAAGTGTTGCTTAACTTGTTGATTGGTTAGGATCACCAAGTTAAGCTCCGCTACGAGCACTTCAATACACAAATTATATACAAACACTAGTCACCAGTTTATCTAGTTAAAACTTAACTTAACTGTAATTGCGTTCGGATTGGATTCACTTACGTTGATAAATATTTATTGAGTTATACTATATCTCCGTAATCACATTTTCTTTAAACATCTGATTAAATTACTTTAATAAGTTTTGCTCGGAATTAAACATTTAAACTTACAGTAACTTTGATAATACTATTTGTTTTATTGTGCGACCACATTGTTTTTGTATATTCTTTACTTATTTCAACCAATTTTTTTTATTTCAACTGTTTCTTGTAAATTAACATTTTTTTCAGCCACAGATAAATTTGGTTTATCATGTAGGTATACCTAACATGACTTATTTACATAACAATACATAAACAACTCATCTTATAACAATAAAATTACAATTATCATTTGCTTACAAATACTCACATTAGTCTACGCCATTTGCAGTACGATAAACATGAAAAGTATTTTATTTTCCGACCGTCCATTCCATATTCAAATGATTCGGAATCAGTCATTCTGTCGCGCGCACGTCACAGCCACTTGTCACTCGCCCCGCCTACGTGCTACCGCGCTGTCTGGCGTGGTATGGACCCCGCTATTCTTAGTTTGAATATCGAATTGCTGACGGGACGGATTATGTACTATGAACTCTTTTATATTTAGCTTGGAGTTGTTGTATATTTACAATAAGCTATCAAATACTAACTGCAGCGGCCAGCAAAATTGATAGACGAACGTGTAAATGTGGGCCGAGGCGAAGCTGATACACACATACGTAAGTCCAAATGCCTAGTTGTGGTCAAGGCTTGTATAGTCATAATCATCTCAGCCGTAGGATGTCCACTGCTGAACATATGCATCCCCCATAATTTTCCAAAAGGACCGGTTGGAAGCGGCCTGCATCTAACGTCGTCCTACGACTTTTATCAGGTCGTCTGTCCACCGTGTTGGTGAACGACCTACGCTGCGCTTGCCGGTCCGTGGTCTCCATTCCAGAATCTTCCAGCCCCATCAGCCATCTGTTCTGCGTGCTATGTGCCCCTCCCACTGCCCCTTTAACTGGCTAATCTTTGGGGTTGGCTTTAGAATCGTGACCCCTGAATTTGGTGAAACAAAAACTGTGGGTGGGTTGAAGGGGTTTGTATAAAGCGTATTTACAACATTTTAGCTGCCGGAGACACGCCAAAATAGTCTAAATAGTTTTTTAAAGTTTCAATAAAACACCGTAATTTTGATAGTGACAGGTGACATAAATGACATTAATGCGTAAAACGAAACGTTTCTAGGTAACTTTTAGCCTTTTTTGACATGTACGTTGTATGTAAGTTCTTGAAACGGAACGCAAACATCGAAGATAGCGTAATGTCACTGTCGGAATACTCGCGTCATTCCGTTACTTCCGAGTGTACGTGAATGTTTTCTCCTGTTTTTCTGCGCTTTCTTTTGATATCTCAACGACTTTGCTACGATTTTGGACTCCGATTTTGCTGCTTTACTGTACGACACCTGCTTGCTCACTGGACACTGCGATTGCCTTTGGAAGATTTGATAACTGGTACCAGCTCGACGTGCTCATTAGTCATCGCGATGGCGTCTCCTGTGCCTGGACCTTCATCAAGGGCGGACTTTGTAGATGACGGACCCGTTTCGGACCGGCATTTGTACACGGAGGAAGTTGTATTGTTTTTCAATTTTAATTATCAGACCCATACTAGTAGGAATGTGTGCACAATAGTATATTAGTACCTAATGAATTGGCAATGTCACTTGTCTGTGACAAACCTATAGGTTAGGTTAGGTTTGAACTGTGACCCATCAGGCTTCATCAAACTACTTTTGTTCCAAATTTGTGCACAATAGTATATCAGTAGCTATCTAATGAATTGGCAAAGTCACTTGTCTGTGACATACCTATAGGTTAGTTATAGTTAGTTAGAATAGGTCGAAGTCAGTGACAGAACCGACTCATAGCACCACGATTTCAAGCAGTCTTGTCGGATTGCAGAGCCGACGCGGGTGGTAGTAGATCGAAATGCAGTACTTAACCTCAAAATACTTAAACAAACATAACTCGAAAACTAATGGTCTCCGGCGGGTGGGGTTTGCGGGGAGGCACTACCCGAACCTCCCCTCCCCCTCCCCCTCCCCCTCCCCCCGAATTCAGGCGCCACGATTCTATATGCCATATATATTCTATAGGCCCATAGCAAGAGACCACGTTTCAGTGGCATAAGTCATTATTGGTAACACATATCATCAAGTCTTGTATAGAACTTTTCTCAAATAATGCGCGGAAATTATAACTAAGTAGTATGTACTTAGGCAGAACATTATTTTACTTTTCAAAATCAATTACGAACTACAAACAATAATATTTTGCCCCCGTTAAAGTGTACATACATTTTTTTCCAATAAACAGTATTATATTTGCAATCCAGTTCGAAATTTAAACACAACCTTTGATACGATACCTCCTTGGTTGCCATGTTTCGGAGTATAGTATATTTCATTACAAGTGGGGAAAGGCTGTCATTGCAAATAGTTCCGACCAATTTGACAAAAAAAAGGTTGAAAAAAGAAAGTCGGAACAAGTTGCAATGACGGTTCCGCACGTGTACTGAACGACTATTTTTAATACAGTTGCGAAAAAATTAAGCAATTTAATAATTACTCATTTTGTGCAACAAACAACTAAACTCGCAAAGAAAATTTCTGGAAAATGGCGCCAACCGTAGAATATATGAAGAGAATTTTTTTTTCTTCCCCCATTCTGGTAGGCAAAGGGAACTATGCCCATACAGCCAAGTCTTCAGTAGAATTTTTTTATTGATATGAAATGAAAATGAAATTTAATGAGATGAAATGAAACCTAACCTAATTCATTCAAACAAATCATTAAATCTGATATTGAAACAAATTAGTAGCTTCTTTTTAGAAATATACGTATTTGCATGAATCATAAAAAACTTCTATGATTTTTTTTTTGTAAAAACTTAATGGCTGGTTTTTCTTTTTAATAGACATTATTTTGACAGTTGGGAAAGAGAACGCACGAGTTCGGGTAAAAAAAAGCACGAGTATATGTAATAGCCCACAACCCGAACGCTATACGTCCCTGCAATACGCCACTTTTTGAGCAACTGTATTAAAAAATAGTATTAATCCAGGATACATACCCTAATCTATGGTAATAGTTGACCAAGCACGAGAGAAGCGTCGCTGTAAGAGCTGGGGCGAAAATGCTTTCGTATGTAGGTATTTCCGGACATACGAAAGCAAACAAACGGATTTTGTATAAACTAATTTCATAGGTTTTTGGTATCCTTGCGCCAGTAATTTACGATACAATTTTGATGTGGATGGATTACTAAAATCCCGAGATGTCTACTATAGATCTTGTCCTTTTTAGTCATTTTTAAGTTTGTTTTAAGGCGTGGTCCAATCCTAATTTTAAAACAATTTTCGATGCTTTACATAAGGTTGAGAATTGCTTACCAGAATGGACGACGTAATGCGAAAATTCAATTGAATACGCGCTAATACGTTTTATATTTATTTCGTGCTATCAAATGATTAAATTTGAATGATAAAGGAGTCCATAGTTCACTAGTAAATTTCATTGGGAATTCGAATATGATACATTAATTGACATATATTTGCCCATAATTGAATAAAAATGCTTTTTCCCACGAAGCACGTAAGAAAAGTTGCAAAATTTAGGAAATGTTGCCGATTTTTTTCTATCGAGCCAAGTTTGCTCAATCGTGTATTGGCTCCCATACTTCATAAGGACGTATATTCAATTTACTCTTCCTTTTTTTTTCAAACTTCGGTTATTATGTATAGGCGTCGAAAAACTAAATTTTCGCGAAGTCGAATCATGAAATTTGGAACTCATTTCGCCGGCGCGCGGTTTATATCTATTCAGTTTAAGCTATGCAAAAACATAGTCGCGAGTCTACAGCTCGTAGAGCCAATATAGTATAGTATGCTCAGCTAGTTCTGTTCAATGGTATTTTGAAAACATAAGAATCAGAATCAGAATAGTTTATTTGCAACAACCAAGTATAATTTAAACAAAGTAACAGTTAAAAATAAAAAAGGTATTTGTCGCAAACCGGCATCAACTCAGCGTTGTGCTGATCGTTCGACCAGCGCTGATCTTCCGTTGAAGCCGCTTGGGTGACTTTGTCGCAAACCGGCATCAACTCAGCGTTGTGCTGATCATTCGACCAGCGCTGATCTTCCGTTGAAGCCGCTTGGGTGACTTTGTCGCAAACCGGCATCAACTCAGCGTTGTGCTGATCATTCGACCAGCGCTGATCTTCCGTTGAAGCCGCTTGGGTGACTTTGTCGCAAACCGGCATCAACTCAGCGTTGTGCTGATCGTTCGACCAGCGCTGATCTTCCGTTGAAGCCGCTTGGGTGACTTCACAGATGAACTAACGTTATAGAACTTATATAATTATCTACATCAACATACTTCTTTGCTAAAATACATTATTATGCAAATACTCGTATATTAACGAGTACTGGCTAAATTTGATATAATAAGAGATTAAAGGGTTGTACAGTCGCCTGCAATAACAAGTATACATTTCACAATTTTCAAAAGTGTCTCAGCATTCAATTTCAATGAAATGGATATCAAGATTTTTAATGAAGCTATTTATATTATTTTACTGTTTGAAATAATCCTTATCTACATTGCTATAAAATATAGTACTGTATCATAGTTTTGAAAATTACGGAATGTATAGTACATCTTATTGCAGGCGACTATACACTGCGTTGCTTTTTATCTTTCTTTTTATTCTTCCCTTATACGGTATGGCAACCTCTCACATCTGAATAATCAATTACCATGTAACACACAAAAGAAATAGCAGTACACAAAAAAGCAATTTCATTAAGGGGTCATCCACACGATGCTAGTACAAAACTGTCCGGTATCTAATCCAGTTAAGTGGAGGCTAATGCCGGCCGTGACAAGCGCAGCTCGGCCGGCCGGCGGGCAGCTATCGGCCCTTAATGGGCGACCAGTAAGAGCATGATAATCGACGTATTGGATGACTACGGGGAACGCGCTCGCTATGTGAGAACTTGGCTTAAAATTACACATATGCATAGTTTTTAATTTATTTTCATGTATCAACAAACAGTAACACAATAAATGTAACAGTAAATAATACAAACTATAATGTAGATAATTGTTAAACCCATCATCGTTGACCACAAATTACTGATTATTTACATTGATTATTTTATATGTTGAGTAAGACAGTAAGACAGTACTACCTACACATTCTACAACAATGTGTAGGTAGTACAAATTAGTATATGGGTAATGGGCAAATTGGTATAGTTGAATTTATTAAGAAAATGACCTGTGAAGTGCTTCTCCATAAAACCCTACAAGCAAATAAAACAAACAAATTGGTCCATATGTTTCATCATATAAGTAGACATAAAGATACCTATCTAGTAACATAAGTATCTAAATACAAAAAATCAGATGCATCCATCTTCTACGCTTTACGTCGCTTTATATATCTCAGCTATCGTACATTGTATCTAGTATAGAAATAAGTTCCTGCATGTTATATGAACAAAAAACAATATAATAATAGTCAATTTTCTATCAACTTCCAAAAAAAGAAGGAGGTACTCTGTTTTTTTATAGTTTGTTACCTCATTACTTTCGATAGGGTGAACCGATTCTCAAAATTCTTGAAAGCTGGTGCTTTCCGTATTAAATTTTATCAAATTCGATTCAGTAGTTTTTGAGTTACACTCCAATAACTGAAATTTAATTTTTCATATTGCACTTGTATACAGCTCATTTATGCTGATAAGTACCTACTAATATTGTGCATAAGTCAAAAATCATATTAAAAGTCAACGAAAGTTTCAATCGAGATTTTAACTGCAGGGCTATTATATCACTCACAATGAAATTTTGATTGAAATCTCGAAAAATGGCGGCTCTATGTCAGTTTCGACAATTCTAGTAAGCAACAAGTACAATTTGAAAATATTTGAAACCGACCTCCACTATATTCTATATTGAAGCGCAACTAAAAAAATTCTGGACTGAATTTGATAAATCTTTTTAAAGAAATTTGATGTATGGGACCACATGGGAAGGACTAGATTTCAAACAAAAAAAAACAGAATTTTGAGAATCAGTTCACCCAGTGTAAAGAATTAAAGAATTATTATAAATTATTATTATAAGTTTAAAAACAGTCGAATCGATTACTTCCTCCTTTTCGGAAGTCGGTAGAAAATGTTAGTAAGTTGATGAATGGTGGTGACAAAAGTGATCAAAACCCGCAATTTTTTTAGATTTCATTCAATATTTGAATGCAACTGGGATACATATTAGCCCTTCAGCAGGGCTATGCTTTTATAGTTACTACATTTTATTCTAGACCTTCAAAATGTGCTCTAGGAAACAATGGTGCAGAACTAGACTAAGTATCTAGAAGAGACGAGACAGAGCGCTTAATCTGTGTTGTTGCACGCCCACATACATTTGCCAACTTCACAGCATCAGCGGCTAAACTGAACACGAGTAAATTTAAAGTAGCAGTTAGATTTCTCTATCAGAAGCCTTCGGTTAACTCCGCCGACGATCGGCAATAATCGTCGCAATAAATCCATAACAACGGTACACTGTACTAAGTTTTATCTAATTGTTAAATGATTTATGGGGAACTAATTGCGATGCGTTTACTATAATTTTAAATTTTAACTCAATATAAGCATCTAGGACGCTTCTATGGATGAACGATACATTATTAATCATGTACTTTGATAGAGCTCTACCGCCGAGTTTCAAAACAAATAGAAAAAGCAGCTAGTGGTTATATTTGTTATACCACTAGTGACGACCTAGAAACTGAATAAAATCGGGGCCATTATTTTAAAACTGTTACTAGCGACTGCCGGCTGTAACTTCGTTGGCGTAGTAGACTCAGCCTTTGGCGTTGCCGCATAGAATAGAATAGAATAGAATTTATTTATTTCAGACTAATATCTGTCCATATTATTAGTAAAGGTACATACACATAGTCTTACATCTAAGTTAGTTAAAATAATCAGTATTTTTAATTTATTTCAGATAGACATTATTAAATTATTCACATAAATACCATTACAAACAATAATTATAAATTCAATTAATAAAAGATTAACTAATAACAATAACATATAAATGTAAAAGTGTGGGTGGGTGTTTGTTATTTTTTAATCAGCATAACAGCTTAACGGATTTGAATGAAATTTGGTAGATAGATAGATGGGAGTAACACTTAATATAATATACTTTTAAAGATCATTCATTACCACGAGGGTAAAACCGCGAGCCGCAGCTAGTTAGAATAACTACGAGCATAACCCTCCATCTTTTCTTAATTTTCTTTCATAAGAACCTTCTCCTGACAATAATTAACACAACAAAAATAATTAGCGAGATTGTTCCATCCGTTCTCAAGTAATAGCGTGACCAGGAGAAATAGGGCTTCATTTTTATATAATTATAATGGATCAGATAGATTTGCAATGTAGGTACTCGTAATACGGACTTATATATTTAAATAAATGAAAATCGTTTTTTAAAGTACGTTCTACAAATATTTCCAAAAAAATAGTTACTAAATGATATATTTTTTTATTTCATTTATTTTATTTATATGGCGTAGCGTATATCCATTTAGATCTCTTATTTTTGTAGTTAAATTCTAGGCTATAATAAAAAAAATGAACATAATATATGCTACTGTACCTACTCATCCACTCCACGAGTATTTTCCCTGTACTGATAGCAATTAAATACAATATTCAGTTATTATTGGTCTCCACAAGTAAATACAGTAGGTAGATTAAGGCGCGCTCGTACCCTGATTGACGAAAAAGCAGAATTTTTAAACACCTAGTGTAACGAAACAGATCGATAGTATATTATGAAAAAAAATACTTAGGTTAGAAAAGGAATAGGAGAAGAGTAATAACCAAATAGAGGGTAAGGTCTTGAATCGAGTCGCCTGAATTTAGGGGGGGGAGGGGGGGAGGGGGGTGCGGGGGAGGGAGGGGAACCACCCCCCACCATTTTTCCCTGCCGGAATCGCGTAGTTTTTTTTTAATTTAATATCAAAGATCAATTTTTCTACTCTATTTAAACACTTTTACACTTAACTTTGGGGGAGGGGGAGTGGGTAGGAGGGGGGGTTGGGGGCAGGGAACCCCCCCCTACCATTTCCCCCTGCCGGAACCGCGTAGTTTTTTTTAAAATTTAATATCAAAGATAATTTTGTCTACTCTACTAACACTTTTACACCTAAATTTAGGGGGGGGGAGAGAGAGTAGCCACAAGAATAGGTGGAGTCGGGGTGCTCTGTGTCGGTTTTCTGACTACTTTCATCCTAACCGGTCTGAGTTGGTCTCTGGGTGGGTAAAGGAGGAAAATAATTATCACAAAACTATGTAGGAGTATTTATTTTATTTTGTAAACATAGTTAAATCACAAACCTCAAAAATAGCGATCAAAACGTTTCGTTTCACGAACATAAACATAGCAGACGTTCAAATTTATGCAATATTTCCTGATATTGCGTTCCGTTTCACGCATCCGCATGTTTTTCGTGTGAAATTACAGAAACTTTAAATATTAATTTAAAATACTTTCGCGTAACTCCGGCAGCCAAAATCGAATTGGGAGGGTCAAGACAAAGCCCCTTGACCATTCCACAGTAGCAGAATCCTCAAATTCAGGCGACTCGATTCAAGACCCGACCCCAAATAGAATCCATAAATGTAACTTTCTTTCAGCAGAAAAAAATCCTGAATAGGTCCACAAAAATAAACTTTCACGTCCAAACTCTCAGAATTTTCAGCGATAACACTATATTTTTTAGGTAATACTTAGCCAACGTATAGTACTAAAGTAATAACCAGCAGTTTTTTCAATTGTGTTAGTATATATCGAAAAATATAAAGAAAACGTACAAAATTAACGCATTTTCGCATTACATCGCCCAATCTAACAAGCGATTTTCAACCTTACGTAAAGCATCGTAAATTATTTTAAAATTGGGGTTGGACCGCGTCTTAAGTAATTAGTCTAATGTTTTCATATGCTTTCACTATTTTATACATTGTAGTTAAACAACTAATTACGCACATTGATCATCTTTAAACGCACTAAATCGCGTACATTATGATTATCCTGACTTTTGAAAAAGTATTCAGTGAATATGGTAATGGGTAGATTATTAACTTAACCTGTAATTAATTAAATAATCATCATCATCATCATCATCATAGTCGGCATCTTCATTGCTGAAGGTCGTGTCTAGTCTGATTGGTTGACCGCTCGATGTACTATGCTTTTCCACGTGGTTCTGTCTTAATAAAATAATAAGTACCAATATTTATTTGCTATGTACGTAGATTTAAAAACTTAGACGGTAATCCTTCTAATACTTACAATCTAAAGTTATAATCTGCAAGAACAGTCTAACAGCAAAGAAGAGAACATCCAGAAGCCCTCTCAGCGTAGCTGACCATATCACTGTCAAAAGAACAATATTAAACAACCCTTGCTGCGGTCACACTTCGGTTGGGTGACCGCTAATGGTATGTTGTACTAAGGCCTTCCGTGCTATTATTTGATTTAGGACAACAGGCGTCGCTATTGGAGGCAGTCGGACGGTTTGAACACTTTGAGGAATAGCCCCTAGCCTTTACAGAATTTCAGAAAGCCGCGTAGTGGCCTAAACTCCAATCTATAAGAGGAGGCCCCAGTCCCAATATTGGGAACGTAAACAAGCTGATACGTATGCGTTTCTACTTCAATTCCTCTATCATTACTTATTAAATAAAAAGATGACCATAATAGATAATGCTAACAATATAATACACTAAGTTGATATCTATTGACTAGCCGTAAAAAAGGAACAAATTTCAGGAACTAAATGTATCATTTTATTTGAATATGTCAAAATTCATGAAAACTCGCTGAAGCTTGTAAGAGTGTTCATAATTATTTAATTTGTATTTTTTTAATAAGTAAGCATTACTACGAGTTACTTACTTAATCTATATACATATACCTACATACATATACATATAATAAAACTGTATAGGTCGAATTTCTGTACAATGAAAAAAAAAATGCTCAAAACTGAGTCAGGGAAAGTAAAGAGTAAAATCAGTAAGGAGTGAAATCGAGCTAACTTTCTTTTTCTAATTTTTTTTGTTTCTCTGTTTGTACAGGCTCTCCGAAACTACTGGACATATTTAAATTGCAAATTGCAAATTCATTGATCATCTACAATACCTATTAGTAAAACTATTGTAGGATTGAAAAATATAAGAAAATGACTTACAAGTGTGAACCACCTTAGGCCATTTATGTACCTAAATAAAATAAATATGTAAATTTAACCTGTAAACTCTGAAAACTCAAATTATGGGGGTATTGTTGTTTAGATATTTTCAATTTGGAGACCTACCTACTATCTAATTCTGTACCTACTTATTCAAAGTCAAAATCATTTATTCAATTTAGGCATCAAAGACGCACTTATGAACGTCAACTTTTCATTATGATGTACTTTAAAGACTCTACCGCCGCGTTCCAAAATATATAGAACCCACCGAGAAGAAGCGGCAAGAAACTCGGGGCCATTCTTTTTATATGGATGTTTACAATGTTTATACATAGGTACTACAAATATTACATTTTATGGGTGGCAGAGACAGCTTGCCAGAAGTGGAGTATTCCAAGCATCTTTATCTTCTATATAATGTCGAACTTTATAGTAAGCTTTTTTTATTAAAACGTTTTTTACAGTCAACTTGAATTTGCCCTCTGTGAGCTCAGTTATGTGTTATGGGGTTTTATTGTAAAAACGCACACAATTTCCTAGGAATGACTTATTAGTCTTCGCAAGTCTAAAACTAGGTACAGCTGTTAAGTTAATAAACTTATTCTTATTCTTAATTAAATTTTGTATGGTGCTAGAGTGGTAGTTTGTATCGCTTGTCAACATATAGGATACTTATGATCCCGGTTAATTAAGGAGTTTCCGTGGGATAGTTAAAAACTGTAATTAACCGTACCCCGCGAAGGCAGAGCCGGGGTCAGCCATAGATTAATCAGACTATATGGGTCAGCTAGTAACTTAATCATAGACCAAAATATATACTAGGAACTTAATAATGTTGCACTATCATTCCGCATTAAAAACACTATGGCGGATTACCAAGATTACCTACCTACTTTATAGTCTGTGGTGGACTCTAGCATACAGGTAGGATTGTGTAGGTCGGTTCTCTCCTGGCATCTACTACACTGCCAGCACAGATATTTGAATTTAGAACATCAGATTTCGCGCCGCAGCAGCACGCACGCACGACACGGAATCGGCATCCGACATGCTATAAACCAGCCGCGTTCCGATACTCACACCGTATAAAAGCTACTTTATAATGTCAGAGGATAACATATGTAGCGACAGACGTTATCGAACCGAGATCGGAGCGTTATCGCCGATCGAATCTACTCGCAGGCACACAGATATCGATACTTTAGACGAATCGATTTTATGTTACCACGTTAAATATATTGTTAAACATTCGTTGTTTCGCGCTCTTGCGTCTTAGAGGTGTAACCACTATTTTATATTTATTTTGACATATTATTCACATACTGTGAATATAGATATACTATTTTCAGAAGGTACGTAAAGGTTCACTCATGCTTTAGTTTAAACAAATCGATTTTGAATTCCAATTATATTGTTGAACAGTTTGAACATTAGTAATAGTTCTGACGCTCGTGTCGATAACATTTCAACAGTACCTACTGTCTTGCTTTTTTCTACCGACTTCCAAAAAAAGGAGGAGGTACTCAATTCGACTGTGTGTTTTTTATGTTTGTTGCCTCATAACTTTCTATTGGGTCAACCGATTCTCAAAATTATTATTTTGTTTGAAAGCTGGTGCTTCCCATGTGGTCCAATTTCATCAAATTCGGTCTAGTAGTTTTTGAGATATACTCCAATAACTGAATAGAATGGAAGTCAGCATTAAAATTTACAAATTGTACTTGTTAAAACGTGTGAATATTGAAATTTATAGAGAGAAAAATTCCATCCTCGGACGGGATTCGAACCCGCGTCTTCTGACTATCCGTGTTAGACGCCATTGACCAATTAGGCCACCGAGAATCTGGTCCGAGCATCGAATTTTAACTCTCTATTTGACTAACCGTCTTGCGGGGACGGAGCGACATCTATTGGACAGTTATCAGTACCATCCAACCGAAAGAAGCATTATTTAGAAATACTTGAAACTTTCGTATTGACATCGCAGCCCTTGTAATTTTTTATAGTATTACTTTTTTAAAGCACTAACGCCTGCTTAAGCGATCTCAAACATTGAAACGACTGTGTGAATATTGTTCTTGTAAAGTTCAAAGAATTTAGCGCAAACTGTTTGCAGTGGTCTTTGCTCAACGAAATAACCTACTAAAGTTCGTTGGAGTGTGGTATTGGGCAACGTGTTATTTTTTTTTATAATAATTCGTCAAAGTGACTCCCTCTCGCCTGATGGAAAGCGAAGATGGAATCAAGAAGCTAACACCATTAGTGCAGCCGTAAGTTGCCCTAATCGCCACCCCTATGATGACCTGACAGATGTTTTTTACGCCCCGCTTAAAAAACCCAGGGTCATAGCTGCAAGGAAAAACTTACGCCGGCAGTGCATTCTATAATTTAGTTCCAACGACAGAGGTAGGAACTGCCCAATTTTTTGGTTCGTGGTAAAAAGTTTTGAGCAGTATATGGATGCAACGCTAAGCCGGAACGAGTAGTTCGGGATAGGAATGGTGAGGAATGAATAAGAATAAAAAGCTCTTCAGAACATTCACCATGAAACAAACGGTAAAAAACGCTTAGAGAAGCTATAGTTCTACGCAGTTGTAGGGGTTCTAGGTGTAGAGAGACTTCAGTCTCCAATAATACGGACAGCGCGACGATGCAGTCTATCCAGAGCATCCATAAGGTACTTAGCGAATCTATCCCAGAGATAAAATATTCCACAATAAATAAATATTCCACAACTATCACACAACGCCATCTAGTCTCAAGCTAAGCAGAGCTTGTGTTATGGGTACTAGACAACTGATAAACATACTTATATATTTCTAAATACATACATATTATAGATAAATTACACCCAGACACAGAACAAATGATCGTGCTCATTACACAAACATTTGTCCTGGGTGGGAATCGAACCCACGATCTCCGGCATAGCAGTAAGGGTCACTAACCACTAGACCAACAGGCCTGTCTACCTAGTACCTGATGACAACAACCTGAATTTTATATAGAAGGCAACGCTGATCAGGAGTGAAGAAACGCCTCGCTCTGTTCAGGACTCCGAGTTTGCGGGAAGCTAACTTGATAATACTCACGACGTAGTCACGCTGGTTCAGGTCACTACGGATGTTCATGCCAAGGATGTTAAGATTACACTGTAAAGGTATGGTGATATTCTGAAGAAAAGGCAGAGGCAGAGGGAGAAATGGAGATGGTTTTGCCGAGAACGCACACACAAGTTCGCCAAAAAGACATAAGTTTGTGTCTTCCTGTCGTTGAGCTCAACCAAGTTGCCCGTACCCCAACTAGAGATGCTGTCAATCACCCTGGAAAGCTCACCGACGACACACCATCTGTTCTCTATAATTTGGGTCTGTGTCGCACCAGATCGTCCAAAGTACCGACCGTAGACAGTACTGTCATCTGCGTAATAATGAATGTCACCTAGCAGTAACATACCGTTGATATGCAGGAGAAAGAGTGTGTGTAATAAGACGGACCGACCGACGACCTCGTCAAAACCGCGGGATATCGCTGGATGCAGGAAGCGAGCCGGTCCAAGTGGCGTTCTATGGGGAAGGCTTATGTTCAGCAGTGGACGTCTTCCGGCTGATAATGATGATGATAAGACGTACCCCTGTGGCACTCCGGCGTTGTCAAAAAATCTGAATTTCGTCCACAAACAAACCTATCACGGATATGTTAAATATCCCAAAGCTTGTGTAAATCTCACTTACCTACTGTATTTTTGTTTCTCCGAACCAATCACAATTCTTGGACAACAGTAGATTTTTATACAAGGGGCTAAAATAACACACATTATATACGAGGTAGTTTAACTCTCGAGCGAATAGAAGGGGAATGTCCCGTATGTTACATTCTACTTTTTAACCGACTTCAAAAAGTAGGAGATTCTCATATTCGACTGTCTGTATTTTTTATGTATATGTTTGCCGATTTCTCCTCATTTGTGGACCAATTCTCAAGAGTATTCCGAGATGGTATGCTATTAAAATTTCGGATTTTTTAGAGTTACACACCAATAACTGAAAAAGTGTTTCGCCTACTATCTTGTATGCTGTTCTTATGGACGGTGAATGACACTAAAAAGGGTGAAATTTTTTTAACTTAATAATGCAACCGACTTCAACACTAATAAAAAGTGTGAAATAACTTTTAGAAGTCGGTTGAACTATCGTGGTACCGACTTCAACAAGTTATTTCGCATCGCACTTTTTCTTTGAAAAAGGTGGAGGTTCTATGTTCGACTATGTATATTTTAGTGTTGAAGTCGGTTCCATTTTTTTTGGTAAACAAAAACTCTTTGCTTTAAATATGCTTTTTTATCTTTGTCGTGGTTTTTTTTAATGTTTTTACACAAGAAGACTACCATCTTGTCAATCGACAAACATTCCATGACAGTGCTCTAGTCTCCTCAATATAAAAAAACAAACCAACAGACACTAAATAACATTAATCTTTATCAGGTGGAACATTCCCTCAGATTTACAACTCTGATAAAAACAACGACATTGATTTAGGGCCCTATTCTCTAACACTTATCGGTTCGGAACGCATAAACGCGTGTATTGCAGTCACATCGCGTCGATTTCGAGTTGCCTTCGACCTTATCGATGCTGTCGCGATGTAGATGCGATACGAGATACGAGAGGGTGTAGTCAGGATGGTGTCTAGGGGCCACGTAAAAGGAGCCAAAAATCATCTGGAACAAAAAACCTGTTTGGGAAGCTAACTTGGATTAAAGATATTCACACCGTAAATACACGCAGTAAGTCCTTGCTCCTTTTGTCTATACCTAAGCATAAGACCACTGTGTTTAAAAGTAGTTTTAAATACAGAGTGGCGAAAATTTGGAATAATCTTCCGCCTCCTATGAGGACAAAGATTAGTTTTAAACTTTTTAAATTAAAATATAAATGTATGCTGGCTGATCGTGCTAAAAAAACATTTGTAACAACTTTAATAATACAAAAGTGACCTCAATACCTTACCATCACACACACACACACACACACGCACACACACACACCCATGGGGTATGCTGAAAACCAGCTCTGCGTCGACCTAGTTCACGCAGAAAAACGCCGAGCCTACCCCAATTGTTATCATCATTAAAAGTAAATTTTATGTAGGTATTATTAATAATGTTAATTTAGTTACTATACTATACACTAAACTACCGTAAACTTTGGCAAATGCTAAAACTTTTGTAATATTTTTATGCTTTAGCATTAAAAATCGATGTTAATTTATTTTATCTACCGACTTCCAAAAAAAGAGGAGGTACTCAATTCGACTGTTTTTTTATATGTTTGTTACCTCATAACTTTCGACTCAGTGAAGCGACTCTCAAAATTCTTCTTTTGTTTGCTTGCCGTGTGGTCCCATTTAAATTTCATCAAATTAGGTCCAGTATTTTTTGAGATACACTCCAATAACTGAATAGAATGGAATCAGTATTAAACTTTTCAAATTGTACTTGTTTTTTCATAATATTAGGGAGATAAATTACATACGTATCCTTGGACGGAGAAAAAGACAAAATTGCATAATTTAGTTTTGCTTCCAAGCGTTAGTGGTTAAAAATCATAAAAAAATTATATGTCAATCAACTGAGAGGCTAGCTTTTAACTACTTAATCATGGGGTGGTCAATATTGTGGTTAAAGGTCACACGAGGACGAGAATGCCCTCAAGGACAGATGCCAGTAGGTCTACCATGAGTTTACAACATTAACACCAATCGATGCTCGCTATCGACTGTCGCGAAAAAATGTATGAAAAACGTACAGTGCTACCTCGCCGTTAATTGTAGAACTAAAGTTGATAGCGAGTACGCCAATCACAAGCTTAATAGGTAGGCGAGATCGAGTATCGACTATAGATGACATTTTTTCGGGTAGTGCCTATATATAACTAACCTATAGGTATGTCACAGACAAGTGACTTTGCCAATTCATTAGATAGCTACTGATATACTATTGTGCACAAATTTGGAACAAAAGTAGTTTGATGAAGCGGTCTGGTGGGTCACAGTTCAAACCTAACCTAACCTATAGGTTTGTCACAGACAAGTGACATTGCCAATTCATTAGCTACTAATATACTATTGTGCACACATTCCTACTAGTATGGGTCTGATAATTAAAATTGAAAAACAATTTGTTATTTTTAGAACTTATATTTTATAGACATAATTTATACCATTTATAGTTTCGATGAATGGGTCTTTTTTATTTTTAGTCACATTTCTTCTCCATAAATACTCTATGATGGAGTTAGTGAAATTTTCAGTATTATTATAATTGTCTTTTTTAAAATAACGCTTCACTGCTCTCCATTGGGACTCGATGCGTTGAGTATGAGTCCCATCACTACTTACAAAAGGATTGTCCGGGTCAGAGTGATTGATTTTGAATCTGATCTCAATCTCTTGATCTGATCTTGATCCGCCCTTGATGAAGGTCCAGGCACAGGAGACGCCATCGCGATGACTAATGAGCACGTCGAGCTGGTACCAGTTATCAAATCTTCCAAAGGCAATCGCAGTGTCCAGTGAGCAAGCAGGTGTCGTACAGTAAAGCAGCAAAATCGGAGTCCAAAATCGTAGCAAAATCGTTGAGATATCAAAAGAAAGCGCAGAAAAACAGGAGAAAACATTCACGTACACTCGGAAGTAACGGAATGACGCGAGTATTCCGACAGTGACATTACGCTATCTTTGATGTTTGCGTTCCGTTTCAAGAACTTACATACAACGTACATGTCAAAAAAGGCTATAAGTTACCTAGAAACGTTTCGTTTTACGCATTAATGTCATTTATGTCACCTGTCACTATCAAAATTACGGTGTTTTATTGAAACTTTAAAAAACTATTTAGACTATTTTGGCGTGTCTCCGGCAGCTAAAATGTTGTAAATACGCTTTATACAAACCCCTTCTAACCACCCACAGTTTTTGTTTCACCAAATTCAGGGGTCACGATTCTAAAGCCAACCCGAAGATTCTATTATTTATTTATTTATTTATTTATTTATTGCAATCAACAGCGTAATATATTAACTTATTACAATTCTTAACTATATAAATAAAGGCCAAAAGTGATTACAAATTTGAAAACATAAATAATTATAATTTTACGTATTCAAAAACTATGTACGTGTGGCACACGGAAATCAATAATTATGCGGATGATGTATTTATATGCTTGAGTGTATATTGAGTGTGTGAGTATATGGGTGTGTGTGTGTGTGTATGTGTAACTGTGATTAGGGAGGGTTTGACTAAATCATTATAAAATTTTATAAAGTCAGCACGTGAGACTTTTTTATCTCAATTTTTAGGGCATTTCTTGGCAAGTGGAAGATATCTAGTTTTGAGTAACGCTTATTATAAGTTTCAGCGGTGCGACAGAGGACAGAATTACGAGCGTAGTTAGTGTGTACATTAGGTACGTGCAACAGTGGTGTGGAATATCGACTTCGACGATTTGGAACCCGTATTGCGATGTTAGTCAATAGTTCACTACAGTCAATTTTCCCACAGAGTATGTCGTGTAGAAGTACAACGTCATATTGTTCTCGCCTTTGTTCCAACGTACCCATGCCATAATATTTGCAAACTTCAGTATATGAGTCGAAGGTCCTAAAGTCTTTAAAGCTTAAAAATTTCAAGAACTTATGTTGGATGGATTCTAATTCTAATTATTAAATATGAGTAAACTGTGGATTGGGTCGTTAATGCACTTATCTCGATATTAGTATAGATATACTTTATATTGTAATGAAGGAGTATAAAGAATTTCAATTAATTGTTATGGTATCAAATCCCATAGACCAAGAGAGCGAAGCTGCTGGTCATCTAGTCTGATATATTTAGCATCCAGCACACGCGGGGCAACTCCCCCAATCCGACTCACGGATAGTACGTCCACAATATCACAGACAGTAGGTGAGTCTTGTACTAAAATTAACAAGTCGGAATGGAGAATACTCTGACATTTACAATAGAGTAGATAGTTTGAGATTAGGCGACTATAGTTTCCCTATTGGTAGTGTAGATGGCGTTTATTATCAACTTATAGTTACTAGATTTTGCTCGTGTATTTGTATTGTTCCTCTAGACTGGAACCGTTAAATCTGATAAAAATAATAAATATTTAGGTCGCGCTTTGGCCTTTTAACAATTTAGAATAAAAATAACATCGATGTGAAATTAGGAAAGAAAAGAAAGGCGGACAAACCAACAGCCCGACAAACGCATTATAAAATTTATTATACTCGAGTTGATAACCAATAAAGTTGGTATGCTTGTTGTTTTCTATAAGAGATGTATACAAGGAGTTATTTTAACTGACTTTCAAAAAAGGCGGTTCTGAAGTCGACTCTTATAAAAATACTAAATTTAACATAAATTGTCCAATAATATCCGATATTGATTGATGCTGTTTTTGTTAAATAATTAGTAACAAAGTTTGTGCTTGTAATTTTCTTTTCTTTTTTTTTCTCCATTATTGGTTGAAAACTTTTAAAAAGAACATATTCACGTATGTTGACATAATCGTTTCATGCATATGTTTAACACATGTATTACAGAATGTCTCTACTTCAGTAGTAAGTTGGTTAGTTAGAAGTTAGTTTAGTTTTGTTTAATAAATTACTTGTAAACTAAGAAACGCTTAAAACTGTCCATATATATTCTTAAATAAATAATTGAATCCACCACAGAAAAAAAATTGCTAAAACATAATCTTTTAAACGTTAATGACATCAATAATACCAGTAAAAATAATACCAGTTTTGTTTTTAAAGGACATAAATTTATGTATTTTTTATCACGTACTTTTTTATTTGTAGGGTCAGCATGCACAATGTCTTAAATTATTGAAGTCTTTAAACTGTTTTCGCTTAAATTTACTATATTCCAATACGTTTCAAAGGCCAATATCTAACAGCCTTGCAAAGTTTATCATTAAGGCAGGTCCAGAATTAAGATTTAGCAATTTATTGAAAAACTATAGTTACATTGCAGTATCTATCTACTGCAGATACAAATAAGAACCACATTTCTTTGCTACCACTACATCATCAAAAGAACACTCTGCAGAAGAATTAATCGGAGCCCTTTATTACTTTCTTATTAGTTCGTGCACGAGTTTTATTAAGTGATTAATATTTCATTAACTACATGTTCGTGCTTCCGTTTAACTCTCTTGATTTTGTTTTATTTCAAGTAGGAACAATGTTAAATAATTATTTTATCTACTCTCATTAGTATCAAGTATCAAAATGTGTAAGTGTCGCCTCATCGGCGTATAGACCTCCCCCAGTTTCTACCATAAAGGACAATGACCAAATGTATGGACATTATGGTCCTGCGTGGACAGATACTTTAGGTATTAACCCGTCCATTGTCTACTATTATTTTGTCTTCACATAGTTTTGTCACATACTCGCCATCTTTCTTTTAAGTGCTCTCTCTCACTCATTCATCGTGTCTTTCCCTCACACACCGTTTGTTCGTCTCCATCATCATGCTTACTTCTAACGTTCCATTCCTACATAAATATTATTTACATCTCTCATATTCGGTAAGTAGGTCCTTATTACCCCCAAATGGGGCTTGTAGGTGACCAATTAACGCTCTAGGGTAATAATGTAGCTAGAAAAGCCCTAGGTCGGTAAGTAATTTAAAAAAAACACTTCACTCTTTCAAAAAGTTCGCGTACATCTAACCATCATACTGGCAATAGACATCATGCATTCAGCCCAATGACAAAAGAGGTCGCTTCGCTATTCAGCCTTGTTTTCGTATGAGTATAATAGTCATCAATTTTATTTTTGAAATGCCGGTTTTGCCCAAGATATTTAAGTTCGAAGGTGCAATGCCTTACAGCCCTTGGCTACTAATCTACTATTAAATTAACTTTTGCTAGATACACCTTGATACAAAAACACAGCTCAGTAATTATTTTAAAATCGAAGTTGAATTATTGACAATATATGCAGTTTTGATGGGCAACCTGTTCACGGATGGCCGAAAATGGACAATGTCCTTTCTGTCTCTTGCTAACCTCATCCATCTTTTCTCTCTCTGTTTGAAAATATCGTGCCATCGTCGGTTTGGCCTACCTCTTTTTCATTTGTCTCCCCATCCATTCTGTAAATTTCTTTGTCCATCTATCGTTATCCATTGTGGATAAACAGTACCTATCAATAATAAAATGTGAAGTAACCAATGTATCGATAAATAGTGCCCATGCGGGAATCAAATCTGTAACCGACATAGGTACATACCTGCTCGCACTAACGCACACGCAACTAATCTGAAGAATTTTTCTAGTACCAATAAATTATTGATATCTAAAACAATCATAAAGAAATAATTACGAGTTCACCCTATCGAAAGTTATGAGGTAACAAATATTAAAAAAAAACACAGTCGAATTGAGTACCTCCTCCTTTTTGAAAGTCGGTAGAAAATAATTGATGTTTGTTGAGTCCAACAGACATTGACCCCTTCATCCCTAGCGATACATATCTAGATCAAACTAGTACTTAGTCTATTACAATCACGGACCACACACGCCTACAAAAAACGTTATGTTCTAACTCATCCTGTTAATTTTATGCCTTGAAATTACACGACAGCCCTCCATCTTACACGTTCTCCGAAGACATAATAAGTATTCAGCTCGGTATTATGCAAATATATAGAAAATTACGTTTATGTGTAACGGGTATGCCCCGGGTTATAGGAGAAAATACATCGAGGTTTGGTCACACTGCGCGCGATCCCCTGAGATCGATGGCTGAGCATCTCAAACACTCCCTCACACCCACAGAACAATATATACTCCAGCTCACACCCACGCTGCATAAAGCAATAAGGCTGGGCAGCCTTGTTAAATTAAATCAAAAAATCATATAAAAGAAAGAAATATAATTCCAATTAAATTACGAAGTTCTTTAATGGTAGTGATTGGTTTGTTCAGAACACCAAACTCAACTAGCGAAGTAAAATATTTTTTTAGTAAATTATGATAGTTCTTATTTTGTTCATGCTTAAGTCCAAATTAGTATAATGCTTGTAAATGACAATTCTTAAATTTGCTGTTTCTGTTTAATTGTGGGTACGTTTAGTGCAAATTGAATCGTCATGTAAGTTCGTGTTCTCTAAACTAGTCTAAACTGATGTTAAACTACCCACATTTGAATAGAATAATCATATGTTTAGAATTATAATTCTAAGTGTTAAACGAATGTGGATTTTAGTGTTAACATAATAAGAACTACCAATATCTTAGAGAATTTTAGTTTAGTGTACGCACAAGTGAATCAGTACCAATATCTAATTATAATCCATGATGCAATTTTGACGAGAAAGTAAAATTATTTTTAGTTTTTTGAAGCAAAATCTATTGATTTACTAAATTAAAAGGAATATTACTTATTACAGAATTATCATTCATAAAATCATTAATTGTGTAATAACATTTTTGTGATAAAATAGTTTTCAGCTATCTATGAATAATATAAAATACACTTACTGTGATCCGATGTGTGAGCGCTTGTGAGAATACGTTCAACAATCGTCGCTAACAGCTCATTGTGTGGCCCAACCTTGACAGTTCCGAGCAAGAAAATATGGTGAAACGTGGGGTACAGATAAGTAATTGATTAGTGAGTAACGATGACAAGAAGTTGTTACAGCCTACACTTTGTAGCAAACGGCATATATAATCGCTTTTCACAGAAAACGTATTTTAAGAACCACAAATTGGCTTGCTTAAGCTTTTGCAATAGACTTAACAACTTAAGGTCTCAGCGTTACGGGCGGAGTGCAGTTCTTCACTTGTGACAGAATGCATCTGTCCTAGGCAGAGGTTACTCTTAACGCCAGAGTTACTCCTACCTCTTAAAATAGTCACGTTGCAATCTTACCATTAAATTTGGTTGACTGTTTTGTGTCTGTGGGAGTACGATATTAAGTATGATTATTCTAAGCTTATTACAGAACGCTCCTGTTTTATAATTAGTTTCGTAAAGGTGGGAACAGGCCCCCAGGTCTATTTTAAAATATATATGTATGTATTATATATTATATTCAGACAAAACAAACCAAGCAAATAGTACGATTGCACAGTTGTACATATAATGTTGCGTTGGTACTTTTATCATCCTTTAGTATTATGGAACGTACCTGCAATCTAGTGATAATACGGGCAAAACATTTGCTCCGGATGGTAAACGCCTCCCCTGCTCAGACAGTTATAGCGCCAATCAGAGATAAGTGTCCCTGCACTGTGCTCGTCACCATGACAACTTTCTTTCTTTATTCTTACCCCTCGTTGTTTTAACCGACTTCAAAAAAGGAGGTTTCTCAGTTCAACTGTATATTTTTTTAATGTGTATTCACGGATTACTTCGTCGTTTATGAACCGATTTTAATGATTCTTTTTTGTTCGATAGAGTATACTTCCGTGGTGGTCCCATATAAATTTCATCAAATTCGGTCAAGCCGTTTTTGAGTTACACTCCAAAAACTGAAAAGTGTTAATTTATCTTGATAATGTCATCATTGACGGTGTATCCCGTAAGTGGCAAAGTCACTAAAAAGGGTAAAATTATTTTTTTATTAAAAAATAGAATCGATTTCTACACTAAAAAGTGTGAAATAACTTGTCGAAGTCGGTACCACGGACGCAATATTGTGATAATAGGTACTTTCGAACTATCATGGTACCGACTTCAACAAGTTATTTCACACTTATTAGTGTTTTTTTTTTTTTTTAATCTTAATTAAAGAGCTTATTCGCTCAGGCGAATATGTCGCTCTGTTTGACAATAATATCTTATTCTACATACATAATTATTATAAAATCATACAATTAAACCTATCAAACATACTTAAGTCCTATCTTTGAGACCACATTTAACTAAGTCTATTATCATCTTCGCTTTTTCAGAGTGAGGATACGAAAGGTAGGTATTACATAAGCCAATGGAACTGTCACCAAATAAACACTGTCTCTGTCCCTCGTTTCGGATACATTCCATTATGACATGGAATACGTCCTCCTCTAATTTACACATACTGCACAGTGGAGAACTAGTCTTGCGCATGAGATAAGCGCTTATTAGTGTAGAAGTCGGTTCTATTTTTTGATAAAAATAATTCCTTGCCTTGTAGCCTTCAAACATTAACACGTACTTGTTTATTACATTACATGTACGTATGTACATTACTGCTTCGATGTAGAACTTCTGGCACCATCGTGGCACCGACCCGGACTCTTCCTCAAAAAAGCCTTTCTACTTACGAAGACGGGCTTATTCGCCTCTTACGATTATTATACCGTCGGTGGAGGAAAAATTCATTTCGTCCTTTTCCGGTTTATTACTACTAGTTCTGCACACGTAGACCTCGCGAGCACAGTCGTAACAGCGGCAATCCCGATTAATTTTGCTAAAAATGTGTACGTTATTGGTACCAAATGTGTTTGGCGAGTAGTACCAAATGTGTTTGGCGAGTATTACCAAATGTGTTTGGCGAGTATTACCAAATTCGTCCAGTTTTAATATTTCACAATCTATTATCTCGGTAACCACCTTAACCAATTATGTTTATATTCGAAATTCCTCTTTAAAGTCAGGTACCTAATGTGTGTACAAATGTTATTAAAATCAGTCAATAAACAGAGCCGCAGCAAACATCCTCACTTTTTAGGAAAAGCGTCGCCCACTAAAAATCGCCTACGAAAAAAAATTAATAAATTAAATACTAGACCATGCATAGGTACCAAGTTTTATAAAGATTGGTTGAAAAGCGTGACATGCAGGGATATCACGTATCTCAGTTGCTAACAAAAGTTGATTAAAATCTAAAAAAATGGCGGCCTAGTGACATAACACTTTTGTCATCTCCAGTCATCAACTTACTAACATTTCTGCTTACTGTGCCAAAATTGACATAAAGCCGCCATTTTTTTAGATTTCAATCAACTTTTGTTAGCAACAGATACGTAATAGCCCTGCTGTACAGGACCAACATACAACCTAACAAATATACAGACAGATGAAAGTCAATTTGGCCAGTTAAAGCAGAGAAGCTTTGCTCGCTCGGTCAATTAGTACAGAGTCCGTAGCTACTTCAGTATCAATAAGTTTGCGGATGAGACATATTTAATATAACCAATACCTACACAATCATTATCCACATTTCTAATCATGGATAGCAGAGGTCAGGAGCTCAGATCCACCGTATCATTACGCCATTGCAACCAGGCATTGGCCACCAATAAAAACTGCCCGCAGGCTATCCTTTGTTATTCAAACCGAGCACGCCTTCTTATGATATTTCATTTGCGAGCTTCTAGACTGTTATCAAAGTGAATTGTGAAAATAATTATCGATAAGTTGTTGAAGTAATGTTTCGTATTTTGTATGGAAATAGGTGTTTCTTGATTTCTTAGCCGCATTCTTAGGATTTTTTTGTGTTCCGTAGGCTAAAAGAATACTTCTAGGAGTTAGAAGCACGCGCCTACTTTACAGTTCTTATAATTTCAATTAAATAAAGGATTACTCATGATTAAATTTTTTTTGGGTTTTTGCCGAAGGGCATGATAGTTAACGAAAAAAATAGCAACGTTATAAATTAAGCAAGGTGCCTACTTAATAAATTTGAATTAAGTAATATGGATCTAGGCGTGTGCACACATCAAAAAAAGTTGGTCTTCTCCAGACACGGACACGTCGGTTTAAAAAGACTCTAAAAAGACGAAGAAATCATAATATAATCTACCGTAACAAAAAAGATTTCGATTTTAAAAGTGATCGCAAACTTTTTTTGATGTGTGTGTGTGTATAGTAAAACTTCTCTCTATCTAGTGTAATTCTAAACAAATGCCAATCAGTCTGATCTATAGTTATTGAACGTTCATATGTAGTGATAACTAACCATTAACATTATTACAGGATCAGTAAATAAACAATCCACAAAAGGTATTCAGTTCTCATCAGATTAAATCACAAAATACCTATCAACGCAACCATTTACACTTGCAACATTTCTAAATACAGCGTTTCCATTTATCGCACATTTTATTGGAAAATCTGTAATTTGTGTAGATTATTTATAATGTAAGACACGCAAAATTAAACTTTGACTCCAATAGTCTAAGGTTCAAATGAAGTATTGCGGGTTTAATGACTGTCCCCTATCCCGAAGCAATGCGAGGCCCGTGTTAGGTTTTTTCTGATGGCGACTTAAAGGATGGAAAAGGCGATTTACTATCTAGTACAAGTACGATGAAGCTGTTGGGACGACGTAAAAAAACTTGTAAATGAACCAGGCCTGATCTGCAGTGGGGGAAAGAAAAACGTTAAATGTCTGAAGTACGTACGATGCTGAGAATGTTGGGTAGGGAAAACGAAGGCAATCAATTACACTAATTGATTGATGCATTCGATTTGTTTAGGCATTTAGTTTTTGTTACCCGTTGGTGTATTCATTTTTAGTCGCAGGTCGCAGTGTTAACAGGCAACCGCAATTCGCAATTTGGCGACTGCTTGTTTTTGTTACAAGCTATCAAGTCGTTTGTACCTGCTTGTACTCACCTTCATAAAAACGGTGACGACTCTTAGAACTCTGTGTTACGGGATTCTCCGGAAGTTGTCTCCCAATCCCAGTATTTTTTAATTAAGTGGAATGGCGACGCTTTGGATAAGCTAGAGGTCAGTATTTTGATCACGTGTTGCCTAGACAAGGCATTAAAAAGGTTTTTAAGGCGCTGCCCAAAGCAAAATATTATTAAAACGCTATGTTTTTCGTCGCACAGTTTGAACATGCTAGATACCGATACAACCTTGAATAAATACATTGCATAGTTAAGAGTTGAAAACAATAATTATATAATAACATTGCACAACATTTATCTGGCATCCGAAGAATAATTCGCAAATAAATCGACAGAAAAATATCTTTCGTATAGCATTTCTTAATGTTATGAGCGACAACATTTTTTGTATTAGAAAAAAGGTAATTTATTAAATAACTATCTATATTTTTTTACTATTGTGGCTTCTGTTATTTTATAATAAACTAAAACTTCGAAAATGTTGTCGTATTTACAGACGCACGCTTGTTCCTGCCACGGCCATTGCTTCACTCCCTTAAATCTATATCTAAGTATATCTATATTCTTTATAATATTATAAAGAGGAAAGATTTGTATGTAAGTATGTTTGTAACGAAATGGCTCAAAAAGTACTGGACCGATTTCGAAAATTCTTTCACCATTGGAAAGCTACATTCACCTTGAGTAACATAGGGTATATAATCATCATCATCATCCATCACCGCGCGGGTGAAACCCCGGAGAGCAGCCAATACTCTATAAATTTTATAAATACTATATAAATTTTGCTCTTGTATTGCATTAACACCTATTCCAAGAGTTTCTTTGTTTAGTGAGTCAAATCGAGAGCAACACGGCTGGACCAGCTAAAGACACACCGTGTGCCCAGACACTATGGACCTATGGCTAGCCCAAAAAAACCTCTTTTCTTCTTTATGGTTAGTGAAGGTGCAGCTTCATTAGTACTTGTGGTTGTCGTTAGGATAGCTGTCAAGACATCTTAAGATTCTGCTGGAGGTGCTGGTCATTCCAGTTTTCGTTTCTCAACGTAAGCATTTAATTTCTACTGCCATGCACGTGATTTTTCTTCTAGTGAGATAAGGCAATAATGTATCAAAAAGATGCACGTTTATGGCTTGGCTGCGTATTCTACTTACCGAGCTTGTAAGCAAATAAGCAATAAATCAAATGGGTTTATTTCTTCGGTCAATAAACATTGTCGGTAGCTTCGGTATATTGAAATCAGGCTGTTTGTTACCATCTCAGCATTTGTTAGTCGTTAGCACGCGCAAGCAGTTGCTTCGTCCCGTTTTTATCTATCTATCGACTATACATTATTGTAGACTGACACGCGTAAACTAATTTCAATATAATGCAAATTTGTAACGGATAGGAAGCGCTGTCTTGTTACTTGAATTTATTATTCCAGCTCATTACCATCTTCTGTTTCATGAAGTCCTGGTCCTTGTCGTTTTTGTAAGTTTAATTTCAAATGAAATCTAAAGTTAATATAATGAATAAGTGTTATATAGTTAAATAATATAGGTAAATTACCTTTTTAATTATTAAAGAAAAACAAACGGCACACTAAGGTTATGCTATACTGCATGTGTCTGCCTTGGTATGTACCACCACAGCGCCAGATACTTTACCCTTCATACTTTGTATGAAACTATCGTGTTCAGACAGGAAAGCAGTGCAATGCCTGTGAATAAAATTGCTTATCGATCTGGATCGTACTGAAACTGTCATGTGTTGACGTACCTCTCAGCCAGTTTCACAACTCGCACAAGTGTGAAGCTTAAAATCAAATTAACAACTTGTCCGTCTCACCTCTTATCTATCCAATTATTATGGCCCTATTCCTTTATGAGCCGAAATCAATCGCGTCGTTTGCACACCCGTAGTTCTACCATGAGTTGGTTCATAAGTTAATGATGTCATCTATGCCGTGGTCCGTTTTGCGATAATTTTGCTCACAGTGCTATCGTCTACCAAAGCTGGTCCGAGACAAAAATCGCGATTTTGACAGCTCGTGGCTCTGTAAGCGTGTTGTTAATTCGGACCAAAGTTGTAGCAATAAAGAACCATTTGCGCGCGAAAAACAAATTCATAACAATATCGTGCATAGTGTGAAGGTTAACTATGTAGTGTGTGGATTAAAAAGAAATAATGGAATGGATGTACCGACTTTTACAACTTTTACATCAAAAAGAAGGGACACCAGTAAATACATTGTAGAAATAAACAAACACCTGTCACTTTTGACAGAACGCTCACGACGATTATGCTGTAGAGCATGGTTCATGTAATCGTCAATATGGCGGCAGTTAAGACGTCATCGATGACGTAGCGTGGGCCATCGTAATCACGCTCACGGTGAAAGGGACCGACTTTTATCGCGCTAATATCGATTATGGCCAATTGGGACCGCAGTGCTATAGTCGATACTCGATCTCGCCTACCTGCTTGTGATTGGCGTACTGGCTATCAATTTTAGTTCTACAATTGACCGCAAGGTGGCACTGTACTTTTTTATACTTTATTTCGCGGCAGTCAATACCGAGCGTCGATTGGTGTCAATGTTGTAAACTCATAGTAGACCTACCGTTCACACAATCCCTCGATGATCGTGAGCGAGCTCAATACGTCATCGATAAAGTTACCGATAACGCTCACGTCACGATCACAACGCTCGCGGATGGAAGGTAGAGTTTTGCGGTCGATGCGAGCTGTCACTGTCAATTAAGTATAGGATTCTTTCGATTTTAGACAGAAAATTTCGCACGCAATTCGCGACCGCGAGAGTGTTTTATTTTGGTTGGGTACTAAACGGGTTGGAACAAAAAGGAACGGTAAACTCCGGGACGCGATAGTTGTGAGCGTTGACGGGGCTTACCGGAACGCACCCAATATTATATGTAGATAGATAGATACATTGGTTTCAAGTGTGTGAAGCTTCGTACTGAAGTTGCTATATTGTATTATAGCTATTTTCCAACTACGGTATAATTTGATTTTAGTTAGGGGAAAGGTCTACTAGTTGTATTTGAAAAGGGTATGGGTAATAGGAGATTTTTTTAATGTGAGTAGCATTTGCCCGCAGTCTCACCTGATGAAAAGCGTCGACGTTAACGGATGCAAATGGATACATACAACATAAAAAAAAACATCAATTTTATACTTGCGTAATTTATTTATATTGTATGTATTTATTGTATACTAGCCCCGCGGTTTCACCCGCGTGGTGATGGATGATGGTGAAAGTAAAAGTAACTTATGATACTCCTTATAACATCAGCTATCTGCCAGTGAAAGTCCCGTTAAAATTGGTACAGCCGTTTCAGAGATTAGCCGGCACAGACTGACAAAATTCTGATAAATTGTTTTTTTTTTATATAAGTACCGTATATATTTTCATATGCATTTGCGCTGTTAATTTGGAATTACAAACAGATACTTCAATATTATTTATCTGTATAGATTGCCTATTAAGAAGTTGTAGAACGAGATTACGTTCTGTCCTCTTAACTCGCAGGCAAATTCTATGTCTTTAATATAAAGTAGTTGTATACCAAACAAACTGCAACAAACAATCGCAAGTATCCAAAGAGCGACAAAACCCGACGCATAGCTGTCGCACAACAATGAGCCAGTAATGAAACAATTTGGCGACAATGGACATTCTGCACTATCACCGCTTGTTTATGGTATGGGTCAAGCGAAGAGAATTAGCGGGTAAATGGTAAAGTCAAAGATGTGTGTGTACTTGGAGTAATAGATGTCTCTGACCGACAGCTTTTATGCTATTTACTTACGTCTAAACTTTGAAATCCTTTAGCTGACTAATTTACGTATTTTATAAAAAGACTAAGTATATAGAAGTCAATTTGAGGTATACAATGCATGCTTGCTTTAACCCTTTGCGTCCCAGAGACGTAAATATACGTCAGTTTCATTCATAAATCTTTTGTTTTAATTATAACGGGTTAATGCATACTCGCCTTTAGTTCAAAATTGTAATTGAAATTTATTTATTTGTTTGTGAGCATTGCGGGTAAGCACAAACAGTAGTAGCTAAGTGCTTAATGCTAGAATTCCTGAAACGGTCTGAATTCAAACCGTCAGAACGCTCCTAGCATCAGAGACTGATTGACGGCTAAACCGATTTTGATAAATAATACGGCATTAGATTCTCGCTCTTGTTCTCGTCCTTACACATAGTTTTTTTTCGAACGGCCTAATGCTGTTTGCCTCTACCGGTATTGACAGCGTCACCGGACGAGTGGCGAGTGCAGATGGCACTCAGGCAAATGCGGGCGCAGAAGGCGCACCGCCTAACTAAGGCGAGCGTTGAAGACGCTTCGCCGCAAGGAGACGAGTAGTCGACTTGCTCAAGGGCACCACTAAGACTTGGGCCGTCGCCAGGAGAGAGGGGAGTCGGAGAGAATCGCCCCATGAGTGTACCGAATCTAACATAGTTTAAAATGACAAGTTATATATCTATCTTATATATCTCTCTCTCTCTCTCTTTGAGTGTGGGTATGTGTGCATATGTTTGTTATGGGTCAAACGCAAATGCTAGTAGTCAAGTATTGTCATATAAACGTTATTTGGTTTCATCATAAGTAAATGATTGTAGCCAGTCTGCAGCTTTTATTTTACAGCGATGAGAATGCAGGGGATAATTATTAGAAGTTTATAACTAAGACCAATCGTTACAATCTATTTCAGGTATTTACGCAGTGATGTCCCATTGTGCATGCGGACGCGGACGCGTGCTATTCGTTATCAACATTATTTCATGCAGTCCATAAGGCGCGATTTAACGTAACCATTTATTCTATACTAGCTGCTGCACGCGACTGTTTCTGCTGCGGAATAAGACTATTGTGGTCTGTGAGTAAGAATCTCGTGAGCAATGGAGAGGGCTATGCTTGGGGTTTCCCTGCGTGATAAGATCTGAAAAGAAGAGATCCGTAGGAGAACGTGTTGTTGTTAAAGTGGCAATGGGCAGGCCACATCGCTCGCACAACTGATAACCAATGGTGAAGAAAGGTTCTCGAGTGGTGACCACGCACCGGAAGACCCCCGCTAGGTGGACCGACGACTTCGTCAGAACTGCGGGGAATCGCTGGATGCAGGGAGCTAACCGGTCCAAGTGGCGCTCTGTGGGGGAGGCCTATGTTCAGCAGTGGACGTCTTCCGGCTGATAATGATGATGAAAAATGATGAACTATCCTCTGACTCTCTGAAGCGCTCGCAGTGGAGCTTGTATTGGAGACCTTAACCGATCACCAAGTTAACCAACGCTTGCTGCGGTTAGGAGCAATTGCAAATTGTATGGGTGTGTGCTACTGGCATTGTTCAACTGATCGCTTCCGTGCTGCGGAGGGCACGTTAAGCCGTCGGTCCCAGTTGTTTATCTTAGGACAATAGTTGTAATATATAGTCGAAGGTCTTTGAGTGGCCTGAAAACTTCGACATGGGTTAGCCACTAGCCTAGCCACTAAGCCGCACTGGGCCCGCGTGGTAGATTATGGCCCAACTTCTCTGTCTGAGAGGAAGGCTTAAATTCTAGCAGGGAACATAATGGGATGATTATGTATCCCCTGACTCCAGATAAAAACTCTTATGTGTTATCTTTATTTCAAATTTCATCAATATGCTTGAAGAAGTAAGACAGCAGTAGTTGGTGTTGTACCTAGTGGTAGGACTTTTGCAGAGATCTTCTGGAGAGGCACCACACCTTTTACAGTTACTCTACCGTGAAACAGTAGTGTGCAAAACATTTGTGAAATTACAGTCTTATACCACAGGGTGACGAGCGCAGTCCAATGCCTTGGGTTTTAAATTCTTATAATTTAAAACTCTGTATGGCACTGAACTGTTATGGGCAAGCGTGCTGCTTAACATCAGACGAGCTACCTCCTCGTCTCATAGATTTATATAAATATAAAATAACTACTCACTCACATCCCTCACTCAGTTACTCGCAATCTTTTGCATTATAATATTAATATTATACAAAAAAAACTTCTATTTTATCGATTTCAAAAAACGAGGAGTACCTATATTACTGTATGTTCTACTGTATAATAAGTAATTCTTCTAAGTGCAGTCTTTGCGGACTTCCGATAGAAGTAAAATCTAAGTAACTTGAAGCGTTCGGTAACGATGACGCGAGTTCCGTGATTTTAGTTCATCCAAAAACTGCTCAACGCGCCTAAAGAAGAGTTCACTTCAAAATTTAAAAAAGGTTCGAACCAGGAGTTGTAATGCAAAGATTTGTAATAATAAAAAAAATAGTGGCCTGTATTATGTGTTAGATGTTGGCCAGACTCGTGTGGACTGCAATGTGATTTCGGTGGACAGAGGCAGAATCTTCTAGAAGTTCGGTTATGTGAAAGAATAAGTGAGCTCGGGGGTTTCTCGGGTGAGGTTACGGTGAAAGTAACATTGTGGTGGAAACCTTATCATAGCGGTAGGGGAACTTCTGAAGCCATCCTAACTAGCTTCCAAGATTCAATGTATATAACGAGGTAGGTAGGTCTAACATTACAAAAATACAAATACAACATTTCTTTATTTTTAACATTTTTACATCGGTGTGTGCCCCAAGCATTACACTAGGCGGGAAGCCTGTGTTACAATGATTCTTTTCTTGTTTGGATTTCAACAAATTCAGAGTGTTTTATTTTATTAATTGTGTTGTAGTAGCAGTTTCCTTGAGAGACAGTCGCAATTCTAGGTCTAGAATTGCTTTATACCTTCGACCGCATCATCACTGAGCACCAAGTGAGATAATAAAAAAAAATAGCTACCCTTCGACAAGGCAACCGCCATATGTGGCCAATAACACAGTAGTTTTTCAAGAAAACATACAAGTCTAGAAAATGCGTCGTGGCATAAGGCTTTATAAATACAAAACCGTTTTTTATATTAATTTACTTATCGTACCCAAAACAACCAATATAATTTAATAAAATTCGTCACTTGATAGATGTAGAAATGAATCATCATTTTCATGCAAATACAAAGATCGATTTTAAGTACATGTACATCATGTTTATTTAAAACGCGCGGGCGTACCTTACACCGTACTTAACACCGACTCAACTCAATCGAATGTTTCAACATTGGTTCAATCACAAATCAACGCTGTCAGTGTCAAAACGTTGTTTATAGCCTCTCGAAGCTGAACTCGTGTAAGTTGCCGCCTCTGACACTCCACTCCATCATTGTTGTAAGTTTTTGCAAACATCAAATATGCTGAATAAACCAACACATTTCAATATAAACTCTGTATCTACAGCATTAAGAAATAACCTGAATGAGATTTTTGGTGTCCTCAATTTGCATAATAATTGCGACCTAATGTCGCAATTCCTAGAACAATGGTATCACTTTTGAGAAATCTTTTATAATTTTGGCGAAATATGGCAAATAGCGAGTCTACGGGTATAAGTACTGACAAAATGTAAAATATATGAATGAATATAATAATATTAAAACCGCAGAGGCGGCTTTGTAGCACGCCGTCGGTGAGTGGCGACACCGTGGACTCTGATTCTCCCTGGGGCTAAATGAGACCCCTGACCCCCGGCTTGCCTTGATTGGCTGTCTGGGCGTGGAGACGCAAGAGCTAGTATAAAAAAGCTCCAAGAGTGGAAGTGTTAAAGGGCATAACGCTGGTAGTAGAGCTCTAGTGAAACCGCAGCACACCTTTCGACACCCTTTAGCCACCAAAGTTGCCCCTTTTGTCACCATTGATGGTGACCCTTACGGGGGCCCCTTTTAGTGGGTGGCAAGTCACCACCTGCCTAAATATTTTGAAATGAGAATTGGCAGGTGCCGGAGTCTCGTCCATAGCCATCTATTTTCCTTACATGCATAAGTTCATATCAATAGCCTCGTTATTTAACCCATTTTTGTAATAGATAATCCATGTCACCGTCATCCCAAATTCTGTTTTTATACTCTTTTGTATATTTATACCAAACGGCCTCTAAGTGTTGGCTACAGCCCCACTTATGCCTTTGTAAAAGACCGAATGAAATCCGTGATTGAATGTGAACGAATCACTGTAAAGAAGGGACTGTAAAAACCGCATTGGAATCGCCCGCAGTGCCTTTACCAACAAGAAAAAGGTACTTTGCAGTCGCAACCTCAAAATATCTTTGCGCACTCGTCTACTCCAATGCTATATATGGCCCATACTTCTTTAAGGGTATGAGGCCTGGACCCTTAAAGAGCAACTCCGGAAACGTGTAGAAGCATTTGAAATTTGGGGACATAGACGCATGTTGGCCATAAGCTAAGCACATCGAGTGACCAATGTTGAGGTTTTACGTCGAGCTGGGAGGAAACGCCCAAGAAAAAGATAATCAAAAGAAGAAAGGTATCTATGTAGGTCACGTGCTTAGGCACTCCAGATATGAGCTTCTTCAGTTGATTATGATCGGCAAGCTGGCCGAAAGAAGAGCTGTTGGACGTAGCAGGAAGTCGTGGCTGCGTATATCCGAGAATGGACCGGAATCAGAAGTGTCACGGAGCTATTCAAATTCGCCAAAGACCGGGTGAAATATGCGGAGCTGACAGCCAGCCTTCACTAGTTCGAGAGGCACTAGAAAAAGAAGAAGTACCTAAAAAAGGGGATTTTTTAGCATTTGCTTCTATTGTTTAGCACATAGAAAAAAGTTTATCACAGACATGTCAAGTTGCGTTGGGTGCAACACCAACAATTTTAAGGGACATTGACAAGAAATAGGTATCCTATACATAAGATTAATTTAGCCACCATTATAATTACATATCATAGGAAACACAATAGTAGGAAAACTATATATACCTAATCATCAATGCAATCCTGAAACATGCTTAAAGCTCTGATTCCTTTGCATATTAGCGTTGATTTTAGCTTTATTTTGAACTTTGGTAGCCTGTCATCGTTACGTTCTGTTACTTCTGTTCCACGGTGGTTCTTGTCATATTACAATTGTTCGTGTGGTTAATCTAAACGCGACGCTCGCTGCGTGATTTGGAAAGCCTTTTACGTTCGCCCCGGCTAGGATATAACCAGGATACTTTGGCTACTTCAAAGACCATAGCGTTTCAATTTGAGTTTTAACAAGGAAGGAATAAATGTTAATATTGTAAAAGTAGGTTATTTGGTTATTGTATATGATGGTACTTTAAAGATACCTTGTCATGTTGTGCTTTGCAGGACAAAGGGTTTGATTGTCTAGGGAGGTTTCTTTGCTGGCTTAATTACGAGTGTATACCATATTGGACTCATTGTGAAGTCAACCCAATACTAAGCTTAACAAGTTATGATTCTGAAGCGTTACAATCTCTTTATGTGTTTTACATTTTATGTGAGTCTGTTTTTTCTGTTATGATAAATTTTATGAGACATAATGAAAGTGTTATTGTTGCTTTGAACGGTACTATTTAGTTATTTAAAGTGCAGTCTGAGGGCCTGGTTTATGATTATAATATGCTCTCTTTAATTTAGTTTTTTATTTCAAATTTATTTTGAGGTTAGGATTTATTATATCAGATTTTTGTTTTGATTTTGTTTGCAATAATTTGAATTATTTTAATAAGTCTTGACAAGCACAAACGATACCCGACTACCCATTACTACAGCTGCAGTGCCATCTTAGATTAATGATTAGTATCCGCGCGCGCGCGCGTCGAAGCGAGAGCGAGACCAATGATTAATCTAAGAGTGCCATCTAGAGTTACAGCTGGTAAGTTTGGTTCATGCTCCACTGTGCTTGTTACTCTGATCACAGTATTAATTGAATAATTTCATAAGCTTTTTTATTTCCAAGACCTACAAGCTTGTTAATGCGGTGATATGTTATTCATTGCAAGTAGTACCCGTCAAACCATGTTACTAGCTCTTTATAATGAAGCCATTAACGTCGCAATTGATAAAAATCTGTCACTGATAATTCTGCAAACGAGCAAAAAGGAACACGCATTAAATATGATACCGTAACTACGCATTACAATAATATATTCAGCAAATGATGTGTAGGATGTATGAGAGTTGCACGCGTTGTCGTAACGAATGCTATCCCCTGAATATCAAGCGCAGATTTGACTGATGTGGTCACGATCGAGACACGCGCTTCAAACGTTTTTCTTATACATGCGAGTCAAACCAGCGCTCGTTTACATTGGCTTATGGCCGCTCGGCAACCAACATAACATTAATTAGTCCCATAACGGGCCTACGACTGGTTTCAACGATTTTGAATGACAAAATTGCTGCCCCCGACGGAAGATCGACTTGACGGATGGTGTAATTGAGGTTTGAATTATTATTTCGTGTTTGATTGCTAACGATGTTGTGTGAAACGGAACGTTTTTTGCTAGAAACAAATATGGCGATACGGCGTTTCCCGCGCAATCTGCAGTGTTTGATAATGATTGTGCTTGCGCGCGTGAAGTTCTAATATCAAATAGATTACTGTGATTGGTCGCGGCGAAGCGTGGGAGGGCCGGGGGATGCGTAATCAAGGCGCCAACTAGCGTACCAAAGCGCGTAAATGGTGAAGTGTGTTTTTGTGGTACAATTGGCGAGTAGAAATCTTGGCAGTTTGTGTGAACGTGTAGAATCAATAGCTGATTACCGCACGCACGCTACGGCGAAAACCAGTGATGCATACCTTTGGATGATTACGCTAGGAGCGTGTTTACTGGATGTGAGCAATTGAATAAAGGACTTGTTAAGTCGAGGATATGATTAATAATCATACCTGTTTACGTGCCTTCCGTTTGATAGGCAGTGCATCGATAAACACATATTTCGTAGCTCATGACGCGCGTTGATGTCTTTTGCTTATAAATTTACACGCGTAGGGATAAACACAGTTATGTCAGACATTTTTCTATACTCACTCAAGCATAGCAAGTTGTTGCCCTGCATATAAGAGTGTAAAGGTAACGGTTGCCCATAATATTTATATTACCTTTTGCATTTTTCAACTCGGCGAAATTTTAGAGATATTAGTGTCATGGGTAAATGTTAAACATGAACATCTTTGACATAGCTGCACTAAAATAAATCCTTGTTGAATTTTATATTCGAGTAGTACGCCCGTTTTTGACCTCAAAAACGTAAAGTTGCAAATATTATGCTGAGTAAATAATAAGTTTGCATCCCAGGGCTTTGTTTTGATTGTAAGTTCTAGTAGTTAACGTAGTTGTGAAAACTTCACCACTTCGCTTGTCTGCAAGAAACATACAATAGCATCGTTAATTGAAAGGATCGTGAATAGGAATAGTACGGATCTAAATCAAGAACTGCCGCGTAGAGTGACCAATTTACAATTGCGCGACGAATGATTGTTGACAGCATTAAAGACGTCCACGCCTCGTCTTGCAAGGCGCCGCGGCCGCTCCACAGTCACGCTGCGTTTCCGCCGCGGCGTGCCGACGACTCGTTAGTGACCTGCGATTTATACGCGTTACTGTCGCACCTCTGTACAATTTATTACTTTACTGCTCTATGCATTTGTGCCAGCACATTTGTTACGATTAGAATTTGCATTCATTTAACGGCTCTCCATTACGATAAACACGTAAGTAGGTATTTGCATGTTCATTGTTCATGCTAAAGAGGTTTTTATGCCTCTATTTTTTGTTCGTACGTGTCGACACATTTATTAACAGTTTATTAAACAATATATTATAAGAAAAGACGTGTGTATTAGTATGTCTGTTCCACAGGTTCAATTTTAACTTTTAATGGAATAGAACACAGAAAATTTGCAGATTTCAGAGTGGAAAATAGCCTAAGCAAGCAATAAGGAAAATGAAGTATTGAGTTTACTTAAATTGATATTTGTTTCGATTTAATGAGTTTTCTTAGTTATTAAGGCGCTGTCAGCTCAGCGCTTGCCTACGTTCAATTTCCTTTACTTGAAATCAAGCAAGCGCATCTCGTAAAAATGTACAAAATTCATAAAAATGTGTACAGGGTGTTCAGTAATGAGTAGATAATACTTTACCTGCGGGCAGTGAGGGTCACGGCTAACCAAATAAAAAAAATATGTTCAGTGAAAGTGCCACGGTATTCGAGATATTTGACATTTTCTAAATTTTAGGAAATATCACACCCTGGGTCGCTATTTTCAATCCTGTGACCTGCATTCTCGAAATTTTCTGTGTCTGTTTTTTGCAATGTAATCTCGGATAAGTTCGCTATCAAATTCAACAGCCACTTTAGTGTCGCATCGTCAGTTTTTTTGCTTTTTAATATATTTTATCAAACATTTTCAAGGAGAAAAACTAGTGCGTAAGTTTGGAGCTCCTGTGGTGAAAAAAAATGTATGACCACCCAAGTGCCCATCATTTTAAAAACTTGCCTAGTTTACTACGGTCCTAAAATGGCATAACACGTTACATTTTGATCATCCAGTAACTGATATTAGCTCATAAAGTGCACCAAAGTTGAAAATTTCAAGTTCTAAATTCATACAATTGTTTTATTTTGTTTGTGTCACTGAGTTTTACTGCTAAATCTAATTCTTGGAAACTGATCGCGGCCCATGCGCCAGAGGTACTGTCTGTGAGCTGCTAGCTATGCAAGTTGTGCATATTTAAATAACCGTCTTTTTTACAGGTTGACTCGTCGCTCCACAGTATTTGGTCAAAAAAGTTTGGTTTGTCTCTTATTTTCTCAACATTTGTTGGCAAAACGTGACTCGCAAAGAGTAGTCTCTTGGCAACAGGCACTGGACGCGTTTATAATGGTATAGATGTGCTATAATGTGCACTCATAATAAGGGCACATAGTGACAGAGACTTTGAGTGACGATGCAGATATCGAGAGGGAACGGAGAGCATTGTCAGTGCGTGCAAACATGTTGGTACATAGGTTTGCGCGGTGTTCAGTAGATGTTAAAGTTATACTGTTTAAAGCCTACTGTCAGAGTTTTTATACCAGCGCACTATGGACTAACTACACACAAAAAACCTATAATGCTCTCCGCATACAGTATAATAATGCCTTTAGGATTCTGGTGAGGCTGCCTCGATTTTGCAGCGCCTCGGGCATGTTTGCCGATGCGAGGATAGATGACTTTTATGTCATTATGCGCAAAAAGTCAGGCTCATTATTACGCCGAATTCGAGGCAGCACCAACAGAATCCTAGAGATGATTACCGAGCGACCAGAGTCTGCAGTGCTGGGCAGATTTAGAAGTTTGCATGTCACAGGGTACTCGTAGTTATCATAACTAGCTGCGGCAGGCGGTTTTACCCTCGTGGTGATGAATGATCATTAAAAGTATTATACTAAGTGTTACTCCCATCTATCTATCTACCAAATTTCATTCAAATCCGTTAAGCTGTTATGCTGATTAAAAATAACAAACACTCACCCATACGTTTACATTTATATGTTATTGTTATTAGTTAATCTTTTATTAATTGAATCTATAATTATTGTTTGTAATGATATTTATGTGAATAATTTAATAATGTCTATCTGAACTCAATTAAAAATACTGATTAGTTTAACTAACTTAGATGTAAGACTATGTGTATGTACCTTTACTAATAATATGGACAGATATTAGTCTGAAATAAATAAAGTATATTGTATTCTATTCTATAAATAAAAAATAATCCGTCAATGTATGAGTATTAATAATTGCTATTTTATGTTATGTGTTTCATGACAAATACAATAGTAAACAATGGGAAAACGGTTTTAATGGTGAAATTAAGTGGTATGTTTGAATATATTATATTTGGGAAAATCAATTAATTCGTACAATGAACGATTGATTTATTTCAATATAACTTCACTGACGAGTCGAAGACGCATGCTGGACGCTTTATTTCTTTATAAAGTTATGAATAGTATTCTGGATACGCCAGAGCTGCTATCCTCCGTCTCAATCTCCACACCTTTGCGGCTTCCACGAACCTCAAAACATTATGCCTTATTACACCCTCAGCCCTCGAGGTCTAATGTGGGTAAGAACGCTCCGCTTAATAGATTATCGAGGGAATTTAACAAAATCGTTAAAACTCATGACATAGATCTATTTGAAACGAACCTTTGTAAATTTAGAAGATGTCTTCGTGATATACATTATAATTTTTCGTAGTTTAAGTTTCTGATATTTTTATTTGAATTTAATTTTACAGGGTAGAATAATTATTATACTCTTACATGTCGTTAATATCCTTTTATATGCTTACTTATAATAATTACTGTATAAAATGATGCTTAATATGTTGCTAAAACTAGCTTTTATTTAGAATGTAGTCTTCGCCTATAACTGTGATGGCACTAAGTTTGTATACCTACTATGTCGTTATTTTTATGAGTGTAACAGTGTACATTATGTTGGCGATCAATAAAAATTAATAAATATTTTAATGTACTCTAGTATGTTAAAATTTGTTTATGTGTACTTAGAAGTCTTAGAAATGTCATATTATTTTTTGTAGTTTAAATTAAATCGCTGCTTATGATGAGATGAAGAGAAGAGAAGATGAAGATATGAACTACTTTAAACACATACATTTTAAACGACATCATGATATGACGGCACCTTAATAATCTTAAATAACTTACGATTGAGATGATTGTAAAAGGTGACTAGGTGATGAAGTTTCAAAAATAAGCCACTATTCATGTCAATTTATAGTACAAAATAGCTGCAAATCAGGCATAAAATAATATAATACTCATAACGATCTTACCGCTATTATGACACGAAAAGTAGATGTTTACTTCAAAATGAAAGGAGGGTTGCAAACGGCTAGCCAGACATAACACTGAAACCAATCCTTTGTGCATGTGTAATTATCGATAGACTAACTGGACCAGACTAACGGCCGGTCCCAATAATCTATGTATCGACGTATTACCTTACTAGAGTTAAATATTTGACACTATTTGTATGGACGTTATGTCAAATTTCTATCGGCAGTAAGGAAAACCGTGGATAGATAGATTATTGGGATCCTCCATAAGACTATCGATAGATTTTAGTTATATACCGCATTCACCTCTAAAGTAGGATAACAGTACAAAGATGGAGACTGTTGAAGTAGTTTTCTGCCGATTCACGATGCGCCTACCTTTTCAACATTTATGAATCCCTGGTAATTTCGTGTGTGATGCGAGTGCGAATGAGTGCGTCCGGAGAAGTACTGCCACAACACCTATGTCTACTGCGAAGCAGTAATGTTTCCAATTTTGAGTTCTGGTTTGTAGGGGTATGGGTGCTGGTGACATTATAGGCATATAAGACTTAATAGGATTGCATAGCTAGTACTTTCCATACTAAAAGAAATAACTATCTTCTACTTCATAACATTGTCTGATTTCAGTGGTTGTTTTTCATGCAATCATTACATTGTTTAGTATGCCCGTACGTTTTGGTATTTTCAGTATTTTTAAGTTATAATAAAGGACATTTATAGTACTTTGAAATACTGAAAAAATCAAAACGTACGGCCATACTAAACAATGTGATGATTGCATGAAAAAAATCTATGAAATCGGACAATGTTAAGAGCTAGAAAATAGTTATTTCTCTTAGTATGGAAAGTATGCAATCCTCTTAACAACTAAAAGTTTCAGGGTTAGGGGCGTAGAACAGTTCGTCACTTGTGATGAAATGTATCTGTTATAGAGGTTACTGCTTAACACCAGGTAGACCTCGTGCTTGTAGATAGATATTTATATTTTTATACTCTTTATTGAAACACCTCAATACAAAAATATGTTACACATAAAGAAATAAGAAAAAATAAAACATTCCACCAATATATAGGTACTTAATACTTAATAGTATTACAAGCGGTCTTTTTGCTTAGAGCGATCTCTTCCAGACAACCATGACTTGTACAGTACATAACAATACTATAATGACTCCAATATTTATTAAAAGCGTAGTAATAAACATTAAAACACAATTAAAGTCGTATTATCATCGGTTCCCAGTTTGAAGTCCACGCACGATCTTACCGATGCCTTACCGCATAGTAATTGCCACAAACATCGGTCTGCATTGTATCGGCAGCTCAACTCGATACGAGTCAGTACATCGAGTACATGCTCGGCTAATGAATCGATCCATTATCGATTATTCCATCAATTAACGACTGGGAGTGCAGATAAATCACGACTACGCAAGACTTTGACGAGACTGCGGCTTAATAAAGATCACTTGATGTATTTGGTTTGTTAGAAAATTATAAATGTTTACTGATTTAATCGAATACGTTTATTATTTGTTTGGTTGTTCCAAGATCAACGTTAAACATGAAATACGATTGAATCTATTGTGAGTTGAACGATACATGACATATCATTATTTTTAGATATCACTATTATTTGCTGTTTTTTAAAATATATATTAGAATAATTTTATAAAACAATATTAATATTCTAAAATATCTAATCATAGAAAGGGTCTCACTTACTTCGAAAAATCATACTCCCATCAAAAAAAGTTTGCGATCGCTAGCATAAGCAGTTTTTTTTAAATTGAACTTAATCAACAATTTATTTACGAGTATTATTAGGTTCATATTAAATATAATATAAATTCTCTCCTGGCTCGAGCACATGCGGTGATTCTCCTGGACATGATGAGAAACAAGTTATCCAGCATTTCTTAGGGTAACCTGTCCCATTCTTGAATAGAGGCTTCAGTAAGCTCTGGCACTGTCTGAGGACGTCGCTGACGGTTCCAAACAGCTCGCTCAAGAGCATCCCACGCGTGCTCTATTGGGTTTAAGTCAGGCGAGCTGGCAGGCCAGTCTTAACTTGTGATGTATTCTCGGAGAGCAGCATGGACTCGTTGAGGTCGATGGACGGACGCATTATCATAGACCAGTGCAAATTGGTTCCCATGGTTTACTCTGAATGGCCTGACAATTCCATCAATAGCAACTGCTTTATACATGTCTACTGTCATGAATCTACCGTAACAAAAAAGATACCGATTTTTTAAAGTGATCGCAAACTTTTTTGATGTGTGTAGGTTGACAAGTTATTTTTGGTTAGACAAGTTATAAGCTTCGGCGGAATATTACATTCGGCAAGAATTTTATTCGAAGCGCGTTGTGTTATATCCTTATCGAGGTGTAGGTTACCCCAATTCTAGCCTTCATTCACGATCTAAAGTCAAAGTCAAAGTCAAAATCATTTATTCAATTCAGACATCAAAGACGCATTTATGAACGTCAACTTTTCATCTATTATATTCTCTTTGCTTTTCATTATAATGTACTTTAAAGATTCTACCGCCGCGTTCCAAAATATAAAGACTACCGAGAAGAAGCGGCAAGAAACTCGAGGCCATTCTTTTTATATAGATGTTTACAATGTTTCTACTTAGGTACTACTCGTACAAATATTACATTTTATGGGTGGCAGAGTGACAGCTTGCCAGAAGTGGAGTATTCCAAGCATCTTTATCTTCTATATAATGTCGAACTTTATAGTAAGCTTTTTATATTAAAACGTTTTTTACAGTCAACTTGAATTTGCCCTCAGTGAGCTCAGTTATGTGTTATATATGTATGTAGTTACGTCTATGGGGTTCGAGACACCCCAGACCGTAAGACTATTCTATGGAGGAATAATAAATATCCCTCCGAAGGTAGGTACGAGTACTCTTCGTCGGAGTATACTGCTACCAGCCTACTTCCATTCAGAACATCTTAACAGAAAGCCCCTCGGGTGTTGGTAATGAGGGAACATTCTGTAGGTAGTCGGTTACATCTGCAAGTATCCTTAGTAGGTAGTTATGACTGTCCTTAGTCATGGGATAGGTTGGCAAACGAGCAAAGCGGCTCACCTGAGCGCGAGTGATACCGTCGCCCACGGACATCCGCAATACGAGAGGTCTCGAGGATGCGTTGCTGACCTTTGAGAAAGGAAGAGATAGAAGGGGTGAGGGTGCGGGAGGAGAGGAAAGGACGAGGGGACGGGGGAGGGGGGAATTGGGCCTCCAAAACCTCCCACATTCTGACTGAAATGCAATAGCAAGTTACTTCACGTCGGTTTTATGTGGGATTGTGGTACTTCCCCGGTCATGCCGGCCCACTCGGCTGTGGGGTTACAGCGTGGCACTACCACCAAAAATCACATAGGGAAAGTGTTATTGTAAGGTTATTAAGGCTCGCGAGGCCTACTGTTCTCACAGAATCACTAGTTATTATGTACTTAACGTACAAACAAATTAGGAACATATCCCAAAACCAGCTTGGATCGTGCCATAAACAGCGGGAGGTTGAACGTTTTTCTAACCAGGGTTATTCACCCACACGAGAATAAGGAGATTTATTTTACGATGTCGACTGATACGTAGAAGTTCTATTGAAGATCAAGATAGCTACATTTTAAAGTATCTTACTTAGACATTGATTGTTCAATTTCAATTTCAACAAGTACAATTTGACAAATTTAGTACCGACTTCCATTCTATTTTTCTTTCAAACCACCAGCTTTCAAACAAAGTATTTTGAAAATCGGTTCACCCAGTCGAAAGTTATGAGGTAACAAACATAAAAAAACAGTCGAATTGAGTACCTCCTCTTTTTTGGAAATCGGTAGAAAATTTAATATTGACTTAAACTTGTTATTGGAGTGTAACTCAAAAACTACTGGATCTTATTGATGAAATTTAAATGGGACTACAGCTGGTGCTTTCCGTTTGGTCCCGTGTAAATTTTATCAAATTAGGTTTAGTAGTTTTTGAGTTACACTCCAATAACTGGTTTTTACTAAAGTAATTGAATGAAAGTCGGTATTAAATTTTTCAAATCATACTTGTTCAAATTGTACTTGTTTAATGATCATCTTCAAAATGTGTAAATAATACTATGATCTATCATTTATTTAGTGCTGTTGCTAAATTTTGTTTTATATATTCTATAATTTTAACCACTGGGCCTTCGTGTTTGGAATCGCTTTTTAAAGTGTGCCTTGCAAGCTGTGAAACAATTCAATTCGTGGAAGCGCGAGCCAAAGTATCTAAGTAAATTAAAAGTCATCTTCCTAAATATGAATGCAGTATTTCGCTTTCTGGTAAAGCATAATGCATTTAGAACTTACTGTACATTTACTTACGGTTGTGTGGAATTTCTTTCCCATCTCAGCAATGTATTTAGAACATGTGTCTGATAAATACGAGTATGATATATTAAATTACATTCGTCTGAAATAATTTAATCGAGCACCAACATAATAGTAGTTTAAATTTAAAGTGCACCATACAATTTTGGAATGAACAATTCAATAGCGAGATTTAAATCGCTATTGAATTGTTTACCTAACCTATAAAGATAAACTGAAAAAAAAAAAAAAAATATATATAACCTGCTTCTTTTTTGAAGTCGGTTAAACATACGAAAAGGTCTTCAGCACTGATGTGCTACCTCTGACTGTATTATTTTCACGGCAAAATCCCCTTTAGCGTGAATTTGCAGCTTCAAAGGGGATTTTGACACAAAGTCTCGAATTCCCCTTTAAAGGGGAAACCTAATGGGGAATTTGACACTAATCTGTAATAACGGGTTAGTGTCATAATCTAATTTCAATCGGTCGAAACTCCTTATATATAAGTAAGAAGTTTCAACCGATTGTGTTGGAATTTAAATGGGACTTCAAGTGAAGCTACTTATACATAACTTATTCAACAAACAAAGAATGCTAATATAAAGATACCCTCTTCACTCACTTGGTATTATGTCGGTTTAAGTCCGACGACGATTCGAACGTGTAAGGCGTTCTTCTTCAGGGAGTGTTCACGCTTGGAGATCGCGTCGCGCACTGGCGACTTAAACCGACATAATACCAAGTGAGTGAAGCCGGTATCTTTATATTAGTATAATTAGTGATACTCACGATAGTTTTCAAACTCTAAACCAAGGGCGTTGCCAGCCTATGGCCTAGGGAGGGGGGCAAGTTAATATTATGGAGGATGAGAAAAATATGAATTGACGATAGGTATTTGCCTCTATGGCAATAATAAAAATGCTTCCAACTTCAATGCAATGTGTAGAGCTTCACGAGCTCTTGACAGCACATTAAATAGAAGTTTGAAACAAAGTTAAAAAAATATTTTATATCTTCGGGGATTTTTTGTAAACCACTTTTTTATGAAAATTTGTAAGTTTTTATTTATAAGTTTTCTGTGTAGCTACCGCTGCTGTGTACACACCATTATGACGATTTTCTCCCATAGTGCTTCTCAGCTATGTTTTATTAACCCCAGGCTGCTAAACGATCGCTCTACTTTACAGATTGTTCACAGTAGAGCGATCCAAAATTTCAACGCTTTACCTGATTCGGGGAAGAAGGTTTTTACTTCTTTGTTGTTGGGTTAGGCGTGTCATGCTACAATTGTTGTCAAAGTTAGATTTAATTCTTTAGATTCGGTAAATCATAAAATTGGAAGATAGTTTTGCAATTTCCTTTGAGATTTTCAGTTGACATCGTTTGCATTTGCGCCGGGTGCAATTTAGATAATGCGGATGATGGAGTGTTTTCTTCAGCAAAACGTACTTCAAGGGAGGAAATAATGAAGTCCAAGTAGGTTATTATTAATTATAATAGACCTATTCCAGTATTCTGAAGGGTTTTCTACTGGATGGTCTACTTCGATAACGTTATTTCTAGTAATACGCGGCATTGATGTGTTCATGTTCTCCTCCACTCCGACCTTCTCCGCAACAGCAGCAGCTTCCTTTATCATTTCGTCTGTCACTTTTTCGGGATTGTCACCGTGCCTCTTAAGTGATTGCAAAATCCGTTTAACACGTTCTGAAGCCTTGACCACGTCCAAGCTACAGATTGGAGTACGTTCACAACAGGTTCTTACAAAGAAGAGTATTTGGCGTCAAAATAATTCCTAGAATAAACTAAATTCTGGAAGCAGCCGCATGAAGTTGGAAGGCACTTTTTCGAGTCGCACTATTTCCTTCGCGAGATAAGGTTTGTAAGGCTTCCATAATGATGGAAAGATGATCTTTGAAAACTTTGATGGCTGTATGTTTCTCACTCCATCTTGTCTCGCTAAGTCTGCAAATATTAGGTATCAACTTCCTCCTCAAAATAGATTCCCGAAAAAAATGTATAATATCTTTGGTGGTTCCTATGGCGTTCCGAATTTCAGGAAGCGTATTCAAATCATTGATTACTAGGTTGAGTTTGTGGGACGAGCAATGAAAGTAAAGGTCTTTGGTGTGCTTTTTGTGTAAGATTGCTTGTACTCCACCGTCTTTTCCTGACATCTTCGAATAACCGTCAAATCCAAAACCAACGCATAGATGAGTTGGCAGCTGCCCTTACCTGCCCCCCCTTGACGACGCCCTTGCTCTAAACAAAGAATGTTCAAAATCCATTCACAATTGACGGATAAATCGATAAACATACATACAAAATACATACAATATACGTAAAACCTCATCCTTTTTAAAAGTCGGTAAAAATACTAATTTAAAGTAAGGAAAACCAAGTATGGTCATCAATTACACATTACAGATAAATGTTGGATTAGTAATGAGATCTGGTCTGCGTGCCGGCAGCACGTTTCGGACATCCTGCAGATTTGCATCCGACATGACAAACTCTCGATACGAGATGATGGATGGACTTATATCATTATTGATACCTGACACAATTCTATCTGTACTACTATGGCATGTAATTTCTCTTTAATAGGTGTACTATATTTACTTACAGTAGGCTACTAGACTGTCTTCTCTTACAAGTATTATAAGTTAGTAATAAAATGTACATCCATTATTGGCCATAGGTATAAGATTCATATTATAAACTTTGTTAGTTAAAAGCTGTGCATTTTGATCTATATATCTGTGTATATAAAAATGAACCCCTATATTTCTCCTGGTCACGCTATAACTTGAGATCCAATTTAATAATTTTTTTTTAATATTTATAGTTCAACTTTTTTAGTATCCGAGTCAGACGTCTGACAAGGATACTCTGCCGTGCGATTCTGTTCTCTGTGATGATTTGTCGACGAGCTCACCGATATCAAATACTTTATGAGATATCGCCCTTGTACATAAGGTTGCTTTTCCAACATTTCTTGCCATCTCTTCGTTTGTTTCACGGATGTTGTCAAAGATGTAACGATGTTTACTCTTAGAGAATCGCACGGCAGAAGACGAATCCCGTCCGAGGATGTGAATTTTTCTTTCTATAAAATTTCAATGTTTCGAGATCGCTAAGCAGGCGTTACTGCTTTAAAGTAATACTATAAAATTATGACGGGTTGTGACGTCATACGAAATGTTTATTTTTCTATAAATGCTTCTTTCGGTTGGATAGTGCTGTCAAAGATGTTCAATAGATGTCGCTCCGTCCCCGTAAGACGTTTAAGTCAGATAGAGAATTAAAATTCGATGCTCAGCCGTGCGATTCTGTAATGATTCGTCGACGAGCTTGTCGACGAGTTCACCGATTTCAAATACTTGGCCCTTGTACATAAGGTTGTTTTTCCAACGTTTCTTGTCATCTCTTCATTTGTTTCACGGATGTTGTCAAAGATGCAACGCTGTTTGCTCTTAGAGAATCGCACGGCAGACCTCGAGCCTCGGTGGCCTAGATGGTCATGGCGTCTTTTTTTAAATGTTTTCTAATAATTTGTAGATGGTCCTTACATTAAAAAAACCAAGAAAACATGGGAGATTATGGCGAGGCCGAAGGCCAAGCCTACTACGCGAACGAACTCGCGGGCAGTCGCTAGTAATAAATAAATTAAAAAAAGCTGTCTATTATATATACCTATTCATACTCGTTCGCTCTAGGCTACCGCATATGAGTACATAAGTTTGTAGGAAAATTAACCTAACCTAGGTGAGTGAAATATCTGTCGCGTCCCTTACTATCCCTTAGATCCCTAAAGAATTGCGGCAGTGGTGTATAAATACTCATATTTCGCTCAATTTAAGTTATTGGCTTCATCTCAGACTATGGGTAAACTTAAAACAAACTTGTAAAGGCAATCAATCCACGTATAATGGAAATTGTTGCCAAAAACAGCATGACAAGTGCGAATGGGACAGTAAGATGAAAAGTGTTTTCTTTGCAGCTATGACCCTGGATCTTTCAAGCGGGGCGTGAAAAAGTATCTCTCAGGTTATCATTAGGGGTGGCGATTAGTGCAGCTTACGGCTGCATTAATTGTCATCGCTTCTTGGTTCCATCTCCGCTTTCCATCAGGCGAGAGGGAGTCACTTTGATGAATCATCAAAAAAAGAACGAATGTACACCAATTTGCAGTATACTTTGGATAAAGCCCAGTTTATTAGTACCTAGGGACTTGACAGTTAATGTAACCACATAGACTTTTTTTCAGATAGTTACCAAGGATTCCCTTGTGGAATAAGTCCAAACAAAAAAGTTTTTCGAACATAGAGCCACAGAATAAAAAGTTATTGCAGCATTAATCCCTAAAAAAGTGTAGAAAAAATATTCCATGATCGTAGCGCCCGGGAAACAGGTGAGTTTTTATATGTAGGTACATGAGCTAAGGCTGAAAATTTATAGACGGTAATTGATAAAATATCTTTGATGTGAATATAGCCCTTAAGTACCTACATTAATTAATTACCTACTGTACGTCGGACAAAGACAGACTGTTGTGTGTTGTATTTATATCTTAAGACTATTATTTATCTACACAGTTTTAACAATAACTTACTACTCCGCAACCTTATTCCCTCATCTCCTTTCCTTCATTGAACGAGAAGACGCATAGGAACACAGTATTCGTACATGGTCGATATTCCAAAAATACGCACGAAGCGCTTCAAATCTAGCGTCATAATGCGTACGGCTGAAGCATGGAACAACCTACCAGCGTCTACATTCCCCGACATATACAATCTGGGAGTCTTCAAATACAGAGTGAACACTTTCCATCTCACATATTGTAAACTCATCATATTGTAGAAAACGAGAAAATTCACAAAAAAAAGTTTTAAAAAATTGGGGTGTCGGGGATTTTTTTTGGCCAACTTGTATTCTCCAAGTGGTCCCCCGAACACGCTCATTTGGTTTGTCGGTCCCTCTACCAAACACCCTGTATATGCACAACTTTCAGTATCACTGTACCTTTTTGTTACAACCTGTATAGATAGCCTTTTTACTTACATATAATATAACTCGGCTTGTCCGTGTTAAATGCGCAGTTAGCACGTAACCTCGAGGTATCGTTACTTGCAGCTAACCGTTCTATAAGTAAGTACCTCCCTACTAGTATCAAACGCGCGCAATCGCTGAATAGCTTCAAAGCTCAAGTAAAAGATTACTATCTCTCCACGTTAAATGCTAATCCCTGACATAATTCATTGATTGATATTATTTTATATTATTGATATTTATGTATGTGTAAGTATATATGTTCATGTATGTTTATAGTATAATATATGTATTATATTATTATTACGTGTAGGTAAGTGTAAGTATTGTTATATTTAAGTGTATTTTTATTAATTTGAATTTTACCCTTTTATCTAGTATTATCTAGTGTTACATCTGTTTCATGTAATACTAGGTAATAATATATTTCTTCGTGATGTTGCACCACCGTCCATGTCAATCATGTAATCGCTATCCATCCAAAGGTTGTCTGGAAGAGATCGCTTTTAGCGATAAGACCGCCCATTTGTGCCTACTATTTAAGTTGTTTCCTTATGTTGTATTTACTTTGGTGCAAATAAAGAGTTTTTGTATTGTATTGTATTGTACCTCCAATTGACAGTCTTGTGTCTGCTGCACGTTTGCCGCCGTTTCTAAGTGTCTAGACTCTGGAACTTTCGTCCTTTCCAATTTATTTTGTTCTGGAGTGGTCTAGTAGAGTACTTACATAAAAACATCTAGCATTGCAATTTTAGATTTCAATATTTACATCCCCGAACGGGAGTCTAACCTGCCTCTTCCGATAAACCATGTCAGACGCCATGAATATTAAGCTGCGTCCACGGGGAACATTATCCCGAGACCGTATCATACACGCGTGTCAGTACTGATAGTGTGGACCACTTTTGTTACGCAAACAATTATTACAAGCTGTAGTTACGTTCAATCCGTTCCGAACACTGAAAGCACAGAATGTACGCCAGGACAATGTACGGAGTTACGATCTACTAGTCCGGTCCTATTAGACGCTGGTCTGTGTACTGTCGAGCATCTAACTTACGGGTTATGATTCATCGAAAGTAGTTTTTTAAAGGACGTTCGCTATTGTCCGCGTGACCAGGAGACGTCCACATTTACAAACAGACACGGAGTAGGAGCGGATCACGTCGTGACGTGTTCCGGAACGTCATGTATGACTGCGTGGCATGGCATCGCGCCGTGACACGCAGTCTAGTGTCAGCACAACCCTAGACCGTTCACCTTTAGCGTAACATGTCTTGTACGATGCCACGTAGTCTGGTCCGCTGTCATGTCACAAGTGTGGACGCACCCTTAGGCTACTAAGAATTTCCGTACGAGTATCGAATTTTAACTCTCTATATGATTTTTGCCGTTTAGTGGCGACGGGTTTCTCTCTAAAAAAATGCAAAGAAATGCCTTGCTAACCAGACATTAGTGCTTTAAAAATCATATTATAAGAACCATCTATTATTAGTATTGATTTTCCCAAATTTTTAAAAACTTTGATATCCCCCTACCTATGTTAATTATATATATATTTATATTAACAAGAAAAAAATAAATAAACTAGGCAATGGCTATTAGAATTAAGAAAATAATATTCCAATCTTTTCGATAAACCCATTTTTTTTTAATTTACGCAGCCTTTACGTTAATTCTGGATTATTATAAACTATCTCCATTCTAAATTTCATCCAAATCCGTTAAACCGTTTCAGCGTGGAGCAAACATAATAACATATACCTACAGCGTGTAACAATAAGGTCTAGTATTACTAAAACCACACACGCAGAAGCGTGCATATAATTGGGACCTAAGTACTGCGTTTTAGGAAGTAAGAAAATATCCGAGTTCCGAGAAAAGACGGTAATGACCTGCAAAACGTAGACTAGGTAAATAAGGGGCCTAAGTGGGGCCTGGGCTGCGATGCAGCGCGGGAGAGGGCGCATCCAGGGTAGATGGACGGATGTTGATGAGTAGGTGGCGTGGAGATTTCAGAGTGCATTGTTCCCAACGAACTCCAAGGCTTTTTTTTCATTTTCAAACTTTTAATTTGTAATGTAACATCGTGTATTATATTATTATGTAAAACACTAATGTACGGCTTTTGTAAACAAAACTGTAACTCATGTACAGTCGCCGGCAATAAGATATAACTCATTCTGTAATTTTCAAAATATAATACTGTAGTACTGTTTATATTAATGTAGATAAGGATTATTTTAAACAGTTAAATAGTAATTTACATAAGAATAATTAGAAAGTCAATTTTAATAAAATTTCTTGCTGAGGCACTTATGAAAAGTGTGAATACATCTTGTTACAGGCGACTGTACGTTGTACGTTCACTACATCAAAAATAACACCCTTAATGTACGTAAGAAAAATAAGCGTCATTGATGCATTTTAAAGTATTATTTGAATCTTACGAAGAAATAATGTCAGGAAGTATAACTCAGAACAAATTCCACACAAAAAGTGGTCCTTTAAACCAAAAAGATGTATGATTCCAAATACGAATTACTTCCGAGGTTACAAATAGACATGTTCGGTGATTGGTTTAAATTTCAGAAAGAAAGCAGGGATTGGTACACGCGCGTGCTGCAACGTCTACTATGACAACTGAGTCATAGCGGCGTGAACGATGTTATTGATTTAGCAATACTTTTATTGGGTCATTTTTTTTAAGGCAGTTACTCTTCCTGATATTATTTCTTCGTAGTTTGAATCACAGTAATGAGCAAATGAAACAAACATTATCAAAAGAAATCCGTAGAAGGCGGTGCACATGGTCTACAATGCCCCCGCCCCCCCAGAAACCTAGCCAGCGTGACAGACATCCATTATTATCAATTAATGTTCCTTTAGCTATATGACAGCAGCGAACAGTCTGACAGCCGAACAAGATAAACACAACACATTGATTACACGGCCAATTACTAACAATGTTCACCTTTTAAAATATAAATAAAACTAACTCCAAGCAGACGGACAGAAGGCTTGTGTTCCATTCATTTAAATAATGAACATTGCAGGCATTAATATCTGAACACTGGGGGAAGTGTCATTCTTAGTCACTTGATCAGCTACTGGTAAATTGCTCATTTAATTATCGCACATATCTAAACGCCATCTGGCTATTAGAATATGTATGCGAATGTTATTTCATACGAGCATTGTGCAAAGTAATTTACGTGGTATTAAGGTAAGGACATACTGAGCCCACGTATGCAACGTATGCAACGCATTATGACATCTAGACTCTTGAATTTGCATGAAAACAATTGAATCAGGAACATACTAATCATACGCAACGCTGTCCCACGCCTTCCACGTTACGTTAGATCTGTCAATCCAGATCGGAGTGGGAAGGTGGAGGGGATAGCGCGTGCTATCCCCTCTATTCTAGAAACACGCGTAACACCAGCGTGTTTCTAGAACTACGTACACAGCGCGTCACTCACGAATAGACTTTGGAGAGTAAGCGTCAATTCGAATATAGGAGACGAAGGAATCCGAGAATAGATTCGAGTTTCTCTAATTATAAATGGCATTTCCCTAAAGGTTTATTTGTATCTTTATTTATTTATCATCGACCCAATATCTTCTCTTGTTGATTCTTTTTCTTGTTCTTGCGGCGCGCAAATATTCCTTTAAAAATAACAAACATAATAAAACGTATCAGAATCGGAAAACATTGTACAGTAACGCACTTGAAAGGACATATGAGTCTGACGTCAATATTCATTGTATACGTGGGACAAGTGTGCACACCGACTCTCTCATGTAGCATAGTATACGTTGCATACGTGTGCTTAGTATGTCTTGACCTTTATTATTTATTCTTTGGTAATGAGTTACCTACTTAACCCTATTATCTATTTAATGAAGCGTGCGGTTTCGCCAGGAATTTAGAAATAGAATAGAGACTTACATAAGGATGTATTACAGCGTTTATAAGTAAGGACTTATAAACGCTGCTTAAATTTAAATACAGTCATTTAGTACTGAGCGTTACAAAACCGTTGCGTGCCGAACTAGATTACGGTATATAAATTTAAGCACCGTTTATAAGTAAGGCTGTTAAGTCTCTCCATTCTATTTCTAAATTCCTGGTGAAACTGTACGATAGAATCAGTGCCATTGATTAATTGAATTAGTTGAGTAATGTTTATTATTTTATTTTGTCAACCAAAGTCAAAGTCAAAATCATTTATTCAATTTAGGCATCAAAGACGCGCTTATGAACGTCAATTTTTTATTATAATGTCCTTTAAAGATTCTACCGCCGCGTTCCAAAATATATAGAGCCTACCGAGAAGAAGAGGCAAGAAATTCGGAGCCATTTTTTTATATAGATGTTTACAATGTTTCTACTTAGGTACTACAAATATGACACTTTATGGGTGGCAGAGTGACAGCTTGCCAGAAGTGGAGTATTCCAAGCATCTTTGTCTTGTATATAATGTCGGACTTTATAACAAGCTTTTTTATAATAACATTTTTTTTCAGTCAACTTGAATTTGTCCTCTGTGAGCTCAGTTATGTATTTTGGGATTTTATTGTAAAACGCACACAATTTCCTAGGTATGACTTATTAGTCTTCGCAAGTCTATAACTAGGTACAGCTATCCTATTTGTATTTCTAGTATTAAAAGGGTGGTGATTGTGAAAGGTGGTGGTTAACTCATCAAGTGCCACAGTTGTATAGGTACTTAGCTGAAAAGCTACTGCATCATAAAGGAACATAGTTAGGGATCACTCTGTTTGATCTTTTTCACTGGCCATATAATTGCGACAATTGTGAAATAATCGTGTTTTATATCTGTACCATGTGTGTACTGCACCTTAATCTATGAAAACACAACACATTACTTAACATAATTTATTTTATTAGTTACAATATTGTATACAACTGCTGTACATAATTATAGAGATATAGAGGTAGTTTGCACATGAGACAAGTTGTATAAAGTGCGGGAGTGCTTGCGAGTTGAAGAGGGATGTAGTTGTGTTGAGATATGAAAAATATGATGTATAACTGGACTAGAAAATGAGTAAAAATGATCCTGCACGGTCAGCCGTGCGATTCTCTAAAAGCAAACATCGTTGCATCTTTGACAACATCCGTGACACAAATGAAGAGATGTCAAGAAACGGAAAAACAACCTTATGTACAAGAGCGATATCTCATAAAGTATTTGACATCGGTGAGCTCGCCGACGAGCGCATCGACGACTCATTAGAGAATCGCACGGCAGTAATGTGCCCAAAACTTTTGTGACATGGCTCCACTGTTTCTTTAGCAAGACATTTTTGTACAATATTAAAAAAAAATTGCAAAAAAACAAATTATAAATGAGTAAATAGGTATATTTTAAGTTGGTCAATACACCAGGATTTCCGTAAGTGATGTTCTTCAAAATGCGTTGCATTTTAATAAAATATACCTACCTATTGCCAAATATATTAAATGTACTAGCCAAATCCGTACATAAACGTATATAACCAACTAATATATGGATAATGAAAAGAAAAGTAATGAAGAAAAGCTCTAGCACTTCACCTACTTATATATAATTACATAATACATTTTCTACAGATTATGAATCCTCATAAGCCTAAAGACTTAAAGGACCAAGAGGTTTAATCCGTATGTTATCTAGATCAGCCACTGCGTCAGCCTTATGAGTTTGACGCCAAGCCGCGTCAGGCTCGTCAAGCCTGCACTGAAACTGGACTCTCCAGATGCAAAATACATAAAAGAAGCAGTATGAGTACTTTAACTCTTTTCCAACGACGATATTTTGAAAGCAAACCCAAAGCAATGACTTTGATTATTGTTATTATCATTCGTACAATCTTACAACTTTTTTATAGGGCATTATAATAAACTGAAATGTTCAAGACGTGGATAAAATGTGAGTCATGATATCAAAAAGAGTTTTATTATAATGGTTCATGGATGAAAAAAGATCAATATGTTTTGAAACAATATCATAGTTCAAGTATTGATTTTATTACTTCTGGGACTTTTCTGAGAATAAAACAGATTAAACAGTTTTGGCACCAAAGTTATTGTTGCCTTCATAAAATCATCGTTGCAATTATCAATAAATCAAACTCAATGAATCAATGCTTGAAAACCAAAAAGACCCATGAATAGAATGGTATGAATATCAATGTGAGGTTTGTGCGCTTAATTGTTACGATTTCAAAATCGACCATCCTTCATCAAAGTGCTTTCAGAAGAGGTCTAAGGCCGTATATATACTATTTTTATCCATATAAATAAGAATTGTCGCACACATGACTCTAAAAATATAAAGTAGAACGTCTTCCCTACTAGCGTTGATTCGCGCAGGTTCGGCGCGAGACGTGTGTAGGGATGTCAACATCGCCACAAAACAAGTACACGTTGCATTTACGTTTTATACCGACTTCCAAAAAAAGGAGGAGGTACTCCAATCGACCGTTTTTTTAAATGTTTGTTACCTCATAACTTTCGACTGGGTGAACCGATTCTCGAAATACTTTTTTTATTTGAAATCTGGTGCTAGTGTCCGTGTGGTCCCATTTAAATTTCATCAAATTTGGTTCAGCAGTTTTTGAGTTACACTCCAATAACTGAATAGAATGGAAGTCGGTATTAAATTTTTTAAATTGTACTTGTGTTGGTAGCATACCTACACAACAGAAAACAATGACATTTAAAAACAGCCAACCTCTACCGCTCTGCCGGCACTTACGTAATAATTGCCGGCAAGCGTCTTCCGCCCCCACCCACCTCTTCCCACTTTTATCGCCCACTTATCGCGATGACGTTCTACTTACTCGGGGGCCGCCCGGACTAAGTATATTGTCGCTGGGTTAATTAGTTTGTATAGAGTGGAAAAACTAACTCGTGCCAGCCCATTGCAAAGATAATCGGTCGCTTGTTTGAAACAGTTTCCGTAGGAAGTTGATTTACTGTTGAGTTGCACATTGTGTCACATATTTCCATATTACGCTTATCACACAAGATCTATCGAGTCCGTGAGAAATGTGCATCGCTCGGAGGTCAGCCGTGGTATCTATCTATCATAAATACCACAGATAAGTGCGCTATTTATTAGGACGTTGTTATTTATGGAAGTCGGAATGGACGCCGAATGGCATGGGCTAATAGATAGCTTGGACTTTACTTTTGGCATCCGTATATGTAGTTCTCTACATTGTTAAGAGTGGTTCTACGCTTCAGTTTGATTAAATTATGTTTATTTTATATTATATATTTATATATTTGAAAGATATTTTTTTAGGTAAGTATACAGTGATTTGATCTCATGCATAGAAAATACCTATAAAATATATTTTGTTTACCAAACTATATACTTTAACTACCTATATTACAATAATTAAATTAAGTACTAATCCCATATATATTCCATATAATCCCATATATAGATGGACAGATGACCTGATGAAGGTCGATTTGGCAGACCGCTTCCTTACGGTCCTTTTGAAAAAAATATGAATGAGTCCTATGTTTAACAGCGGATGTCTAACGGGTGCGATGATGATGAAATGAACTGTAGAGTAAAAAATTATAACTTTAGTCCAAGAATAAATCTTCTATTTTTAGGATACCACATGGGAATGAAAAATAACATTGATAGGATCATTTAATTGTCTGTCAATCTGATTGTATTTTTGAATGGAATTTGACTAGAAGCAAAGTCAAAGAGCACAAGTAAACGACGAGATCGGAAAATTGTTATTTGTAGTTATATCACCTACACATATTTTTGTGATTTCATAGTTACATTTATATTTTTGGAAAATTGACCGTAACGTATAACCGTACGTAACGTATTGACGTAGTCAGATTCGGCCTTATAGTCCGATGCACTAGGAAATTATATATGTACACCCTGACAATAATTCCTCTGTCGCTGTAACTTTGCAGTATGATAAAGTGATGTTCATAGATTACTATTAAATATTATCCAAAAAAAATTACCTTGTAGGTAGGTGTATGTGCATCTAAACATGAAAATCGCTTCTAGCTCTCTGTGGAAAATTCCTCCGTTCGAAATTCCGTTGGTATATGTTAGTTTATATGAATATATATAGGTATGCAACGGAATCCAGGAATATTTACATGTCAAAGAGGCAGAAACATAAAAAAAACATTTTCTACCGATTTCCAAAAAGGAGGTGGTACTCAATTCGACGGTATGTTTTTTTTATTTTTTATTTGTTACCTCATAACTTTCGATATGGTGAACCGATTCACAAAATTACATAATTTTTTTTTGTTTAAGAGCTGTCGCTTCCCGTGTAGTTATTTATATTATTTAAAGTAGTTTTTGAGTTACACTCCAATAACTGAATAGAATGGAAGTCGATAATACATTTTTCAAATTGTACTTGTTTGCATCAAAACTTGTTCATGAAAATTCCTCCTTCAAATCAATCAAAAACGATCTTTTTATTTCTTTAAATGTATAGCTTTTCACCTTATATCACCACACTATGGTTATGTATTCAAAAAAAAGAAAATAAAAATAGGTATTTTTTTGATATGATTGTAATCTATAAACATTACCTTATCATACTGTAAAGTTTCAGCGACAGAGGAATTATTGCATCGTCAAACCCCTCAATGATTGGACTACTTAGGTAAAATTACAAAAACGTAGGTGTCTACAACCCGGTCACAATATCTGTGCACCTGACCTCGTGACGTCATATCGGCGGTCTGGGTACGGTGTGAAAAAAGTTTATTTCGAGAAATGTGGAGATAAAAAAAAATTACTAACCTTTTCAAATCAATTCATTATTGATGAAGGGTTTGTTATTAAAAAACAATAATTTTGATTACAAAAACATTTATTATTAAACTCAGTCACTATAAATTATTGACTCTATGCCTGACATTGTATCTTCCTCACTCTCACTTTCTGAACTCTCCGAACTATCTTCCCCTTTTTGAACTTGTAGCCCAATTTGTTAATTAAAATATTTCTTAAATATGTTCTCCCACCTTGAAAATTTAGGTCTCTCTTAACTGCTGCCAGAATTTTCTTCAAAGTTGGGATTTCTTTTTTTACAGCATAAAAACTGTTGATGATATTTCGTATTGCGATGCGTTTTTTGTACTGTTTACGCTTCTTACCCAGTGTCGATAATTTTGGTTCTGGGTGGGTTTCTAAATTATTACTAGTACTTGGTAAAAAACAAAACAACAACAAAGCGAAAATATCAAAATTATCGGGACGTGTATCGGCAACGAAGATGCTAACCGTACTGTCGCACCGGGGAGTGCGCGGAGAGGTGACAGGGGAAGCGGGAGAGGCGCCGCATTCCAGCGAGGTGCACAGATATTCTGACCGGGTTGTAATAAACTTGCAGGAATGCTTTCATGTTAGCATGCTGTCTACTAAGATGGATGTCTTTTCATAAGATCATAGAGATAAGATTTCTCTGCATAAGTACCTAGTTACTCACAAGTCAGGGTACAAATAATTTTAACAAACTTAATATCCTGTCCCAGCAGCAGCAAAATGTTTCTAATTATGACAATATGAAACAGTAAACTAAACTAAGAATTAGTGTCTCACAATTATCTACTATTGTCATCCTGACAATCGGCCGATACTATCAGCGAACATAATCAGCGAGGGTGGTATGCGATCTGACTACGTAAACTGTGAGCTTGGCACACATACCAACTTATTTATTAAAGTAAAGACTACATTTTTATCATTAAGCTAACCTTACAGTGAGAACATTGTATTGTATGAATAACAGAGAGATGTATAGATTTTGAAAGTATTTATATCAAACATTGCAATTTTAAAGAGAAATAATTACATCCTAGGATGAGATTAGAACCCGCGTCTTCCGAGAATCCTTGTCACACGCCATGACCGTCATGGCCACCGAAGTTTACCTTCGAGCATCGAATTTATCTCTCTATATGATTTTAAACGCCTTATATATCGTATGTTATATCGTTCCGTTTAAGACAAATTTAAATAATTTTATAATAGTATATTTAAAATAATACACATTAAATAAGAAACAAGAACAAATAGGTATAATAGTAATTATTTATTCACAACAGTGGATCGCAAACAAAGCGTGTCGGTTAACCCTTTCATAAACATATATATAACATTTAAAATATATGTACAATCCCTGAAATATTTTTATGTTGCCATTTGTAATGTATGTAATAATGTTACTAAACTAACTTTTTGGAAATAAACAAATTATCATAGTTATAATCCTTATAAAATAATCTAAATTAAAGTTTATTTTTTTAAATATAGGATATCAAACTTTTTTATTAATTAAAGTATGTTGTGTTGCCACTACGAACATGCCAAACCATACAAAATAGCAGTACCTATTAACAGCTTGGTGGTTATGTAAAAAAATTAGCGTAAACTTAATTTAACCTTTACACGAACGCTATAGATATAAAGATAAGTTTTCATGTTAAACTATTATTACTACTATACCGGCAAGACGTAAGGGATGAAATACCTCGACCCGGGTATAAATTATCATGTTTTGTACCTTTTCTGGGTTTGACTTTTTCTGGGTTTTAATAAATAGGTACTTCCAAATTAAAATAAAATCTTAATAAATTTATTTAACAAAAATATAGAAAACCATACGGAGTCAAAATGGTTTTTATATTATTATTAACAATAATAAAAAAAAAACATTTTGACTCCGACCAAAGTCATAGACTACCTTGGCATTACTTGGAATCTCAACCAGAATTCAAAGTATCTGCCAAATGACAAGATCATAAAAATCTCTGCAATGATAGACTGCCTCCTATATGCAAATCTGTGGAGTTACCAGTCACCCATGCTCGTGAGCGATAGAAATGATACAGAAAGATCTCTTTGATGTATGAATGTATCAAAATCTAACCGACTAGAATGCAAGAAAATGTTTAGGACCCATATATAATCCAAAGTCTCAAGTCCACAGTTTAAGAGCACCTCATTGTTAGGTGCATGTAAACTGTACCCATTCTGAATACATTGTGGGTAAATATTCAGCGGTTGTTAACGCGACCATGCTTCAATTATTGAAACAGGACTGCTTATTTCAATTCTGTTTTACCTATCAGACATTCATACAATACAATTTACTACCTGTGACTCCGTCCGTTTGTGTCCATAAAACTTGAAAAACTAGATAGAGTTCAGGATACAAATATCCCCTAATATTTGTGTCCTGAAATCTATATATTTGTTATTTTCAAGTTTTACGGACTTAAAGTATGAAATTGCCATTTCATACTGAAAATTGACCAATTTTTGAATTCTAGGATAAAATCGATTTGTCTAATCAAAATAATTTACTCTCATAATCTACAGATTTCTGCCGTCTAATCAAGACTATTTAAATTTTAAATTAGCGAATCGCACTCTGGGGACCAGTTTTTAAAGTAGTCATATTTAAACCTTGCCATTAAATTTGGTACCACCACCTCAGTATAGCAAGCTTAAAATAATATTGGATTACGATAGACGTTTTCATGACGTATTATCGAATAGTGCACTCAATTCGCGTATTTTGTAACTGCGTTAGTTTCGGCTAAACAAGGAACACGCCGTAAATAATATTGAAGTAATATATTCGACCGTTTAGTGTACGGTGGGAGTACGATAGTGAACATGATTATTCTAAGCTTATTACAAAATGCTCCTAATTTAATGATAGTTTCATAAAAGGTGGGAGTAGGCCCCCTGGAAACCACAAACTGTGTGAAGGCATTTTGTACTGCTCTCTCGGAACTCGGAAGAAAATTAACCGTGCAAAAAATTGTCCTAAACGCGTAAAAATAGTAGTCGGCTGGAACGAGATCCAACGAGTATAGAAAATGATGGATGGTTTTTAACTGCAGGTCTTGTAGTGTTAAAACTGATTGCTGAGCAGTTTGAGGTCTTGCGCGTTATCATGAAGCAATAATGGTGAAAACCGATTGATAAGTCGGGAGTAATGCTGTACTAGCTTACAAGAGCTATTACTAGAGTAATGTGTAGAGCTCAGAACTGTACTTTTGCTGTTTTAAAAATAGATGGCACTGCATTTGCCACGGGCAAGCACATTGCGTATCATCACGCACGTTTTGCCCTTCTCATTGCCAGATAGAGCTAAATCATTTACTACAGCGGATTTTATACCACACTAAACTGAGTGTGTGCTCATTAATATAGGTAAATCAGTGCAATTCATGAGTGCTTAAAACTATACCCATTCTGTTTCGGCTCAGAACCCACTATCTATTCATCATCATCATCGTCATCCTAGCAATGTTCCGGTTGCATCTTTAATTTCCGCCAAGAAGCCCTGGGTCTGCCTTCCTGCCTTTTTTCCCTCCACTTCGCACGGTCTTCTGCATCCCTAATGGTAAGAACATTGGCACAAATATCACCCTTTACGATGTCAAGCCAGCACTTCCTGGGTCCACCCACTTTTTATCCACTACAAACAAAAGACAGAAGTGAAACTCGCTGTATTTTAGTCTATTGTTAGAGTCGGGGATAGGTATATAGAGATGTAGCAATTCATCCATAGTAAATTGTATTGGTTTAAGTACGATTGCGTGGCCAGCGGCTAGAACGTGACCTCCTCTTTATCGATCTTATAATAAATAGATCATTCAGTTAGGTAATATACTTAACAATAATAATGCTGGAAAGCAAGACACTATACAATAATCTGTCCATCTATTACGTGTTTTGAAGAAATTATCTTTTTTATGTGATAGGTTGGCAAAGGAGCAGGCGGCGTTAACGGCCTTCGAGGAAGGAATAAGCTCTTTTCTTGAAGACTACCAAGTCGTATCTGTTCGGAAACACCTCAAGTGGCAGCTGGTTCCACATAATGGTAGTGTGAGGCAGAAAGTGCCGTCGGAATCACACGGTTGTTTACTTAAATAATATATAGTTGTTATAAAGATATAAAGTCATAAACCATCGTAAATCATCGTGATAACAAATGTCCGGTAAAGAGTATTGTCTAGATTGCTCTGACTGATCTGGATCTGTATGGACAGACGTTTATTTCAACGGATAAACATTAGAATTAACGTTATAAACGGGATATCTACCATGTATTGTATTTATAGTGAGCTCTCGATACTTCAACATAGTTGCATGTGCCATGTTCACGAGTAAACTGAAGTATCTGCGGTAGGTATTGTTATGAGCAAGCGAAACGGTCTACCCTCTTCCGCACACGTTTCTTGCGTTCCGTCTCAACCAATGACACAACAGTCACTTGAAACTCGATCTGAGTCTCGACACACATAACTCACGGTATCTGCTCACGATCTTTTTCGGAACTTCTTCGGTTTTTGCAAAGATGAACCAGTGGACTCCAGGTTGTTTATTTTGGTAATTCCTACATTTGGTAATTTCGATTGCATCCCATTGTTATTTATATTCCATTCCCATTATCGATTATGTATATTGGATAAACATTATTTCTGACCATAGTTATGAGTGTAACTCATTCTAAACAATATCTAAATATAGTGTATTAACGGATTCTTACACGGTAATCCTAGTGCGGGTGTAGGAGGAGTTTACAAGTTCACACATCACAACGTTCGTTTACACCTTTTTTCTTTTCTCTACCGACTTCCAAAAAGGAGATCATAATTTTTTTTAAGTTTCTTACCTCATAAATTTTGATAGGGTGAATCGATTCTTAAAATTCTCTAATTCTAAATTTCATCAATTTCGGTTCAGTACTTTTTGAGCTACACTCCAATAACTGAATAGAATGGAAGTCGGTATTAAATTTTTCAAATTTTACTTGTTGTACTTCAAGGTTATTGTTCTTATCGGTTTTATTATAATTTTGATAATATATCACCGACTTTTAAATTATAATTGAAATATCTTTGGTCGGGAAGTAAATGTCGCAGAGATTCACTCGAACTCTACACTTTAATTTGTCAATCGAAATTATTTATTATGGTGCCCTCTCCATTGCACAATCGTTACTTAAATCGTGTCCGATAATAGTAATAATCGATATTGTAGTATCTATTCTAACAGTTACCGGATATATCCACAGTCATATAACTATTCCTATTACGAATGCAATAACTTAAAATTCATACTTCTTTGACTTCCGCTACGATTTCATAAACTAGCTGTAAACCCAGCCATGTTAATATTCAAGTGTTGCCATTAACCACAAGATATGAACTCCCTAACAAGTTGTATATTAATATTTGACGTCGTGACTGACAGCTGTAAACGGGATATACAGTTCGCAGCAAACAAAGACTATTCAATTGAGTTTTCTAACTGAATAAATCTAGATTTACAACTGCGATTTCATGTTAATGTTTCAGATTAACAGGTTCATGTCGGTGTCAATGTTCTAAGTGATATATCGATGTGGCTTATAATTCCAGCTAACTTATAGGCTAAGAGATGTTACATTTTATATCTCAGAGGACGAGCTTAGTGCATTGTCATGCAGGGTTCTGCCGTAACATCGTTGCATCTTAGACAACATCCGTGAAACAAATTAAGAGATGTCAAGAAACGTTGGAAAAACAACCTTATGTACAAGGGTGATATCTCATAAAGTATTTGACATTGAAGAGCTCGTCGACGAATCATTGCAGAATCGCACCTCTGTACGCTTGTAGCTTAAAATTCTGAATGGAACTGCCGTGCGATTCTCTAATGATTCGTCGTTGAGTTCGTCGACGAGCTCACCGATGTCAAACACTTTATGAGATATCGCCCTTGTACATAAGGTTGTTTTTCCAACGTTTCTTGTCATCTTGTCATTGTTTCACGGATGTTGTCAAAGATGCAACGATGTTTGCTCTTAGAGAATCGCACCCCGATTTCCATATAAAAATGTGTAAAAACCACGATAGTTTTCGTAGTAAACTAAAAATAAAGTATTGTTTTTGATAATTTTAATAGCGCATACTGTTCGTGGAAGTCATACTAGATTAGTAAAAGTGTTTTTTATTTTGTGATAATTAATCCTGTGAGTACCATCGACGTACATTTAAGTGCGTTTCATTCATAAATCTTTTGTTTTAATTATCATGGTATATGTAGGTATTTAAGTGTAGGACGCGCTACCCACGGAAACAACACAATTGGAGAAAACAAATACTTGGAAATTTTTCTCTGCTGGCTTGACATACATATAGAACGATATCAGTGGGTCTAGCATGAACATAGAAGCACGAATAACTGCGTAAGTGTAACGTAACGTGTCGTTCGCGTGAAACAGTACAAACTGTCATGTATCTAGGGCAACTGTGACACAGATAACTCATAGTTTGCACGCAGAAGCGTGACGCGTTGACGCTTACGCTACAAATACTTTTTAAATTGTTTGTGCTCCGGCTTCAGAGTAAGAAAACTCGACTCTTGGTGCCACTACATACGAACGGATGCGAAATATCTCAATAAGTTTCCACCAAGGAATTCACAAAGAGCGTTTTAGAAGCAGTTAGTTTGCATTGCCCGCGGCAGTTGAGATGAAACTTAAACCTTCCTCTATGGTTGTTCATGGGACTGCAATGTTCTCGTGAAATTATAGAGGACTTCGACATAATCATTTTATTTATGCGAGATCGTTTTGCTACATTCCAATTGGCTCTATTTGGCTTCAATTACGATAGGTATAATTTACATATGCTTTATAGAAAATTTTATGTTTAAAAAGAGGTAAGACTCCATTGGTTGATGGATGATGATGATGAATCGAATGTAGCGTATGTTACTCAGGCATAATGTAGCTTTCTACTGGTGAAATATATTTTTAACCGGTTATGTAGTTATTGCGTTTATCGTTACATATAATTCGTTTGAGAGCTCACTACAAAATGAGCTAATGGAGCCTATTAGCATCATTTTGTAGTGAACCTGCCTTCGAAGCGCGGAGTTCTAGGTGCGTTCCCTGGTCGGGGGGAAAATGCTTGTGTGATGAGCGTAGAAATGTTTGTTGTCGTGTCTTGGATGCTGTGATGTATAATTGTCTATGCGTGTTATGTTTTCCGCGTCACAGGAACTCCTAGCAAAGTGGCGTGTGTAACTTTTTAATAACGTCCTTCATTCTCTTTAATACTCATTATCCTATAATATCAAACTAGTTGCTCAAGCGTGGATCCACCGTTGTGGGCACGCCCATCGTGCCCACAACGGTGGATCCACGCTATCATCAGCTAATATCCTAAAAGACTTGTGACGTCAGATGTCACACTTCCATATTAGACAGGCCGATGATATGACGTTTTCTGATTATAGAATGCTTGAAATATTCCAAACCTGGATATCAATCGGACAAAATAATTAACGTTTTCGCGAAAAAGAAACATTCTTTTAATTTTAATTTGACATCATTTGATATCCTTTGTAGTTGTTTCCAGCGAAAATACTGAGCAAGAACATCTTATATCTCCGAGTAAGAAGCGCAGTGTTTGCCATGCAGAGTTTGAAGGGTTGTACCCAGTTCAAACTTCTGAATGACATTAGACAGTTATGTGCAAGCGTGACGCTTAACATCATGAGAGAGTTCATGCTTCGACTCGCACTTGGCTGATTTTCGGGTAGCTGTGACCACAACCTTTTTTGTGGGCTGGATCCGCGCCTGTAGTTGCTTCCTAATTGCTCTATAGTTATACATTTTAACGAACCATTGAGCCATGAGCCATTATTATACAATAAAACAGACGGCAAAATATCGAAAATTATACAACATCAACCTTATTTACAACACCCCACCAATCGGACTTATTGCGGCTAATGTTTTCACTTAAGATTTCTATCTCCTTCAGCCAGCAAGCTTTCCTTCAGTATGTTAAAAAACTGACACTGACACTTCAAACGAGATGGCCATTAATCATCGTATGATAAATCTACTCCGAGGCAGAATGGCAGATGTGTAGCCCACGTCAACACTCCAATAAAAAACATAAAAAAAAAACAACGTCCATCGTCATACGCCATTCAAGTCAAATGGTTATAATAAAATTAATGTTAGGACATCATTTTATCTGGTTTGGAGCAGCATTAATATTTATCTCGTCTCATAAATGTTGAATGAGATTTGTATGTATGATAGTTTACAATAAGGTTTTGTCGTATATGTGTAATGCATTATGTCTGAGTAAAGCGAATAAAAACATTATTTGAATATATTAAATGAATATTTTAAACACACTAATCTTACATATACTATCACGTTTTTACACCCCTTAGAGTATACCAACACTTATATATAATATTGAAAACGTTTTCTACAGGTATGCTTAGTCCATAATACCGCCATGAAAATAATGGTACCACCTTAGAATAATTACATATAGAACGTAGGTTTCCATACGTCTTCTCAAAACGCACGCTACACATTCGCTATGTGTGCTATGTTTACTTGCCTCGTCACGCACACAGGCGCAAACATCATATCCTCTGGTAAGATGTATTCCCATAAAACTTAGGTAGTTGATTGGCAAAAATGTGCTCCATACATTGATTAAATATAAACAAATATAAAAATTATATAAAAGTACAAAGAACTAGCGGTATTTCTCAAATATATTAAACATTCGTATACTGCTGAAATGACGGAGCAAGCAAAGTGAGCCATTTATGGCTTCATTAAAACGGCTTACATTTTAGCGTTTTTGTTTTCTATAGGTACTTGTTCTTAACTACCGTGTTATGATATTGAAAGGTACACATTGAATATCTTAAAATAATTATCATTTAAGAAATTAAAGTTCAGATCTTAGGTTCAGATACTTTTTTTTCATAACAGCCCACATATGGCAATAGAATTATTCATTTAAAAGCCACTGAAAATAAACATAGACTTCCAAATAGAGCATTCTTCTTAATGTTCTTTAAGCTTAGATATAAAAACCTACCATATGACAAGCTGCAAAATGCTGCGAAATTACAAATTACGCGGGGCTTCTAGTTTACGAGTTATATGTACTCAGAATGTAAAGTTGATCCCATCTATACTTAGAACTTTCTCAATATATAAAAAGATATAAGTACAAAAAGACGGATACCAGTTTTTTTAATTTATTACTGAGTTTGCTTTACTATAAGTTTTCGTTATAAGCGTTGTTTGTTACGGAGCTCTTAAGTATGAGCCGACACAAACTTTGCATGCATCTATGTAATTGTTTATTACTATAAATTGTTTGAACGATACAATCTTAGAAACCTAATAAGGCTGGAGTTCACCATCTAGAACTTAACCATTGATTACCTAATCGCCCCCTTAAACATAAACAGTTGTTTAAACGTGTCGCGCTTTTTTGGATTTTCACCATCTTTTTAAAGCGAACGTTTAACTAATCGAGCGTTTTTGGACGAATGAGTCTTAAATGAATGAATGTTATAATACTACTTTGAAAAGATGGTAGCGTATCTTGTACCATTTACATTTACCCGAGCTACATTAAAATATGGTATGGTAATATTAATATACTACAAAATGTAATGCTTGACAAGTCAATGGTATGTTCCCAAGTTGTATGTATTTCTAATTCAGCACATTTTTTGTGGTAATATCAAAGTTCCATGTGTTTGTATTGTTGGCGTTAGAGTTGTTTCGTGGTAATTTAAATCTAAAATTCAAGTGAGTTTTATTGAAGTGATTATGGATGACATTATGTTACAACTTTCTTTAAATTAAATCAAGTAATTCCATGGCTAAATGTTTGTATAAACGAAATCTTGTAACGAATACTTTTACGTCAGTTTCTTCTAAATAATTTTGTCCACTTTGGGAAATACGGGGTGCCCGTAAAATTCGCTCAATATCTTCAAAGTCATCGAACACGTTATTTTCTTCAAAGATATAATTCAGAGCATCTGACATTTCCACGTAAATAAACAATAACCAATGGTTAAACAAGGTCGAAGACATCGTTTAACTTAAACAGCCGGTTACGGAACTAAATCAATGGTTACTGCTTGGTGAACAGCAAAATATTGCTAAACGGTCGTTTAAGAATTAAACGTCCGTTTACAGTTTAAGCATGTGTTGGTGAACACAGGCCTAAGTCGGTTATTATGAGTTAAAATAGTGATTAACTAGCCAACTTGAAATTGGCACAATACGCAAGCCGCGTCATGGCCATTCTTAAAAGAAAAAAAGAAAAAAAAAAAACTAGCCAACTTGAATGTTTACCATGTTTTGTGACTGTTGTATCATTGGTAATAAGCCGGGACGCAAGAAACGTGAAAGGACTCTTCTTTCCTTTACGTAGACAGTTTCTACTGCTCATAACAATACCTACCCGCAGATACTTCAGTTTACTCGTGAACATGGCGCATGCAACTGTGCCGAAATATCGAGAGCTCACAATAAATACAATACATGGTAAATATCCCGTTTCTAACGTCAATTCTTGCATTAGTGACCATGTCAGTTTAAAATCTTATAGTCTACTTGTATATAATAAAATTTACGTTTTAACACAAAATAATAAATGTTTATTTATATCTTATTGAAAGAACGCTTTAAATCTTTCCTTATTTATCACACTAATCATACTAATAAAATAATTGCGAATTGTAGTGGTTGATTGTGTAATTTTATTACTTGTTAGTTGTTTTTTCCCGATGAAACGTCTAAACAGACTTGGGTGGCATTAGGAATGGCGATAGCTCATACTCGGAATGAACCTTTATTGAAATTTTAGTATACATCAATGAACTTCCAAAAATAATAAAGGACTCATGTGTGTTATTCGCAGATGACATATCAATATTGACACCATGTAATAGTAATAATAATTTAAATCAAAATCTCACTGACATTTTTAATATTTTAATAGAATGGATGAATATACATAACCTTGACATTAATTATTCAAAAACTAAAATCATGTAATTTAAGCCTTATCAAAAACCCCCTCTCGCGATAGACTTTGCTTACAATAACTCCAAAGTGGAATGCGTTGACACATTTTCATTATTGGGATTAAATATAGACACCCACATAAATTGGAAATGTTATATCGAAAAACTTAAGAACAAACTCTCAAGTTTCACATATGCTCTAAGAAAAATACGTAAGGCAACTGACCTCAAAACAGCTTTGTCATGACATGCTTATGCTTTTGCATGGCTACGGTACGGAATACTGTTATGGGGAAACAGTGTAGATGCGGAAGAGGTTTTTCTTTCCCAAAAAAAGTTAATCCGTGTTCTCGCTAATATAAAAGAGCCGGAAAGCTGCAAACCATATTTTACTAATTACAAAATTTTGACCATGACATCTACATATACATATATTATCTATATATACATATACCTTTGTTAGAAAATACTTACAATTCTTTATTAAACAAACAGACCTACCTCGGCGGTATCCAACAAGATCTAAATATAAGTTAGTACTACCTGTGTCTAAATTAAAAATGCACAGTTCTGGCCCAAATGTTATGTCAATAAAAATATTCAATAAAATACCAAACGACTTAAAGGCTGAAGAAAGGGATAATATTTTTACAAAGCGTCTAAAAGATCTACTACTAACAAAATGATACTATGACTTGAAAGAATTCATGAATGATTCATGCATCTAATATTTTCTGTTAATAATTATTTTGACTAACTTGAATGAGTCGGCCCGCTCATAAACCATATTGCTACACCCAAATAGGGTCATATGTTTCCTACCATAACTGTAACATCTATAATACAATGTACATATGAATGCATTAAATATTCGAGTTTGAAAAAAAAAAACACACACGTTGCAGTTCCTGGAAAAGAAGGTTGACTTCTGCGAAATCTATTGTATTATTGGCCAAACAGTCGTGAGTCAACGGGTTAAGACATAATTTTAACCCAAATATCCGTTCCTAAGGGTGGGATTTCCCAGTGAAGCCACTGAGCGCAGCTTGTTAATATTTTTTTAATCTCTGTGAGGTCACAGATGCTGCTGTGCACTCGCTTGTGATTGATTGAAGATGAGTATCCGACATACTCGACACCCGAGTCAACGTATTTGATCCTTAACGTGAATATATTGCCGGTTAACAATTTTAGACATTTTTTATTTCATTTATATGTCAATTATCATAAGTTATCATAAAACTGTAACATATAAAATTGTTGAATCCATAGGCTCTCGAACTAGTTATAAACTGTGTTTAGAGCGCCAGTGGTTTCTCCCAACAAGATGAAATAATAAAAATATATGTGTTTCTTAAAGTAGGTAATCAAAAGTTATTACAAAGTAAATACATAATTCAACAATAATAGTTTAGTATGCGTCAAACTCACAATAAATCAATACAAAAAATGTTATCATATTATAACCTTTTAATCGGTCGATTTTTAATAATTTCTTTGCTTGGCCATGTCATCTCTGTAAGGCAAATATGCAAGCTCAAATATCTCCGCAAACTCTACAATGTTGCTATCATATTCGCAAACGGGTTTTGTATGCATGAAGATATCGCCACTTAGTTGCTCTGGTGGCGAAGTCTCCTGGCTACTACCTAAGTAACAAATGCTGGACGTTATTCAGTGTCGCAGTCGCAGCGTGTCGTCGCCTACTAATACTTACCTAACTGTAGGGAATATCTTCACAGCTGGCAACATTATTCTATGGAGGTTTTGTGAAGTCTACGTCCAGTTGACCATTGATCATGGATATATCTCTATTTATATTAGTTAAACAGATGCAAAGCACGCATACTTTATAACAAAACAAATAATACTATTGTCATGCTAATAGATTTGAGATATTCAAGGAGAATTTATATCGAGATTGATTAAATACTTATAAATACTTTGTTAAAGAAATATGGCCATTTGCAGTTTTTACTATCACACTACAAAGGGAACTTTTCTCGAGGGCTTTAGGAGAACACCTAAATTGTTATAAATATGGGCTAACAATAGGCAAAAATCTCTTTAAAAATCGGTGGCTAAATTAAAAATTTAAAAATACTTTGTTGATAAAACAATATAGAATTTGTAACTGAATTTTCTCAATTTCCGTATTCATAAATCATCAATTACTTTCATTATTTTAGTTAAAACTTTCTACTACTACATAATTTTAGTTAAAGCGCTCCACATAGCAACGGCTGCGCAGAACCTGATGTTTAGAAGCTATCTTGGCGTTATTTCAAGAACATTAAAGAAATTTCAAGACCATTTCTCAACATGTTTTACGGTTAAAATGTTACTTACAGTAATTAGATAGATCCAAGAATTCAATTTCTACAAAACCATTGAAATTGAGGAAAACCCTTACAATTAATTAGTATTCTTGTCCACGCAAAATACAATTTGTTACGAAATTTGTTATAGGTATACTATTGGATTAATTGAGAAAAAATATCTATTTTACGTTTACAATTTTTACGACCTATTTTTACATGTTTTTAGTTTTTACCCGTTAATAATAAAAAAAATTTAAAACCGATGAGAATTTTGGCAGAGGGCCGTGCGCAGAGGTCAGGCGGCTGTCAGCAGCAGCAGTTGAACGGGGGTTCGAGAGTCGACTGTTGCCTACCACCCCGAACCAGATTCTTAAAGTCTTGTCTTAATTAAAGTCGTTGGGACACGCCTTAAATTTAAATTTTCACTTCTTTTTCATAACATATTAATGATATATTATGTAGGTGGGTATTTCTCATCAAATTTCGAAATTTATGTCCTGTGCCATTGATGCGCAGTTGTATGGATTTATCATCAATGTTACATTTTTATTATATTACTAGGTATCTGCACTGATATTTTAAAAGCAAAAACATTGATAATATATTTACAGATAAAATATACGGTTAATTTATTAGTCTAAAAGTCATTCCCTCATCTTGTCCCTCAGTCCGAAATTAAAAAAAAAAGGAAAATATACAATCAGATCTGTTAATATTCTTTTAATCTAATATTATTTAAATATGTGGTAATAAGTATTGATTGTATATTCAAGCTTTCATTGCTCAAAAATAATTTTATATTTATAAAAAAACGTTTTAAATACTATGTCCCTTAAAATAAAATCATTCCCTCACCGGTTACAAATATTCGACCTGTGAACGCACCATTTTACATTTTTGAATGCAGCTGTTAAGCTTTTAAAACTTGGCAATACTGATAATAATGTCAACATAGCGGATTTTCGTAATAGCGAAGGGAGTGGCTGCAAAAAAATCATTAGAGATAAATTATTATAACATTACATTTTCCTCTGTCATTACCTCACTGTTTATAATAAAAGGTAAGTCATTATACTATTCAAGTGTTTTAATGTTTTTTATTTGGTTTTGGGGAGTAACACGCATTCACAAAATACTTACTTAATTTAAGGTTATATACGGTTAGTCACAGTGACGTTTATTCAAATTCGTCATTCCCTCACAGTCATTCCCTCACTATATTGAAAAGTGATCATTGTATGAGGAAATGATTTTTGCATATAATATCAGATGGTGGTGTGCCTTTTACTATTTTTCTTCAGCTTGTGTAGCGTGCTAAATAAATTTGTGTACTTGTATCAAGAATGGGGAAAGTCAAGAAGTTAAGTGACGAAGAAAACATTTATAAAAGAAAGAGTATGACCGAAAGAGCCGGGATTAATGAAAAGTAATGCTGGTATAGAATGTTAGCTTGAAAAGGGAAAAAAGAACAAAGGTCAAGTTAAATCAATAAGTTCTATGAGTGAAAGAAAAGCTAGACAAAAACGAAAACAATGGAAAAATAATAGTAAATTATTTAGAGAAACGAGGGCTACATTACAAATAACAGGTACATAGAATTATTGTTGAAACACCCCCACCAAGTCCTGCACCATCTTTGCGTGCCAACGTAGAGCAGACAATTTATCTGCTCTCAATAAATGTAGTATGTGCAAACAGCGAGTTATTCTCGCGAAAATTAAAAGTTTGGATAATATAGTGAGAAACGGAGTCAAGTTTAGCGAAAAATACAAGAAGAGGTATTTGAGATTTTGGGCACATTTGAAACCAATTTTTGGTTAGGTCTACTAGGTCTAGTAGATCTAGCTTTAGCTAGAAAATTGCCCGTAGACTCGCCATTCGCCATATTTGGCCAATAATACAATAGATTTTGCAGAAATCATACTACTTTTCCAGGAAATGCGACAAGTGTGGTTAAGAGATTGCATATGTTGAATGATGGGCCTGTTACTCAATTTAATAATAAATACGTGTTGGAAATGTCATCTAAACAATTACATTTAACAGAAATTACTCGCTTCACATGTCATTATTCTGAGCCAGGTCATGGCAATGGAGTACCCGATGGCGTCGCCGGAACTCTGAAAAGAACAGCTTACAGAGCTGTAGTCGAAGGTCATGGCATTGTAGATTTGAGCGCTATAACTTATTCTTCAAACCAGATGTCCATCAATTTTATTGTTTGAAATAACTCTAGATATTTCATTAACGGATAACCTTAGAAAACAAATAAACACTGTTCCAACATTTCGAGGTACAGAGAAGATGTGCCAGTTTGTATTCTTTAACAACACTTTACAGTGCAGAAAATTTACATGCGTAGATTGTGTTGAAGATTTTACTTATCATCATTTAGGATATTTTTGAAAACTCCAGAACAATACTTGTACCAAAACACGCAACTGACAACCTCGAAAGGCAAACAAAATTGATATTGTCAATATAGATGATGACAATGGCAAAAAATCTATGCCTTCTACTTCTACTGTGACTACCAGAGAAATAGACACAACAGAATGGTAAATTCGAACTTAAAGGATTCTCTGCAAGTCCTCAAATTACTACCACTGGAGGTTACGATTGGTTTTATGGGAAAACAAAAGGTATCCTGGGTAAGTTACTTCTGTTTTTGAAGAGGGTGTAATGTTGAGGTGTATGAAGCAGGGACTAACATTTTGGAGAAGGCCAGCCATAATAGATGAACAGTTATATATCTGGGAATATTTAGTAATAGAGAGGCCAAAGTTAATTAAAAGGGGGAACTACATTATCAAGGAGCTAGATGATTCTAAAAGTAAAGTCGAATCTGACTGAAAGATTTAGAGTAGCAGACCAAAATATAGTAATAAAGAATAATAAAATAAATAATTAGAATACAAATATATATTAAATTGTATGTTTAATTGAAGCGTTAATAATATGTCAATGTCTATGAAGAGCTACATCTTTAATTTTAGCTTTTTCTTAAATTTTAAATATTTACTTAAAGTTTTTGAGCTTTAAGTTTGTGATATTGTTATCTGACCGTTAGTAGTAGTTTACTACCCATTTATTTTTAAACTATCGTACTAATCATTCCCCCATCCTGTCAGTCATTCCTTCATTCTGTAATTTTTTTGAAAGTTATTTTTCTACATGTTATACCCAAAAATATGGAGGGCCTGCATTTTAAATAACCTCATTAAAGTAAAACTTTGAATTTCTGCAAAAAAAAATGTTATACATTTACAATTATTTTTTTATAGAATGCAAAGTGAAATTTCGAAATTTGGTGAGAAATACCCAGGTATAAATACTTAACCTAATCGTGCCTACGAGGTTGCCTGTTTGCAAATACATAGGTATTTAACAATCACCAAGAATACACATATTATTCGTAATGATTACCTAATTTACACCTTATATGTACGAATAGAGCTTTACATTCAAGACAAGAAAGCGGATACGAGTGCTGTAGTCCATACACAGGCATTAATTGACAGTAACATAAATAACCCGATCATACAGAGATCCGGATCAGGGAGTATAAGCAGTACATCGGCACGAGATACATTTTTGCGCGTTTTTATATACCGGCCGGAATGTATGGCACATCCGATAGATCATTAATATTTACCACTGGCAAGAACACTTCGAAATATTCAACCTCTTTGTCAATAAAAATGAGTTATTGTCGTCTCTGCAGAAATATGCTAGGAAGTGGCAATTTATGTACATAAAGCTATTCTATTGAAACTCAACCCTGGTTAACTAAATAATAATAATAATAAATCGTTTAGTGGGTGACAAGTCACCTAAATATTTTAAAATGAGACTGAAATTGGCAGGTGCCGTAGTCTCGTCCATAGTCTACTATCACCCTTAACACTAATAAGTTCATTTCAATAGCCTTACCATTTTACCCATTTTTGTAATAGTTATAAGTACCATGTTACCCTTCATCCAACATTTTTTTCTGTTTGTTATACTCCTTTGTATTTGTATAGCGAACGGCCTCTGAGTGTTGGCTACAGTCCGTCGCCTTTGTAAAAGACCGGATGAAACCCGTGAAATAAATAAAATAACAAAATGAAATAATAATAATATAAACACAATTACCATTTAACACATTTTTGTAATAGATATAAGTACCATGTTTCCCTTCATCTAAAATGTCTGTTTTTTATACTACATTGTATATTTTATACCAAACAGGCCCCGAGTGTTGGCCACAGCCCCACTTATACCTTTGCAAAGGACCGGACGTAATCCGTGAAATAAATGGAATATAATAATAATAATAATAATCTTTATTGAATGTAAGTGTAATAGGAAAATTAGTTCAATTATATCTAGGCTGAGATTTATTATTATTATAATAATTAGTTATTGTTGTTTTGCTGTTCATCTTAAGAAGATTAGAATTAGAAGATGAAGACCTGAACCATATTTTCTGTTTGTGTTCTCGACTTAATCATGATGTAATTAATATATACGACACTGGTTCATATTAAATTTCCATTTTCTGTTAATATAGACAATATATTGTGTAAATCCTTTACCATCAATATATTATCATCCTTTATTTCTCTTAATAATATTAAACATACGTGGTTATTTTCTGTTGTTGCTAATAATTGTTTTGTGCTAGTTTCATTCATTTCAATCTATATACGAGTTATATCTATATTCTATATTCATAGCTCTAATTTTAGTTATGTAGTTAAGGCGCGGTCCAATCCCAATTTTAAAATAATTTACGTATTTATGTAAGGTTGAAAATCGCTTGTTAAATTGGACGATGTAATGCGAAAATGCGTTAATTTTGTACGTTTTCTTTATATTTTTCGATATATACTAACAGAATCGAAAAAACTGCTGGTTATAACTTTAGTACTATACGTTGGCTATGTAGGCCTATTACCTAAAAAATATATATAGTGTTATCGCTGAAAATTCTGAGAGTTTGGATGTGAAAGTTTATTTTTGTGGGCCTATTCAGGATTTTTTTCTGCAGAAAGAGAGTTATATTTATGAATTCTATTCGGTTATTACTCTTTTCCTATTCCCTTTCTAACCTTAGTTTTTTTTTTCATAATATATTATGGATTTGTTTCGTTACACTAGGTGTTTAAAAAATCTGCTTTTAACTATTATCAGGATACGAACGCGTGTTAATGTAAAATATTTCCTTTCTTCTAGATTGTTCAAGTCTAAATGATTTCGTCAGTTCTTTTCTGTAGTTCCATTGGACGTCCCATTGACGGGACGATAAAAAAAAAATTACCGTGTACCCATTGGCCAATAGTTACACCGCAAATAAGTTTTACTCCAGGATCGTTTTTCTATGAAACCATTAATAGAGATGTCACAATATGATGCAAACATATCAGTGTTTTTATATTCATATCTCATGTGACGTGTCGTTGGCAAAAGTATTCTGAAACAGTTTGCCAGGCTAATAAAAAAATAAAAACTAAACACATATTCATACATAAAAATAAGAACTAAAAATAGAAGATATAAGAATTGTAATTTTAAATCTCGTGCAATCGCAAACACTACCCATGTACGGTAGTAATTGTATTGAATCTGTCAAAGTTTAAGCACTAAGAAGAGAATAGTTTTTATTTTAGCACTTGAATTCTGTATAGCGAGTCTAAAAACAACCATTATCCATAATGACATCGTAAATCTATATCGTATAAGTACACCATTATATAGTTATCTTACAACCGCGCCATATCCCACACAATAGTAAAAACGTGCATTAAACAATCGCAGAATCTCACTCCTGCCGACCCGGCTACTTACAAAACTCATTATAATAATATAGATATTACTTTCATAGAACGATATTGCACGTAAAAACGGGTAAATTATTCCTACAATACACATAAAGATTTCCGTAATGGGGCACCATAATCATTGACATAATAATACGTCCACTTTATATTATGGTGTCTTAAGTAAGTAGTATAAAAAGATAAATACAGCTTTGTATGACCCGATTGAAATAAAACTAAGGATATAATATATGCGATGCATGGAATATGACGCGAGGCAGAGTGCGTTTGTACTATTTTAGCAAACTCGGCAGGTATTTTTTTCTTAAAATGGCCGTGATCTTAACCCTAGAAAGATAACCATATTCTATCTTACATAAAAGATAACCATGCGCTTCGGAGGCGCCACGGTATTCAAATGCTTATATTTAAATTATTTAGCAAGATTTGTGTGATTTGATTTTACAATTTAAATGGTATTATAGGTGACACATTTTTATAAACGAAAAATATTGTACTTTATATTTGTTTTTTATTAATAATTGAAACCAAATGAGTAGACCTCTAAAAAACTAACAAAAATCACGAATATCGCTTAACTATCATAAAATATTGTATTTTACTATTAATATGTATAGTATGAGTCAAATATAAGCATAAAGTCTAAGAAAGCTAATCAGTACCTTATTAAATTTTTTTTAGACAGTCATACATACGTCGATCTTGAAGATAACCATACGCCTCAGGAGCGCATCAACTCGTTCAACTCGTCATAACTCCAAAACAATAATACTTACCGCACAAAAACAGCTGGCCCTCGACGCGGTTGACCGACGACTGAGTTGGCTGAGAAGCACAGATATACATGGGTTTCGTATTAAAAGATATAGTACTATTTAATTCGTGCGGGCGCCTCTGAAGCGTAGGTTATCTTTCTAGGGTTAATCACAGTTGATAATTTTCGGAAATGCCATTCTACGCTTTAAGGAACATGTCGCTAAACATCGTTTTGGTATTTGTCATCTAGAAAATTATACCGTATTTGCGGGTTTCTTTAGCTCTACGGGGTAACTTTGGCTCAGCACAGAAAAAAGTTTAAACTTCCCACCTATTCTTAACAAAGGCAGTTAATGTTGTAATTCGACTTGTGTGAAATATATTTGTTCTAATATCTCAACTATTGATATATATAGAAGATATCTGTTGATTATTATAAATTATTTCTTTATTGAGTTATAATTTCTACACTTTTTCGTAAATATCGAAAAAGATGATTTAGGTTATATCAAAAAAATGTTCAGTGTTTTGTTTTTTTTTCTGAATGTTAAACTTCTTTTCGCATCTAATCATTGGTATTGTTACTATTTAATAATCAACAAGTCTTAGATTGGCTCAATACAGTTATTAAATCATAGTTTTTTTAATCGAAACTATATGCTGGTCAAAGTAACCCGATTACTACAACTTTGGCTAGAAAGTAAAAAATAAATAAATATATTATATATCAAAGTATTTTAATTTGTTTTGTTTTTGGTTGACATTCATCGTTTTCGTAATCATTAATGTAATTTAATTGTTTAATTTTGGTGTGTAAATGTGTTTTCTTAGTGAATTTAATTATTATCGTAATATGATTCCTATGTGTTTCGAAATAAATGATTTAATAATAATAAGTAATGGAAATAGCGAAAGATTTTAGACTAATTGTATAAAATCATGATACTTTGTTTATATGTAAATCTCGTGAATCATCTAATGAAGTGTTAGTAATGCATCCACCGCTTAACTAGAACGTGACTTACGGCCGGTCCCAATAATCTATCTATCGTCGGTTTACCTTACTAGAGATAGATATTTGACACTATTTGTATGGACGTTATGTCAAACTTCTATCGGTAGTAAGGAAAACTGTGGATAGATAGATTATTGGGATCCCCCATTAGACAGAACAGTGACTTAATGACCGACTTATTCGTGTAACTGTCATTTGACGTGTACTAGAGTAGAAATCTCACTTGATTTTAAATTAGTATTAACATAATGAATTGAGGAATAGCTAATGTACAAACAAACGAGTCCACTTATGAAGAAAAATACTTTAATAATTATTAAGGAGTTTATGTCTGTAAAGGTCTTAGTTACTATGGTAACCGTAAAAATTTCATTTCAGTTGGTTTGTGGGAGGTTCCGGGATTCCTCCTTCTCCCGTTCTCCTTCTCCTTCTCCCTCCCCCTCCATCCTCACCCCTTCTATCTCTTCCTTCCTATCTTCCTTCCTCAAAGGTTGGCAGCGCTTCCTCTAGACCTCTGCTATTGCGTTTGTCCGTGGGCAACGGTATCACTTACCATTACGTAAGGTGCTTGCTTATTTGCCAACCTATCCCATAAAAAAATAGGTTTGTCACCGTGCTCTTCATCAGCCGGAATTCAGCCACAACTGTAATCGTAACTCAAGAAGCTTCCTCTTCTGTCCCATTAGTATATCAGTTCGTCGTGCGCTGTGGCCTACCTTCCCGTATATATTATAGTATTTATCGATGGGCCTACCTATTACCACTTCAAATTATTTCTTCTTTTATTCTAGCAAATACATGATAATTTGCACTGTATGCCTAGCACGAATAACCGCGTAAGTGTAACGTACCACCATTGAATACAATTATGGTTTTACGTTTACGATATTTTTTTCTTCTACTTTGCATGTGTGACGGCCACACTTGTGCGCTTTGTAAACACAGTAAAGTGTACTAGCTCACGTGCGTGGTGCACGACGCGGCGGCTGGGCGCGGGCGTGCGACCGATACATATCGACCTAATGATTGATGCTCCCGCCCATTTGCCAGACTAGTTCTATCTCAAACGTACGGCCACTAGAACAGCGGAGGCACAAGACGACATTCGGATTTGCCGTATATCCTGTATAACATTACCTGCAGTGTAAGCCCACGATAAACTTGTCACATCAATAAACTGATTTTTAAGAGCTATCGTACCTTGTCTATCACATGGATAGATCCATGCGATAGACAGTCCGCAGCGACAGCGATACCGCGGACTGTCTTTTCCCGATAGTTACTGTAAAATTTTATCCAAACGACATCCGTCAAAATATATTTCGCGTAGATTTAAGGAAAGTTTTGTAAGAAGCTTTGCTCTACGACCAAAAATGCCATGCCTAAAATATTTTTTCTCGGAAATAAAACCTTAAAATAAACAACTTTGAAGCGATGATAGCTTAATATAACATATATAACAGTCAATAACATTGTGAGGACATCAACATAACATCATGGCGATATTATCACTTTGTAGTACTCACCCAGCCATGTACCACCTTAAAAATATAACGCCAAATACCGTTTTGAGCTTTCCGGTAGCTGTTACACTCGCTATTCGAGGTCTAATATGCTCTACTCATCATTATCGCTGAACATAACTTGAGATAGTGACTGCAAATACTGACTTATCAAGTAAACAAGCGGTAGAGTCTACGTGAGGCAACAATTACTGAAAAGAGTTCAAACATAAAATTTAAATATTTGGGATTTAATCCAAGTCACGTTGTTTTATTATTAAACTAACTGCGCTCCGTGGTTTCATCCGCGTGGGGATGGATTATGATGAAAATATAAAGCTTATATTCATGAGGGTTAATGTGGAATTCTAATAGTGAAAGAATTTTTCAAATCGGTCCTGGAGTTTCGGAGCCTGTTCAATTCAAACAAACACATCTTTCCTCTTTATAATATTAAGTATAGATGGAAAAGCCACCTAAAAATAAACTTTTCTAATTCCTCATTTGAGTTATCCTCTTCTGATTAACGTCTATGCCAAAGCGATAATAAATCATTCCGTGAAACAAAACCAAACTCGCGAATTGAGTGGCTCTACAGCGTCCAGCGATGCGCACTGCCTACTGCCTGGTTAGAACTCTCAAATCTTGATAGATGTGACATCCTCCGATCTTAACTTCACCCGGAACTCGACTCGATTATTTATTTTCCCTGCCTAATGAGCTTTCAGCTAGATCCACATACGGCCGTCTTCAACCAACATTTGTAGAAACAAAGTAAACTACAAAAAGCAACTGTATGCAGATATGTCATGGTTGGTTTTGCTCTGTTCAGATACGGCCAATATTTGCACAAAGTTGTGTGGATCCGGCTTGTGATTTAGAAGGCCGCTGATCTGTGCGGAGTTTGGGATTCTTGACTATTCGTTTGCTATAATAGTACATTCATCTTTTATAATGACTATAAAGTGGTGACTTAATAGCAGTATGTAGATTCTAAAATAGTAACCAATTTTTTTTGTTTCAGTTTTATTTCTTACGCTTATAAACTTTGCTTTAGATGAATGCTTAAGCATATGTATGACAGATGCATAGCTTTTTTAATCTTCACATTTTTAGGCATATTCGTCTGCCGTGGGAATGACATAAGATATTAACTATTGGCTATCGCCATATATTACTGAAATGTATATATTTTTAAATTAACGCATTTTAATATTCAGTATCTATAAGATCATTTTACCCTGGTAAAAAAAAAACCCGTTGAATATATAACCTTTTTGTAAAGACGGAATGAAAGTATTCGAGACGTAAGTAAAAAATAAAAACAAACGCTATATAATCCGTATTTTTTTTAATGACAATTTTAAACAATTTCGAACGTGTAATAAATCATTATGTGTACTTAGGTCTAGTTTAGTTGATAAAAGTATGTTTAATAATTTTGAATTTCAAATTTACCAACTCATTGTGTGCAAGAATGTCTCTTATGTCTAGTTAAAAAATATCGCATAACCAAGACCACACAAAAACACGATGTACGCACGTAATAGCTTTATCTCGATGATCGGATAAAAATATAAATGGAAACTACGACATTGTTTCAGGAATTATTTAATAAATATGTTTATAATATATATACTCATAACAATTTTATGGGCAATTTTTTAAAGTCAAATTTTGAATAAATCTATCACACGCACGTACCGAACACGTACGAACTTAGAAGTATTAAACATTTCGCAGTTGTGTTTTAGACCTTATTTGAACAGAGGTGAGCAAGCGGTCAGTCTATTGACATCTACCATCCATAGACAAAACACGAACTGTCACAAGAAATAAAAAAAATACGCCCAAAACTGATAAGGGGGAGTTTTGGCGCGAACGCGGAAAGTCAACGTTTTTCCATTGTATTATTTATCAAAAATTATGCTTTTTTTCAGTGTTAATGTTTAAAATTGGTGGCGTTTTTCTCATTAAGTGCTGTTTTACGTGCATGAGTGTGGGCAAGTGATATAATGTGGTGAAACGTGTTTTTTCCGTGTTGTTTCCAAAACTCCATAGAAGCTGATGGTAAAGTTGCCACCACTTTACTAAAGCATGACTTAGACTGACTGGACCATGACTGACTGACATTTTGGACTCAGACTCTGACTGACTACGACTAATATCACTAGAATATTCTACTAAAGCTTTGTAATACAAATAACTTGACACTGGCAAATGCACGAGAAGTGCGGGACCATAACCCTCTAAGGAGGGAAAACGAAAAAAAAAACTGATAAGGGGTAAACAATGTGTGATAATAAGTGACCAATGTGATATGCAGCAGAACACAGTAATCTGTATCCGGTAGGTACGGCCGTTTCAGTTTTAATTAGAGTCACGTAATTAATGTATAAATATAACTCGATACAAGAAAACGTATTTGAAGTAAGTAGCCAAAACCCAACTTTTTACCAGAGCAAAAAATCCTTTAAATAGTTAGAAAAAAAATAATATGAAAACTAACGTGGTTTGTACACATTTTTAATATGAAAAACGGGATTCACTCGCGTCAATAACTATACCGTCAAACCTTACAACTTTGCCCGCTTTTTTGCTTATTTTTAACATAACTCAAAAACTATAGACTTGATTTTAAAATTGAGTATACAGTTATTTAAGGCTAATTTAAAGTAATAATTCTTTAAAACTTAAATAAGTTTATCTTAGATTTAAAGCATCAAAATATACGGTTAAAGAGGTGGGCAACTTTATCTGCCATTCCTTACAACTTAGCCCACCCTCAAAATCTCAGCAACATTAAGCACTATTGCTTTGAAAATAAAATATGTAACGAATAATGGTGCAAAGATGTAAACCATCTTGAAAACAGACAAAAATATATTTTTTTTAATTATATATTGAGGTGGGCAATGTTGGAATACCTTCCAAAGCTATTTTTATACAAAAGACGCCAAGTGCTAGGGTTGCTGCGAAATAAAAATCAGGTATGTTTTATTCGTTCGAATTATTTTTATTAGTAATTAACAAATCTAAGCGGCGCTTACACTGCTGCAGATTACTATTAATTATAATTATGAATAAACAATAATACTCGTTTTTCAACTTCTTAACCTTTGGATAATTAGAGATCACATTTGTAGAGATACTTATTTTAATAATCATTAAACGGATTTACATACAAACTTAACAATGTAGCAATAAATCATCTGAAGTTGTTTTAACGTTTGAAAAATACTTTCCAAAACAGGCAATTCAAAAGATACCAAATTAAACTTTGAAATTACGGTTTTAAGAAAACACAAAATTAATACAATACCTGAATCAAAAACAAAAGTTTCCATATTAAATATCCTATGGATATTTAGTGTCCAAGAGCGCTGCTCCGGTTTCTTAACACGTTTTAATTTGTTTTGCGTCAATGGATGTCTCAGGGAGCCTTTTTATATTTTAACTAAACAATAAAGGACTCCCAGCGTCATCTATTGGCACCGAAAGGAACAAAACTTATAAACAAATCTAAGCGGCGCTTATACAGCTGGAGATCACTATTAATTATAATTATGAATGAAAAAAAATAATACATGTTATCCAACTTCTTAACCTTTGGATAATTAGAGATCACTTTTTTAGAGATACTTATTTTAATAATTAATAAACGGATTTACATATAAACTTAACAAAGTAGCAATAAATTATTTGAAGTTATTTTATGTAACGTCTAAACAATACTTTAAAGCAAATAGGTAGTTGGTTTATAGGTGTTTGTGTTTGTAATGCATCTAAAATGACCCACGATACAAGGGAAATGTAAAGCTAAGTAAGGGACCATCACCACTTAAATCACCTATTCGTTAAATTATGTATGCCTTTTATATTTTTATTAAAATAATTTATTTTTCAACCACTCGGATGAAAAATACCTAATCTGTCTTCCGCCAAGATCTTATCTAGGAATACTTTTACTTAGCTTACATTCACATAATAAAGTGTTTGAACTAGCAGACCTGCCCAATACTTTTTGGTTAGGTATATTGTCCCACTGCTGGGCAAAGGCCTCCTTACCACTCCTTACGATCTACTAAAAAGTTGTCATAAAATTAGTAAAACCTAAGCGCAGCGCCACCTATTGAGTCCAGTTGCGAATCTAAGCCATCAAAGGTAAGTACAAATATGACTCACAATCTTTACCTAGAATAAAAAATTAAAAACCTTATCTGTATTTATATATTTTTCAGATTGAAAAAGTGACAACCCTAACACCATTTTTAAGGTGGGCAATGTTGCAAACTCTTTGCTACACAGTTGCTTACAACTTTGCCCACTTGAATTTTTTCGTAATAAAGACAGCTAAAACGGTAAAACCAGAACAAAATTAATCGCTATTCAATCAGTTATGAGCACAATAACTTAAACTCACCTCCAATAATTCTTTTGGATTCAACACGGTTCAACACGAACAACAAAATTGGCACCACCTGCGTAGACGTCTACTTTGACAGCTGCTGACAGTCAACTGAGTGAAGTTAGGAACACAACGGATAATTTGTGTTGCCATGTATATGTCAGAGATTGCACAAAATGTTGAAAAATGTTGCCATTAAAAAAATGAATGGGCTACAACTACTTTTAATTAATTTTTGGTTTTGGGCAAAGTTGTATTCCGAGGGCAATGTTGTAAGGTTCTACGGTAGTCGGAAAGTCCTCTCTTTTTTACGTGAGTGAATCCCGGTTATCATATTAAAAAAAAAAACATTTCTTTTTAATTATCTTTGACGGAAAGCTTTTGTTAAACCACTCATGAACATCAATGAAAATATTTTTGTTAATGTTATTACCAGTAGGCTTTTCACTACTTACAGCAATTTACTTTTCATTTTAAAGACCAAAACTTATTAACTGCCAAAAACGACAATTTTCATACAATTGAGTTGCGATATCGCGGTTCAATAGCTAAGAGAATAGAGGCCTGAAGAACGTCGTAAGTAGTTCAGTGACTTTTTTGGAGATAGCTAAGTTCAATATATTTCCAGATATATAAAATGCTGATACTTGAAAGATTTAATAAATTACGTACTGTTAAAATGGTGTAAAGAGAAGAAGACTAACTCAAAAAAAAGCTGATACCATTTAATAGCCAAACATGCTGTAAGTTAAATTAGATGTTTATTAGTGAACCGCACTCTTGCTATAAGGAAAAGAGTACCTATTGAAACACCGTTTTTACAGTGACTTACAGCAAATTGAATAAGGTTTTTTTTCAAAAAAGCAAATACGTTTTCTTACGTCGATCTATATAGTCGTGTCTAACAATCATTGCAATGTTTTTTTTTCTTTTCAAGTAAGTAGGTAGGTATGTAACAAAAACAATAAATAATGTTATTTGAAACTATAGGTACCTAACCTATAGTTTCAAATAAAAGGACTAATATAAACAATAATTATATTTTTTTAACAAAAATCGTACATAAATAGACAAATTGTCGTCGCAAAGGGATTTGTAAAGAAAAGCGTGAAAGACAACAAACATTAGGCTTCTCATATGATTTACGACGCTTACCTACATTTTTCTACGCCTGCGGTTTTATAAAAGAAACTCGTTTGTATTTGCTAGAAATCTATAAAACTTTGATTTGTTAAAGCTTATTAAGACGCGGTCCAACCCCATTTTCAAAATTATTTACGATGCTTTACGTAAAGTTGAAAATCGCATGTAATATTGGACGATGTCATGCGAAAATGCATTAATTTTCTACGTTTTCTTAATATATTTCGATATATACTAACACAATTGAAAAAAACTGCTGGTTACTAATTTAGTACTATATGTTGGCTATGTATTACCTAATAAAAAATATAGTGTTATCGCTGAAAATTCTGAGAGTTTGGACGTCAAAGTTTATTTTTATGGACCTATTCAGGATTTTTTTCTTCAAAGAGCGAGTAATATTTAGCAATTCTGTTCTGTTATTACTCTTTGCCTGTTCCTTTTCTAACCTAAGTAATTGTTTCATACAATATTATCGCTCTATTTCGTAACACTAGATGTTTAAAGATTCTGCTTTTTACTAATATCAGGATACGAGCGCGCCTTAAATCTTCTAAGTAGCTCATCGATAGCCCGTAAAACAAATCATTAGATCATGTCATATTACCCATACTTAGATCTGCAGAAAAAGAACGTTTCACTCAGTGTCTCATACGCGCTTATCGCGAAGATCAATCTTAAAATATACACATCGTATAAACATTAAATACTTTTTAATACGTGTTGCACTATAAATGTAACAATTTATTACTACTTAGTAGTTTGTAGTACTAATTTAGTATTGGTCTAGAACGGAAAAAATTGTACTAACTCGTGTAGTTGCGTTTTTGTTGTGTTTCTATTTGGTTAATGAGAGCAGGCTCGTTTTTGATCAGCCGATAGGAAATGATGAGACAGATAATATCATGCCAGGTTAGGAAACTATGAGAATCATATGTACTTAGAAAACGTCGAGAGTTTTTGTCTAACCCTATATGTCCTGCGTGGGCAAACGACCGCGAAGCGATGCGAATGCGAACGAATTCAAACCTTTTGTATTTCACGTGTCCTAAGTCCTAAGTCGAGAAGATAACGTTGTTTAAGATTTCGAACCAACGCGTAATGGCGCCGAGGGGCGAGATAAAATGGTGCTAAAACACTGGTATTTTAGTTTTTTAGTATTAGAAAACGGAACAAGCACGAAGCCTACCCGATATTTGTGGTAATTTGTGGTGTTCTGCCTAGAACAGATGCATTTCCTCACAAGTGACGAACTGCTATGCCTTACAGGCTTGGCTATATATAGCCGGCTTCCAAATTGCACCTTTAATTAATTATATGGAGGTGAAAAACATAGTCAATCAATATATAATCTAAGTCCTGATTGATTGACCGACTGACAACTCACAGCCTAAACCGCTGCTCGTTTTTGTCTTGGTGGGTAGAGACGTACTAAGAAAGAGTTTTACAAAATTCAACCCCTTAGGGGGCAAAATGGATGAGAACGTTTGTATTAAAGTCCTTTGTTTTTGAACTTAAAGGCATGAAAATTTGTAAGTAGATAATTAATTTAAAATAAAAAATGTTGTTCTTTAATCTTTTTTGACAGGGATGACTAAGGAGTGGATGGAATGAAATGGAGGATGAAATGCATGGAAAATTCTTTGTTTTGTAACCACAAACTAGTATAGATGCCAACGCATTTTGTAAGTTATTGGTAAACATTTGTATTAAGATGAATATCTTATTATTATCTTTTTCTACCAACTTCCAAAAAAAGGAGGAGGTACTCAACCAGACTGCTCTTTTTTTTGTTTTTTAAGGTTTTTACCTCATATCTTTCGACTGGGTGAACCGATTCTCAAAATTCTTTTCTTGTTTTTAAGCTGGTGCTTTCCATGTGTCCAAATTTTATCGAAATTTTCTTTCAAACAAAAAAAAAATTTTGACAATCGGTTCACCCTATCGAAAGTTATGAGGTAGCAAACTGAGGTAGCAAACATAAAAAGAAACAAAAAAAACAATACAGTCGAATTGAGTAGGTACCTCCTTCTTTTTTTTGAATATGTTAGAAAAATAGAACTCTACGCGGACGAACTCGTGGGTTCTACTTTATTTGTATTATATAACTATTTATAGTTATGGTAACTATTTATTTGTATAAAATGAGATTCAGGGCAGACTGTTATATTCACTAGTGTTTTGCAATGAAGACTTTAGCGGTATTATACATTTATATTTATGGCAGATTTGTAGAGATATAATTTTATTGGGCTCTTTGCACGACTTTAACTATAGGCATCAAAGCTAACACATATAAGCTTAGTAATAACAGTTCTGCAGATGTAGTCCTATAAACGATAAGTGGTGCAGAGAGAATTTAACGACTTCACACGTTATCAAAGTATAAAATAAGTTATTTTTATGACCATTCCTAACGATGTTTGCATATAAAACAAAAGTTTAAGTTAGTAAAAATGCTGCTTAGAATTTAAGTTTTACTACATGTTTCTGTTTTCGCTTATTTCGATGTAAACCAACTTGCATAATATATTCCATTTTCTACAACCTAATACGGCCTTACTTATAAACGCTGCGTTAAACAGTTAAAGTTAAACAACTTTAGTATACTGCAGAATAGTTTTAGTGTAAGTTAAGTAGTACTAAACAAGTACAATTGGAAAAATTATAAAAAATGCCTTTTATTGATTATCCACTAACTTCTTATAGTTAAGTATTTGAAAAGCTTTAGAAACTAGATGAAAAACGTAATAATTGCCTATAATATTACTAAGTTGGTGACAATAGGACCAAATTGGAAGTATAACCTACCGAACAAAATAAGTTTGAAATTGGTCAACAGTGGGCGGAGAAATCGGTGAACATACATATAGAATAAATATACTTACACATAATTATACAGTAGAACATCATAATACATGGAATCTCCTCCTTTTTCGAAGTCAGTTAATGATGTTGTTTAACCTAATGCGTATATATGCAAGGCTCTAAATTACTGACAAATTATCTCGACCGTCGACTTTCATAACAAAAATTATTGCCAACATTTTCTACCGACTTCCAAATATGAGGAGGTACTCAATTCGACTGTATGTTTTTTTTATGTTTGTTACCTCATAACTTTCGATTGGGTGAACCGATTCTCAATTTGTATTTCATTGAAAGCTGGTTTTTCATAAAATTCGGATCAGTAGTTTTTGAGTTACAAACCAATAACTGTTAACAGTATTAAATTTTTCAAATTGCACTTGTAACTTATTCTATACTAGCTGCGCCACGCAGTTTTACCCGCGTGGTGATGGATGATGATGATGATGATGAAAAAGTATCCTTTATGTTATTTCAGCATCTCATCTATGTACATACCAAATTTCATTAAAATCCATTCAGTAGTTTTTGCGTGAAAGACTAACAAACATACTATATTATTTATCCATCCATCCATCCATCTAAACTTTCACATTTATAATATTAGTGGGATGGGTGACATTTGTCCTAAGTTCTTATATCAGAATAAACGGAAATGTATTGTATATACTTCTATCCTTACTATGTATATTATGTGTGGAGTCTATTATTTTAGTTGTTCCATACAAAGAACTCCATACAAGGAACCATGTCATCGATTATAATGACAAGCAAACTACAATTAATTTAAAAAAACTTTTACTCAGTTACAAACTAGGAATTACTTGACATACTGACCAATTATCTCGACCGTGGACTTTCAAAACAAGAATCATTGGCAGCATTTAAGGTGCTGTCATATCATGATGTCGATAAAATGAAGGTTTTTAAAGTAGTTTATCTCTTAAGCAGCGATTTAATTAAAACTACAAAAAATAATATGATATTTCTAAGACGGAATTAATAGTAGTTTATGCAACTGTCATATAATAGAGGGTATTAAAACATGAGTGTAGTTTAATTTGTTTTAATTTGTAGTTTAATAGTTTATTTTGAAACGAGCCGCAGGCGAGTTTTAAGATTACACGGTTGTTTCAATACCTAATTATATGCAGTTGCATATACTGTGTACTTTATTTAATCTCATGACATTTTTGCTACTAAAGTTTTATCCAACAAAATATTACTCAAATTCGTATGTACGAAATAGCGCCAAAATGGAAAAGTCTTCTTCTTCTTGTTTGTATGGCTTGTGCGGCGTAACCACAACTTTGCCAATATCAGTGGAAAAAGTCTGTTATTGGTCTATTGGCTCGGAACCAGCGCGTTGCGCGCGCAGCGCGCTCACCACAGATAATGTGTACTTAAATTGAATTGTAACCTCCTTGGTCGGGACACATTGTACTTTAATAATTAAAAAATAATGCTTTAATTTAAGTTTTTAATTTTCTTAAAGAAGTATGTAAATAAAATATGCCAATAAAAGTCTGTATTTCATTTCATAATTAGTATATTACCGAATGAGATTATATAAAATATATTTTAATTTACTAGAGTACCTAACCTACATTAAAAAAATTCAAACAAACCACTTAATTTGACCTTTAAAGCAGTTTTCCTCTTTATTCACTATTGTATCTGTCATGAAACACATATCATAAAATAGTAATTATACAATATATTATACAAAAAAATACACATACATTGACGGATTTTTTTTAAGTATGCACATTGTTTTTTATGAATTTTGTACATTTTTACGCCATGCATTTGCTTGATTTTAAGTAAGGGAAATTGAACGTAGCCAAGCGCTGAGCTGACGGCGCCTTAACACGAATAACTGCGTATGTGTACAGTAACGTTACGTATCGTTCACGTGAAACAGTATAAACTGTCATTTATCTAGTGCAACTGTGACACGCTTGACGTTTATCATACGAATACTTTTTCGCAAATCATTTGTGCTACGGACTCTGGATTAAATGAGAATGACATTGTACCATTCTACAAATACTGGCGCAGTCTGTCAGGATGTCTTCCTTGATGCGCGAAGAACGTCATTAAGACACGGTACCGAGTGCATATTTATGTGACCTGAGGTGAGTTCCGATCTAGAGACATGCGATTAGATGATTAACTAAAGGTAGATAAATGAGAGATAGTGCTGTGCGAGTGGGATTTATGTTGATTATGGCTGGCAATCAGATAAGACTGATTACGTCAATATAGTAGAAAATCTAGTTGTAATCTAGAACAACTGGCTAGCTGTCAGCATGTATTCATTAAAATACGAGCGGTAAGTATTGCTTTTTGAGGTTACTATGTTGGTTTTGTACGCTACCTTTTTTCACAAAAAAACATCTGATAATAATAATGTGATATAGATATATTGTCATAAATTTATCAGTCATTTGACTGATCCTGTTTATACATTTAAAGTTCATTAACCCCGTAATCAAGCATTGTAATCAATATTAACAATTGATTTGGAATCTATTAACTCGATAGATGAAGAGCTTGTCTTTATCATTTAAGTGTCTTAAGAAGATCATAGAGAACTAGCTAACCCGCCAGCGGCGTCGGTCGCGTGGCCTCGCGGATTACAGTTTTTTAAATATCCCGCAGGAACTCTTTAGTTTACTGGCATTAAATGTATCCTATATGTTGACCATGATATAATCATCCACCATCCACCAAAATTTCGTTCAAATCGGTCCAGCCATTTCGGAGATTAGCCCGTACAACCAGACAGACGAACAGACAAACAGAAAAACATAAAATTTGAAAAAAATCTAAATTAGTTCAATTTCACTTCTAACATCCCTCTGACTCGGTTTTTAGCATTTTTTCTCATTGTACAGAAATTTGACCTCAACAGTTTTATTATATCTAGTGATTAGTGGGAGATTATTTTATTTAAACAACTATATACACTAATTTGATAACGCGAAAATAACGTCGCGTTTATCCGTTTGAGTGAGGATGGATGGATAGTTTTTACTCCTTCATCGTAAAACTTCAATCAATTTGGCAAAACCATGTTATTTTATTTTTTAAATATAGTAGATGATAACCTAAAATTTTCCTGTGTTAATTCAAATGTTACTCGTAAATGTCTCACCGATGAATGCCTTTTTTCTACCGACTTCCAAAAAGGAGGAGGTACTCAATTCGACTGTATTTTTATGTTTGTTACCTCATAACTTTCGACTGGGTGAACCGATTTCCAAAATTCTTTTTTTGTTTGAAAGCTGGTGTTTTCCGTGTGGTGTGGTGGATTTTTACCAAACTAATAGAATGGAAGTCGGTATTAATTATTGGATATTTTTCAAATTGCACTTGTGTATAGAGTTAATCTAGGAGTAAGTAATAACTAAATTGAATAACTTTTATATACTTTGTATCCTACTTTGTAAAATTTCCCTGTGTAATTGTCCGCAGGTGTGGAAGCGCGTTAATAATATAAGTTATTAACTATTTGGTAAAAAAAGTATTTTTAATACATTGTAATTAATTTATTTAAACTCTCTGCACCACAATCAGAGCATACCATAAAATACTATGTATCTACAAGTTATCACTAATAAATAACGGTTATTTGAACCTACTGCGAACTGAGTAAGTCCAAACTTGGTATATCTGAATGCCTCTATGGATATAAGTTAGATTTTGCGTCGGGCTTACCACCGGTGGCTCTTATGAAAGTATTATTAATGTGACACTAGTAGAATTATGTTTGATTTGTAAATTATTGTTAAGAATTATTGAATGAGCAAAATGGCAGTTATTTTGTAGTTATTTGGGCAAATTCTACAAATGCTGTCATTTAGTTATAGTCCAGTAAAATTAGGCGATATTTTGCAAAAGAGTGGAAATAATTCGCGACAGTGGGTTGTATATGTATGGTTTAATAGGCTTTAAGAATAATGCCTAACTCAATCCCTACGAAACTTAACCTCCGGAAGAGGGTTAAATCGAGTAAAAACTTTGAAATTTCATAACTTCATTCAGGAAAGAGTGGCGGTCGCTATGTTTTTATACTATACTTCATGTATTATAATCTACCTTCTTACTAAGTATATTTCAACCAACTTCCAAAACAGGAGTATTTTATCAAGTCGAGGTGTATAATCACGAAAAACTTTTTGCAGAGTAGTGTGATTTTAATAATTCTAAATTAAAGTGTTTCGCCTATCTCAATGATATCAATTACGTTATCATCGAGGAAGGTGAAACACTTTTCAGTTATTGGATTGTAACTCAAAAACCGATTGTCCAGGCTACCTCGAACGTATACTCTACCAAACGAAAAAATAATAAATAAAATCGGACTACACTGTAAAAAGTTATGCGTGATTATACATAAAATAATATACACCTCGACTTGATAAAATACTCCTGTTTTTGGAAGTTGGTTGAAAAGATATGATCCGTAACTTGCACATTGGTGCAAATTAATGTGAATGTTTATAATGCTTATAAATATCTAATTTTAAGTTTGCACCTATGTCGGAATTTTCCTAGAGCTACAAATAAAAAAAATCCAATGACAAATATTCTGTATGTCGCACGACTTTTTTCTCTATAAGTCACTATACATAAAGGAAGCCTATATTTATAAACACAATAAACTGTTCCAACTTCTCTGAATTCTTCTAATTAACGGCCTGTTAAAGTTTATACCTAATATTTAACCTGGTTCCGTAGGTGCTAGAAACGGTGCAAACCGGGGAGATACTCCTAGCTGTGTTTCCTAACGATTCCAGAAGAATCTACAACATTCAGAATTATTTCCATACTTTATCCTAATTTGACCGGACTGCTACGCGTTTGCGCTTACTCCAAGTGAGTGTTTCCCCCAAAATAGTACGCTTGAATATTTCGGACGTAATACTTTCATATACATGTTAATTAATATATCACTAAAATATGATCGTCAGAAGATATATAGTAGTACATAACATATCAAAGATAGGATGTTTATATTACATATAGCCTAATATATCTTGCATGTGCTACTATTCTTTGATAGATTATTGGAGGATCCCAATAATCTATCTATCCACGGTTTTCCTTACTACCGATAGAAATTTGACATAGCGTTCATACAATAAGTGTCAAATATCTATCTTTAGTAAGCTAAACCGGCGATAGATGGTCAAGGTAGTTTAGATATGTTATCTTTTTAGTTTTTTATAAATCTCCTGAAATCTTGCCTTTGAATCGTCATCAGTAAAGTGTTCATTAAATATTTACATTTACACAGATTAACCACTTTGAAGCTCAGATTTCTATTGATTTTTTATGGTATTAAGACCATGAACAAAAAAAGTCAAGACAGTTTAATTGCACCATTTTGGATGATTTATAAAAATGAAAGGTTAGATAATTAAACTTAGGACATAAGGTATATCAGTGTAAATTGGGCATGATCCAACCCTGCAGAAATCCTGTTGGTCCATGCGCCACATACCCTATGATTGCATCAGTTTTAAACTGTTAAAATAGTTAACATTCCTTATTTTTTTATTTTTATAAATATCTGAATCCGAGTATTCAAAGTTTAGGGAATATTGACTAGCTATTAACTAGCTGACCCGCCAGCGGCTTCGCTTGCGTGGCCTCGTGGGATAGGCTTAATTACAGTTTTAACTATCCCACGGGAACTCTTTAATTTACCGGGATCAGAAGTACCCTTTATGTTGACCAAGGATATAAGCTACCATCATACAAAATTTCATATCAATCGGTCCAGTTGTTTTTGGAGATTAGCCCGTACAAACAGACAGATAAACAAAACAAAAATTTAAAAAAATAAAATATTAGTTCGATTTCATTCCTTCGTCTGACTCGGTTTTTAGCATTTTCTTTGTGTGGTACAGAAATTCGAATTCTACAGTTTTGTTATATGTATAGATTGATTATTTCAATTGCTTTCCTTACATCTCTCCTGAATCGGTTTTTTTATTTTTTTTCATTGATAAGAAATTCGACCTCTACAGTTTTATTAAATGTATAGATATAGCTTGATTATGAAAACTAATGTGGTTTGTACACATTTTTAATATGAAAAAACGGGATTCTCTAACGTAAAAAAGTCAGACCTTTCCGGCTAAAAGACGTGTGTGGCTGAACGGAAACGGTAGCCGGAAACATCTGACTTTTACGCGAGTAATTTCCGTTTTTCATATAAAAAAAAGAGTGAGTTAAGAATCTACTGCAAACACATTTAATGCTATGATAACTCGACTAAAGATACGCCCATAAAAGATATCATTTTACAGTTATAAACCCGCGGCACGTAACTCTAGCGCTGACCGTTATTGCGCAGAAGTCAAAAATTGGGTATCACAGGGGGGCTACAGGGACGAAGGACTCTTGTCTCTCTCTGTCACATCGAAGACGAGGGACTCCTTTCTCTCTCTGTCACATGTGCGCGACTGTACCCATGCGCAGATATCCCCTCCACATTTCGCTCAGCGCTAGAGTTACGTGCCGCGGGTATAGCTTCTCATCTCCGACCGGTAAATCTATTGATTCAACCAACACAAGAACAAAAACATAAATATTTTGATTGGAGCAATAAACATCGAGGTACTAATTTCTAAGAGAATTAAATGCTATAATTATGTCGTTCATCTTATCTCAATGTGGAAGAATGTACCTAGTGCATTTGATAGTGCTATTAAAAAAAAGAATAAATCGTTTATACTGGCTACACAGGCGGTATCAATCGAACTATACCGATCTATCGGCGGGCGCGACGGGCGGTAAATTAGTGTTGCCAGCAAAAACTGAGTACTGTACCTCTACCATGAGTTGGCAACATAAATGTCATCTATAGTCGATACTCGATCTCGCCTATCTATTAGGCTTGTGATTTGCGTACTCGCTGTCAATTTTAGTTCTACAATTGACCGCATGGTGGCACTGTTCTTTTTTCTACCGACTTCCAAAAAAAGGAGGAGGTACTCAATTCGACTGTATGTTTTTTTTATAATGTTTGTTACCACATAACTTTTGACTGGGTAAACCGATTCTCAAAATTCTTCTTTAGTTTGAAATCTGGTGCTTCCCGTGTGGTCCCATTTAAATTTCATCAAATTCTTTAAGTTTTTGAGATACACTCCAATAACTGAATAGAATGGAAGTCGGTATTAAATCAAATTGTACTTTTCAAATTGTACTTGTTCATAATTTTTTTCGCGGCACTCGATATTGAGCATCGATTGCGAGGTGTCAATGTTGTAAACTCATGGTAGACCTACTGGTGTCGTGATTTTTAGAGGTGCACTTGAATCTAAAAGTACTTAAGTACTTGTTTTTTACATTGGAAATCAATTTTCTTGTGTCGTATAATAAAGGGCCGCTAACGGTGGTTTCCAATATTATCTACAATAACAGTTTCTCTTTGGTATTACAGCTAGAATGTAAAAAGTCCGATTGCAGATTGGATGTTGTAGTCCGTCGTTAGATGTACCGCAAATTGATATTTTTTTATTGAATACTAGCAGCTGTCCGCGGTTTCACCCGCGCGGTGTTGGATGATGATGATGAATCTTATATAGCCTATGTTACTCAAGGTAAATGTAGCTTTCCAATGGTGAAAGAGTTTTTGAAATCGGTCCAGTACTTTTTGAGCCAATTCGTTACAAACACACTTTTTTTTTTTTTAGAACGGGCTAATGCTGTTTGCCTCTACCGGCATTTACAGCGTCACCGGACGGTTGGCGAGCGCAGATGGCACTCAGCCAGATGCGGGCGCAGAGGGCGCACCGCCTAAGGCGAGCGTTGAAGACGCTTCGCCGCAATGAGAGGAGTAGGCGACTTGCTCAAGGGCACCACTAAGGTACGGACCTCGGCTTGGGCCGTCGCCAGGAGAGAGGGGAGTCGGAGAGAATCACCCCGGTACATAAGAGTACCGTTGAAAGTGGGCCCTATGAATTTTTACTCTGTGACTATTTGGAGAGAATCTAACCAAGACATAATTTTTGCCTCGAGCTCGTCGGCGAGCTCGGTGTTTGAATGTGTTTACCTCTAAATCATAACCTTGTGTACCTCGCCCACAGTCGTTACCTTGGCCGGAGCCTACACCGTGATCGGAATCAGAAACACAAACATACTTACTACTACTACGATTACAGCCGAGTGGTGATGTTGGTGATGATGAAAAGTAGCCTATGTGCTAATCCAGTTCTTCTATCTCCATACCAAATTTCAACAATATTGGCCCTGTTTGAGCGTGAAAGAGTAACAAACATACATACATACATACATACAAAGTTTCTCGTTTATAACTACTGATTACTACTTATTAAGTAGGACTATCTGATCCGCTCGCGGCCTAGCTCACGTGGCATACGAGATACGATGCCACAACACTATGGTACCTGCCTACTATACATCGTTAAAATAGATTTTCATACCACTTGCTCGACAATGTCCAATTACATACCTAGCAATCACGACGTAAAGCATGACATTACATCCCATGAAAGGCAATAGTGTATGAATCTCCCTAAGGATTAAAGTGATTTGGAAAGTAAGAATTAGTAGGGAAACTGTTTTTTTTTAATGTGATCTGTCTGTGGAGGCAAATTCAATTTTCGAATAGACCCCTTTTTATGTAGCCTTGAGTTTTTATTGTCTCGCAGTAGGTATGACAAGTAGAGTATGCGCCTCGAGGATAAAGACTGTCTTCGTCTTGGGCGGCTTTAACCCCTCGCTTCACTCAGGACTCTACATAACTCTCGAGGGAAATGCACTTGGCAACACTCTAAAATTTACTCTAGAATCCCTCGTTACGCTCACAGTCCGATATGCCGCCCGTGACGTAAGACACTCGGAAGAAAACTCAAGGAAAAATTTACGCCGGCAGAGCATTCCGTAACTTATTTACATATTAGAGGTAGGAACTACCAAACTTTTATTGGTTCCTGAATTATTACAGAATCATAATGATTCGTCGACGAGCTCACCGATGTCAAATACTTTTTGAGATATCGCCCTTGTACGTAAGGTTGTTTTTCCAACGTTTCTTTTCATCCCGTCATATGTTTCGCGGATGTTGTCAAAGATGCAACGATGTTCGCTCTTAGAGAATCGCACTGCTGATATATTTAGACCCTGTATGTAGATCTTGAAGTAAACGCCAACAATTTAACTCAAAGTCAAAACTAGTTCATATAATTATGGTTACGTGAAGAATGTGTTAACATGCAACACTAAACTATATACAATTACACACAGACACACACACACACCCTCAAATATATCTCACACACCCACACGCACACACACCATGTAGTGTTGTGAACAAAGAAGTGAGGCCGGATAAAACTGCAACTCGCCGTGTACATACAATTAGTTGATTATGCACCGAGGGAGTAAAGCAGTATCTTACGTCACGGGCGGTATATTGAACCCTGAGTGAAACGGGGACTCTGGAGTGAATCCTTTGGGATTCAAACTAAATTCTCATATCCACTGCGAGACAATAAAAAGTCAGAGCTGTATAAAAAGCAGTTATTTAGTTAAAAGTAAAATAAATTAATAGTGAGCATTCAAATTGGACACATTTGTGCAGTTATAGATGGACAGAGTAATATTTTTGGAAGGAACATTTTAAGGAAAACACTGTTTTAGACTTTCGCGGTTTTTAACTAAATTATAATTAGTACTCAAGGGATGTAGATACGATTATGTTGCTTATGGTGCTACCAATATTTCGACAGTTAGGTACATGCACCATGATCAAAATTATAACATTTTATGTAAAATGCCACCAAGCCCAAACATCGTGTTTTGTTCCAAATTTATTACAATTGCGCCTTATTTCTTTTTTTTCTGTATCTTTCTGTGGTGGCCGGTTAAATTTTATATAAGGGTTTTCCTACAACTAACGTTCCAAATCCAAATTACTTTACACCCATGGGAGCTTCATACAACATTATAACGCCGGGTTTGTATTGCCTTGCTTTACGTTGAGATTGCATGATATGTAATTGGAAATTTTCGTGTGAAAAATAACGTACAACACGTACAACGAAACTACGCCTTGGCTCGCCAGTCGAACTATCGCGGCGCGTTGAAGCAACACGTAATATTTTAATTATCATTTTATTTAAATTTATTAATTATCAATTAATTTTTATTATTTATAATTGAATTATCATGGCAGTACTGATCCACTCACATGTAGTTTAGGAAACCGGCCTCACTTCTCTGTTCACAACATTCTGTCTGACGTCTGTCTTGTTTTTTGTTTTGTTTGTTGTCTATTTTTTATTTTGCCTGAGCATGTAGGCAAGCAACCTGTGTTAATTTTATATATCTTGTAATGTAATGGTTACTTACATTGGTAGAATACCTAGCTGAAGGCCTAGCTAGCTAACTAAAAAATAAAAAGGATCATCAGAAATATAAATAAAGTTATAATAATAAGTATTACATGACCTGGCGGATAACACTTCACCACAAGTCCACACACGAACGTTCCATCAAAGGTTCCAGTTAGCTTCTTGCTTTATCGAAGGCTTCAGTTCTGAGCTCAGAGAACACGGAATACCCCCAATAACTTGTTTTATATATCAGGGCGAGAGTATTTATCAAACCAACACCCTCGATTTGTTATTAATTAATACATATGAAAATATCTTATCCAAGTCTTGACTTCAGGAATGTAATTGACGATATCGAGAGTGACTCGTCGGGTGCAAATCACTATTTCACCAACTTCAACACCTCACCTTCAACTAAGGTTTCCAGGGAATATAATTATTTCGTGTCTCGGCACACCAAATTGGAATCTTCCTATAATATTTTTTTAATCGGACGTAATCCGTGATCCAATCCTTTCTCTTCCCAAATCCCAATTAAAAATTCTTGACGTCTCCTCTGTGTCATTCAATCATTCTTCTCTCATTTTTAAATTTGTCATGTTGCATGTCAATAAAGAAATAGTTTTTAAATACACACAATAAGGATTTAATGTAATGAAATATGATCATGAAATTATATTACAATCTATATCATTTTTTATGTCTCTGCTATGATATAATTTTGGTTATCTGAAAGCGAAAGTTAGAGAAAGCGCTGGTCTTCGAAACGCGTCATAAAGCTGTTGTCGAGGACCAGAGCTTCCAATTTCATTCAAACATTCCATTTGATTTTAACCGTATTAAGGGGACGGATGTATATCTAAGTCTATAGAAACTATTGGTATGTTTATTAAAAAATCTGTGGGCATCTAATATCTATCCAAAGACAATCGAGTAACCTCAACGGCACATACCCGATGGCCTGTATTTTTTTATATTCTGAATAGTTTTGCTTTAAACTATTACGTCGCGATCATATGGACTCAAAATCAAAATCAAAATCAAATCATTTATTCTGTATAGGCTTACGGGGGCACTTACAAGTTGTCATTCTTAAATCTACAACCAGCAGGGCTATTATGTATCTCAGTTGCTAAGAAATTTTGATTGAAATCTTGAAAAATGGCCGCTCTATGTCGGTTTTGGCAACTCCAGTAAGCAAAAATGTTAGTAAGTTGATGACTGGCGCTGACAAAAGCGACATAGAGCCGCTCTTTTTTTCGATTTCAATCAATATTTGTTAGCAACTGAGATACATAATAGCCCTACGGATCAGACTTACATTGTGGACTTACATTGTAGCACTCTAAAATAAATCTTCTCATGCGTACTCTATACATGCCAAATGTATCAGGAAATACGTACCTATAAACAATTAAATAAGTATAAATTTGGGTGTATGAAGAAATCGTCACACAGGTTGTTATTTACTCAAGTTTATCGAGACAAAAGTGTCTTAAATCTACTTATAAAACTACGACTTATTTCTTTATCATAAAATCCTAGTATCGGTGTAGATAAGATATACTTATAAAGGAAGTTGCAACAGGACTCCGGTAGCCTCATAAATCCTAAACCCCTACAAATTCGACCCACCTCGTGTAAAACATGTAGCCTGTCCGATGTTAGGGCATGCGTAAATATCAGTGCCTTATTGTGCTTTAAATCGCGCGTTATCTTTCCTATATCTTAGACATTTGTCACCCATTGGTATCGTTAGGGCGGCTGTAGGCGCGCTACAGATTCATCGATGCGACAAATAGGTGTTACTTGAAATACGATATTGTATTGGACTGTAAGAAACTTGTCTTTATATATAACTGCGCTCCGCAGTTTCACCCGCGTAGTGATGGATGATGACGATAAAAAGTATATTGTGTTTTAAACCAGAGCATCATTTATCTCCATACCAAATTTACTCAAAATTGGCCCAAACGTTCGACCCTGAATAAGAAACTTCCATAGATCCATACGGACCAACTTTCGCGTTTATAATTTTAGTAGGATGTTGCAACAATTTCCAGATCACTTTATTAATAATTTAATAAATTAAGTTGATGAAGCATCGAAATTTTCACGTACGTAGTAGGTAAAAATAAAAACAAAATTTGTAGACAAACATACTTAAAGTCATAATAAATCCATTTTTATGGTCAAAATGTGAATTCTTACCTATGAATGGCGACGAACAGGTGGTATTCATACGCACGTAATAGAAATATCACGACAGGCAGTAGCCAATTTGTATGTACTACACCTATAATAAGTTTGAACATAATTTTCCGTCAATTGAATTTCTTAATACTTTTCAATAAAAACAAACACTGCTCGCTAACTCATGCAATTCCATAGACCTTTATCGCATCTTATCTTCGATATCGCGCGTCTGTCCGCAAGTGTGCAGCCGGCCTAACCGTGACCGTACAAGGGCTGCCAATTTCTGCCACTTCCCGCCATTATTTTCAGAACGCGTGTTTAGATTTAAAACATATGCTATTAAAACAGTAAGGAGTATGGTACTAAAGCTAGCTATGTGATACTTTTATAACACTCGTGCACTGATACCTACGAACGCTTCATCATCATCATCTCAGCCGTAAGACGTCCACTTCTGAACATATGCCTCCCCCATAATTTTCCAAAAGGACCGGTTGGAAGCGGCCTGCATTCAACGTTGTCCTGCGACCTTTATCAGGTCGTCTGTCCACCGTGTCGGTGGACGACCTACGCTGCGCTTGCCGGTCTGTGGTCTCCATTCCAGAACCTTCCGGCCCCATCGGCCATCTGTTCTGCGTGCTATGTGCCCTGCCCACTGCCACTCTAGCTGGCTAATTTTCTGGGCTATGTCGGTGACTTTCGTTCTTCTACGGATCTCCTCATTTCTGATTCGATCACGTGAAACTTAAGGAGCACACAAATTTGGAAAAATAACATCAATTATTTGAAAATTCTCAAAATTGTATTTTGATATTAAGTACACATATTTATTTAATATCAAAACCGTCTTTGCTCACGTAATTATCAGTGGTCGCCACGATCTTGCCGCGCAATCTCCCTGAGAACGGGCATCGGACATGCCCGGAACCTAGGTCAATAACGTCGGCTAACTACGTGAGTAAAAACAGTTTTAATAATAAATAAACATCAATGATGGCCATTGTTGGGGTATTCCCGCCTTTACTAAAAGATCTCATTTAAATAGAAAGATGCAAACATTTTTCTATAAGAAAATTAGACTATTATGTAATTGATGAACTTTGGCCATTTTAATGGAATTTAGTTGATGCAGATACAGAAATCCTTAAGACACGGGATATATTGGCATATTTTACAGACAGAGTTAAAATTTAACTACAATAATAAATATTCAAATGTCAGCATATTTTTTGTTGTAGAAGTACGGCGACCTTAGAGCATTCAGAAGGGGAGTTGCCAAGCGTACGCGAAATCTTCTGCTCAGGTACATGAATGATCATGATTTTACTAAAAACTAGTATGCTACGATTTATAAATAGCTAGCAGCAGCAAGTCTGTTTCTGTCCTTTTCCTACCCCACCAAACTTTTTTTGTTTGATTTATGTTTGTGTACAGCTTTCACTTATGTTGTGTTTATAAAGACGCTGCAGTGTTCTGCATTCGTATGCGTGACCCTGTAAATGTATGATGTAGCTGTTTACCTCACCTCCGGTGAAAAAAGGCAGAATTGATTTTGCAGCGAATGAGAACTCTAGTTCTAAATGCTCTAAGACAGCGACCGTAGATAAGCTCCATTTACCATACTGTTTGTATGTCCCGTTTAAACTTTAAATCAAAGGAACCGCCCGTTCGCACTTCTGTTGTCAATGTATCCAAAATGGCGTATCAGATTTCGCGCCTCTGATGGAAGTCTATTTTCTATTCGCATTGTGCGATGAATGTGTTTAGAAATCGCGCTAACACTACGGTTATTAGCTAAAATGTAATGCAAATTGTTTAATATTCCTTATGTCACGAAGCAATAAGAAAGTCACTTTGGTTTGGTTACCTAAATGCTGCAAAGTTCTTGGTTGCCGTGAAGATTGATGCCGCCAAGTTGAAAATGGAACCTGAAAAGAAAGAAATAATGGTGAATCATCAATATTTTTAAAATTACACTAATTTAATGCTAAATACAAAAAATTGTGAGTGTGAATGTTTGTTACTTCTCGTATTATTAAGTAGTTAGTTATGTTTAAATAATAATTAATAGTTCTTAATGACAAGTAATGTATGAATCGAAATTGACATAATGGATACTACTTAAGAACTTATATAAATATAAAAGCAACCGTAGAAGATACTCTACATCTACATCTTTCTAAATAATGACTTCTATGGTGGATTATACATTAATACAGGGTGATTGCATCGAACTCGTTACGAGATCGATAGTTTGGCTGATAATTGTGTTCATAGTGTAGGTATCGTGCATCTCATCATCTTTCTATTCTAATATTTTAAAAAGGAAAGATTTGTACGTAAGTATGTTTGTAACAAATTGGCCCAAAAAGTACTGGACCGATTTCAAAAACTCTTTCACCATTGGAAAGCTACATTCACCCTGAGTAACATATGCTATATAAGATTCATCATCATCATTATCATCCATCACCGCGCAGGTGAAACCGCGGAGAGCAGCTAGTTAATGATACAAGATGACTATGACGATGATTGACTGCTCGGTTGGCGTAATTGGTGACACCCCTGCCTTCTGAGCCGCTGGCTCCGGGTTCGATCCCAGTACAGGTCAAACATTTGTGTGCATGAACATGTCTGTTTGAGCTGTGTCTGGGTGTGTATAAGTATCTATATCAGTCATTAGGTTACCATAGTATAGTTTGAATAGGAAACATGTTATTTCCAAAAAGGACACATATCAAGAGAAAAAAACATAGACAACTAAGAGAAAAGATAAGATAAATTCATAGAACATTTTTTAATGGCAATAGGTGTATGCTCAGCGCTGTGCTGCATAAGCAGTAATGTTTATACAGGGCTGGTTTTCAGCATAGGTACGTACTCCTTGCCCGAACTTATACGTTAGTCGAGAGTATTGACTTATGTTTGGAACCTGAAGAACTCGTCTGGATGGTGTCCCATATGTATTTATTTATTTTATTGTAGTTGGAAATGGTGAGTGGAGTTCTTACTGGAGTTGTCAAAACTGGCATAGAGCCGCCATTTTTCAGGATTTCAGTCAACGTTAGTTAGCAACTGAGATACATAATAGCCCTGCAGGTGTTTCAACACCTTCCTTCTTAATCACTTTTTGGCAGTTGAAGAGGGGTTGTTTTTTTTATGTTTGGCGTCAGATGCCGTCGAGATCCCAAGCGCAGATTTTGTATCGTTTCTGTCAGTTTGCGTCAAACGTTGAACAAAGCAGTTATTAACTACGGATTAAGCTGTAACTGTTGATTAATTTTTTTTCTGACACAAGACTTCATTGTTAAAAGATTAATAACGAGATGGAGAAGGTACTTAATAATATAAACACATACATACAATAAAATTAATTAGAAAATAAATACAAATATTATAATGGTATTAAAGTCCATAAAAACAATTTTTGAATTTTCGCCGTTCTCTTACCTGGGGCCTTACTATCAGCTTCATAAAAACCATGCAAGTTCCGTGCAGTTCTTAAACCTGGCATAAACAGTTTTGAATGAAATCATACCATGACGCTCATACTAGGTGAACTGTTTCAATATTGTTTTCTCAAATGTGAAAGGATAATATTGTCTCTAGCACTATAACAATTTACTATAACCAACATTGCAGACGCCTAGACGTTTGTAAGCTGATAAACGGAGCGGATTTAGAGAGACATGTTAACGAGAGTCCATACAAAAAAACAGGTGAACGGTTTTACTGCGGTTCTTCTATAGTAGGCCTGTGCAGGCCTGTTTTAACGTTGTAATGGTACGAATAAACCGGGCAGTTTTCTAGAAGTCCTGCTTTATGAGCTCATAGTTAGGCCCCTGGGCTTCTGTTTGTTCGCACGCAAAAAATGCTAGATTTTAATAACATTTACTGCAACGATTACGATTTTTTTTGTTGCAATCGGTCTACCCGATTAATCCATGTAACCTCGAAATAATACTTCGAGTTGTGCCTTTTTAAAACTCGTAAGCTGAATTCACCGAACACTATATTACACCGTGGTCTTTTACTATCGGCCTCATAGAAAAGCTCAAAGTCACACAACGAGCTATGGAGAGGGCTATGCTCGGGGTTTCTCTACGTGATCGAATCAGAAATGAGGAGATCCGTAGAAGAACGAAAGTCACCGACATAGCCCAGAAGATTAGCCAGTTTAAGTGGCAGTGGGCAGGGCACATAGCACGCAGAACAGATGGCTGATGGGGCAGAAAGGTTCTCGAGTGGAGACCACGGACCGGCAAGCGCAGCGTAGGTCGTCCACCGACACGGTGGACAGACGACCTGATGAAGGTCGCAGGACGACGTTGGATGCAGGCCGCTTCCAACCGGTCCTTTTGAAAAATCATGGGGGAGGCATATGTTCAGCAGTGGACGTCCTACGGCTGAGATGATGATGATATTACACCAGTAAGAACATAATATAACAAAACTTAAACAAGGATATGCAAAAGTGTTCTACCACTTACTAAAGATATAAACATTCTAACTATTTTATCTCAGTTTATCTATGAAAATCTAATGTACGTCAAGAAAAACAGGAACAGTTTTGAAAAAAGGAGTGATGCTCATTCCATCAACACGCGGAATAAGCACAAGCTATCCATACATGTAACGCGTGTCCACAGAATAAGTCATTGTTTTATGGGACAATTTATACGATTCTAGAATAAACTTCCCAATGTTATCCTAGATTTGCCTATTAATAAGTTTAAAATTACTATTAAACCTAAACTCTGTCAAAAAGGTTATTACAAAATTTCGGATTACCTGGAGGATAAAACAGCTTGGGACTGATCACTCCAAGATCTACCTACTCGTGTATTACCATGTCAAAGTGTAGCGTGTCTTGCCCTACTGATATCATTATTATGGTCTCTTTTGAAAGGCAATAAGGCATCACACTGGAGCTAAAAATAAACGAACATTTGTTATATACTCGTAACATAAAAAAAATGTCGATACAAAAAAAATACAAAAGACAAGCCCGCTGAGTTTCTTGCCGGATCTTCTCAGTCGTGGTTGCATGCCGGTTGTCGATTTAAGAAATAATAAATGTAATATGACAATTCGTAAGTGCCCCCGTAGGCCTATACAGAATAAACGATTTCATTTTCATGTTCATTTTCATACTTGTATAGCACAAAAAACCACAGTACAACTAAGAGAAATCAGGATGGTGAGTAGGTAAATGAGCTTGATACAAAAACAAGGTACCTAAGAAGGTAAGCTTTTACGATGACAGATCGTGGTTACAAGCTTACCGACATGTTAGTTATCAGATTAACAGAGATGCAGCGAACTTGTAATAAGTTTAGTGACTTGTAAAATAAAGGTGGGTTATTTCCATTCTGCGGACTAACGACGAATTCCATGTTGGATGGATTCCATTTTTGATGGGTTTTCCTCATTGCATTGTAATATAAGTTATATAACTCTTCACTTTTTGTAGTAACTTTTGCAGAGTCCGAAGTACCATCTTTGCCAGTTATTCAACTGTGAAGCAGTAGTGTGCAAACATTACTGTTTCGTTGAAGGGCCATGTTTCCAGTGAAATTACAGGGCAAGAGGTTTAGCATCTTATATCCCAGGGTGCCGAGCGCAGTGCATTGGCATGCAGGGGTTTGAACTGTTGTATTTAACGTTCTGTATAGCACTAGACTGCTGAATCAAGCTTGACGCTTAACATCAAGCTAGCGACTTACTCGTCTCATCACTAATCTAAACCAATTTTTTTTTTCTAAAAATGGAACCGACTTCAATACCAAAAAATGTGAAAGAACTCTTTGAAGTCGGTACCATGAGTTGGTATGCGCATGGTAGACTTCGTCAAGTTATTTCACACTTTTTGGTGTTGAAGTCAGTTAAATTTTTAATGTCCCTTGCTACATACAGGATCGAATGTCATTCATCGTCAATGATAATACATCACGATAGGCGTAACACTTTTCAGTTTTTGGAGTGTAACACAAACACTGCTTGACCGAATTTGATGAAATTTTAATGGGACTACCTCGGAAGTCTCTGCCAAAAAATAATATTTGAGAATCAGTCTACAGTGGGGGATAAAATGGGCTAACATACCCTAAATATACATACAATCGAACATATAACTTCTTTTTTAAGTTGGTTAAAAATAATAGGTAAGTATTTAGATTGCTTTAGTTGCAGTCGCTAGTCAACGCTTAAACATTCTAATGCTTGTTTCATAAAAGACTAGCTGAGCCCTGCAGTTTCATCCGCGTAGTAATGATTTATGACGATGATGAAAAGTATACTTATGTGTCCTTAATAGTCCTTTCAGTCCGCTCAGTCGTTTAGACTTGATAAGGTAACAAACAGACTGAAAGAGTGATGGAATATAAACAGTTTTTATAATATTAAGTATGGAGTATGGCTTCTACGCAAACATAAGCGACTAGAGGCCGTAACATAAACAATTTGCGAAAAAGTATTCGGATCGCCGGCGTTAACGCGTCATGCCTCCGCGTACAAACTATGAGTTATCTGTGTCACAGTTGCTCTAGATAAATGATAGTTGGTATAGTTTCACGTGAACGACACGTTACGTTACACTTACGCAGTTATACGTGTTAGGCCCGCTGTTGGTGGTAGGAAATCTTTACTCAGTTTAAGTTAAAAAAAAAAAAAAATTATTGTACTTCGAAATATTGAAAATAAAAACGTACGGCATAGTAAACAATGCGACGATTACAAGAAAAAAAAATACTGAAATTGGACAATGTTGAGAGGTAGAAAAGAGTTATTTCTTTTAGCATCGTAAGTAATATCTATGCAATCCTCTTAACTAATTCAAATTATTGGCGGATTAGGTACTATCATTAGATGAAGACATCCATAAAAATCTTACTAGGTACTTAATAATCAATTCAATGTTTATAATATGATTTTGAAGTACTAACACCTGCCTAGTGATACCAAACATTGCAATTTCAGAGAGAAAATCCCCATCCTCAGACCTCTTCCCTTTATAACGTTGGAAAATTGCAATGTTTTATAATTTCATTATAATAATAAGCAGTTGAAGTCAAATGTATCTATTCCTTTTTATTAGTCGAAGTGTTTATCAATGTAATTGTTCAAAGAACAAATTAATTACCAAATGCCACCGGTCCAATTCTTCGTGCAACTCATCTTTATACATGATGTTATTTACCAGAAAGCCCTCAGAATAAAATTAATATCATTAAGGTTTTATTATGCAAACACATAATGCACTTCTGGAGCAAATGTTATAAAATGTAAAGTAGTAACAGTTCACTTTACTGCTAAGGACTCGGTCCTTTCCTTAAGACAGGAACATGTCCCGAAATCCCCCACGCGAGTCCAGTATCGCATTGTTGATGACCGCCCGAAATCTCCGACCGGCTTAACGACTGATGAAATACATATAACTAGGTCGATGGCTAAACGTGCGCTCCGAAATAAAGAAGCGCTCATTTGGAAAAGGCCATTGGCGGTTACCCGTCCAAGTTCTGACTTTAGCCAAGGTACTGCTCATCAAACAAACATATTGCCTGGTCAGGGATCGAACCCTAGGACACCTTGTTTCAAAGACAGGGTTAATAACAACTAGTTAAATGGGGTTGGCATAACATATGAACATTACAACGGCAGACCATAATAACAATATCTCCCCCTCCCCCACATCTGCTCCGTTTGCAAATCGATACAATAGACATAAAAACTACAACTATGCTCTAAAAACTAGCATTACTAGCGGTAGCACGGTAAATACTAGCATTATAGTTCTACGAACAGTAGACGCGAGCACATCGTCTTATTAGCGGCAATTTTTCGCAATAATTCACAATCGATATCTCAGAAACCACTAGACCAATTTATTAAGCTAATATTTAAAATTCCTCATTAAAAGTCAGGTACCTTATGTGTTTACCAAATTTTATCAAAATTGGTCGGTAAATAGCGTCACAGCAAAATTTCCCCCCTTTTTAGGAGAAGTACAACTCAAAATCACTGACGAAAACATAATAGAAAAACATGCATACCAAGTTTCGTCAAAATTGGTTGAAAAATGCGAACTGTACAGGAAGAAAAAACGAAGAACCACACAGTCACACAGTCGAACAGTCCACAAATACGGACAGATGAAAGTCAGCTGGGCCAGTTAAAGCAAAAACACTTCGCTCGCTCCGCTTGCTCGGTCAATAAACAGAGCACTCCCGTGTTACGACAGCCTTTTTGTACCGATCCTATCATAACAAAAGCACCAGATAAAAACCTCATAACTGCAGACCGGCCCTATAAAAATGTATGAAGGCATTTTGTGTCGTACAATATGGCAAAATTATTCTAATACCCTCACTACTGCACTATTATACGCGTAACCACTTACGCGTAGGTATGCAATGTGGGCTGTTAGAAGTGGCTACCAGACCACTGTTAACTACCGTAATAGTGTATTTTGACTTTGCCGTTTTCATAATTGGTGGTTTATTATTGATTCTAATATTTAAGATTGACATTTGATAAATTGTATAAGATTATAATTGATAATAGACTGTCTCGTTGGTGTAAGGTGGAAGCACCGGTTTGGAATCTCGAGGGTTCGATCCCCGAGTCGCATGTTTGATTGATTGTTTTTTATTTTCTCTACCGACTTCCAAAAAAAGGAGGAGGTACTCAATTCGATTGCATTTTTTTAATGTTTTTTACCTCATAACTTTCGATAGGGTGAACCAATTCGGTATGCTAAAAAAAATTAACCTATGCCAATTCCGAAACCATTTCGAGATTTTATGTTACAAACCCTTATTTTTCTACTCTGACCTTTTAAAACGATAAGATGCCATTTATTTAAACAAAAAACGATGAAATAATTCGACTTTCATTGACCTCTAAATGACGTCACTTTTTTGCACTTTTGTTTTGATTGAATAGAGACTTACGAATTAGTAGGTGTCACTGTCAAGTGTTCTAGTTTCTTTTTTTTTACTCGCGTGCTTTTCTTGGCTCCTCAACGCAACTACATATTTGTGCAAAAAAGTGACGTCATAGGATTCAAATTTTCAAAAAAATATTATAAAATAACTACTGAATATAAAACAAAAATATTGAAATTAGTTTCTTATAATGACCTAATCTACGAAATAAAAATATTAAAAAAATACCAAAAAAAAACTTTACATACCGAATTCTCAAAATTATTTTTTGTTTGAAAGCTAGTGCTCCCCGTGTGGTCCCAATCCTTTTATCAAATTCGGTCCAGTAGTTTTTGAGTTACACTCCAATAACTGTGTAGAATGGATGTCATTATTATTTTTTTCAAATTGTACTTGTTTATTTTTAGATTTGATCTTGAGATTAATTGTTGGCCTTTTCTGTCAAGATTCTCAATGGCAGGCAGTCCGGAGTCTGGATTCCAAAGCCCCGTAAGATGGCAATAGGCTCACCGCCTACTACATGGGATCAAAACATATCTGACAAAATGTGGGTGTTTAAAAACACCTCTGCCTACCACTTTGAACATATCAGCTTTACAATTTATTTGTTGATGTTTGAATAAAGGGTTTTTACATAACTGCCCCCCCACTGATTGTGCCGCGGAAAGCGGACTCTCACATTATCACATCACCAACATCCAAGCCCTGAGTACCCCTCGCTTCGAAGGCTTGTACTAGCAAATAGCCTTTGTGTCAGAGTTTTTGACACGGTGGACAGACGACCTGATAAAGGTTGCAGGACGGCCAAAATTATGGGGGAGGCTATGTTCAGCACTGGACGTTCTACGGCTGAGATGATGATGATGATGACAAGCACGAAACACCTGGTGTTACGCGATTACCTGTGCCTATAACAGATGCGTTTCATAACAGGTGACGAACTGCACTGTGCCATAACCCTAATATAGCTAATTGCTCTGAAGGAGCGCATTCAGACAATTACTTTTTGCTATTTCTTCTACAATCATCAGATCTCTATCTCTATATCTAATTACCATCAGCCTGATTAATTGTTATGGCTAAACTCCTGTATAGTAAACTCATCCATATATTTTTTTATGTATCGTACATTAAAAAAAGATACATTTTCTCACAAGTTATTCAACATTTGCAACCGAATTCATGGCTAAATTTTCCTTTAAAATAATTAGCAAGAGCATTTGCTGTTTATTTTTTTAAACCCCGCGACGTACGGTAAGTAGTTCTTACCCCGAAACTCAAGACCTGAGATAATTATTATATATTTTTTATTTATCATTAACAAGGGCAATTACGTACAATAACCATAACTGAAATAAAAAATTAAATCAGTAATTGTAATCATAATTACGATTACCTAATTCAGTTGCAATACAACTTTTAAAGAGAACTTAAAAAATGGCGGTTATGAGTCCGCTTTGATAACTCAGCACCATACTAGCTTAACTCTAACCTAACTAGAGTAGTCATAACAGGTATATAAGGCTGCCTTTTTCAAAACCTCTATCAAAATTTATATTGCGGCTGAGTTTTGTAATTGCCTTGCGGGTTAGTTTGTGGCATATATTTGAAGACCTTTGCTTAAGTAGTAGAAAACCGGTAATACAATATAATAATATGGATGAAAATCCTTTCCAACATAATATAGACTAGACTAAATAAACTACGATCAAATCAAATTAAGATATTCAACGCGACGCACTAAGATCATAAAATCTTAGGGCCGTTTTTATCTCTATATACATAATCATGAGCGCAGGTAACCGTCTCTAATAACTGTTATATTCTAAGGAGAGTAAGTAGCACATGATCCAAATATTAATTAGATTCTATTAAGATTATATTACCAGTTATTAGTGGGAGCAGGTACAAGTACTCACATAAATCAGTGATTCTAAATATCAACAGCCTTACTTATAAAAAAGTAGCTATGTAGCTGCTAAATAACTGATAACTAAACAGTAAACAGTGCCTAAATTATATTTAAATATGTCTTACCTCTAAACGCTATTTAGCCAGTAGGCAATAGAGAAGATATAAGATTAATGTTGAAATTTATTTTATGTTGACAACATTTAAACTAAGAGTTACACATTTCGTGACGGGGCCGCCACCGTTAGATGGCGGATGTGGTGGGGTCGTAGGGGAAGAGGACTGTCGGTATTGAAAGGCGCTGCTGTTCCTATCCTCTGCGGCCAAAGAAGCAGGCGGTGGGACTATTCACCTGACCCATCGTAGGGGGACTTAGGGCGCCCAGACTCAGGGGAGTCTGGCATCCATTTGCGGGTTCGGTCCCGCGAGGCGTTTGCGGCACGCCAAGTGTTCTGGTTATTTAGTTATGAGGCCATCCGCTCATTCATGCCTAGAGTTGACATGTGTAAAAATACCATAATCAGAATCACATAGACGTGATAGAGTATGCTGGCTCATGCTGTGTATATCAGGACAGTCTTCTTGGATTTGTAAGTAAATATATAAATGTGGATAATGTGAGACTAGCATCCATCAGTGCTGGCTCGACAGATTACCAACCCTGAGTGTGATAGTCAGGCGAATACTAGAAAATACCCTGAGCATTGAATTTCTTCACGATTTTACATTCCCCCCACCTTCCTGGATCAAGAGATGAAAAATATGATAATCAGCCCATTTTGTGCCCACTGCTGGAACTCGAGCCTTCTTCTCAGAGAGAGGAGTGAGATCCACCACGCGGGCCCAGTGCAGCTTGGTGGATAGGTTAGTGGCCAACCCATGTCGAAGTTATCAGGCCGACCGAAGGCTTTCGACATAGGATAACAGCTGTTGTTCTAAGACAAACAACCGTGACCGACAGCTTAACGTGCCCTCCGAAGCACGGAAGCGCTCAGTTGAATAACGCCCCTAGCACACACCATCCAACTCCTGACCGCAGCAAGTGTTGCTTAACTAGTTGATCGGTTAAGATCGCCAAGTCAAGCTCCGCTACTAGCGCTTCTCGCTATACGAGCGCTTCGACTAAGTATTAACTTAATTTCATGCTTTCTTGCTTAACTTCAACTTCGGAAGTTTGTACATAGGACAGACGAAGCGAACTGTTTCATGCCGCATCAAGGAACACATAAAGGCAGTAAAAACAATGAAAGACACAAATCTGCCATAGCTGAGCATCTGCTGGACGCGGGTCCTAACCACTGGGTTGAATTCCATAACCCTAAAATCTTGTCCACCGAACACCATTACATACCAAGGCTAGTAAAGGAAACTATTGAGATCGCGAAATGCCAGAATTTCAATCGAGGTGATGGTTTTCAACTCGCCAGTGCGTGGAATCCAGTATTAGGTTGTTTTAAAAATAAAAGTCCGCGTTCAAAATGTGTTCAAAATACTATACGCAGTGATACAGTGAGTGTGTTTTGTCGGGACTTAGGATCGAGTTCCAGTGACAACCGTAGTAAAAGACTAAGAAAGAGGGTAGATCATTATGTCTGCACCTAACTTTTAAACTTTTTGACCAACCACCCGCATTCTTCAGTCTTCCCGTGAACATGGTGCATGTAACTGCGCCGAAATATCGGAGGCTCATTCCACAACCTTACCACGGTAAATATCCCGTTAATAATCATATAACTTTAACTTCAACTTGTTTGGCAAATAATTTCTTACTAATCAAATCAATCAATATGTACTTGTTAATTCAGCTAATGATAAAATTACCTTAAATATTTGACTTCAACAACTGTTTGTATTTACAAGTATAAGTACAACCATGCCAAGTCCGGTAACGAACTTATGTATGGGCGGCATATGCCCTTAGTCAACTAATGATGACTACCAACAATAATCATATATTAAGCCCGTGAATACAAGAGTCGGTTTCATTACTTGTCATTAAGTGATGCTTTGTGGGTCTGTCGGCCATGAGCATAACAAAGAGAGAGTTTGGAGGTTCAAACGATGTTGGACATGCGTGTATACCTGTCGCAGGAGATAGTTAGAGTTCGATAATAAAACTATTTATTTCACTTTACATGACATATAAATACAATATTACTCATATTATACATACATTAAAAATGCAAAAAGTTAGTGTAAGATGTCAGTGTGTACTATGCGTAGAACGGGTAAACGGATATATATGAAATTTTGAATGGATATAGCCTATACCCAGTTTTTTTTAATATTATACCTAGCCTCCACAGACTCTAGGGTCCGTGTAATTATTTAGTTTGTTTACTAATTTATTAAATTTTAATATAATTAAAAAAGTTACAACGTTACATACTTAATTAAGGGATATAGGTTTTTATGTAAAATTACTTAAGGGCTATATCATTTCTGAGTTTGCTTCAGCATTCAGAGCAGACTGGTCTCCGCAGGCAGCACCCGTTCACGAGTTGACGCATGTGGCAGCCATTGCCTTCCTCAACCATATTTGAGGGAAGATGGCGACCCGCCACACGATGCCACCGCCTGCTGAAACCTTTTCGTGTGCGTGTCGTCTATTATACCCAGAATTAATACATAGGATTTTTTTTACTCGCGTTTAATTGTTTTTGGGTGAAAGTCATTTTACCCGCGGTCCACAGTTAGCTTGCCTACAAAACTCTGTCCTCTATTAAAATAATTTTTGTACCACACTTAATAATTTTGATTTTCCAACCATTTCCAATAACTAAATAGGAAAAAATATATATATTAAATTAGTTTAGCGATAATCGTGACGTTATAGTAACAAGTGCAATTTGAAAAACGAATACCGACTTCCATTCTATCCATACTTTGGTAAAAATCTGTTATTGGAGTGTAACTCAAAAACTACTAAAGCGAATTTGATAAAATTTACATGGGACCACACGGGAAACACCGGATTTCAAACACAAAAAAAAAATTGTGGGAATCGGTTCACCCAGTCGAAAGTTATGAGGTAAAAAACATAAAAAATACAGTCGAATTGAGTACCTCCTCCTTTTTGGAAGTCGGTAGAAAAACAGGCTATATACTACATTTTTCTGTTTACATAGACTCTATAGAGTATATATAAACACGAAAAATGTAAGCCCCTTAGAGCAGTTAGAATAAAAACCAAAACAGTGTGATCAGTTAGTTGATTTTAGTAAGAATTGCTGTACGTGCATAATTCCAACGCAAAGAATGCATAATTACAAGTATAACTGCAATTTTTTTAAGTGCAATTGCAATGAAAAAAAAATACAAAACAACGAAAACGCTTTAACACCAAAAAGTGTGAAATAACTTGTTGAAGTCAGTACCATGATAGTTCAAAAGTACCTATTATCACAATATTGTGTGCATGGTATCGACTTCTATAAGTAATTACACACTTTTTGGTGTTCGGTTCCGTTTTTGGTAAATTTTATTTTTCCTCCTATTTAGTGAGCCGTGCTAATTACGGGATCCACTGTCATTCGCCGTCAATGATGATATCATCGAACCATCAAAATAGGCGAAATATTTTGAGTAACTCAAAAACTGCTGTAAGGAAGCCTCGGAAGTATAATCTACAATATAAATAATTTGAGAAATCGGTAAACATACACAAAAAAACATATAATCTACCATAGTACCGCATAGTATTTAGTACCCATTTTACTTGCACCCAGTACTAGATACATGGGAGCAGTCATAACTTCGGGTTACGGTCGTGGAGTTAGATGCGCAACACCAATTAATTCTGTATAAAGCACCGACACCACTTTACGATCCGTCGCCTGAAGCTATGATATTAAATGGGTGTAAAAGTAGACACAAGTATCATGAGTAGTGACTACGTAAGCCTAGTAAAATTATATGTGAGATAATAAAATTGTATGTATTCTTCGTTGCTTTTTAACAGGCGTTTTCAGCAGGGATGGGCTCATAGCTGTGGCATAACACCTATATGGATACCTCGATATATTGTGTTTTATCTATCACAACACAGTGCACAGTACTGTTTATAAAAATAAATGTTTTATGTCGATCATTATCGATAGACATACTTCGTGATGTTAGATTGAGTTAGCATGTTTATTGACTAAGTAAATGCTTACATATTAGTGTATTACCTAAAATCAATTTGGTTATTTGTAAGAATATTGTTTCGTGATACAGTTCTTATGTATAATAAATCTCAGTCTCAAATATTCTACCGTTTCTGATGTACATATTTGAAACCCAGTTTTTAAACATTTCATGATGTTACCATAGCATAAAAATAAGGTTTACATTGACTATGGTGTTACTAATTAGCAAAATAAACTAAGAGAAAAACAAAAAAAAAATACTTTCAAGTGCCTCTTTATGTTCACACTTGATAGTGTGATTTCATGCGTGTTTTCACACTTGTTAGTTTCAAATTGTACTTGTTGATACAAGTACAATTTGAAAAATTTAATACCGTCTTCCATTCTTTTCAGTTATTGGAGTGTAACTCAAAAAGTACTTAACAAAATTTGATGAAAAAAAAAACACACGGGAAGCACTAGCTTTCAAACAAAAAAATAATTTTGAGAATCAGTTCACTCAGTTGAAAGTTATGAGGTAACAATCATAAAAAAACAGTCGAATTGAGTACCTCCTCATTTTTTTGGTAGTCGGTAGAGAAACTAAGGTCACCATAGATTTAGGTTTAAAGAACACTTATTAAAACGTTTAAATAGTTTAAGCACCTATTCTAAAATCAGTGGCAAAACAGAGTGGCATAATTGCCTATGTGAAGTTAATACGCTCTTTAAGGCGCTTTTGATAGTAGCTTTATGCGTTTTTTTTATCTCCTACCGGAGGTTGGCTATCATTAAGGCTACTCGGACCTTAGAAGCTGTTGCCCGAAATAGCGACCTGTTACTCATATTAAACAACGTCCAGAGATTATTGACGACCACGAGGTACGTCTTCTGCCTGGTCGTCTACGTCCTTGGATTGTACCCTGCATGATCAGTTGGAGAAGATCCTATTTCTCATTGCGCATGAGGTGGCCCAGGTACTGGAGTTTTCTGGTTTTTATTGTATTTAAGATTTCTACTTTTTTATTTAGCTCCTGTAAGACTTTTTGATTGGACACTCTCTCAGTCCATGAGATTTACAAAATTCTTCTGTACACCCACAATTCAAAGCTTCGAATCGTTTACTTGTGGCTTGTGTTAAGGTCCATGACTCGACTCCACACAGAATAACCGAAAACACGTAGCACTGTGCCAAACGCACCTTAGCTAACCAGTATTTTTATAGCCCATAAACTTTGCTACCACAACGTAAAACAGAACCTTTAAACAATAGCTGGGAAAGCGCTCCACCCATCCAGATGGATTCTTGCAAAAGAACCCGGAACATTAACAAGAGCACGTGTAACTTGTCTTGAAGTATTTATTAATTTGCATTTACAGAGGTAGTATTGAGTGGCGAGCCCTCGGGCTGTAGCGGGAATGCGTCGAGTCGTATACTTGTTGAAATAAACCCTCATTCGATTTACGGTTATGATTCGGAACCTAGATGCTGTTTTGTTAATTTATTGATACGATAATGTCTATTACCGCAGGCCTAATTTATTGAATGGATAGTATATTATGGGGGATATAAAAATAAAGAATATATTTGTAGAATATAGTAGTTTAGTTAAATTTTATGTGTGATAGGAATTCATTGTGTCGATTCATATTGAAATATATTATTATTTGAAGTTATCAGGGTTTTTGCTTATTACAAGGCCAGGTTACTATTTTAATAATAAAGTTTGCGACAATGTCAGATTATTTCTTCTTATCAGATAAGAATACTATCTGTGGCCGTGCATTGAAAATTAGAATTGGAAGAATGTTCACATTCTTCTTTAAATTTTAAGCATAATCAAAATTTAAAGAACTTGAAAATTTTAACTTTTTGTCAGGGTTAACAACATACTCGTATATTTGAATCCAAGCTATATAAGTACATATATTTTCTCCATGATAGAGTTGTAGTATTTTATCGTGTAGCACCGTCACACGGTCTTGGATTCGAACGATTAGTTAAGGAAATATCACTGTAGACCTGAAGTGCCTTTCTTTTCAACCGTTTAGCGTGGATACAGGAATAAAACAGCTGGCTCTCTATTAACAAAGAAGATAATTACCGGTCGATTCAAATTATAAAATACCTCTAAGTTCAATGAGCGAGCATTTTGTACAGCCGCAACTTGAACTATAAGTATTTTTTGTAACTGGTGTGGTGCGAAATAGTGAGTATATCTCCGTTAAAAAGTACTGCGGAATTTATCCACAATCATGCAAAAAACTTATCAATACTGGTCACAGCTTGGCGTGGAGTTTATTAAGATGCGGTTACCTAACGAGCCACTTAAGGAACTTTGTAATACACTCTGAATACAGGGTTGAAGCATGATGTCAACGTAATTAAAGGATTCCTAGCCATATATCGAAGGTTGCTATGCGACGGGTATTATCCAGACAGAGGAAGAAAAAAACAACTTTGCTACTGGCTAATTTTTGTAGATATCGATAGTGGTTTATAGGACACCATACATTTTATCTGCAAACCGTATCAATATTGAAAAATTGTTCTACGATATATTATCGAAACGGTGCGACTAATAGGCATAAAAAAGTGTCCATCCATTAATATTGCTTCATATAATTATGAACATTATGAATGCAGGAATGTTACAAGTTTTTCAGTTATCGAATGGCATTTTAATAATTTCCGTAGAAGTATAATGTGGTGATTGGAGGTGCTACTCCCTCGTGCGGCAATACTGGATCGGTGATAGATTAGTTTTTATCATATGTTGTATGTTTTTTGTTGGGGTTTGATGGAGATATGGTGTCATCTTCACATACATAGGTTTATTACGAGTAATAGTTAGTATGTGCACAGTATTAATGGTGGAGCCAAACCATCCTCCAGTTGCCTGTTTGAGAGTTTATTTGTTAATTTAAACACCAGTCACTAATCATCAATGCATTTGTTATTACTGTACTTAAATACTTTTAATATACTAATGCTACATAATGCACATCAGGAGTAGACAACACGCATTAATTTTCTAATAGATCTTTTAAGCGAGAAAATTAAAACCCGCCACAAAACAGGTATAAAATCATAACATGAGATATTTTGAAATAATTTTACTTACAATTCTTCGAGTGAATAGCAACAAGCGTGTTGACTTTTGGTAGAGTTTAAGGCGCTGTCAGCTCAGCGCTTGGCTACGTTAAATTTCCTTTACTTAAAATCAAGCAAATGCATGGCGTAAAAACGTACAAAAATAATAAAAAAATTATGTGTACACTTAAATAAAATAATAATACGTCAATGTATGTGTATTATTTATTATAATATTTTCATTATAATTATGTGTTTCAAAAAATACAATAGTGAATGAAAAGAAAAACTGCTTTAAAGGTCACTTTTAGGTAGTTTGTATGATATTTTTTAATGTACTCTAGTATGTTAAAATAAGTTTAAATTCCGTCATATGATTGTTTGTAGTTGTAATTAAATCGCTGCTTAAGAGACAAACTGCTTTAAAAACCTTCATTTTTATCGACATCATGATATGACAGCACCTTAAACCATGGTTTAAGTTCGGGACTATCTATAGTCCACGTTTTACAACAAGACGGAATATGTCTTATTATAGCTGTAAGTAATGGTCGTAAAAGTTTTATTTTTCAGGGCAGCCATCCTGAAATTCAGACATTACAAGGTAGAGTAAGGAAAATAATACATATCAGATATATTTGCAATGCACATCTAGATTCCAGCATCTACTCGTATATGCTGATACTAAGATCCATCTAGTATCCATCTAGGAATTATTATATTAGGTTGGGTAAGGGTTTTGCTCGTTTAAGAAACAAGATGTGTCCGTGTATGCGACGCACTTATAATGTACCTTTTAAAAAAACCTTTGTAGTCGAAAACCCTACAGGTACTTCATATTCGTTCGTTTTGGGGGCGATGAGGCCTGCAATGACGTCCCGCTTGGGGTGTTTTGTGCATTCCCCCCTGCCAGCATTAACTCACGCTCTCATACAGGTACTTATAGAAGACGAAAAAACAAATATTACGGTACTAGTTTCTTACTTTATAGAAACATAAATATATAACCTTTTGTCAAACATACTTGGAAAATTAAGCATTATTTTGACTTCATTCTAAACAAATCGCTAAAAATTGCTGTACTAAAAATATACAGTAAATTTCAAAAATCGTACAAAAGCAACTGTATTTTTAAATAATGAATTTTGCTTATGTACTTCATACATTTATTTTTCGCGCATTATTTGAGAAAAGTCTATACAACCTTGGCCACAACTAGGCATTGATGGACTTTCGTATGTGAGCCTCGGTTTCGCCTCGGTCCACATTTACACGTTCGTCCATCAATGCCTCTTTTGCTGCCGCTGCAGTAATGTACTATACCCTGGAAAAATCTCGATAACATTGTACCTATCATTTTAAACCTAAATAGAGCAATATTGACCTGCATCCTACACATAGCGCCACAAATATCTTTAACACATATAAAGTTAATAGTTAGAATGGAATTAAACCGTAAATACGAGTATAAGAATTCTAGTAACTTAGAGCATTTGTATTCATAAATGCAATTTTATCTTTTTTTGCATTAGCAATTATAATAAAAACGGTAAACGCGATATACCTTTAACTGTAACTTATATGATTGGAAATCAATCAAGATGCACAGTATGAAGACTGCTTTTATTTTGATCACAACTTGTTATTATGTAAGCGGTAATTTATTAAGCGGACAAAGTCATTTGGCTGAAAAATTTCGCAAAGCAGCAGAGTTATTGGACTCTTCAGTCCAGGTCTCCCAGTGGAGACCCAATGGATCAAACAACCAGTAGACCATTTAAACGAATCCGATACGAGAGAATGGAATATAAAATATTTTCGAAATTTAGAGAACTGGAAATCAGGCGGTCCTATATATATTTTAATCCAGGGTCATCAGCAAGTCCTAACTTTTTACTAAGCGGACTTACGTTATGATAAATAAATAAATATTCCACAACTATCACACAACGCCATCTAGTCCCAAGCTAAGCAGAGCTTGTGTTATGGGTACTAGACAACTGATAAACATACTTATATATTTCTAAATACATACATATTATAGATAAATTACACCCAGACACAGAACAAATGATCGTGCTCATTAAACATTTGTCCTGGGTGGGAATCTAGCGGTTGAAACAAATGGAGCCCTATGGTCAACTGAACACAGGTATTACGGAGATAGCCAGCCGTTCCCAAATTTTTCTGTTGAAAATCTTTAATATTTGAGTTCTAGACAAGCTCTGGCAGATGTAGCAACACTTATTAGACAAGTTAAACTATCGCCAGATTATGCTTCGTCAAAAGTTGTCGTTATTGGTGGTTCGTACGCTGGCAACTTGGCGGCGTGGATGAGACTGCTCTATCCGGATCTAGTTGATGCTGCGACAACAAGCAGTGCCCCAATTTTGGCGAAAGTAAACTTTTTTGAATATCTTGAAACTGTAGCAGATGATTTTAAAAGATATTGTGCACCAAAAAGCTATTCTACTCGTAGATTATTTGAAAAGTTTGAGAGATTGAAAACATTACTTGAAACTGAAGATGGGATAGAGCAATTGAAAGAAGAGTTCAATGTATGTAATGCAACGGATATGAGTAAGTCTGAAAATGTAACAGTTGTCTTCAGCAGATTAACATCACCTTTAAAGGACGCAGCATAATATCATAACCCTGATACCATAGGTCATATTTGTGATCTCTTGGTAATAAACTTAATCGGAAAAGATAAACTTTTAAACGGAAGTGATATTTGCCTGGACTTCAAATTCAATGATATTTATGTACCTGATCATAGACAATATTTCGGAAAAAGATATTATTGGATGTATCAGGCATGCACCGAATTTGGTTACTTTCGAATATCGCCTAAAAGCCAGTTGCTTACAGATATGGTTGACGCAAACTTCTTTTATAAAATTTGCTAAAATTTTTGGATGAAATATAACGAAACAAAAGTACATGATGGGGTTAAACAAACAAATGAAGTTTATGGTGTTTTGAATCCTAACGTTACAAACGTGGTGTATGTCAATGGTGAAATTGATCCATGGCATAGGCTTGGGATAGCAAAAGATCTATCAGATAAAGCACCCGCCATAGGTATTCCTCGTGCCTCACATTGCAATGATATGGCCTACAGTTCTGATGACAGTGAAGATATAAAGAAAGCAAAACAAGAAGAGAAGAGATTTATTAAAACATGGATAAATAATGAAATTAATAAGAATTAGTAATGTATTTCTTTATTAGACTCTATTTTTAAAGTAGTTTTTTATTTATGCCTAGGGCTTAAATCGGTAATATTTTAAACTATTCTGCTATTCTTCTGAGCTCATAAACGCTGCTGCACACTTATCCTGAAGATCATCTGATGTGATCGAAACGCGGGTCGACGTATTCGATCCCTAACGTAAGTGTTTGTTGATAAGTAATAATAATTAATTAAGTGTTGAACTCACGAGAGTTTCCATACAAAAATGATAAGAAATATTTTAGTTGGAAATAAAATAAGTGCAGTAACATAACTTACCGGTTTAAGTGTAGTACAAGAACCCTTTAAGATCGTACTATCTGTCCTATACATTTCAGTTTAATCCTTTAAGAATCCACAGATAAAAAATACAATGAATAAAATATTGTAGAATACAGTTTTGAATGTGTGTTAATACAGATCTGAATTTTAATAGGGCTTTCAAATTCAGACAACTTTTCTCAATGTTTCCTTTAGTCGTACCTTTTGTGAAATATGACCCACGCCTACGAATAATAATAAGACCCACGCCCACTTATTGGGCTTGCAATGTGCCCCTACAATTTTTAAACTATCAAACATTATTTATGTACTTATTGATCGAGCCGTTCTCGAGTTTTGCCCTTAGCAACATTCATTTTTATTTCGATAGATTAATATTAAAAAATATGTTTTAAATGTTTATCGGGGCTTATCACATCTTATTTAATATAGGTATAAGCTAGAGTCAGCTCGTGACCACGGCCATTGTAACATGGTCGAAACGTCGAGCGAAAGGTACATATTTTTACCTATATTAAATAATACGTGATAAGTCCCGATAAACATTTAAAACATGTGTTCAAATCGCGAAAGTTTAAAAATTACTAATACTCAAAAATAATTAGATATAACGTATTGCCGAGTGTTTCCGATAGTATTTTTTCTACTTTCATTTCAATCATCACGCTAGGTATGTTTTGCAGTTACCAGTTTGAAAAAAACAACAACGGAATAACTGCAGATTTTTTAAAGAATTACATATACAGCTTTTATATTATATATTATATTTAATTAATCTATTAGGTTTCTATATCCTATTTATTGTTATTTCACTCTACTAGTAATATGTTTTGTGACATTATGTACTCCATTATAATAAATTTAAATTAATATATCCAGTAAGGGAAGCTGTCAGCGAGTATATAGCGGCCCGTTTCAATTGGCAATGACCCTGCCTTCATAGCGTGGCCTTCCAGATTCGATCCCTGGTCGGTGCAAATATGTGTGTGATGAGGTGTGTGTTCTCTAATAACCCAACTTTTTTACAATAAGCGTGTTTTTTATAATTAATATTGTTCCCAAGTCCACTTTCATCATATCATACATCAAGCTTTTCTACCTACGTCGCTTAAGCTTTGTAATAAATTTACAAGTCCTTACTTTTATGAAGGGGATTTAAATTATGACAATTCACTAACAAACTAAGGTGGAATAAACCTGCATTTATACTCCTAAGAAGATTGTACGTCCACTTACTGTCATTATGATTATGTACGATGCTATTAAAGCCACGGTTAGTCATGGCTCATATTGAAATTTATTTTAGCAATATCGTTAATTTTATAGTTTGATCTGGTTTGCACTAGATCTATAACTGATACGAAACGAACGAGCTTAGGATCTCGGGTAAGACAGACAATGTTGCCGGTCGAGTCATGTTCATAAATATTTGAATTTGGCATTCTAAGTATAATACAATCTTTTTTTGTCTTCACACTAGCCAGTATTAAAAATCAGCGAGTAGATGGCGGGAAAGAGCCAAACAATCAAATGGCTCTCGTTGAATTTGTACATTATAATAGTGGTGGATATATTAAACGTTAAGTCCCGATATTCTATTATATCATGAATTCAATTCGCGAAAGTTCAAAAAGATCCAAGTAAGTAAGTGTTGTTAAAAGTTAAATAAAATTGATTTATGTGGCTGTGACTTTACTCTGATGAATAAAAATATAAAAACTTGATGTATCTACAAATATTTAAATACTAGATATGCGCCGCGGTTACACGCGCGTGGTGATGGATGATGAAAAGTATCCTACGTGTTGCACAACATCTACCTCCACACCAAATTTCATTAAAATTGGTTCCGCCGTTTGAGCGTGAAAAAGTGACAAACATCCATCAAAACATACAATCTCTCGCGTTTATAATATTAGTAGGAAGTACCTACATCGAATATACGAGTAATTATGATCGATGAACAAGTTGGAAATATGAGTAATGGCAAATGTACAGAAGTACGAGAGCAATTACAACAGGAAAAAAATACTTGTACAACCTTTAACTGTTGTAACTTCGCTTGGCACAGTTGATAAAACGTTTCCATTTACAATTACATAGTTTACATTAGGCCAAATTTTGTAAGTGTTTATGTCAGCGCAAATGAATGCACATACATTTACAATAATATAATAAATAATTGCACAATCATTATAATTATAATATTCAATAGCACAATAGGCAATATCGCTGCACAATCACGTCTAAATTGGCCACCGGAGGTGTAGGCTGCCCAAACGGGTGCTCAGAGAGTGTGATGCTCCTATATAGGTTCCCGACGGCCCAATTTTGGCACAAAGCAGTCCAATTTAGGAGCTTATTTTATTGTTATGGAACTAAGCACAAGCCCGGTGCTGTCGGGTATTGGACATGAGTAATGAAAGGGCACAAAGGTGAGTTGTATTAAGTGTGCGGCATTAGGTGATACTTATTGAGTGGACTGAAGCTAATTTTATTTGAAAAGGTCGGTTGTGTACTAGTCGTTATATTTAGGGTTAATTATTCAGGCTTATTTGTATTGCTAATCATTGTACTTCTTTAAATCAGTCCAATTTATGAAGCACTATCGCGTGTACTGTTTCCAAACCGTATCAGACGCGGGTCCAATCTCGTTCGAGGATATGTAATCATCATCATCATCGTCATCTCAGCCGAAGGACGTCTACTGCTGCACATAAGCTTCGTCCCATAATTTTCCATAAAAACCGGTTAGAAGCGCCCTGCATCAAGGTCGTCCTGCGACCTTTATCAGGTCGTTGTCCATTTTGTCGGCGGATGATCTATGCTACACTTTCATACACTATGGTCTCTACTCCAGAAACATTCGGCCCCTTCAGCCATCTGTTATGCGTGCTATGAGCCCTACCCACTGCCATTTGAATTGGCTTATCTTCTGGGCTTTGTCGTTGACTTCAGTTGTCCTAAGTACTGATCTCCTCATGTTTGATATGATTCGATCACATAGAGAAATCCCGAGCAATGCCCTCTCCATAGCTCCTTGTGTGACTTTGAGCTTACTTATGAGGCCCCTAGTGCGAGACCACGTTTGAGTGCCATAAGTCATCACTGGTAATACACACTGATCTAAGACTTCTATCTTGAGCCACTGAGATATTTTGTATAAGAAGACTTCACGAAGTTTCCGGAACGTTGCCGAGCCGAGTTGGATTCGACGACTAACCCCTTTCTCGAAGTTGGACCTGTCTAGTTTGACTGTCTGTCCTCAGATATATGTATTCGTCAACAACTTCGAGAACTGAGTTCCCAACTGATACTTGAGTACACTGATACTGGCACAACATGGATTTTAGACATAATCTTTGTCTTTTCCGCATTTATGATTTATCAAGTTAGCAGAATGTGAAGTAATGTTTCTTTTGACGTCAGAGATACATCAAGGATCACTGACGTCAACAGAAACGTAACTGTAGCTGGACTGATTTCAATAGCAGAATAAGACAATGTTTGTAAAAGTAACGTTCAGCTGCGGTTCGATTGCAATTTAGTTAGTGGAATTTGGCCCAGGTCGCCTGAAGACACAAGCGTTAACACTACCCATAGTTTATCCACCTAAACTGCTGTGAAGCCACGTTCTACTATAACCCATTTCTGTCTCTGAGTGGAACTCCCGTGTATAGCAGAAAAATAACACTTAGTTCTGCGGCGGTTCAAGACCGAGATCGACTCAATGTAAAAAGCTCATATACGTGAACGAAGTCGCGGCCAGTCGCTAGTTAAACAATAAAATATGTCAACATCGGTCACTTCATAATTTGAAACTGAATGTGCCTCAATTTAAATAATAGTACTGCATACTACATAACTTCATTTAATTTACACGTTAAGTCCTTTATGTGTTTAAATCTGTTTGCTCTTGCTGTTTCCTTACTTCTCTGTTTATAAAGGCTGCCCGTATTACTTGTTAATTTTCCATTTTTACGCAGTTATATCCTTATAAGTGTGTATGAATCTCTCTTATTATATGATTATGTGGCCAGTAACAACGTACCGCATCATAGAACGTCTCTATAATTCTAGTTTGATGCGTCTGATTCACATTTCGCACTTGCGTGACCAGACGCGGCCATATTGTTTGTGTTACATTGTTGATAGGGTTGTCACCTTTGGATAATATTGGTACTTGGTTGAATTTGAATCCCGCGTGGATAAAAAATTACCTACAGAAGCTTTAAGTCACTCGTTTATTGATGCGCCCATACTATAATTTATTGTTAATGATATACAATTCTTGATTATTACTAAATCACAGAACAGTACTTTTAATTATTATTTAAAAAAATATTTTATTCCGTAATGAAAAACAATTCGTAATATTCAGATTGAAGACTCGGGCAGCTTTCTTAAAGATCCCTTTTTCTCGATTAGCAGCCTAATGAAGGAAGTCTGCCAAAGGCTTAGGTTCGGGTTATCACGCGGGGATATAAATTTTACGAAATAATATGTCATATATGAACGTTGATACATACTCAAAAACATATTGCAAGTTTTATTAAAATAATTCAGTGAAATTGTGTGTTTTTATACGTGTTTTACAATTGAATATTTTTATTAAAGAATACTTAACTTACTAAGTGACCAATTCGTATTGTACGAATACTATAATTTATTGTTAATGATATACAATTCTTGATTATTACTAAATCACAGAACAGTACTTTTAATTATTATTTAAAAAAATATTTTATTCCGTAATGAAAAACAATTCGTAATATTCAGATTGAAGACTCGGGCAGCTTTCTTAAAGATCCCTTTTTCTCGATTAGCAGCCTAATGAAGGAAGTCTGCCAAAGGCTTAGGTTTGGGTTATCACGCGGGAATATAAATTTTACGAAATAATATATTTATATAAGAACGTTGATACATACTCAAAAACATATTGCAAGTTTTATTAAAATAATTCAGTGAAATTGTGTGTTTTTATACGTGTTTTACAATTGAATATTTTTATTAAAGGATACTTAACTTACTAAGTGACCAATTCGTACAATATCAGAGGACCTAGTATGTACCGTACTACCTATTATAATTAATATGGTTGCCGTATAGTTCGGTATTTGTTTGTCAAATTAAAAAATACAATCAATGTGTTATGTTTCGTGCTTATGATAAAAAAATACAATAAGACTCTAGATTATCGGTTAGAATTATTGACCATACTACATCGCAACAGTTTCGTTTAAATAAATTACCACTTTTCTAGAAAACTGAACAGCGCCATCTATTGACAATTAATAGAATGCGACAACGCGGACTAGGTGGTGTGAGGTATACGTAGACACCTAGTCCGCGTTGTCGCATTCTATTAATCTCTATTAATTGTGTACTAAAAAAGATAAATGTAGGATTCTAATGGTGAAAGAGTTTTTCAAATCCATGCATTAGTTTCGGAGCATATTCAACTGAAACAAAAAAACAAATCTTTCCACTTTACAATACTAGCAGGACCCCTCGGTTTCATCTGCGCGGTGATGGGCCATGTTAAAGGTGATTGTTTTATTTTTAAACCATCCCAGTATTTTAGTCCATCAGAGCGATTAAAACAAAATCAATAAAATTACTGATGCATATCGTTTTTTTATCCTATTTTATGATTGGCGGAAACTTTGCGGTAAGCTCTGATATACAAAGCCAACGGCTGAGCGCAACCCTAACTATAAAACAAACAGCATCATTATACACATGAACTGTTTTTTATGTTAAAACTAGTTACGCCACACGGCTTCGCTCGCGCGTTTAATGACTATCCCACAGGAACATTTTTCGGACTAAAAAGTAGCCATTGCGTTTAGACGTGCCCTTGCGTGTAGTTGGTAGTAACCATGTGGTTCTCGGTTCGATCCTTAGCGTGAATGTGTGCCCCGGACACATTACTACAAAGAGCTAATATGTTTGTTCGTTTGTCTTCACGAATACTTAACGGTTATTAATATACCATTATGCTAGTTCTAAATCGACGAAACACAATAAACTATAGATACAAAATCAATATTGCTAATTAAAAATTAAATATACCTATAATTAACTTTTTCGGCCGTCATATTTTTATATGTCTTCGTTTATTTTTCTTAATATTACGATAATGTTTCCCAACCAGTTTAGTTAAAACATCTGATGAGATATGAGTGTATATACTAATGTGAGAATTTTTCGATAAAAGTTCGATTTCTTCGGGCGCCGATGCGCTCTCGGCCTGAATATGTACTCGAAACCCGGGCCGGCGTATTCGATCCTTAACGTGAGTATTTTGCCGAAACATAATAATTTAATATCAATCAAATTTGAATCAGGTTAATCCTCTTCAATTGTGGCCAAATTGAATTCAGAGCCACGTCTGATTTTTATATGTAAACTTACATCTTTTAAAATTTAAATTCATTTACATCTTTGTCTAAAATTAGAGCGGGAAACGCTTTCACACCGTGCACTTTTCAATTAATTACCCTACATTCTGAGCATTTTCCAACTACTTCTTCAATTATTTTCTTTTTGAGCAAAACATCGGTTAACTTGCATAATACGATTGTTAAAGCACTAACGCCTGCTAAGCGAGACCAAACATAAAAATTTTAGAGATAATAATTCACAAGCTTGGACGAAATTTGAACCCGCGTCTTCTGGCAGGCGTTGACAGGCCATGACTAGGCTACCGACGCTCACCGACCGGGCATTGAATTTTAAACTCTCTATTTGATTTTATCGTCGTCGTATGGGAACGGAGCGACATCTATTGAACAGCTTTACAGCATTATCCAACCTAACAAGATTGTACTCAAAATATTTAACTTTCGTATTGATGTCGTAACCCTGCATAATTTACATTATGATTGTTAAAGCACGCTTGCCTAGCGAAATCTTTAAAAATTTTAATGTTTACAATTTTAGAGAGAAAAATTCTCATAAGTTAACGCTAAAAATCGCTAACAGAAGAGACAAAACTATAAATAAACTGGAATCTATCGTCAACCCTAAAATGTACAGCAGACAGCAACAGTGCATTCCATCGCCAGACTGCAGGCTGTATATACGTTTCAATTTAACTGGAATAGACGCATTACGTAAGATTAACAGCCTTTATTCAGCGTCAGACCACCGCGACCTTAAGTATTTATTCACGAATGTTTGCACTATGCTTACAAAACTCCAGGTAGGTAATGGGCTCAGAATTCATATTTATTCACTATATTTAATTATTATTATACATATGAATATGAGGAGCATTTAAACGGATGTTATGTTACCTGACGATGCGAAGGAAACTAGTGGTTACCCTTATAACCATGCAATAACCTTCACTCGCAATTACTGATTTTTTTCGGGATATTTTGTGTAGAATGAAGTCTTTTCTTTATCGTTCCTCTCAAATATGATTGATATCCGTTGATAAATAACGCTATAAAGTCCTATTCAGGTCTGGGCGTTATTCGCTACCGCGAGCGATAGAGAAATCCGGAAGGGTATGCGTTAATTACGCTGTTCACCCCAAAGCGAATATCGCTACCGCGAGTGGTAGAGAAATCCGAGAGGTTATGCGTTCATTTCACGATGGAACAAATTTCGCCAAACAAGAGAAAATACCGCCTCACTAGACGGTATAAGTTTCGCTGCAGTTATGGAACTTCATACTATTTACCCATCGAGTTCCGCGTGGTATTTTCGCTACCCACAGCGGTAGCGAATAACGCTTAAGGTCTGAATAGGCCTTAACAAATTTCTCACCCTTGCCTCCCCCACCCCATATTTTCTATCCGCAATCAAAAATCGCGATCTGCTAAAAATATATAAACATCAAGGAATTTGTGCGCCAACTTTCGTCCAAATTGGTTGCAAAATGCGAACTGACTGAATAGACGAGAATAGACAGACAGTCCAATAGACAGGCAAAAACATGTTTTGGCCAATCTCGAAATTGCGATGCGTCGCTCGCTCAGTCAATAATACCCATTTATAAAACCAATAGCCACCTAGATTTCGCACGTATAAATTAAAGCAAAAACAAGTTATACAGCCGTCGACAACACAAATAGCTCATAAAACATTGAATAAATACAATAACAACAAAATTTATATCACATTGTAAACTCAAATCAAATCGATTATTGCGAATATAGGTTACAAAGTTGTTACTTATCAAGTTAAAAATATTCAACCCTTCGGCAAAGTATTTAGACCGCGCGGCCCCAAAAAAGTAGAACGTCATCGCGATAAATAGGCGATAAAAGTGAGAAGAGGCGGTGGTGGGTGGGGGCGGAGGACGCTTGCCGGCAATTATTACGTGACTGCCGGTAGAGCGGTCGAGGTTAGCTGTGTTTAAATGTCATCGTTTTCTTTTACGTAGGTATGCTACCAACAAAACGTAGATGCGATGTGAGTTTTGTTTGTGGCGGTGTTGACATCCCTACTCGCGTCTCGCGCCAAACCTGCGTCAATCAACGCTAATAGGGGAGACGTTCTACTTACAGGTATTTACTTACTTTGCCGTCGGCAAGAGAAAATAATACATTATAATTAGTACTCACGGGATGTACACCACGATTAGGCAGGTTTTGGAGTTCCCGATATTTCGGCGCAGTTACATGCACCATGTTCACGGGTAGACTGAATATGCGGGTGGATGTGAAAAAAGTTCGAAGTTTTAAGAGCAGACAAAACGGTCTACCCTCTTTCTCACTCTTTTACTGCAGATACCACTGGCTCTCGAACTCGATTGTAAGTCTTGACAATACTCACTAACTGTATCACTGCGAATGTTGGTTTGATCACATTTTGGACGATTGTTAATCCTTTTTAGACAACCTACCACTGGATTCCACGCACTGGAAAGTTGGAACCCATCACCACGATTGAAGTTTGGACATTTCGTGGATTTCGATGGCTTCTTTCACCAACCATCCTGGGGTCTACAAAAATCAACTGTAGCTGCGGAAAATCGTACACAGGACAGACAAAGCGAACAGTGTCTCGACGTATCAGAGAACACATCAAAGCTGTTAAGAACAACGAAAGACACAAATCTGCCATAGCTGAACATCTACTGGACTCAGGCCCTAACCACTGGATAATTGTGGTAATGACAGAATGATAACACCACAGAACGCTAAACTAAACAAAGTTATACATAACTTGATAATATGATAAGCCTCTTTATTGTTAACGGATTTGATAATAAAGGTTTTTTTTAAGGTGCGATTTGGAAGCCGGCTACACGTCGCAGCCTCGGGCTTCGTGTGATCGCTTCATGTCGCCGCGACATGTCGTCGTTCATGTCATGTCATGATTTCTAACCCGACTGCAGACGGCAACTGCAGATGGCATCAACCATTTGAAAAGAGATACGAAAGGTTTTGTTTAAAAGCTTTTCAGTTGTTTTACTATGGTATGGTACTCGCGAGCGGCACTACTGATCTGCGGTCGGGCGACATGTCGTCTACCGCTCGACAACGCATCGCTTAGCTTCGTGTCGCTAACTACGGAGGGTATTCCACACAAATACATAAAAACATAGTCTGCGGCTGCGACATGTAGCCGACTTCCAACTTGCACCTTAAATCATTTTTTTCGCCATCATTATTATCATCAGCTGTTGTTCACTGCTGAATGTTTTATCCTAATGAAGAATATTTCCTCCACTGACGAGATGCGAATCGTAAGAAGCGAGGAAACCCGCGAGGAAGTGGCTATACATAAATAGGACATGACTAATACCATTTACCGGCAAAACACTCACGTTTGGGATCAAATACGTTTCGAGCATGTCCGATGCTCATCTTCAGGGCGAGTGCGCAGTGGCATCTGCGAGCCCGCCGGGATTTAATCGGTAGTAGTCGGTGTAGTAATAATAGTTTAATATGTGTCAAACTCACAGAAATATCAATACAAAAAAATAGGACATTCGTACTAATGAACACTGTTTCAAAATACCCAAAATTGGAGAGCATTATAATACGTATGTGGTATGTATATTAAAGTAAGTATAATTTCAACCAGGATTAATGAATGACGTCCGTATTAATATAAAAATAATTTAAACAACATCTTTGATCTCATCATTTCACTTATAATTATGTATCTCAACCTTTTCATTCGCCGGATGCACTACAAGGACGTTCGAATAAAGCCGTAAGCCAGTACGGTTACAAATAGTTAACTCCATTAACTAAAGGAATCAGACATTACCAAGAGGAATAACACTTATTCCAGCTAATTCTCCAACAAAACCAAACCCATTCAGTGAGGCAGGTTGTTCCACACAATCAGCAATGTCCGTATAATTCAGTACGAGTCTCGTAAACAAGTGCTAAAAATGCATCGATACACGCGGCGCGGTGACAAGGCCGGCCGCCAGTGGGCGGGAGATTTACATTGAATATTTTACCCGCACCTTTAATACTATTGCCCATGATATTCACATTAAAGACGTGGTATTTCGAACGCTGTCTTCAACTGTTTTATAACTGCATGCGAGCCGATGACGTTCGTATTTCAAACGCTATCTTCAACTGTTTTATAACTGCACGCGAGCCGATGACGTTCGTATTTCAAACGCTATCTTCAACTGTTTTATAACTGCACGCGAGCCGATGACGTTCGTATTTCAAACGCTATCTTCAACTGTTTTATAACTGCACGCGAGCCGATGACGTTCGTATTTCAAACGCTTTCTTCTACCGTTTAACACAATCTTATCTCAACCAGAAACAGATGATGCAAGAAAGTTGTACGATCTTTATCAAGCCGCTTTAAAAACCAGGTTATACTTTTAAGTAATTTTATAGTTATTTAGGTTCGTTACAATGGTTGGCATATTCTTGTAGAATAAAACCCTGTTCTAAATAAATAAATGAAAAACTGTTTTATAACTGCATGAATTCGATTCGAATCGAAAGAAGCTTGATTTAAATAACGTTCGGGCGTACTAAAAAGTGGCTGTTACGAACCATACTAGTAAAGTCTACTAATGTTGTAATATTATACTGTTTAGTTTTCATCATCATCAGCCAGTATCAGTCCACTGCTGGACATAGGCTTCTCCTAATGTACGCCACTGAGCCCGATCTTCGGCTTTTCTCATCCAGCTGCTACCAGCCACTTTGCGTATGTCGTCGCTCCACCTAGCCGGAGAACGTCCTAAACTACGTTTGCCGAGTCGCGGTCTCCACTCAAGAACACGTCTACCCCAACGGTTATCGGTTCTCTACTCTACTACTTCTCTAGTTTAGTTTTAGTACATATATTTTTATTACTTGCAGGTGTAGAAAAGTAATTCATGTACTCAAAAATTCCGTCGAATATCGAATTTATGACGCATTTTTAAGAAGTAGAAATTTTGAAATTTATAGGGAGTAAAATTCACATCCTTGGACGGGATACGAACCCGCGTCTTCTGACTATCTGTGTCAGACGCCATGACCATCTAGGCTACCGAGGCTAGTCGAAATGCTAACATATAATTCTTTTTCATGTCATCAAGTTACGAAACAAGTACGAGGCTCATCTGGTGCAAAGTGGTAATCTCTACCTATAACAAATGCATCCGTCATAAGTGGCGAACTGCACTGCGCTCGTAATCCTGAGATATTAAGATGTTAAATCTCATGCAATTTCACTTGCTATTGTACCCATCAAACCGAAAGATAGTAATGCGAACATTACTGCATGACCGGACCAACTCGTTCACAAAGAGTACTACTGCTTAAAAATACATAAGTCATTTCGAAACTATGTATTAAATTATTTTGAGGAATAATGATGAATAAACCTGCCAGACGTTTAGACGAATTTGGCTATTACTAGATATTCTATGGTAGTAAAAATATTGTTGAAAAAAGTATACTTATAAAAAAGTATATATATATATATGTTTTGGTCCTGAATTATACCTTTTATCGCATGAAAATATTTATGTGAGAAAGCGATAGCACCCGCGGGATAGGAACTACTATATAATGTTTGAAACCATTCTGTATGCCAATGAATGTATATATAACGAATAACCAAGCTTCCTGCATCTCAACACGGTATTGGACCCAATTTGGAATTTAGGTGCCACTGGTAATTCCGACAATGAGTCAGACATATCCTTACGAAGTAAGAGTACATAAGTGATTGCTTTGGAACTATTGGGTATCCTGTATTCTCACTTCCTATCGCATCCGCATGCCAGTTTACGAGTGAGAAGGAATTTGTTTTATTGAATAAACTTAATATCTCTTTTTCATATAGTTTTAGTAAGCTTTTAGTGCCCCATGATCGGCACAATAACGTAAAAGTAAATTAAGAAATGCAAACAATATCAATAATAATAGCATATCACTTAAGAGGATTGCATAGGTAGTACTTTCCATACTAAAAGATAAAACTCTTTTCTACCTCGTAACATTGTCCGATTTCAGTGATTTTTTTCTTTATCATCACATTATTTACTATGCCCGTACGTTTTGATTTTTTCAGTATTTCAAAGTACTATAAATTTCCTTTTAAAGAACTTAAAAAGACTGAAAAAATCAAAACGTGCCCGTACGTTTTGATCTTTTCAAATTTTTTGTGTTGATTGTTGATGTGATGAATCCATAAAAATAAATCACTGAAATCGGACTTTACGGAATCAAGAGGTAGAAAAGAGTTTTTTCTTTTAGTATGGAAAGTACTAGCTATGCAATCCTCTAGAAAACTATCGTGAGTATCCCACATTCACGCAGTGTGCGACGCGAACTCCGCGCGTGAACACTCCCTGAAGAAAAACGTCTTACCAATATGATCGACACGTCGGACTTAAACCGACATAATACCAAGTGAGTGCAGCCGACATATCTTTAAAGTTTATAAAATTTTATAGCAAAAAGAAATGCTTATAGTTGGGTTAATAATACATATTGGAAATTGAAGAATATTTTAAAATATAGTATATACTGTAGTTCGAGTAGCTTATGATTCAAAGCCATATCTATATTTTTTATCTATACTAAAATGACATAAAATATTTACATGGTTATATGTGTAAATTTAAGTAAAAAACTGTCACTACATTTTATCACTTTTGGCGGTATTTGTGTTGCATTTCATCACCCTTGACGGTCGCCAAGCACATCAAGTGTATCCAGCGTCAAAATAATAGCGTGCTTTTGACTAAGCTATCAGAACCTGACACAAACTTTGACAGAACTGTCATCATTACCATCTTAACGTAGGCCGAGATATTGTTATTTTGTTTATGCTGTGCCCAAGAATATTGCGCTTTTCACCCGCGTGGTGATAATGATGATGATCCTATGTGTTAATCCAGCGCCTCATCTATATCCATATCAAATTTCATCAAAATTGGGCCCGCCGTTTGAGCGTGAAAGAGTAACAAACATCCACACATCCATACTCACGAACTTTCGCATTTATGATATCAGTAGGATAGGAAGGATAAATTCGTTGTTCAAATGGGTGCCTCTCCATGGTCTAGGTGTCCTTGCGTCTGACACAGAACCTCACAAGATGCGGATACGCATCTCATCCGATAAATGTAATACTTCTCATTATAATTGCAACAAAATAAGTAAATTATTATTAATAAGTAAAAACATTTGTTTGTTTTAATTGGCTTATATTTAGGCTATATTTTTTGATTCCTCATCATCACCATTCATCACTACGCGGGTGAAATCGCTTAGCGCAGCTAGTATCATATATTTACGAATTTAATTTTGAAATAAATTTCAATTCATTTTTCATTTCAAAAAGATTGCTAATGATTTTAAAAGTCATCCCATTTTTCATAACTTACCCGCTTTCTTTGCAGCTAACAACCGGTGCCAATAATCTATCTATCGCCGGTTTACCTTACTACATTGGCGGGTATGCTTTGCGTGGTGATGTTTTGCTCCCGAGAATTTAATCAAAAACGCGAGTTAATGTGCTAATTTCAAAAATATCTATGGTGTAATCAAATAATCAGTTGTCAAGAAAATAGTGTACTTATTAATTACATCAGTGAATCAACTTTTTATAGTGATTTCTTGTGAATAGTGTATACAATTACTCCGGCATAGTTATCTTGTCGCAGTTTTGACGTAAACGCGTAAGCGACGTGAATTTCACGGCGCTTAAGCTCTTTTGAGCGCGACCTTTTCACAGTGAAGTATTGTGGAATTGTTCATAGGTACTTGTGAGTTATCTGCCGTTTTGTAAACAAGTACTTTACTACGATTTCTTTGGATACTGCCTAACGTTGAAGCGCTGAATTATTAACGAGAATGTCCGAACCGAATACTAGGATGACTTGGGGCTGCTGCACCCTTGAATGCAACGATGAAAAGGATTGCACCACATGCAAAATATGCAATAAAAACTTTCATCTGGCCTGTCTGACTTCGAGTGTAAACATGGGGGCCATTAATGATATTTCGCCTATCGACTGGGTATGCCCGTTGTGCAGTACGATGCCGAAAGGAGGTAACAACGACAATACTCCATTACGCTCTAAAAGCAATCTGTCCATAAGAGCCCATAAGAGGGCGGCACTCGATTTGTCGCCTAAACTTGACACGGAGGGTTTACTTACACGTGATGACGTCAGAGTTGTAGTGCAGGATATTTTCAGTAAAGAAATGGATAATCTTTTTCTTCGCTTCAGTCAACAAATAAGAGGCACTATAGCGACCGAGCTAGCGCCCCTGAAGAAGGAAATGCAGAGCTTGCAGGAATCTATAGAGTATTCGAGCGCACAAAGTGCAGAAAATGCTCAAAACAACAGTGTGATATTGGAAGCGCTTAATAAAATGCAAGATGAGAATGAAACTTTGCGAGCGGTGAACCATGATTTGTCGTTGCGTATTAATCAACTCGAACAATATACTCGCAGTAATAACATTGAAATTCAATGTGTGCCAGAGAAAAAAACAGAAGATATTGTTCGGATTGTGAAACAAATAAATGAAGTAATAGGGTGTGATATCAAGAACGAGAATATCCTAAGCTGCAGTCGTATCGCGAAATTGAATCCTAAAAACCCTAGGGCTCGCTCTATCGTGGTCCAGTTCAACTCTCCGCTAATGCGTGACAAGTTTATTGCGGCTTCTATTAAATACAACAGATGTAATCCTAAGGATAGACTCAACAGCGCTCACATTGGTTTTACCAGCGAGAAAACTCCGATCTACGTAATGGAACATCTTTCTGCAGCCAACAAGGCTCTACACTCCGCAGCTAGAGCTGAGGCTAAAGAGAAAGGTTATAAGTTTGTTTGGGTGCGAAACGGTCGAATCTATATGAGAAAGACTGAGACGTCAGACCATAAGCTAATAAGAGATTTAGAGTCACTTCATAAGTTAGATTAAGTTGTCTCAACCTATTCAACTGTAAACGTTAACGTTAATAAACAGCCGACACTGAATATCTATTACCAGAACACGCGTGGTTTAAGGTCTAAAACTCATGACTTTTACTGTAACTTGGTTTGTAATAATTATGATATTATTGTATTAACAGAAACGTGGTTAATAAGGGAGTGTTGAGTAGTGAACTCTTTGATAATAGATATACAGTGTACAGAAGGGATAGGGATTCAACAGGTTACCACAGCGGAATGGATGCCGGTGGTGTTTTAATAGCGGTGTCTTCACGTTTTAGATCTGTCAGATTATCAAGCTGGGAAAGCGATTGTGAAGAAGTCTGGATTGGTATTGATTTTCCTACAAAGGATATATGCTCTATGAACAAAGTATATTTCTGTGGTATATACATGCGACCTCCTGTAGCAAAGTCCATATTAGAAGATTTTATAGCTAATTGTAATATTATATTAGAAAACTGTAGTCACCCAGTATGCATTATTGGCGATTTTAATCTAAGCGGTATCAATTGGAATGTTAATAATGAACCTATCTCAGATAGTAACTTTTCAACACTAGAACGAATACTAGTAGATTTCATACATTTACATAACTTTAAGCAATATAACGATATATTGAATAAAAAGAATAAAATACTTGATCTAGTATTAACAGATAACCATTCTTGTTCACTTAAAGCTGCCCCAGTTTCGCTTTCTGTTGTGGACAAATATCACCCTCCTATAGTTTTAACTTTTCCCATATCATACAAAGAAAGTTTAAAAAATAATACTGACAATCCAATTCTTAATTTTCGTAAAGCAGATTATGTTTCAATAAATAACTATTTAAGTGAACAAGACTAGGATTGCCTATTTTCGCAATGTAGAGATGTAAACGAAATGGTCATGATTTTTAATAATGTTATTAATTCCTCTATTAAGCAGTATGTTCCAATTCGTAAGAGAGTAAACAATAAATACCCTGTTTGGTTTACAAGAGATTTGATAAAAACATTAAAAAGAAAAGAAAGGATAAGACATCGTTTTGGGGTTTATAGCAATCCTTTAGATGAACTTCGTTTCCAATCCCTTAGCAAGCTGGCTGTAAAACTCTCAAACAAGTGCTATAACTCTTATATTGAAAGTGTTGAGGATAGGATTAGAATTAATATCAAAAGCTTCTGGTCACTTATTAAAGCAAAACGGCAAGATACTAGTAGTTACCCTAAATATATTACTGACGGTATAGTCACGACATCTGATGGATCGGAAATGTGTAATTTGTACGCGAAATATTTTGCCTCTATCTATGATATTGCCGAGGATTGTAGATCAGTAAATGAAACAAATTTGATGGGAAGCGAGAGTCTTGCAGTAATAAATATTGACCCAAGCATGATTCATAAAAAACTTACAAACTTGGATTGTAATAAAGGGGCGGGTGCTGACGGTATTCCAGCGCAATACATTACCAAATGCGTTTCTAACCTGGTAGTGCCATTACACAGTATCTTTAAAAAGTCTTTAGATACTGGAATTTTCCCTAGTATGTGGAAGGTTGCTAAAGTAGTGCCAATTTTCAAAGATGGCGATGAATCACTCGTAAGTAATTATAGGCCAATTTCTATCCTATCCACAGTTGCCAAAGTATTTGAATCCATTGTATGTCCTATTGTTCAGTCTCACTTCAAACAAAACCTTACACCTCATCAACATGGATTTGTTACAGCTCGTTCTACTTGCACTAATCTCGTGTCATTTACGGAAATGTTATCAGAATCAATTGATGTTCGTAGCCAAGTAGACGTCATATATACAGATTTTAGTAAAGCTTTCGACCGAGTATCACATAATTTACTAATTTCCAAGCTATCAAACTACGGCTTTGCTGGATCTCTTCTAAAATGGCTACATTCTTACCTTAAGGATCGCATATTTTTTGTTGTTTTAGGTGGCTTTAAATCGAACTTTCAAGTAATAAAATCAGGAGTACCGCAGGGCTCACACTTGGGACCTATCCTCTTTAACATTTTCATAAACGACATTACTCATTGCTTCATAAATTCAATTCCTTACTTATATGCTGATGATCTTAAATTTGGAAGACGTGTAGAATCAAATTATGATGTCCTTTTGCTTCAAAGTGACTTGAACCGTTTAGCTTCATGGTGCCAGATAAACAAAATGACCCTAAACGGTAACAAATGTTTTCATGTTAAGTTTTCGCGGAAACTATACCTTTTTCCTTCAAAATACTTTGTCGCTCAAAATGAAGTTACTGAAGTTGAAAGTATCAAGGACTTGGGTGTCATATTCGACAAAAAACTTACTTTTGTGCCCCACATAGATGAAATTGTTAAAAAAGCCTCAAAAATGCTAGGTTTTATTATAAGGCAGGGCCGAATATTTCGCAAACAAAAGACGAAAAAAATGGTGTTTAACAGCCTCGTGCGAAGTATCCTGGAATATTGTAGTACAGTTTGGCGGCCTCATTACGCTACCCATAATCTAAGGATAGAAAAGATACAAAAAAGGTTTGTGTGGCACTTGTCACGCTCTACGAGATTGGCTAGGAGATCTGTCTCATACAGCGATAGACTTAGCCACTTTCGAATTACACCTTTAGAGACACGTAGAGACTATTTAGATTTATGCTTTTTACATAAGCTTCTAAGAAATAAAATAGACTGCCCCTTAATCTTAGAGAAAATCAATTTTAAAGTTCCTTATAGATACCCTCGACATAAAATCACCCTCTTAGCCCCTCCCCTCCGAAGAACAGTGTTCGGAGCATACTCGCCTATACCTCGTATGTGCAAGTTATGCAATCAACAAGATGATTTAGACATAATCTATGACAGCCCTTCAATGCTACGTCGTCTTCTGATGGCACCAAATGGATCTGTCACAATAACCCCAACGGAGTGTGATGATATCTAGGTTTGGAAATATTCACTTATTGTAAATTATTAATACAAACAGTTATACTAAGGATATGTATCTACTTCTTAAGTCTTTTACCTTAAATTAATGTATCCTTTATAGTTTTTTAACTCAGTGTTTTTGATTTAGTTTCTGTTTTTGTTTTAAGATATTTCAACTTTGTAAAACTTACCCTTTATGTTTAGATTGTAAAGCATGCTGTGTTTGCTTGTAATTGGTGGTGCACGTAGCATAATACTATAGAAATAATTTGTTTTAAGTTTGTCTTACTACTGTTAGCAAACCAAATAAATAAATAAATAAATAAATAAATTACTAGAGATAGATATTTGACACTACTTGTATGGACGTTGTGTCAAATTTCTGTCGGTAGAAAGGAAAACCGTGAACAGATAGATTATTGGGATCCTCCATAAGTGTAGTTCAATAATGACAATATAATACTATTTTGTTATCCTCACTGCGTCGTATTCCTCAGTGATGAGGGTGACCTCCCTTCGGAATCACCTTCTATCGTATGATCGTTCTCCATCTGTTTCGGTTTCTGGCGGCGTGGAGGGCGTTGTGAAACGTAGAGTCGAGCGCGGTGCGGATCTGGTCGGACCAACGTATTGGGCTGCGACCACGAGGCCTTTTCCCGTCTACTTTACCGGTCACAATGAGTTTCTCTAGGTCACTGTCTTTCCTAGCAATGTGACCGAAATATTCCAGGACTCTGCGTAGACATTCTATACATTTGTAATAGAAATAATAAAAGTATACAATCAATCCTATACATCAGCGATTTTGATTAAGTATGCAGGGGTTTTCGGCGGCGATAAATCTATTTAGCTTGGTTTCAGGCAATTAAAAACCACATTTTTTGTTGCGTTCCAACTAGATGGCGTAACAGTCGCATTGCAAAATCCTGAATCGCGGCACACCGGCTCACGGAATATGTGTTGCTATTTTGTATTCGTATCCTAATATCTTAATATTGTATTCGTAGCTCGTTCACCCTGCTGCTAGATATATAATGTAGCTAAACAATTCTACATATTTAATTTCGCTTCAAAACCACTAGCAATAAATATAGCATCGACTTAAACCAAAGTGCAGTAGACTGTAGACCACACTAGCTGGCCAGCAGCCGTCCCGGGCCGGACCGGGAAGCCTGCCGTTAATCACACAGGACGATCCCCGCCGGCCGGTGCTAACTCACCACGACTCTGCACCGGCTCGTAAATCCGAAACAACGATTAATACTCACCTAACAACGATGACAGAGAAAGTAATAGACATATTTATTGTCTTCACGTCACATTTATACAAGAAAAATAGGTTTTACAGATAAATATTAAAGTTCTTCTGTTTTCTGTCATTTAAGTTCATCATAGTTAACAGCCGTGCGATAACAGCTCTAAGAGCAAACATCGTTGCATCTTTGACAACATCCGTGAAACAAATGACGAGATGACAATAAACGTGGGAAAAACAACCTTGTGAACAATGGCGATATCTCATAAAGTATTTGACATCGGCGAGCTCGTCGACGAACGCATCGATGAATCAACTGACTTCCATAAAGAGCGAGGAGGTTCTTAAATAGACATTTTTTTCGTACTAAACCTATTTTTATGACTATTTTTGACGTGATACCATCTTATAAATCGATGAACGCCGGCTGCACCCACGATAAAACATGACTCATTGTCACGTTACGTCGTCACGTTACGCCTAAACGTTCGGCTAGTCTTATGACGTTATCACGTAAAACTGTCGCCCGTAAACCGATTTTAGATAACCATTTTTTTATTTGTTAACTGTTTATTGCTTCTCATAGCTATCTCATTTATATTCAATCAAGATCGAGATATGACCAGTATTTTTTTAAATAATAACTTACGATCAACTTCGGATATCTAATGGAAGTCTGATTAAAAAAAAAAAATGAAATGTTATAATAATAATAATAAGGGACGTTCTATGATACATACGATAGGTACTATTGTAAAATATTTTATCGTAATTCATTCATCATCAATGGGTGGCATTGTTTATATATATATATATTATATTTTAAACTTTTCTTTTGTTTATAATTACTAAAGGAATACAGGAGGACGCTTACTAAAGGAATAAGTATAATATTCAATCGATTCACTGCGGTTTTGTTTATTGAATCGATGTTTGTTATTTGTTTTCAGCTAGACATCACTTACATCACATCGCATCATCACTTAGCATCAGGTGAGATAGTGGTCAAGTGCTAACCAGTTCGATATAAAAAGAAAAGACAGTTTTTTTAAGTAAATAGGCTTGCGTTTGACTACCATCACGCCTGATGTTAAGCGATGATGGGGTCTACGTTGGAGCACACTTGCCTAGTGTTTTTTTTTATTGTTTTTTTTTTTTTTTTTTTTCACAGTTCACATTTTTGAGTTCTAGAAGGAGATCAACCTTACCTTACCACATTTTCTTTGGTTGTTTTTGTGTTTTTATTATTAGATCCATCTAGATAAACATCCTACTGGCTTGATATAATATAAACATAATACAAAGTAGCTGTGATTGGTCCCGTCCGACAATATTCCTGTGGTCCATTGATGGCAAAAAGGTACTAGATAAAAAGTATCATCAAGAGATATAAAATATACAAGGAAATCGAGTAATATCAGGAAAAAACGATTACTCCAGATAAAACCACAAATCGATGATTTAACACTTGATGCTGGTACAGTTATACAAATTTCAATAGGCTAATGTTTAGATCGTATTTTCTGAAGTGTGATTTTATTTTCAAATCGGTCAAACCACATTCAGACACACTCGTAAAAATACACACAATGTTATCCTTGCAGCGACACTCAGCCGCGCGATTATCTAATGATTCCGAATGACCGATGTCAGATACTTTATGTGATATCGCCTTTGTACATACGGTTGTTTTTCCAACGTTTCTTTTCATATCGTCATTTGTTTCACGGATGTTGTCAAAGATGCTCTTAGAGAATCGCACGGCTGGTTAGAGGGGCACGTTACAAAAGCATGGATTAATGTTTAATAATACTGCTGATAACATCACACATGCGAAGCTGCGATAGCTTGGGCCAATTGGTTTCGTATGTCTGTCTGTTTATCTGGCTGTTCTCTACAGGTAGCATTTCTCAACCGATTCTAGTGAAATTTTGTGAGCAGGTTCGATAATTATATACTTCGATATTTTTTGTCTGTATACAGTGATTTTATTTGTTTCTCAATAAAATATATGCAATAGGGTTTTAGTATCCTAAAATAAAGCTAGATGGCGTTGGCAATTTCAGGTGCGCGGTGAATATTTATTCAATTTAAGCAACGCAAAGACATAGCCACTAGTATTTTACTGTCACAAATTTTAAGAGTTTTAGGGACTTTTTACCGAAAGTAAATGATTATACGTAGCTCGTAGAAGACGTTGAAAAAATTGCAAAGGCTATAAAAAAATACACTTAAAAACAACATTCTTAATCACATTCCAAAACAATTACAGAAATAGAACAATGGTTAAAAATTTTCTGCATGAGTGTAAGTTACCATTGTATAATTGTACTTTTTGCTCTGTACACACATTAAAAACTTAGCGGTAACTATGAAAAATTACAATCTTTTCTGTTACGGTACGTTATATTATGATTTGATTTTGTCTTTTTAGATTCTTTTTTTATAAAAGCAGAAGTTCGGTCCGCCTCTAGGCTTGAAGTTAGCACTGAGATCATTCGAAATTGCTTGCACCAGCAGCAATCCAGCCGCTTTCCGAGAATCACAAGGTTAGACTGGCCTGCCGGCTCGCCTGACTTAAACCCAATAGAGCACGCGTTGGTTGCTCTTAAGCGAGCTGTTTGGACCCTTCAGCCACGTCCCCAGACAGTGCCAGAGCTCAGGAATGGGACAGGTTATCCCAAGAAATGCTGGATAACTTATTCTCAGCATCCTCAGAAGGATCACCGCAGTGTTCAAGCCAGAGGAGGAGTTATATTATATTGAATCTTCTTCTTAAAGTGCCTCTCCAACTAGTGGAGGTTGGCGATCAGCGTGGCACAGTCCACTCCCGAATATTCCGCAACCACGACTTCTTTCTTCTCCCCATATTTCTTTTTCCAGCAATTTTACCCTTTATTATCAGCTGCAGAAGGTCATATCGCTGATAACGGAGGACATGACCGAGGTATGAGATTTTACGAATCTTAATCGTAAGCATGAGGTTGCGTTTTTGGCCAATCCATTGAAGAACACGTACATTGGTCACCCTCTGAGTCCAGCTGATGGACAACATGCGTCTATATGACCACATCTCAAAAGCTTTGTTTTTTTAAGATCTTCTTTAATGGGCCAAGCATCACATCCATACAAAATAATGAGCCAGATGTAGCAATAGAGTAAACGAGTGAGTAAAGCGATGTTGATGCTTCGACTTATATAGGGTGTTTGGTAGAGGGACCGACAAACCAAATGAGCGTGTTCGGGGGCCCACTTGGAGAATACAAGTTGGCCAAAAAAAAATCCCCGACCCCCCAATATGTTTAACTTTTTTTTGTGATTTTCCCTTTTTCTCCAATATTGTACCTATTTACCACCATAACATTTGTAAAGTATGTTTTAGACCGGATGTTTTTAGTTGAATTTGGTCTCTAATACACCTTCAGGCCACGCAAAGCAGAATTGGATACAAAACAGAGCTAACTGATTTAGTTAAAAAAAATTGGGGTGCCGGGGATTTTTTTTGGCCAACTTGTATTCTCCAAGTGGGCCCCCGAACACGCTCATTTGGTTTGTCGGTCCCTCTACCAAACACCCTGTATACAATATAAACCTTTTATTAATAAATTGTTGATTAAGTTCCATTTAAAGAATTGTATCATATATATGCTAGTGATCACAAACGTTTTTGGATATTTATATATATAATTCAGAAATTAAATCCTGACTTGACGTCACCAGTGACACTAAGTACAGTTATTATTTATTATGCTACGTATTGGTTACATTTCATACCTTATTTTGGCTGAATTCAATATTGACGCGTAAGTGTGGTTAGGGCTTTAGAAAATATATTGCTGTGATCAAAGCGATTATAACAGCAACTATTAACTACATTATTTGTTGTTGACAGGGTTATAAATTTGTAACAATTTAGTTGTCAGCGTCAAAATAGTTGTAATTAAATCAGTAGCTATTGATTAATAGCTCGGACTGAAATACCTTCTACATAGTTATGTAGAAGGTATTTCAGTCCGAGCTATTAACTGTATTTTGTTATTTTGTATCCAACTTGAAAAAGGCAATTTTATAATCTATTCTAGTTACGTGATAATCTATATACTCATTAGATTCTGGTTTTTAGAGTGTTACAAGTGTTTCCATTTCCAGATAGTTGGGTCTGAGCATTTAAAGTAAACTTTATATTTTTGGTGCTCTATAAGCAAACCAATGATTATATAAGATATAGATATATCATTTACGAATCAAAACCCGTCCCGTTTAGGACATATTTCAAATAGTGGGGTCGTGTTGTGATTTGTCGAATTGCTGTCAGGGAAGGTTTCTAAAACTAAAAAATTCGTATCTAAAGCTTATGTGCTTCGTTAAATATTTATCTCAGCTATACCTCTATCTCGAAATAAAAACTCTACTACATATTTGAGCCACATCCTCGTCTAGACTAATAACTGCATGACTAATAAACATACCTAAATTATAGTCTCTAAGCTCAATGTAAATACAGCCTGCAACTACCCTAGGGCGTACAACGCTTAGAGCCATAGAAGGTAGATGCAGAGTACCTACTTAGACCGCGCGGCCCCGAGTTTAACTTACTTTGGTAGATGTATGGCAATGAGATCTACCACAACATTGCCTTTGAAAGCCGCAGAAATTGCTATTAGAAATTGTCCGTGTCGTTTTATTATTTACTATAGAATTACATGAATTTTCTTGCTGATGCAATCTCATTAGATACTTTTGAGTTCAATTTGTCGAAGGAAAGATATCGTTTTTCTCAGCGAAATTTGAATCAGTATCTTCAAAATGCTTCTCTTTTTAGCAAACTTCAAAAATAAGGTTTTATGTTCGATTCCCAAAATTCTTATTTGAAAAAGTAGTTAAACTCCACAGTGATCCCATTTAAATTTCATCACATTCGGCCAAGCGGTTTTTGAGGTTTTTAAGTTTTTTCTGCAATAACAGAAAAGTGTTTTGCCTATTTTCATGATTTGATGATATCGTTATTGACAGTGAATGACAATCGATCCCGTAAGTAGCAAGGGTCACCAAAAAGGGTGGAAAAATATTTAACCCCAAAAATTGGAACCGACTTCATCGCTAACAAGTACAATTTGAAAAATTTCATACCGACTTCCATTCTATTCAGTTATTGAAGTGTAACTCAAAACTACTGGACCGAATTTGATGAATAAATGGGACCACACGGGAAGCACCAGCTTTCAAACAAAAAGAAGAATTTTGAGAATCTGTACCATGCGCACAATATTGTGATAATAAGTAGGTATTTTTGATATGCCATGGTAAGTATCGACAGCAACAATTTATTTTTTCACACTTTTTTAGTGTTGAAGACGGTTCCATTTTTTGGTACTTTTTTATCCTTTGCCTTGAAAGTTAGGTATAATAACGTAGAACACGAGTTATGAGGAGCTTTGCGCCATCTATGGAAACTAGTTGGAGATCTAGTCGACCTGTGATGTGTTAAAAAGTTTTGTCTGTCCGACTGTTTGTTCCGGTTAATCTCTGAAACGGCTAGACCGATATTGACAAGCCTTTCACTGGCAGACAGCTGATGTTATAAGGAGTAACTTAGACTACTTTTGTTTTCATCATCATCCATCACCACGCCGGTGAAACCACGGGGCGCAAATGTTAATATAAACAGTGATAGGTGATAGACGATTGAATTGCAACATAAACCTGTATCAAAATTTACAGTTATGGTTAAAATATCACTTGGCTTACGACTATCCACCTGGAATCAATCAAAATAGTTTTTTTTTCCTTAACTGGCTGCGCTCCACGGTTTCACTCAATCAATCAATCAATTATCTATTTGTCAGAATACACATAATACAGTTTCAGATCTTATGAATAATTGACGTCAATGAATTCAACCTGCAAGCAGGCGTACAAATATTTATTTCTATATTATATACCTAACTCAACTTAATTATAATTAGGAATGTCACAATAAATATTCATGCAGATTCACCCGCGTGGTGATGGGTTATGACCCATAAAAAGTATATCCTGTATTAATCCAATGCTTCATCTATGTACCCACCAAATTTCGTACAAATCCGTTCTACCGTTTATGCGTGATAGAGAAACAAACATATAGCCAAACTTTCACATGTACAATATTATATTAAATACCTATATGGCCCTGAGTTTCTTGCCGCTTCTTCTCGGTAGGCTCTATATATTTTGGAATGCGGCGGTAGTCTTTAAAGTACATTATAATGAAAAATGTACGTTCATAAAAGCCTTTGATGCCTAAATTGTATAAATGATTTTGACTTTGACTTTATATATTATATTAAATATATATTATTTATCATATTATTATTAGTGTTACAATTTGATCGTATAAAACAACGAAACTAATTTTACGAAATTTGCCACTAAACTTAATACTTTAAACTACGCTAACAATAGTTGAATTAACTTAGTTTAAGTTTTTTAGGTTAAGCTAGTTAGCTTAAACTAAAAAAACGGCTATCAAATATAGTTATAATATTTTATTAGCCGTATATATGTTTTCGTGGAATAGTTGAAAGGTCAGTATATATAGTGGTTTATAACGATAACGTAAATTCTTTATTAATAGTGTTGCATTTTCCAGTAATTTATTTTCGCTAATGAACGTCTTACCTTGTACGTCGATTACTTGAAGTGGTATTCCTAGCTAATTTGAGACCACCACAATATAAGGAATTATTTTTTAAATATCATCCGATCAAAATACTTAACGTAGTTTCTGCATTTTCCCGTAATCAGTACTGAGAAATGGGCAACAAAATGATCTACTTAGTTACATTAGACAAGTCGAAAGTGCTTAATTACACCATCACTTCAAACGTGCACCTGCATCTTTCTTTTTATATCTACTTACGTTCATCTTTTTAATTACTAACCCATTATAAAATTATGATAATGATAGCCTATGATTGAATCCGATCTATTGTACTTTATTACGGGGAATAACTTATTTAACGCTTCATCCAAACTTCTTTAAATCACCGTGCGATTGTGCCGTGCGATTCTCTAATGATTCGTCGTTGCGATCTTCGACGAGCTCACCTATGTCAAATACTTTGAGATATCGCCCTTGTACTCGTACATAAGGTTGTTTTTCCAGCGTTTCTTGTCATCTCGTCATTTGTTTCACGGATGTTGTCAAAGATGCAACGATGTTTTCTTTTAGAGAATCGCACGGCTGTTATGATTCGTCGTTGCGATCTTCAACGAGCTCACTGATGTCAAATACTTTGGATATCGCCCTTGTACACAAGGTTGTTTTTCCAAAGTTCCTTGTCATTTCGTCATTTGTTTCACGGATGTTTTCAAAGATGCAACGATGTTTGCTCTTAGAGCACGGCTGAGCAGCATGTAACGATCTTATTTTCTGAGCTTTAAAATGTGCGTGAAATTATTTACACTCAGTACTCTGGTCAAAAATACGAAAGCAACCAAATTATGGCATTATCATCATCATCATCGTCTCAGCCGTAGGACGTCCACTGCTGAACATAAGCCTCCCCCATACTAGTTTTCAAAGGGACCGGTTGAAAGCGGCCGGCATCCAATGCTGCAAATGTAACTGCGACGTTTATCAGGTCGTCTGTCCACAATTATTATGACATAGTTTAATATAATTTAAAACAACTTGTCACCTTATACAATCATGTTATAAAAAAGATATGTAACCAAATATAAACAAAAACTGGTCATTCATGTCATATAAAGTGGGTATTAGGGGGATAGATGCTGCGTTAAAAATATATGTAAGAATATTTTAATAAAATAATTTACAAACGGCAGTGTCAGCGGCATAAAGTGTTATAGTAAATGTCGATATATCGTGACCGCTTCAATACACTTATTCCGTAATTTTCAACACAAAACCGTATTTTTTCTTAGTAAAGTCATTAAGTTAATTAAAATTCATTGAGTTACTAAAGTAGAAAAGCGTGCAATTGTCAGCATCTGCTTATCCGTAATACAAACATCATTATAATAAAGATGATATTTCTGTAACCGCAAGCGTTTAATAATGAAGTTATTATGTTATTACGATGATATTAATAGTGTATTACTGTCGAAACCGGAGATAAGGCAATTGACAGCAGGGTAATATTTTATATAGGTATGCATTTCGTCACAAGTGACGAACCGTGCTGCGACCGTAACTTTGGGACAATAAGTTGTTAAGACGCGGTCCAACCCCAATTTTAAAATAATTTACGATGCTTTACGTAAGGTTGCAAATCGCTTGTTAGTTTGGACGATGTAATGCGAAAATGCGTTAATTTTGTAGGTTTTCTTTATATTTTTCGATATATACTAATACAATTGAAAAAACTGCTGGTTATTACTTTAGTACTGTACGTTGGCTAAGTATTACCTGAAAAAAAGTAGTGTTATCGCTGAAAATTCTGAGAGTTTGGACGTGAAAGTTTATTTTTGAGGACCTATTCAAGATTTTTTTCTGCTGGAAGAGAGTTATATTTATGAATTCTATTCGGTTATTACTCTTTTCCTATTCCTTTTCTAACCTTTGAATTCTGGTAAGAATCTGGTGGGATCTCCTGTCATACTCTTGAAGTTGTTCACTTTCACAAATTAATTATTATTCTTCAGGTATGATTTCGCCTGACATACAGGAACCCCGTCCATCAAGTGCTCTTTTAGCCCGGTCTAATTCTTTAATTAGGCCGGGGGCTAAAAGAGCACTTGATGACTCGATAAACGATGACAAGAAGAAGTAAATAAGCGGTACCGCGGAATATAACGAATTTTTTTATAATATTCTATCGATCTGTTTCGTTACACTAGGTGTTTAAAAATTCTGCTTTTTTTTAATCAGGGTACGAGCGCGCCTTAAATCTCATGCGCCTGTAATAGGGTAGTTGACACAGTCAAAAATTAATTACATACAATGTAATGTTAACTTAATATTAGTTGGAGCAAATAACTCAATGAATTAAAACAATATTTAATATGCATTGGGTAACTTGTTGAATAAACAAAAGGTGTACAAAAGTTTCTAAAAGTCACGTGACCTCAAACGGAAGTAGCGGTGGAAATAATGTCATAATGGCAAACACAAACGTGTGGTATGATAGTGTTGTGCCTTATCAACAGATTGTGAATCAGGCAAGGGAAGAAAGCATCATAAATTATTGCTTTAAAACTAAATACATACTAGGTCAAAGGACAAAATGTCGATACATAAACACGGTTATTGTCGCAACCGCAAATAATACGTTTATTATACATTTTTATATTAATTAAATACCTATTAATAATAATATTCAATAGTAAATTCGTTTTTCTTGTTATCACTGTTGTTACACATTTATACGAGTAGCTTTCAGATTTTTCTTTTTATGAATGATAAAGGATCTTGACAGACAGACAGACGAACAGACGGACAACAAAGTGATCCGATAGGGGTTGAATTGTCCTTTTGAGGTGTACAACCCTACATAGAACAAATCATACGGCTAAAATATAGGTTTATTTTTGTAACTGAGCAGTTATAAACTTTTTTTAAGTAGGTAGATAGATTCTGCTCTAAGAAATAAGTCAGTTATTTAACTACTGTTTTGTATAAGTCACGTGGATGTATTACTAAAACTTGCTAACACGATCGACAAAAAAAAAGAAAAAATATTGTTTTATGATTTTATGTACACTTTAGTGACACTCGTGCAGCATTGTGTACATCAATTATCCACAACTAATACACGTCTACACTTGAGAATAAACATCTCCATGTAGGAAGCAAGCAAAACGAATTATAATAACAACACTGTTTGTTTTTGCCTTAGTGACGTCATACGACGCATAGACTGCCATTGAATAATGTTTTAGCGCCAATTTTAGAAGTTGAAATAAAATATCGAATTTTAGTACAGAGTACTTTAAAAAAATATTAATAAATATGCTAGGTGTGTATTTCGGTGTCTTGATTAATTTAACGTACAATAATAACAAGTACAATTTGAAAACAATTATACCGACTTCCATTCTATTCAGTTAAGTACTGGAGTTTAACACAAAAACTACTGGACCGAACTCATTCACTAATTCAAGAATTAAGGTTAGAAACGGGATATTTACTATGTATTGTAATTATAGTGAGCTCTCGATATTGCGCCACATTTGCATGCGCCATGTTCCCGAGTAAACTGAAGTATCTGCGGGGAGGTGTTGTTATGAGTCCATACTTCCCCAAACCGCCAACATCCCCATTTCTACAACAAAGTAGTAATGTTCGCTTTACTGTGTACTTTCGTGTGTGGTTTGATGGGTATGGTTGCCGGTGAACTAGGGTTGTTGACCTTTTTTTTCTACCGACTTCCAAAAAGGAGGAGGTACTCAATTCGACTGTATTTTTTTATGTTTGTTTCCTCATAACTTTCGATAGGGTGAACCGATTCTCAAAATTATTTTTTTGTTTGAAAGCTGGTGCTTCCCGTGTGGTCCCATTTAATTTCATCAAATTTGGTTTAGTAGTTTTTGAGATACACTCCAATAACTGAATCGAATGGAAGTCGGTATTAAATTTTTCAAATTGTACTTGTTTATATATTCATAGAAAATGACCTCTTTCTAATACATACATGAGGAACATAAATAATTAACTGTTAAACTTATGATTACTCAGGGCTAGTTAGTGAGGAAAAACCACCGAGTTTTCATCTAGGAAATTTATAATATTGTAGTAGGGTATTTTCTTGGGCCAGCCTGGTTAACTACCACCACATATTGAAAATTAGCCTGTTGCCAAGCACCTATTGAAGTATTCAGGCAGATGTCTTCGACAACCAGTCATCGTTTAAGTAGAGTGCAAACCTATCCATTATAAAACAAAGTGGCCTTTTCAAATAGATCTAGCAATTAGTAAACCGGATTTCTGGCCTCTATTTCTGATATTATGGACACTAATTACAATACTTAATTATTAAGATACCGTTCCTACCAGTCTAGAGTTATCCCACTAAACATGAACACCTAGTCTAATATTAAGTTATTAAAAGTTTTATACTCACAGCATTTTAATCTATCATTAGTGTGATTGAAGTGAGCCGAAAAGATGCTCATTAGTGATAACCATTAAATAAATTGGTATTTAAATGAGTTATGGTAAACATAGTGATAGGTATCGCTACTGGTGTTATGTTGTAATTTGTAATTATTAGAGATGTGGTAGATGGATTTGGCCGGGTAGCAGTTTGACGTGCAGGCAATATTTTTGGCATGCTTTTATAATTCTACGATATGCGTTGTTTAAATTAGATACAACCGTTGTATTAAGATTTTAATCACATTTATGGAATTTATAGGGAGTATTTTTTACATTGTGATGTCAGTTCAGGATTAAATAATGAGTATAATAAATACAAAACCTTTTAATATAATAATTATAGTTTGACTATCTTTTCTCTTCAAATTTATGTTTTCCAGTAATATTTTGCCAAACGCTTTAAGTAATGCATTATGTAATACAAGAAATATAGCTATTTAACGCAGTTCATTTTAAGACTTGGGAAAAAGCCATGTCCTTTTCTACCGACTTCCAAAAAGGTACTCAATTCGACTGTTTTTTTTTTAATTCTTTGTGTCCTCATAACTTTTGACTGGAAGAACAAATTCTCAATTTTTTTTGTTTTGAAAGCTGGTGCTTCCCATGTGGTCCCAGTTAAATTTCATCAAATTTGGTTTAGTAATTTTTGAGTTACAGTCCACTGAACTGAATAGAATGGATGTCAGTATTAAAATTTTTCAAATTGTACTGGTTTTAACATTGGTTCATCAAAGTGGCTCCCTCTCACCTGATGCAAAGAGGAGGTGGAATCAAGAAGCGATGACCATTAAGCAGTAGAAATCGCCACTCCTATGATGATATGCGACAGCTTTTCACGCCCCCACTCCATAATGTCTTAACACATTACATTCTTTAGGGTTGTAAAAACGTGGACCACGAACTTAATTATTGTGCCTGGTTATTTCTTTATGAATATTTGATATAACAGAATAAATAATATTGATATAGAATATAATAATATAATCTACAATATTTTTGATAAAGAAAATAAAATTTCAGTACAGATAATATCATAACGCCATCAGCCTTCCCTGCGTATTTGAGATCGATTGGTATCCGGCTACATTTTAGAGATTGCAACTTAGGCCGGACGTCGTTCACTAGCAGTATTTCCGGTTACTTTTTCATCTCTAATGTACAAAATTATATAATTTTCTAGCTCCGCTCATGGCACTTTCGCTAATGTTGATAATAATAGCTTATATGTATATCTTTAATGCGAAGCTTATCGCTAAATACAGGTCTGTGCGAGCTCGCAAAATTAAAACTTCATCATCGTTATGACGAAAATTATTGTGTTATTTCTGAAAAAGTCAACGAACTATTAATTTAAAGTTGTTAACATAATTGTATACTGTTTTTCGTGTGAGAATAAATATGATGTAAGTTTATTTTATAAAAATACGTGTACTTCGTACTATATGGAGATGTAAAGGTTTTTTTCCGTATGGCCAGGACGCGGTTTCCGTGTGCCAATTTCTGTGCTCTTTGTTATCATTTCAGTGATAAATCTTCTTTATAATTCTATTGTTCTTGATTATTGTTCGGTCCTTTTGACTAATGATTTATATGTCTTTTTATGTTGTTTTACACGGGAAAACCGTGAGATATTTATTAGCATGACAGAGTAGTATACGGATTGCGGTAAGTTTGGAGAGTTAGGCAGTATAGGATCAGGAAAGTGTGTTTTATGAAACGACTATAATAGGAACTATTTTACAAAAATAATACTATATTTTATCAAAAAAAAACACAAGTGTACTTATATCATAATAAGTTGCTATGAACTAAGTAAAAATATAGACATGAACTTGAATTTTAAACTGTTTAAGTGTGCAGGGTTATAAGTATTGAATAGGTAACCCTATACCATACAGGAAATTTTCCCCATGCCCCCATACCTATACTAAAAAAAGGTAATATTTGTGTGAAGTGCAGTAACGTTAGTTCTTTTTTTATGGGATAAGTTGTGTTTATCATTATAAAATGGTAAATAGAAGGGAGGCTCCAAATATATATCTATCTCTCTTTTTGGTATGCCATTTTATGAGATAGATATATTTTGGAGCCTTAAACAGTCTGTGACACTTAAGGGGATTGCATAGTTAGGACTTTCTATATTAAAAGAAAAAAACTCTTTATCTACATCTTGTACCGAACTTTCATTGAATTATCAAATTGTTTACTATGCCCGTACGTTTTGATTTTTTCAGTTGTTTTTTAAGTTTAAAAAAAGAAAATTTATAGTACAATTAAATAATGAAAAAATCAAAACAAAAGGGCATGGTAAAAAAATCACAGAAATCGGACAATGTTAGATAGAAAAGAGTTTTTTCTTTTAGTATGGAGAGTACTAGCTATATGTAATCCTCTTAACGCGACGCAGAAAAAGTAAGCACGATGCGTTTTGTACTTAGTAATGTTGTAGAAGTAAGTGTGGGATTTTATGTTTGTATTTAGTAATTTCAGTTAATAAATCATGTTGGATTAAACTTTCCATTCTAAAATTAACACGGAGATTCAAAAACAATAATTTATATTTTTTTACTAAAACATTAATGTAATGTTTAAATAGAACAATGTTCAAAACTAAACGCAAAACTGTGTAGTAAAAAAAAACGACTGGAGGGATTAAACATTCAATTGCGACAATTGTGTTTTAATTTACCGTGTGAACATTGATAACCCTAAAAACTGAGTTCAAGCGAATCTGATTCGGAAATAGATGGCACTCCTGATTTAAAAGCTGAGGCCGAAATAGCAAAAAATCCAAGGAGCGATATATGAAAACTTATGAAAAATTTATGAAGTGGAAGGCAGAAAAACAAGTTAACAGTTGGTCTGAAAATAGCATTTTTGAGAAAAGCATTATACAAGCCTCAACCAGTAAGTAAGCCATCCTGACCTCGTATACACCTCACCTGCGGTTAGGTCCGGTTAACTCATACTTGGCCAGGAAGGTTTACTTACTGGATTCTGCAGTAATGTACTATTACTCATGTGTTACTTACTTACATCTTGATGTGACATAAAAAGCAAAGTTTAAATTGATACAATACTGACATTATTTCGTAAATTTATTTTGTCTATATCCGTATCAGTTACGTCGTTATTATTCCCTTATTTACTTGCAGCGCAGTTGAGGGTCAGACCGGGACCATGCAAGTAAGGGTACAGTCGTCTGCAATAACATGTATACATTACACAATTTTCAAAATTTCCTCAGCATTCAATTTAATAAAAATGGACGTCAAAACTATTATAAAATGAAGTTATTATTATTTTACGGTTTATAATTATCATTATCTACATTGATATAAATAAAATGAGGTACAGTACGAGTATCATAGTTTTGAAAATTATGAAATGTGTACATCTTATTGCAGGCGACTGTACTTAAAAACATAAACATAGTTACACCTAATTATTTTATGTAATTCAGTGAGAAGACGGCAAGTGAAACGCCTGATGTTAAGCACTACGCTTGCACATGACATTGGCAGTACCACCCAGACTTAGAACTGTAGTTTTGCGTAGCACTGTGCTGCACTCGTCTCCCTGAGACAAAGATTTTTGTGTCTCTTTGGCCCAGTAATTTCACTTGCTAAAGCGCCCTTCACACCCTAACACAGGAATGCTTGCGCACTATTGCTTCGCAGCAGTGTATCTGTCGCTACGGTGATAAAAACCAAGACGGACTCTTGCACAAAACGCCTACCACCTAGCTGGGGTTTACTGACCTCTTACGATTCGTATTCTGATGTCAAGGGTAGATAGATAGATAGATAAACTCTTTAGTGCACTCTCTTTGTGCAACTCTTCTTTTTAGTGCAACACCACATTATAACATACAATAAAACAAATAAAAAACTTAAACTTAAGCGTCACTATGGGCGGTCTTATCGCTTAGAGCGATATCTTCCAGACAACCATGGTAATATACCACTTCACCTCCTCACTATAATTTTCACGACAAACCCTTCAAGTATATATTACAATCAAACTTAACGAGTTAATTTAACAAATAATAGCTTACATTTCGCGCGCAACTCATTTTAATTTTAAACTCTTTACATCCTCTATGATCACGCAAAGTAGATTTTAGTAGAAAAAGTATTTCTTGTGGTCATACTAGCAACATTTCATCTTCCTCCGCATAGCTACTATATTACAGGGTGTCAGGCACGACCAGTTATTAACCGACCAATTTCAGTTACGCGTGTACCAATCGAATTTTATAATGAAAGCTGTTTTTCCAACATTGGCAGGGTAATTATAAAGTGCTTATAGGGTAATGATACACCGTTATTGTTATTAAATGTACACGCAACGAAATTGTTTTAGAAACAGGTTCTCAATATTTAAGCCTGATACACACGCATGCAGGTGGGATAGAAGACACTGGTAAACTGGCATGCCAGGGAATAATAATATAATGTAATCAAGGTAGTAATCTAAAACAAATCATAACTGGCCGATTGGCGCGGTTGGTAGCAACTCTGCCTAACAATAGCTGGTCCCAATAATCAATCTATCAGCGGTTTATCCTACTAGAGATATATATTTGGCACTATTTGTATGGACGTTATGTCCAATTTCTATCGGTAGTAAGGACAACTGTTCATAGATATAGATGATTGGCACGTGCCGTAAGCACCTAGTCCCGAGTTCGACAGGTCAAATATATTTTGTGTGTATTACCAATGTCTGAGTGTTTATATGTATATCAGCCCTGTTGTTAACATAGAGCTTACGGCGCTTACCAGAACGTACCCTACGTTCTGGTAAGCGCCGTCAACGCTCACAACTGTCGCGCCCCGGTTTAGCGTTCCGCTATGAATCAATGATTGCAATATTCAATCCAAACGAAACGGTTACGCGGTCGCGAAATGCGCGCCAAATTTTCTATCAAAAATCGAAAGAATCCTCTACTTATTTGATGCTTTGACAGTGACAGCTCGCAACGACAGCAAAAACCCACCTTCGGTCCGCGAGCGTTGTAGTCGCGACATGAGCGATTTCGATGACGTCATCGATGACGTATCGAGCTCGCTTACGATCATCGTGGGCTTATAAGGGAATGTGTGTGCTGTGCGAACGCCGCGAGTGATTTCGGCGCTTACCGGAACGGAGCTATAGTAAGTCTGTCTAGTAACCTAAAACCTTGTGTGATTGTTGCCGAATGAAAATAAAAAAGTGCAGAAATAAGAATAGAATAAAATAATAAAATAATAACAGAATAGCCCTAAGGCAAAGATTTCCCTTTGACAGTGGCGCCTTCTGTTAACTTATCTGTTGGAGTTACTTCCATGATGTACAAATGCATTACGATGCGCCCCACCATATCTAGATTTGAGCAAGTTACGAGAAGATAAAATCTTGCCATCTTCTATCAACGTAGGTATAATTCGTGCCACTAGGTACCGAAATATATCGGTGTACTTTGACATTGAACATTTTTACATTGAACCGAATATAGTAGTGGTCGAGTAGGTACAGCGTGGTAGGAGGGAAAAGAAAACTTTTTTTTTTTCAAACAACTCAAGTAGAAATCACTTCTAAAACAGGTTTCGTACTTTATATAACTTAAGTGATATGAAAATATTTTGAATTCCATCACGCCTTTGATGTTTAATTGGTTTGATTTTATTTCTGACTAATAATTCTATAAAACTAATTGAAATGGTTTATCGAGCCCATTCCTCTCTATCTCCTCACTAGGCTTCATTATTATTAAAACTTTGTTCAGAAATGCCGAACTACGATAGCAAGAGGAGCGTCGTCCACTTTGAGAACCATTGGATCAAAGTTACCACTCGCTAAGTTAGTATTAGTTTAATAAGTATAATTCCAGCGAGATTGGAGAAATAGCTTCATTTCGTGTTATACAGCTTTCTAACGAGGCTTTTGATTGTTAGATGGAATGCAATGATTATTTCAATTATACTCTCTTATTAGTTGAAATTATCAACAGTACTACAAACAACTACCTGCCTAGCTATCGCTATTATCTGTACTGTACCTCTACCATGAGTTGGCAACATAAATGTCATCTATAGTCGATACTCGATCTCACCTACCTATTAAGCTCGTGATTGGCGTACTCGCTGTTAATTTTAGCAGCAGAACTATGGCAGCACAAGACATGGAACCAGATGAACAATAAGGAAAGAGTGAACGCGCAAGTAACTCGGCGAGCGTCCACTAGTAAATACAAGTAAAACTGTGTATTGATTTAGATAAATAATATTACGAGGCTTGTACCTTCCCACCTTATTATACCGTAAGTACAAATTGTAACTGGAGATTTATTTATAAACATACAGATTAACAACAATGTTGTGCCACGAGCGGCATCATGGCAGGCTAAACCAACATCTGTCAATCAAGTAATTTGTAACAGAAGCTATTATTAGTTATACCATGCCACTAACGAGTATGATCAATCAAATTATGTGTTTAGTGAAATAGATTTTATTTGGCGATACTACTTTTGATATTTTATGTGCTTTACTTAAAAATGCTTGTAATGTGGTTGTGGTCATTATTTTGACAATCTTCTTAAGAGGATTGCATAGCTAGTACTTATTCACACTAAAAGAAAAAACTCTTTTTTACATTGTCCGACTTCAGTGTTTTTTATTTTTTTTTTATTTTTACATATGTTATAAACAAACAGCGTATAATATTTAAGTAATAAAATTGGAAATTTAGAATAAACTAGCCTTAAAAGTTTTCACTAATAATACAGTCTGAAGTAGTCCGAATTATCAGACTTTATACAACTTAAAATACTTATTATAATTAAATGGAAGATAACATTATTGAAAGAATGGTACATAGAAACAATATACTAGAACATTAATAACCAGTTTACATTATTATATATATATATATATATATATATAAAATAAACGTAAAAAATTGATGGTTTAAACCATTTACCTCGAGTTTAACTATCGATTGTATGAAAACAGCCATCTTAAAAACGTATATAAAGTAGGTAGGGACGTACATTTTATTTTGTGTATCTGCTAATTTCTATGCTTGCACAAATAAGGAAATTTTACAATTTTTTTGCTTTTATAGAATTTTGTTTGTAATTAATTGAAAAATATTAATCATCCAAATGCAAATTTTTCATGCAATGCATTGTTTGCTATGCCCGTACGTTTTGATTTTTACAGTGTTTTATGTTTTAAAAAATAAATTTATATTACTTTGACATACAGAAAAAATCAAAACGTACGGGCATAGCAAACAATGTGTCAATTGCAAGAAAAAAAAATCACTGAAATCGGATCGGATCAAACCGCGTATTATGTCATTTTATCGACAGTTCGAATAGTTTTCAGTGAACATGGTCACGGTTAGGCTGTACATAATATCAAATTATACGCGATTTAATTAGTTTAAAGTCGTTTAATTTCAATGTATAGTATATGTAAGGAAGGATCGCCAAGCCTTTTTTGAACAAGGATATCTTTTTGCGCTACTCGAAAAGGCGCCAGGAAAGAGGCAAACAGCCTTATCCCGTTCGAAAAAAATAACCACACTCACTGTCCTTCTAGAGCTCGGCGAATCAACATCTCATGAGGATGCCTCGTGAAGAGGCGAAACACGTGTCAAAGAGTTTGATTGGGTTTCCTATATGTTATTTATTCTCTATACTTCCTATATGTACTTTATGCGGTAGGTGCATGCGGCATCTCTGCATGCATATTTACAAGTGCAAGTGTAACTAAATATTTCTTATAATTTATATATATATATTACGTCAATCACGCTAATGTTTTCCGAAACGTGCAAACAAATAATTGTTTTACAAGACACAATATATTTGTACCGCCAGGCTCATCTCCATTGCATACCGGTCGTAAAGGCTTAACAAAGATTTCAATCTAGTATTCGCATAGCATGATGGAATCCGTATCGGTTTGACAGCGTAATAAACGTGTAACCAATGACTTGTGTACAGTGGGAAACAGTTATTCAGGTTTTACAAAGTCGTAGGATTGATCAACCGACTCAACCCGACAGTGGGTTGAGGGGGAATCCCTCGAGAGCCATTCCTATCATATCAGGTGGATGAAAGTGGAAAATCTCGCGCTAACCGTACTCTCAACATGTGGTTTTAATCTAATTGATATAAATATAATAATATTTATATTAAAATAAAAAAGAAGTATTTGGTTATAATTGACCATCTTTGCTATATCTGGCCCATAATTGACTTTCATCTGTCGGTATGTTTGTTAGGTTGTATGTAACGTCTTTCAGTACAGGTCGCATAATTCGGTATGTAAAGTTTTTTTTTTGGTATTTTTTTTATATTTTTATTTCGTAGATTAGGTCATTATAAGAAACTAATTTCAATATTTTTGTTTTATATTCAGTAGTTATTTTATAATATTTTTTTGAAAATTTGAATCCTATGACGTCACTTTTTTGCACAAATATGTAGTTGCGTTGAGGAGCCAAGAAAAGCACGCAAGTAAAAAAAAAGAAACTAGAATTTACTTTGACACTTGACAGTGACACCTACTAATTCGTAAGTCTCTATTCAATCAAAACAAAAGTCCGCTCGTGTTGTTAGATAAAGTTTTACTTCAATAGTCACACAGATAATAAAATGCAAAAAAGTGACGTCATTTAGAGGTCAATGAAAGTCGAATTATTTCATCGTTTTTTGTTAAAATAAATGGCATCTTATCGTTTTAAAAGGTCAGAGTAGAAAAATAAGGGTTTGTAACATAAAATCTCGAAATGGTTTCGGAATTGGCATAGGTTAATTTTTTTTAGCATACCGAATTCAATCAATCTCGACGAAACTTGGTATTATTCAATATATTTTTAGCTGTCGGCGTTTTTTGAGTGGAGAGGGAACTACCCAGTTCTTCTAAAACCTGAACTTACCTGAATTTAACTCTTTGCGTCACGCACATATACGTCAGTTTCATTCATAAATCACAAATTTTTTTTTCTTACTAAAATTGCATTGTCAATTATAGGTTTCACGAAACGACCAACATAGGCAACTGTCATCGCCTATATTGTTTGAGTGACTGCGGACCAGCAGATTGGTTCGCACTCTATGCTTTAGATAAGTAGTGGGTATGCAAATATATTTGCTAAAGGAAACCACAAGCTGATACCATGTTAATTTTCTGTAGATAGGGTCACTGTTCGCGCAGTTAGATTATTTATTAACTATAACTTGTCAATAGCGATCGGTATGGTTAATGATTTTGAAGATGGATGGATATGTAAATAGACCACATATTTGGTGGTATTTAATATTAATATTGCTTAAAGCAGAAACGTTTTAAACTTTCACAAGAAATAAAGTATTAAATGTAATATTTACAAACGCAAGTTAAGTTTCGTTCGAGGGCTTCGATTTAGGACAATCCCCGTGCCCTCAAAGGACTATTACAAGTAAGATTAGAAATAGACGTCGCTTGAATATATGTTCATTATACTTTTGTAATAATAATAATAAAACGGGATTAACGTGAGACTAACGCGCTTTCGATATCACGATAAATTTAGCCAGATTACCAGTCAGCCCCGGATCTAGGGGAATTTTATAATATAGTTCGATTAAAAATAAAAAATCATGGTCCACAATGCGCCTGGCGTACCGACGCCTGATTGGCTCATTGTAAGAAAACAAAAGGTAGATAATAAGGAGTATTAATTGTTAGATTTTTTTAAGTAAATTTATCTCAAACGCTGGAGAGGGGTGCTGGTGGAGAGGGGCGTCACTGTCATGTCCCGGTTAAAAAAATCGTAGATCTGGGGCGGTTACCCGTAAGTATAGGTGCATTAGGTACAATTGTCGTAATTGAAGAATTAAATATTGTTGACGTTGATCGTCATACGACAGAATATCAATTTGCAAGATTTTGCCTGACAGGGTTGACGTTCATATTCTCGATGCTTTCCCTCTCGAAAGACTGTGGCCTCTTTATTCTGCTGGAAGTTCGAGCTAAGCTCGATGTTCCTAGGCCGATAAACTTTTCTGTGTACTTAACTGTAAGCTTTCGTGGACGGTATAGTCAATATGCGAGCTTCGAGCATACGTTATTCGAACTTACAGACATTTTTAACAGCTGCGTCAGCTCAGTTGGTATTCATGCCAGCTTTCGAAGTGCGAAGGCCCACTGACTGGGGAATGGTCAGGGGTCGAACTTGGGCCTGGGGCTTCTTTACATTTAAGAGGGCAATAAAGTCAAAGATAAAGTCAAAATTATTTATTTAATTTAGGCATCAAAGACGCAATATGCACGCCAATTTTTCGTTATAATGTACTTTACAGACTCTACGACCGCGTTTCAAAATATATAGAGCCTACCGAGAAGAAGCGGCAAGAAACTCGGGGCCATTCTTTTATATAGATGTTTACAATGTTTCTACTTAGGTACTAATAATACTACATTTAATGGGTGGCAGAGTGACAGCTTGCCAAAACTGGAGTATACCAAGCATCTTTGTCTTCTATATAATGTCGGATTTTATATATAAGCTTTTTTTATTAAAACTTTTATACAGTCAACTTGAATTTGCCCTCTGTGACCTCTGTGTGTGTTTGGGGATTTTATTGTAAAAACGCACACAATTTCCTAAGAATTACTTATTAGTCTTCGCAAGTCTAAAACTAGGTACAGCTATCCTATTTGTATTTCTAGTATTAAAAGTGTGGTGATCACTATTTAACTTAATATAGGTAAGCTACGGTCTAATTGACTGTTTACCCGAAAACGTTACGTAAAATATGTGCTATATTACCATACCAGCAGTGCCAGCTTGGATATGTCCACGATAGACTTGTCATGTCGATAAACTCATTTTAACATAATAATACCGATAATATGGCAAGTCAATGGCCAGTCCGTTTTATCTATCGTATCTTGTCTCTACCATGTACTCTTATCTTGCCACGATAGCTTTATCACAAGCTCTGTTTAAGCGATAATTACTGTCAAATTTTATCTTATAGATAATCCATGCTCGCAGAGAGTTCGGCACAACTCGCGTCACTACTCAAACCGTCATGATTAATTGAATTGCTGTAATCAACAATAGTAATCAGTCGAACACGGAACGAACTGGATAAATTGAAATTACGGCTGCAATTGGAATTTATCATCGTTTGCCTCGAAGATTAAGGGCATATTAATTTTATTCAAAGTGTGCTGGCGCTTGGGGCTACGGGCACGCGAACAGAGTGGCCATGATTTATGTATGGACATGTTCGACGTTTTAGTAGAAATGCAATGTTCTTTTTGAAACCTAATTTAGCCCTTTCCTTAAACCTGTCGTAATTTATAAACCTGTCAAAGATACCACAATTTTCTCTGTATTAGGCCACTGGAATTCTAGAATATTAACTCGAGTTTATCTGTGAGAGTTGGCTTAGTTGCTTGTCGAAAAATAAGAACATATTAAATTGGATTCAGCTTTTATAAATTTACATTATTTTGAAAGTACACGTACAGTAAATGATAATACTTTAATTTGTAATCATTAACTTCATAATGAATTGCATACCTCATTGGTTAAATATGGTGTTCTATAATTAATACTTTTCCATCTGTTTATTTTCTTGTGTACCCATATAAGCAATTAATAAATTAATTTGAATTTGAAGTAATGTCTTATGGGCTTAACAATGTGTCTGTATGGATGAATGGATACCTAATTTGGCTAAAATTTATGTTTAAGTACTGTATACCTGGTATACCATCAGACACGCTAATGTGTATCATAGATAGTTATTGTCTGCTCGGGTAGAACTGCGGGGCATTTTATACCTTCCAAAAAGGACTCATTCGACTGTATTTCTCACAATATGAATTATATATGTGAATTATCACAATATTGCGTGCATGGTACCGACTTCAACAAGTTATTTCACTCTTTTTAGTGTAGAAGTCGGTTCTAATAATTGATAAATAATTATGCTATTTGGTCGAAGGAAATTAAAGCTTTCTAGGGATATAATACACGTGTATGTTATAGCTCGTTTTATGGGCCTAAAAGCCATGTAACAGGGCTCACTTTACGAGTAAACGTGTTAAAAAATCTAACATGATATCGTACACGTACATAACGTTTTTACTCCATACTATGCTATGACATAATTGCTACAATTTTTTAAATTTATTTGACAAACGAAATTAAAATTATGTTTATATAATATATTAATCTTGCATCATCTTGTATTAATTTTATTATTATTCTTTGTAAACATCTTGTATGCTTATTAAGCGGATCTAGTGAAATTATTTAATTTCAACATCACATGTATATATGTACTACCTAGATCCACAAGGTTTAAATAAATGATTGAAATGAAAAATATATTATCTGCGTAGTTGTTATTTAATGGCCATTCTACAAATATCAGCGGGAGGCAAAGGCCAAAGCACAGAGCTGCTAACTTTACCGCACAGTTCATAATGCAAGTCCCGTGTAAATAGCCCTTCTGAACCAGTCGCCGTCGGGCTTTGGTTTGCGAGAAATCATCTCAATGGTGTCAACGGCAAGGAAACACGTCTTTGATATTCACAAGATGGATGTAGGCCACGGGAGCCCAGAGGTGGAGATTGTTATCTGAAGCCATTATATCAATCATTATCCTATACTTTGTGTCAGGGTAGTTATATTGTAAACGGTTAGCGGGGCGAGGGAAGGGAGCATGTCGCTACCAGCCGTGCGATTCTCTAAGAGCAAACATCGTTGCACCTTTGACAACATCCGTGAAACAAATGACGAGATGACAAGAAACGTTTGAAAAGCAACCTTTTGTACAAGGGCGATATCTCATAAAGTATTTGACATCGGTGAGCTCGTCGACGAGCGCATCGACAAATCATTAGAGAATCGTACGGCTGCTCCCGCGTCGCCCGGCGGAACAATTTTCGCTGCAATTAGGGAACTTCATACTATTAACCATCGAGTTCCGTGCGGTATTTTCCGCTACGTTCAGGTATTTTATTGTACCGTCCGTTTAAATATCATCCAATAGGTATTTGACGAATAGAGCCACAATTAATCATTTGTAGCAGAAACCAAGATCGTTCCATGATATCCTTTCGCTAAATACCTACTAATTCCGTGAGTCACTATCGCAGGGCGCTATTAATCAAATTAAAATGTAAATTGCCGGCAAATGTAACCGATAGTTTGTTCAATTAGTCGTTGCTTAACCGACTGGTTACAGCGAGATTAACTTCAGTTATAGCTTTTGATTATATGCGAGTCCTTGAAAACTTTTTTACACGATGTTATGTTTTTAATATAGTGCTAATATAGGATATTAAAAAAAACAGGAAGTTCTTTTGGCCATTACCAGATTATTATTTTTTCAGTAGGAGTAAATGTATTAGTAATCAATCCATTCATGCATGTCATTGCATTTTTAACTTTACTCTTACTTCCTCCTCGATTCGTATTCCTCATGTCTGAGGGTCGTGACCACCTCCATCCATTATCCTCTCCCATACGATGTTTCGCCATCTACTCCTATTGTTGGCTACATGTATAGCATCGTAGACGGAAGTGTCCAGTGCCGTTCGGACTTGGTCAGACCAACGCATCGGGCTCCGACCACGCGATCACTTGCCTTCCACTTTGCCAGTGACAACTAATTTTACCAGATTGTTTCCGTCTTATGTGGCAATGTGTCCGAAGTATTCAAGGATGCGTTTATGGCAGGTACTTGAGAGCCTTGTGATTATTTTCAGTTGTCTTAATATTGACGCGTTGGTTCGTAATGCCGTCCAAGGAATTCGCAACATCCTTCTCCAGCACCACATTTCGAAGGCATCGATGCGTTTACGGTCTGCGGATCTTAGAGTCCAAGGCGTCTCTCAGAAGATTTGTGTTTTTAAAAATGATTCATTAACTAGTATCAAACCGTCAAACTCACTCATTAACGCAATTAAAACACCATGTTTACAATAAAAGTTACAATAAAAATAGCACGATAGATCTAATTGTTATTTAATTCATACGATGCCCGTAGCGTAACAGCGATAAAACAACAAAAAATTATGACAATTACGACCAATCAATTTACATATTCGCCGTAAGCATTCTTTACATATTTACAATATAATTGTACCTATCTTGAGACAACACTATCATTTCACTGTCGTAATATAACATGTTTCAAATAGCTCTATCAGAAGCTTGATAATGATTGTAAAGTACAACCATTTCAGAAACGATTAAAAAGAACAATGTCTCCCAAGCTCATGTCGGGCTTTGCTTAGCATAGGGTTCCGCAAATGTAGGTAATATTTTTATGTTATAATCAAATAGAAGGCTCTACAAACCATTGTGCATGGATTTTTTAGATGATTTTACATTAACTATTGTTTATATTTCGAACTAGGACGCCTTAAGTATTATGAAGTTTTGTCTATATTACTACAAAAATCGGTTTTCTGAGTTAGTATTTTTATTTGGGTTGGGTTTAAATAATGTATTTCTCATAAATAACAAGGTTCACTTAAAATGAGATTTAACACTAAAACTTATAACTAATTAAAGTCAAGTATAACATATTTGTTCAGCAATCTTAGGTTATTTCATTATAAATATATTTTTTAAGTTTACTTTTAAAAACAGTAATTTTACAATATTTAATATCGTTAGGTAACTTATTATAAAATGCTGCACCCTTATACAGAATATTATGTTTACCATACATGGTTCTGTGTGCTTGTAATTTTAATTTGTTCATATTGTTTTTACTTTGGAAATCATAAATTTCTAAATTACGTACCAAACTCACTTTATCGGGCCAGTTTTTTCAGACAGTACTTACGCTATATAACAATATTTATTTCAGTTTAGAATCTGGATATTCACCTCTTAGATACAATATCATCATTCTTTTTTAAGGCTCCGTATCTCAAAAAGGAAAAAAATAGTATTTCTGTCAAAACAGTCCTTCCTGCCTTCTTAAGAAAAAGTATCTTACTTTTTCTTAAGAAAACGTCAAGGTATTAGGTTAATATTTATATGAAGTACACGGGTCTCTACGGTTTCTTTAAGTGTGAAAAAATTAAGCTCGCAAGTTAAAGCAAGTGACGTGAAACTTACGTTGTTTAAAACGTACGGTCAGACATTCTACACCTGTCAACTCTGGACCGAATATACCATGAGGACGCATGACGCCATCAGAGTGGCCTACAATATCTTCAGGCAATGGGTCTGAAACGGTACTGCAGCGCGTCTCCAAGTTTTTCGAGGCGCGAGTCGATACATTTAACGCAATTCAGCGTAAACGAATCGCGTTTTTCATGTCGAGGGTTGGCAGGTGTAGAAATACAATCATCAGAAGGCTGCTGGATAGAATGCTACTGACTTCAACGTATCGACGCTGGTTGGTTATTGCAACCTAAATCTATTTTTAGTTATAATTTTTATTTTTTAAGATTTTATTTATTTAAATTTTTTTATTTTTATTTTCTATTATGTCCTAATTTAAATTGTAATATGGATTACGTGTCTGCAATAAAGATATATTATTATTATTATTATTTTATGCTTTGTGCAAGTGACTGGCGTGAAATTGCAAAAGACCGGAACCAGTGGCCTGTTCCCAAGACTCACTTTGGGTCGCTGAGCCAGCGAAGTTTACTAAAAAATCATAATTGAAGAACTTAGTAAGCTGTAAACGTTTAGGCTATACAGACTGACAGATAAAATGAACTTCTAAAGGTTCCGTGTTACAAAAGAACCCTAAATAAATAAATAAATTAACCGCCTTTTAATGTGTAATGGCAAACTGTTAATTTTATTGGACAGTAAAACGGAACAAGACATGAACAAAGACCTAAAAAGGCCACGTTTCAGCCAATTAAGTACTTAGAATAACAAATTTGTAAGCCGTTTCTGTCACACCCTAGGCGAACTAGATTGGCTGATAAAGACAAAAAACTACTTGTTTCATTATGATTTTTATGTCCAATATATTTTTTAATGCTGAATATCGTAGGGTAGTATTAACCTGGGGCGTTCATTCGCACAGTTATAACTATGCAAAACAAAGAGATGTCCCCTATGTTTACAAAATATTATGATATTATTATCGATAGTCTGTGGTTATGCTATAATAAATTGATGGCTTTATTCATATTAAAGATACCTGAAAATGTCACCGGCGATATTGGATAAGAGTACTTACTCACCATAAGAATATGAAACAGAGGAGAGGATAATTTTAAAAGTATTTTTATGTTGGTACACTGCACGTGAAATTCTTGTTTATTCTAAACTAGTTGTGCTCCGTGGTTTCTGGTTCCAATGGTGAAAGAATTTTTGAAATCGGCTCAGTAGTTTTTGAGTTTATTTATTACAAACATAGACACACAAAAATAACATACACACAAAAATAAAAACAAAATCCCCTTTATAATATTAGTGTAGATAAGCTTTGCAGATGCACCTATATTTCGAGTTCAGTGCCACAAATATAACATGGCGGTGGCGTTTTGAGGCACTAAAGAAAAACGTAATTGGTAGGTATACCTAACCCACCGTTGGGCTGAAGCCATTGAAAGCAAGGATGAAGCCTTTGGCGGTCAGCCTTGACATCGTTAAGGCATTCGATCGGGTCTGACATCGGCCACTTCTGTCGAAGCTGTCTTCATGCGGGATACCTGTGGGACTCTGCAACTGGTTATTCAGCTTTCTTGGTGGGCGCAGCATTAAAGTCGTCGACGGCTGCTGCTCAACCACCAAGTCTATCAATGCTGGTGTGCCACAAGGCTGCGTGGTGTCGCCGACACTGTTTATCCTGCATATCAATCACCTATTGTCTATTGAGAATATTCATTGCTATACAGCTGACAGCACTGCTGACGCCAGATATACTGGCTGTGCTATACCTGCGCGGCCTCACTCACTAGCACAGTCAATAAAATATATAGACTACATAACAGTCGCTCTTCACGTTTTACATTAGTAGATAAAATCGCACAAGCACGCTTGAACTTTACTTAGTAAATATACTTCCCAATTATCACCCTTTACTATCTTAAGCCTTGTGTACACAAGTAGAGTAAACGTGAGAGTGAAGTGTGCCTACAACTAGCAGTGTTGTGACCTAACTTAGTTGCAATCATATACAGGGGTATCTACACAAATAGCAATATCGTCGCAAACTACCGATCGTAAATTAAAACTTGCTTACAAATGCAACGCTATGTAGTCGAGATAACGAGCAAAATCGTATATTTAATTGATATTACGATGTCGATACGCTAACGAAAAACGACCCACTTTGTAAGGTTTTGTCAAAGCTATCGACTGCCATCGCTAAGTTTGCGACCATTTTTGACAGCCCGCAAAGTATTCTGTAAGATTTATAGCATGACAAGACATTATATATATTAGAATACATACTATATATATATATATTATGTTTTTCGTGAACGTACCGCCATCGTAATGTTAAGTAAATAAACGCTTTTGCTCGTTATCTCGACTGGAGAGAGTTGCATTTGCAAGCCAGAGATTCATTAATGATTGGTAGCTTACGACACGATCACCATGTGTAGAGACTCTGCCTCTAGTTGTTGACCGAAACGGTTTTTTACCAATAAACTGCGATATAAGATTTTTTTGACCACAATTACATATAATTTTATCGAAAAACAATGCACATCTCTAAAGTACTGTAAAGTTAAGTTGGTCATAATGTTCTGTGTTTTTTTTTTCATATTTTATACCTTGATATGTAATTCAATTCTTTTGATATAAGAAAGTAGGAGAAAATATCTAAATTAGGCAATCTAGATTGATTGTCAGAATAAGGGCTATGAATATATTTTATAGTTGCTTAAGCGAATACAAATGTACATCCAAATAACTCAAATATCGTATATATATATATATTGGTTATATAGACCAATAATAATAGTTAAGATATTTAACGAGTCGATAGAGTTTTTTGGGTATGGCTGACTGTTATGATTATGTAGTATAATATAAAAGTAACAAAAAATGCCTAATTCGCAATGACGACAGCTCATAGGCGCCGTCTTTATTTACCCAGCAAAAGAAACTAGTGAGAACTAATGTAAATATCGAACAAACCGACAGTTGCAGACCACACTTACAAAGACTTAAGATACTCACCCTGCCAAGTATCTAAATATTGGAAGTGTGCAAGTTTGTAAGAAGATATCCGCATTTGTTCACAAAGCGCCAGGATATGCATGGATCCACGATCCGCTCGGTAAGGCACGGAAACCGGCTGTTGCTACCTGCTTCCCGCCTCATGTTATGTTCATTAAACGCGTTGGTGATGAGTATAAAGATATTTAATAGGTTACCGGAACAATTAAAAACTCAAGGTAACGAAATTATATTTATAAAAAAATTTAAAGAATTATTAATTAATAAAAGTTATTAAAAAATTCAAGATTATTCAAATGATAAATTATTATAATGAAAAAAAAAACATAATAAACATTTTACCTGCCTATAATAAAGTCTTCCTCTCTCCTAATTGCTGTGTCCGACAGGGTTCACAATCACCTTATCTATTAAGACCTGTGATACAACGATTGTGAAATGCAATACAATTTATTTTATTTATTATTTTACAGAATTTGAATTAGAATTTGAGGAAAAAATTGACAACCGTTGATCTGGCGATCATGGCTTCGAATCCAATTCCAGACTGGAACTGTCATTGAAGGCAACATTCTGAGGAAATTAACGTAAGGTACGTAATTCTGGTGCTGGCGATATCAATTTGCCTTTCGGATCCTAACCTGTACTGCTACCGTATTATTTGTCACCATCATACATGATTACAAATTTCAATTAGGATTTCAAATCTCAAACCAAAAAAATCTACGAAAAATTGTTTATAAAATAAGCATGTACCGTATTACGTAAGCTACTGCAAAATTCCGTTTAAACGACTTCAGTAGCGATTTGCAATTTTAGTCTTAACTTTAACTGCCTACTGGGCCGTAATCTTCGATCCCAGCGTCTCACATAAACCAGCCTCTATTAGAGATATAATGGACCTAAGATAAAGTCTAAACGTGGTCCAAACGTGGTCTAAACGCACAGTTTAAGGGGAAAGCTTTATAATGCCCTGAAGACGGCGTAAATGACAGATTTAATGCCTACTAATTAAGTGATCTAAGATTCAGAGAGGAGCTGTAGGCCACTTTGACGGAGAGATATTTTTTAGGATCATAACCAGTTTTTATGCATGTGCCAACGATATTAATTATAAGTCAATGAAAGGATCTAAACAGTGTTTTAATTGACATCATTTTAATCAATGATGTAATATAAATTAATACATTTTGGTACAGTTTTAACATTTTCTTTAATCTATGAATAGCGTATGAGAGTGATTTTTTAAAGGTAACACCTTTAAAAAATTCACTTCAAGACACATACCTATCATATGAGTGTATAGGGTGTATATGTCAGCTGTCATTTAAAGGAAATCTTGAGCGACTGATGTTCATCAGGCATCAGCTCATAGCCGCACAACGAGCTATGGAGAGGGCTATGCTCGGGGTTTCTGTACGTGATCTAATCAGAAATGAGGAGATCCGTAGAAGAACGAAAGTCACCGACATAGCTCAGAAGATTAGCCAGTTGAAGTGGCAGTGGGCAGGGCACATAGCACGCAGAACAGATGGCGATGGGGCCGGTAGGTTCTAGAGTGGAGACCACGGACCGGCAAGCGCAGCGTAGGTCGCTTCCAACCAGTCCTTTTGGAAAATTATGCCCCGGCCCTTCCCCCGGCTTCAGCTTTCCGTGATGGTAGCATCGTGAATTGATGTAGCAATATGCATTACCCTCTTGGAGTCCAACTTCAATACAGAAGCCGTAGCACAAACAATTTGAGAAAAAGTATTCGTATCGTAAGCGCCAACGCGTCACGCTTCGGCGTACAAACTATGAGTTATCTCTGTCATAGCTGTCCTAGTATAAATGACAGGTTTTTCACGTGAACGACACGTTACATTACACTTACGCAGTTATTCATGCTATGCTCACTGAAAATCTTTAAAAAAGCCCCTACAGGTGCGATATGGCAACTATCCAGTCGTTATTATTGGTCAAGTGTGATGACCTTGAATGGCTTAGTCAATGACTATCTAATGATGGAGTAGACAATCGCTAGCTATATAAAAGAAGTCCAAATACGAGTAATTGTCGAAATAATAACAGTGGCGATCCATACAAATGAAAAAAACTGCGTGCATTTTGTTAGGATTTATCTCGTGCTTTTGTTTTATTTCTTTTACTTATAGGTTATCGCGCACTGCAACACAGTATCAACTCCACTAAATATATCTGTCTTTCAAGCGGGGCGTAAAAAAGCTTCTCTTTGGTTATCATAGGGGCGGCGATTAGCGTAGCTTAAAGCTGCATTAATGGTCATCGCTTCTTGATTCCATCTCCGCTTTCCATCAAACTAGTTTTTTTTTTTTTTTACAAGAGCAGTATGAGCGTAACTTATAGGTTATCATAATATCAATTCCAAAATAATGTACCGGCCTTTCAAGCGGGGCATAAAAAAGCATCTTTCTGGTTATCATGGGGATGGCGATGGCAGTTTACAGCTGTATTAAAGGTCATCGCTTCTTGATTCCATGTACGCTTTCCATCAGGCAAGAGGGAGCTAGTTGGAAGTTTTAATTTATTTATTTTTTTACTTTAAAGTGATTGCTAAGCATTTTACCGCTAGCCCACGTAATGGTCAGTATGGTATGAGCGAAAATGAGAGCACAATAGACCTTAATCTAAATGGACGATGGCCAATCTGGACTCCCACAGGTAGGCTTTAACTAAAGAATGTTGCTCATACTGATTGCCACCTCCTAGTCTAATACAGGTTCGCGTTAATGTCCTTTATCTGATTTTTGGAGTTATTTATGGGTAGTTATCGGTGGACGGGAAAAGGAATGGAACCTATCGAGATAAGGGAGTGCTAGTGAACGGTAAACAGGTAATTTAGTTATTTGATTTGATGATCATAATACATATGTTTTGTTTTGTGCTAAGGGTTAATCTTAATTTATGCTAAAAGAATACATTTACTAAAGCTGTGTTGATAATTTCTCTGAGTTGTTACACGCTAAAATATAAACACAGTAAAATTACTTAATAAGGGATGTCACCCTATTATTGTAAATAGTCATCTCTTGTATTAATGATTTATAACGGCTACGCACATAACTATTTTAAAGACACTATTTTCTATAAAATATAAGTATTTAGTATTTATTTAGACGATTGATCGGGCTGGCGCTGCCGCGTCTAAAGCGGAAGACCTCAAACGTCATAAATATGTGTATTTAAACAGAATGTACATGTTTATGCCGTTTGGGGTCGAAACATTAGGCCCATGGGGGCCGTCCGCTCTCAACTTGTTTAGGGATCTGGCGAAACGTTTGTTTGAGGCGTCGGGTGACCGAAATGCTGGCGCCTATTTTGGGCAAAAACTTAGCATTGCCATCCAGCGTGGCAATGCCGCCAGCGTTTTGGCCACTTTTCCCCCCACCATGGGGCTTATAGATTAGAATGCTATTATTATTATTATTTTATTTTATTTTTAATTACTAATAAATGTTTTTAACGTTAAAAAAAACCTAAATACTGTTTAATATTATTTACTTATGTGTAGTTGCTACAAGAATGATGGTGTCACTTGGTATACCTAATATGACGTATTTAATGTCAGTTTTTAATTGTGGAAACTTTTAATTAGCTTTCTATGTACGTATACTCTATCTGACTTAATAAGTATTTAGTTAATAGCAAACAACACTGGTCAGTTATGCTGTCACACTAGGATAAAACTTTGACAGATTAATGCTCTATAAATATTTTTGCACTTCACGTACCAGAGTACTATAATGGAGAGCAATGATGATAACAACTTGATCTTTTTATGCTAAGATCTGCGACAGATAAAAGACACGCAAAACTTTTTGTTGGAATGTATCCGCAGTGAACATATTAGTTGTAAGCTAAGAGAAAGGGTATACATTTTAGGATGTGGGTATGTTCTATTCCTAGCAGTGTCCACACCAAACAGTGCTGGAATGCTTTATGGCATGTGCTCCAAAATACTGGAACACTCCTCATAATTATGAGTACGTATGCAACAATAGGGCTGGCATGGTCGTGAAGGCTAATAGCCAACAAAAAAGGTATCTACCGGGGTACTACAAGGCTGATCAATGGTGATATATAATAACTTAATTTTTCTGCAGCAATTTTGCTTGACGAATAGAATTTACAACTTTCCACATGATCTAAGCGGTAGCATCTAGTCCAGTTTGAACCAGTAACTAATTGCAAAGGTCGTTCGGCCATTGTGGTCCAGCTGGCATTTCCCCCGCTTGGGAAACGATCCTGGCATTTAGACTTTATGCGGAATCCTACTTTCATAATTGCCATTGTGGGAATTATCTAAATAATTCAGAAAAAAAACGAATAACAGCATATAAAGAAAACGGTTTTTATCCCTGCGAATGGTCGTTTTTATAACGAAAAAAAGTGATATAACGAGATATTACAGCTACCTCAATGACAGTTGAGAAATATATCATGTTACCAGCCTAGGTATAGAAAGGTACCTAGGTTTAGAAATGTCCCAATGCAAATACCTTTTTATGGTAATTAGGAACCGTTCAAGCGGTTAGCGTTAGCGGTAACTTCTGCCTAGAACATTTGCATTTCCTCACAAGTGCTGAACTGCACTGCGCCTGTAACCCTGAGGCATTAACTTGTTAAGTCTCATGGGCCTGTAGTTTCGCCGGCACCCATACCTTCAAACCAAACACAGTATCGCAAACATTAGGTTATATATGGTAGTATATTATAAGGTTATATGTGTGGTGGCAGTGCTACCCTGGACGAGCTCATTCACAAAAGGGTCTATATACCGCTTTTAAGCCGGCCATGAGAACACTTGCTCACAGGACATACCCCGTTGATTTTCAATACGTATTCGTTGAGCAGCCAGAATTTTGGTCAATAATAGCAACGGCCCAGCGGATTGGAGGTCAATTCTACTATTTTACAACGTACAACAGTATATTCCGCTGCAACTGCAGTTCCACTCCGGTTGTCGTTCGATCATTACCCAAACAGCCATTCTATTATTTTTAAAGACAAATCAAAAGGTAACGTCATTTTAAACGCTACTATATGGTATTCAGTATACGAATATGAGTTAGCGTCGCGTTCATTATCTATTGAATAAACACAAGTACAATTTGAAAAATTTGAATACCGACTTACCATTCTATTCAGTCATTGGAGTGTAACTCAAAAACTACCGTACCGAATTTGATTAAATTTAAATGGGACAACACGGAAAGCACCAACTATCAAACAAAGAAAGAATTTTGTGAATCGGTTCACCTAGTCAAAAGATATGAGGTAACAAACATTAAAAAAAAACAGTCGAAATTATAAATAAATAAATAAATTATTAATAAATCATTAAAACAGTACCTCCTCTTTTTTGGAAGTCGGTAGAAAATATAAAGATTTGACCGATCGCTGACGTCAATAGAAACGTAATTGCAGCTGCAATGTTTTTGAATAGCAGAACCAGAAAACGTATCAAATTCTTCGTCCAGCTGCGGTTGATTGCAATTTTGTTAGTGGAAGCGGCCTCCTGATTGGTTTTGGAAAAATCATACGAGTTCCCAGTAACCCGTGGGCCGAGCACGAATTACTACATTTTTTTTTCTTTTTTTATATGTAAATAGGCTTGCGTTTGACTACCATCATGCCTGATGTTAAGCGATGATGCGGTCTACGTTGGAGCACGCTTGCCTACTATTTATATTACTATGCCTACTATTCACTCGTGATTTGAAGACACCAAGATTGTAACCTTCGGGGAACACCCATTCCGGCAGCGAATTCCACAGACTAGCAGTTCGCATAATAAATGTGGAATCAAAACGCTTCGTACGGGTTTTCGGAATATCAACCATAAACCGGTGACGATTTTTTGTGCCCGCTCTGGCAGTCCGATAGAAAAATGGGCAGGAGGGAATTAGATCGTGCAGATCCGATGCACACTCTCCGAAATGTATCCGATAAAAAACCGATAGACTAGCAACTTTACGTCGATGCTCAAGACTAAGAAGCTAAGCCCGAACTAAGGATTCATTGCTGTTGGCCTGACAGGCCTGTTGGTCTAGTGGTTAGTGACCCTGACTGCTATGCCGGAGGTCGTGGGTTCGATTCCCACCCAGGACAAATATTTGTATAATGAGCACGATCATTTGTTCTGTGTCTGGGTGTAATTTATCTATAATATTTATGTATTTAGAAATATATAAGTATGTTTATCAGTTGTCTAGTACCCATAACACAAGCTCTGCTTAGCTTGGGACTAGATGGCGTTGTGTGATAGTTGTGGAATATTTATTTATTAATTGATGATGAGCTGACATAACATTTAATAGTGTAATAGTGTGTAACGTAACGTATCGTTCACGTGAAACATACAAACTGATATTTATCTAGGACAACTGTGTCACAGATAACTCGTAGTTTGTACGCCGAAGCGTGACGTATTGACGCTTACTTGCTATAACTATACTTTTTAGCAATTACCACGGTAAGTAACCAACTTTACCATACTACCAAGTTTAGCATAAAAGTTAAAAATCCTTTGTCTTACAGAAATGGAATATTTTTAATTGGTAACAGTTTTTATGCCATTGAATGACAAGACGAGTAAACCGTATTTCTGATGTTAAGCACGCTTGCCACTGACAGATGCAGTGCCACTCAAAGAAGAACTCCAGGCTTGGGTGATACTGCACTGCGCTCATCAGTCTTGGTTTTTGGCTCTCTTTTGCGCAGTGCTTTTACTTACTGTTTCGCAGCAGATGATACCAACTTAGATACTTTGTAGCTAGATCTAGCTATTTTTGGAGCCTGTTTAGCTACATAAGTAAAACATCTTTCATACATTTTAGCAACTTCATTACTTTGTTTTAGCACACACTGCATTCTTTAATATGTATGCAATTTAATGAAATTGAAGTGTCTGTTTGTAATTACAAATTAACAGCTTTTCACTCAATGCATATGAAAGTATTTACGGAACTGACATAAAAAACAAATTTGATAACGAATAGTACCTATCCGATGTGTTAAGTCAGTGCCTCATCTACTTACATACCAAATTATATCAAAATTGGTCCAGCGGATCAAGCGTGAAGAAGTAACAAACATACAAACACACTCACAAACTTTCGCTTTTATAATATTAGTGTGATTTATTTGCATCAAGTAAGATTTTTATTCAAGTAGTCGAGAGTCAAGTTATAGTTGCTACCTATTGTGAAGTTTTTCCCGCCATACTTTTTTTTTATTAAGCTGCGTCCACATTTGTAACATTTTAACGAACATTAACCCGTAACCGTATCAAACGCGTGTCAGTACTGCCGTGCGATTCTCTAAGAGCAAACATCCCTGAAACAAATGACAAGATGACAAGAAACGTTGAATAAAAATGAAAAAAACAACCTTATGCACAAGGGCGATATCTCATAAAGTATTTGACATCGGTGAGCTCGTCGACGAGCGCATCGACGAATCATTAGAGAATCGCACGGCTGATAATGTGGACGTCTTTTGTTACGCGAACAATTGTCACAAGCTACAGTTACGATTCACTCCATTCCGAACACTGACAGCACATAATGTACAGCAGGACAATGTACGGAGTCACGATCTACTAGCCTGGTCCAGTGTGGACGCTGGTCTGTGTACTGTCACGCATCTAAGTTACGTGTTACGAGCCGATCCATCGAAAGTCTGTTTATTTCAAAAGATGTTGGCTACTGTCCGCAAGATTATTGACCAAGAGACGTCCACATTTGCGTTTATGACACGCGTCGATGTACGCCAGATGACACAGATACAGACACGGAGTAGGAGCGGATCACGTCCCTCGCCCGCTCCTCGCCGAACCGCCTCGCTCGTGTAGCAATGCCAAAACACGCAGTCTAGTTCGACACCATGCGTCTACACTTTTAACATTTCATCGTACATGGCTTGTGACCGTGTCAGCACAACCCTAGACCGTCCACCTTTAGCGTAACATGTCCTGTACGATGCCACGTAGTCGGGTCCGTTGTCATGTCACAAGTGTGGACGCACCCTTACTCGGATAAGTGTGTCATGACATTCTTACTGTATAAGCGAGTAACTGAATATTAACACCTAATTAAAAAAGAACTAAAAAATAAGTAAAGAAAGAAGACAAAATTTAATATTTTAAATCGACGTTCGCGTTACCGGAACAAAACCAGCAGCAGCTGTTAATTTCTCTACAAATAATAAAAAAATAAACACATAACAACAAAGAGCCTAACGAATTTAATAATTTCGCTACAGTACATAACGTTTTAATTAATTAAAGATGTCATTATAAATTAACATTAAAGTTCAGCAAAATGAAATAATAATTCATTAATTACCTACTTAGCACGACAACTATAAAAACAGTTTTAGGGTACCGCATCACTTGGGTTTCGCATAGCTGAACCAACATGTTGGTCATCATCATCTCAGCCGTAGGACGTCCACTGCTGAACATATGCCTCCCCCATAATTTTCCAAAAGGAAGAAAAGCGGCCTGCATCCAACGTCGTTCTGCGACCTTTATCAGGTCAGCTGTCCACCGTGTCGGTGGATGACCTACGCTGCGGTTGCCGGCCCGTGGTCTCCACTCCAGAACCTTCCGGCCCCATCGGCCATCTGTTTTGCGTGCTATGTGCCCTGCCCACTGCCACTTTAACTGGCTAAGTCGGTTTCTTTCGTTCTTCTACGGATCTCCTCATTTCTGATTCAATCACGTAGAGAAACCCCGAGCATAGCCCTCTCCATAGCTCGTTGTGTGACTTTGAGCTTACTTATGAGGCCCATAGTAAGAAAACACGTTTCAGTGCCATAAGTCATCACTGGTAACACACATTGGTCGAAGACTCTTATCTTGAGGCATAGATTATTGTTGATAATTATGGTGATTTTGTGGTCCATGGCGGTTAAAGAGCAGTAGAATATCGTTTTCAGAAAAAAATTAGTAGTAGAATTCTGAATGAGTTCGTCGGGGATAATATTGCCACAATACCTTATCCTACCGTGAAGCAGTAATGTTCGCAATACTGTGTATTGGTTTGAACGGTATGGTTACCGGCGAAATTGAAGGCGCATGAGGCTTGCTAACTTAATGGGGTGCAGTGCAGTTCGCCACTTGAGAGGAAATACATCTTTTCTAGGCTGAGGTTACCACTGAACATCAGATGAACCTTGTGATTGAAAGTGTCCTAATCACACAACAAGCTATTCTAGGCTGATAAGAGTTTGAAAGCTGATAAGATAAGTGACATATACTAAAACTTCACTTAATACTAGTCGTGGTATCTCGAATCTTGCTGTTAACATTCCCTGACGAAGAGAACTCCACATTGCCAGTGGGCAATTCATCCATACCCATGCATCCATGTTTGCTGGTTTGCTGTCTCAAATCTAAAACGTATCTGCCCCGACGACTACCGATGCTGAGAGTAAGTGTGTTTCCAACGATTTGTTTGGTATCTAATGGTATCAACGACACTAATATTTTCGAATACGAGTTAGCGTCGCGGTCATGATTTCAATCATGTTTGATCGATCGTTGACGCCAACAGAAACGTAACTGAAGCTGGACTGTGTCAATAACACCCTTCAGCCACGGTTCGATTGCAATTTATTTAGTCGGTCTCCTAGGCCTTTATTGCGTAAACATAAATTAGGCGTATGCTTTGTCTTGCTTTCACGCGTGACGTTTACTGTAAGTGAAAAACTGACGGATAATTTAACTACTCCGGGAGTATCCAAGATTAATAAGGCCGTAAAAACATTGCACTATACACAAAATGATTGCCAACAAACGTAATGTGTAATCAATTAATCGCGCGTCAACTTTAAATAATTGTATCGTGGAGAGACGGAAACAAATTGTAAAACCAATTACGTTTGTATGAATTGAGGGCTTGGCCTTCTTAGTTGGCATGGCTGCCATACAAGACACGCATGTGACCAAGTTTTTGTACTCACCTTTGTCTTATAGCGCCATTTTTATACGCATACAAAACTATTAAATAACATGTAAAAAGGCCGCTCCATTTCAAAGATAAAATAGTTATTTCGTAGTGACAGTAATAACGCTACTTGTACATTTTTTATTTATTTTAAGTTTAAGTTTATCTTTTAAATGTCTACTGTATTTATCAAAAACATTTTAACGAGCAATTCTTGAATAATTATAAGTAGGTATATAATATACAAAATATTAACCTCGGAAACGGCTCTAACGATTTTTATGAAATTTAGTATGCAGGGGATGTCGGGGGCGATATATCTAACTAGGTTTCATTTCTATAGAACGTCGTTTTATACGTGTGTTCAGGCAATGAAAAACTGCTGCAATAGACCCATCAGCTTAAATAACAACTAACTGTTTTACCGACACAGCAACACTAAAGCTACATGACAATTAGATGGCGTTGTTAACCTTCAAGCAGTCGCGCGACGTCGAATCGACCGCACTCAATACACTTTTTTTTTTTTTTTTTTTTATTATCTTTTTTATTTGAAGGGGGTTTTGTCATAAATTGACTATGTCACCCCCATAGGTTCACAATTATCTTATTACTATCAACAATACTTAATTATACACAATACTTAATTATACACAATACTTAAATAAAGACAACACTTTCGGTTATAACTTTATGATCTATTGTCGTATGCATTTCCCATATCTGGTAGTCTGTCACTGTTTCAGTGTGTACGAAACAAACAGTTAACCTCCCTCCCATTGAGGATGAAGATTAGCTTTGTACTTTTTAAACATAAATATAAAAACATATTGGTTGATCGTCATGAGGCTAGATAGCTGCAAACTCCAACATCTTCTACTTCTCCACATACTACTCTCTTACACTATCACACACACACCCTCTACTCTTACACATGCCACAAATTACTTCACATATTACACCAATTGTAGATTTGTAATTAGCTGCGTTAGGATTGTTTATAGGCAATGACTATGAAAACGCCATTAATAAGAGTCATAAGCTTAGTGATTGTGAACCTACACAATAAGCTGTTCATTATTCTGTACAAGATATAGCTATTAATTTTACCCGCATTACAAAATACTCTCGACTAACATCTAAGTTCGAGCAAGGAGTATGCTGAAAACCAGCCCTGTATAAACATTACTGTTTATGCAGCACAGCGCTGAGCATACACCTATTGTCCTTAAAAGTGCAGTTTATTAGGTATTTAGTTTATGTAAGTATTTTTAAATGCTGTTTACTGGTATTAAGTTGTCTGTTTTTTGTCTGTATTTTTTCTGTATTTTTATTGGCAATAAACATATTTTCTATTATATTCTATTCTCCCCGCGTGCCCTGTAATCGTAGTCGCGGTGCATACGTCGAAAGCACGCCGCACGCCTTATCGTCGAAAAGGTTACGGCGTCGCGCGTTGGAAAAATCAACAAAATATTTTGAAACAGCGTGTAATAGCATTTTTGTACAACATGTCTCGTCGACAGTTAACTGAAAGTGCTATACTTGATGAAATACAAAGACAAAATGAAGAGAGTGACCAAAGCTGTGATGTGAAGGGCTATGACGGTAAATCTTCCAAGAAAACTGTAAATCTGAACTGTATATCAGAGAGCATTTGAATATGGCTGTTGAAGATGCTGGTAATGAAGCAAGCAGTTCTAGCTCATGCAGAGGAAGCTGTAAAATATGCCCCGCAAAAAAAGGAGGCAATAGAAGATACAATGCACATCATGTAAAAGACATTTGCATAACCCACACTACATTCATATGCGATTACTGTTATCATGGCGAAGATAATGATTATGAAGGAATCTAGACCCTAAGTTGAAAATAAATATTGTGATTCTTATTATTTGAAAGCATGGAGCCCACTGATTTTGTTTATTTTTACTTAAAGTATTTTTATTAATGTGTCTACGAATATTTTTTAATTGAAAATTTGATTTAAGTTAATGAAGGGTATACATTCTTTTTTTCACAAATTATGTCTTTAGATAATGATAGTATATTATATTACGAAGAAATAAGTGATTTTTGATTAATTCGTGTCTCTCTGTTATATACTAGAGGTCTTTTAGGTTACGCGCGCCCGCTTGAAGGTTAAACAACACTTGGTTAGATCAAGAAAATCAATTGTTTACTTTCGAGCGAAGCTCGGTCATCGAAGTAGTTGTTGTGTGACTGGAGGTAGAATATTATATTAAATGTATATTGCTTCTATGTAACCTATTCACCTACAAGGCTTTGCCTGAAAATCAGCGTCAGATCTCACGAATTTTCTCAGCACAAACAAAATAATAAACTGATATAACCTAAAAATTCGAATCGAATTCGAAGTTTGAAATTTAAGCCTTTTTTACTTACCTACTTTTTCAGCCAGTCTTTTTAATAGCGGATCATAGCAGATCTACCCACAACAAATTGGCTAATTTAAAAGTTTGACTTCTTTACCGAAATGTATGGGAAAAGTTTTTCGCGATTTCTGACATTTCTAGTACTCAAACCTCAGTCGGTCCGGTAGAGACTTTTGATCCTTATAAGAAACAGGATCGATTGGCATCAAAAAAAGTTTTTGTGTAAAATTTACATTTTCGCCTGACTTTTTTTCAAAATCTGTAAATGCAGTTCAGAATACCTTAAAATTTTATGGATAGTCTCCTAAAATGTTTTTCCTGTAACTATAACGGTTAAGGTACCTGCCCTTACTGTCCCGTATCAAAAATTCAACCTGTATGTGCTGAGGTAGGGCCTATTTGACACATTGCTGGCACTGCTGCTTTTAATATACCTACTAACTTTTAACTTGTGTGTCAATAAATGTTTTTTCTTTCCTTCTTTCTTTACTGTGAAACGTACGAGTGAGTGGCTCTATGCACATTAGTTATTCTTCAACGCTTATCGGTTTTGAGTCAACTTTGGAATGGAGATTGTTTGTCCCCTTAGAAGAATTACCTATTATTGAAGGTAGGCTTCTAAATTAATTATTTAGGTTAGGTAGGTTTCTAATTATTTATTTAGGTTAGGTAGGTTTCTAATTATTTATTTAGGTTAGGTAGGTTTCTAATTAATTATAGAAGGTAGGTTTCTAAACAACGTCTGCTCAAAACGCACGCTACAAACTCGCTACGTGTGTTGTGTTGACTTGCCTCGTCACGCACACACACGCAAACATCGTATCCTCTGGTAAAATGTATTTTATAAAAATTGGGTGGTTGATTGGTAAAAATGTGTTCCTTATATTAATTAAAATGTACACATGAATATAAAATATTTAAAAGTACAAAGAACTAGTCGTATACTGCTGTACCGACGGAGCAAGCAAAGTGGGCCTCATTAAAACGGCTTACATTTGAGCGCGTTTCTTTAATCTAAGTTTGTCCCTACTTTTATTTTAACCTAAAAAAAGGTTCTGTGGATAATCATTTCACACACCAACAGGTCGTACGAGACATTTTTTTTAAATGATATGTTATTTACAGCCGTGCGATTCTGTAATGATTCGTCGACGAGCTCACCGATGTCAAATACTGTATGAGATATCGCCCTTGTAATTAAGGTTGTTTTTCCAACGTTTCTTGTCATCTCGTCATTTGTTTTACGATTGTTGTCAAAGATGCAACGATGTTTGTTGCTCTTAGAGAATCGCACGGCTGGTAGCGGCAGGGTAGATCGCTTTCGTTCTTCCAAGGGCAAAATAAAAAAAAAGGGTCACGATTTCTGTATTACGATAGGAGTCGTTATGACAAAGCATTCGACTGCACAAAAGCTCCAAAAATAGCGTTCTATCAGACTGCATCTTTACTTATATACTATCATCCTAGGTAGTTGCATTATTTATAGTGACCCCACAAGCAAAATAATAACCCATTTAGTAGAAATAAGTTAATTAAGTACAGCAAGTCAGGCTTCAAATAGGGTTCCGTAGCTGTAAACTAAAAACTATATGAGTATTGCGGTATAAGAAACTCATTGAACTTGCCAAATATTTTAATTAAACAAAACATACTTTTTTATGTATACATACTATTTAAATGGATATGAAAGTATTTAATGTACTTATAAAGCTGCGTGAAGTATTTGACAACCATAATATTATTATTTTTTCAGTAAAGATATTGATTTGATTTATAACAAAACCCTGAACATTTTTGATCTGTCCGTTTGTTCTGGCTAATCCGAAAAGCTGGACCGATTTAGACGGGAATTTAACTGACAGATTGATGATGTTATAAGAAAAACTCTATGATACTTTTGTTTTAGAACAAGATTTAGAAATTTACCAATAAACTTTGTGTTATGAATTTCCGCAAGCGTGAGCCACGGGTGCAGTTGATAGGTACAGAAATTACAAATGACTACACTAAAGGAACAATGTTTTTAAGATAATTTTCTAGAAATTCTTAAGAAGATACGTACATATAACTCGAACATCTGATATCATTGTACATTAAACAGTTTTTAGAGCAAATGTTAACTAATTTCTATACATATGAAAGAATTTTGCTATTTCTAAACTATGTCTAACAATCTATCTCGCTGCAACTGCAGTTTGACTTCGCTTGTCGTTCAATAATTACCCAAAAAGTCATTCTACTATTTCTAAAGACAAAGTAGAAGGTAACGCAATCTTAAACAGTACTATTTATAATATGTATTTACATTAAACGCTACTATATACGAATATTAGTTAGCGTCGCGTTTATAATATATCAAGTTAGCATTTATATTTTATTTAACAGTTTATATAAAGTTTTGATCGATCGCTAGGGTCAACAGAAACGTAACTGCAGCTGAACTGTTTTTCAGTAGCAGAATAAGAAAACGTAAAGTTACCATTCAGCTACGGTTCGATTGCATTTTAGGTAGTGGAATCGGCCACCAGGATGTGATGTATCAGACAGACATGGCTAGATAGACGGGCCGAACGATCTTCTAAGGCTACGCTATGGTCATCGATGACGTCACCGAAAACACTCACGTCGCAACCACATCGCTCGCGGATCGAAGGTGGGTTTTCGCGGTTGTTGCGAGCTGTCACTGTCAAAGCATCAAATAAGTAAAGGATTCTTTAGATTTTGGGCCGATAATTTGGTGCGCATTTAGCGACCGCTTACCGTCCCGTTTGGGTTAAACATTGCAAGCATTGGTCTATACGAGCGGAACGCTAAACCGGGGCGCGACAGCTGTGAGCGTTGACGCCGCTTGCCGGAACGTACCCTAAGTGTTCCTTGTACGTACGGAACACTGAAAATTGGTTCAATTTCTATAAACTCCGTTGACGAGTATTAATAGTTGTCAATTAATTTTCTTATAATAACTTTATACATAAATGCCAGTGCTGGTTTGAACAGCTGTCCGACGAGAGATGTAAATCATTTTGTATAAAAAGAACGGGGTAATTATTTGTATTTAGTTGTCATCGATCTCAATTATTATTAACTTCTGCGGCTTAATAAATATTGGTAAATCGCATTTACTGTTCACACGTGCTCATAGGATATTAGCACTAGGATTTCCTGTGTGCCGATAGACACAGATATTATCACACCAATAAACATCGAAATATTTTTTTTTAACGGGGTTCGAACCTGGGAACTCGAGTTTCGAAACCAAGGCGACTACTAACTGAGCTAATGGGGCATTGGTTTACATATTTTTTCCATTTAATTTCAACATTAGACACATAGACCTTGTTTGTAATACTCGATCTACTCGTTTTCAAGGTTTTCAGATTCCGGATAATTCAAAATTGATCATGGGTATCCACGTTCTTATGAATTGTTAAAAGTAACAATAGTATACCTAAAAAGACATTTACTCCACGTATAAATAAAGCGCTCGAAGAAGCGGAAAAAGCAAAGAGTAATTAATTTTTACATCTTTTGCAGTTATTGTTTTTTTATTATAATTCATTGTTTATTATAACCGTGTGATTTTATGGGAGACGGATTTCAGTTTTACAAAAGTGATGTAGGTACTATAGTATAGCCAAGCACCGTTGTTTTCATACTAATATCTGTCTTCATGATTACTTTTCTCTTTTTACTTTTGCCATTCTATCGCTTTCGGACCTTCAATTTAGAACTTCATTGTAAAAATACTTATCATTAATTTGAATTGAACAGTACATCTAATAATTGATACATAATCAGCCCATTATATTCCAACTGCTGGGTCTCAAGCCTTCCTCTCAGAGAGAGGAGTTGGGCCATAATCCTTCACGCAGGCCCAGTGCGGCTTGGTGGATAGGGTAGTGGCCAACCCATGTCGAAGTTTTCAAGCCGCCTGAATGCATCCGACGCAGCCTACCGACTGTTGTCCAAAGACAAACAACCGAGACCTTAACGTGCTCACTGAAGCATGGTAGCGCTCAGTTGAATAATGCCACTAGCGATCACCCATCCAACTCCTGACCGCAGCAAGCGTTGCTTAACTTGTTCGGTTAAGATCGCCAAGTCAAGCTCCGTTGTGAACGCTTCAGCTGCTTTATAGACGATAACATTTGTTTAGTCGAATTGTGCTTTCAATTTCACAAATTGATTAATTTCTTACATTAACAGATCTACAATGATTTGCATGACATATGACAACAGCTTACCATCTCTCGGCTATCGCGGCATTCCATCTGCGCCTGCGCAACCCATCTGAAATGAAAGAGAGTGCATTGAGTAAAACAATTAATTTCAGACACAATAGAATCCTATTCCAGCATCCGTAATGTTAGACAATAGCATTATTGAGTAGAAAGGCGAGCACAAATTGGTTTGCGCTCGGGTATACAGAAAATTAGCCCGTTTCGTTTTAATTGGGTACGTAAATGTTTTCTGTAATGAATGGGTAAACACGGAATTAATGGAGAACTTAAATAACAATGAGATGTGTAAATATCGTCTTTAATTGGTTTTGTTTTTATAAATACTATCACATAAGGATACGTATAATTGAATAACATGTTTAACCGACTTCAAACAAAGGAGGAGACAAAACATAATGAGACTCTGTGATGAATTTCGCAAATGGAAAGTGAGTTCGCTAGTTTTTTTTGCTAGTAGTAATGTACATCGGATTCCGGATTTTGAGGAATTTGGAGTAAAATTGGGTGTAAAGATAATTTATTTCTTAGAATAACATACTTAGAATACTTTAAAAAGCCCCCGACGGCAATAACGACAGGGTATTATACGTTTGACGTCTCTCTCTTATTCTCTCTCTTTCTCTCTCTCTCTCTCTCTCTCTCTCTCTCTCTAGATGAACCGATTTTGATTTTGTTTTTTTCTTTGATATGTGAATTAGTCCGGAGTGTTCGCTATACATTTGATAAAAATAGCTCCAAGATCGCCATCGCCACAGTATGGCAGATTACATAATATTTTTTCAGAACTCAATATGGGTATTTCATACAATTTGATTATTTTGTGTCGTGTTTTTTTACTTAATTTTACTTGTTCTCATAAAAATCACATATTACGACTGCTCTATTACTGTATGAATAAATGAATAGACATACATTCGCATTAAATAATTATTATATATATAATTAGGCTTTGGCTGCGTAAGCAAGAAAGCTTGTTACAAAAAGGTATTTAGTAAACAGTTAAGTGTTCGTTCAGTTTGTCGTTTATCTTATAATCCAGCTCCTTTTAAATTGCTTACATTATTATCCACCGACCAGACAAAGTACCAGGCTAACATAACAAGTAATAGTCTCCATCTAATTTCCCTATTGCTGAAACAGGCCAATCTCGCACCATTACTGATCCAAGATAATAGATGTCGCTGTACCACTAATGGTGTTTTGTCACGAACATCTCATGGATTTATGATTGTGTGCCTCCAATTGGGTATTTGTTTCAGAGATGGCGAGTGGAGATTGTGGTAACATTGTACGAAGTGGTAATAAAATAATCAGGTGCAGTGCTAATTGCTTTGATTCTGTAAAAGATCTGGCGTTGAGAAATTCCAAGTGTTTGTATGTTTTCTTCTGGTTGTTGACATGGAAACATTCCCCCCATACTGATTACACCTTGTTCCAACTGTGTTTATTTATTTTGAAATTTGGAATTTTCCTCTGTAAAATAAAAATGAGAAAAAAGACGATGAGGCGTATGCCTTTGTAGTGTTTATATATATTCCCGTTCCCAGGATTTTTATAGCCTCTGCCCTCAATGAATGTCCATTGAAATGGCAAAAGCACATCGACAATAACGAGTAATACTTCGAATGATTAAATGTATCCTTAAAATAACGTTTGATTTTTGGCAGCAATTTCATATGTTATATCACCTAGCTACATAGAATAAGAACCTACAGAAGTAGCCATGCCAAAAAAAAATGACCAAGTTTGCCAAATAACAATACTTGACGGTTTGCCAAACAGATTTACTGACCATAGCGACGGGGACAAAACAAAGTCTTTCGTCTTTCTCTATGCCATATCATTGCACATCTTACAATCTCTTTTTCACTTTCAGAACATCACATGGCTCCATCTGTAGGTTTATATTCTAAGCCTAGCTAGGTATATCTTCTTCTTTTCACCTTTCATTACTTAGATCTTGAAGCATAAGTCATGAGATGTCATGCTACCTTCTTAAGGATTCACAGACAATAAGTTAAATTATTAAGATTATTACATAAGGTAATGTAAAGTTAAATTTATCACCTAAATTAGGGTGAAAAGGACAAAATAAACTATAAACTTACATCATTGTTACCTTTATTTACACAAAAAAAACACATAATTGCAGACAGTATAAATATAAAAATCACACAGAGAATATTACAGTTGTAATCGAGAACTCGGATGGGTAAAAAGTTATTTAATTAAGGGGGCGGTTGATGAGACACGCACACAAGATATAAAGGGCAGTTTATAGTACATGCACAAGACATACGGAGGGGACAAGTAAACACAATACGTATCTTGATGATGGAGTAAAGGCCTTCTTCACCACTATGTATGGAGAATCAATCAGCCACTCTCAGCTCACAATGACATCAGATGAGGAAATAGCTTCCCCGAAACCTGAAGATGGATGTCACGTCTACATAATCACGGAAGATTGTGGACTATTTGTGGACCGATTCTCAAAATTCTTTTTTGTTTATTAATGTATACTTCCGAGGTGGTCCCATTTAATTTTCTTTAAATTCGGTACAGCAGTTTGAAAAGTTTTTCGCCTATCTTGATGATATCATCATTGATGGTGAAAGACAATCGATCCCGTATTTAGCAAGGGTTACTACAAGGGATGACAATTTTTTTTTACTAAAAAACGGAAGCGACTTCAACATAGTATTAGGTACTTTTGAACTATCATGGTAACTACTTCGACAAGTTATTTCACACTTTTTAGTGTTGGAGTCGGTTCCATTTTTTGGTAAAAATATTTATTTATTAAAAGTCCTTGTGCTGGTATCTAGTTCCGTGTCTCTCGGGATCCAATAGGTGCTGTCTCACGTTGGTTTACGTGGTAATGAGGAGGCTGATAAACTGGCAGGAGTAGCCAATGTTATTGAAGTGCTGATGAAGCCAGGGTGCTCAGAAGTGATCAAATACAAAAACAATATATCGACGCTCTGGAAAGAATATTTTGACATTACTTCTCTTGAAAAAAGCATATAATACCAAACTATGCAAATCGAACCTCCTCGTATACCGTGGTTTGCCCTAATTACGTTGAGTCGTAAATTAATAGTAGTCGCTCATAGATAGCGTTCTAGACATCTTCCTTTTGATGGATTTGAATGTTTAAAAGAAAAGTGAATAGCCCTCACTTTAACCTATCTCTAATCAAAGGTGACATACACCACTTTGTAACGGAATATGCCCAAAGTGCATGTATGAGGGAGGATCTTTCATCTGGACTCACTGGTCTGGACCCAAACAAAGTTAACCGATGTGACGTGGATACATTCCAAAGTATCCTAGCTGCGCAAATATACGCAGCAAGGTTTCTATATCGATCCGTGAACAGGATCACTAAAGAAAACTAAATACCTCAGTGCTTCAATACAAGAATCTTTAATCAATGTGTGATACCAGTGATAACTTATGGCACTGAAACGTGGTCTCTTACTATGGCCCTCATAAGTATAAAAATAATAATAAGCTTAAAGTCGCACAACGAGCTATGGAGACGGCTAAGCTCTTGGTTTCTCTACGTGATCGAATCAGAAATGAGGAGATCCGTAGACAAACGAAGGTAGTAGCCAAAGTGAGGACATAGTCCAGAAGCCAAGCCAGTAAAGTGGCAGTGGGCAGGGTACATATTACGTAGACCAGAGTGGAGTTGGAGTGGACAGACGACCTGATGAAGGTCGCAAGACGACGTTGGATACCGGCCGTTTCCAACCGGTCCCATTGGAAATTTGTAGGAGAGGCATATGTTCAGCAGTGAATGTCCTACGGCTGAGATATATATATATATATATATATATATATATATATATATATATATATAATGATGAATGAAGACTAAAGTGGCTAAGTGTAGATCTTAAAGTAAAAGGCTGACATCGTCGTTGGATGACTAAAAGCCCCTAAACAACTATAATAAATAAAAAAAATATGATAAACTATTTATATAAATAATTACATGTTATCTGCAATTATTTACAATAAAATATTCGGTTGTTTAACATACTGCACTACGACAGTAATGAGTTTTAGTTAAATAAGGCCGTTACACACGAGTGCCAATCTATTTATTCTCAAACTGCTACCTACTGGACTTATTAACGCTACTATACATTAACGGTAGGTACATACTGGTATAAATTTGATATACTGTTCAATTCGAGGAACTGTCGAGTAGAAAGTTAGCAAAACCGTTATGAAGATGTAGTTGAAATTATTCGTTTCGTTTGACAATCATTATATCAGACCTCTTTTTCCTCTTTATAAGGTGACGCGTTCGTTTGCACATTTGCCATTCCAATGACTTGGTTAAGTTAAAGAACATGATATAAAGGAAGAAAAAAGAATTACTAAAGAAAAGGCAGTAAGGCCGTCGAGGAAGCCTGGCCAAAAAGGCCGAATGTAAAAAAATAGTTAAGTTAATACTTTGAGCTGCGTCAAGAAAGGTGTTTATCAAGTGCTCATGGTCAAGTTAGTGACATAAATAAGCCTGTCATGAAGTCACTGTCCTGTCTGAATCATGTTCTAGTAAAACGAGCATGCATAACACTTTCTAAAGCGAGTGACGAGAAAACAAAAAAAAACGTTTTATGATTTTATAAACATTCCTATGCACTATTACGATATTAATACACGACTATTACACGTCCACACGAAACACAAGTATAGAAAATTAAATAAAATCAACGATATTGTAAGGAATAAGAATCATCATCATCTCAGCCGTAGGACGTCCACTGCTGAACATATACCTCTCCCATGATTTTCCAAAAGGACCGGTTGAAAGCGACCTGCATCCAACGTCGTCCTGCGACCTTTATCAGGTCAGGACATACGTCCACCGTGTCGGTGGACGACCTACGCTACACTTGCCGGTCCCTGCTCTCCATTCCAGAACCTCCAGCCCCATCGGCCATCTGTTCTGCGTGCTATGTGCCTTGCCCACTGCCACTTCAACTGGCTAATCCTCTAGGCTATGTCGGTGACTTTCGTTATGCTACGGATCGATTCGATCACGTAGAGAAACCCCCAGCATAACCCTCTTCATAGCTCGTTGTGCGACTTTGAGCTTAATATGAGGCCCATAATAAGAGACACCGTTTCAGTGCCATAAGGCATCACTTGTAACACACATTGGTCGAAGACTCTAAGAATAAGAATAAGATAATTTAATTATAGAATACCTGGATGAGCGAGTTTTGCTCGATTTCGATACGAATACGAAATAGCCACGATATGTTACCGCGATTCAGGAATTCGCAATGCGACGCCATCTAGTCATCGCAACTTCATTGCATCCGAATCCCCCTGCATACTAAATTGCATTAAAATCCCTGGTGCCATTTCTGAGATCCATATTATATTTGTATATACAAGATAATATAATACAAGAATTGATCGTTTAAAGTTTATTAGATAAACAATATTAATGAAATATTATATGATATAGAGACCATAGTTATCCTTCAGAAACGTGCTATTAGAGCTATATACGAAATGGGTCCCCGTGAATCTTTGTGAGATTTATTTAAAGAAATCAATATATTAACGATGCCTTCCTTATATGTATTTGAAAATATAATGTATGTTCGTAAAAATTTACATAAATATAAGTTAAATAGTGATCACCACACTTTTAATACCAGAAATACAAATAGGATAGCTGTACCTAGTTTTAGACTTGCGAAGACTAATAAGTCATTCCTAGGAAATTGTGTGCGTTTTTACAATAAAATCCCAAAGCACATAACTGAGCTCACAGAGGGCAAATCCAAGTTGACTGTAAAAAACGTTTTAATAAAAAAAGCTTATTATAAAGTTTGACATTATGTAGAAGATAAAGATGCTTGGAATACTACACTTCTGGCAAGCTGTCTCTCTGCCACCCATAAAATGTAATATTTGTAGTACCTAAGTAGAAACATTGTAAACATCCATATAAAAATAATGGTCCCGAGTTTCTTGCCGCTTCTTCTCGGTGGGTTCTATATATTTTGGAACGTGGCGGTAGAGTCTTTAAAGTACATTATAATGAAAAGTTGACGTTCATTAGTGCGTCTTTGATGCCTAAATTGAATAAATGATTTTGACTTTGACTTTGAAAAATATTAATAATAAAACAAAATTTATATAAGAGCCATTAATGGGTTTTTTCCCGCCATTCAAGTAGAAAGTTAGTAAAACCGTTATGAGAATGTAGTTGAAATTTTTCGTTTTGTTCGACAATCGTTGCCGCAGAAGAGCGTCAACCTACGACAAGTAAGTAGGTATCTATTCTTTTTTATACTTAATATATTTGGGACTTTTAGTCGCTTAGCGTCTATGCCAGTCCCGTTAAGGCTTACAGTAGCTTGACACACTATTAAACACATTCACAAGACTAATTAAAGTACTTCAAGCAGGGCTCTATTGAGTGTCCTAGCAGCTTCACTCCAAGGAACAGCGAAGACACTGCACTATGCCTATGTCATCCAAATTTTGACTAAATTCAGAACGTATTTGCAATCTATTCTAAAAATAATTTCTATACCATAACTATTAATAAAATACTATTATGTATGATAATAACGCACAATAGAACTACTGGGAAGAAAGAACACCTTGCTCTCGATGTAGGTGGTTTTTGCATTTAATAATCTATCTGTAAAAAATCGATCAATACTTTTTATCGATGGCCAGCAACCCGGATCTCAAATCATTTTTGAGTTCCGAGAAAAATCAATGTACTTACTCGGCAGCTGTCGCACACCGCTGTTCACGACAAAATGTCTACGACTGGTTGAAGGCAAAAAATTGGTACTTATTTTATTACTTTTAAGATCTACTAAGAATTAGTTTGAATGTTAATAGGTTTTTTATTCACTGACTAATTATTTAACTAACAAAAATACAAGTAATAATACAGATATTTAAATAAATTCTACATGATTATTAGATTATTGTACATCAGCGCCATCTTGTGATTACGCGGAAAACGACTTTCCAGAATTGTGTTAATGTGTTATCATTGTTTTTTTCAACCGACTTCCAAATGGAGCAGGTTCTCAAGCCGATATCTATATTTTTATGTGCTTCTGACCACGCATCACTTTTACAGAGTAGCCCGATTTTGATAATGCTTTTTTTGTTTGGTAGAGTATATTATATCCTATGATCCCATTCAAAGTTCATCTAACGCATTTTAAACTTAAAATAACTGAAAAGTTTTTCGGCTTTCCATATGATGGTTTCCATAATGATGATTTCCATAATGACGGTGAATGAGAATCGATCCCATACTTGCTACTATAAGAGTCAATAAAAATGGTAAAAAAATATTTTTTACCAAATAATGGAACCGACTTCAACACTAAAAAGTGTGAAATAACTTGTCAAAGTCGGTACCATGCGCACAATATTGTGATTGTACTGTCGAACTATCATGGTACCGACTTCAACAAGTTATTTCACACTTTTTAGTGAAGAAGTGGTTCCATTTTTGGTATTAAAATTGTAATTAATAATATCCTAATTACAGATTTTTAAAATGTTATTCGATAAGTTTTCTTGACATGAAATGTTTACTATCTGTGTATGTAGTTAAGTAGGTACCTATGTAGTACAAATTAGGACTAGTTGGCATGCGTCTGAGGCTGACGGTCGAGATAGCAGCTTCCGTGCCGAATGGAATTTTTATTTCTGGTATTCGAAATCTTTACTCCACCGTATCACATCAGAAATAGAGCTGGTACTTACCATTTATTATATAATCAGAGAAAGCACAATAATCTGTTCGTAAGCATATAATAAATACCCTTTTTTCATTCATACATTCATTCATATTTACGAATAGGTAGGTAGATATTCAAATTTACACTTTGATGAAATATTGAAAACAAAATTTTTATTTGTTTAAAAGCGTTTCAGTTGTTTTACTAGGTAGATTGGTACCCGCGAGCGGCACTACTGATCTGCGGTTGAGCGACAGTCTTCAGGCCTAGACAAAATTCAAACAGGCGTGTTTCCGCACACGCTACAGACAATAATGTGTCTACTAACTTAGCGCGACGTTACGTGACTTTTCCACAGGTGATGTCAACGCTTTACATTTTGAAGTTGTCGAAGACAGAAATCTTTTCTCTAGGCCTGCCGCAGGCTTAGATAAAAGCTGTTTCTGTTCATGCGATTCTTCGTGCGATTCTCTAAGAGCAAACATCGTTGCATCTTTGACAACATCCGTGACACAAATGACGACATAACAAGAATTATTATAAAAACAACCTTGTGTACAAGAGCGATATCTCATAAAGTACTTGACATCGGTGAGCTTGTCGACGAACACATCGACGAATCATTGCAGAATCGCACGACTGTTCTGCCACTTAGGCGTTAGGCTCGATAGCAAACTTTTATTTTATTTTATTTATTTTATTTTATTTTACACTATTCGGAAAACAAACAGCTGAAACTAACTAATTATAGTAGGTAGATAGTAGAAGGAAGCCATAAATAGTTTTCACTTATAAAATCGAAAGATGATTACGATCCTGATCTAAAGACAGAGATATACAAAATAACAGCCAAACAGTAATTACTATATACACAGCTATAATGATAAACTATATGAAAAGAAGCCACATCAGCCCACCGAGGTTTATAGTAGTACAGCGTAGAAAAATTAGTGATGGTTTATGTACTAGTTTCGAAGAACGTGGTACATGCATACTGTTTGAAGAAATTCGTTTTAGCGGTAAATAAGTCAACATGTTCGGAATACTTAGCATTAAAGGTGTTGCAAATTCGGATAAAGTACGAGTTATATCTGTAGTTTGTCGAACACGAGTCAGCGTGGAGTTTAAGACATTTGCGCCGGGTGTTGATACGACTGGGTATTTGTAGGTTTATTTTGGAAAGGAGAGTGCTACTGTCAACATTACTTAAGACCAAATTGTGAAGAAAGGTTAGATCAGCCATTTCTCTTCTCCGAGCTAAAGGAAGTAGATGGTGGTGTTTACAACTGTATTCGTAGCTGGCGACATGTATCCTGTGCTTATAGTTGATAAAGCGCAAGAACTTTCTTTGAACTTTTTCAATTTTATCTATGTACAATTCATAACATGGATTCCAAACTTGGGACGCATAATCAAAATGACTCCTTACTAAAGAACAATATAGAATTTTTAGTGTTTTTAATGATTTGAAGTTTTTGGTGATTCTAAAAATGAAACCAAGCGATTTAGTGGCTTTACTGGTAATGCTTTCCACGTGCTTGTCAAAAAGTAGCTTGGAGTCAAGGATGACGCCAAGATCTCTGACGTGGTCAGTACGTTGGAGCGACTGATGATTTAAAATATAGTCAAAAATTTGTGAGTTAGGGGACCTAGTGAAGGAGATGCAATTACATTTAGAAACGTTAAGGTCTAATTTGTTAACATAACAGTACTCCTGTAGTCTGTCTAGATCCTGTTGCAGTAATAAGCAATCATGAATTGAGTTAATTTTTTTGTATATTTTCATGTCGTCTGCAAATAGCAAAAAGTTAGAGTTGACGAAGCATTGATGTATATCGTTAATAAACAAAATAAACATCAAAGGTCCCAAAATTGAGCCCTGTGGGATACCGGATGGTATAGCGGAGAGACAGGAATGCGAGGCAAAGCCATTCAATACCACAGTTTGGCAGCGGCCATTGACGTACGAGCTGAACCACCTAAGGAGATCTCCGCGAATACCTGCCATTTGAAGCTTGTCCAGCAAGATCACGTGATCTATTCGATCGAACGCCTTACTGTAATCGGTGTATACTGCATCTACTTGACCTCCGCATTCCATATCTCTAAGCAAAAGATCAGTAAACTCCAGCAAGTTGCTTAAGGTAGATCGTCCTTTCAGAAAACCATGTTGCTGAGAGATAAAGGTATGTTTAAAAGATGAATAAACCTGAGTGTGGATTATTTTTTCCAGAGATTTAGCGAACACACAAAGTTTGGAAATAGGTCTATAGTTAGTCACTTCTCGTTTAGGCCCTTTTTTGTGGATTGGAGTAACGGCTGCTTTTTTCCAGATCTTAGGCATGACTCCTTCCTTAATAGAACGTTTGAATAGATAAGATAATGGAAGAGTCAAACTACTCGCACAATTTGATATCAGAATTGGGTGCAATCCGTCAGGGCCCGCGCCTTTATGACCATCTAGCGTTTTTAGGATTTTTAAAACTTCCGTCTCATTGATTTCAACTGAACCGATGTCCGCCGCTGGAGAAGAACTAATTGGGCTTGCCAAGGAAGAGTAACTTATGTGTAAATCAGATGGTGATGATGGTGTCAGGTAAGTAGAGTTGAAGAATTCTGCAAAGGCATCACATATATCATCGCCCGATGTCAAGTTGGTGTTTTTGAAAGTCATTGTAGAGGGATACGAATTGTGTTGTTTGTTTGCCTGAACGAAAGACCAAAAAGCTTTAGGGTTAACTCGGATAGAATTTTCCGTTTTTGTTATGTAAGCATTATAGCAATCCTGCTCAACTCTCTTAGCTCGTTGCCGAAGAATACTAAACGCAGATGCATCTGAATTATTAGCATAAGTCCTCAGCTTTCTATGAAACTTATTCTTTTCTTTAAGAATTTTTTTCAGGGCCGGTGAGTACCAAGCAGGATACTGACTCTTTATGGACAAAGCAGCTTGAGCACGTCACCACAAAAGCCACAAACATTTTGATGCAGAGTGCGAGAGCAGTAGGCAAAGACTGGGGTCTCAAACCGAAGCTTTGTCGATGGCTCTATACAGTCATAGTAAGACCAGCTCTTACTTATGGAAGCGTTGTATGGTGGCCCCGAACAACCCTGGTGACCACAATGACTAAACTACAGCAAACTCAGAGACTGGCGTGCTCTCTGATAAGCGGGAGCACTAAAACGACACCATCAGCTGGCTTGGATGTAATCCTTGGCCTGACACCGTTGCATCTACACATACAGCAAGAAGCAATGGCGTCTGCGCTAAGAATAAAATCTACAGATCAATGGAAAGGCACGCAGTCCATCACAAATCACTGTAGAATTTTAGACATGGCGACGAAAATAATTCCGGAATCACACAGAGGCACCGACAGGATAGCCAAGACGCACCTCACAAATAAGAAGTACGAGCTGACTACCGAGAGCGGTGCCCTGGAGAGTCTAACACCATCCTATCATGTGTACACGGACGGCGCAAAAAACAAAACGGGAACAGGTTGTGGATTCCATTCACCAGAACTTGCAATTTCTAATTCAATAGCCCTGAGCAAAACCACAACGGCATTTCAAGCAGAGGCTATGGCCCTGCTACTTGCTGCTAGGGCAATATTACGCCTGGAATCACAAAGTGAACAGGAAGACAAGCTGCTGGCATTCATCACGGATAGTGCAGCAGTCGTTCACGCACTGAGAAGACCGGTAACAAGATCAAGAGTCCTAACGGAGTGTCATACTGCACTCCAAGGACTTTCAGAGAAGTACAAAATAATTATATCATGGACAAAGGGACATGGCCTTTGTGCTGGTAACAAAAGGGCAGACATACTAGCCAAAGAAGGAGCCAAAAAGCAGGGTAGCACTGAGGAAATGGAACTCTGCAGACCCTCAGCAATGGAAGTGCGGAATCTCCTGAGTCGCTACACAGAAAGAAAACACCAAAACTATTGGGATGACAGGAAGGACTGTAAACATGCGAAATCCATGTTTCCAATCCTAAACAAAAATACTACGAACAAATTACTAGGATTACAACGTCAAGACCTTCGCCTAATGGTGGGCATCATCACTGGTCACTGTAATCTAAATTACCAGTTGCACAAGATTGGAGCTACGGACAGCCCACTATGTAGAGGCTGTCTGCAGACAGACGAGACTGTGGAGCATGTGCTGCTGCACTGCAGGGCTATGGAAGATATTAGATCAAAAACAGGATTACTGGAGGTCCACTCCAGAACGCAAGATGCATCATCAGCATCATCGACGTTTGTTCAAACAACACCTCAAACCACACTGGAGCAGTTGTGCCAGCGACCCAAGGCCATACTCCGCTATGTGAAGGAGTTAGGCTGGCTTGAGTAAATGCTGGCAGGGGGGAATGCACAAAACACCCCAAGTGGGACGTCAGTGCAGGCCTCATCGCCTCCAAAACGAATAAGAATAAGAATAAGAATAATAAGACTGTTCTGCCGCTCGACGACGCGTCGCTAGCTTCGTGTCGCTAACTACGAATGGTATTTCATAGAAATATATAGAAACGAGTAGTGTCGCTGCCACACGTCGTTTGGTGCGGCGTCATGTAGCCGGCTACCAACTTGCACCTTTATGCAGAGGCCACACCACAATGAATTTGTGAATACGTATTCGTCCCACGGCTACACATGCGTGGTGATCGATGATGATGATGGTGAAAAGTCTTGTATGTGTTAATCCAGCGCCTCATGTACCTCCATACCAAAATGGTCAAAATTGGCCCAGCCGTTTGAGAGTGAAAGAATAACAAACATCCATACATCCATATACATATAAACTTCGCGTTTACACTATTAGTAGGATTGATGAATGATGATAATGATGTAAGTAGTACCATATATATCATCCAAATCCGTTCAGCAGTTCTGACGTGAGTGAGTAACATACCTCCATACATCCAAACTTTCGCATTTGTATTAGACAATAATCTAATATTACAAATATATAATAGTGTAATATAATAGATAATCAATATGAAAGTTAAGCATTTGTAAAAGAAACTTCTTTTGTTGGATAATGCTGCCAAAGCTGTCCAATAGATGTCGCTCCGTCGCTATACGACGGTTAAAATTAGACAGAGAGTTAAAATTCGATGCTTTATTATATTATATTCGATTAAATTTCGACCTCGAGCTTTGGTGGCCTAGTTGGTCATGGCGTCTGAAAACGCAGGTTCGAATCCTGTCTTAGGATGTTAATTTTTCCTCAAAAACTGCAATGTTTATTTATTTATTTCAGCCATCAATAATGACTACAACATTCTTAAAACTAGTAAATTTACATAATATATATAGTTTCATTTATTTATTTTTTGTAAGCCCTGGTCTCCACACTAGGATTCCGTGTTGTGGAGATCAGTTCCTCACAAATTGGTTTTAAATCTAATTGCGTTACAAGTATGTGCTTTAATTTTTTGTTAAGGTTACAGATAGATAGAGTTTGGTATCGCTAAGCAAGCTTTAGAAAAGTAATACTATAAAAATATAATGTAATAAGTTCATAAAATATTTTATTACACTAATAACATATTGTAGGTACGTAGAGTAGTGTAGCAATGTTTATATATTAACACAACAGTGGCCCTTATCATCTAAGATTACTTTCAAGAATAGAGCGCTGACCATCCATTATACTCGCATTGTCCGTCTATATTGATCTTTACATCTCAGCGCGAAGCTGTTGAGCTACTAAATTGGACTAACTGTACTGCCCATCGACTCATTGCACGCTTTTGTTGTAAACATAAAGGTTATTTAAACTAAATTATAAACTTCAACGTCGAAGAAAATAAATAAAGTAGGATAGACATTAAGGTTAGTAAATAATATAATGAATCTTGCTAATGCATACCTATTATGCGGTCTTAAATGTACACGCGGTTTTTAATGTCAAAAAGTAGAACCGACTTCAACACTAAAAAGTGTGAAATAACTTGTTGAAGTCGGTACCATGATAGTTCAAAAGAACTATTCACAATATTGTGCGCATCCGACTTTGACATGTTATTTTACATTTTTTAGTGTTGAAGTCATTTAAATTGAATTTTAGTGACCCTTGTTATTGACGGGATCTATTGTTATTAACCCTCAATAACAATATAATCAAGATAGGTGAAACTCTTTTCAGTTATTAGAGTGTAACTCAAACACCGCTTGACAGAATATGATGAAATGTAAATGGGACAACCTCGGAAATAATTATACTCCTTCAAATAAGAAAATAATTTTGAGAATCGACCCACAAATGGGGGCTAAATCGGTGAAAAAACAAAGCTACATACAGTCAAACACAGCCGTGCGATTCTCTAAGAGCAAACATCGTTACATCTTTGACAACATCCGTGAAAAAAATGACGTGATGGCAAGAAACGTTGGAAAAAACATCTTATGTACAAGGGCGATATCTCAAAGTATTTGACATCGGTGAGCTCGTCGACGAGTTACGAGTATTAGAGAATCGCACGACAGAACCTACTCCTTTTTCATCGGTTGAGTCGGTTAAAAAGGTTGTACCTATCGGGAATCTCAGGCTGAGGCAATGAGTGCGCATTATCATACTATATTAGCATGCAAAAAGCATAATTACTCTTTTTCTCTCAAAAAATTGCCGTACCTATGTCTAGAAGATAATTAACGTAGACTCGCTGAAACGTATCTAATACCTTTAAAAATGAGAGCTTAGTAACTATGCGATGGTGTTCAAGTCTCTGAGACCAAAATGCCACCAAAGAGCTTGCTAATAGTTCTCTTAGCTTGCCTTCCGATATACTTCAGTCTCCACCTGGTTTTCGACCCAGAAATAAGACCAACCGAATGACTTGTTTTATATTTAGATCTCTTCACTTTTTTCGCAATAGATACATGTTAGGTAAAACAATTATAGATAAGTACAAGTAAGTGTCCTGAAATTCTTTAACCGCTTATTCTAGAAAAGCCGAAGTTCCGCGGAATGTGAAACAATACGATTCCCAGAAGCGCTACACTGTAATTGCAGAAGCAACTGGAAACATACCTAGGTATTATAAATTTTGTAGTTCCTTAGCATTCTTACCGTAATCCAATTTCAAGTAATAACTCCACGATTAGGCAGTTTATCGCTGAGCTTGCGCAAGCTTGCCATTTACGTTCCATTTCAACGCTTCGGACAACAAACACGATTGGAACGCCTCGTACCACCGCTTCTGCTAACCATTCACAACAAACATTAATCTAGTACTTGCCCACAAAACCCATATTTATAGCTCACCGTTTACGTACAAAATAACCTATTAATATTGTAAATTGTAACGATTTAATACAACCGAGTACCAGGAGCGGAGGAGCGCAGAGGCAGTTGAGATGTCCGGGAAACAAATCGATCCGACCTTTAAAGTATTGCGCTCGTGGCTCCCTCTGGCAGAATTAAGATGTCGGTAGCGTCACGTAGCGCTTTGAAATATCACTTCTAAAGAAGTACGTTTGCCGAAGCTTTATGTAACGACATTTGGAACATGGAAAATGTTATGTTGAAAAGGAAGATATGATCTGGCCTTTATTAACGAGCTCTATAAATTTAATATATGTACAGCAATTTCTGTTTCAACGTTTTTGCAATCAACTAAATTTGTGCGGGTATTGTAACGTTTAGTTATGCCGCCTGACGTCTTTCCTGTTAAAAAATAAATGACAAAGACAAGGGTATTTTTTCCTAATACTCGTAGTAACTTTATAATAGGAGCAAAAGAAAACATACTCTGTTAAAACTTTAAGCTACCTTAAAAGAATAATCCTACTCATGTTATGAGTTTAGTGATATTCTTTCTTTTTTCCTCATGTTTTCTTCTTAGTTGACAAGTTTGGTAACTTATTTTGTCGTCATTTGGATTTTGATAAAACGTAGTCACATATAAATGTCACATGGACGTCGTTTGTTCAACCACTACTGTAAATCGTGTTCTTTTCTAAGTAACTGCAGCACGTAAAGAAATGGACATATTTTCATTATAACTGTGTTAGATCGCCAGGGGCATCATCCACGCGGACTACCGGCGATCGTGAGCGTCCCCGCCCATTGAGCGCCCAGCGACCTTCTCACCGTGCATGACTCCCTGGTACATTGACAGAAGCCAATAAGTAGGTCGAAAAATATATATAAAAACCTGTGTCATATTTTTCGAAGTTGTTTTTATTTGCTCTATGGATACTTTGAATGTTGTAGTCTGCTTATTACAATAAGATCAATAACAGCCAACGTCCACTGGAAATGTTGCTCGAAAATTACTCTGTATCTGGAAAAACAACCAAAGTCCATAATGTATCTGGCAAAAACAGCCAATGTTCATGGACATTGGCCGTTCTTAAACAAAAAAGTTGTATATTGTTGACCAGTGTCAAGTTATGTCATGTCGTGTCAAAGCTCTAAATTCGCGACGATTTTCAAGGGTTTTATCATATTTTTTTAATATAGTTGCTCAAAAAGTGGCGTATTGCAGGGACGTATAGCATTCGGGATGTGGGCTATTATATACTCGTGCTTTTTTTTTACCTTTCCCGAACTAATGCGTTCTCTTTCCCAACTGTCAAAATAATGTCTATTAAAAAGAAAAACCAACCATGAAGTTTTTACTAAAAAAAATTCATAATGTTTTTATGATTCATGCATATATGTATATTTCTAAAAAGAAGCTACGAATTTGTTTCAATATCAGATTTAATGATTTGATTGAATGAGTTAGGTTAGGTTTCATTTCATTTCATCTCATTAAATTTAATTTTTATTTCATATCAATAAAAAAATCTACTGAAGACTTGGCTGTATAGGCATAGTTCCCTTTGCCTACCAGAATGGGTGAAGAAAAAAAAATCTCTGCTTATATTCTACGGTTGGCGCCATTTTTCAGAAATTTTCTTTGCGAGTTTATTTTATTGAATTGCTTCATTTTTTCGCAACTGTATTAAAAATAGTCGTTTAGTACACGTGCGGAACCGTCATTGCAACTTGTTCCGACTGCTCTTTGCAATGACAGCCTTTCCCCACTTGTAATGAAATATACTGTTTCCTAGACAGAGAAACCAACACAGCTTCCACAAGTTTGACAGTCCATATATACAAAAAAGAGGCCTCTCATGGTTTTTACAGACGCTGCACAGTTTGCAACAAAAAAGTTGGTGACAGGATCGAGCTGAAGCGGCTTTATTTGGAAAGCTTACCAATACCCAGGGCAAAAGCACAAGATATACTTCGTCTGAGTGCTTTTGTTCATAGGTCCGACAGTTGGGTATATTATCAAGAGCTATGTCGGAATGTCCACTCAGGTAGTAGTCAAAATGACATTGATATCAATGAAAATGCTAATAGTGATGCCTGTGAGTGATAATGCGGTATAATTAAATTTAGTATAATAATAAGTATGAAAGTATGAAAAGCTGTAATTTATTTCACAAACTATCCTTTTCTAAACTTGGTTATATTACAAACTTTTACAAAATTTCTTAAGAAGAATGAGCAATGTCCATGGGTCCTACTCCCACCTCTTAAAGCAGTCATGTTTCGACCTTACCATTAAATCTGGAACCACCACGTCAATATAGCAAGCTTAAAATAATATTGCATTACGATAGACGTTTTGATGACGTAGTATTAAATAGTTCACTCAATTCGCATATATTTTTCATGACTTTAGACTCTAAATTTCATTGTTCCAATGTCAATTTTTTGAAGAATTAAATGTACTCCCACATCTTAAAGTAGTCATATTACAACGTTACCATTAAATTTGGTTGACCGGTTTGTGTCGGTGGGAGTATGACAGTAAGTATGATTATTTTAAGTTTATTACAAAACGCTCTTGAGTTATGATAGTTTCGTAAAAGGTTGGAGTAGGACCCCAGGACTCTGGCGGTTTTTGCTGGAAACGTAAGTAAAGAAAAGCTTTAAACTAATTATATATATTGATAAAAGAAAGATATGATGCATGAAGTTTTCATTATTAAGTACTTTGTGTACTTGTATGAAATTAAATAGTATAAGTTATTATAATTCCAAGATTTCCATTTTATAAAGTTATTTCAACTTCCTGTAAAGTTTTATGGATGCAATATTGCTTGTTTTTCCAAAACACCATTCTGCATTAATCTTCAAACTGGTTTTGAGTACAAAAGTTTGCACAATATTTGACATTTATAATTTATTTTTTAACTTGTTTTATTAGTTATGTAACTCGCATTGTTAATCCTCGTGAATAATTTTCCTAAGTATCAAAAATTCAATAACTTAAAACCTTTTTGCTCTCGCGATTTCTACGCCAGAAAATGTCTACAATATGTAGTTTCATGCAAAAGTCGGTTTAGTATTTGCATAAAACTATATCAGATTTCCGAATATATAGAGCATACAATGTAATAGCTCTTCAAACTATCCGATAGATGGTTCTGTCATCTTTAGATTAATAAAATTACTAAAAAAGCACTTTATTTTCTTTGGCCACATAATAAATAACAGTATTATGAGGAATAATAGAACAAATATTAGTAATACTACCTCGGTGACCAAGTTTAGTTTACTCGCAAGTTCTGATTCCGTCTGAATTTGTACTTCTCTATATACGTAGTAAAGTTTTACAGTATCTTATTTTCAAATTTCCGTTATCATGGACCTACCTACAAGACGGATGGTACGCTATGATATACGGTTATACTATGGTCCCCATTAACTCAGTTGGTAGTGACTTTCGAAACTTGGGGTCAGTCTTTCGATCCCTCACCGGTGCAAAGGGTTAATATGTATGTCCATGCTTTTCGCAACACAAGGCATCTTAGTGCGGAGTTATTCTGGTTTAACTATGGTATGACTGTGTTAACATATATGTAACATTATATTAAACGATGACAAATTGTATGATTTATATGAATAACGATATTACTAGTAGTTCTTCGAACAGTAAACCTCGTGAGCATATAGTTTTATTAGCGGCAATTTTTCGCAGTATACTTCACAATCTATTATCACGGCAACCACTTAACCAATTATGCACATAATCGAAATTCCTCTTTAAAGTCAGGTACCTAATGTGTGTACCAAAATTTTATCAATATCGGATTGTAAATAGCGCCGCAGCATATTTCCCCCCTTTTTAGGAAAAGTACACCCCCAATCAATAATCGCCGAAGACAAAAAAATAAAATTAAATACTAGATCGTACAAGTTTCGTTAAGATTGGTTGAAAAATGCGACCTGTACAGGGAGACAAACGAACAACCTAACAAATATACGGAAAAATGAAAGTCAATCTCGCTTCGCTCGTTCGGTCAATTATAGTATATTTAATAAATAAATACAACATCAAGTAAGGTGAACCGTCCGGATGTCGGCACTCGCATACAAGTCGTATTTTTCAATAAGATTGATTATATTGCAATATAATCAATCTTGACGAAACTTATTATGCAGTTTTAACAATTCAGTATTTTTTAATCGGCATGTTTTGATTGGAGAAATATTTTCCCTAAAGTTAGTGCTGGCGAGGTCTACTGTTCGCAGAACTACTAGTAATTTATCGTAAATTCAGCGGTGTAGCATATTGTCACATATATTTATCAATATTACCGTGATATTGTACTCAGAGGCCTTGCCAAATGATCATTGACATTTTGCTCTTATGGTTAGATACATAGTTTTATGATTAATCTTTAGTAATTTTGATGGAAACTTACAAAAAGACAACAAAATGTTAATTACGATGGGCAAAATGAACTGAATAATTTTAACTACTAACATGTAGCACTAACTCATGGTAATCAAAAGTCAGAAAACCATAGTCCCTGTCCATGTGTTTCAGCCGTTAAACTAGATAGTACTTAGATGCATCCCGCGATTTCACCCGCGTAATGTTGGATGATGATGATGATGATGATGATTATAACAAAAAGTTCTATCCCATGTCCTTTCCCGAGACGTAATCTATCTCCGTGCCAAATTTCATTACGATCCGTTCAGTTGTTTAAGGCGCGGTCCAATCCTAATTTTAAAACAATTTACGGTGCTTTACATAAGGTTGAGAATTGCCTACCAGAATGGACGATTTAATGCGAAAATTCAATTGAATACGTGCTAATACTTTTTATATTTATTTCGTACAATCAAATGATACAATTTTAATGATAAAGGCGTCCACAGTTCACTTGTAAATTTCATTGGGAATTCGAATGTGATACATTAATTGAAATATATTTGCCCCTGATAGCTGTAAACCATACTTTTTAAAACACAGGATTCTGACATTACCATCTCTATACATATTAGAAATCGCAACTTTTGTAAAATCAAATCAACATCTCTTTGGTAGTTGGACTGATGCTGGTATTCGAACTCGCACACAGGCCGAAATGAAACTCTGCCCACGTACGGCCAAAACTGCACTCATGCAAAAAAGTGTATTCTGTATGGCTCCTTTAATATATACTAAAATTCCTAAAATTATCAGAGAATTAAATATTGGAAGGTTTAAAAATAAACTTAAAATTTTATTAGCACAAAAAAGCTACTATGAAATTTCAGAATTCCTTAATGATAAAAATGTTTTGATATGTAATGTAGACTAAATAATTGACATAAAATCGAGACTAGGTACTAGGAAAAGATAAAATGATAATAATAGCTTATATAGGTAGTAATAAACATCTAATTAAGATATAAAATACAACCAAACCAAAATATAATTCTAACAATATTCTAACTTAGACATAATTTCGTTATTTTTTAAAAAACTAACATTTGTACGCTGTAACAGGCAAGGACATGAGATACGTCTCCATTATTACGACCATGTATGCTACTTTATATGTATGTGTACCTACCATGTTCTGACAAATAAATATTTTGAATTTGAATTTGAATTTGACATAATTGAATAAAAATGCTTTTTCCCACGAAGCACGTAAGGAAAATTGCAAAATTTAGGGAATGTTGCCGATTTTTTTCTATCGAGCCAAGTTTGCTCAATCGTGTATTGGCTTCCATACTTCATAAGGACGTATATTCAATTTACACTAGGTTTTTTTTCCAACTTCGCTTATTAGGTTTAAGCATCGAAAAACTAAGTTTTCGCGAAGTCGAATCATGAAATTTGGAACTCATTTCGCCTTAATCGTAAAAGCGTGACAAACAAACATATTACTTTCGCTTCTACATTATCGATATAGATTGGAATATTCCTGTTATATTTGCTCATCGATGATGTAAGCTATTTTTATTTTTACTGGATTTTATTTTCTTGCATCTGGTAATTTTACATCGGGTTGTGCCACTTAATTTCTGACATCAAACATTTTATTTCTGGCACCTGCCATTGTGAAACATGTTCCTAGGCTTGAGACTTTGACGTTAAAACTATTAAGATGTATCCATAATACAAGCTTCATTCAAACGTTCTTTGTTCATTATTATCCTTGGCCACTATTTTTAAATGCTTCGGATTTTCAGGGTGCGTGACTGTTGTTCGAAGTTCATTTTACAGATTTTTATTTTAATACCCTTCACTGGATTTAAAAGACTTTAGCCATTACGGACAGTTGATATAATTTTATTTGATATACGGTATAGTTGTAATATAATTTAAAATCTATTGCACTTGATATATTGATCAACTGAAATATAATTTTCTATACTGCTTATATTACATATTGCTCAAGTATCATATTTTTAAGCTATTGCATAGCTTCTATCGCGGGCCTTGAGCGTGGAGAACGAATCCAGAAATTCCGTAACGAAAATAACCTAACACCCCCCACTCCGACTCCATCTATCGATGAATAGCCGAACTTTTAATGACTTTTTTAAATATCACGCTTGTCTCTTTATTTCAGCAACTCTCCTCTAGATGGCATTGGTTAAATAATTATAATTGCATAAGTTGATTTGGCATCTATCGATGAATAGCAGAACTTTTAATGACTTTTTGAAATATCACGCTTGTCTCTTTAGTTCAGCAACTTGCCTCTAGATGGCATTGGTAATTATAATGCATAAGTTGATAAAAACAGCTATTCAATAGCTTTACCGCGGCAGTCTCCGAGTGCCACACGTCTTTTTTTTGATATAACGATGATTTGACATACATATACATTTTGGTATAACTTCGTTAACAAAATGATAAAAGTTAATTTAATAGTATTCAGTTTTCATGACTAGTGTAAGGCGAAGTCACGCAGCGAGTAGGATCGTTAGGTTGAAGGGTGACCACACGACGCGCGAGCCGAGCGAGCGCAGCGAGCGTTCCTCAGCAGCTGCCGGCGATGCGCCAGAATTAGGGTAGCCTACACCTCGATAAAGATATAACGCAGCACTTATTGGATTAAATTCTTGTCGAACATATGTCCTATCAAAGCAATGACTTGTCTAAGTATGTTTTTTGTAGTAAGTGACTTGTCGAAATTCTGAGGTACACCCAGCAGTCTTATATATGTACGATGACTAGAGAAGCGAGGATTGCAGATAAGTTATACTGATTTAGGTTAGTATTTATAAATCAAACCTCAGGACTTGTATATGCTAACTGCCTATTTACCATATTAAATAATATTCCCTACCTTCAATAGTAAGAACGACAAAATACTGATCAGCGTATTGCGATTCGTGTGCTCTGTTGTCTTAGTCAGGTAAAGTCAAAAAGTAAGTAGTCTTAGTGATTATATATATTATAATAGTTATTTCATTTGCGAAGTAATATATAATAATAATATCACATGGATGTATAGTTTATGAATGGTTTTCATTTAAAGTTAATTATTTTGTATTTCGGCCAAAAGTTTATTATATTATATTTATTGTATACGAAATGAATGGTATATCATAAGTTGTTGTTATTTTTATGTCTTATATATTCCAATAATCGAATATATATTACTTACCCGGATTTTCTAGATGGTTCGAATCAGTCGGTCTAGGCGCAAAATTCACTTTTTGGTATGTTTCGTTGTTAATTTCACATAACACACTCGGAGTTTATGTCAAGACGTATGAGAATATGAAAATAACTATATTATCAGCCCTTTATTATACTGTTACCTGCTGCCAAAGTAAGTGTATTATACGATAAATGATATCGCACTAATCTCACTAATATTACAAATGCGAATGTTTGTATGGACGTTTGTTACTCAATCACGACAGAACGGTTGAACGTATGTTATATAATTTCGCATCAAATCAAATTTACTCATTAAAACGTATGTACATTTTATATTAAACACTATTTGTAATTGATCAGCGATACTTGAAGTTTAAAAATGAAAAGTAAAATGGAATGACAAGAGAGGAGAGGAAAAAAGTTAGAATAGAAGACAGGACTCGGATTGGAATTTGGTCCGGTTTTTGATGCAGTTTTTGAAATTAAGATTTCCGTATTTTTTTTATAATCTAGACAAAAACAAGAGAATTGGTTTGGAGGCAGGAGGTGTTCCAAATGAAATGGACTGGCGACAAATTCATTGTCATCCGGTAGTTAATAGTGTAGAGAATCAAATTCTACACCTTCGTTAGGTCGTGCATTAGGTACATTGTATCTATGATGATCGCAAGAAAGTGGACTCCGCCAGTGAAACTCCGTCATTCACGTATCGCATTATAGTTATAACTAGCTGCGCTCCGCGATTTGATGGTGGGCCGTAAGTGACACTATCGTGGGCCGTAAGTTACACTACTTTGGGCCATAAGGGACACTACCGTGGGCCATAAGTGACACATCCGTGGGCCATAAATGATACTACAGTGGACCATAAGTGACACTATCGTGGGCCATATTTTGTCCAGCGGTAGTGTCACTTATGGCAAAGATGCAGTGCTCTCTCTTTCTCACCCACTCTCGCCGAGCGCTAGAACGTGAACTGTTTGTTATTATGAATGTGCGTTCACACACGTAGCTAGGCATGTAAAATTAACGTACGTCGCTTCTGTGGTAAAACAAGGAAACATCAGCAATTTTCATGTTTTTGTAGTTTTAAGGAATGAAGTTTGTTATTGTATGATCGGCTACTAAATAAAAATCTCACAATTTATTTGCAGTAAGGAATAAGAATCGTATATATTAAATAAATTAATTTGATTAATATTTTTTTGTTTATTGCAGTTTATTTGAGTGAAATTTTATATATTTTTTAAGTTAGTTAAACATGACGTCGAAAAAATTAGATGAAAAGAAAGAAATCCCAGATATCATTCACGACCCTCAAACAGCACATACCAGAGGCTACGTTTTTTTGGAAAGGTAAGATGTGTATGTTAGGCCTTTTTGTTCTTTTTATACATATATATATCAAATGCAAAGTACACGTCCTTGTACACGTTCAATATGGTACGTAGGTAGGAATATGCGTTACAAAACTTTGCTGTACAATAGAAGTTCCCCAGCATAAAAAACCAAAGGCAGTACGCTCCACATCTAACTTTGCTCTAATAGTACTTCGTTTATGATTAAGAAGCTATTAACTACTAATTACTTACCATAATCAAACCAAAATCGGTTTGAAATTAAATTCAATGTTGTATATTATATATATATATATATATATATAATCAATCAAGAAAAAACAATAATTGTAAAATTAAGTGTCTTTAGTTCTATTATACATGTAAGAACTGCATTATCTAATAATGGACAATCTTATTATATGTCTCGATAAATGTGCTAGTATTGCCGGGTTGTTTCCACCAGTACACTCTATTATGTATCTCAGTTGCAATGAAATATTGAATGAAAACTTGAAAAAAATGGCGGCTCTATGTCACTTCTGTCAGCTCCAGTCATCAACTTACTAACATTTTTGCTTACTGGAGTTGTCAAAGCTGACATAGAGCCGCCATTGTCTATTTATACTTTTTTTTGTTTGTTACCTCATAACTTTCGATAGGGTGAACCGATTCTTATTATTTTTTGTAAGATGGTGCTTTCTCCCATGTGTCCTCATTTAAATTTCATCAAATTTGGTTCAGTAGTTTTTGACTTACACTCCAACAACTGAATAGAATGGAAGTCGGTATTAAATGTTTCAAATTGTACATGTTCAAACATTTCATTCAATTCAACATTTGATTGCAACTGAGATACATAATAGCCCTGCCGTTCAACTGTTGAACCAATATTTCTTCTTGCAACTTTCAACTTCGTTCAACTGCGTATATTAGTATAGTTTTTAAGAGTTGAACTACTGGAACTTGTTTTATATTTCATTACTTATATTTTCCATGTAAACTGTTTTCAATAAACTTAAAACCTCCTTCTACCAAATAATAATATGTCAATTTTATCATGCGGTAAAAAGCAATAAAGGGAATAAAATGCGAAAACCGGCACGCGATCCTTATAAGATTAATTGTTAATGTTCTTTATTAAAATTACTACGATAAGTAAGATACGAGCATCTGGTGGTCTTCATTAAGGTTAGGTCATACCGCTAATTAATTTGTTCCTTTATAAGTAGACTCGTTCATTTGAACATTTGCTGTTCCTCAAGTTAATTATGTTATTATTACTTAAGTAGATACATCAAAGTTTTTTACAAAATAATGGACCCGACTTCATTACAAAAAAATTTGAATCTAGTTGAAGCGGTTATTACCATGATAGTTCAAAAGTATCTATTATCACAATATTGTGCGCATTGTACCGACTTCGACAAGATATTTCACACTCATTGGTGCTGAAGTCGGTTTAATTTTTCGGTAAAAACAATCCCCTCTTTTTAGTGACCATTGCTAATTACGGGATCGATTCTCATTCACCGTCAATGATAATATCATCAAAATAGGCGTAACACTTTGCAGTTATTTTAGTGTAACTCAAAAATTGGTCGACCGAATTTAATGAAATTTAAGCGGAACTTCCTCGAATGTATACTCTACCAAACAAAAAATTATATTTTTTTCGTTAAATATTTAACGAAAACAAAAAAATAATTGGTCCGATAATGGGGGAGAAATCGGTGAACATACACAAAAAACTTATATACAGTCGAACATATAACCTCCTCGTTGTTTGAAGTCGGTTGAAAATAGATTGGTATGTCATTGAATTACTGTCCTGTCTACGCGTCTCCTCCTTGCTTCGTATATCCTCAATGCTGAGGGTCGTGACATCTACGGAGTATTTTCTGGCAGACCCCATCACACCACGTTGATCTATCCTCGGCAGCGTGAATGGCTTCGCATACGGTGGTGTTGAGTACGGTACGAATTTTGTCTGACCATCGCATGGGGATCGACCCCTTAATCTTTTTCCTTCCACCTTGCCGGTCAGCAACAATTTCTCCATGTTGTTATCACTCTTTCGTGCTATATGGCCAAAGAAGTCGAAAATTCTTCGGAGGAATGTGGTGTGATTTGTAGTGCAGTTGTATAGATTCATTGGTGCGGTGTTCTGACCAATGAATTCTTAGCATTCTTCTCCAACACCACATCACAAAAGCATCAACCCGGTCACGGTCGGCCTTCCTCATAGTAGTAGTATGAGTTATTAAAACGTTCATAGTCGAAAACACAATAACACTGGTATCGATTCTGTAAGCATTCTCTTAACTAAAAATCTCTAAATTATGGCAGCACTTATTTTGTTTAGGCTAAAAGCCAAATTAGTATAACACTTTCGAATGACAGCACGAAAATTAGACATTACTCTTCAATTGTGCGTATATTTTAGACAGTTTAGTCGTCACGTATCTTGGTGCTCTCTAAACTAACCTAAAATAACCCAAAATTGATTAGAACAATCCTTGTTAGAAGTGTCATTCTTAGTGTTGAATGATTTTGGATTTTATTGTTAACAGAATAAGGACCACCATAATACCTTTTTAGTTCGATAGTTTAGTTTAGTGTTGCATGATTATTTACACTTTGCCTTCACTCGTGCACCGTTAAGAACATAGCGGTTAACTCACCACTATTACACGTCAAAACTAGAAAAAAAAACACAAATCTTGCAAAAAAATATAAAACTAGCGATAAGTTTTGTTGGGATTTTCTGCCATCAGCTATATTTACATTATTGAAGTTTAACTAAGACCGTGGTGAACAAGTTCACGCCAGGGTTCCCCAAAACTTGTACCTAATATAAAACACATTAAGTACATTTACCATTTTTAGAGTCCCGTACCCAAAGGGTGAAACGGGATCATACAGACTCCGCTGTCCGTCCGTCTGTCTGTCTGTCCATGTGTCACTAGGCTGTATCTCATAAATCATGATAGATTGAAATTTTCATAGATGATGTATTTCTGTTTCCGCTCAACAAATACTAAAATATACAGAATAAAATCAATATTTTACTTTATTTATTTGAAATAGTAATAGACACATTTACAGTTTAGTAACCAAAGCGATGCTACACTAAATATTACAAGTATACTATATATATGTGTATATATATATATATGGTACTATCCTCTACAACAAACGCCATTTTTGCTCGTTTTTATAGATTACGAACGGAACCCTTCGTGCGCGAGTCCGACTCGCACATGGCCGGTTTTTTAACTAACTCTGGAAATTCGGAGATTAATCATACTTTTTTACTCATTCTCTAAGCGTTTTCAATCAAAATTGTTGCAGATTTTACAGGTCATACAAAGAAATATAGAAAGAATGAGGTACAGAAAAAGCTTTCATATCACCTGCTTGAAAATGTCCAATTACATATCACACAATCTCGACGTAAAGCAAGGCAAAAGACATACACAATAATATATCTTAACATCCAAGACCTGAGACTGAGACCTGCTATAAAATAAACCATAATAAACCAGATAATTTATTGATTCAGGCGTTACTTTGCGGAAATCCATTATCAAAAAACGATATTCAGCATAGCTCTACATCAGGCAAGCAACAGAACTCGATGGAGAGAAACAGTGAACAAATTGCAACAGAAGAGTCACGATCCTCAGTCATTAATGCTCCATCAACGGCCCCATCGGCCATCTGTTCTGCGTGCTATGTGCCCTGCCCACTGCCACTTCAACTGGCTAATCTTCTGGGCTATGTCGGTGATGTTCGTTCTTCTACGGATCTCTTCATTTCTGATTCGACCACGTAGAGAAACCCCGAACATAGCCCTCTCCATAGCTCGTTGAGCTCGCTTATGAGGCCCATAGTAAGAGATGTTGTAATTAAAAAGAAATACATTGTTTAATTATACGTTCACTTACTAATTTCCTTTTAAAAATGCGCCATAATTATGTACGAATATAACATTAAATTTGCCTTAACAGTTTTATATTCTTATGCATAAATTAGTACTAATGAGCATTAAAATGTGCTCTACAGCTTAGCTATTAACTGACAAGGATAAGGGAAAATACCCTTATCAACATAATTATTGCAATTTAGGGTTCCGTAGATGAAAAAGCAGTTATAATTAGGCTATTCAGCTGAAATTTATTTATAATTGTTAAAGTTTATATAAGTACTAGTATCAAATACTTTATTTAACTGTGGATACAACTACATTATCCTCATTTATAAATTCATATACACGATGGCTAATTTTGTGTTGGTTATTTATGGTTTATTATGAAAAAACGATATTAAAAAATATTTAGTGACACTTCCGCTGAAAAGAAAACAATTATTTTAGCCTATTTGGGGGCGTGCACCACCCTCCCTCCGGCATAAAATGATAATAGGAAGAATACAAAATAAAAAACACAAGAAACACCAAATAAACCAACACCGATTCGACACGTGTTTCGCCTCTACACGAGGCATCCTCAGGAGATGTTGACTCGTCGAGCGCTAGACCGACAGACGGTCTTGTGGTTTCTTGTGTTTTTTATTTTCTATTCTTCCTATTAGCATTTTATGCGGGAGGGAGGGTGGTGCACGCCCCCAAATACCCTGACATACATCGTTTAGGGCTTCGTCTTCTTGGTCTTTAACTTTATTATAGCAGTTACGAGATTTGCCAGACGCTCATTTACATTCTAACTCGTGTGTAAAAATGATCAGAGCGATGCATACAATGCACCTCCCACTTACAAGATGTCTAATGCGGCATTGGCAATTTGCCACAGACATGTCACTATGGCGTGTCGCATCAGCATTGTGGTGGCGTGCCGCTTTCAAAATGGCGCGCCATATCTAGACATTATGTTAATGTGGATCTCTCATGTTAATCTGATAGTAGAGGTGTGAATATAGTTGTAATATATCGATAACAAACAGTTTAACTTGCATGTTAAACTGCGATACGTATTACGGCTATCTATTATATAAACTATCGAATGAGACGGACATTACGTGTTTGTAATTATTCAATTAGTCAAAATAGTGTACAGACATGGCCACTAATGCAAGAATTAACTTTAGAAACGGGATCTTTACCATGTATTGTATTTATTTTGAGCTCTCGATATTTGGGCACAGTTGCATGCGCCATGTTCAAGAGTAAACTATTGCACAGTGTACAGATATTTTTGCCTAAGATCTAGCGCGGTATTGGATTTTCTACAGAAATATTGCCCTAGTATTTCTCACTGTTATTGGCATTTGTTACCATTTCATAGACACCTGTCAGTTTCGAAATGACACGTTATCTATATGAGTTTATATCAATCTCTAGATAATGTAATAGATAAGTATTTTGTCCATATCGTCATCCCTGGCAACGCACGTTGATTAAAGTTTTTGTTTTCTGGTTCTGCGGTACAAGAAAAGAAGTCACGTAATTTACCGTACGCTGCTCTTGCGGGGTGGATTGCTCTTTGTCTAAGTTTTACTCACCCAGCAGCATACTCTGTCCAAGGTAGACATAATCATCAACAACTGCTAGAAAATAATTTCCAACCAGTATGGCAGTGGTACGATAAATACATTGGACATGTTTTCATCTTGTCCTTTCTCATAGTAAGACCCTGTTGGGAAACTGTACTAAGGTCGCTGAGCATTGCACTCAGTTCCGCAAACGAATCTCCCGCAATGACTTCATAAAGATGAATATAGATAAGGTGAATAATGTATTCGCCATTGATGTTATAAGTCAAAGTCAAAGTCGAAGTCAAAGTCAAAATCATTAATTCAATTTAGGCATCAAAGACGCACTTATGAACGTCAATTTATCATTATAATGTACTTTAAAGACTACCGCCGCGTTCCAAAATATATAGAGCCCACCGAGAAGAAGCGGCAAGAAACTCGAGGCCATTCTTTTTATATAGATGTTTTTACAATGTTTTTACTTAGGTACTACAAATATTAGCTCCAGTGTGTTGCCTTATTGTCAGACATTCCAATCCAAGAGCTTAAACATCTTTCAATGCGTTCAAATTTGACAGTTTCGGAGAGATAACGTCGCCCTGTCCCAGGCCTCTCTGCAGGTGGTTTGGTTCAGTGCTCTGGTTCTGTCATCGAATCGAGATAGTGAAGTTTGAAAAGGACGTGAACAAATATTACAGAATTGGAAATATAGCAAGGATATAAAATATAGTTTTTGAAACACAATTTTACCACCGTGAGCCAGTCTAAAAATAAGTTCTGCCTTTCACACACAGCAATCAAAATCTTTTGAATGAAAATTAAGAAAAACAGAAAAATAATTACAACAAGGCTATTTAAGGTCAATCTGTAACAACGTTGCTATATAAAGACTTCAGCATTTCGATACACTTAAAGATGATTTCACATCCCTGATGCAGTCGCTTCAGCGATGTCAAGTGTCTACCGCCCAGGATTCGATCAAATAAACTCAGCCTATGAACTAGCTCGAAATAGTTATAAAATAATTAATGTTATAAAAATGCCAGGCAAGATATTATAATATAACCTGTCATACACGAGAGTCTTCAGTTGGTTGGTTTTAAACCCATAAAAATTCTAGTTCGTTTTCAATAGGTTAATATATAAACTCTAAAAGTATCGACACAAACTGCGCTTACTATATTCGCATCTCTAGTTCGCCGATTTGCGCTATCGTCGATACGGAGGTACTAAGTTATAATGGCTGGGTGGTTTTAATTCTGATTTAATCAAACTCATCTTAAATGGTAATTAATATAGATGAAGATGGGAATAATTCCAGACAAGGGAACTATCTTAGAAATATAAAAATACAATATATAATATTATATATATACATTACCTTCTCGCGGATGGAGGTTCATGTAGGGTTCGCAGAAGTGAATTAACCCACGTTTCGCAGTCATGTTCTCTTTCTCGTCACAGAGAATGAAAAAAAAACATTTAATAATGGTCAAACCTATTGCCACTCTACCCCTTTTTAGACATCCGAAAGGGAAGACATGGAACAGTGCATTATTTCAGCTGGAAACTGTATGACTTAACTGAAAAGTGACTTCAAATGTTGAAAATGAAAAACAATGTGCTCGTCATATTCTGATAGCGCCTTTAGACTAAATATACATTCAAATATATTTATAAGGAATTAACGCATGCAAGTAATAAACTTCGCTGAAATTTTTTAAACCAAACGAATTTTTAGCATATTTTAAAATACTGATACTAATCCCCTTTCCTTTATATATACAGACGCTGTTGATAATACAGCTCAGTTTATAAGATAATGTGTCTCAAACACACCCAAGTCTGCATGTGGGCACCTACACTTCCACCCACACCCTTCCACACACACACACACACACACACAATCATACATGCATACACTACACACACACACACACACACACACACACAAACAAACAAACTCACACACACGCACACACACACACACACACACACACACACACACATACACACACACACACCAATTGTTTCATTGTTAACGGAAAAAATGTTTTTACTGAGTAAGTTTAATTTACATGTTTATATTATTGTACAGTAGACTTAGTTTTCCAGAATTTTTGATTTAATTACAATAGTGTCTACTGGATGGGAGAAGGCACTGGCTGCTGAAACATCTATGTGTACCCTATGGATTCAATAAATAATTGTACATGAAGTTATGTCAATAAATAAATAAAGTAATAAATAAACAAGTACAGACTCAAAAGCCCATGGAATAAAGTTTATATCGGCCTGTGCTACAGCGAGGCTGTTTTGACAGGCGCTCGGTTGTTGTTGCGCGAAAAACAGAGAAATATATAACCACTAAGCTATCATCTACAGCTCACATGTTAAATTCATAATTCACATACTTAATGAGTAAATTCAAAAGAAAACTACATCTTTTTCAATTCTGCTTCTTAAGGTTTATGTCCTTACTTCCGTTACACCGGCGTGGTGAGGAATGATGATGGTGATGATGATAAAAATATCCTGTGTTAGTGTATCTAGAGCCTCACTTACCTCCATACTGAATTTTATCAAAATTATTCCAGCCGTTTGATCCTGAAGAAGTAACAGACACATTGATTTATAATATTAGTGTAATAGTGTAATTGTTATCAGACTTGACTTCAAACCTAAACAAAGCCATGATTGTACACTAGATACTTAGAATAGTAGAAAAAATATATTGTTAGTAGGTATTAAAAATTAAATTTAAAAAAAATTATAACTATCTAATCTATAAGCCCCATGGTGGGGGGAAAAGTGGCCAAAACGCTGGCGGCATTGCCAGATATGTAATAGATGCTTAGATATATATATATATATATATATATATATATATATATATATATATATATATATATAGATATGTAATAATTAGGCACTTCGGTGCGACAAGAATTAAAAAGATTTCCATCAAATGTAAACGCGAGGAAACGTGAACTGTGACAAATTTAAGTGAATTTCCCTCACAAAGTGGCAACAACTGATTTGAAGTTGAACGACCTATATTTATAAGAAAGTATACTACAAAGTTATGAAGTCATCCAACTCTACTTCCAAGAAAAGTTGTTAACCGATCAATTTTCAATCATTCGATGAGCAGACGGTCAAAGAGACGGGGTTTTTGTGTTTAGACACGAAAAACATTATAAAATCGCGCTTTTTGTCTGGACAAAAACCCGTGGAGTGGGCATTGTGGTTATCAAATTGAGTACCATTTTAATAATGAATTAGAAAAGCAGTCAAACTTATATTTTTTATTTTGAAAAAAAATATTATCTGCCTAGTTACATGAGTTGCGACGTTGTAACAGTAAACTGAGTTAAGGCTTATAGTTCGATGGAAAACAAAATTTTACATTAAATCGGAACCAGTTAATTATATCTGCATAGTAAATGTGCCTAATTTTTTTTTCGACCGCTCGGTGATACTGGATAAGCCGGTAGTGGCAGACAGCATTTTAACCCGTTCGATAAAAACGATTTTTCTACCGCATTCTTGGACGTTACAACTACTTTGTAGCGCCCGCTGTTAAGACCGTTTTTCAATAATACTTTCTTCGATATTTGCACCCCTTTAAATAAAGATGCTTTATTAGTGTGGTTGAAAGGCACATCAACATTCTTATTATGAGTATGGAATAGGGATGACATATTATTTTAGAATGAACCGTGTTTAAAATAAATGTAAACAATGATAGGTACTTCAGTATACATAATTGTTTAAGAGCAATAAAATAAGATGACGATGGAACTACGAGAAGATAAAAAAAGTCAGATTGATTATATACCTATTCGTGTTCTCTTTTTAGGATTTGTTTCAAAGGTTACACAAATAATACAAGTAAGTACCTATGTGTAAATTAACCTACCTGCAAAAACATACTCCAAAATATAGACAATACTCCATTAGAACAATATTTAAACTGATCTATTTTAAATTTAGTCTTACAGTGTAAGTTAAATATTTATCCCAGTTCAAACCTACTCTTCAGACATCCCTGTTCCTAGAAATGAGTTCATCCGCTTTTGTACGGTCGAGACGATCGAAACGCGTTGCATTAAATCTTATAATTAAAGTCGGATAGGCGTATTACGCTGAGCTGCCTCCGTCGGGAGTATAGCTTGTCCAAAATGTCGACAGACGCGCTACTGGCTGCCTGCTCGTCTACCGTAGATGGTGCTTGGTGCCTGTTGTATTTAAATCTAAACAACCTGATTTAATCTCTAACTTACAGATTATTTCAGTTAAATAAAATTATCATCTTAAATTAAAATTGAAGAAGAAAGTTTAATTTAATTTTTTTTATATAACTAAAGGTCTTCAAGGCCCCACTACTCCCACCTCTTAAAGTAGTCATATTTAAACCTTACCAATAAATTTGGCCCACGTCAATATAGCAAGCTTAAAATAATAATGGATTAAGATGGAGATGGAGATAAACGTTTTGATGATGTATTATCAAATAGTAAACTCAACTCTCGTACTTTGCAACTGCGTTAGTGTTCTATTCGGGTTGGGCATTACTGATATTGATCATGGAACGCACCATTAGGATCGATTTCGACTAAAAAAGGAACTCGCCGTAAATAGTATTGAAGTAATATGTTCGACCGTTTTGTGTCTTGTAATAAGTATGATTATTTTAAGATTATTACAAAACGCTCCTAATTTATGATAGTTTCGTAAAAGGTGGGAGTAGGCCCCCAGGTCCCAAGCTAGACAGAGCCTGTACTATGGTAACCTGATGACTGATATACATACTTAAATACATATATACACACCCAGACACAGGTCATACAGACATGTTCATGCACACAATATGCTAAGCCTTTCTATCCATGATATTATATATTATAGATATTCAAAGAAGAAAACGAGATAACAAACATAATTTTTTTATAGTATTACTTTTTAAAGCACTAACGCCTGCTTAAGCGATCTCAAACATTGAAATTTATAGAGAGAAAAATTCCATCCTCGGACGGGATTCGAACCCGCGTCTTCTGACTCTCCGTGTCAGACGCCATTGACCAACTAGGCCACCGAGAATCTGGTCCGGGCATCGAATTTTAACTCTCTATTTGACTAACCGTCTTGCCGGGACGAGCGACATCTATTGGACAGTTTAACAGTACCATCTAACCGAAAGAAGCATTATTTAGAAATACTTGAAACTTTCGTATTGACATCGCAGCCCTTGTAATTTTTATAGTATTACTTTTTAAAGCACTAACGCCTGCTTAAGCGATCTCAAACATTGAAATTTATAGAGAGAAAAATTCCTGTCACGGAGAGTCAGAAGATACGGGTTCGAATCCCGTCCGAGGATGGAATTTTTCTCTCTATAAATTTCAACAAACATCATATTATTAAAAATAGTTGAACATAATATACGATCAGTAAATTTTCTATTGCTAAGACTGGCTACGCTGGAAGTTGTGCTAGTCATAGTACGATAAGTAAGATATTAATATATTTTAATTTAGTGAGTTCTGGATTATTCAGTGCAGAAGTGCAAGTTCGGTCTTTGTCGATCGATAAATTCGACAATTCGATATCCACAGAATCGGTTTTATGAATTATAAATGTATTTTTTGACATGTCAATCGATAAATTCGACGTCGACAGAATCAGTATTAATAAATTATAAATATCATTTTTGACATGTCGTTCGATAAATTCAACGTCGACAGAATCAGTTATATTAATTGTAAATATCACATTTGACAATATGAATCGTTAAAACCCTTTATCGATGTTATGTTATCGAAAATATCGAACAACAAAGTACCGTACTTTCGCTGCAGAGGTTTTTGGTGGACACTACAGAAAACTTAAAAAAATTAAAATAAAAAAATTAAAAAAAAATCACCAATCCTAACTAACAAAACCCCAACCTAACAACCCTAATTGATTAACCAACAATTATCATTACCTACTAAAGTTTGTCGACGTGTTAATTCCCGCAGGTATTTACATCGTCCGGGACGGATGCGATGAGACACAGATTTATGGAAACAGCACGATCCTGCAACGATTAGCACTAGAGCTGTTATGTCGGCAACATCATCTCATCCAAGCTGTAATTAGAGGGCATCTTCTAGATGCCAGATAATTTCAGATGACAAATGTACACATTAGATTCCTAACACTTTTGAATACGAAATGATTAGCAGAGTACCTAGTAGACACCTAACAGAGTACTTCTCGTGTGACATCTTTTATAAAATTGTAGTAGAAAACGGATGTTTTAGTCAGAGATATAAAGGTTTACGAATCTTATGACTCGTTTATATTTTCAACCTACTTCCAAAAGGAAGAGGTTCTTAAGGCGACGCGTTTATATATTTTTTTTGTATGATCACGCATAACGTTTTGCAGAGTAGTCCGGTTTTGATAAAAACAATTGTTTTGTAGTGTATACTTCCGAGGTGACCATTTAAATTTCATCAAACTCGGACTAGCCGTTTTTGAGTTACAATCCAATAACTGAAAAGTGTTTCACCTATCTTGATGATATCATCATTGAGGGCGAATGACAATCAATCCCGTAAGTTGCAAGGGTCACAAAGAAAGAACAATTTTTTTTACCAAGAAATAGAACCGACCCTTACGTTAAAAAGTGTAAAATAACTTGTCGTAGTCGGTACCATGCACACAACAACTAAGTATAGTATGTTATTACTTTTTTTGCTAATATTATAAAAAAAAACAAAACTAGAATATTTTCTTCTATGACAAAAAACTCAAAAAATATAAAGGGTGGCAGAAATCTAAACCGGAAAATTAAGCTCATTAAAATGATTATTTGCCTTGATTGTTTGCAACAATGTGGCTCAGTCTTAATATATTTTCTTACCGGTCTCTCTCTAGATATTCATCAGTGAATTCCTGGTGAGAAACTATGTGGTCTACACAGAAATTAAACATCTGTGCTCATAAATAATCGGATTTAACGTGAAACTAAGCGATACCCCGCTGGCATAATGATTACAATTTGTGTTGGACAAATTCTTGCGTAATCAGGGAGGAATTGAAACGTTAACGTTGATTTCTTTTGTAAGCCTTTAACTACGTGTTAATTGTTCCCCAAACTACCATCTCTTTTATATTATGTACTAGCTGACCCGCCAGCAACGCTCGCGTGGCCTCGCGGGATACGATTAATTCCAGTTTTTAACTAACCCACGGGAACTCTTTAATTTACCGGGATCAGAAGTATCCTATATATTCACCAGGGATATAAGCTTCTACCTTACAATATTTCATTTAAATCGGTGCAGTCGTTTCAGAGAATAGCCTGTACAAACAGACAGACGAACAGAGAAACTAAAAAAAATTAAAAATCTAAATTAGTTCGATTTCACTCCTTACATCCTCCTGACTCGGTTTTTAGCATTTTTTCATTGTAAAGAAATTTTACCTTTACAGTTTTATATATATATATAAATACATATAAAGATTTACTTGTTCTGACTGATTATGTAATACAACTGATACATCTATGCAGATCCTAAACCGCTCGGGCAATTCAATTTATTTATCTTTGCCCGTATCCTAAAGATCATGCGAGCGTAGCCGGTGGCAGGTCACCTAGCTAGTACAAGTGAAGTACAAATAACTTTACCGTATTTTTTTTGTATTTCTTTATTCGATTATTTACGCTGACGATATGAATATATTCTCGATAAAAAAAATGTTCTTTCCGCATGAACTTGACCTGCGTGGAGATCTGAGTGCAGTTTTTGTGATTTTGCTGCTAAATCTCTTTTGAGTCCGAATTTAATCTTCTTTGAGTACGGATTCAAAAAAACACTCTTCTGAAATATGTATCTTAGAGAAAATACTTGTATTTTTGTATGTCTCCAATTTTAATAGGAATTTATCATGTTATTACATTTTGTTGTATGGTTGATACCTCATAACTTTCGATAGGGTTAACCGATTTTCAAACTTCTTTTATTGTTTGAAAGCTCTAGTCTCTCTAGAAAGTCTAGCATTTTGGATACGTTGCCCACTGGTAGTGGTTTTGTTATAAAAACTAACACTCATTTTCTACCGAAGGAGGACGTTCTCAATTCGACTGTTTTTTTTGTCATGTTGGTTACCTCATAACTTTGGACTGGATTAACCGATTCTCAAAATTCCCATTTAAATTTCATCAGATTCTGTTTAGTAGTTTTTGAGTTACACTCCAATAACTAAATAAAATAAAAGTCGGTATTAAATTTTTCAAATTGTACTTGTTATTTGCTATAAATGTACAATCTAAATGCACAAAGTAATGGAAGTTAAGTAAATGTACCTACCCTGTGGGGTATATCAGTTTGTTTATAAATTTGAGTAAGATTAAATTGTATGTGCTTGTTTATAAAATAAAATGAATGTTGTATACTTTGTTTTCAATAATAAGTGTCAAGGTTGGTACCATGATAGTTCAAAAGTACCTATTATTTCACTGCCTCAATAATATTGCGCACAGTGGCGGCACTACCGACTTCGACTTAAATTTTTGTTATACATTTTTTTACGGCAAAATCATTATAAATTTGCTCTTTACAAATATATATTTATTGATACTTACTTTATTTAAAGTTTTAACTCATAAGTGTGTTATAATATGGAGATAAACTAATAAAGATCTTAAACCATACATATTTCGTAAAATAAAGATGTTCCCTAGATTAGCACGCTGGGATACTGGTGGCGCATCAAAAGCAACTGCGTCTAATTTCACTGCCTCGGTTTTGTTATGGGATAGTGCCTGACCAGCTTCTACTTGTACAGGCATAGTGTAAATAATACGAGTTTTCCACTATGGGTAGCGAAGCTATGCATCCTAATATCAATTTTCAACAATGGGATCAGTAATTTAATCAATAGTAAAGAAGGTAATGCATTGTATTTATTGGTAGCTATCTAATCCTAAGCTTAATAAGCTAAGCTAAATAGTACCATTAAACGAGCAATTCTTGTATTAATAATATAATATATAAATATAATGTATATATAAACGGCCGCAACGATTGTCAGGAAATTTAGTATGCGGGGGTTTCGGGGGCGATTAATCGATCTAGGTTTTATTTTTAGAAAACATTGTTTTATCCGTGTTTTCAGGCGAGGAAAAACTGCTACATTAACATTATGGCAACTAGGGCTGCTTTACTGACACAGCAACACTAATTGACACAGCTACTTAGCAATAGATGGCGTTGTTGCCAATGAGTGTTTGGTTTGAAGGTAGACCAAGAAAATAAATTGAATACTTACGTTCAAAACTCGGTCATTCAGATATCTAAAATATTAATGTGACAGTTGTAAAAGTCTTTTGACTGATGACAAACTCTATGCTTGCCTCAGTTGTAACATCATACAAAGTTCTAAAATGACATCAAAAGTTCTAACTAAAGCCACACTTCAATGCACTGGACTTGTCACCCAGAAACTTGGTACTGTAGAATCATATGCCCAGATATTTCCTTCCCAGTGGGCCGAGCACGAACAGATGTTCGTGTTCGTGTTTCACCTAGCTAGTACAAGTGAAGTACAAATAACCTTACCGTATTTTTTTTGTATTTCTTTATTCGATTATTTACGCTGACGATATGAATATATTCTCGATAAAAAAAATGTTCTTTCCGCATGAACTTGACCTGCGTGGAGATCTGAGTGCAGTTTTTGTGATTTTGCTGCTAAATCTCTTTTGAGTCCGAATTTAATCTTCTTTGAGTACGGATTTAAAAAAAAACACTCTTCTGAAATATGTCTCCAATTTTAATAGGAATATAACATGTTATTACATTTTTTTATGGTTGTTACCTCATAACTTTCGATAGGGTGAACCGATTCTCAAACTTCTTTTATTGTTTGAAAGCTGGTGCTTTAGGTGCGGTCCCATTTAAATTTCATCAAATTCGGTTACGTAGTTTTAAGTGTAAGGTAATCGCATCAACGATGCGATTACCTTACACACCAGTAGAAGTTGGCTATAGTGTCTGCCGGCCGGCTGGATGCCTCCAACTTAGCTCAACAACTGTTGTCTTACGACAAACAAGGACCGACAGCTTAACGTGATCTTCGATGCACAGAAGTGCTCAGTTTATACCAGAGAAGATCACCCATCCAAGTCGTGACCGCATCAAGAGTTGCGTTAACTTGATCTATTTAGAGCGTTTCTTTACACATTTTAGTAAGTGTACATATTTAACGAAATGTTACAGATTCCTATCAGTGACACAATTAGTATAGACATTTACCCAGAAAATCTAAAATGTCATCACATTAGTTTTTATTAAGTACATATTTAGTCACTATAATTCACAATTAAAATAGATAATTCAATTTCATAATGCATATTGTTTGATACCACTCTAATTATGACGAATTCCGTAGTTTATCCATTTTTTAATAAGTCTTTTTTCTTCTTCTCTTGCCTTCTTTAAATCATCAGTGTCTTCAGGGCTATAAACTATATCACTGCAATGGGAGGCGCCGGGAATAACTATGGCGGGTGCGTTATCTGATAGATCTTTTACGATTCCAAGCCTATGCCATGGATCAATTTCACCATTGACAAACACCACGTTTGTAACGTTAGGATTCAAACCACCATAAACTTCATTGGTTTTTTTAACTCCATTCTGTACTCTGACTTCATTAAAGTCTGATCCATAATTTGCTTTACAAATTTTATAATAGAAGTTGGTGTCAACCATGTCCATAAACAGTTCGCTTGTAGGTGATACCATAAAGAAGCCAAATTCGGTGCACATCTGATAATTCCAATAATACCAATTTCCGAGAGATTCTCTGTGATCAAGTCCATAATTATCATTGAACTCGCAGTCCAGGCAATTGTCACTTTCATTTGAAATCATATCATTACCTATGAAGTTTGATACCGGGACACTTTCATCACAAACATTACTAATGTAACCAGGATTATGATACTGCGCCGCAACTTCTAAATTTGATACCAAGCTATCAAAGAAAATTGCTTTATTTTCAGATTTACTCAAATCAGTTTCTTCACATACATTGAATTCTTCTTTCAGTTGTTCTATCCCGTTATCAGTTTTTAGTAAATTTTTTACTCTCTCAAACTTGGCGCTTAATCTGTTATAGCTTTCCTGTGCGCAATATTTTTTAAAATCATCGGCTACAGTTTCAAGATATTCAAAAAAACTTACTTTAGCCAAAACTGGGGCACTGCTTGATATCGCAGCATCAACAAGATCCGGATAGAGCAGTCTCATCCACGCCGCCAAGTTGCCAGCGTACGAACCACCAATAACTACAACTTTTGACGAAGCATAATCTGGCGATAGTTTTATTTGTTTAATAAGTGTTGCTACATCTGCCAGAGCTTGTCTAGAACTCAAATATTGTAGATATTCTACAGAAAAATTTGGGAACGGTTGGCTATCTCCGTAATACCTGTGTTCAGTTGACCATAGGGCTCCATTTGTTTCAGCCGCTAGATCATATGTAAGTCCGCTTAACAAAAAATTTGGACTTGCTGGTGCTTCGCCCTGGATAAAAATATATACAGGACCGCCTGGTTTCCAGTTCACAAAATTTTGAAAATATTTCATGTTCCATTCTCTCGTGTCGGATTCGTTGAAATGGTCTACTGGTTGTTTGATCCATTGGGTCTCCACTGCAGAAGAATCCAATAATTCTGCTGCTCTGCGAAATTTTTCAGCCAAGTAACTTTGTCCACTTAAAAAATTAGCGCTTGCAAAGTAACAACTTGTAAGTATAATGAAAGTAGTATTTATAATACGCACCATGACTGATAATAATAATAAATAGATAAGTAATAATAAAACGTACGTGTATATATCCGTGGCTCATATACATATGCAATTCAAAACACACTTGCGAACCGTTTTTATTTGTTTCCTTATCCAAAAATAGATAAAATAGCCGATATATCTACAAATTTACTAAGTTACAGGAATGGTTAAGTTTATGGGCTAATTCCATTGTAATACTTTTCTTCATTTGTTCGAAGGTATTTTTAAAGTCATGTATGTAAGTCGGTCAAGGTTCCAGGTTGGTAACATAATACATACAAATGAATATTTTATTGAGTGTTGGTTTTTTATGCATTGCTATATTATGAAAGTACGCTTCAATTTTGGTAAGTTTGTTGTTGTTCTGTAAATATTGTCCTCCCTGTCCTTGCATAAGCAGGGTAAGTTTTAATGTAACGAAAATAACTTATTCTATAGATACCAGCACAATAATGCAATTACTTAATATCATTATAATACACAGTAATACAGATGCTGAAAAGCACTCGCAGCGGAACATGACTTGGCAATCTTCTGATCAACAAGATAAACAAAGCTTGCTGCGATCAGGAGTTGACTTCGGAGGGCACGTTAAGCCGTCGGTCCCGGTTGTTTGTCTTAGTACATCAGTCGTTAGGCTATGTTGATAATCTTCAGGCAGCCTTAAAAGTTCGACATGGGTTTGCCACTAGCCTATTCACCAAGCTGCACTGGGGCCGCGCGGTGGAAAGTGGTCCAACTCCTCCCCCTAAGAGGAAGGCTTGAGTCCTAGCAGTAGGAACTTATGGGCTGATTCTGCTATGTTATGTACATAGTATAGACGCAATCCATAGAAAATAAAATACAACTACAATTTGAAAAAAAATATACCGACTTCCATTCTTTTCAGTTATTGGAGTGTAACTCAAAAAGTATTGGACCGAATTTGATGAAATTTAAATGGGATCACACGGGAAGCACCGTGAAATTTACCGTGTTTAAAATACTGTATTGCACGTACGCAGCCATCTTGAGTATGCATCTCAAGTTTGGAACCCTTCCTATAATATCTATATTAACCGCATCGAAAAAATTCAAAATGTTTTCTCCGTTATTTACAATTCCGGTCAAAAAGATACCTAGAGAGTTATAATTCCCGTTGCAAAAAAATCATTTGTTACCTTTACAAGTGAGGCGACGTGTAGCCGATATAGCGTTTCTAGTGAATACAGCGAATGGCACGGTCGATTGTCCCGAGCTACTTACGGCCGGTCCCAATAATCTATCTATCGCCGGTTTACCTTACTAAAGTTAGATATTTGACACTATTTGTATGGATGTTATGTCAAATTTCTTCTATCGGTAGTAAGGAAAACCGTGGATAGATAGATTATTGGGATCCTCCATTAGTGAAATAGGACTATATACCCCCGCGGTTTCACGCAGAAAACCTAACTTCCTGCACGTTTCCTTATGTAAATGTAATAGTTATTTAATTAGACCGTGCAGGTGTTACAATCCAATGACTAGAGAAATAGACGTAGATCTTTTTAAATACATTGACGCTAAAACTGAAACTAATGTTAAACAATTATTTCTATGTTTCGTAAAACATCACGCATTTAGATTTACTAAATAGTAAATCTATGAGTCCGTCGTACCGATTGTATAAAGTTAAATATGTGAAAACTTTTGATTAGCCATAAGTATACTAGTTAAAGGATTTATATTTTGTTAGTTGTAGGTAGCTGTTAGTATTGCGAAAAAAATAAAAAAAAATGTTCTGCGAGTTTATATTACGCGTACACCATGTGTACGTTTACAAAATCCATGTCACGCATTCACAAAGTATATACACATTTTTAGACCTCGAATTTGTGTCTAATTTCATCAGATCCACTTCACCGGTATAAACTTGCTTTTAGTTGGTCAAACTATTCAAGAGTAGTATTTTTTATTTGAATTTTTATGCGTAGTTCGGAGATTAACTGAATAAACCTAGACACTGGACGGGCTAAGCGAGCGCAGCCAGGAACGGGTAAGCTAGTAATAAATAAAATGTACATCAACAGCTTACTATCTGCACTGGACGAGATCCCTTTCCAAGGTTCTCAGTACGGAGCGAAATTAGGTCTGCTTGAGGCGTGTTGGACTTAATTAAATGAAATTACTAGCCTCTAGTACGGGGTACATTATTTTACCATCGGCAGCAATGGTGCCCGGCGATGCCGTGATAGAGGCTTTTCGTAATTGCAATATCGCAGAAGTGATGGGATATCGAGATTATGTCTATCATATTGTGCGTCGAGACTTTAATATGTTTATATATTATCAAGGAAGTAGTATATACCTATATGAATCCTTGATATTATGTAACTTACCATGCACCTACCTAGTTTATTTAAGTTACTAAGTCCGTCGAATGTCAAAGCATTACAATATGAACCTTAGATTAATTTATCACATAAGTCAAATGATAATTTCTTGTTGAGAAACTCTTTAAACCGATAGATCTAAAGCCTTTTTACACTATATTCGCTAAGTATAATTAGTATGCAATGGATTTAAAAATTCATGTTGCCATAATTCCAACGAAATAATCGAAATAAACAACAATGTTTAGCGTTCAATTATTTTAGTACATAGGAATTACATTGGAATACCCATTATGCAATTCCTATGTACTAAAATAATTGAACGCTAAACATTGTTGTTCATTTCGGTTTTTGGTTAGAATTATGACAACATGCGTTTTTTAAATCCATTGCATACTAATTATATTGAGCGAATATTCATTTAATTTTTTATTTTGCAATGCCATTAATATGTATACTACCTACGCTCCGCGATTTCACCCGTGGGTGGTGATGAATGATAATAAATCTAAATATAAGCATATGTTACTCTTTATATATTTTATATGTTTTTCTTATTAGAATGCTTCATTATCTAGTAGCTTTTGAGTTTATTCGTTACAAACATACGAACATTTTTTATCAAAAAATAGAACCGACTTATACCTACACTAAAAAGTGTGAAATAACTTGTCGAAGTAGTACCTTAATCACGTTATCTAGTACTGCGCAAAGGAAAATTGTTGTGCGCATTTAAGCAGCGTTTATAAGTAAGACTGTTATTCTATACGAGTAGTCGAGCAATGAACGTTAATTACAGTAAATGCTTAAATAAGTAATGACATAACCCTATCAAAATGGGATTTACTTTTTTCCACTTAGATTAAGTTGTTGTTATGGGATTTTATTTTTTACATCATAATAGATCCTTCACAGTTCAGACTTGTGTGCTAATGACATTTTTATACAACTTCACTTTTGCAATAAGAACGAAAAATTGACGTGTTCCTCTTTAGATATAGTCTGATTAATTTATGCGTGTTCCTTTTGTTTAAGTACAGGAAATGGTGACTATGAATTCTAGCCTTTGATAGTTCTAACTTCAGGCAAAGTAAGTATCGGGGTAGAAATGGTGACTATGAATTCTAGCCTTTGATAGTTCTAACTTCAGTCAAAGTAAGTATCGGGGTCGCGCGCTCGAAGTACTTTGCTTCAGGCAAATACTAGTCTTTAAAATTTAAATCGTTGCTTAAGTAATTACTTTTACTTGTTTATAAATACGGCAGTTAGACCATTCTAGTAATCCAATGTACCTACGAGTATTACTAAATGTTTAAAACTTCCTATTAGATGGTTGATGAGGATACAAAACGTTTGATGATTTTGTTCACTTTGCACATGCATGCACGATTACACGAACTTACCGGTTAATAATCCTACACTATTACATTTAAAAATCCATAAACGAAAGTCTAGAAAGATTAAACAAAATCAACAATAAGGTTGTTGGCCTTTTTTAAATGTATGTTTAATTAATCAGAACACTGAAATACACACCTAGCATTTTTTTTTTAATTTAGTGATCTTCAAACTAAAAATAACGATATTTTTATTTTTCAACTTTTAATATTGGCGCTAAAACATGATTCAATGGCGGCCGGCATCGTATTGTCGTATGACGCCACTAAGGCAAAAAAAAACAAACAATGTTATGATTATAATACGTTTTGCCTGTTTTGAGGTTGCTTGCTTGAATATGGAGATGGCGGGAAAAAACCAACAAATACTATTAAAATTTATTTTCTTTTGTGTTTGTCTCAAGTTTTGACGTGTAATAATGGTGGAATATTAACCGTTTATGTTCACAATAGTGTACGAGTTTCATTAAAGTGTACCTATAAAATCACGAAACATTGTTTATGTTTTTTCGCCAATCGTGTTAGCAAGTTTTAATAATGCATCCACGTGGCTTATAGAAAACAGTAATTAAATGACTGAATTATTTCTTAGAGCAGAATCTAACTAGGTAATGCAATAACTCTGCAGTTACAAAAATATACCTACATGTTGGCCGCATAATTTGTTCTATGTAAGGTATATCACATGAAAAGGAAAAATCAACCCTTATCGGATCATTTTGTTGTCCGTCTGTTCGTCTGCCTGCCTGTCAAGGCCCTTTTTCATTCAAAAAGAAAAAAACCTGAAATCCATAAATGTATAACAACAATGGTAACAAGAAAAACGAATTTACTATTGAATATTATTATAAACTTAGGTATTAATTAAAAGAAATATGTATAATAAACTAATTATTTGCGGTTGCGGCAATAACCGTGTTTATGGATCGACAGTTTGTCCTTTGACCTAGTATGTATTTAGTTTTAAAGATAGATAGATAAACTATTTATTGCAACACCACATTATAAAATACAACAAACAAATAAAAAACTTAAAATTAAGTATCACAATGGGCGGTCTTATCGCTCAGAGCGATCTCTTCCAGACAAACATGAGCAATAATATTAGATAGATGCTTTCTTCCTTTGCTTGATTCTCAATCTGTTGATAAGGCACGAAACTATCATGTTTTTAGCATTATGACATCATTTCCGCAGCTACTTCCGTTTTTGGTCACGTGACTTCTAGAAACTTTAGTACACATTTTGTTTATTCAAAATAAAGGTGATAAGTGCATATTAAATATATTTTTTTAATTCATTGAGTTATTTGCTCCAACCAGTAATAAGTTAACATTACATTGTAATTTATTTTTGACTGTATTAACTACCCTATTGCCAATGTTGGGTTTTTTCCCGCCATCCAGTACAGCTGTATTTCATTTATCTTATATAAATGTGACACAGATAACTCTTATTAAGTATGACAAACCATAAAAGTTTAACAGGAAGACATCCAAGCGGTATAAATAATCCTTTTTGCGTTGTATTTTGTTTTAGATAGTCACTATGTGGCTTTTTAAATTCTGATTGATTTTATTTTTATTTAATCACCAATCATATAATATTCTTAGATTACAAACTCCTCACGGTTTATGACACTAGCATGTACGAACACTGACAGAATTGTAACAATTTAGTCATAGAAGCCATCTTAAAAGACGTTAAGTGAAGATCTAAGCTATAAATAAATGAGACTAAACTATATTTAAAGCCGCGTTGACACGATCCGAGGCTACTCGGATACCTACTAGGATTGTGGCAACCCACCGAGCGCACTAGGACGACGGCGTCGGATACGTGTAGACTCGGATCTCGTTCTACTTTTCTAAGTTAGCTCGTATACAAGTAGGAAAACAAAATGGTGTACTCGTAAAATAACAACAACGAAACGGCTCGTGCGAAAAAATATAGGTGTTCAGCGTGACAAGTAGAATTGTAGAACTCTGTAAGAAACAGAAGACAGAAGAGCTAGAATTTTTCGGGAGCACTTCAGAGTTTTTGAAAACAGTTTTTAAAATTTTACGTATTTATTTTATGATGTTGACTAATAAAATAATTGACAGAATGAAGAAAATGATCCGAGTGAACTATGTTAGTTACAACAGCTAACCTAGTACACTCGTATGAAGCTTACTCGTATGAGTCCTATTGGTGCAAGGGGACTCTGATCATGTCAACGCGGCACAGCGCGATGTTCAGTTGTTTTCATTTAAAATACGAATACGTTTTCTTAATAATAAGCAATATTAGCAAATTATTCGTGATACGGCCTCTGCAAGTTCCTAGCTGTCAACTTTCTTACCTATTCGCCTGGCTGCCGCAATTATACAACCATAGTCCATAAATTCAAAATAGGAAACAGGGAACTCCATTTTTTGTAGACTGTTTAAATCCACGCAATAAACTAGAAAGCAGATAATACTTAAATTCATATTCCGACATTCCATCGTCCGACACGCAAAGTTTCCAATGCCTATTTTCTAAAAGAAATCCGGAGGTGTTTAGTAGAAAATATTCAATCGTTTGAGTTAAATATTTATTAGCGAGTGTAGTGGGCAGGTGTATGTAATTATGACTGTATAGAAACGCCTATCTTGGTAGTGGTAAAAGCAATGGTAGGGATATATGGAGGGGAATCTCGCTAGAAGGTAAAGTGGGGCGTTTGAAGACTTGACGCGTGGTCCGCCCTAGCCACGGTCGGCAACACTTCCGTGGTGACGTATGATCGGGTTACGCAGTACTTTTAACGTTTTTACGGCGCAGTTACTATACTTTTCATATTTCCACAACGTAATGTCATACGGGCTATTGCTATGGGGTTCAGCGGCTGATATAGACCGTGTTTATCCTACAAAAACATCCTATTCGAGCTATGTACGAAATGTCCCCGAAAATCTTTGAGATTTATTTAAAGAAATCAATATATTAACTTTGCCTTCCTTTATTTGAAAATATAAAGTATGTTCGTAAAAATTTACATAAATATAAGTTAAATAGTGATCACCACCCTTTTAATACTAGAATTACAAATAGGATAGCTGTACCTAGTTTTAGACTTGAAGACTAATAAGTCATTCCTAGGAAATAGTGTGAGTTTTTACCATAAAATCCCAGAACACATAACTGAGCTCACAGAGAGAAAATTCAAGTTGACTGTAAAAACGCATTAATAAAAAAAGCTTATTATAAAAGTCCGACATATTATAATAGAAGACAAAGATGCTTGGAATACTCCACTTCTGGCAGGCTGTCACTCTGCCACCCATAAAATTTATACTATACTGTATATAATGTCTCTACCTAAGTAGAAACATTGTAAACATCTATATAAAAAATGGCCCCGAGTGTCTTGTCGCTTCTTCTCGGTAGGCTCTATATATTTTGGAACGCGGCGGTAGAATCTTTAAAGTACATTATAATGACGTTCATAAGTGCGTCTTTGATGCCTAAATTGAATGAATGATTTTGACTTTGACTGACCGAATTATTTATATATAGTATGTATTTATACCTATGCGTAAATTCACTTTACGATACGAATGACGACGTTTAGTGGTGAGATTTAAATAGAAGCAATAATAAGTAACATATACTAAAAATAAAATTAAGTATGTAACAATATCGTTGCGTATTTTTTCTCTATTAAAATAGATAAAAAATACTACGCGCAACTATATAACTATAGTTCATTATTATAAGATATTAAAAATAAACGATTTATTTTAAAACACAGCTGTTAGGCACACCACCACCTACTAATTAATATCATTATGTATTTCAAAAATGTTAAGATCTCTTTAAAATAAAAAGTAAAGACTATGTAGGTAGGGAGTCTGTGTGCCACCAAATCACCTCAAATACTGATGGTGTTAATTACTGTTATGTCTCATGTATGTGTGTATCAAATACTTGTATTACATTTCATTTATTTGCCAACATTCTGTTGAACAGAATGGAAACTAGGTATCGGTACATTTAACTTCTATGTTAGGCGTAGGTTAACCCTTATTAAACCGTGATAATTGAAATAAAAGATTTATGAATGAAACGCTCGTAAATTTACGTTTCTGGAACGCAAAGGGTCTAATCAATTGAATAATTGAATATCTTTTAAATAACAACTTAAATATATACTTGTATATATAATAGCACTCATAATATGACTCTAACAACTCATCTCACAATGAGGAAAATGCTAGGTGCAAGAAAATAGCTTAAAAAATATAATTTATTATTTATTTATTTATTTATTTGGTTTGCTAAACCAGTGTTCATTTATTTAAAAAATAAAGACATGAAGAACCGTTACTTTAAGTATGAACCTCGTTTCTGAGCAATAATTGAAAAAAGGTTAGATACTTCATAGTTCATCACGTACGACTTTCAAATAATTTTTTCACTTTAAAATAGAGTTTGCGAGCAGATTTCAAACAATAAACGAAACATGTCCGATAAAATGAGGTTCATAACAATTTACGTTAAATATCTTTACGCAGATAAGACCCTCTGCATACTAAATTTCATGAAAATCATAGGAGCCGTTTTTTAGAGGTATACACTGACAATTTGTCAGTAATTGTGTCAACAGTTGATTTGTAGTCAGCCGTGCCATTCTTTAATGATTCGACAGGGTCGTCGACGAGCTCACCGATGTCAAATTACTTTATGAGATATCGCCCTTGTACATCAGGTTGTTTTTCCAACGTTTCTTGTCATCTCGTCATTTGTTTTACGGATGTTGTCAAAGATGCAACGATGTTTGCACTTAGGGGGGATCCCAATAATCTATCTATCCACGGTTTTCCTTACTGCCGATAGAAATTTGACATAACGTCCATACAGAAAGTGTCAAATATCTATCTCTAGTAAGGTAAACCGACGATAGATAGACTATTGGGACCGGCCGTTAGAGAATCGCACGGCAGTTCGTCTATGGTTAACAAAAGTGTATTTTTTTAAAGTTATACACTTTCAAAATGAAAGAAAACCTATTAAAATAATGATATGTATGATATTAAAATAATGATAATGTGTATGATATTGGGTTTGTTTAAAAGGTAATTTTATGCCATTGTTTAAGAATTATCATTTATCATAAGTGATATATGAGTTTGGGCATATAAGCGCCACGGCTAGGTCGAAGGAATCACAATCGTGAAGTCTAATTTTCGACAACTTTATAGAGCAACTGGGGGCATCAGGGCGTATGGTTGAAAGTCTAGCAATTTGAATACTTTGCCCACTGGTTTTGTTATAAAAACTAACATGGTTTTCACTCATTTTCTACCGAAGGAGGACGTTCTCAATTCGACTGTTTTTGTTGTCATGTTTGTTACCTCATAACTTTGGACTGGATTAACCGATTCTCAAAATTCCTATTTAAATTTCATCAGATTCGGTTTAGTAGTTTTTGAGTTACACTCCAATAACTGAATAGAGTGGAAGTCGGTATAATTTTTTTCAAATTGTACTTATAAATTAGAAATACGGGATTACTCACGTAATAATTTATCGGATAGATCCGACTATAGTTTCGACCACATTCGGTGGTCGTTTTCAAGGAGTGATCGGCGCGCCCGCGTCGATGACGTCTCGCCTAGCACGAGAGTAATACCGTATTTCTAATAAAAATGGTAGTGGTTTATTATACTTACTGGTTACTTTATGTTCAGTATGTATTTAGTTTATTTAAAAAAAGAGTATTAGAAACTTTATTATTAGAGACGTATTAAACAATTTATAGTGAATGCATCTATTATTATTATTTTTTAAATATGGGACAACATCCGCACAAAGGTCTTCAGGGCCCAAACTAGGCAGAGCCTGTACTATGGCAATCTGACGACTGATATACGTACTTATATACATATACACACTCAGTGACAGATCAAACAGACATGTTCATGCACACACATGTTTGACCTGTCCGGGGATCGAACCCGGGACCAGCGGCTCAGAAGGGAGGGGTGCTACCAACTGCGCCAACCGGCCAGTCTATCCTTTATATATTGCCTCAACGATAACATTACTACATTGTATATATGTTTTGTCTAAACTATTGTAAAATTTATTGCACGACGTGAAACTAGAAATGCGAATTGATGGTCACATCGAAAGGTTCAACACCGTCGTATAGATGCTAGTACACCAACTACTAGAAGCCATGCAATATGTGGAAGTGAAATCCTCCATGCGTAACCATGAGGCATCTAGGAGGGGGCTCAGAGTGGGGCAGTGGGGGGACGTGACTACCTTCTACTTAATAAGTGGGAGGTGTCGCAAATCGCGTTAAAGTGGGGATTGCGTGCTGTGATTTGGTGCGTGGTACAAGATTAGAGGTACTGGCGGTATAGCACTGGCGGATTTTAATAGGAATCAATAGAATCCATGTATAATTAAAATACTTTATGGAAAGTATTTTAATGTATAATAATTCAATTATGGAATTGAATTATTATGTATGAAGCGTTTTAACAATACCTATCTCGGTTATAATGACAATAAAGCCATAGTACTTATGTGAGAAGTAGTGAAGCGACTCCTCCAATCTTCGACGAATATTTTTGTCCATGCGGCAAATATCCTAAGTACGTATTTCTGCATTATACATATTCTGTACTAAGGACTGCCCGACGCTTCGTTCGCGTAGCAGGCTCGGCCTTTCGCCTCGCCCCATCTTTTCTTGGTTTTTCTTTCATAAGAACCTTCTCCTGACAATAATCAACACAACGAAAAAATAATTAGCGAGATTGTTTCATCCGTTCTCAAGTTATAGCGTGACCAGGAGAAATAGGGGTTCATTTTTATATTATATATTTTCTCTATAACTACTTAGACTCTTTGGTCCGTACCTTTTTTAGATTTGGTTTGTTTACCGACTTCCAATAAAAGAGGGAGGTACTATATTCGACTGTCTTTTTTTTAAATTATGTTACCTCATAACTTTCGACTGCCTGAACCGATTCTCAAAATTCTTTTTGTTTTTAAAGCTAATGCTTCCCGTGTGGTCCCATTTAATTTTTCTCAAATTCGGTTTGGTAGTTATTGAGTTACACTCCAATAACTGATTTTTACCAAAGTAATAGAATGAAAGTCGTTTTTGATATTACATTTTAATTAATGGAGATTCATATCATCTATCTTGCGGTCAACGTCTCTCATAATCAATGCTGATTCGCTTATAATATTACTCGTATAGTGACTAGGTAAAACGTTTAAAAAATGAATGCCTACAACGCAATCCTTAAATTACAGCTATTTCATCCTTGCTATGGAAAATAAACCATAAAGTATTGATGTTAAGTCGATAATCGGTTGTAGTGCGTAATGGGAACAAGAGTACGAAGTGAACTGGACCCCATTTATGTGAAGATGCAATTTCCGATGAAGTCGTGTTAAACGATGTACATAACAAATGAAATTAGATAACCTGTTCTTGAACGCGATTAGTTCTGATGGTATACTGATTGTGGACTATACTTGTAGTTGAGCTTGCTTGAAGCACTCGCAGTCGAGCCCGGGATGACGTGTTAAGGCACGCTCATATCCTGATAATAGTAAAAAGCAGAATCTTTAAACATCTAGTGTAACGAAACAGATCCATAACATGGTATGAAAAAAATACTTAGGTTATAAAAGGAATAGGCAAAGAGTAATAACCGAACAGAATTCATAAATATTTCTCGCTTTCTGCAGAATAAAATTCTAAATAGGTCCATACAAATAAACTTTCACGTCCAAAATCTCAGAATTTTCTGCGATAACATTATATTTTTTTTTCAAGTAATACATTGCCAACATATAGTACTAAATTAATAACCAGCAGTTTTTTAAATTGTGTTAGTATATATTGAAAAATATAAAGAAAACGTACAAAATTATTACATTTTCGCATAACATCGTCCATTCTAACATGCGATTTTCAACCTTATGCAAAGCATTGTAAATTATTTAAAATTGGGATAGGACCGCGCCTTAAACTGATCAAATACATACATTAATCTAACTGCTCGGAGATTCATAGTCGGTTTTTAAACTTCCGTGTTTCGAAGAGCACGTTAAGCCCCCAGTTTCAGAAATATCAATGTATAAGGCCACAAACATATCTGTTCAGGTGGGCAAAATTGGAACTACAGTATACATCCATCCATACATACCTACTAACTTCCGCGTTTAATATTAGTAGGATTATAATTGCAGAATTTGCAGACTAAAGAGTGGCTTGGAAGAATGCCCTATGTTTTGGTTATCTTTATTCTTGGTGAATTTCTTAAGTTGCAATACCAAATTATTCACGCTGTCATCTGAATAGATGGTGGAAGTTTATCCTCGAATGGAACACAACCTCTTAGGGTACGTTCCGGTAAGCGCGGTCAACACTGTCGCGCCCCGGTTTGCCGTTCCCTTTGGTTGACTGTGACAGCTCGAAAAGACCACGTAAACCCACCTTTGATCCGCGAGCGTTGTGTTCGCGGTGTGAGCGTTTTCGGTGACGTCATCGATGATGTATCGAGTTCGCTAGTCGCTCACGATGATCGTGGGCTTGTTTCTTAAAATTAAAACTAAGCCAATGCGGGACGAAAGCAGCTTATTCTTTGTGGGCAGAACTACTTGGGACGGATATGGCATAAATCATAAATTGTGACATCTTTAATGATAGTTAGCCTAGTACTGTAAGTTTAAAGCTGACATTTTGTAATGATATTTAAATGGAAATTTATTGTGAATTATTATTAAAGTTTGAAACTACACAGATATTAACATTATAAATAACTAAATTAGTTATGATTTTGTTTCAAGTACTGATAATATGTACAATGCAAATGCGTTCATGTTAATATACGAGTACATAAACAAGTATAATTTGATAAATATAATAAAAAATATAGTCGGTAGATAAAGCTCCATTTTTAGTTTACCATTTATTGCTTTTAATATATAAATAAATAAATATTCAACAACTATCACACAACGCCATCTAGTCCCAAGCTAAGCAGAGCTTGTGTTATGGGTACTAGACAACTGATAAACATACTTATATATTTCTAAATACATAAATATTATAGATAAATATAAATAATTCCGACTATTATATATATTATATATTTGATTGCATTATTACTTACTAATAATCTATCTATCAACAGCTTTCCATACTACCGATAGAAATTTGACATAACGTCAATACAAGTAGTAACACATATCTATCTCTGGTAGGGTAAACCGACGATAGATAGGTTATTGGAAACGGCCGTATCTTAAAGCAAAAAAAAACATTAATCGGTGTACCTAATGACTAATAGGCAGCCCTATGAAAATTGTTTAATAAACCCTGTCGTTTTTCGTAGCCCTTAGTTAGGGGCTACTACATTTAATTTGCGTAAAAGTAACATAAACATAAAAGAAACCGATTCTGTACAACCCACCATTTATCTAGGACATATGTCACACAAACTGACAGTTTGTACGAAGAAGTGCGGCGCGTTATTACAGGTTTAAATTGACAAATGTTTAACATTTATTCTTACTACGGCCTCTTATCTTTTTATGTAATTAAGTAACAGAACAAACACGAGGCTCATCTGGTGTCATGTGGTAACCTCTCTCTATAACAGATGCATTTAGCCACAAGTGACGAACTGCATTGCTCCCATAATCCAGAGTCAAAGTTCAATCAAAATCAAGCTACTAAGTCTCGTGTGCCTGCGCTATATTCTTCAAACAGGAATAGAGTAATGCAAACATTACTGCTTTGCGGTAGAAATAGGAACGGCAATTTCCTAGTCCTCTAACCTAGTTTTATTTTAGTTAGAGAACTAATGTGAAATGCTTTCTTAATGTGTACCCTGAAGTTTTTTGTATTATCACGACACACAACGCTTAGTGTATCGCCTCGATCTTTGGGACTATTACAGTTTTTGTTGTGCGATTCTCGAAGAGCAAACATCGTTGCATCTTTGACGACATCCGTGAAACAAATGACGAGATGACAAGAATCGTGGGAAAAACAACCTTGTGTACAAGGGTGATATCTCATAAAGTATTTGAAATCGGTGAGCTCGTCGACGAGCGCATCGACGAATTATTAAGAGATTCGCACGGCTGGATCCAGATATTCGACAGTTGAAAAATCTTGGTTCTCAAAAAAAATATACTTACATGGTATGTATATTTCTAGAGTGTCATAGATCCGTTCATAGTGCTCTTGGTATCCCTAGTTTTTGTTTCTATTTACAGCTCTTGTTTATTCTGTGTAATCACAGAATCCTTGGAATCCTCTTTTTTCAACCATGGCTGGCAAGGTTCGCTCTTCACAACTTATTAATTAATAGAATTATCATTCAGACCACAGCTAGCCATCATGGATTGATATTCCGATCAGGGCACACAACGTGAATACGTGATAAGGGTCACATTTTATGGAGTCACATCAAAAACTTACGGAGTACCCTCATTATCGCGTTTGTATGTAAGGGGGCTCTTATCTACTTATTTAATCTTTAGAAATGTTTGTATTGGCTTTATTATTATTAAATATTATTAAATTATAATTTTGTAAGAGAGTCCTAAGAATTCTATACCTACACTGAACTGAATTGCTGATATTTTTGATAATCAACAAGTACAATTTGAAAAATTGAATACCATTCTATTCAGTTATTGTAGTGTATCTCAAAAACTACTAGACCGAATTTGATGAACCGAATTTAAATGGGACTACACGAGAAGAACCAGCGTTCAAACAAAACAAGAATTTTGAGAATCGGTTCACCCCGTTGAAAGTTATGATTCTTTTACGTTTTTAACCTGTTTATGTGTGTCAATGCCTTCTATTATAAATATTATAATAGTATATATCATCAGTGAGGAGGTGTTTAATCTGTCCGACTCAGCAAGACTCGTTCGAGTTAAGTTTCATTCATAAATCTATTGTTATTTTTTGCGCTGATGCGGACGGGTTAATGATTTAGTTAAGTAATATTTTTAATTAACAAACACATCAAACTTTTTTTTCATTTTTTTATTGTTTGTTTACAGAACTGGATGTACACTAAAAAACAAACACAAATTATAAATATTACAAAACATGTACAGGTGCGCACGTCCTTCTTGATGTGAACACAGCATGCTTAAAAGTATTGTGTATAAAATTAAAATAAACTAAAAAAAAATATCATCAAAAAAGCTCCAAATTGCCAATATCTTTTCATATTTTTTCAAAGTATCTAATACTCGTAATATTGTTCTACGAGTAGATTATTATGTTCGAACTCTAGTGTAATTGTTGAATTATTCTTTAATATGTGATAAACTCAAAAGAATTTAAATATATAAAGGTTATCTTAAATTGTTTATCACGGATAACCATAGACACCTATAAGTGAGATAATATTACACTTTATTGAAAGAAAGCTCAAATATTTCATAAAATACAAAATGCGCAAACTGCTCCCTAAACTGCCCTCTAGGCTCTGTCTCTATTATACGATGTTTAACAATGTAAAAGATATCACTGTTATTAAGGCTTGGATTTATTGATATTTTTTATTGTATTAGAAGTATGGTTACGTATAAATATATATATATATATTATTATTATAGCTTCTATATAGTTCTGTAAATTTACTTTATTTTATAATTTACTTCTAAGCTAGCATACATATCTATAAAAAAAATATTGAAACGGAAAATGTAGTTTTTTTATTAAACAGTTTATTTTTATTTTTTTAAACACTTATACAGATAGATTATACTACAACAACTTTTGTAACGTCTTTAAAAAAGTTTATGTCTAAGAAGAATATCACGGGTAATGTAGGTTATTACCTGCCGTGCGATTCTCTAAGAGCAAACATCGTTGCATCTTTGACAACATCCGTGAAACAAATGAAGAGATGACAAGAAATGCGTGAAAAATAACCTTATACCTACACAAAGGCGATATCTCATACAGTATTTGACATCGGTGAGCTCGTCGACGAATCATTACAGTTTCGCACGGCTGATCAAAGTGCTTCTGTCCCATCAACCTAATCGAATAGGGGCAGATCGAATTTCTTTATTTTATTTATTCCGCTGACGTCCACGCAACCATATTCGCGGGCGGTTGCTAGTGATAATTGAATTCACAGCACGTGCTCTACAATTTTACCAACAAAAACATACATACCCCGACACTTCCTCTCGTCTCGCCATACCTGATAAAAACACCAGGACCATGACACAGGTGCATCATATCTGACCAGAGTGATGGTGTATCATGGCCATGCATTATGGATAGTATCCTCAATTAATGTTAAAAGCACAAGCTGATGGGACGAGCTGAGCGCTACTGAGAATCGAGAAGACAACTTTGTTAACGACGCGTTGAGAAATTTTTACAAGTGACTATATCTCCGAAACTATATTTAAAATTCAAAATTTATTTTATTTGGAACCATAACATTATTCTGCTATGAGAATCGATGACATCTGCAGAAGTGTATATCTGTGTCGCAGATGTCAACGCCCTCCTCCGGGAAAATCATACAGGAAGTTCCTTATTTAAACAAATTTACAGTTCATTAAATTTGTATTATGTGTACACATAATCGAATATAAAATAGGGTATTCGTGTGTGTGTGTGTGTGTGTGTGTGTGTGTGCGTGTGTGTGAAGCTATTATTTCAATACTATCAAGAGATTTTCAGTATCTTGATATGATAATGACTGAAGCCATTTTATACATTTTGTTTTGAATTTATATGAAGTAAGGGGATAAATATTCAATAAACTTCCTTGTATCTTAACGTTATCTAGTTTTCTTTTTAGCCAGCTTCCAAAAAGGTTCTCGACACGACCCCTATATTTTCAATATTTATCACCACACATAACGGTTCATCATCAGATTTTGAGCATTTTTCTTTGTTAGGTAGCCTCTAAATTTTCATCCAATTGTCATCGGTACACTTGGGAGTAAATTGTTGGCAAGTTTGAACTTTAAGGTACCAACTCGCTCTATGCGAAACTATACGTTATTCAGCTTACCATCTCCAATAACAACACTTCCTATAATAATCCCATGTTTAGAATGTGCCACTGGTACAATACCACAAGCGTTTCCAAAGACATATTCTCATGTAGTCTCCCATCCTTTAAATTTAGTGTCCAAAGTGTAGTATAATAATTATCAACCAAAAGTAATTACTGATATATTTTGTATGACTCTTAAAACTGTGTCTGTGAAATGTGGAAAGGTTGTGTATGGTTGTAATTGGATTTCAGGTGTGAAGTGTTTCTATTTACTGTTTTTCTTTAAACTCTAAGGCCTTTATTAATAAACGTTGCGTAAACATAGATTAGGCGTAAGATGCTTTGTCTTGCTTTCACGCGTGACATTTACTGCAAGCGAAAAATTGACAGATAGATGTTTTAACTACTCCGGGTTTATTACAAGTTTATTAATAAGGCCGTAAGCGTTATAGAATTATAAAATGTATAACCTGTTTTCTGTAACCGTACCTATTATAAATAAATCGCTTGAAAAATAACAGATGGAGGTGTTAAGGTATGCGAACGATGTGATATTTATTCTTTTTTCCTGCAGGTATTCATTTTCGTTGTACTAGGAAGATTATTGTTATAGCAGTACTGTTTTAACAACTGTGTTCAAGTAGACAGTCAGAACTGCCGTACGATTCTCTAATGATTCGTCGATGTGCTCGTCGACGAGTTCACCGATGTCAAAAACTTTATGAGATATCGCCCTTGTACATAATGTTATTTTGCCAAAGGTTCTTGTCATCTCGTCATTTGTTTCACGGATGTTGTCAAAGATGCAACGAGTGTTGACTGTTAATTAAAGTGTCTAAGTGCATGGGAATACTCTATCTTTAACAAATCTCTCAGGATGACAAGAGCGGAACTGTGAATCTAAAACTATCGTGGTGCGTGAGACGTTCACCAGCAAATGTACCGCCCGTTTCATCACTTACTTCTATAAAACATACACATACTGTCCGTTAGCCAACATCCTTATTTCAAACTATTCAAGTAAAAGTGAGTCTCGACTCTGAATCGTTGCTGTGCGATAGCGATCGCCATTGTGCGGCGCGCGAATAACTCATCCTCGGCGTATTTATGGCGGCATTATCACGTCCACGCTTGTAGGGGTAAACGAGCGGGCATAGGGTATTTTGAAATGAGATTACCTAACTATAGAGCTGGTATACAGAAGTATAGAACCTACAGCATCTATATTTATGTTTATCTTTTCTTTTATACAGCCTGTATAGTAGATAGAGAGCATATCTAGAATGTAAAGCGAAATCCTGTAACGGGTGAATTTGAATTAATGTGCATTCTTTTACAGACACTAAAAGATAATTTCACATAATTTCACACTAAATGATACTAAAAGCGTTAAGGCTAATATTACACAATCAAAAATATGATTAATGCATAATTAATGTTTGCTACTGACTTGTAAAAAAAGGAGAAGGTACTCAATTCGACTGTATTTTTTTATGTTTGTTACCCTTAACGTTACTCATAACTTCAACTAGGTGCGCCGATTCTCAAAATTCTTTATTTGTTTGAAAGCTGGTGCTTCCCGTGTAGTCCCATTTAAATTTCTTCAAATTCAGTCTAGTAGTTCGTGAGTTACACTCCAATAACTGAATAGAATGGAAGTCGGTATAGAAATTTTTCAAATTGATGTATGTTTTATTTCCGCTTTAGTATTTTGATACTTATTAATATCTAGCTGCGCCTTGCTGCGTGATGATGGATGATGATGATGATGATGATGAAAAGTATCCTACGTCCTTCCCCGAGATATGACAAATCAAAAAATATGGTCCAGCCATTTTTGAGTTATTAATGGTGTTTTTAAAAACACAACTTTGTTTTATATACATAATAAACATTTGTTTTCTACCGACTTCCAACAATAGGAGGAGAACTCAATTCGACTGTATTTTTTTATGTTTGTTACCTCATAACTTCGACTAGGTACACTGATTCTCAAAATTATTTTTTGTTTGAGAGCTGGTGCTTTCAGTGTGGTCCCATTTAAATTTCATCAAATTCAGTTCAGTAGTTTTTTGAGTTACACTCCAATAACTGAATAGAATGGAAGTCGGTATAACATTTTTCAAATTCTACTTGTTATTATTTACTTGTTTATATTTGCAAAAATATGTCGTAGTAATAAAATCGCTTACTTTATCTATTTATTGCGTGTTTCATACTTGCAGTAATTATATTTTTGATTTCCTTAATATTAGCCCTAATGCAAATAGTATAATAAACAGTGTCTTAATTAAAAAAGAGCCCATGAATTCAAATTCACCTTACACCTAAAGTAGTTATGGCTATTCTTTAGCAGCTGAACAGTCCAGTATAGTAAAACAGCAGGTGGGGCGATCCTTTTTTTATTTAAAATGAAATAAAACCGATAATCGGAAATTAGTACATACAAGTAAATGTTCCACGAGCACATTCATCGGCATCCTCTTAAGAGGATTGCATAGCTAGTACTTTCCATGCTTAAAGAGAAAACTCTTTTCTACCTCTTAACATTGTCCGATTTCAGTGATTTTTTTTCGTGGAAATTGACATTGTTTACTATGCCCGTACGTTTTGCTTTTTTCAGTTTTTTAAGTTCTAAAAAAGGGATGCCAATTTCCATGAAAAAAATCACTGTAATCGGACAATGTTAAGGGGTAGAAATGATTTTTCTCTTTTTAACGATTTTACCGATAAGTATATTTTTAAAATTTGGTCGCTCTGATACAGGGATGATTCAAAAATAAAAGAAATCATCTTCAACATCATTCATCAACACGCAGGTGAAATCGTGGAGCGCAGCTAGTATATATATAAATATAGTATAGTATAGGTATATATAGTATGCAGATCTTATTATTCATTCATATATATATATATATATATATATATATATATATATATATATATATATATATATATGTGTGTGTCGGAGAAGCATTATTTTCGTCGACATCGTCATTAGTGGTCGCGGGCTTAGTGGGCGTCATCAGGGTAAAATGCGGGCACAAAACATAATGATCATAATTTCACAATATTTTAATTTAGGTTAAATAATATTTTGTCACTCCACAGTAATATCGAAAGAAAAATCACAGTTAAGACCGAGCAGCGGGTTCAGGGCACCGATCTTACTTTAACCAACGTATATACTTTTCAACGATCCAACTCGATCTGTCGCTATCTTTCAAATGTGTCGCAAAAACTGTCAGCCTTCCTAAAGTAAAGATGGCGCCTCGACCCCACTCGAGCACGTGCTCTGCTCTGATTGGTCGCTACGTAAATTACAATATTCCTAATAATCTTAAATTGTAAAAAAACTAAAACTTTATTCAAGTCTTACTAACTTTGTAATTATTTTACGTTGTAACGTGATGTTGTAGTCGTATACTTAGTTAAGATAAAATCGCTCTCGGATGCCAAGATACAGGCCTTGTGCTTAGTTTGGGGTCCGCTGAGAATCAGTATGACTGAAATTAATGTCTAAGAACTACATTTAAGTAAACTATGTATAAATTAAGTCTTTTGAAAAATAAACATTATCATTATCATTATCAATATATATATATGTATATATAGAGGTACATCAGAGTATGCTTTCCGCCACTATAATGTAATGACGAAAAACAAAATAAGGCACTATACGCTGCAGTTACGGAACAACGCCGTTTTTATTATTGAAACGGTTTAGAATAATAATCCCAAAATCACTATAATTAAGGTGGTGCCATTTTATGACGTCGATAAAAATGAGGGTTTTTGAAGCACTTTATCTCATAGGCAGCGATTCATTTAAAATTACAAAAAAATATATGACATTTCTAAGACATTGACGGACTTAAAAACATGTTTTAACATACAAGAGTACGTTAAAAAAATCAAACATATCACTTAATTCAGATAGATTAACTCTTTATTGAAATACCACATTACACATAAAGCTTTAAGCTTTCATTTTTACTATGTTTTCTTTAATTTCTGAACTTAAAGTAGTTTTTGTAGTGTTTATTTTCTTTTCAATAAATAATTAAAGTGAGATACCACAACTACTGGTAGTTCTGCGAACAGTAGACCTCACAAGCACAGTCTTAACAGCTGTATTCTTGACCAATTTTCATAAAATGTATTTATAATATTACCAAAATCGCCTAGTTTTTAAACTTCACAACCTATTTGCTCGGAAACCACTTGACCAATTATCCCATATTCGAAATTCTCTTTAAAATCAGGTATCTAATGTATGTACCATATTTTATCGAAATCATTCGGTAAATAGTGCCGAAGCAACCATTTTAGCAAGTACCTCTCTGGAGTAGAACACGCATCATACCAAGTTTCGTCAAGATTGGTTGAAAAATGCGAGCTGTACAAACGAACAACCTAACAAATATACGGACAGATGAAAGTTAAATTGGCCAGAGCAGAGACGCTTCGCTCGCTTCGCTTATAGAATAAAATATGTTTTGTTAAAACAGAAAGCATGTGAAGAATTGGTATGAAAACAAAATAAAACAAAAGCAAAAATCAAATCTAGCGGAAAATTTCAACATTTAAAGAAGCATCACCATGCAACCCTAGACGTATTCGATCCCAAAGCTAGCGTTTTGCCGATGAATAAGTCATCACCACGGTCAGGATTGGTTACGATACTATTTCACCTCCAGCACGAACCAAATTTATCACATCCTGGTTTGAAAAACGATCACGAGTCGCAAGTCAACTACCTAATGACAACTTATAAGCCACCGTACAACCTCTGTTCTACAATTTTGGAATATCGTGATTCAAAGCTTCCAAATATCTTTTCATAATGCAATGAATTTCAAACCTAACCAACCTAGGTTTAACGTTTAAACTCATAACGTTGGAAATCTAGTAGAGTGTTTCATATTTTAGATAAGACAATCTCTATTGTATCGCGTTGTAACTCATCTTAGGTCTTATTTATAAAGGTATTATCTCGCAGCCTTGGTGTTTACTGCGGGACGTGTAGTAAGATTATTATGTGTAATATTTGAAACGGGTAAAGCACGGATTCTCTAAGAGCAAACATCGTTGCACCTTTGACAACATCCGTAAAACAAATGACAAGATGACAAGAAACGTTGGAAAAAAAACCTCATGTACAAGGGCGATATCTCGTAAAGTATCTGACATCGGTGAGCTTGTCGACGAGCGCATCGACGAATCATTACAGAATCGCACGGCAAAAGAAAAATATACCAGTTTTATGATGAAAATTCAATTTTAGATCTGTTTTACAGAACCATTAAAATAATTTTAGGTAAAGCTACCTTTTTGTGCTCAACAAATCGATTTTTTTGCAGTAGAACTCTTTGTGAAAAACTTACTGTGTTTTAGTTTGAAGAGTATGTTTGTCTTTTTTGTTTGAAAATTCTCGTGAGTTTGACACATATTTATTTACTATCCAAACCGACTTGACTCACGTAATTAGCCGAAGTTGTCGACATAGGTTTCGGGCATGTCTGACTGATGCCCATTTTCAGGGAGTTCAGTCTGCAGCGGTCGCCGTATTCAACCAATTGTATGCAGCCCCGCTTAAACGCATGCAAAGCGTAGTCACGTGTTCGGTTTTGGCTCCATTTATAAGTTTTGTTGTACTAAACTTCATGAGACATTTTTTCTTGTTTTAAATAAATAGATAAAATAGTCTATGAAACTGCAAATATCTAGGTACTAGCTGACCCGCCAGCGGCTACGCTCGCGTGGCCTCGCGGGATACGGTAATTACAGATTTTTAATTACCCCACGGGAACTCTTTAATTTCCCGGGATCAAAAATATCTTGTATGTTGATCAGGGATATAAGCTACCACCATACGAAATTTCATTTAAATCGGTCCAGTCGTTTCGGAGATTAGCCCGTACAAACAGACTGACAAACATACAGAGAAACAAACAATTTGAACTTATTTTTCACTCCTTACATCCCCTGACTCGGTTTTTAGCATTGTTAAGTCATCCCTGTCAATAAATATTGAAATCATCATTTCAAACTGTCCAAATGCTAATTTTCAACACTGTATGTTCGAAAACACAAAATTTTCGATACAAACTTTCACCCCTCCATGTCACCCTCTTAAACTACCACTAAATGCAATGCAAACTAAAACAAAATTACGCCAACATTTTTTATGTTGAATGACCTATCCAAATACAAATTTTCACAACTATAAGTTCAAAAACAAAGGAGTTTCATACAAACGTTTTCACCCCTTTTGACCCCCTTAGGGCACAGATTAATAAAACGTAACTTAGGGGTATAATTTCATAAAATCCCGTCTTAGTGAGCACCTACGTCATAAAAAGAACCCGCATGCAAAATTTGAAACTCTTAGCACTTGTAGTTTCTGAGATATCGTGATGAGTGAGTGAGTGAGTGACCTTTTGCTTTTAAATATATATAGAATGCAACAGTTTCATAAATTAGTATTATTCCACTTTTTACTGACCGCACCGTTGGTACCGGTATATCTTATTATATTGTTTATTTCTTCCACACGAATTAACGTTTGGAACGGATTTTATTTTCGAACGGACTCATGCTGTTTGCCTCTACCGATGTGGGCGCAGAAGACGCACCGCCTAAGGCAAGCGTTATAGACGCTTCGCCGCAAGGAGAGGAGTAGGCGACTTGCTCAAGGACACCACTAAGGTACGGACCTCGGCTTGGGCCGTCGCCAGGAGAGAGGGGAGTCGGAGAGAAACCAAACGAGATATTTACCATGTATTGCATTTATAGTGAGCTTTCGATATTCGATATTTCGGCACAGTTGCATGCGTTATGTTCACGAGTAAACTGAAGTATCTTCGGGTAGGTGTTGTTAAATATCCCGTTTCAAACGTTAATTCTTGGATTAGTGACCATGTCAGTTTAAAAACTTATTTCCTCCACACGCTTTCTACTAAAAATTGGTTATAGTCAGAAGTAAATACATAGATCATATCATTTTATATATGCTTACTTGGCAGGGCATAGTATTATAATTTTATCAAACATGATTGTTACCCGTAGTGTTGTGCGGTACTTCCCGACCACCAGCCGATATCGACAATAGACAGCCGTCACCATAACTCATCGCGACCAGTTTATCGTCTAAGAGCCTCCGCGCACTCGATAATTGCAGAAAGAATGTATATCCATGATTTATATATACTTATAAAACTAATTATATTAGGTGAATCCAATGGTAACTTAAGTGACCGTTGGATTCGCCTAATATAATTAAAGATATTAACAATGTCTTATTTCACAAAGTTAAAATTGTGAAATCGGAGCCGTCAGTGTTAAATTGTGAAAACAAGCATTTGTGAAACCAACAATGTTTTATTTCACAAAGTTAAAATTGTGAAATAGGAGCCGTCATTGAGAAATTGTGAAAAGCAAGCGTTTGTAAAATTGACAATGGCTTATTTCACAAAGTAAAATTGTGAAATAGGAGCCGTCAGTGTTAAATTGTGAAAACAAGCATTAGTGAAACCAACAATGTTTTATTTCACAAAGTTAAAATTTTGAAATAGGAGCCGTCAGTGTGAAATTGTGAAAAGCAAGCGTTTGTAAAATTGACAATGTCTTATTTCACAAAGTTAAAATTGTGAAATAGGAGCCGTCAGTGTTAAATTGTGAAAACAAGCATTTGTGAAACCAACAATGTTTTATTTCACAAAGTTAAAATTGTGAAATAGGAGCCGTCAGTGTAAAATTGTGAAAAGTAAGCGTTTGTGAAATTGACGATGTTGTATTTCACAACGTACATGATGCTACTTTGTGTTATTCGCAATAGTTTTTATCAAAATTAAGGTTGCTGCGCTAACAAACAAACTATCACGGCTGCTATTTCACAATTTTTTCCTGTTAATTTAGCAATATTTTTTCTGAGTGTTGCGTGGAACTGTTTTAAGCGATAACGTATATATGGAGTTTTTTTGGAGTACTTGCGCGAAAATAACTAATGTACTTATAATAAACAGCAAATAACTTGAACGTTCAGATGTACGTTACCAAACTACGTAGCAATTAATAGTGATGGTTCTATTTGCTGTTTGATACACATTACACATATTTAGCATTCATGTTAATGGATTTTTTTTGACCTGATATGCGGACAGAAGCAACCAAGATCATTTCCTACCGACTTCCAAAAAAAGGAGGAGGTGCTCAATTCGACTGTATTTTTTTATGTTTGTTACCTCATAACTTTCGATAGGGTGAACCGATTCTCACAATTTTTTTTTGAAAGCTGGTGCTTCCCGTGTGGTCCCATTCGATCAATTGATAAATTTCCATTTTATCAAATTCGGTTCAGTAGTTTTTGTGTTACACTCCAATAACTGAATAGAAAGGAAGTCGGTATTAAATATATCAAATTGTACTTGTCTTATAAATAATAATCTTCCAAACGAAGTTCACAAGAATGCACTGCCCCAGCCCTTTGCAGCGTAGAAGAAATTGCAATGGAAAAGTCATAATTCAGAGCATCAACCAACACTATGATTTACAGCAACTGTAGACATTTAACTTCAGGTAATCTTAACACACTACTCATAACACAGTATAGACTTTAACGTACTGAAATAAGTTCTCAAATCGATCAACACGTTCATGCAATGTATCTATGTTGGTTAATATGTTTAAAGGAGCAAGATTCGAATCACTCTAATTTAGCTTGAAGCTGCCGTGGTCTTAGGTGACATGCAATTGTAAATTGACTCATTCTTGACTTATAATTTAAGCGTCAATCTTTTGAGACTTTTGCACTGCAAGTAGGTACCGAACTTACCGATCGATAAATTTAAATCTTGAATATTACTTGAATACTTCGAAAAAAACTGGCTATAGCGATCTTCTGTCGATCATTGCAAGTAAGTAAAGTAAAAAATACAATCGATTTGAATCGATTGTATTTTTTTCTCACTAACTCCTCCTTTTTTTGTCTTAGTCGGTAGAAAATAACCAATAACAATATGCATGTACAATGTACATAGCCGATTGTAAGCTTGCTTACTTTTTGTTCAGATTAGGCAAAAACACCTTGTATTTTCATGCAATTTCCTTTAAAATACTACTGTCCTTTTAACCTTAATAATCAAAATATCATCAGATAGATCTAATAGATAAAAATAGATCAAAATTTTACATATAGATCTTTTGAGAACTGGTTCGGTGTCTATGGCTACTGGTTCGTCTCAGTGCAGCCAATAACTGCCCATGTATACTAAGTTAATAAGAATCCCAACCCCAAAAATATCATACTAATATTATAATGAGGAAAGATTTGTATGTATGTTTGTAACGAATCGGCTCAAAAAGTACTAGACCGATTTCAAAAATTCTTTCACCATTGGAAAGCTAATAGCTAACATAGGCTTTATAAGATTCATCATCATCATCATCATACATCACCGCGCGGGTGAAACCGCGGAGAGCAGATGAGGAAAGATTTATATGTATGTTTGTAACGAATCGGCTCAAAAAGTACTGGACCGATTTTAAAAATTCTTTCACCATTGGAAAGCTAATAGCTAACATAGGCTTTATAAGATTCATCATCATCATCATCATCATACATCACCGCGCGGGTGAAACCGCGGAGAGCATATATTTAATATATTCAAAACGTAGGTACGTGAATACTAGAAATACGTGTTCCTGAACGAAATAGATCATCGTAATAATCCGTTTTACCGCCTTGACGTTCATTAATGACCATGCTATTGCTGTAAATGTCACCGTGAACGAACTTGATGAGTTATAGCATCGTAAACTAGCACGCGTCATGAGGTGATAGTGATGGGGCGTGAGGGATGTCGACATTGATCTACGTCGAACGAGTGACAGTGATACGAAATAAATATTATTTATAGCTAGCGAGTGGGGTTCCTGATTATAATTCCTTTTATGTTAGCAAGTACATTAAAGGTTGTGCTAAAACTGTAACTGTCACCATCGACATCATAGATGACTTATAGTATTGTAACTTAGAGTACGTCATAAATCAGAGCGAGGATGAGTAAGGAACTCTTTCGATCCTAAACCCATCCTCGCAACCGATTAACCTACTCTAAGTGATGACGTACGCTAAACTACAATAATCATTCTCCAAATACAGAATTTTTTTGCGACAGCGTTGTAAAACCTTAATATATATTGTTAATTTCAACTAAATCCTATTTGCTGTTAAATTAAACGTGTTACCTGTCAACATTATAAATGTAGCAGACATTTACAAATCCCCACTCGCGTACTAATAAATGAGTAAAACATTATTTTATTTGACTATCTGTTAGCATTAACATCAATCTATACTTTTAATACTACTAATGTTGCAAGTATTTACAAAAAAATCTAAAAGAAGGATGCATAATATCCACTAATCCAATATTGCAAATGGGTATAATTTTTCATTCCAAGAGAGAGGCATGAGGCCAGCACTATAACTCAGGATTACGACGCGTCTATGATTTATATCGATATAATGTAATTTATATTGATAACGCTTACATCACTATCAAGCGCTAGTGTTGTCCCGCATGTTATCACTAGCACATTATAATTTACGACTATTAAATAGGTTTTAAGGTGTCAAGGAATAAAATGATTGTTTCATGATAAAAATAAATGTGTTGTAGTAATCTATAAAACCATAAGGTTTTAATCTCTGAAGGATGGAATTAAAGAATTAACTCTCCAGTTTTGGAATTTCAATGTCAATGGAGGCGTGGAGTTACAACGTTAGGCCTTTTGAAAGAGGCCGTCTTGGTGGCTACCAACACCATGCCAGAAATACTCGGCATCCAAGCCAAGTGTACAAGTACTTAATGCACAGTTAACAAGTACAATTTGAGAAAATTAATACCGACTTCCATTCTATACAGTTATTGGGGTGTAAGTCAAAAATTTCAGGACCGAATTTGATGAAATTTAAATGGAACTACACGGGAAGTACCAGGTTCACCCAGTCGAAAATTATGAGATAACAAACATAAAAAATACAGTCGAATTGAGTACCTCCTCCTTTTTGGAATCGGTAGAAAACATACTGTAGCGTGTGAAATTACTGCGAGAGTATGACTCAAATGTTTACATTAAATTTACTAATTTTATTAAAACAATCTTTTATTTTATTTTTAACTTTTAATAATAACACTTCAGTTTAAATCTAGTTTAAGATTAATTTTATTATTTTTAACTAGCGACTGTTCGCGACTTCGTTCGTGTAGTAGGCTCTGCCTTCGGCCTCTATAACTTCTGAATGATTTTTAGAAAGCTTTCAGCTTGAGACGACTGAACATCATCTTTCAGAAATTCCTAAGTAATGTAACTTATATAACAAGTAATCAATTTACGTATAAAAAATTTAAAATAAAGTAATTTCTTTATGCTTTTGTTCGCAGACAAAAAATTGGTTCGGTACATTATTAGTACTATTTTAATTGTTTTAGCATTTTTTTATATAAAGGAATACAGTCTTTTTAATTTTTGTTGGTTTGTGTTTTTTTTTGTTTTTTTTTACTTAACGAGCCACAGACACTATGCATTGTTGAAAACCTGAAGAGTACTTTGAAAACTTTACACTTACAACAAACAGACTTTTAATTTATTTGTTAAACTTAGTTAAGTTATTAAACTTAAAAAATAAGTTATTTAACTGATATAATGTAAGTAACATCATATACTTAACGAAAGCTACAATAAAATCAGATCACATGCTTTGCTATAGGACAAATGTTGCCAATAAATAAAATTATATGAGAAATCTAAACTAGAAATTAAATGAGTTGGAATAAATAAAGATGTGTCACGCACACAAGTTTATGCGACTCATTTACCATTCTCGATGGTTCTGTTAACTACTAACTATTTATTAGACGGTAAAGGAATGCCATAGCGTAAATTTTAATTTAGTTCATATAAGCCACGCTCCGTGGATTCACCAGCACAGTTCATGATGAAAAGTACCCTAAGTAAGTATGCTAAAATCTAGGTACGGTCTTTTTAGATTATGTCGTCCTGTTCGGTCTGTTTAAATTGGGAAAGAGTTTTCAAGTGTCAAAAAAGATGCATCCGCGCTATGTGCGGGTTGAAAAGGACTGATAGCTGCAGAGCCTTCTTTAAAAAAAAAATATTGGCTATGCCCTCGGTATATATATTCGAGCTGGCTCTATTCATCAGGCAACATGCAAAACTATTTAAAATTGTGTTAAGATCTCGTAGCCGAAAAAAACTATATACCCTCAACAATATTCAACACAAAACTGCTCTGTACGCCAAGAGTGTTTTTGTAATGGCGCCAAAGATTTACAATAGGATTCCAAACTACATAAAAAGTGTACTTAACTTTAACATAATTAAATCCAAACATTTAAAATTTACCATACTTTTATTCAGTGAGCTATTTTATATCATTTCAGCTCAGACAAAATAAAAAAGTAAAGACAGAATGTTGTGAACAGAGAAGTGAGGCCGGTATTCTAAACTACACGTGCGTGTATCGGCACTGCCATGATAATTCAAATTAATTTAAAATTATTAAAAAATAATAAATAAACTTACATACATTTTTATTAAGTATAAAGTGTATTGTACTAATTTGGTATATACCTACATACCAAATGCTATTGAATAGGTATTCTGAATTTGTTTATGTACAAGATAGCTGTGTTATTAGAAGTGATGAACAGTAAGGACAGGTGTTGTTGGTCTCCTCTACATAGTTATATATATTTTGGCTGTTTGTTCGTCCAATTAAATAAAAATAAAATAAATAAATCATAATTAAAACGTTACGTTTTGCTTCCACGTGCCGCGATAGTTCGACTGACGAGTCAAGTCGTAGTTTCGTTGTACGTATTGTACGAGTATGTAATTATGTATGTACACGGCGAGGCGTAGTTTTACCGGCCACACTTCTCTGTTCACAACATTCTGTCTTAACATTTTTATATTGTCTGAGCATTTCAGTAGTAAAATCGTACTTGGAATTGTTTGTTGATGCCCAGTTGACGTGTACAATTTGTTACAACTTAATAATAATTAGGTACTATGTTTATTAAAATATAGAATATTATTGATATTAATTTATTATTATATATTAACGTATATTTGTATGCTCACAAGGCTGATCACGGCATGAACCATATACCTACATAATAATTAAGATCTTTGTTAATAACCTGTGTATCACAAATAAATTATTTGATTTGATTTTGGCTAACTTTTTGAACGAACATCGAAAATGTAGAAACATCAAGATCCATGTGTAACAACTGCGACGGATATGAAAAGAAGAAAATTAGTTAATAAACGTTCGGAGAACTCTGCAAAAGTCCTTTCACTACGAAATATTTTGGCAGTCCGCAGTAGGCAAGGCACAGAACTACGAAGTTCAGTAGTAATTATATGATGTGTTCGCTCAGATGAGATGCCTACAGTCTTAGCTATCTCCTCGACAGTCAATCTTCGATCAGATAAAATTAAATCACAGACTTTTTCTTTGTTTTGATCAGTGGAAGCAGTCGAAGGCCGGCCACTACGGGGCTCATCTTGAATGGTCTCACGACCACGTTTAAACTCTGCCACCCAGTTTTTAACAGTCGCATACGAAGGAGCGGACTCACCCAAAGTAGCAGACATGTCTTCATGTATAGCTTTTGGAGTTAAACCTTTCAAATTCAGGTATTTTATCACTGCACGATGTTCAATTTTATCCATTTTCAAAAATAGCTTTGACTTGACTTACGGTATCACGTGTAAACGAACAATGAGTTACTGTGAATAAGCTAAACTGTGTATACTTGTTGCTAAATATTGTAACTACAAAATGAGGGTAGTTATAAAAAAAACCAATGACTTTGGTTTTAACCATGTTTTAACCATGTTAGGCTAAGAACTTTTCAAATGACCCTCGTATTTATAAGTATGTACTGTGCGTTATATGTATGTCGTGCTTTTCAGAAGTCCGATGGAAGTAGATGTTAGTGTCAAATTATTTCGATATTAACTTTGACGGCGAAGAACATACTCGTAAGATGGATAAAATATCGCCACCTGCCTTATGTAGTTCAGCCCTAGTATATTTAATAAGAGACTAAGTAACGGTTACTGTACTCTTAACATTTTAGTTTAAAAACTCTTTCTGTCATCTGTAAGAGAATGCGGTCAGGTGTGGTCCCGCCTTAATGATGACGGTGTCTCTTTAAACTATCAATTACAAAGCAGTTGATAATTATCAAGTTATCAAAAGTTAATTATTATTCAATGCATTCTTGATTAAAAACAATAATAAATTATCGATTTGCATTTAGGTTACTCACATTTACAACTTATTAAACCATATACGACTCCAAACGTCTTTCGTTCCAAGTTTCGTGCATCTGCCGATTCTTTCTGACTTGCCGACGTCACAAAAATGCAAAAGACGGTCGAAAGTTCAATAGACTTAGTCTGAAAATATGGTTACAGCAAGTCGGACAATCTCTTTGATATTGCAATACGTTATGTACGATGCAAGTACCGTAATTTAACCTAGTCATGGAATAAAAAAGCACGCGTTCTGCATTATAGAACAATAAAACGTGTCCCTTTTGAATAACGTAACGGAAAAGTAACACGAATTATAAATTTAACGTATTCAACAAATATCATTATTTTTACACGCGACATAAATAAATGCACGCCATGTGGTGACGAAGTTTACATGGCACCAACTAGAAGGTACTATCTAAAGAAATAACTCAACCAAAGAATTATTAAAATAGGTTCACAATTGCCGAAGTGGCACAGATAACAAAATTTTAGAAATACATAGCTGAATTTAGAACCTGCTACTTTTTGGGAATTGATTGAAAAACAATAAGTATCACATGTATTAGTACAGTATAGTAGTAGTACTTATTAGTAACTACATATACCTTTAACGTTATGTCATAGGCTCAGATTTTCTAAAAAATATTTGTTTTAGAATTAACCTATAGAAGGTAGGTTTCCAAACAATGTTTTCTCAAAACGCGTGCCTCAAATTCGCTACGTGTGCTATGTTTACTTTCCTCGTCACGCACACAGACGCAAACATGATATCCTCTGGTAAAATGTGTTCTCATAAAACTTAAGTTGTTGATTTGTAAAAAAGTGTTCCATACATTGATTAAAATGTAAAGCAAATATAAATATTATTTAAAAGTATCAAAAACTAGCGGTATTTCTAAAATTAGTAAACAATCGTATACTGCTGTACCGACGGAGCAAGCAAAGCGAGCCATTTATGGCTTCTTTAAAACGGCTTATATTTTAGCGCTGTACTTGGTTTCTATAGGTACTTATTCTAAGGTATTTCTTTTTTCAAAGTTTAAACTTGTGTGTAATCAAAATATAGTGTCTAGAAACAATGATAAACAATGCAGACCTACGTAATAATATAAAGAATTCAGTAAGTACGTATATCTAGCCGTTTCTGCAGATGTTTCCAACGTTGACAGTTTATATTTAAGAGACCAATTCCACAATAATTTTGTTGTAATGTACAATTCGCCGTCAACTTTTTTAATAAAATATTGTCGTTGTAATGTTTTATTAAGTCATTGATAAAGCGGCATCTCTTGTATGTCCTTAATAAGCCGGGACCTTATTTGTTAGTTCAAATTAAAAGGTAAGCAACCCGTAATATTACCTACGTAATTTTTCTGCTGACTTCCAAAAAGGAGGAGGTACTCAATTCGACTCTATTTTTTATGTTTGTTACCTTTTTTATGTTTCAACTGGATGAACCGATTCTCAAAATATTTTTTGTTTGAAAGCTGATGCTTCCCGTGTGGTCCCATTTAAATTTCATCGAATTCGGTCTAGTAGTTTTTGAGGTACACTCCAATAACTGACTAGGATGGAAGTCGGTTTCAAATTTTTCAAATTGTAGGTACTTGTTTTATAGAGCCTCAAAAGAGAAGTAGAAAGTCTTTAAAAAGATTTGGATAAAGAATTGTGATCAAATATGTTTTTCGTATAATGTTCATTAAACTTCATTCTACTACTTTTTGCCTGATGGATAGCAGAGATGGAATCAAGAAGCGATGACTATTAATGCATCCGTAAGCTACACCAATCGCCATCATGACCTAAGAGATAATTTTTCACGGCTTCTAAACCCAAGACCATAACTGCAAGGAAAAATGTACGCTGGCAGAGCGTTTTATAATTTAATTATAGAACAGAGGTAGCAACTGCCAAACTTTTTGCTTCGTTGTAAGAAAAAGTTTGAAGCCCAAAATTACCCACACGATAAGAAAATGATGTATAGCAAGAGCGAGCGACTTGACTGATTAAATTACGTAACGTTGTTGATGTCCTTCGGGATATACCTCCGTGCGATTCTCTAACGATTCGTCGATGCGCTCGTCGACGAGCTCACCGATGTCAAATACTATATGAGATATCGCTCTTATAAATAAGGTTGTTTTTCCAACGTTTCTTGTTATCTCGTCATTTGTTTCACGGATGTTGTCAAAGATGCAACGATATTTGCTCTTAGAAAATCGCACGGCTGATTATGTATGTGAGTAAATAAAAATACAATAAAAAAATCTTTAAAATGATACGCGTTATAATACTGTCTACACATTTTGTATGAGGTCCAAAATATTGCTCGACTTGAATGCATGCGGTTACTCACACGCGTGCATTCAAGTCGACTCACGAAGAGTTTTAACTGGAGTTTAATTTGAATGTTTGAAATCCATTGTATCCATATTTTAGTTTAACCAGAGAAGTTCAATACGTGATCCAACCTCGTCACCAGTTCGAATTCACATTAGCATACTTTTATTTAGGTTACAACTAAGTATCGACGAGATGTTTGGTATATGTTAGGTGTGGCCAGTGCTCCCATCACAAAGGGAGTCTTATGAGAGTGTGAATATCTACAAAAAGTCACCACCTACTTGAATATCGTTGCTTCGCACCACATTCCCAAATGCTTCATTTCTTACTGACAAGAAGAAGTCTACCTACAAAACACGAGGACGAGATGTTTGGTATATGTTAGGTGTGGCCAGTGCTCCCATCACAAAGGGAGTCTTAAGGGCTCAGGGCTTATGAGAGTGTGAATATCTACAAAAAGTCACCACCCACTTGAATATCGTTGCTTCGCACCACATTCCCAAATGCTTCATTTCTTACTGACAAGAAGAAGTCTACCTACAAAACCAGGCAGAGGTCTTAGAATTCAGACCCACTTAGCACTTTTTTTGAAACATTAAATGTTTCATTATTACATTGTGTAAATGATAGAAAGAGAAAAAGAACACCAGTAGTAGCCATGCCGCATATCATGATGGCCGTACACTAAAATACCTGGAAGTAAAAATTACCGCCCATTGCATTTCCTGGACCAAGCTGACTTCTTTAATTTTTTGCATTTATAACTACCGCCATTTTTACAAGCAATTGATGTTTTCTCTCTCTTTCCTTGGTGTTGGAAGAGTTGAACAATAGTTTTGAGAAATATATTAATTATACGAAAAATGCAACCCCACTCAGGGTGGGTATAAAAAAGACATGGGGATCAGCGAATTTCGCTGTAATAACATACCGCGCCAAACTCTAGGAAATAGTTAACATTTTTATGCCTTTATGCACAAGTACAAGCCTAAATGCACTCTATGTACAGAGTGTAAGTGATGATCGCTTTTTGTAAGCATGAAACAGGTGTACGTCAAACCCAGAAACTCCGATTACCGTCTGTGTGAAATATTTAGCTTTTGTTTGCTTTTGCTATACTAAATTGATTAGTATATTCGAAAAAAAACTATATTTAAATGCAAGCACAGACACATGCAATGAATTCGGAAACAAGCGCACTGCAAAGGAATGGAATTTCGTTGGAGTGAAAGCAAAAGCTTAAAAGTAGGTACCTACTGTGTCTTAAACTTAAAGTATGTCTTTTTAAAGATGGTGCATTACCTGTATCTACGTGTGATCATCTGATAATAAAATGGGGATTAAATTATGTCACTCTAATGCACACTTGTCAAAATGTATAAAAATAAGTGATTATACGAGTGAATTGGTGTTTATAGTTATATTATATTAACGGGGCTTAATCGCGTTAGTAATAGTATTTATTTACCTCGACGTTTCGATCAAGTTGCATTGATCGTGGTCACGAGCGGACTGAAGACTACTAACGCGATTAATTACTAACGCGATTATGCCCCGTTAATATAATATAACTATGTGTTCAAATCGTGAATTGGTGTTATTAACGATGTTTTAATCTATAATTACCTTCCTGTTACATGCTTTGCATAACACAATTTAGCATAAATATTGGATATTGACACAAAATTAGACGCACATTTGTGTGCAAAAAACGTGACATTTTACTCAACATGGTATTTAACTGCAATTAAGGTCCGTCTCTACGTTGTCTGTTTCGACATTTTCCCGATCCACTCCAATAGTCAATTGTTTAATTGATGTCAGTTTATATCTTAATATGTCACTAGAACATGACAGAACACTTTGTAAGTCAAGACAAGAGACAATGTATTTGATGAGAAAAAAACGCACTACAATGAAAAGGCGTGAATTTTACTTTGTACTCTCAACGGAGAAATGTTACGGCAAAACTGTTTAGCTTGTAAAAGCAAACAAAATGGCGACACTAGACTAGTTTTAATCGTTTTTAAAACTCAATAATTCTTAGTTTTGTTTTAAAAGTTTGAAGCGAATTTTAGGTCTCTACAGTTACAGGTTGATTGTCTGTGATTTCCAGCCAAATTTTAATACTAAAAGAGTGTCAGTCGATGTCTATTTTATCTGATAAGTGACTACACACTTTAACTGGAACTTTTGATTTAAATAAGACTTGTTTGTCGAATAGGTTAATTCTTAATTCACTAAATCACTTCCTACTTAAGTTTCTTTTAAAAACTTAAAAGGAAATTTCAAGATGTCTATCAGTTTACAGGTGGATGGTATATTGATTTCCAACCGGCTTTTAATAAAAGGGGTTCTCAATCAACGCCTCTTTTATTTTTCTGAACGACCACGCATAACTATTATTAATTTAGAAAGATAGACTTATGTCAATTAGTGTTCATAGACATTTATTGTTTTTTTCTTTACCAAGTCAAAATACGTAAAGGTCGCCAATTTTTTGACAGCTCGCGAGCCATAGAATATCATGAAGTTTGACAAGTCGCGTCTACATCATTTAATAGAATTTTGACTTTATATAATACTTTCTTTTAATTTTTCTTAATGTTCTTATTTCATCTACGTCGGTTATTCAGTAATTATCCAAAGTTTCTGAATTATAATCAGTGTTACAATAAAAAACTGTCTAGATTATAGATGATAGTGTCTAAAGTAGCAGTCATTATATTTTGAAATAGACGTATATCTTAAAAGAATAACCATTGAAAATAATAATGAATACAATAACGTTTTTGCGTTTCTTGTCTTAGCTAGTACTTTTACTTTCATATTGTACATTAAACAGATCATTGTAGTTTGTAAGCCATTTAAAACTTAATTTAATTAAAAGGATGAAACTATCGAGAAATAATCAAACTCACTGACATACACAATTTAAACTATACTTTTATTTCTTTTTCTATAGTTAGGCACCGACAAAATTTGTTATCGAATGAAAAGCAAACTGACACTTGGATCAGGACAAATTTCTGCTAAAATTACATACTTTTCAGTAGTAGTCTATTATGTTTTTTTATAATTACCAGTTTAATAGACGTAGCAGACTAACTGTATCAGAGCTTTTGATTATACGTACACTGTAGTCGAGTCTTGTACAGTTACTCAGCTGTATTATAAAGGGCAGTAAGAACGGTTCGTGTCACTTTTAACAAGTGCAAATAAAGGGATGTATACATTAACTTTGCCTGGATGAGTTTTTCAGTTTGTAACTTTTTTGCCGACTCAGCTCAACGTTGATGAATTACTACATTCTAGAAAGTGAATTTTGCAAGAAGTTGTGAATTGGTAAATTGGCAATAAAGGGGATTGAATTGATAAGTTGATGATTCACAACGGAAGATTGGATTGTTAGTTCAGTAATTGCTCAAATAGGTTGTGTGTTGTAACTGACGATATTTGATTTGCTTTTCAATTATCTAACAAGTAATAGTGAAGAAAGAAGAAATCCTTCAGAAGACGGTGTTGAAACATATTCCCTTCACTGTCAGATTGTGAATCAGCGAGCAACCCCGACTTACTAGGTGGTATGGTAGGCCGCTAGCTAGTTTAGTAGGTAGGATCGTCTTGGTAGCAATCACTGCAGGATATTCTGTCGCAAAGTACTAATGCTCAAATATTATTATCTATTCTATTCTATGATAGGTATATACTTTTCAATATATCTATACTAATAATATTAAAAAGAGGAAAATTTTGTTTGTTTGAATTGAATAGTCTCCGAACCTAAAACCCCGATTTGAAAAAATCTTTCTCCATTAAAATTCTACATTATGACGAACATGTACATGAGCGATACATAGTTGATTCATTATCATTAACCAGTCGCGTATCGCGCGTGCACCATGTGTACGTACAAAAAAGTGCTAAGCCATTTTGTGCATACACCAAGTGCATACACATATTTATACCTCTGGTTATTAACTAATTTTATCAGATCAAATGTACTCCATTGGTATAAACTTGCTTTTAGTTGGTCAAACTATTCAAGTGTAGTATTTTATATCTGAATTTTAATGCGTAGTTCGGGACTACACCGAAAGAAGTAGACACTGGACGGGCCAACCATAACCACGCAGGTGAAACCACAGAGCGCAGCTAGTCTTGAATATATGTATATAATTATATAACTTCGAAGAAGTTTTACACGTATTTTTATTTATTAGTTCATTTATTGTGCGAGTACCCTACAAACTTACGATGTTACTGTTCCAGTGTTGCCAAGCTACAAATTCCAACTACCTTTATATTCATAAAAGACCACCGGCATTCACGACCATCGTCATATATCTCAACTTTATACCTATCAATATTGGCAATAACGACTCGATAAACTATTCCAAAGCTATCGATATCGTAGAAATATCATCGCAGTGTTTAGGTCTTTCAATGTCGCGGTAACGAAGGCATCCAGGGCGGTATGCAGATCTCCAGCTTTGATTTAAATCTTTGCTTGTTACTACGATATAAAAACCCTACTTCTGCAGACGATGAAGTTTGCTTTAGTAATTTGTAGCTTGATCTAACTAGTTAACACTGAGTAGTGTTTATATATATGAAACAAATATAACTCAAACTTTTTACTGTGTTTACTGTAATTGTAGAAATCAACAGATTCGCGTAAGCTAAATAAAATATACTATAATGTATGATCGACTTTCATTTAAACATTACATTGTTAGTAATTAAAAATTAAATAAAAAACAATAATAATAACTATCTAATCTATAAGCCCCATGGTGAGGGAAAAAGTGGCCAAAACGCTGGCGGCATTGCCACGCTGGATGGCAATGCTAAGTTTTTGCCCAAAATAGGCGCCAGCATTTCGGTCACCCGACGCCTCAACCAAACGTTTCGCCAGATCCCTAAATGTATAATCTATGTATGATATATGTGAAGAGGATTAATTAATACCATTTAAAATAAAGCAAGGGTGTTTAAAAAGTACAGATTGACAGTTTTGTCAAAGTAAATATATCTCTAGTACAGTACCAATACAGCACAATTCACTGAAATAACAACTGTTAGTTAAAACTGTATTATTCATACTGCAAAATAAAAATCTAATATAAAACCCCATGTCGGTTGAAGTGGCCAGAATTCACTTCTGAACTAATCACGAATTCACAAGTAGTATTCTATGAACATATATTTTGAATGAAGTCATGTTTACTGGAAGTCAATACGAAAATACGATGAATATGTTATTCATAGTCATAATGTTTTATTGTATATTGTATATATCATATCACCTGGGATCCAGTAATCAAGCTAATAACATCCCAAAGCCAGCTTACTACTGCAAGACCTCTGGACACTGTGAGTAACTACTGCGTGCATCGGGAACGTTTTGATTACAATATGATAGGCAGTACATAAACATAATTTCCATAAGTTTATAAGAGACAAATATCATCTAGTCTGCCCGTGACCATGTTCACTGAAAAGTGTACGAAACGTCCTAGTAAAATAATATAAAATTATACGCACTCTAATCCGTGCAAATGTGTTGTTTAATGTTAAGTAATGTTATATTCTAATATATTTATCGATTAAATGAAAAATAGTAGTAAAATTTGAAAAATTTTAAACCTACCTCCATTCTATTCAGTTATTGGAGTGTAACTCAAAAACTACTCGATCGAATTTGATGAAACTAAATTGGGACCACACGGGGAGCACCAGCTTTTAAACAAACATTTTGAAAATCGGTTAATTCAGTCAGGTTTAAGGTAACAAACTTAAAAGATAAGGCTTTGAAGGTACAGAAACGTAATAAATAAAGCTAGGTTTCTTGACAGCTGCAAATCACTGTTTAAAAATAAACAATATTTTTCCAATTCCATGCATGTACCTATGTAAGAGACTTATGTATTTTTGTTAAGGCAAATCCTAGTTATTTTCAGAGAAGAACGGATGACAAAATCAACGGAAGTATAAAAACCTATTATATCGCCCTCTGTGCCAAAAAGTTATCTATGAAAAAATGTTTATATAATGGCCATTACTGTTTACAACAAATTGCCTGACCATATTAAAATGTTAGACGGTAATAAATTTGAAACCAGACTGCATGCGTGTTTATTGAGCAATTGTTTTTACAGTGTGAAAAAATATATGCGTGAATATTTGTTGTCATATAATTATAAGTAAGTTAAGTTAGGTATATAATATAGAAATAAACATGAATTTGTGTACGCCTGCTTGCAGGTTGAATTCATTGACATCAATTATTCATTATATTTGAAAATGTATTATGTGTATTCTGACAAATAAACATTTGAATAATTAATTGATTAAAAAATACAGTCGAATTGAGTACCTCCTCCTTTTGGGAGTCGGTAGAAATGAGGTCTAATGTGAAAGATGTCTTGCAGTTACGAGCACAGGGTTTTTAAATTTGTGTGACATAGCAACTGGTCTGGCTTGCTCATTTATAATACAACTAAGGTACAACCAAAGGAAATGTTAAAAGCAAACAAACTGTACTATGTTGGACAGTTACATGACCTCTATGATAAAGTTTCACGGTTGACTTGTAATCTCGCACTTATTTAATAAAACACACAGTCTTCCCGTGAACATGGTGCATGTAACTGCGCCGAAATATCGGGAGCTCATTCCACAACCTTACCACAGTAAATATCCCGTTAATAATCATATAACTTTATTTAATAAATATGTAATTTTATGCGTGAGTGATTTTAATAATATTTTGGCTCGACAGATTTTGATGAAATATGGGATGGATTTTACACTCATCATCACATTATTTTCATCCAGATACGGTGATTCTTAATTTTCTATAGTCACTTTCCACGCCGATGAAGCTGCAAGCTATATATCACGTAGGGCACACAGAAACTGAACATAATTCCAGAAAATGTGTTGCTTACAACATTTTAAACTTTGATATGCTCAAATATTTGTAACATTGAAGCAGTCGTAATTAATTAAAATATATAGGTATATTACAAGACTTATTATGAGTACACTCTAAGTACTTACCAAAATCCAGCAGCATTTTTCTCTACGATCGCAGAAATCGCAACCTGAAACAGAAAGAAAAAATATTTAAAACTGCTCAAAAACCCAGCAAATATTAGGTATACATGAAATAAGAATTTTAAAGATAATGTGTATAGTAATAATGTGTTATATTAAATAACATATATGTATGAAGAATTAAAAAATAAGTTTGAAAATGTAGGTCAGCGAAGTACCTGCTATGTAGGCAGATGACAGATCGGCAGACAGACGGATATGTCTCACCTTGGTTCAGAACTGGAGAGTATACTTGAATTTCGTAATAGTTTGCACAACATGAGAATATTGAGGCTTGTAGCACGTGATTAATAAAGACTGACAATGGTGATGACAATAAAATAAACATTGCAATATTTTTGGAAAAAAAAAATCTCCTCAGACGTGACCGAAAACTGCGTCTTACGACAATCCGCGTCAGACGCCATGACGACTTGGCCACCAAGGCGGTCCGTCCAAGCATCAAATTTTACTCTCTGGTTGATAATCACCAACGTATAACGAAATCCTATATCGTATCGTATTATGAAAAACAAAGTTACAAAATGCGTTTAACTATATATACAAGGGTATATGATTAAAGTGTATAATGTAATATTTGTGATTTTAAAATAACAATTTAAATTATATTCAAATTATATTTATTAATAAAATAAAAAAGTATTATTTAAAATTTAATATTAATTGTAAAGTAAACGCTTCTTTATATTAAATCAGCAGTAGGTAAAACAAAAAAAATATTTCATTAATATATCTGTCCGTCTGTATGTTTGTTCCGGCGAATCCCGGTAACGGCTGGTCTTATTTTGACAGGACATCACTGGTTGATAACTGTCGTGCGATTCTCTAACGGCTGGTCCCAATAATCTATCTATCGCCGGTTTACCTTACTAGAGTTAGATATTTGTATGGAAGTTATGTCAAATTTCTATCGGTAGTAAGGAAAACCGTGGATAGATAGATTATTAGGATCCTCCATAAGAGAAAACATCGTTGCATCTTTGACAACATCCAACAACACCAAACAAACAAATGACGAGATGACAAGAAACGTTGAAAAAACAACCTTGTTACAAGGGCGATATCTCATAAAGTATTTGACATCGGTTAGCTCGTCGACGAATCATTACAGAATCGCACGGCTGATGTTATATCGAATACCCACGCTACTTTCGTATAAGAGATGCACCACGAGGCCTCGCGAGTGAAGCCGGGTCATAAGTTATAATATACAAATATATTAGTAGGACAGTAAGTAATAAAAGTCAAGCGCGTTGAAGTCTTTTGTATGAAAATAATAAAACTATCATGAAATTTAAGGGTCGGGACCTGTCGGGACACACAGGTCTGTTGGAAGAGAGAGAAGGCATCGTTTATCAAATATATCATGTCTTAAAGCAGTAGTGTGCAGGAAATCCTGTTTATTTACATCGTTTTATAGCAAGCATCAAAGTAGAATAAATGCAGTTGATATGAGAGCTTTGATAAGTATGTGTGGTGTGAATTTGAGAGATAGAGTTAGGGACAGCGTTGTAAGAGATCGGTGTGGAGTGAATGAAGATGTAGTGTTTAGAGTTGAGAAAGACATGCTTAGATGGCATGTATAAAGGATGGGTTAGAGAAGAGTGATAAATCAAGTGTACAAAGTAAACGTGATGGAGTGTCCGAAAGAGTTAGACCTCGGCGAACATATTCCGATCAAATCGGAGATGTTCTGAAGAAAGGCGAGGTCAAGAGTAGGCGGGACCGACGATTGTGATGTGATGCGAGTGATTGAAGCAAAAGCGGTATGCCAGGATCGTAGCAAGTGGAAGTCTGTGATCTCTGCCTACCCCTCCGGGAAACAGGCGTAACGTTATGTATGTATTTTATGTTCTATAGCAAATGAAGCTATTGGGTGAATGTGAAATTCGTTGAGTCTTGGGTGTTGAACACAGTACAGTCTGCACATAACTTTAAACATAATAGTTTGGGTATCACGGTAACTCTTATGGCGCTTAAGGTTAGGTAAACGACTTTCCCGTAGCGGCATAATAGCGGTTCATTTATGCAACAACTACTACCTTTTTTAACAATAATTTGAAACCGACTTAGACGACAATAATACTACGGGTCAGATTTAGATCAAATTTAAATGGGATCACATGAAATGCACCGGAATAAAAATAATAATAATTAAAATTGATTAACTGGATAAAATCGTCAAGTCTTCACGTCGTCCATACCACAGTGCATAAAGACGAAAGTTTTTAATCAGTGTGTCCTACCCGTCATGATCTATGGAGCTGAAACTTGGACACTCACTGTGGGACTAGTCCGCAAATTTAAGGTCGCTCAGCGAGCTATGGAGAGAGCTATGCTCTTGGTTTCTCTAAAGGATAAGATTCTTAATGAAGTTATCCGACAGAGAACCGAAGTAGTCGACATAACTCAAAGAATAAGAAAGCCGAATTGGCAATGAAGAACCAATAACCGCTGGAGTAGACGAGTTCTTTAGTGGAGACCATGTTAAGGCAAACGTAATGTAGGACGCCCTGCGGCCAGGTGGAGAGACGACCTGCGGAAGGTGGCTGGCAGTAACTGGACGCAGAGAGCTGAAGACCGAGCTCTGTGGCGTACTTTAGGAAAGGCCTATGTCCAGCAGGGGACTGTGATGATGATGATGATGGAACTGGATAAAAAGTTATGAGTCTCAATCATAAAAAAATAAAAAAATTATAAATAAAATCGGTTTAGTGGATAAAAACTTATGAGTATCACAAATAATAAAAGGATATTTAAAATCGGTTGAACAAAGATGTGCCAACGATTTAAATTGTACCCTAATGACACTCAGTAGCATACTTGTATCTTGGATGTCTCAGATTGAGTCATATAATACCTTGTGTAGAGAGTTATGGAGAGAGCCAGGATATTTATAGTTGCACTAATAGATGGGTTGGGCCGCCTGTTCGTTTGTCTGTACTAGTTGGTGGGTAGAACTAGGTGGCCATTTTATTTAAGTCTATAAATCTTCAGGTAGTCCATAGTCTGCACTGTGCTAAAAAAAAAACCTTCTTCTATCATGAATCAGTAATGTTCGCAATACTGTTTTTTCTACCGACTTCCAAAAAAAGAAGGAGATATTCAATTCAAATTGTATTTTTATGTTTGTTACCACATAACTTACGATAGGGTGAACCGATTCACAAAATATTTTTTTGATTGAAAGCTGGTGCTTTCTGTGTGGTCCCATCAAATTTCATCAAATCCAGTCCAGTATTTTTTGGCACACGCGCATGAGACTTAACAACTATGTTATATGCTTAATAAAATAATAGTATATATACTTAATGTCTCATAGTTACGGGTGCAATGCAGTTTGTCTCTTGTGAGGGAATGCATCTGTTCAAGGCAGAGGTTACCACTTAACATCCTATCTTGTACGGTTTGCAAAATAACTGTAATAAAAAAGTGATATATATCCCACTGCTTATTGTCAAATGTATGAGAATGATTCGGCTAGCATGGTTACTTTTATAACTTAGCAATCATAGTTTTGTCTATAATCATGTTTATATGAGTCATCATCATCTCAGCCGTAGGACGTCCACTGCTGAACATAGTCCTCCCCCATGATTTTCCAAAAGGACCGGTTGGAAGCGGCCTGCATCCAACGTCGTCCTGCGACCTTCCTCAGGTCGTCTGTCCACCGTGTCGGTGGACGACCTATGCTGCGCTTGCCGGTCCGTGGTCTCCACTCCAGAACCTTTCGGCCCCATCGGTCATCTGTTCTGCGTGCTATGTGCCCTGCCCACTGCGACTTCAACTGGCTAATCTTCTGAGCTATGTCGGCGACTTTCGTTCTTCTACGGATCTCCTCATTTTTGATTCGATCACGTAGAGAAACCCCGAGCATAGCCCTCTCCATAGCACGTTGTGCGACTTTGAGCTTATTTATGAGGCCCATAGTAAGAGACCACGTTTCAGTGCCATAAGTCATCAATGGTAACACACATTGGTCAAAGACTCTTGTCTTGATCTTATATGAGTATTCCAATAAATTATTATAAATTAGAAATGTATATCGTAAGCCGTGACATTATAATAAAATACTTGAAAACTCTCTATTAGGCCGCTATCATCTTCCATATTAGCTACTTTGCACTATATTTAATACATATAAGTTTTAAATGAGTTGAATGACGAATATCATAAATGCGAATGTATGTCTGTTAGGATGTTTGTGTATTTGTTATTCTTTTTTACCTTAACTAATGAACTGATTTCGTAGAAACATTTAATATTAGATTATCACTACGAATACATTATAGATTTTTAAAGTGATCACTTCTTATAGGAGGGTGAACTGATTCGTTACGTAACGCGTTACGGTGCCAGTCTGTCTGGTTTCCCATTCTCTCATGCATCCTGTCACTCTAACCTACAGCACTAGGTTAGTTTATGTTAACACTTCTGTCGGGCGTCCCGAAACGCACACCTTTTTTATATTAGACTAGCTGATCTCTGCGGTTTCACCCGCGCGGTCATGGATGATGATGAATCTTATATAGGCAGGGTACTCAGGGTGAATGTAACTTTCCAATGGAGAAAGAATTTTTGAAATCGGTCCAGTACTTTTTAAGCCTATTCGTTACAAACATACATACAAAACTTTCCTCTTTATAATATTATATAGTAATATAGTATTAGTATGATAAATATTCCTGTGTTATAGTCGCAGACGGAGCTGCGGGTCTTCATGAAGTGGCAATTTGTTTATGTTCGTATTTTAAGTTTTGTTTTTATTTTAAATATCTTAGAGGTATCTTTGAATCCCGCTGATTCTATGTTGAATCTTTAATTAAAACGACTCACATTACCTAATACCACTAAGGAATGTATTCACAGACAATGTTGCCTAAAGGTGGCCTTACAACCATTTATGTTATTTAAACATCCAACAACACAACAAGTTTATTGAATATTATAGCTTTTCAAATAAAGCCAGGGTAACTCGATAAAAAAGTAATGGAACAAATTACATCAGCATCTGAATTATTTGCAAATGATTAAGAGTGAATACAAGTTCATCGGTCTCGAATAAAAGAACTACATTGGCATATTTTTTTATATTACATTCAATCAGACGGATGGATGGCAAGTCGTTGACTTGATTGCGACCATGACTGGGTGCAGTGGGGCAGTGCCATAGAGCTTTAGGCCGCAGTTTTTCGATGCACTGTACTGCATCACCCCACTAATTTTACCATATATATACAATACAATATATACTTATATAGATAGATAAAACAAGTAAAATTTGATACCGGATTCCATTCTATTCAGTTATTGGAGTGTAACTCAAAAAGTATTGGACCAAATTTGATGAAATAAATTTAATAATTAAACACGGAGAGCACCAGCTTTCAAACAAAAAAAAATTGAAAATCGGCTTATCCTATCGAAAGTTAGGAGATAACAAACACAAAAAAAGGGACAGTCGACAGTACCTTCTCCTTTTTGGAAGTCGGTAGAAAAGAATAGGCGAGATTGTTCCATCCGTTCTCAAGTTATAGCGTGACCAGGAGAAATAGGGGTTTGTGATAGACACTGCTCGCGACTTCGTAGGCAACAGGCGTGTATTAAGGTTCTAGTTTCCTCGTTGAATCAGGATAAAAATAGGCTTTACCACTCACGTTGCAGTTCCTGGAAAAGTGGGTTGATTGCTGCGAAAAATATTGTGTTATTGGCCAAATATGGTAAAACACGAGTCCACGGGTTAATATTAATTCTGAGTGCAATCTGTTTTCATTCCAAATTTCGTCCAAATCCGTAAATCTACTTCAGAGTGAAAAAGTCAGAAACACACACCCTTCACTTCTGAACCTTATTTATACCTAGGTTTGTGGTCTTTGTCCATCTTGCAGGCCCAAATGGTAGGGATCTGATAATTCACCGCCACACTACACAGCTTTTAGTTTGTATGGGCTTTGAATCACCTTATATACAATACAAATATGTCAGCCATGTTGTTCAATACAAAAACGAACTTGTCTTAATAAATGCCGATTCGAACGGTTCTTTACCTAATTAATGTTTATGGCCATAGGCTCTTTAAGGTTTTCATTGAGAAGTTTAATGAACCGATAAGTTTAATGAACTTAGGGATAAAAGTTTAGTATATAATGTTTTGTACTTATTAATAAAATTTTACCAAAAATTGGAACCGACTTTAACACTAACAAGTACAATTTGAAAAATTTCATACTGACTTCCAATCTATTCAGTTATTGGAGTGTAACTCAAAAACTACTAGACCGAATTTGATGAAATTTAAATAAAACCACACGGGAAGCACCAGCTTTCTAAAAAAAAGAAATTTGAGAATCGGTTTACCCAGTCGAAAGTTATGAGGTAATAAACATAAAAAAGACAGTCGAATTGAGTACCTCCTCCTTTTTGGAAGTCGAAAAGAATTGGCGAGATTGTCCGTTATCAAGTTATAGCGTGACCAGGATAAATAGGGGTTCATATCTATTATATATATAGATAGATATAGACACCGTAGTTATACCTTACCTTACAAATTACCTATGAGTAGAATTCTGATTTAACGCTGTAACGTCTCTCGGAAATCAGAAGAGAACAGAATAATCAATTTATTAGTCGGGTGACTGAAATGCTGGCGCCTATTTTGGGCAAAAACTTAGCATTGCCATCCAGCGTGGCAATGCCGCCAGCGTTTTGGCCACTTTTCCCCCCACCATGGGGCTTATAGATTAGATAGTTATTATTAATTTTTTATTCAATTTTTAATTACTAATAAAAGATTACATTATTTATTAGTAAATGCAATAAGAAAGTAAAAAAATATGTAATATTAGACATAAATTAAATTAAGTTGAGTCGCGATTTTCCATTTGTAGGCCGACAAACCTACGGATTGATCGTTTATATGAATGGGTGAAGCATTAATTAACAACGTTTATAATTATGTACGTTACCCCCGCTAGGTGGACCGACGATCTCGTCAGAACCGCGGGGAATCGCTGGATGCAGGAAGCTAGTAACCGGTCCAAGTGGCGTTCTATGGGGATGGCTATGTTCAGCATTGGACAACTTCCAGCTGATAATGATAATTATATACAATAACATACAGATTTGATAAAATCGACGAAAAGTATGTAGTGTATTTGAACTGAAAAAACACTGCGTGAAAAAAAGACTCACTGTAAAGCCTTTCTTATTGTAGTTACATTATCATGTAGACACACATATCACAGAGTAAAATCAACAAAAAACTATCGCACAATTTATTGTATTAATATTAGTTAATCAAATACTGATGCATAGTTTATAACTTTATACGTCAACCCGTTTCTCCGTTTTTGCGTTGTCCTCGCGGAGGTTCACTGCTGACTATGGACAGGTACAAAATAATTAATTGTAAATCAATAGGTTCATGATTAATGACTGCATCAGTAATTTTAAATATATGCACGAATGTAAATATAGATTATAAATTTAATAAATACCTACGCACAACTTAATAAAATTTCGTCTTTATTTCGATTATTTATTTAAATGCCCTAAATAATCAACAAATAATAACGGGGGTGACAATACTTTTTTCTGCTGATAAAAAAATTTACTTATTCATAATTCATACCAAACAGGCCTCTAAGTGTTGGCTACAGCCCCACTTATGTTTTTTTTAAAGTGCCGGATGAAATCCGAGAAATAAATGTAATGAGATAATTTTGATACTAAATAATATTAATATAAATACAATTATTCTTGCCTTATTTATGCCTTATTTTGATTGATTATTCTTCCTAAAAAATTTAAATATTGCCACTTATAAAAAATACTACTTAAAAATGATTATAAATAAATACTAAAGAAGGAATAAATTCATAAAATCCAATTCAGTATTAAGTTGATTTTTAATTATTTATTCATTGTAGCCGGTATGCCTCTGTGGTAACTATTCTGGGTAACTAATTTAACTATAGGTATACTATGGCTTTACGCGTGGCAATGTCATTGTTGACAAAATCCCATCATAAAAAAAACGTTTAAAAAAATAAAAATAAAAATTGCCGGTATTGTCCAGTATTTTTTATGTATCAATGAAATCGTACATGCCCTGTGTAGTATTTAAGTAGACAACACACACCTACTTTTGCTCGGCGTTCGTCAAGTTTTCTGGATGGAGCTGCAAAACGAGAAAAAGACTGGACGATTTTAAATATTGCAGAAACAGGAGCACAATAAAATACATTCTTGCACGAGTTGTTTCAATTATCGACATGACTCGCGGCACGGTTGAACATATTTAGCGTCCTCAGTATCGGTCTACTTTGAAGTGTCATCATGTTTGCGTTCAAAAAAACATGATTTCCCAGAAAAGTTAAGGAGCCAACAAAAACATCAAACTCAGGACAAATTACACGAAAAAACTACTGAGTGAGAAAAATGACACATCTGAGTATGAGCAAAATGGTGTGTTTTTTTTTATTTAATATTGACAGTTAATCATCACCCTCATGGTTACTCTAATTTATCTTAACGAACTTTTTAAATATCATTTCTTTCTAAAGGCGAAGAAAAATATTTGTCGCTTAAAATCCAAGAAGTAATTTTATTACCATAAAAACAAAGGTCTAATATACACTAATTGAAATTACAAATAAAAAAATGTACATAATTCCTTCACAACTTCTTATTTTAATTCATCAAAATTAAATTCCTTGTTGTTGTAACTGTTTTTTTATGCTTAATTCGAATATGTAAGATTCCGATGGGTATTTATATTCAAAGTAGTGTAGCTAAAGGTCGAAACAGACATTTTGTGATAAATTTATAGATAACATTAAATGAGACGTCTAGTTTTCAAGTTAAGGGTGGGTCTACACAACGACTTTTAAATTCCCAATAGTGACGTAACCATTGGGCGTATCTGTCGGGAAAAATACTGATGTACATTCACAGATACATAAATGTATTAAGCTCTTTAATTCTTATTGAATAACTAACCTACTAAGTTAACATAACAAAATCAATTTATTTAGTTGTTTTTTTTCTATTTTGAATATTGTTCACCACGCCATTATTATTAGATTTTCCTAAATAGAAATGTTATTTATAAGTATATGTTACATACTTGTGAACATGAACATTTTGCTATGAGAATAATTTAATAGTATAAAAAAATGAAACAAAACTTTAAAACTGTGTCAGATTTTATTTTACTAATTATTATACAAAAAATAGTAAAAACAGAGAAATAGCTTTAAGTTACGTATGAAATTTTTTACTATTAACAATGACTGATGATTTTTATGAATAATAATTTTTTGCAAGGCGTTTTTTTAATTAAACGTGTACTAGACTATGTGTATACCGTTATTTGCCTCCGAAAATTCTACAAGACTTACATTGATGATTATTTAATCATTCAGTCAACAATAATATGCAAAGTTAAACATAATTTAACGCCCGGTTTACCCGAGACCGTGTACGCTGATAAGTGTTCACTTGAATCTGCGAGTTTTAAATAATATACGATATACACAGTGTAGTATTACGGAGTACTTTTACGGAGTGTTTTGTATATGAGCCATGGTTGGATTTCAGCAGACTATTATGATAGGTTAAGTCGTGACATACATAAGATTTATTTTTCTTGATTATAATCAAATCGTTTATGTATTAAATAAGGTTTTATATTTATATACGAACCACTAATTTATTATCATGCATGTTTTGTTTACCAAATGAATGCAATTCTTTACAACTAATTTTCTAAAGTCTACGACTTCAATTTATGAATAGTTGGTATGTAATAAATTATGCTTGGTCAATGCAAAATTTTCTAGAACAACAACTTCTTATGCATGCCAATGTATGGGTTATTAAACATCAAAGGTTAAAATATGAAATGGTCATAAAGTAGTACACAAACATAACAAAAACTTAACGTCTTTGATGATTCACTGTTATTCTGGCTGCTAGACATAATGTCAACGAAACACTTAAAAGTATTCCAAAGTTTATTTCTTAACGTTATTCTGACCATCTGTGTAAGTATAATTATGGCACTTTTTTATAAATTGGGTTTTTATTCATAAATTTTACAATGCAAAAGGTTAATCGTGTAAAGGTAAATCTATAAATAGCCACCACCTGTCAACTGTGTTTTAATACTAGATGTTGTGCCCACTTTATAGAACTTGTGACATCTCTGCATAAGAGTGAAAATTGCTTCAAAGCCGTTAAATTTGAAAATAAACAGCCATTTTATACTATCACCTTCTGGCATCCACGCCATCACCTTGATCGTAAGAGATATGTCGATAAATGGTAGAATTATTTTTAACATGTATTAATTTAGAACCATCAGGCAGAAAAACAATAAATTCAGTTTAATGAAAACACTTAGTTGAAGTATGCTTGACTGTTTATAGCAAACTTTTTTGCTTGGCACGTAAGAAGAATACATATGTTGCACTTACATTCAATGTGTGCTAAATTATTATGAAATGTGGTTACAAAAATTAAGTTGTTTTTGTCACTACACATACACATTAGAAAACTTGAATATAAGGTTAACAACAAGTTAAATTGTTTAATGTTTATAAAATAGTTTTAGTATTTTTTCATCGTTACAAAGTTATATACCAATAGACATAGTCGTTAACGTTTCTTTTAACCTATAAGGTACAATATTGACTGCTTATAAATTCAACTTTTTATTGTATCTATTAAAGTCCAATTAAAAACTTAATAAAGTAGAAAGTGGCAGTTAAAATAAAGTCTATTTTAATAATTTCATGTGAATTGTGTTTTAAAAGTAATGTTCTTATTTTGAAAGGTCGATCATAACAAACGTCTTTGTGTGGAAGCACGTGTGGTTGATCCACATAGCTACAATAATAATAATATCAAACTAGTAACATTAAGCTTCTTCACGATAAGGACGATGGCACTTGAAGTCACGTCTTTTTATAATGTCATGTGATATGTCAAAGTAACGTACAGTTTCTCGCAATATTACGATGAGTTTTATAATTTTTAAAACTATCTCAGTATCTATTAAATTTATGTGTCAAACTACTGAAAAGTAGGTAATTTATATTACTATACTAACTGCAAGTAGTAATTTCATTTTCGCACTTTGACGAAATATACATTTGCTTTACTGTTTCGAAAATTTTGGAATGTAAGTACTATTATATTGAAAAAAAAAAATGTTATTGCAGACTTATTGTTAAAGATATATTATATACCTAATAATACTATAATACCTATTTAGAATAATAATTTAAAATGACTGCTAATGTTTAATAACTACAAAACATTTGAAAACGTAATAAATTTTCTCTGTCAAAAAATAGGCATGATAAATGTTGCGGGAGTGGTGTACATTTACAAAAAGTAAATTGAAACTGTTGTGCTATTGTAGCGTTTACTACGTAAATTCTGTAAATAATTGAAACTTAAATTATCTGAATTTTTTTTTACTGTTTATTATTGTAAATAAACTATTGTCATTATTATCATTTATTTACGTACCAGCCATTTGAACCGATCGAGTGCTTCGTTTAGCCATCATTTATAATATTATATTAAAAGAACCTTTACATTATTAAACATAAAAACCTACAGATACAATAACAATAAATCAACAGTGTAGCGCAGCGTAACCATCGGGAAATTTCGCACAGCAGCGCTCGCGATCGGGAATTTAACCTTTAAAATACAACAACGGTTACGTTTCCATTGGGTCGATACAGAACAGGTGAGAAAGCACTATGCGAGCGTAAAGGACAGAGGTAGCACGTGGCGCAAGCGCACTAACCATTCGAGCTCAGTGACTTCTCGCCCCGAGAATATTTTTTGCCTTATTGATACAACTCGGTTAATTTTAGCGACGGACGCTATTTATAATTAGACCTGATGTTTCATTTATCAATGTTAAACTATTTATTGCTGCAACACGGAGTAATGTGTCCCAAAATTTCTATTATAAACTTGTTCTATATCAACCTATTTCTTTTTGACACTAAAAATAAAATCTGCATAAAATAATGTTTTTGTTCTAGTCATTCCGTTATGTCACATAAACTACACAATCATCACAAATAAACTAAAGTACATATACATATCTAGATAAATTTTTGATCAAATTTTTTCATATTATATAGAACATGTTTATAAACTTTGTCTTTATAGTCTACGCACAGACTGCACGCTTTCACAACTAGGCGTGAACGAATGAACTATATTCATGTAAGAAAAAACGTTTTTCAAAAAACTGTATACAGGATATAACGTAGAGTCTTATATCCATCGTAAAATAGCGTGTGTACCAACCGTTAACGTATAAAAAAAACACTTTTACTTACTTACTTTATGAAAAAAATGATTTTGCAGCTTGACTAAAAAATTATAATATAATTCATTCAGATGAAAAGTTTAGACGTACAAAACCACTTATAAGGTGAATTATTAATTAATGAGACACACGACATCAAAGTAATTCAATTGTGCCTATTAATCTCTTACTACGCCTAGGATTTATTTTAAATTAAAAGAATCAGAACTCAATTACATTTGATCTTAACTTCTCGGTATCAACTCACCACTCTTTACTCAAATGGACTCATCTCAATTTTGCACAAATTACTTTTCTTAACATAGTTGCTTAGCTCCTATGGTGTTTTCAATAATGCATCTTAAATCTTAACTTTTCAGCACGCAAAACTCAAGCGTCTACCATTGAAAATCTTAACAACTACATACTTAATTAAGCTACATAATACTACATAAACATATTAAATAATCAAAAAAACATATTAAAAAAAAAATTGTGACACTTCCGCTGAAAAAAACAATGATTTTGGCTTATTTGGAGGTGTGCACCACCCTCTCTCCCGCATAAACTGCTAATAGGAAGAATACAAAATAAAAAAAAAACACACAAGAAAACCCAAATAAACCAAAAACGATTCGACAAGTGTTTCGCCTCTCCTCCTGAGGATGTTATATTGTCCGACATATTGTCCTTAAAATATGAGCAAAACATGTTTGGCCTGCCCCGCTACTGTTAAGAACTTACATGCTTGCTTAGCGTGTATACACATGTTTGACAAATAAATGATTTGAATGAAATCCAGTACATAATAGCCTACGGTAATCGAAGTAAAATTTATTTCCTTGCTAAAAATCACTCGAATCCGTGAAGCCAAAAAACTTGTTCACACAAAATTAACTCAATAACTTTCACATTGTAAAAGTGTGATATTTATTTACCAACCTTTTGGTATATCACATTCCGATAAAAAACTAGTTCTGTCATTATACCATCAGTATACGAAAAAAAGCTATATCTTATGTGATGAGATTGTGATAGATAGACAAAACTTAAGCAGTTTCAATTATTACTAGTAGTGAACAGTACATAGATTGTGTCCACACAGTAAGCAATATGTTAAATATATTTAGCAGCTGAAAGCATTTATCCAGGTGTTAAAAATAGTTAAGGACCCTACACCCTGCTTAGTTTTATTTGAACATGCTTAATATAACCACCTCGGACTGCTATTAAGAGGACTTCGTCCTTAACATAAAAAATGTTCCTTAACATATAGAAATTTTGCCTGCAATAATATTTAGATGTTTTTATTATGAACATGAATTAATTTAACACCTGATTAATTACTATTTAATTCATATAATTGTAACAGTATATCTCTTTTTTTCATTTTTACTTTACATGGATTTTATGATTAATTATGTAGTAGCGTTTGTTGTTTTACGGTTAGTGAGTTGGCGTTGTGCTGTTATGACGTCACCCACTGGGTCCATCGGAAACCAGCGTTGGTTAGTAACCAGCATATGCTGAGATGGGTCCATTTTGAGACAGGTACCATTTAGTTAGCGTGTACCTTATTATTTTACACACAGCAACACGTACTCGTAGGTACGTGTTTTTTATTTACCTTTTTGTTTATTGTTTGTCTTTTCACTGGTATTTATAATTCCGTACTTGCCTTGTCTTGTACATGTTAATTTAGTGTCACTTAGTCTTAAATTAATATAATTTCATTTTCATTTTCATAACAAGTTTACAAGCATACGTTTCCAATGCACGAAATACGTGACGCAATTCCATATTAATATCAGGCATCAGGCATCGTAGTGCAGCTGACGTGATAATAAACAAAAGCAATTAAAAAATCGATGTTTATTTAAGTATACAATTATTTATAACATTTTTGGTAACGACACCTCAGATGATATAACTATTCCGTTTTGCTTAACCATTGGACGCCAACGTTGGATTCTTTTAAATTTTAGATTTTTTATACAGTAATTTTTAATGAATTTTCGGACCAAAACACGAGTAGTTATATACAACCTGCAATTTTTTATTACTTGCCTGGTTTTGGCCTGAACAAAACTTATGACTTGTAGTTCTGCTAACAATACACCTCGCGTCTTATTAACGGCAACCAGTTTTCTCACAAATTTTATTAAAATCAATCGGTAAATAACGCCGCAGAAAATTTCCTTATTTTTTAGGAAAATTATCCCCCCCCCACTTAAAAATCGCCGACTGCATAACCATTTAATTGAATAGTAGAACACCCATACGTAGTTTTGTCAAGGTTGGTTGAAAATAAAACCTGTACAGGAGGACCAACATACAACCTAACAAACATACGGACAGATGAAAGTTAATTTGGCCAGTTAAAGCAAAGACGCTTCGCTCGCTTGGTTTATGACATGTCACCGTACGAAGGTCCATCAATTATTGAACTTTCAATACAATATATTTTATATAACTGAAATACCTATTGGTACCTCGAAAAACCATAAGTTTTAGTTATATGTAATTTTAGGCAATGGTTTCGGTAGGAAGACTGATATCTGTTGTTTTTTTATTTAAATACAGAGTCCATCCAAAACTGTAGCGTAATTTTGTATTCCTGCATCTGTGGGACTGTATATGGTCTGGAGGGCTCTTAATATGTCATGAACATAATGTAAATACACGATCGAATAATATTGGCAAAGTCAGTCCTAGGGATCTGATATGCTAATCATTAAGTATGGTATCAAAATTACACAAAATTACTGAATTTCTGAGCAGCCCTATTTAATGACAAGTATTTGAAAATAATAAAGTATCTATAAATTGACTAAACCATGAAAACTAGTGTAAATATTCTATAGTTTAAACTCTTTATATGTTCGTACTAGGTAGGCATCTCTTTTGCAAGATGCCGTCTTGCTGGGTACCACTGCAGTTCCAGATAGTCTGCCGCGAAGCTATAGTGCGCAGTAATTACTGTGTATGTGAATGTGCAGGGTACTGTAAAAAGTGACATTCTGATGTCTCGGGGAGTCGAACCCTACGCAGTGCCACCCAAACTACATTTCTAGCTGCAGCTATCATGGGCAAGCGTAGTGTTTACCACCAAGCGCACAACTTGCTCGTCTCGTTACTTGATAATTAAAATATGACAAAAAAGATATAAATTTAACTTTTTAGAGACTTCTCGGGTAAGGGTAAGATCGCGGTGACCACTGACTCTAGCAACGTAAACTCCTTGAGGATGGGCATTGGACATGCCCGAAACCTAGGTCGATAACGTCGGCTTATTACGTGAGTAAAGTCGGTTTTGATATTAAATAAACATTAACTTAATTATAAACGCTGCTTAAATTTAAATAACGTCACTTAGTACGGCGCAGTACAATTTTCCTTTGCGCACTACTAAATAACGTCATTTAAAGTTAAGCAGCGTTTATAAGTAAGGCCCAAAATTACGACAGCTAGAAATTACGAATGTAATAAGTACAATTTGAAACATTTAATACCGACTTTCATTCTATTCAGTTATTGGAGTGTAACTCAAAAACTACTATACCAAATTTGATGGAGTTTAAATGGGATCACACGGTAAGCACTAGCTTTTAAAAAAAATATTTTGAGAATCGGTTCACCTAGTCGAAAGTAATGAGGTATCAAACTTAAAAAATGTAGAATTGAGTACCTCCTCCTTTTTGGAAGTCGGTAGAAAATCGCTTTATAAACGGTTTCTGGCAGCGCGAAGTGCTCATAGTAACAACAGTAAAACACAACGCGCGCAATAAGATCATTAGTTGGGAAATAAAACTAGTTTTCAAACTGTAGTTAATTGAACAACAATATACAAGTTCAATAAAAAAACCAGCAGAAATTAAACTTTATACGTATTAAATCGCGTATAATTTTACATTATTTTTAAACACTTTTTTTCTCGAGTATCACTTGCTTGGGATCCCGTGATCAAGCTAATAACTTCCCAAAGCGTGCACATTACTGCAAGACCTCTGGACACTGTGAGTAACTACTGCGTGCATCGGGAACGTTTTGATTACAATATGATAGGCGGTACATAAACATAATTTCCATAAGTTTATAAGAGACAACTATCATCCAGTCTGCCCGTGAACATGTTCACTGAGAAGTGTAAGAAACGTCCAAGTAAAATAATATAAAATTATGGCCGAAATACTCCGTAAGGTGTTTGATTTCAATGGATGAGAATCGTGAAAGCCTAAGACATAAAAAATATGTGGTATCAAACAGCGGTATGATTCTCTAAGAGCAAACATCGTTGTATCTTTGACAACATCCGTGAAACAAATGACGAAATGGCAAGAAACGTTGGAAAAACAACCTTGTGTATAAGGGCGATATCTCATAAAGTATTTGACATCGGTGAGCTCGTCGACGAACAGCCGTGTGAATCTCCAATGATTCATCGATGCGCTCGTCGACGAGCTCACCGATGTCAAATACTTTATGAGATATCGACATAAGGTTGTTTGTCAAACGTTTCTTGTCATTTCGTCATTTGTTTCATGGGTGTTGTCAAAGATGCAACGATGCAACGACTCGAATTTGATGAAATTTAAATGGGAAGCACCGTCTTTCAAACAAAAAAAGAATTTTGAGAATCGGTTCACCCTATCGAAAGTTATGTAATGACAAAAAAATTATGTCAAAGTCAAAGTCATTTATTCAATCAAAGACGCACTTATGAACGTCAATTTTTCATTATAATGTACTTTAAAGACTACCTCCGCGTTCTAAAATATATAGAGCCTACCGAGAAGAAGCGGCTAGAAACTTGGGGCCATTCTTTTTATATAGATGTTTTGCAATGTTTTTACTTAGGTACTACACATATTAGCTCCAGTGTGTTGCCTTACAAAAGAGAACATAATAATGGTATCAGTAGGGCAAGACACGCTACACTTTGACATCTTAGTACACGAGTAGATAGATCCTGGAGTGATCAGTCCCAAGCTGTTTTATCCTTAAGTAATCCGAAATTTTGTAATATTTTTTTGTCAGAGTTTAGTTTTAATAGTAATTTTAAACTTATTAATAGATAACATTGGGAACTTTATTATAGAATCGTATACATTGTCCCATAAAATAATGACTTATTCTGTGGAGACGCGTTACATGTACGAAGTCGATTTGAGTTCCTCCTCCTTTTTGGAAGTCGGTAGATAAAAGATAAACGCGAAAGTTTGTATGTATTGATGGATGTTTGTTACTCTTTCACGCTCAAACGGCTAGTAGTAGTTGCATCCTATTTCGCCGTCCACTACAATATATTATATTATGTTAATCAAAAAATTTAAATATTGCTGCATCTGCAGTGACTAGGTTAAAATATTTAAGTATGTTTTTGAGATATAAACGGTTACTTTGTGTCTCATTTACGCATAATATATGTGTAAACAACGCCAGAAACTGTGCTACCTACATGCATATGAAACATGTTTATGGAAACTACGCGCGTTTTAACGAAACAAATTGCCGACTAAAGCGTTAGTATCTTAAAAAGGATATCTACAAGTTGCATGAAATGATTATTATTATTTTAATATGAAAACTAATGTAGTGTAATTTTATTATAAAATTAATATTTAGTTTATACTTTTGACCCTTGCCACTTACGGGATGATTGACTTTAATTTGTGAACCGCTCGTTTATATTACTGCGTGTAGTCGGTACCTATAATTGTGTTAGCATTTAGTAAGAGTCTGTTGCGAATTGTATTTATTATAGTTGTCTTAATGTATAACATGTTGGTATCCAATAAATAAATAAATAGATAGTCATTCACCGTCACTATGGATATCATCAAGATGGCCATAACACTTTTCAGTTATTGGCGTGTAACTCAAAACCGCTTGACCGAATTGGATGAAATTTAAACGGGACGACACGGAAAGCACCAGCTTTCAAATTAAAACAGAATCATCAAAATCGGTTCAATCAGTTCTCGATTTGAGAACCTCCTCCTTCATTGCAGTCGGTTAAAACAGGAAGCACTCACGTAAATAAGTCAGATCTTCGTTTGGGTTGCATCTCTCTTGGATGATTTGCGGGGAAAAGTTTCAGGGCGGTTGCCCTCTTCTTTGGCTCGTCTTAGCCCGATACAACGGACCAGTCCTTGGGTTGGGTATACCACACGATACTGCCACCCCAGTGGCCAAAAGATAAGGCGAGACGCAACCGCGATCGTTCTGCACTCTCATTGAATAAGCCGTTGGAAAGATCTGACTTAATTACGTGAGTGATTCCCGTTTTTTATACTCGTATTAAACATGATTTGAATTCCTCTATGTTTTACTCAACTGTGAAGAATTATCGACTTTTTACTAGACTGCCGGAAAAGGGACTTAGAGTGCATAAATGTGTTATGTAAGATTATTAAGATCATTCTACAAGCCACTAAGTCGGCTGTTTGTACCAAAAGCACCACATTGGATTTTAAACAAAATTTGATCAAAATGTATCAAGTTGTCAAAGTGAAGTCAAAGCATCAAAATGAACAACTTTTCTTATTTATATCTGATCTTCGTTTGTGCTACCCCAAAGTTATTTAGGTATGTATTTAAAGTTATATAATTTTACAAGGATTACTCGTTTATTTTATAAGTTATCACATTATTGAATCCAAGGTCAAGTGGTAAAAACCACGAGAACTCATAGTTAAATGGTAAAACCGGCAAACACTCGCGTTTATCATCTAGTCGTTATTTTCCGACCAGTGTTCGGGCAGAGTGCGCGACTAGCGGCCCTCGCTGCTAGAGCACGCTCTCCATGAGGATGGGCATCAGTACTGCCCGAACACCGGTCGGAGTATAACGACTAGATGCTAGAGTGCACGACTAGCGGCCCTCCATGCTAGACCACGCTCTCCAAGAGGATGCGCATCAGTACTGCCCGAACACCGGTCGGAGTATAACGACTAGATGCTAGAGTGCACGACTAGCGGCCCTCGCTGCTAGACCACGCTCTCCATGAGGATGGGCATCAGTACTGCCCGAACACCGGTCGGAGTATAACGACTAGATGCTAGAGTGCGCGACTAGCGGCCCTCGCTGCTAGACCACGCTCTCCATGAGGATGGGCATCAGTACTGCCCGAACACCGGTCGGAGTATAACGACTAGATGATAGACGTGAGTTTTTGCCGGTTTTACCATTTAATTAATAACCATGCTGTAAAACCTTATTAAGTACTAGTAACCTGAGGAACTAATATCGAGTAAAACTTCATTCACCTCGATTTAAGAACCAAGCCTCTCCGAAGCAGTTTTAGAAACAAAGGGTATGGGTACAAAAATACTTTTTTGAACCCAAGTTATATACATAACATGAGTAGATGTTTTCTCAAATTATAAGAATGTTTTTATAGTATTACTTTTTAAAGCACTAACGCCTGCTGTAGCGATCTCAAACATTGAAATTTATAGAGAGAAAATTTCCATCCTCGGACGGGATTCGAACCCAGTTGGATGGTACTGTTAAACTGTCCAATAGATGTCGCTCCATCCCCGCAAGACGTTTAGTCAAATAGAGAGTTAAAATTCCAAACCTCGGTGGCCTAGTTGGTCAATGGCGTCTGACACGGAGAGTCCGAAGACGCGGGTTCGAATCCCGTCCGAGGATGGAATTTTTCTCTCTATAAATTTCAATGTTATAAGAATGTCATCTAAAGAACAAATACGCGTGTTTCTATTGCTGGCAATATACGTGTACTTTATGAACCTTCATCTTTACATCCTACTAGCTGCTCTCCGCGGTTTCATCCGCGCGGGAAGGATAATGATGGTGATGATGAATCTTATATTTTTCTTATTCTTATTCTTATACTTTATAGGTAAGTGTAGCTTTCCAATGGTAAAAGAATTTTTGAAATCGGTTTAGTACTTTTTGAGCCAATTCGTTACAAACATACATACAAATCTTTCCTCTTTATAATACGAGTATTAGCATAGATGAGTCAAGATATAGTCCAACACAAATTTATAATTAGGTACGTCTTGTACTTGAAATACTTGTGTAAGCTACTATAACAATTATTATTCACTTATTACGTAGTATCAAAGTCTAAGTATTAAACAAAATTAATCTGTTGCATCAGACCTTACATTATCATCAACTTAAAGCTCAGCGTGAAACCAGCTTAATTGATGTTAAGAATCTTATGAAAGCGCTACCATGAAAGCTAAATTCCAGTCATGATTATATCTTGTAGGGTATATCTTAATCAGAGCTCGTAACTTTATCTGAGTGTCTATTGTTTCTGTTGCTCTTTGAAATGGTTTAGAAAAGGGTGTCAGGGATGTCTAGCATCACCGTGTCTATTAAATATATCTATAGATAGCTGTTCGAATGAATATGAATAAAGAAGAGAAGGTTATAATTAATTAATAGTCAGTCATTAATACAATGAAAATATTACAATATTGAATAAACTTTTTTTGTTATAAAAACTAACGTGGTGGTCGCTCATTTTTAATTATAAATACGGGATTACTCACGTAATATTTATCGGTAAGGTCCGACTATAGTTTCGACCGCATTCGGTGGTCATTTGCATGGAGTGTTCGGGACGCCCGCGTCGATGACGTGTCGCTTAGCACTGTCCGGGCGTCCCGAACACTCCTTGAAAAAGACTATAAGGATGAAAAAAAAATGGAACCGACTTCAACACTAATAATATGAAATAACTTGTTGAAGTCGGTACCATGATAGTTCAAAAGTACATTATCACAATATTGTGCGCATGGTACCGACTTCGACAAGTTATTTCACACTTTTTTCTGTTGAAGTCAGTTCCATTTGTTTTCATCCTTGTAGTGACCCTTGCTACTTACGGGATCGATTGTCATTCACCGTTAATTATTATTATATGCAAAACAGTTTTCAGTTATTGTATTCTAACTCAAAAACCGCTTGACTTGATGAAATTTAAATGGGATCACTTTGAAAGCATACAATTTCAAATTTTGCGCATATCAGCATGAAACATACTTTAAAAAAATAAATTTTACAGTTGAACATAGAACATCGAAGTCGGTCAAAAAGTCACTATTCCTTGGGCATAATAATTTGAAACCACATGCTCTAAGTTTGTAATTTGTGGCCAACACAAAATCAATTATACACGTAAGTCACAGATAATGTTTTAAGTTATTTTTTATTCATTTAACCTATTTATATTATCCTATATATATTATCTGAGTATCTGTAGTGTATGTGACAATAAAACACAGCCATCTTGCTCGACCGCTAGTTTATTACTGACTAGCTGCTCTCCGTGATGATTGACGATGATGAATCCTATATAGCCTATGCTACTCAAGGTGACTGTAGCTTTCCAATGGTGTAAGAATTTTTGAAATCGGTCCAGTACTTTTTGAGCCAATTCGTTACAAACATAGATACAAACATTTCCTCTATATAATATTATTATAAATAATAAATATAGTAATGTAGCATAAACAGTATGACAAGTGAGGCATACCCTCACTTCTATCTACATTCGGGTTAAAAGTAGTACCTACAGAGCATACAGTCCAGTATCTCATCTTTATATCCGAAATATTTATAAGATCATGACAATGGTTTCTAATATTCAAGGCTCATTTACATTATTCGATAAAACATTACTTTTATTTGCTGTTACGGAAACCTGGCCCATGCTGTGAACAAATGTACATATTATGCTGAAGAAAAGTTTAGGAAAATTATTAACATATTAAGACGCGGTCCAACCCCAATTTTAAAATAACTTACGATGCTTTACGTAAGGTTGAAAATCGCTTGTTAGATTGGACGTTGTAATGCGAAAATACGTTATTTTTTTACTTTTTCTTTATATTTTTCGATATATACTAACACAATTGAAAAAACTACTGGTTATTACTTTAGTACTATACGTTAGCTAAGTATTACCTAAAAAAAATATATGTTATCGCTGAAAATTCTGAGAGTTTGGACGTGAAAGTTTATTTTGGTGGACCATTTGGATTGTGTGAATTCAGGTTTTTTTCTGCTGAAAGAGAGTTATATTTATGAATTCTATTCGGTTATTACTCTTCTCCTATTCCTTTTCTAAGCTTTGTATTTTTTTCATAATATAATATCGATCTGTTTCGTTACACTGGGTGTTTAAAAACTCTGCTTTTTCTTTATTCAGGGTACGAGCGCGCCTAAACTCTGGGGTTATCCGGAAGTTATAAAACAATACAGCTATTCTAAATAAACGGTATGATTAAAAAAAACTGCTTTTCATCTACACTTAATACTAATCTATACTAATATTATAAAGAGGAAAGATTTGTGTTTTTATGTTACAAATAAATATAAAACTACTGGACCTTTTCAACAATTATTTTGGCGTTAGACAGCTACATTATTACTGGGTAACATAGATTATATAAAATTTTCAAAAATTTAGGGATCCGTATGAAAACTTCCATAATGTAACCCAAGGTGTGAAAAAAATACCAAAACGCATCCTTATATCGCGTACGCTGCAGAAACTATTACAATAGGGCAAAGTGATGTATCACAGTTTTATAGAAAACATCAATATCATACATCATGTACACTGATGATACTATTGATAAAGTCAAAGTCAAAGTCAAAATCATTTATTCAATTTAGGCATCAAAGACGCACTTTGAACGTCAACTTTTCATTATAATGTACTTTCAAGACTCTACCGCCGCGTTCCAAAATATATAGTGCCCACCGAGAAGAAGCGGCAAGAAACTCGGGGCCATTTTCTTTTTATATAGATGTTTACAATGTTTCTACTTAGGTACTACAAATATTACATTTTATGGGTGGCAAAGAGACAGCTTGCCAGATAATAGAACAAAGTGATGTAGTAATGTTTTATACAGGACAGCAATGTCTACAAAAAGTGTGCCATGACCACTAGGCCTACCGAGGCTCAAATTTAATTTCTCTATTTGATTTTAACCATCGTGTGAGGACAGAGCGACATCTATTGCACTGCTTAACAGCATTACCAAAAAATGAAGTATGGAAACGTTAAGCAGGTATTAGTGCTTTATCGATCATAAGTCAACAAAGACCTGTCCATAACCCAAAATATTCCAGGTATGGAACCTCGAATACGCCCCGAAGGCAAAGTCACTACAGAGTTAACAATATATTAATCCCGCGGCATTACTAGTATCGTAAACCTTATAAAGCAAGTCTTGAAGTCGGTTAGACAGACTATTAGATCTAAACTCAGCTCTTTAAAATTCTGGAAAGCATCCATCATTCCGTTGGAAACGCTAACAAACGCGAAGCTTACTTTGTCGCGGGTTCTGATCGACAAGTTAAGGCAACCTTTGCTGAGGTCAAGTCTTGGATGGTTGAAGTGGTTTGTCTTAACTAAGGCTGGTCACTAGTCTGTCCGCCAAACAACAGCAGGCTTGAGTGGTAGATTCTGGCCCATACTTCTTTCTCTAAGAGGAACGCTCGAGTCCCAGCAGTGGAAACAAAATAGGATGACTTCATCCATCCGTCCTAATCTACTATATAAAAATAAGTCGGGTTTTCCTTCCTGACGCTATAACTCCAGAACGCACAAACCGATTTCCACGGTTTTGCATTCGTTGGAAAGGTCTCGGGCTCCGTGAGGTTTATAGTAAAGAAAATTCAGGAAAAATTTAAAAAGAAAAGCGGGAAAATCTTTTTTTAAATACAGCGCCATCTCTGATAAATAGCATGTACTACAAACCAATATTTTAATTAGATGGCGCCAAACGAAATGTTACATAAAACGAAGCCATCTGGTGGCGAAACGGAGTCCGCAGGGTTTGCTAGTACATGTATAATTATTTGTTCTGACTGACTGACTGACCGCCTGACTGACCAACTGAATGAATGAATGACCGACTGACTGACTGACTGACTGACTGGCTGATTCATCAACGTAGAGCCTGAGGCACTTGAGAGATAAACTTGAAACATTAGCAGTTGATGCCTTTCATGGTGTAACATAAGAAATTAGCGATTAAAAAAAAAAAAAATACAAGCCCGCTGAGTTTCTTGCCGGATCTTCTCAGTCGTGGTTGCATCCCGGTGGTAGATTTAAGAAAAAATAAATGTAACGTGACAATTTTTAAGTGCCCCCGTATACACAATAAATGATTTGATTTGATTTGATTTAGGAAATTTCATCGAGTGCTTCGTTTAGCCATATTTATACTAGACTAGGTTAAAATATTTAAGTATGTTTTTGAGATATAAACGGTTACTTTGTGTCTCATTTACGCATAATATATGTGTAAACAACGCCAGAAACTGTGCTACCTACATGCATATGAAACATGTTTATGGAAACTACGCGCGTTTTAACGAAACAAATTGCCGACTAAAGCGTTAGTATCTTAAAAAGGATATCTACAAGTTGCATGAAATGATTATTATTATTTTAATATGAAAACTAATGTAGTGTAATTTTATTATAAAATTAATATTTAGTTTATACTTTTGACCCTTGCCACTTACGGGATGATTGACTTTAATTTGTGAACCGCTCGTTTATATTACTGCGTGTAGTCGGTACCTATAATTGTGTTAGCATTTAGTAAGAGTCTGTTGCGAATTGTATTTATTATAGTTGTCTTAATGTATAACATGTTGGTATCCAATAAATAAATAAATAGATAGTCATTCACCGTCACTATGGATATCATCAAGATGGCCATAACACTTTTCAGTTATTGGCGTGTAACTCAAAACCGCTTGACCGAATTGGATGAAATTTAAACGGGACGACACGGAAAGCACCAGCTTTCAAATTAAAACAGAATCATCAAAATCGGTTCAATCAGTTCTCGATTTGAGAACCTCCTCCTTCATTGCAGTCGGTTAAAACAGGAAGCACTCACGTAAATAAGTCAGATCTTCGTTTGGGTTGCATCTCTCTTGGATGATTTGCGGGGAAAAGTTTCAGGGCGGTTGCCCTCTTCTTTGGCTCGTCTTAGCCCGATACAACGGACCAGTCCTTGGGTTGGGTATACCACACGATACTGCCACCCCAGTGGCCAAAAGATAAGGCGAGACGCAACCGCGATCGTTCTGCACTCTCATTGAATAAGCCGTTGGAAAGATCTGACTTAATTACGTGAGTGATTCCCGTTTTTTATACTCGTATTAAACATGATTTGAATTCCTCTATGTTTTACTCAACTGTGAAGAATTATCGACTTTTTACTAGACTGCCGGAAAAGGGACTTAGAGTGCATAAATGTGTTATGTAAGATTATTAAGATCATTCTACAAGCCACTAAGTCGGCTGTTTGTACCAAAAGCACCACATTGGATTTTAAACAAAATTTGATCAAAATGTATCAAGTTGTCAAAGTGAAGTCAAAGCATCAAAATGAACAACTTTTCTTATTTATATCTGATCTTCGTTTGTGCTACCCCAAAGTTATTTAGGTATGTATTTAAAGTTATATAATTTTACAAGGATTACTCGTTTATTTTATAAGTTATCACATTATTGAATCCAAGGTCAAGTGGTAAAAACCACGAGAACTCATAGTTAAATGGTAAAACCGGCAAACACTCGCGTTTATCATCTAGTCGTTATTTTCCGACCAGTGTTCGGGCAGAGTGCGCGACTAGCGGCCCTCGCTGCTAGAGCACGCTCTCCATGAGGATGGGCATCAGTACTGCCCGAACACCGGTCGGAGTATAACGACTAGATGCTAGAGTGCACGACTAGCGGCCCTCCATGCTAGACCACGCTCTCCAAGAGGATGCGCATCAGTACTGCCCGAACACCGGTCGGAGTATAACGACTAGATGCTAGAGTGCACGACTAGCGGCCCTCGCTGCTAGACCACGCTCTCCATGAGGATGGGCATCAGTACTGCCCGAACACCGGTCGGAGTATAACGACTAGATGCTAGAGTGCGCGACTAGCGGCCCTCGCTGCTAGACCACGCTCTCCATGAGGATGGGCATCAGTACTGCCCGAACACCGGTCGGAGTATAACGACTAGATGATAGACGTGAGTTTTTGCCGGTTTTACCATTTAATTAATAACCATGCTGTAAAACCTTATTAAGTACTAGTAACCTGAGGAACTAATATCGAGTAAAACTTCATTCACCTCGATTTAAGAACCAAGCCTCTCCGAAGCAGTTTTAGAAACAAAGGGTATGGGTACAAAAATACTTTTTTGAACCCAAGTTATATACATAACATGAGTAGATGTTTTCTCAAATTATAAGAATGTTTTTATAGTATTACTTTTTAAAGCACTAACGCCTGCTGTAGCGATCTCAAACATTGAAATTTATAGAGAGAAAATTTCCATCCTCGGACGGGATTCGAACCCAGTTGGATGGTACTGTTAAACTGTCCAATAGATGTCGCTCCATCCCCGCAAGACGTTTAGTCAAATAGAGAGTTAAAATTCCAAACCTCGGTGGCCTAGTTGGTCAATGGCGTCTGACACGGAGAGTCCGAAGACGCGGGTTCGAATCCCGTCCGAGGATGGAATTTTTCTCTCTATAAATTTCAATGTTATAAGAATGTCATCTAAAGAACAAATACGCGTGTTTCTATTGCTGGCAATATACGTGTACTTTATGAACCTTCATCTTTACATCCTACTAGCTGCTCTCCGCGGTTTCATCCGCGCGGGAAGGATAATGATGGTGATGATGAATCTTATATTTTTCTTATTCTTATTCTTATACTTTATAGGTAAGTGTAGCTTTCCAATGGTAAAAGAATTTTTGAAATCGGTTTAGTACTTTTTGAGCCAATTCGTTACAAACATACATACAAATCTTTCCTCTTTATAATACGAGTATTAGCATAGATGAGTCAAGATATAGTCCAACACAAATTTATAATTAGGTACGTCTTGTACTTGAAATACTTGTGTAAGCTACTATAACAATTATTATTCACTTATTACGTAGTATCATAGTCTAAGTATTAAACAAAATTAATCTGTTGCATCAGACCTTACATTATCATCAACTTAAAGCTCAGCGTGAAACAAGCTTAATTGATGTTAAGAATCTTATGAAAGCGCTACCATGAAAGCTAAATTCCAGTCATGATTATATCTTGTAGGGTATATCTTAATCAGAGCTCGTAACTTTATCTGAGTGTCTATTGTTTCTGTTGCTCTTTAAAATGGTTTAGACAAGGGTGTCAGGGAGATGTCTAGCATCACCGTGTCTAATAAATATATCTATAGATAGCTGTTCGAATGAATATGAATAAAGAAGAGAAGGTTATAATTAATTAATAGTCAGTCAATAATACAATGAAAATATTACAATATTGAATAAACTTTTTTTGTTATAAAAACTAACGTGGTGTTCGCTCATTTTTAATTATAAGCAAAACAGTTTTCAGTTATTGTATTCTAACTCAAAAACCGCTTGACTTGATGAAATTTAAATGGGACCACTTCGAAAGCATACTCTTTCAAACTTTGCGCAAATCGGGATGAAACATACTTAAAAAAAAAATATTTTACAGTTGAACATAGAACATCGAAGTCGGTCAAAAAGTCACTATTCCTTGGGCATAATAATTTGAAAACACATGCTCTGAGTTTGTAGATTGGGTGGCCAACACAAAATCAATTATACACGTAAGTCACAGATAATGTTTTAAGTAATTTTTTATTCATTTAACCTATATATATTATCCTATACATATATTATCTGAGTATCTGTAGTGTATGTGACAATAAAACACAGCCATCTTGCTCGATCGCTAGTTTATTACTGACTAGCTGCTCTCCGCGGTTTCACCCACGTGGTGGTGGATGATGATAAATCTTATATAGCCTATGCTACTCAGGGTGACTGTAGCTTTCCAATGGTGAAAGAATTTTTGAAATCGGTCCAGTACATTTTGAGCCAATTCGTTACAAACATAGATACAAACATTTCCTCTATATAATATTATTATAAATAATAAATATAGTAATGTAGCATAAACAGTATGACAAGTGAGGCATACCCTCACTTCTATCTACATTCGGGTTAAAAGTAGTACCTACAGAGCATACAGTCCAGTATCTCATCTTTATATCCGAAATATTTATAAGATCATGACAATGGTTTCTAATATTCAAGGCTCATTTACATCATTCGATAAAATATAACATTACTTCCATTTGCTGTTACGGAAACTTGGCCCATGCTGTGAACAAATGTACATATTATGCTGAAGAAAAGTTTAGTAAAATTATTAACATATTAAGACGCGGTCCAACCCCAATTTTAAAATAACTTACGATGCTCTACGTAAGGTTGAAAATCGCGTGTTAGATTGGACGATGTAATGCGAAAATACGTTAATTTTGTACGTTTTCTTTATATTTTTCGATATATACTAACACAATTGAAAAAACTACTGGTTATTACTTTAGTACTCTACGTTAGCTAAGTATTACCTAAAAAAAATATAGTGTTATCGCTGAAAATTCTGAGAGTTTGGACGTGAAAGTTTATTTTTGTGGACCCATTCAGGTTTTTTTCTGCTGAAAGAGAGTTATATTTATGAATTCTATTCGGTTATTACTCTTCTCCTATTCCTTTTCTAAGCTTTGTATTTTTTTCATAATATACTATCGATCTGTTTCGTTACACTGGGTGTTTAAAAACTCTGCTTTTTCTTTATTCAGAGTACGAGCGCGCCTTAACTCTGGGGTTATCCGGAAGTTATAAAACAATACAGCTATTCTAAATAAACGGTATGATTTAAAAAACTGCTTTTCATCTACACTTAATACTAATCTATACTAATATTATAAAGAGGAAAGATTTGTGTTTTTATGTTACAAATAAATATAAAACTACTGGACCTTTTCAACAATTATTTTGGCGTTAGACAGCTACATTATTACTGGGTAACATAGATTATATAAAATTTTCAAAAATTTAGGGATCCGTATGAAATCTCCATAATGTAACCCAAGGTGTGAAAAAAATACCAAAACGCATCCTTATATCGCGTACGCTGCAGAAACTATTACAATAGGGCAAAGTGATGTATCACAGTTTTATAGAAAACATCAATATCATACATCATGTACACTGATGATACTATTGATAAAGTCAAAGTCAAAGTCAAAGTCAAAATCATTTATTCAATTTAGGCATCAAAGACGCACTTTGAACGTCAACTTTTCATTATAATGTACTTTCAAGACTCTACCGCCGCGTTCCAAAATATATAGAACCCACCGAGAAGAAGCGGCAAGAAACTCGGGGCCATTCTTTTTATATAGATGTTTACAATGTTTCTACTTAGGTACTACAAATATTACATTTTATGGGTGGCAAAGAGACAGCTTGCCAGATAATAGAACAAAGTGATGTACTCGTAGTAATGTTTTATACAGGACAGCAATGTCTACAAAAAGTATGCCATGACCACTAGGCCTACCGAAGCTCAAATTTAAATTCTCTATTTGATTTTAACCATCGTGTGAGGACAGAGCGACATCTATTGAACTGCTTAACAGCATTACCAAAAAATGAAGTATGGAAACGTTAAGCAGGTATTAGTGCTTTATCGATCATAAGTCAACAAAGACCTGTCCATAACACAAATATTCCAGGTATGGAACCTCGAACACGCTCCGAAGGCAAAGTCACTACAGAGTCAACAAATATTAATCCCACGGCATTACTAGTATCGTAAACCTTATAAAGCAAGTCTTGAAGTCGGTTAGACAGACTATTAGATCTATACTCAGCTCTTTAAAATTCTGAAAAGCACCCATCATTCCGTTGGAAACGCTAACAAACGCGAAGCTTACTTTGTCGCAGGTTCTTATCGACAAGGTAAGGCAACCTTTGCTGAGGTCAAGTCTTGGATGGTTGAAGTGGTTTGTCTTAACTAAGGCTGGTCACTAGTCTGTCCGCCAAACAACAGCAGGCTTGAGTGGTAGATTATGGCCCATACTTCTTTCATCGACGCTCGAGTCCCAGCAGTGGAAACAAAATAGGATGACTTCATCCATCTGTCCTAATACATGTATAATTGTTTGTTCTGACTGACTGACTGACCGCCTGACTGACTGACTGACCGACTGACTGACTGGCTGACTGGCTGATTCATCAACGTAGAGCCTGAGGCACTTGAGAGAGAAACTTGAAACATAAGCAGTTGATGCCTTTGATGGTGTAACATAAGAATTTGGCGATAAAAAAAAAAAAAGACAAGCCCGCTGAGTTTCTTGCCGGATCTTCTCAGTCGTGGTTGCATCCCGGTTGTAGATTTAAGAAAAAATAAATGTAAAGTGACAATTTTTAAGTGCCCCCGTAGGCCTATACAGAATAAATGATTTGATTTGATTTGATTTAGGAAATTTCATCCAAAAGTGGCGAATTTACTTATGTGGCTTCTTATCCAGAGTCTAAGTGAGCGCAGCCGCAGACGGCTTTGCTAGTCTTTTATATTTTTTCATAAACTCGCACGCATTCTCTATCCGCGAAGCGTGATAAAGTCTGTGCATAGAGTCAGATATTGCACACCTTTCTTTCACTCGTGCACCGATACACGCTTAAATGTGAACCTATGCGATAAAACTCAAAATAACACAAGTACAATTTGAAAAATTATACCGACTTCCATTTTATTCAGTTATTGGAGTGTATCTCAAAAACTACTGGACCGAATTTGATGAAATTTAAATGGGACTACACGGGAACAAAAAATCAACTTTGAGAATCGGTTTACCCCATCAAAAGTTATGAGATAACAAATATAAAAAAATACAGTCGAATTAAATACCTCCTCCTCTTTGGAAATCGGTAGAAAATAATAAAAGAGAAACCTTTGAGCGCGTCTATTTTGAAGTTTTTCCCGCCAATAAAAGTTCTATTTAAACTACAACCTTTTCTATGTTAGACTTTACAATTCAGTGTATCGACAAAGATCCCGTTCGGAGTAGTACGGCTGTCACTAACCACGGGCCAGACACGCGTAGGCGAAGTTTACACCGACGCATTTACGAAAAATGGATGCTCTGCAAATTGTAAGAGATATACCGTCTTACAATGTCACCTTGCTCCGTCGCTAGAAACTCCGCCTTACCAGTTTGCACGCAACGCAAGGAATTTAGTGCTGTTTTATTGTTTACTCGACCTTCATGCTGATATTTGAACAGATATTTAGGTAATAACGTACTTTTCAGCACGATTAAATGTTGAGTGCTACGCAGAAATAATATCAGAAACAGTAACTGCCTTAAAAAAATACCCAATACAAGTCGTGCTAAATCAATAACATCGTTCACGCCGCTATGACTCAGCTGTCATAGTAGACGTTGCAGCACGCGCGTGAACCAATCCCTGCTTTCCTTCTGAAATTTAAACCAATCATCGAACGTGTCTATTTGTAACCTCGGAAGTAATTCGTATTTGGAATCATACGTCGTTTTGGTTTGAAGGACCACTTTTTGTGTGGAATTTGTTCCGAGTTATGCTTCCTGACATTATTTCTTCGTAGGTTGAGTGCCTATACTGATTGTGTTTTGATTTCGTTGTCGTCGCGTCGTTCTCCTCTATACTGAACCTTCAGTATAGAGGGAATTACGACCTCGTAATTCCCCTTCTGTATAATTTTGCCCCTGACTATGCTTCGCCATTTATATCTGTTCTTTGCGTCGTGGCATTCCACGACCAGATCCGCTCTGCTCTGGACACAAACATTCATAAGGATCCTTATGAAAGTTTGTGTTCAGAGCGGATCTGGTCGTACCACCTTAAAGGGCCCTCTTGATCGTTTTCCTTCAACGTTGCCCATAACTATTTGATTTTCTAGGTTGTGACCTTCTTTCCTGGCTATATAAACGAAGGATCCCAGTATTTTACGAAGACAGGTTATAGAAATTCTGGTCTTATTTTGATTAACTACTAATAATTTAAGTGGCCATTGTAATTTTAATACAATTTTGTAACACACCATATAACGGACACTTTATTTTTTATAGTTGAACCTATTGCAATGTGATCGATTTTCCCGTCACTATAATTAGTGACGGGAACTTTTCAGCGGAAGTGTCAGTAAATATTTTTAATACCGTTTTTTGATAATGGATTTCCGCAAAGTAACGCCTGAATCATTAAATTATCTAATCACTGAAAATAAATATGTTGAGTAATAATACCTGTACAAATACAAACGGGTGATTTCAAATGACTAACTAAAATTACAGTCGATTGCATATTAAGGCAATAAATATCTTACTAGTATTATAAACGCGAAAGTTTGTGAGTATGGATGTGTGGATCTTTGTTACTCTTTCACGTTTAAACGGCGGGGCCAATTTTGATGAAATTTGGTATGGAGATAGATGAGGCGCTGGATTAACACATAGGATACTTTCATCATCATCATCATCTATTACTACGCGGGTGAAAAGCGTAATTTGCTCGAGCACAGCATAGACAAAATAATAAGATCTCCACCAACGTCAAGATCGTAATGATGACAGATCTGTCAAAGTTTGTGTCAGTTTCTGATAGCTTAGTCAAAAGCCGAGTCAATTTGACAGCTCGATTACTAGACGTGCTCGGCGACAGTCAAGGGTGATGCAATGTAATGACTGTTTTTTTCATGGTGATGAATTTTATATTTGTATGGTACATATTTTATGACATTTTGGTATAAAGGTAGATATTATGGCCTTGGAGAGATAAGCTACTTGAAATACTAATCTTGCGCAGAAGTAGTCGCGGGCACCAGCTAGTATACCATATTAATCACAGAAAGCTTACATTTTGGTCCACAAAACTTGTAAAATACCCGCTAGCTAAACAAATACCTAATAGAGTATTTTCCTAGTATAAGAGTTCAATCACTCAAAACCTACCATCCATATTTCTATCTCTCAATATGATTTATATCCCTACAATAACGTCGACCTCCTGAATAGAATGCTCTGCATTGATATTTTACTGGGGCCATCACTCCAGATTGATTTATAAACACAATTATTATCGAATAGCGTAATAACTACCGTATAAACTCTCCGTATGTCAGTTTGTAATGAATAAATATATCTGTTTTTATTATCCTATTATCTTGTGATATACTAACATTACAAGTAATAGGAATTATCTGTAAGTTTGATTCATTTCAATCACTTATTATTTTAATCCCAAAGTTTCGTACACTTTTTCTTCTCGGATAGATTGGATGATAGTTGTCTATGGATTAAGTAACTGGATGATCGAGCTTTGCTTTGCAGACAATTGATTTTCTTTATCTAACCTCAAACCAAATGCTCATTGGATTAGTGTTGCTTAAGATGATAGCAAAGCTAATACTTTCCATACTAAACAAATAACTTTTTTCTAAAAAACGATATTAAAAAATATTTATATATATAGTGACACTTCCGCTGAAAAGAAAACAATGATTTTGGCCTATTTGGGGGGCGTGCACCACCCTCCCTCCCGCATAAAATGCTAATAGGAAGAATACAAAATAAAAAACACAAGAAACCCCAAATAAACCAAAACCGATTCGACACGTGTTTCGCCTCTACACGAGGCATCCTCAGGAGATGTTGACTCGTCGAGCGCTAGACCGACATTCTGACTGTCGGTCTAGCGCTCGACGAGTTTTCGGTCGTCGGTTTATTTGGGGTTTCTTGTGTTTTTTATTTTGTATTCTTCCTATTAGCATTTTATGCGGGAGGGAGGGTGGTGCACGCCCCCCAAATAGGCCAAAATCATTGTTTTCTTTTCAGCGGAAGTGTCACTATATATATAAATATTTTTTAATATCGTTTTTTTGATAATGGATTTCCGCAAAGTAACGCCTGAATCAATAAATTAACTTTTTTCTACATCATAACATTGTCCGATTACAGTGTTTTTTTTTCTGTAATCATCACATTGTTTACTATGCCCGTACGTTTCGAATTTTTCAGTTATTTTAAGTTCCAAAATAGGAAATGTATGGTACTTTAAAAAATACTAAAAAAATCAAAACGCACGAGCATAGTAAACAATGTGATTATAACTCGAAAAAAAATAATTGAAATCGGACAATGTTAAGAGATAAAAAAGAGTTATTTGTTTTAGTATGGAAAGTACTAGATATGCATTCCTCTTAACAAGGCCATATATTGTCAAGTAGCTTTAGTCTTGCTGTGTCGGTAAAACAGTTTAGTTGTTGTTTAAACTGATGGCCCTAGTGGCGTTTTTCATTGCCTGAAAATATAGACAAAACGACGTTTTCTAAAAATGAAACTAGCTTGATCGATTTATCGCCCCCAAAACTCCCTGCATATTAAACTTCAGAAAAGATTCAGATTATATTATGGATATATATAAGAAGTGCTTGTTAAAGATTAGTAAAATTAAAGATAGGTAAGATATTCGATATAGGTCTTGCAGTACTATTCTGGCCTTGTTACATTAATGATCGAGTAGCTGGTACTTACCAATAAACTTCTCTATTCAAATTTGGGAGTCTTTTATTTAATTTCAATAGCCTCGATAAGCATACTTGGCATATAGCCAGTCTCTCTGGCTTGGGTTAGCAGTATCTCAAACGAAATATAATCGCTAAGTCCGTCCAAAGCATATGACCATAATGCAGACTTTATCAAGCCTTATGTCAAAGGCCGAACAGTTATTGGTTAATATTCCACCACAATTACATTACTTTTAAACAATTTAAACTCGAAGAGACAGAAATCTAGAAAAATGAAACAAATCAACGACAGCCATAATTGAGCTTTTTTCCCGCCATCTAACACCATGTGTGTAAAACTCATTAATGGAATAAATAAATATGTACGTTGTATGTAGTATAAACTAATGTTACATTCCTACTAAAAAGTTTAGCCTAAAAGCGGTTTTCTGTTTTAGACAAAAAACTCTTTGCTGAGATTAAGAAAAACATGTATTTTTGAACGGTTACGCAAATTAAAAAGCACGCGAGATGTATAACTTTTATAATAACTTAAAAGCGGTGCACCTAAGTACTTCTAAGAGAAAGTATATTGAAAAAATATTAATAATAATAAATTTGAAGTCTGATTTCAATTCATATTCATTTCGACGATTTGAGACTCTTATAAACTGATTTATGGGACAGATTACTGAAAATAATTAAGTAGAATGTACCATACTCCATTAATCATACCCTTGGCTACTGGTTGATGAGCTCTTGCCGGTGTTCTTATGATCGATCTTTGAATTCGGTGATTCGTTTAAATAATTTGACGTTTCCTCAATTAGTGTGATGGCCGTTTATTAAACTAAATGGGGATTATATGTCTTTTTTAATTTGATTGCGCTTAAAATGTATTCTTGTCATAACAATTAAATAAGTCATACGTTTTAATAGGTAATTTGTTATTAATTAATAAACTTTTTGGAATGGAAAGGTTAACTAAGATTTTTTAATGAAGTGAATCAAACCTCGTTCAATATAATTGGTTTAGTACTTAATATCTCATTTTTATATCTACTGACTATTATTATTTATCTTATTCCATTTATTTCACGGATTACGCCCGGTTAAACTAAACCTGGTGCAAACTAAACCTATTTAATCATTTTATCTGTAGGTATTAAAATGATCATGATCTTTTTGATGTATGCATGTTTGTTATTCAATTATAATACAACTGATGCCTATTATATAATCACGTTATAATCACGGAATACGTTAAATCGCGGAATACGACCGCTGCTTGCGACACCAGGTTTTGTACTCAGCGCACGGATTGGCATCTCTCTAGATCTCTATGGTGCAAACTAAAACTATTTAATCATTTTATCTATCGTATTAAAAATATCATGATGTACGCGTGCTTTATTATTCAATTATAATACAACTAGTGCCTATTATATAATCACTTATGTGTAAAAATCATAATCTACAGGGCTATTATGTACCGCAGTTGCAATCAAAAATTGATTGAAGTGTAAAAAATGGTCTCTATGCAGCTTATGTTAATTTTGTCAGCTCCAGTCATCATGTTACTAACATTTTTGCTTCCATGGACTTGCCAAAACTGAGATAGAGCCGCTATTTTTTTCGATTTCAATCAACATTTGTTAGCAACTGAGATACATAATACTGGTAAAAATAAAATGGCATTTTGCTCAAAGCCATAACCGTAGATTGAGGCTATATCACAACGCTCTAATAATATATCGTTATGTTATAACAATATAACATGATATTTAACGACTGTGTTTACAACGTAATAATTCAATATTGATTTATGCTCTGCGCTCATGGATTCATGGTGGTTCCAATTGTTCAAGATGTGCCACATTTAATAATTATATTTGAAGTACTTGCATGTAGTACTTATCTATAGTAGCATTTAAAGTAGTATTGCGTGTACAAAAATTAGTAATGACTGACGTAATTTCGAATTGTTTCGTGCATATTATATACAGACTAGTAAATATAGCCGTTTTTTAGTCAACCTCGCACTTTTCCGATCCAATTTTTTTTTACTTTTTTCAAGATGACGGCTTAAGCTCCACGTGGATCTGTCAGTTTTATGATTTTATGCTCAGTAAAGTAAACCTTATAAAAAATTTGATTGGAAATTTAGTGCGAGGTTAACTAGAGTGGTAATTTGTTATCACAATTATATAATACATGCAAGTGGGTGAGTGAAGGTGTATGTTTTTCATACTTCTTCAAGCTGAAAAAGGTCAACGGGTTTGAATGAGATTTGGAATGAAGATAAGCTTATTGACGACTGACGATGTTTGTTGGTACTTCTTCAAGCTGCAAAAGGTCAACGGATTTGAATAAGATTTGGATTTATAATAGCTTATAAAAAATAAGCAAATCCTGGGTGGATTGTTTATTTTTTTTTGTCCTGATTACGCGGGTAGTTCCGAGGAATCGCAATAATCTTATTCCACATGAGGTCTTGTACTTAATATATATGTAGTATCGGGTGTTGGTCCTACATTGGCATGGTTGTCTGGAAGAGATCGCTCTGAGCGATAAGACCGCCCATTGTGACACTTAATTTCATGTTTTTTTTATTTGTTTGTTGTCTTTTATAATGTGGTGGTGCAATAAAGAGTTTATCTATCTATATTGGTCAATAGCTGCGCCCCGCAGTTTCATCCACGGTGATGGATGATGATGTAGATGAAAATAAGTGCCTATGTTACTCCTTTAAACATCAGCTTTCTGCCAGTGAAAGTACCGTTAAAATCCTTTCAGCCGTTTCAAAGATTAGCTCGAACAAACAAACAGACAGGCAGCCAAAAGTTTATAAATTAATTATTTATGTATATACTTTCATATGAGTTTACTAAAAAGCTGTTAATATAGAATTACAAACAGACACTTCAATTTCATTTATCTGTATGTATAGATTAGAAAACTGTTAAACATTTCGTATAAGTACTGTTTTTTACTGATTACTTATAATTACTTTTGAGGTAACTGATCTTACAAAGCCACCGACATAAATCTTTTAAAATGTCCACACCATTAATTAAAAGCTTAATATTAAGCTTATTAACGGATGTTCGCTGTAATTATTTTTAATAAGGTATTGCGTTTTGAAAATGGGATGTCGAACTCATAATTACCGAATTAATTAGTGTAATATATCATTTTCACTCCTCGATTAGCGGTCACAAGTTCATCCAATACATTTTTTCCATGCCTGGCGTAGGACCATACCTACGTCATGAGATGAATAAAATATTGAAGTTTAATTAATAATTAATTAATGGGAAATTTAATTCTTAAGTTATATTTTATTTATTTACAAGATATTAAACATTAAGTAAAAATAATAATAATAACTATCTAATATATAAGCTCCATGGTGAGGGTATTTTTAACTCGTCCGCATCAGGACAAAAAATAACAATAGATTTATGAATGAAACTTGCCTGGAATGAGAGTTGCTGATTCGGACGGGTTAAGTCGTATTTTATTAGAGCTTAAAACAATGGGAAGCCACCCGATGGACTAAAAATATTTTTTAAAGAATACGTAAACGACTTCACTATTACCTAGTGACGTGTTACTTCTACGCCTGAAACTTTAAGATGATCCTTATATGCAACACCTTTTTTAAGGTTCCGTACCCAAAGGGTAAGAAGGGACACCCTATTACTAAGACTTCGCTGTCCGTCTGTCACCAGGCTGTATCTTATGATCCGTGGTATTTAATCAGTTGAAATTTTCACAGATGATGTTTTTCTGTAGCAACTATAACAACAAGTACTAAAAACTGGCCAAGTGTGAGTTGGCACGAAGTTTTCCGTATCATCTACAAAAACGGCAAATAATGTCTGTTGTATGGAAGATTTACATAGATTTTCGTGGTTTTAAGTGTTTTAGTGAGTGTGTTAGTGTTTGCTTCTTGTGGTTTAGACATATTTTGTGCAAAAATAACAGTACATAGTTGATACTTCTGTGTCCTCTCCTCCGGAATCCTCGTTGTTGATATTAGTTAGTTAAGGGTCCCATTAGTTCCCCCGAGGCGGCGCGCGCGGTGTTTCAGTGCGCGCGTTAAGAAGACGGGGCTAGAGCGTACTCCACTCTAACCCCATCGGGTTGGGATCCTCTGCTGAGGTATAAGCGTCACCGGGACCGCAAACAGTTGCAAAAACATTCCTGTACCTACTCTCAACATGAAGGCGCGTGAAGGAACACGCCCCCGGGGGAGGCGGTATCTAAAAAAAAAATCCCGGAAAAAAAAAAAAACGTTTTTTTTTACATTACGTTACACTAGGTCCGTACCCTAACAATATTACACATTTTATTAATTACTAGTCTGAACCCCAAGTATCATTTTTTTCTTACTTTGACTATTACATTAATTTACAATGAGACTTACAATTAACACGCTATTATAAGACTTAAAAATAACATTTAATCTTCCTGCCATCGAGACCGATCGCAGGAGAGCCGTCGCGACCTCTTCGTTCCTGTCCTTCATTGCCATTTTTATATTGTAGTCTGTAATGGACTTTATGGATGTCCCTGTTGCCCGCCCCACGAACCGGCCAATTGCATCTGAGCTGTCATTTGTGTGATAGATGCAGTGAGCTGAGTGCCGCGACCCTGCCACCACTGCATGCGAGACGCTCTGTCACCTTTTTCTTCGTCTGTTCAATGATGACAAGGTATGGAAAAGGTCCCCGTAACAAGTCCCACCTAACTTAGAGCAACACACTTCATATTGATATGAGTAGTGAGGTTATTATAATGTGGAAATATATTTTATTACTAAACATAAACCCTAAATAACCAGCAAATGTCGCTTCATCACATTCCGAAACCCATCTACGTCTACAGTTAACAGATGACGTAGGTTCTTTAAGGCTGGTTCTTGTGCAGATTTCCTGTCCTTACAAAAACCCGTATAACCCCTCACCAGTCGATTGTCAATATAACAATGAAATTTCTATTGTATCTGGGTCGTTCGACTGATGAAGTAATAAAAGTAATAAAAATGATATTCGTCATGAAAATGCATTAATAAATTAGAGCAGTTAACTGTGACTACTCTTAAGAAATGTAATATATTGAATGCTCAAGTATAGATGGACGAGGTATTATGAGCATCTGCTCTTGATCTGTCAACGGACTGTGCGAGACACTCGGCTGATAACAATCAAGAGCTTGTATGCGATCATATCGCTGGTTTTGGCAGAAGCTCGCATACATTTATCGCAAATTAATTGGTATTTTACATTTTTTTTTAATATATAAGGAAGACCAACAGCTTATATTTTACATTATAACTACTTCTTATAGCACCTGCAAAGCCAATTAAATGTCCTCGGGATTATAATATCGTATACATATAATATTATACGAAAAACACGAAATGCGAGCACGATTTGTTTAATTTCTGTATTGGTTTAACGTCCGTAATTAGTTTAAAAAGATATGATCAGCCATGTGAAAACTTTAATATTATAATAACTAGCTGGCCCACCAGCGGCTTTGCTCGCATTCGCTCGTCTTGGTGTAGTGGTAGAAGTGCGGTTTTGGAACCTCGAGGTCCTGATTTGATCCCCGGGTCGGACAGTTATGGGGCTTTCTGACAAAGAAATCCTCATTAGCATACCGCAGTCTGTAACAGTGCCCCGTAGGTGACAATAGGCTCGCCCCCAATTACTGAAAATCTTGAAATCTATCTTGGGAGGTTTATTTATACACCTCTACCAGCCACTGCAGAAGTTTATACACATTTAAATTTAGCCTGTTGTCTTCTCGATGTTAGAGTCTATTACTATCCTTTCCATGGAGATAAGTTTTATAACATCCAAGTAGTCGGATGTAGAACGGCCGGTAATTATAAGGAACATTTTTATTAAAAGTGTCTCTTATTTTACGAATAATAAATATAATATTTAGATAAATCTTTTAGTATCCAGGTAACAAAACTTAGTAACAAACTTTTAACGTCCTCTCAAACTCTTTAACTATTCTATAAAAGATAAATAATAACTGTGTAATTAAACAATTTAAACTTATTGCTTTGTTAATTTAGAAAGCCAAACACAGCCTACATCATGTCTATTATTAGCTGTCTACAAAGTGTACTTCGATAGACAGTTGTATCTACTTTCAAGTTTGCCAGACTAATAAACCGTGTGTTTACAATAGCGGCTGCAGCAGGCGACAAGATTTTAAATGCGCTAAGACTAGTAAGAATCTTGATGTAATAACTTTAGCAATTTCTTTTTTGCACCATTTTCGTTGAAATATACGCGTATTCTTTGAAATTACGTGTAAATCCTGCCAAGGCGTTTTAATTAATACCATTGAGTCGTATTGATCCAGTGTTAAACACAAATGGAATGCAAAACGATTTATTAAAGTTACATGTGATAGGTAGTATAGTGGACGGTTTTCTACAGTAATGAGGCAGAAATGTCCTTTCAAGAATTTAGGATTTAAGGCTTCAGGGTGAAAAACGATGGTGTAAAACGTGTTTATGGGTACTTGTGTTGTTCGTCTCATTTCATCAAAATGGATTATGTTTAAGTCAGATATAAGTTCTCTTCTCCAGTGCACTCTTAGGGTAAATGATAAAACAAGGTGTCTTTAAACACGTTTCCTGGCGAAAAAAGAGCATGTAGGGCTTTGTATTTAATATAGTTTTTCTGTGTAGGGCGCTGATACAAGAGTACATAAAGGTTTGATAGAAAAAAACTTGGATACTTACAAAAGAAATTAAAATCACAATTTTTATTCAAATTCAAGCGAAAATATTTTACCAAAAATTTGTATGTAATTCCAAATGTGCAATAAATACTGTTGATGATTCAGTGTTTTGAAAAACCTATATAACAAATGATAAAAAATTATTCAACGAAATGTGTGTACGTGCATAACTTCGTTTAACGAATTTAATAATTTTTATTTTATTTTAGTCGCTTTGATACAGGAAGATACGGCCCTAAACTAAATAAACAAATTTCTTAAAAAGTCAGTTCATATCTTTTAAAACATCTAAATAGTTATATTTTTACATAACAAAAGAAAATATACAAATATTTATTAGTAGATACTCAACTTAGTACTAATACAATAAAGAACCTAGGCTGCTTTACCCGAACGATTCACTAGTCATGAATAATCTTATTTTGAAATCGAAAGGAAGTCAATGATCTGCTACTTCATTCTGAATAACAACAGAAAAGTAAATACTTTATACATTATTAAATACTTTATTTTACATTTTATGGGAATTCTATGAAACAAAACATCGATGTCGATAGATTTGTGCACATTTATCACGTCCCATCACATTGACCTTTCGGGGTCGTCACGTGACACCGGATTAGCCAATTAGAGCGCAGTAGGTCTTGTCGCAAAGTGGTGAATTTGATTTCAACCAATCAAATCCAATTGCATCTCTCAGGGCTAGATTCGTCTATGCTATCGACGTATGTTAAATTTCCAAATTACTTGTTTGAAAAAAATGTTTTTGTAATGCAACTGCTTACAAAAGTGTTTCGATTCGTTATTTTAATATCTTATAACTGGTTTTGATCTATTTAGTAATTCTCTCATGTCGCTGAGCTTTTAACGACATAGCGCGGAAAGAAATACCGGCAGTAAATACTGGTCTTCTTCAAAGGATATAGAAACTAAAAAAACTTCAAGCACGAGGCTCTAATTATCCCTTACTTAGACGTTCTATATCCTATAAAAACTAATGTTAAAGGCAAATAACACTGAAATAAATTAAACTGAATTGGCACGATGGTGGTTTATGTTCTATCTGAGGAAGAATAATGATCGAAGCAGAAGAAGAATGGGGTCTTCGTTGGCGCCAGAGAAACCATAGTTTATGAACTGGGATTTTTAATGGTAAAGAAATTATTAGCTTATGGACAGTGTAGTCAGGGTTGGCCAGTATTTGAGTTACTTGTAATTAAAATACGAAATTGAAATACAAATACGTATTTAGTATTTGTATTTCAATTACTTCCTTAAAATGTAATTTGTAATTCGTATTTCAAATACCTGACGCTGAGGTATTTTGTAATTAGCATTTGAAATACTTGAAGCTTCAAAATACATTTTAACATTAAAATACACTTAACCTTTATTACGCGATTGTGAGTGACCGTAGAAAGATTGGTTTCTTTAGCAGGTTTTATTCACTCCAAAAAGAGGCTGTTTGTCTGACAGTACATTTAAAATCTAGTGTTCAAGAAAGGAAACTCTGGTTCTACTGGTTAATTAATTAACTGTGCTGGTCTAGATTACTTATTTTGTAATTTGTATTTCGTATTTCAAATAAAAATTGCTCAAATACTGTTCTTATTACTGTTATAATAAATTTTATATGTTAAATACCGTATATACGAATGTATTTTGTATTTCGTATTTTAATTACTTGCGATACAGTATTTTTAAATTTGTATTTCAATTAGAGCAAAGCAAGTATTTTGCCCAGCCCTGAGTGTAGTAAAATTTCCGAACAGTAGCTAAGCTTACGCAAATACTGTTTTCACTTCACTACGTCAGAAAGGCTTCGTATATCGTTCGAAACATGTGTCCACTTTATTCGCTAGCGTGGAAAAGTTATTTGAAATTCGGACGCAATGAAATATGAAGTACAATTTTTTTTTCAAACTTCTACTTTTCAATATGAAGTACAACAGTTTCTAACCTTTTTCTATCAATGTTCAGAAACGAGGAAATTCACTTCCGGTATTTTATACTTGCATGCACACTTAAACATAATTACAAACACCTATTTTTCTACCACTATCGTTTAGGTAAGTTCAATACAATGCTATAAGTATAGTGTTTCATGTCTTTAAACCCACCCAAACCCGAGATATCATCGTTTTAATGCGCAGCGTCGCTAAACATTTTTTTCCGCTAAACGCGCGATCTTGGGTCCGCGTTGGGATGCGACCGACTCCGACATGTTAAGGGATAGAGCTGTATAATATAGTTATTATTTAAGCTGTTTTTCTTGCATCTAGAATTTTTTTCACTGTAGCGAGGTGAAAAGTTGTGTGTTCGGCAGCAAATTAAATCTGCGTCTCTTACGTTTGGAACTCTCGCTACGCTCAGCTGTTTATACTAACAGCTGAGTGCGATCGACCGAGAGTAGTGCTCAGTGATGTGCAATAGGAAAGGCATGTCATACGAGGCTACGCCCCACGGCCTCAACGGCTAGCAAAGTAATAGAAATATTTCTCTGGGGTTCAAAGTAACCTTGATCAGGCTACAGGCTATTTTGTGCTAAGCTACACAACAATCGGTTCTATAGTTTACGAATGCATTTTAAAACGACAAACTGATAACCATTTCGCATTTATTACTGATACTGATTACTGATGAAATGGCGTAACGAGTGGTTTGGTGGAAGCGCTTACCCATCCAGCTGGTGACCGCAACTAGTTTAAGCCTTTTTTTACTCTAAGAGCGTCTCGTGTAAATTATTCTAGATCGAAATTCGAAAAAAATTAATAAAGTAATCACCGACACAAAACAAACTCTTAAGGCCTATTCAGACCTGGGCGTTATTCGCTACCGCGAGCGATAGAGAAATCCAAAAGGGTATGCGTTAATTTCATTGTTCACACCAAAGCAGATATCTCTACTGCGCGCGGTAGAGATGTTCGTTGGCAACGGTTAGCGGGGCGGCGGAACTAGTTGCGCCAAACAAGAGAAAATACTGCCTCACTAGGCGGTACAAATTTCGCTGCAGTTATGGAACTTCATACTATTTACCCATCGAGTTCCGTGTGGTATTGTTCGCTTCCCACAGCGGTAGCGAATAACGCTCAGGTTTGAATAGGCCTTAATACATATTAGCTAAGAACGCTAGCTTAAAGATTCTCGATCAAATTAGCTTACAAAAAACCACATAATAATCGGTTGAATGAACCTATTCAACCGATTTAGGAGCTACGATGCCACAGCTGACTCACGGACACTACAAACTCATAACAACCCAAGCATTGTTGCGTCGGAGGTTAAGACACAAAACTCACAAATGTAAAAAAACGGAAATGATGGAAGGAAGTAAAGGCAATAATGGAACGAAGGAAGGCATGAAAGGTAGGTAGAAACGGCAGCGTGATGCTGTGCGTTGCATGACCATAAGTCCCCGTCACTGGTACTGATTCGCTTGTGCGTACACTAAACTAAAATTCTCTAAACTTTGGTACCTAGTTCCTATTATGTTAATATTAAAATCTACATTCGAGTAACACTTAGAATGAAAATTCTAAACATATGATTATTCTATTCAAATGTGAGTAGTATTACATCAGTTTAGACAAGTTTAGGGAGCAAGAACTTACATGACGACTAAATTTGCACTAAACATACCCACAATTAAACAGAAAGGGCAAATTTAAGAATTGTCACTTGCAAGCGTTAGACGAGTTTGGACTTAAGCAAGAACACAATAAGAACTATCACATATTTACTAAAAGTAGATTTTAGTTCGCTAGTTTAGTTTGGTGTTCGGAACAAGCGAATTAATACCATTGCCTTTCAGTTGTATGCCATAACCGTTATGTTACATAAATTTCACTAATCAGGAGGTTCGACACTAAAAAGTGTCGAATCGGTTCCATTTTATGGTTAAAAAAATTCACTATTTTGAGTGACCCTTGCTACGTTCACCGTCAATTAAAATATCATTAAGGCGAAATACTATTTAGTTTCAGCGGAAGTGTCACTAAATATTTTTAATATCGTTTTTTTTTTACTATTTAGTTATTGAAATGTAACTCAAAAAGCGCTTGATCGGATTTGATGAAATTTAAATGAACCTCGGAAGTATACTCCACCAAACAAAAAAGAATAAACAAAATTGGATTACTGTCTGATAAGATGTGCGTGTTAAAATAACTTCTACGTCAATCTAAACTAGTAATGGACAGAACTAGTCCAAACCCAATGGCTGCAAAAATATATAACAAACTACCAATACAATTCAAAGACACAGAGAACTTTGTAATGAAATGCTATGATTACTTACATTATAAGAGAATGCCTACACTAGCTAATAAATCAAAGGAAACATTACAAATATAAATATATAATAATAGATAACGTGACCTGACAAACTTTCACATATGGAGTCTTTCTTTTTATAATATGACTTGACCAGTTTCACTTTACGGCGTCCCTCCTTCTTCTCACGAGGCAAGAAATTATATAAAAGACACAGCTTCCTTTATAATGGTTAGTATCTAATTCTTCTTTATTAATGGCTTAATGACATCGAGCCAGTTCTTCTCAGGCCCAATAGCTCAATGGTTGATGGGACCTTCGCCAAGTATATCGATTTCCCATTATCCTTTCTTCTATGGGATATACGATATATTGTGATAAGCGTCTTTATTATTTTATAATATCAATCCAATCATCAAAATAATAATTCGTTTTTCTTTTAGGAATCCTCTCTCCTCAAAATCCCAAATAAAAAAATCCTTCACGTCCCCATTGTCATTCCATCATGGTTCTCCTTTTTTAAAGTTTGTCACGTTGCAGGTCAATAAAGAAATAGTTTTTAAATACACACAATAAGGATTTAATGCAATGAAATATGATCATGAAATTATATTACAACTTTTTTTAATAAGGCTCTAAAAGACATACTTATACAAAAATGTTTTTATACACTGGACGAATTATTTCTGGATGAAACAATACTTACAAAATAAATCGTCCCGCTCCACACAGTGTTGCTATAACCAATCAGGGTCATGATGTAATGCCTACCTACAATACGTATTACTAAGATCTGCACGTACAATATAATATAAAACTAATATATGTCAAGAAAAACATGAATTGTTTAGAAAAAAGGAATGTTGCTCATTCCATCAACACGCGGAATAAGCACAAGCTACCCGTACATGTAACGCGTCTCCACAGAATAAGTCATTATTTTATGGGACAATGTATACGATTCTATAATAAACTTCCCAATGTTATCCGAGATTTGCCTATTAATAAGTTTAAAATTACTATTAACTACTCTGTCAAAAAGGTTATTACTAAATTTCGGACTACTTGGAGGATAAAACAGCTTGGGACTGATCACTCCAGGAACTACCTACTCGTGTATTACCATGTCAAAGTGTAGCGTGTCTTGCCCTACTGATACCATTATTATGGTCTTTTTTGCAAGGCAACACACTGGAGCTAAAAATAAACGAACATTTGTTATATATAAGAAAAAATTACATGTAAAAAGACAAGCCCGTTGAGTTTCTTGCCGGATCTTTTCAGTCGTGGTCGCGTTCTTATCCGGTTGTCGATTTAAGAAATAATAAATGTAATATGACAATTAGTTAGTGCTTCCGGTAGGCCTATACATAATAAACGATTTCATTTCTTAATGTTTGCAATAAATGGTTGAGTATTAAGCATAGACCACACACATCGCCTAACCCTAATTCCATAAACAAAACCAGTCATAAATAAAGCAAATTGTCACAGACAAGTTATGTACAGATTGGAACATGTCCAGCTCATATCGAGACAAATGCGTATGTTAAATGCGCCCTAACTTCATACCGGCCTCTTTGTTATATGCCGATCTTGTTGCAGATGAATAAATCATACTAAGCATCGGTCTGTTGTGTTGGTTTTGATAGATGCTTCCGATGAATGAGCATATTCAATTACAAAGATAGTTTTACAATGAATGTGTTGCATTCTGTAACGAAATTATTCATATGCTTTGGTACTCTTGGGCTTTATGGGGAACGACAAACTTTTCTCGGGCTAGACATCGAGCTCTATATAAACCATAGAGATCTATAATTTCAGTCCGTGCTCTGAGTATAAAACCTGGTGTTGGAAGCAGCGGCCGTATTCCGCGATTCAACGTATTAAGTTAGCTTCAATATGTTCATTATCCACTGCGGTATTAAAACTAACGTTTGAATATTCGTAAGTACAGAGCAAGCATTGTAAACTATTTACATGCAATATCGCGTCCGGCGTTCAGTAACATAATATAAAAGTTGCGAACCGCCGCGAGCAATGTGTTCTGTTTTTAGGCATATTGCTGCGACACCGGCTCGCCCCCTTAACATATCTCTCTTTTATCTGTGATCTGTGATCCAAACTAATATAGCACTGTGTGCTAAAACACAACGAATAATCTACCTAGCTCATAAGTATCCCCTTTATTTTCATTACTTGTATCTCGGCAAACATCCATCCATATACGTTCACGTGGTGAATTTAAATGCTGCACTATGCTGAGAGCAGCATTTAAAATGCTGCCCTTTTGACTTTTATGCTAATTTTTATAAGACAAGAAATGTTTTTTATTTACCTTTAATACCCATTGGCGTAAAAAGGGGTTTGTTACGGGACCTACTAGAGGCCAGCCAAAGTTTTCATCTTAATGCATTTATACAACTAATTAAGCTGACTGTGAGGTTGCTACTTAAGCATCAAAATGGTCGACTGGGTTTAGTATTTTCTCAAACATTTTATTTGATTTTTTTATTTTATTTTATTTATTAACAAAATCCACAGATCTTAATGTTATTATAGTATACTTTAAAAGCTAAGTCTTACATCTAATGACGGATTTACTTTATATAAATGTACTTGAATAGAGAGCAGAGATTTCTTAGTTATACATGTAGGTATATATCTAATTAATACAGTTCCTACAATCGATTAGTTTTACTATATTAATAAAGTAGGTAGGTAAATAATTATCACGGAAAGATAAACTTGACATGTCTACAAACAACGGATGGTTGTATAGGGTGTGTGTGCTTGTGTGTGTGTGTGTGAGAGAGAGAGAGAGGTTGTGTAAAGTTAAGTTGGTGAAAATACTCTAAAGTTTAGTTGTATTAAAGTACATCCTAGGCGGGTGCTTGTAAATATTGTTTCTTTATTATGTTTATAATAGAATGTCTAAAAAACGTTTTTTACTGTTAAAAAGATCAACTGAGTTGAAATACTTGTTAAAGTTAGTTTGAGTTCGACAAATGATTGAATTTTGGAAATAATTGGTATGAAACATGCTTGGTTTAAGCATTATTTTGACAACCTTCTTCGAGATAAATCAAAATTACTGTACTGGCTAAATACGTGTGAGCAGCGGCCAGCAAAAGTTTTATGAAAATCCATATCTGTCGTGGATCAGCAGCCAAATAAATTACACATAGTAAACTCACATCTGTCGTGTAATTTTAAAATGGAACGATATTTTACTTCGAAACATGGCAACCAAGAAGGTTTCATTAAAATTTAGAACTGGGTTGCTAATAGAAAGTTGTTTATTGAAAAAAAAAACAAAAGATCACTTTAACGCGCTTAAAAAATATTGTTGTTCGTTGTAAGCCATTGATTTTGAAAAGTAATTTGTATAGTATTTTCACAGTAGCCCACTACCTCATAATTGCTACCATCGGTACAGATTCCCGCGACGTGTCATCTCGTAAAACATGGTTTGAATAGTTCACAGCAATCCGGAGTCATCTCGTTGCTCCTTATATGACTTCACCAGATTAGATACAGTAATGCCGCAGTAATAGCAGTACGAAAACTTACAAGAAAAAATAATTGAATTCAAAACTGCAACTACCTGTATATAGTTGTAAAGTCGCAATTCATATCTTTACAGGCTTAATTTTATGAGACATTTTCGCGACAAGAACAATTTGAAAAGTTTAATACCGACTTCCATTCTATTCAGTTATTGGAGTGTATCACAAAAACTACTAAAGCGAATTTGATGAAACTTAAATGGGACGACACGGGAGCACCAGCTTTCAAACATAAAAATAATTATGAGAATCGGTTCACCCAGTCGAAAGTTAGGAGGTAATACACATAAAAAATATATACAGTCGATTTGAGTATGTACCTCCTCCTTTTTTTGGAAGTCGGTAGAAAATAAAAGTATTTCACACGACATTTTTAAACGTACCTACAAGCTCAGTAATATATACTTATTATAATGATATATTAATAGATAAGATTTGTTTATTTGCTTGAATTGAATATGCTCCGAACCTGCTGAACCGATTTAAAAATTTCTTTCACTATTAGAATCCTACATTATCCCTGATAATTATCGCTATATATTTGATTCCTCATCATCATCATCCATTACCACATGGGTGAAACAGCGCAGCGCAGCTAGCAATAATATATATATCTAAGTCTACTCTAAGTCACAAAGCTATACTAAACTACACAAGTAAAAACACTGTATAGTACAACAACAACATTTAGCTACAAGGAATGACGTCTTAACCCTTTATTGAAAACCCTCTTATATCCATATTTACGTACTCATAGTCTGTTTTTGGAAATATAGGCGTTAAGTCCATACAATTCTAAATGCCTACATCGGAAGTGCTTCTCATTTAACGCTTGTAAGTACCTGACAAGCCACGCAAGCACTGGATATTTTTTGCATAATATTCGTACTGAAGCGGATGAAAAATGAAATGAAAAAATGTTAATGAAAATTGAGTTCATTGCCAAAAACATTACATTAACATTTAATCGCGGGAGTGTGTGCGGAACGCTGCTTATAGGTTTACACATTTTGGTCCAGCGAGAGAAATGGATATCGGCCTGTGCAATAGTATTTTAGTGTATCCAATGTCTGAACAAGCCAGGATTTTGTACAAACTAGCACAACTAGCATTACCTACTAGATATTAAGAACCTTCTTTGTATGGTTTTACAGGGAGGTGTGGTCGCTCAGCGACAAAGCCTTTCAAATAAATAAAAAAAATATAAAAAAACAAACATTTAATCGCGTACTTATATATTTAAAATAGTTTGAAAGAATAATTGCTTTAATCTACGAACTTTCTTGTTTATATTTTTGACAACAGGGATGTGGTCAGCGTTTTTGAGCACAAACATAGTTTACACACTGCTTGTTTTCAGCATACCTTATATTATTCAAAACTTCTTACCACAAACCAAAAGTTTGGCAGTTCCTACCTTTGTTGTGTAAGTAAATTGTGGAATGCTCTGGCGTACATATTCCCTTGCAGCTATGACCCTGGGTCTTTAAAGCGGGGCGTGAAAAAGCATCTCTCAAGTCATCATAGGGGTGGCGCTAGGCTGCACTGATGGGCATTGCTTCTTGATTCCATCTTCGCTTTCCATCAGGCGAGAGGGAGTCACTCTGATGAACCATATAAAAAACCCCCATAGTTCGAAATGAGATGTTCTTCGAATATAGAAAAATAAGAAACAACAAAATGTGTATTATATCCGAAATGTGTCAAGGTCCATAACTAATCGAACATAATGTTCCAAACAGAGGTCAGCCCATACTGCTGTCATAGCGACCACTGGCGCCACAATATAACTACAGTATGTGTCGCAGTTTTTACTAAGAGTGTGGTTTAATACAATACTTGTAAGTCATAAGCAAAGCCGCACTTCCCACGGGAAATGGAGCATGTAACGTACGCGACAACACTATCAATATCGAAGTGCTGCCGTTATTAATCTGTAATACTTCCCTTTATGGTTTGAAAATCTGTCACTGTTTAACCTAATAAGGCATGTCTAGACATATCCAGATAAAATGAGGGGAGGCATTGAATCATGTCGGTGCCGGCGTCACCTTAGAATCAACGTTGTGTGAAACACATGTGATGGATAAGCACAGGTGAGTTTGACTCTAGCTTTTATGGTTCTCTACGTGGCTATGGTACCCTAGTACTAGGCTTACGACATCCGTATGCCTATCTGTCTGTCTGTCCTTTAAGGAGATATATCGTTGGAACTGTTATTAGGGAGTCGATATTTTTTTCATAAGTGTTATTAGCGAATATAGTATAGTAATAATACGAGTACATAATAATACACGTTTGGTGCTAGTAAATAAATAAACCGGGTACCTGTCATATAATAGAGGGTATTAAATCATGAGTGTAGTTTTCTGAAACGAGCCGCAGACGAGTGTCAAAATAAGCTTACACGAGTGTTTTAATACCTAATTATATGCAGTTGCATACACTACTTTATTTAATCTCATGACATTTTTACTACTAAAGTTTTATCCAACAAAATATTACTCAAATTCGTATGTACGAAATAGCGCCAAAATGGAAAAATTCTTCTTCTTCTTCTTGTTTTGTATGGCTTGTGCGGCGTAACCACAATTTTGCCAATATCAGTGGAAAAAGTATGTTATTGGTCTATTGGCTCGGAACCAGCGCGTTGCGCGCGCAGCACGCTCACCACGGATAATGTGTACTTAAATTGAATTGAAACCTCCTTGGTCGGGACACATTGTACTTTAATAATTTAAAAATTGTTTTAAAGCATTGTTTTGTTAGGAGAATAATGCTTTGATTTAATTTTTTAATTTTCTTAGAGAAGTATGTAAATAAAATATGCCAATAAAAGTCTGTATTTCATTTCATAATTAGAATATTACCGAATGAGATTGTATAATAGTATAATTTGCAATTAGGAATAAAATACGTATTTAAAGCGAGTGCCATGGATGAATCACGAGCAAGTGAAGAATTCATGAGGATTGAATCACAAACGTAGCGAGTGATTCAAGTGTTAGAATCCTGAGCGACGCGAGTGATTCATAGCCCTCGATATAAATCCGTTTTATTCAAGAGTTGCATACTATACTTTATACCATGACTACGGGAAAAAGAAATAATTTAAGCGAACATAGACATTCAATGAAGAAAAATGAAACCATTTATATAATGCTGATTAAAACTCGAATAATTACTAAAATTAAGAGTAATTTTATTCTGTTTATGACAACACAAAACAGTTTTTATTCTAATGCTAAACTCCTATCGCAAATATAGACTAATCAAATTTCGAGAAGTTTTTTGCACAAGGAGTTTGTACGTCAAGTATTCTTTGCGCAAGGAGTTTGTGTAGACTATTTTTTGGGCAAGGAGGTTGTATAAGCATTGATATGGAGGTCGAATATGTTGGTGTGTTCTAAATTCAAACTCCAAAATAGTGATTAAAGGGCCTTTTCAGTTAATAACGTAAAGATACGATAGGCGTAACACTTTTCAGTTTTTTGATGGCTCAGACCAAATAAAAAAGTCAAGACAGAATGTTGTGAACAGAAAAGTGAAGCCGGTAAAACTACGCCTCGCCGTGTACATACACAATTACACACACACACACGCACAACGAAACTACGCCTTGACTCGTCAGTCGAACTATCGCTGCGGGTGGAAGCAACACGTAAAGTAAATCAACAAATTTACCAGTCAAAATGCCGAATTGTGTCGTGAAACGGTGTTAAAACAAACATCAAAATATAAAAAGCAGGATGGAATCACATTTCACACGTAAGTAACTTGGAAAGCAATATTTTAAATATATAAAAATAAAAATAAAGGTTATTGCTTGGAACATAGAAAGTGTTGCCATGGTAAAGCCTTTAAGGTTTACCCTATTATTGGGTAATCTTAATATTTAGTATATATGTTACGTTAATACGGGTACGTTTTTATAATAGTTTGTCAACGTGTTATAACCAACTTCAAAAAAGAAGTAGGTTCTCAATTAGACTTTTCTTTAAATATAATATTGTATGACACTCGACGCAATATCTTTATACAAAACCGGTTCCGTCGCTTAAAAGCAAATTTAAAAAAATAGGCAATTCTTTGTTTTTATTTTTAGTTTATTTTCAACCGACATCTAAAAGGAGTAGGTTCGCAATTAGGTTCTATTGTTTTAAATACTTGTTACCTCATAAGTTCGTTATTTATAAACCGATTTGAACAATTTTTTTTTGTTGGAAACCTGATACCTTTAATATGGACTCGCATTAATTTCACACTGGATTTTCAATTTCGTACATATTGAAGGCGGTTATGTATTTTTGTAAAAATAAACCATATTTCTATTGAAGTCTTTTGTTTTTAGGGTGTATCTATATTGAATGTTGTTGTGTGTAGTTAGTATGCGGAAAGTTATACGAGATGGTCGACCAGTCTTTGTCATCACGCGATTTTATAAACCAGTCGTAGAAGAAAAATGCAAAGCAGGATTCATAGGTACATTAATAAATATTGAAAGTTTAAAAGCGCTTTATACGAAGTACATAGAATATGAAAAAAGGCTGTTTTTTTATCTACTTATAAATTAAGCCAGGATCATTTGGAGATTCTATTTACGTCTATTAGGATGCATGGAGGGTTCAACGATAACCCTAACGTAAGACAGTTTACAAGCAAGCTACAAAAAATACTATGTCATTTAGAATTAAAATGTCTTGCAAAAAGTAATTGTGTTCCTTTAGAACACATAGCAATACTTAATTGCACTTCAACAACTAAAATTATAAATAGCACTTCATCGTCGTATAGAAACGAAGAAGAAGAAGAAGAAACCATTGAAAATTCTTCGTTGCAACTTCTTAATGAAATTGTTAATGAATCATTTGATTGGGCCAGTTGTTTACATGACAATTCATATTATGGTGACTTCAGAAAAATGATAATTGGTTACATATCTGGAAGTACAGTGCACTATCTTGTTAAAACCATAAAATGCTCTAAATGTAAAGATGCCTTGTAGACTGATGAGAAACTTTATTTTCACAAGCTCATTAGTTTAAAAAACAAAGGCGGTTTTCGCTTCCCGTCTAAGGATCTTTTTGACATTTGTGTCACTTGTGAAGCAGTTGTTCGAAAATTATTGAATGAAAATATTGCAATAACCGCAGAAAATCAACACCAAACTATAGTCTTGAACATATTAAAGAAATTCATTGGAAACAATCAGATTTTTATCAATTTAGAGTCAAAACATGAATATGTTGGGCAGGAACATAAACTTTATTTAATACGGTGTGTAATTGAGAAATACTTAAACATTAGATTCCACCATATTGCTAAATTAGAAAGTATTTCTAAATCAGTGCAAAGTAAACGACAAGCGTACAAAAAAATAATTCAGCATAAAGGTTTTTAAATAAAACTAGCAGTTACATCGAGTAATTTTATTTCTGAAGTCAAAGTCAAAGTCAAAGTCAAAATCATTTATTCAATTTAGGCATCAAAGACGCACTTATGAACGTCAATTTTTCATTAAAATGTACTTTAAAGCCTACCGCCGCGTTCCAAAATACATAGAGCCAACCGAGAAGAAGCGGCAAGAAACTCGGGGCCATTCTTTTTATATAGATGTTTTTACAATGTTTTTACTTAGGTACTACAAATATTAGCTCCAGTGTGTTGCCTTACAAAAGAGAACATAATAATGGTATCAGTAGGGCAAGACACGCTACACTTTGACATCTTAGTACACGAGTAGATAGATCCTGGAGTGATCAGTCCCAAGCTGTTTTATCCTCCAAGTAATCCGAAATTTTGTAATAACCTTTTTGACAGAGTTTAGTTTTAATAGCAATTTTAAACTTATTAATAGGCAAATCTCGGATAACATTGGGAACTTTATTATAAAATCGTATACATTGTCCCATAAAAGAATGACTTATTCTGTGGAGACGCGTTACATGTACGGATAGCTTGTGCTTATTTCGCGTGTTGATGGAATGAGCATCACTCCTTTTATCAAAACTGCTAATGTTTTTCTTTACATAAATTAGATTTTCATAGATAAACTGAGAGACAACAGTTAGAATGTTTATGTCTTTAAATTTCTGTCTAAGGGAAACTCTGGGAGCCAAACTGTAGATTGCTCGTATAGCCCTTTTTTGCAGTATAAAAATAGAATTAATATCTGTAGAACATCCCCAGAGCAGTATGCCATAAGTCATAACGCTATGGAAATAACTAAAATAAACTATTCTAGCTGTGTCTACATCAGTTAATAGTCTAATTTTTTTAACAGCATAAGCTGCTGAACTGAGCCTACTAGACAATTTTTTAATGTGGGGACCCCATTGCAATTTAGCGTCTATAGTAATTCCTAAAAAGACTGTTGACTCCACAAGGTCCAACCCTGTTCCATTCAATTGTATATTGGATTCTACTTGTCTCACATTTGGTGTCGAGAATTTTATACAATTAGTTTTCTTCTCATTGAGGAGAAGATTATTTGTATTGAACCAATTCACAACTTTAGCTAATGCATTGTTAACATCGTCATAGTTTAGTAACTGCCTTTTAATTTTAAATAACAGTGAAGTGTCATCTGCAAACAATACAATCTCGTTATTCTTCTCTACATAATAAGGTAAGTCATTAATATAGATTAAAAACAAGAACGGCCCAAGTATTGAACCTTGTGGAACGCCCATTGAGATTATAGAGCCGGGCGATTTTTTACCATTTATGTCAACCCTTTGAATTCTACCATTTAAATATGAAGTCAAAAGGTTGAGAGCCATGTCCCTAATACCGTAGTGTTGTAATTTCCTGACAAGTATATCATGTCGGACGCAGTCAAATGCCTTAGATAAGTCACAAAAAACACCTAAGGCATCTTGAGAGTTCTCCCAGGCATCAAACACATCTTTTATTAGTTCTATACCTGCGTCTATAGTAGAGCGATTCCTTGTAAACCCAAATTGATTTTTATGGAAAATTTTGTTTGCACTAAAATGAGTTTCTAATTGATGTAATATGATTTTTTCGAAAATCTTACTTAGCGTAGGTAGTACAGAAATAGGCCGAAAATTTGTTGGATCAGTAGTACTACCAGATTTGAATAAAGGAACCACTTTACTGTGCTTCATTAGGTCAGGAAATACACCACTTGCAACACAACTATTAAACACAGCTGCTAGATTGGGTGCAATGACATCTATAATTGAAGAAACGGTCTTCACAGAAAGACCCCATAGGTCTGCCGTTTTTTTTGTATCTAGACTTTTGAAACTGCTTACAATATCTTTGCAATTAACTACTGAAAATTTAAAAGTTGTGTCACATTCAGTTACACTTTGTTTAAGTAAGATCTCAGCAGAAATGGAGGAAGATTTTAGAGTTTTGGTTGTTAAAGAAGGAATATTAGTGAAAAATTTCTCAAACTCGGCCGCTACCTCCAAATCTGCTCTTACATCTTTATTATTAATTTTTAAATTAAAGTCTCGATTACGCACTGTATTTCTACCAGTTTCACTGTTTATAATGTTCCACGTCATTTTTATTTTATTAACAGAATTTTTGATCTTATTTCTTAAATAAATAGATTTTGCTGAGGAACAGGCTCGTTTAAATAACTTAGAATAACGTTTGACATATTCCAAAAATACAGGATTATGATTATGCGATTTTTCATGGTACAATTCATATAACTTTTGCCTACTTTTATAAACTCCTGGAGTTGCCCATTCACTAAACTTAGCACGATTACCAACAGATATTGTTTTTGGTACAAACACTTTGTCAAATTCATCGCTGATAAGATGGAACAGTGAGTTATATAATATATTTGGGTCATTGTGACTGGTCAACTCTGGCACTTTCTGGGATATATTACTTCTTAACAATTCTAGGCGGCTTGCATTTATTGGAACAAAGCTAACATATTTGCTTTGGGGTTTGTTTGTTTTTCTTGGAAACACTGCTAGTTGACCACAGTGGTCTGATTCTAGATTATTTATAATGAAATTTTTAATAGGTTTTAGATTAGTAAATATATTGTCTATGCAGGTGGAACTTGTGGCTGTTATCCTAGTTGGTTCCAAGAAAATATTGTACATATTATAAGATTTAAACAGTAACAAAAATTTATCAACTGTCTGATTATTTTCTAGCAAATTAATATTAAAGTCTCCACAGATAATCATTGATTTATTTGTATTAGAAAGCTTAATTAATGTTTCCTCCATGCACTTTTCAAAATCATCATATGGTGAGCATGGAGGTCTGTATACACATAGAACAAGGAACTGCTCAAACTCAATACAGGACATTTCTATTACTCGTTCAACAGATAGGCTCACAATGTCTTTTCGTTCTTTGAGTTTTATATTTTTATTTGTAATAATTAAAGAGCCACCACGTATAGATTTTTCTCTGTTGAAGGAGCTAGCAACTAGATGATTATTAAAATTAAATAAGAGTTGGTTCTTTTTAAGCCAGTGTTCAGTAATACAAAGAATATCTATTTTGCTATCATCTATAAACAATTCCAGTTCCAACTCTTTGCCCATCATACCTTGAATGTTCTGATGAACAATATTGATTGATTTAATGCAAGAGGTTGTCTCTATTGTCTTAGGCACTAATTTAAATTATGTACAATGTCATTAGTAGCCAAGCAATTGGCTGAATTAAAAATGTCAAATTGCTCAATAGAAGCATTGTCAATACAATTGGATTGCTCAATAGAAGCAACCTTGTTAGCCAAATTTTTGGCTGTAATATCAAATAAATATGATAGCGACACAGCTATCTGTCTTTTATAATAATTAGAAAGATAGTAATTATCTTTTGTCAAGAAGAATTTTTTTATATAATTATTAATGTCAATTAAATTAAATTTATCTCCATTAAAATTATTATTACATATAGTGTATAATGTCAAATTAAGCTTATATCTAATATCATTTTCCACCTGTGGCAAACTATTACTATAGGGAAATGTAAACATTATGACATTATCTACTGTAAGATTAGATAGACGGTTGTTGAAATCAATTATTTGTTTTTTGTTTACATTCCCCCTATTTCCTATTAAAATTAATAATGTTGTGTTGGGGCTAAAGCTATAAGTAAAAATTCTATTCATAATTTCCTGATATGATAGACCAGGTGTACAGTAATTTATTACATTATGTCCCTTGGATGTATTTGACAATAAGTGACCCATGTCTTTGCCAATTTCATCACTAAATATTACAATTTTTGGTTTGTCTATAGTTGATGGTATACTATTTGAATACTGCTACTACTACTGAAACTAGAAAACCGGCCTCACCTCTGTTCACAACATTCTGTCTTGACTTTTTTATTTTGTCTGAGTTTGATGGTAACTCAAAAAACTGCTTGACCAGATCTGATGAAATTTAAATGGGACCACTTCGAAAGTATACTCTACCAAACAAAAAAGAATAATTTTTAGAATCAGTCCACAAATGGGGGAGAAATCGTCTAAAAACATTTGTATTTGAGTGATTAGTTAATTTACTTAACTTTTCGCTAATTGCTTATACTTCTTTTTGGGTAAATCGATTTAAAAATATAACAACAACTAATGCATGAACAAGCAGAAAACCTGAAACGACTTTTTTCAATTTTTTTACCTTCCTATAAAACAACACGTAAAATTACTTTTGGTTCAGGTCAACTCTATGTCTAACTCTTTTGCTTTGCCAAGCTAAAATTCACTGCATACTTTTGCCGTATTAGATACTAACACTAGCACCATATAGTTAATTCAACGACATTATAAATTCTTTTTATATAAATCTCTTTAGAAAACCCGATCACCAAACCCTGCCTAAACAGTTATCCAAATAAACAATGAAAAACAACATAAAAAACAGAACCAGTTCGAGTATAACCATGCGACAAAGCTAGTATTGTATGGACAAATAATCCACTAGTCATCTAACTATTTGGACCAATCACAGCTCTTGTTTTTTTTTTAATCTGACTCAAAGCTGAGAAGCAAGTACGCTTATTATAGATTCGATCTGAATCAAATTAAATAGTTTGTATTTACCGTTACGTTGTGTTCAAGCGATATTGAACCTTGTAGGTTGGACGTGTGGAGAATTGATACAATTATTTAACTGTTTGATGTTTCTAACTTTACGTCTTTTATTTAAAAACTAAAAGGATTTTTATTTGTATTAAGTACTACCTGCGCATCGCGGTTTCACCCGCGTAGTGATAGATGAATCAAAATATATAGCCTATGTTTATAATGGATGATGTAGTATCCTATAAATCGGTCCAGCTAGCTTCGGAACCTATTCAATTCAAACAAATAAACAAGCAAATCTTTCCTCTATATAATAATATATTATAGCCAAAATACTACACACATACTCGTGTCACAGAATGTTTAATACACAGAGTGATAACGTTCGGAGAGATTTAGATTTTAGGAACAATTTATTATTAATTAGAAATACGGGATTACTCTCGTGCTAAGCGTGACGTCATTGACGCGGGCGTCCCGAACACTCCTTGAAAAAGGCCACCGAGTGTGGTCGAAACTATAGTCTACTATAGTCTAATTAATAATGAGTGAAACCCACGTTAGTTTTTATAACAAAACAATATAACTAAACTATCGCATTAGTATCTCACTGTAATGATAGTCTAAGTTTTGGATAATAAATAAATAAATAAATAAATAAAAAATTTATAATATCCGTATTCTATCTTTTATTAAATCTGAACTCGTGAACAGTACAGTCGCAACATTATGACCACTTAGCAAGCAGTTCTAATTACGACTGCTGGTAGACAATCGACAATATATTTAAATGCGTTTGCTTATCGCGCATGCGCCGCAATTACGCGATGAGGAACACCCCCATAACAATGTGCGCTTACGCATGTTAATGGCGCACCGATTGGAGGGTGGGAACATTGGCTTTATAAGCTTTATTTGTATAGTTTTAATTGTATTTGAATTTATTTATGCAGTACAAGACTGTCTTCCATTTGCTTGAAGAGAATTCTGCAATGTTTTGGTCACATCGCTAGAAAGGACGGAGATAACCTCGAGAAACTTGTGGTGACTGGAAAAGTCGATGGCAAAAGATCTCGTAGCCGCAGTCCAACGCGTTGGTCTGACCAGATCCGCACCACTCTTGATACATCCGTTTACGATGCTCTACAAATTGCTGGTGACCGAACACACTGGCGTAATATCTTAAAAGAAAGGACAATGGGTGGAGGAGGTCACGACCCTCAGACATGAGGATTACGACTCAAGGTGGAGGATGCAGTAGGACTTTTGCATTGGTAAGACTTATGCAGTAGCAGGACTTTTGGCAGAGTCCATCTGAGGAAAGACCAGATCTTTGACAGTTATTTAATCGTGACTCAGTAGTATGCAAATATTACTGTGTTTCGTTGAAAGGCAATGTTTCCAGAGAGCGCTACAGGGCAAGAGATGTAACATCTTATATCGCATAATGACGAGCGCAGTACATTACCATGCAGGGTTTTGAACTGTTGTAGTTTAACATTCTGAATGGCACTGAACTGTTAAGTGACATCATAACATCAGCCGAGAAAATTGCTCGTCTCGTCACCGACTGACATAAAAAAGCTTTAAGCTCAAAGGCGAAACTAAATATTGTTTCCCTGATCCATATCTGGATTTTCGTCATCATAATCATAATCAGCCCATTTATTTCCAACTGCTGGGACTCGAGCCTTCCTCTCAGAGAAAGGAGTTGGGCCACCACGCGGCCCAAAGCGGATTGGTGAATAGGTTAGTGGCTAACCCATGTCGAAGTTTTCAGGCCGCCCGAAGGTCCTCGACATAGCCTAACGACTGTTGTCCTAAGTCAAACAACCGGGACCGACGTGCCCTCCGAAGCACGGAAGCGCTCAGTTGAATAATGCCACTAGCGGTCACCCATCCAAGTCCTGACCGCAGCAAGTGTTGTTTAACTTGTTGATCGGTTAAGATTGCCAAGTCGAGTTCCGCTACGAGCTTGCCTGGATTTTCACATAAGGGTAATTCTCTTAAGGCTGTATTTTTTCAAATGGGACTGGTAGTTCAAGAGATTAGCGCTTTTAAACCAATATACTTTTTTCTATACAAAGCCTGCTACAAACTTCAAATTTTGGCAATTTAGACATTTAATGTGGTAAAAATTGAATTAGAAAAGATTTCTGGATATTTCACCTTTAAGGAGGTAAAGTAGGCATTGTTGCTGGTGGGTGAATTACTAATATAGTTTATTCGCATCAAATTCAAAAATAAATAGGCTAGAACCATCGCTACATGTTGCCCTAGTGGGCCTTAGGGCATTCCATGGCAAGTAAAACATAAGGTGTAATTTGTACTTGATATCAGGTAGTATTAATTGCATTTAAGTACTGATTATTACTGAATAAGTGTAAAAAATTAACAGCTAATTAGAATCCCTGATATGCGCCTGGAGACAAAATTAACACTTTCCTTTGTTGGCAGGGAAGTCTAAATAAAATAATATGAGGAAAGAGTTTTTGTAGGAAGTTTGAACAGTTGGGCTCAAACTCTTGAGTAGTTTTTGTTTCATATAGCGTAGTCTCTTATAGTAGGATTGTTGCAAGTACCACACATTTGCCAGCTTTGCTTTTAACATTATTGTATTTTCTACCGACTTCCAAAAAAGGGAGGTACACAGTCGACTGTATTTTTTTATGTTTGTTACTTCATAACTTTCGATTGGGTGGACCGATTCTCAAAATTCTTTTTTTGTTTGTAATCTGGTGCTTCCCGTGTAGTCCCATTTAAATTTCATCAAATTCGGTTTTCGTTTTTTAGTTACACTCCAATAACCGATTTTTGGAACGGTGGACAGACGACCTGAGAAAGGTTGCAGGACGACGTTGGATGCAGGCCGCTTCCAACCGGTCCTTTTGGAAAATCATGGGGGAGGCATATGTTCAGCAGTGGACGTCCTACGGCTGAGATGATGATGATGATGAACCGATTTATACCAAAGTAATAGAATGGAAGTCGGTATTAAACTTTTAAAATTGCACTTGTTTATATAACGATTTTTATAGCACTAACACCTGCTTAGCGAGACGAAATCTTTTAGTTTTAGAGAGAAAAATATGGACTGCATGTCGAACCCTCGTTTTCTGACAATCCGTGTCAGACGCCATGACCACTAGGCCACCGAGGCTCGCCGTCCGAGCGTTAAATTTAAACTCTATGTTCTGATTTTAACCGTTGTATAGGGACGCAGCGACATCTATTGAACAGCTTGGCATTACCTAACCGAAAGAAGAGATTTTTCGAACAATTAACTCTACGTTTTTAGTACTGTATTTACGTATTTCTTATTTTTATCAGTTTTTTTACAGAGTAAGGCCCACTTGCACGTTTCAGAGTTAGCTTCAATAAGTCAGAGTCAACTGCTAAAACGAGGTTTTATAATCAATTTATTTTGCACCATTAAAGGTTAGGAGTAAATCTATGGTTATTTATTGATATTTAACCCAGCAATGTGGGAGGGTTAAGTCTTTAACTAGGGTTAGTGAAATTTGTGTCAAAAGAAATTGAGGTTACATTCTGCTGTATAATGTACTCTTTGACGAAATGACACGAGACAATACGTATAGAACAAAAAGTCGTCAAATTTCATACAGCAAAGGATAAACAAGAAAGTCTTTATACATAGTACTGTAGTGTCAAAGAAATAGATATAAGTTTAACTTTTTTTTCGATTCATTCATTATTGGCCAGGTTACAATGTAAGCACATAGACAATTCAATGTTCCCATCTAAAGATCACAAATATCAGTTTAGCAAAACCGGTGATATTTTATAGTCGTGCAAGGCAAAATGAGAGTTAAATATTGATATGACTAACGCAAGTTTACAAACTCGTAGACTTATTTATTCAACCCGAGCAAACGCAAGTGGGCCTAAGAGATATAACATCGTATAGGTATCTCAGGGTAACGAGCGCAGTGGATTACTATGCAAGGTTTTGAACCGTTGCAGCTGCAAATTCTGATTGGCATGAAATATTATGGGGAAGCAACACGCTTAACATCAGGCGAACTAGTTACTCATATCACTACATATAATAAAACTGTAGAGGTCGAATATCTGTAAAATGCTAAAAACCGAGTGAGGAGGGTGTAAGGAGTTAAACTGAACTAGTTTAGATATTTTTTTGAATTTTTTGTATCTCTGTGTGTCTGTTCATCCGTCTGTTTGTGCGGGCTAATCTCCAAAACGACTGGACCGATTTAAATGAAATGTTGTATGGTAGTAGCTTATACCCCTGGTCAACATATAGGATACTTTTGATCTCGGTAAATTAAAGAGTTCCCGTGGGATAGCGTAGACGGGTCAGATAGTAGGTATTTACATAAGAAAAGGTCAAGGTCTGTGGTTTCGCGACTATGACGCGACCTTTCTATGTAAAACCTATAAACAAACAATTATTGTTTACAATGTATAGATAATATATTATAATCTGATTCTCGGAAACAAATCCAACGATCTTCATGAAATTTTGTATACAGAGGGTTGTAGGTTTATTTTTTCAATAAACTTATTTAAACACCGTATTTTCAGGCAATGAAAAACTACTACAATAGCAACTGTGTTACCGACACGGCAACACTAAAGCTACTTGACAATAGATGGCGTTGTTAAGCAACACTAAGCCAATGAGTGTTTGGTTTTAGGTTAGACCAAAAACATTTATTGTTTACTTAAAAGAAAAACTCCATCATCCAGTGAGCTAACTCGTAGTTTGTTCTGAATACGTAAACGATACGATAACGTTACACGTAAGCAGATTATCGTGCTCGGCCCACAGGCACTAAAACTTGTCCACGAAACATGTCGCATAGTATTGCAAGTAGCAATAACTTATAAAATAACCTTTGAAATGTAATTGCTGTGTGTATAGAAGGGAAACTTAATAATTATTACTTCGAAGAAATAGCTGAGCTCGCGTTTCACACGCACATGAAGGGTTTCATAGTAAAATGGATAGAAAATTAATTTTGGTCCTCGGCACCCTTAAAGTCTGTAACAAGATATGCCCGTGCTCTCCTACAGACAACCTTCTCTGTACTGATACGTGAGCACCCAAAGCATTTTGCAATATTTTATATTTAAAAAAATTACCAAAAAATGGAACTGACTTCAATACTAAAAAGTGTGAAATAACTTGTTGAAGTCGGTACCATGATAGTTCAAACAAATACAAATTTATTTATTTGCTAGAATACAATATTATATAAGGTCTTTAACTAATAGTTATGTCAATGTATTCAGCCTGCAGGCAGGCGTGCAAATATTATAATAATTAAAATATAAACTATCATTCAAATATAAAGTAATAAAATAACATTCAACAAATTTCTAATTATACATTATTAAATTTTATACTTAATTATATTATTTAAAATTAAGATATTCATTTACACTATAAAAACAATTGTCCAATAGCCACTTATGTAGGTTTAATTTAAATTTATTACCATGCAGCAATTTTATATGGTCTGGTAATTTATTATAAATAGTTATGCACATGTTGTATACATTTTTCTTATAAATATCTCTATGACAAGTGGGTTGGTAAAGTAGATTTTGGAATTTAGCTCTCAATAGTAGGTACCTTATATCACAATGGTACCATCGGTACCATGCGCACAATATTTTTGGCACACACACTTTTTGGTATTGAAGTCGATTCCATTTATTGGTAAAATGTTTTTTTCACCATTTTTAGTGACTTGCTACTTAAGGAATTGTCATTACCATCAATGATGATATCATCAAGATAGGCTTAGCAATTTTCAGTTTTTGGAGTGTAACTCAAAAACTGCTAGACCGAATTTGAAATTTAAATGGGTGGTCCCATTTAAATTAGTCTCAGAAGTCCTCAGAAGTATATTCTACCAAACAAAAAAATAATTTTAAGAATCGGTCCTTAAATGGGGGAGATATCGATTAACATATAAAAAATACATACACACCAACATTATAACCGCCTCCTTTTTTGAAGTCGGTTAAACATTGAACTGTATTGTTGGTATTCTTAATTCAGTTATGTTATTTGTTACGTTTATGCTCTTTGTTTTGTACACACCCTGTATGTTTCTATACAAATGGTTGTTTTGTTCTAAGTAACAGGGGCGTTCGTGAAGTCGGCCATGAGTTCCAACTGAAAACCAGCGCTTAGGTTTTCAACCCTAGCATATGCTGAGGCGGTATCATTCCCGACATCACATAACACTGCAAAAGGTGTTTTGTTTTCAGGTTTAGTATAATAACTTAGTTACCTTTACCAAAGTAAGTAAATGTCTGTAAGTGGAACCTCTTCCTTACACGCGTTGATTCACGCAGGTTTGGCGCGAGACGCGTGTAGGGATGTCAACATCGCCACAAAACAAGTGCACATTGCATCTACGTTTTGTTCGTATGATACCTATGCAACAGACAAAAATGCCAAACTCCGACCGCTCTGCCGGCACTCATGTTATAATTGCCGGCAAGTGTCCTCCGCCCCCGCCCACCGCCTCTTTCCACGGGCCACGCGGTCTAAGTACTTTGGGTTTACCATGTTATTTATTGTTATGTTGTGTGCTGATCTGGATTAAATGGTTATTCTATTCTAATCTATTATATTCAAATTTCATCAAGCAAGTTGTTCCCCTGATGGTGAAGGTCACGCCTATCAATGACAATTGCACTGAGGTTCTAATTTACAATATTCAAAGTTGGCGTGGCACTACTATGCACTCAACACCCCAACACATAGCTGAGCCCTTTTTCGCTGTGACCATTCAACAAGTAACGCGGCGCATTATGATATATTCAAGGTTTAATATAATAAATCATTTGTTTTTATCACGCTTTTATTTAGGTTTAGGTTTAACGATTTATTACTCATAAAGAACGTAGTTCACTTACAATGAGCTTAAAATACTAAAACTAGTAACTAATTAAGAACTGGTTAATATTAAAACATATAAAAATATCCAGTTTTCTAGTGGTATGGACTTAAAAAACATGTTCATATATATACTTTTTTAGTTTAGTTTTAAACATATGTATATTTTTACAGTTTTTAACATCGTTAGGTAACTTATTAAATAATTGTGCACCCTCAAACAAAATGTTTCTTTTACCGTAGTTAGTTCTTGGAGTATTTACTTTTATTTTATTTGCATTTCTTAAGCTGTATTTATATGACCTTTTTGTAAATGTTATTTTTGTGTGTATTTTTTCAGATATTATTTTTTTGACCAATACACATGTTGTGTATGTATATAGCTGGTTTAAATTAAATAACTTGGTTTCCTTGTAAATAATGCGTGTATTAGTTTGGTAGTGATAGTTAAAAATTGTTTTTATTAGTTTATTTTGCGAGATTTGTAGGTTTTTCAAGTTGGTTTTTGCAGCACAGCCCCATATCTCGATGAGATATTCGAGATGTGGTTTTACAAGGGTGTTATATATTGTCATTTGGACTTTGCGAGGTATGCATCCTACGGCTCTCCTTAATGCTCCGGTTGCTGATGATATTTTCGATCTTACATGCTCAATGTGAGCCTTCCATATGAGTTTATCATCAAGTTGAAGGCCGAGATATTTCTCTTGATGGGAGCGGTGGATTATTACACCGTTGACGGTTAGAGGTGTATAAGGAGGTATTTTTTTATTTTTTGCTAAAAATATCATGTATGACGTTTTTTTTGTGTTTATGGTTAGTAGATTGCTCTGACACCAGATATTAAATTTATGCAAGTCATTCTGAGCCTTTTTTATCAATTCGGGTAGGTTACGCCCAAAGTAAAAAATGCAAGGCAAGACTTTTATTTGCAAAAATGTATTATTGTATCTGGCTTACTATTTAACTATTTATTGCGTTTTTATATGACCATGATATCACATTCACCCTGTATCCAATAGTTATCAATTCTAACTACATAAGTGAAAAAGACTCTTTATATTTTATATTCCAGGCACAAACATGATCCACCTAATACATTTTACATATATACGAAACCCCAACATGTGCGTGTGAAACGCACCCTTGAATAATGGGTAATAAGAGTATTATGACAATTCGAAACATAAATGAACTACGTGGAGTACTAAAATATATTGGTATTTTTTCACATCGGAGAATAATTTCAATACAAATAAATATTTACTTATACCTTTTTACTTTTAGACGTGGACTCGATGGTTTGTACTTTCGCCATTCCTGACGTCATTTAGGTAAATATTTCTAGTTGCTTCAGGTGATATTTTTATTGAAGTAGAATTCAAGTCACAGTCTGTTTAATGACCGGTCCCAATAATCATCTATCGTCGGTTTACATTACTAGAGATAGATATTTGACACTATTTGTGTCAAATTTCCATCGGTGGTAAGGAAAACTGTGGATAGATAGATTTTTGGGAATATTGGGATCCCCCATTAGTCGCGTCCTATAGTAAAACGTTAGAATACATTATTAACACTTTCTATGGTGGTTGATGAGGCAACCACAAAAACAACGCTTCATGATAGCCATTGTTGGCTTTTTTATAATTTTATACCCGCCATCAGAAGGAATGGTTTTTGACTCTGTCCTGTCACGTTGGATGCAACCCATATCAAATTGACTCAATTTTATCCTTCAAGTAATTTTAGCCAATATTTGCCAACATTTATTTCTTTCCATGCATGGTTGTCTGGACAAGATCGATCTGAGCGATAAAACTGCCCATTGTGACATTATTAATTCACATTTGTATCTTCATTTGTACTGTGGTGTTCAATAAGGAGTTAATGTATCTATTTATCTATCATAGTCACTATCATAGTCAGATTTGCAGTGACAAGACGAGCAATTCATTCAAGTGATGTTAAGCTCTTGTCTATGAAAGTGGCAGCGGTCCAGATCTTTAAGCTCCAAAACTCTTCGCAGCAGTGCACTTCACTTCACTATTCAGTCTTCTACGCACAGTAAACTACTTTTACAGGACCTTAATACTTTGCTTTGTGCTTTTACTGCGGCTTCGAGGAAAATATCTGCACTGCGGTGATACCTAACAATGGAGCCACATGCAGAAGTGACTTTCCACCTGGTAAATGCACGTTTGCACGTTTGCACGGAACCTTCTCGGTTAGAGCATACTCGGAGTGTAACTTATCGCATTAACGCCGTTCGAAACCTCGTTTAGAGCGCACTCGATTATCGCACCTCGTTTAGAGTGCAACTTATCGCACTAACTCCGTATGGAACCTCAGTTAGAGCGCACTCGGAGTGCAACTTATCGCACTAACGCCGTTTGGAACCTCGGTTAGAGCGTACTCGGAGTGCAACTTATCGCACTAACGCCGTTCGGAACCTCGGTTAGAGCGCACTCGGAGTGCAACTTATAGCAATAACGCCGTTCGGAACCTCGGTCTAAAGCACGTTCCCAACTCGACCGTTCGAAACTTCTGAAGAGAGCAACTTTTTAAACATCAAAACCAATCGGTAAACGGTTGCAATCGCATTTGACATAACTTTGTATTTGTCAAATGACAAAATTTTAGGCGAAAGTTTTCAAAGATTTCAAATTTTCAAAGAAAGTGAAGAGAAGAGAATAATTTCAAAAGCTGAAAATAATGGAAAGTGAATTTGTAATGTTGTTGAATTAAGAAAGCAATATTTAATACTAGCGACTGCCCGCGTAGTAGTAGGCTCGGCTTTCGGCCTCGCTATAACACCTTGCCATCTTTTCCTAAATTTTTTAACGTAAGAACCTTCTACGAAGGATTAGAAAACATTTGAAATAAAGATGATTGAAATCGGTAACACCGTACTCAAGTTTTAGCGTGATCAGGAGAAATAGATATTATTTTATATATATATATACAGACAGGCGACGATGATGAGGACATTTTAATTTTATTCTTTTGCTAACCAAACGTGAAATGAGCACAGATTACTTTTTATTTACTGTAAATTAGCTAAGCCAAACTAGACCACAATCATATTCTAAAATCTTCTTCTTCTCTCTTCTAAAAGAAAATGAGGTAAGGCTCAAGTGACCTGTCAATGTCGAATTAGTGAGTTAGTTTTAGGTTAGAAAACAAACAGAGTCGTTCGGTACATAAGAGCGAGTTAGAAAACAAAACAACCGCACTCTGAGGTTCCGAACGCGCTCCTGTTTAATAATTTCGTCGAAACAGCACCAAAACGGACAAAAACGAAACATTGTGACCCCCAGCTGTCAGTGTACGTAGTTGGTGTGTTTTGCTGAGCATACTCGTAATATTATTTTTATGACCAACTGGTTTTTAAGGTTCAATGTCTTGGTCAAGTCAGTTTGATTTGCCTGGTTTCGTTTATCAATATTCACAATTTTTAGGCTAGTAAAAATAAAAGTATATGGATTAATAATATTATATAAATAATGGATAGAGTTCAATGTAGCTAATGTCATTGAAACTCACACTCATTATATTTATTTAATAATAAAACAGGATTACCGTGAGATTTACACGTTGTCGATATCACGATCGACTAATTCGGTATGTAAAGTTTTTTTTTGGTATTTTTTTTATATTTTTATTTCGTAGATTAGGTCATTATAAGAAACTAATTTCAATATTTTTGTTTTATATTCAGTAGTTATTTTATAATATTTTTTTGAAAATTTGAATCCTATGACGTCACTTTTTTGCACAAATATGTAGTTGCGTTGAGGAGCCAAGAAAAGCACGCGAGTAAAAAAAAAGAAACTAGAACACTTGACAGTGACACCTACTAATTCGTAAGTCTCTATTCAATCAAAACAAAAGTGCAAAAAAGTGACGTCATTTAGAGGTCAATGAAAGTCGAATTATTTCATCGTTTTTTGTTAAAACAAATGGCATCTTATCGTTTTAAAAGGTCAGAGTAGAAAAATAAGGGTTTGTAACATAAAATCTCGAAATGGTTTCGGAATTGGCATAGGTTAATTTTTTTTAGCATACCGAATTGTCTTCAAATGCCAAATCCTGAAGAAAGCTTCAAGACGAAGCCGAAACAATTGTCGATCTTAATATCGACAACGCGTGTCTCACGTCGATCAAGTTTTATTATTAAAAAATATAATGTATGTGAATTTCAATAACATTAACTACATTGAACTCTATCCATACAGTTAACTTAGTTTTTCTTAAGATAGTCAAGTATACATTTGTTCCATTGTATACTTTTTCCTAAACCATTGAAAACCACTATATTAGGTGTTGCCTATCTTCTTACTACGCGTTAATACCTAATACACCAGTATATTTCTCGTAGAAGTGTCATAGTGTGTATGCCATGACATTTTTTATTAAGTATTTTACTGTCTGTTATAATACTAATGAGTTGGTACCTAACTAACATTCCGGTAGATGTTTTGTAAGCACTTATATGACCAAGTTATGTCAACCGGCTCTACAGATTAGTGTCGGATTGAAGTGTATGCTTGTGATTCGTAAATAGCATTCATGAAGCATCAAACTGCATCGTAAATGTTTAATATATTATAGAACAGGAGTTATTTATAAGTTGTACTTACGGGAATCAAATCAATCAATGCAGGAACAGCCGTGCGATTCTCTAAGAGCAAACATGGTTGCATCTTTGACAACATCCGTGAAACAAATGACGAGATGACAAGAAACGTTGGAAAGACAACATTTTTTTTTTTTTATACCGAACTGGGTAGCACTTGACCACTATCTCACCTGATGCTAAGTGATGATGCGATCGATGATGGAGCGCGCTTACCCAGAAGATACCTATGCACTCGTGTTTTGAAGACCCCCATAACTTTATTTACAAGGGCGATATCTCATCAAGTATTTGACATCGGTGAGCTCGTCGACGAATCGTTATAGAATCGCACGGATGTGCATTTTCCCGGTACGTTTAATTATGCGTACTTTATTGCAATTGTGTTTTGATACCAAAAGCAATAAAACAGGCAGTCACAAAATGGAAGAGAATATTTGGTGACCTCTTTTAAGGACATATTTTACGATTTGTTCAAAAACACCACTAAGGTATGCACCTCGGCTTTGACCTCAGTGTACAGTCCCACCATCTTATCTGTTCAGGTGACAGCGTCGCTAGTGTAGAATTTTGGTATTGCAACCTAAGAAATTCACCAAGAAAAAAGAGAAACAAAACATAGGGCAGTCTTTCAAGCCACTCATTAATTTGCAAATTCTACAAAGAATCCTACTAATATTATAAACGCCAAAGTTAGTTGGTATGTACACTGTAGTTCCAATTTTGCCCACCTGAACAGATAAGTTGGTGGCACTATACTGAATTTTGAGCCTTTTCTTATGTGAAGACTAAGTAGCCCTTCGTTGCGGTAGGTCGTAGGTCGTCGTAGGTTAGGTAAAATACCAGGGTGCCATCACTATCGGCCTCCAAGGTGAAGAGACAGCCTGACTCAGAACAGAATAAAATAATGTTATGATAACAAGTGCAATTTCAAAATATTTATTAAATTACCATATACCGTAAATTTAAATTACCATATATTACTATATAGCGACTTCCAGTCTATTACTTTGGTAAAAATCAGTTATTGGAATGTAACTAAAAAACTACGTGTACTTGTGTTGTTAGTCGTGTGTGACGTCACTTGCCGGTCTATACGGAAGAGCAGCGCTGGTTGGTAACAACCAGCATTATGCTGAGTATAGGTCGGTTTGAGTCTGAAAACTTCATAATATAATTTATTATCTGGTTGTTAGTTAAATGTATGTATGTATTTAGTTTTCAGTCGCAAATAAAACTATTTTATTCTATTCTTTAAAAAAACAGTCGAATTGAGTACCTCCTCCTTTTTGGAAGTGGGTGTGAAAATGATTGTTCATAATGTGAAAAGTCGCTTATGATTTGATTGGAAACTCGTAGTTCGACAGTGCCGATATCAATACTTTGTTATATATAAATATTATTGCGATAGTGGTTTAATAGAATTAATGAAAATCCAAAGTGGTTATCTCAATAGCACCGTCCTGTACCATCCTACGTAGGACCTGTTTAATTGCTTGTACGTTATTCATGAGGTTTGTGGCTAATGACTTGGAGACGTGTTAATTACAATTGCTTTAGAAATGAGGAGACCTGAGGTTTAATCGCGGAGCACTTAGCCGTACTTATGTCAATAACATTAAAATACCCTAAACCACAAGTTAAATTGATACATTATGGGTTTCAATAAGAATCAAGAACATTTATTACCGACTTCCAAAAAAAGGAGGTACTCAATTTGACTGTATTTTGTTTTTTATGTTTGTTACCTCATAACTTTCGATTGGGTGGACCGATTCTCAAAATCCTTTTTTTTGTTTAAAGGTTGTGATAGCTGGTGCTCTCCGTGTGGTCCCATTTAAATTTCATCAAAGTCCGGTAGTTTTTGAGTTACACTCCAATAACTGATTTTTACCAAAGTAATAGAATGGAAGTCGGTATTAAATTATTCAAATTGCACTTGTAATGTGTCAATTCATATTTTCAACCAACTTTAAAAAAAGGAGGAGGTTGTCATTCACTAATATTTTATTTTTTTGTCACTTTCCTTAAAAGTTTTCTAGGTGAACCGACTTTCATGATTCTTTTTTTATTTGAACGCTGACGCTTCTCATATGGTCCCATTTTAATGTGATGTGACCAGTTTTTTTTTAATAATAATAATAACCATCATCGCGTATGTATATTCGAAATATAATGAAGTATAATCGAAGTCTGTTTCAAATTTTGTTAGAAAAAGTACACATGCAAAAGTGAAATGCAAGTGAAAAAGTAAAAGCCTGGAAGAGATCGCTCTGAGCAATAAGACCACCTACTGTTACACCTAGGTTTAAAAATTGTTCTTTTTAATATTAAGTGATTAATGTGTCTCAATAAAGTGATATCTATCTATCTATTCAAATTAATTAATTAATTAATTTATTATTTGTAATGTTTTTTTTCTGTCACGACGCTAGTTGGCGGCGGTTTTTTGCGAAAAACTGTAAGATGATAAGAATGAGTCCAAATACCAAGCTACTGTTAGTCACTATAGAGTCTTCTGCCTGACTTCCATTTCCATCATCAGATTATTCACTATATTAATATTATAGTATTGTCATTGGTACTTGATAGGCATCCATGGTTTCAATTCAACACAATCGAAAATTCAACTAGTTACTAATTTTGAACTCGAAAGACATAAGTAATTCGTGTCGCAAGTTATATAAAAGCTTGAGAAAAACATCAATAAAGTATTGAAGTAGACGAGTCAACTGCTTTTAAAATGCCTCGTGTACATACGGAACACGAGTCAAAGAGTTTCAGTTAATTTGCGCGGTATTTTTAATCCGTATTCTTAATTTTTTTTGCTTGCAGGATGGTGGTGCATTCTGCATCCTGACCAGATCCGTTATAACAGTGAAATCGTCAATTTACATAACTGAAAATAAATTTTGGTAGTCCTTATTCTGTTATCATAAAATACTAATTCATGTAACAAGTAGAATTACATTTCTAACAAGTACAATTTAAATGAAACCGAATTACATTATATTCAGTTATTGGAGTGTAATGCAGAAACTACTTGACCGAATTTTCTGAAATTTGAATATAACCACACGGGAAGCACCAGCTTTCATAAAAAATTAAGAATATAAAAAAATTAAATCTAACCATTCTTAAATATATTAATCCCCTCGTTGCGTTCAGGGATTAACCTAAGAGTTCCAGTTAAATTCAGGGTTCAATATACCGCCCATGACGTAAGACACTGCTTTATTCCCTTGGTGCATAATCTACTATTATCAACTCGAAATTAACCCGAAATTATATTTAAAACCCCCTATAAAGTGACCTATTATTTCACCATTGTTTTATCAAGCCACTATATAAATTACATCTACAAATCGCTTCCAACCCTGACAATAAAAACTACGAAGAAATAATAGTCGTAGAATAAAAACAATAAAAACCTTAATTTATCATGCTGTCAACTAGCATAATCGTATAAACAAAACAAACATAAATGAAGGTTTTAGATTCTTGATAAAGCCTTCTTATTGGCTAAAAGCAAAACGTTATGTCCTCCTTTTGCCTAATTGATATGCTAATTGTAATCATAAGTATAGTTATAACAGGAAATATACATTCGTTTCATATGCATCATTGTTATTTAAATGCATACATGTAATTTATATAAACCATATTGGTTTGTTTTACCCTTTTGTTAAATTCTTGTTTGTGTAAATGTTTGCGCACGCGTGAAGTTTTGGAGAAAAAAGTTGTCTGCCTTGTATGTGTGTGTACCTCTGTATGTAATGTACGTACAAGGAAAGAAAAATATATACCAGTGTGTATGTTATGGTATGGTTGAAGAGTTAACATTAATCTATCTTAATATAAAAATGAACCCCTATTTCTCCTAGTCACGCTATAACTTGAGAACGGATGGAACGATCTCGCTAATTCTTTTTTATTGTGTTAATTATTTTCAGAAGAAGGTTCTTACGAAAGAAAAACCAAGAAAAGACTCCCGTGTTTTTGGTTTCTCGGGTTAACGCGCTATGCGAATGAAATCGCGGGCTAGTATATATCTAATTATTTATACGACTATTTCTCCTAAGTATTTGTTGTTTATGAAATCGTATTGAGTTTTAGGCTATTTGTTATTAACTATATTTTTGGGCAAAAATGATCGATCATGGGAAAAGGCTATATCCCTGTTTTCGATTTTTCTCATGAATATTCGCAAATATACTTTGGACGTGACGGATATCTTAGTAATACGATAAAGATTACTTTTTTATTGCGTTAAACGTCATAAATAGTGCTAATTTTTTTTTTCTTTTGTCCTCAACTCAACTCCGTTGAGGAATATAGCGTCGCACGTCATGTGCGTTTGCCAGCGTCATATTTTCTTCCAAAATTCTTCCAAGTAAAATTTTACGCGCCCGCCAAGTTTAACGTTTCCCGCGCTTTCTCATTAATTCAAAATCAACGTTCATCAATTTATTTTTAACCAATTTATCTAAGGCTAAAAATATAGTATCGTTATTAGCGTGATTGGTGATCAATGTTTAGGAAGCGCTGATCCAACTGAGTTAAATTTGCCCTAAGTTATTAAAATAGAAGTAGTTCAAACCACTTTACGTTTTGCTATAATAACTCTCACATTATGGCCCTTTACGGAGTTTTACCGTCGCAGTTCCAACAGGAGCTATTAATTAAAGGTAATGTGACACCGGCGCAGCGTTTGATTTAACCTACTGTCACTTAAATTGAACTATTGCATTTCTGGTCTTCTCTACACGTTGCCTCTGATTTTTCATAAATTACTTGAGTTCAACGACGGACAAATCAAATGCGATCTTACTACATCATTTAATACGGTGCAGAACAGTTTTGTAGTGGACAGTACTAAATGACGTTTTGCAACAGTTACAAGACCCTAGATACACGAGCAGCTTGAAGCAGTCAGCATGGACTGCTACGCTCCGCGGTTTCACACGCATGGTGATGACGAATCAAAATATATAGCCTATGTTACTCAAGGACATCATAGCATTCTCTGAAAGAATTTTAAAATTTGTCCAGTAGTTTTGGAGTTTATTCGGTAAAAAGATCACTCCGAATTCCTCATTATTCCTCTTTATAATAATAGTACTTTTTGTTAAATAACCACAAAGTAATTGAGTAAATACTAAGAATCGAACTATACATACGTTTATTTATGTTTAATTTAATAATAATATATATTTTCACAAAATATACAAGTTTACAATTTAACTTAAGTCATCTTAAAAGTTGTAAGATAAAAGGCTTGTAAAAACATTTTTTTTGCAATTACAGCAAAATTTACAATAAGATTTCTCTTGTGTCGTAGGTTTTGTTATCTTTTCCATGGTCACAATATCAGCCATCTGTACATATATATTATATATTAAATAAGGATATATTACATATTTATTAGCATAAACAAACTTACGACTGATTGGATAGACACTTTACTCGAGCTACTGTAATTTCTAAAGCTCTTAACTTAACTCACTTAATTTAATATTCCTATCAGGTGTATATTTCTGCTAGCCGTACATGGGCTATCTATACCAATTAATGATTATTTCCATAAGTCCACTTTTTTGCTGGCTGTACAGGAATGTCATATCTGACGTGGAAGATAGTAGATAAGAAGTTGTCAGTTAGCTGTTATTAAAAAAATCTAGTCGAGTATGGGTGTCGTTAAAGCCAGATAGTACGTTTTGTACAGTTTTTAACCAACTTAAATAAAGGATGGGGTTCTCGATTCGGCAAGTATGTTTGTCACGCAATTACTCTGCCAATTAAGAATTTATTTTGTAGATTTTGTACTGACTTCCAAAAAAAGGTGGAGGTATGTACTCAATTCGACTGTATTTTTTTAAATTTTCTGTGGTTACCTCATAACTTTCGACTGGGTAAACCGATTCTAAAAATTCTTTTTTTGTTTGAAAGATGGTGCTTTCTTTGTTAACAATCATTTCGCTCAATTTAAATTTTTAAAATTCGGTTTAGTAGTTTTTGAGATGCACTCCAAAAACTGAATAGAATGGAAGTTGGTATTAAATTTATCAAATTGTACTTGTTTGTTTGGCAGGTCATACTTCAGAGATTGTCCTTAAAATTTGTTGATTGTGTTTAAAAAAATATTTTAGATATTTTTTTTATTTTTATTTTACTTTATGTTGTCTCTTTGTTGTATTATCGTTGACTTTACCACTATGATTTGACTAAAAGGAAACAAATGACTTAGTCTTAAAATCAAAGAGGCGGTACTGGATACTTAGTGTAATTTTATGCCGTTTACAGATACAAAATAGCTTGAATAGATATTTTACTACAACTAAATTACGCGACGCGCGCAATTTTTTTAAATGGCGGTTTTTCGCGGGGTTTTCGCGAACACTGGTTCGCAAATTTTAACTATAGTAAGAAACTTCAAGAGTTAAACGTCATATTAGAATTGGCCAGTGGATGTTTTAAATTTAAAAATGAAAGAAAAGATTATATTTACAGAGGAAAGACAAGAAAAAATACGAAACAGAATCGAGTGGTTGGAATTGATGGAGGACACATCTCCAAGCTCTATGTCGAGAATATCATATTAATTGAGTTGTATTATCGTACAATATTAAAAATGTTAAACCGACTTCCATTCTATTCAGTTATTGGAGTGTAACTCAAAAACTACTTAACCAAATTTGATAAAATTTAAATGGGATCACAAAGGAAGCGTCAGCTTTCAAACAAAAATTTTTGATTGATTGAGAATCAATTCACCAGTCAAAAGTTATGAGGTAACAAAATAATACAGTCGAGTTTAGTACCCCCTCTATTTTGGAAGTCGGTAGAAAAGAAGTTAAACTTGACTGCGATATCAAGAAAACATCCTCTAGAAACAGTAGTTATTGAACCTACAGATCAAGAATGAAGCTGATACCCTTGTTTTATTGTATGGATGGACTGTGTAAACTTGGATGTTTCCAATTCATGGCCACAAGGACATTTACATATCAGCTGAAGTGAACTGAGACTTTGCCAGGTCATACTTTGTGTTTTATATAACTATATTTTACATAGTCATACTCAATTATTTAACGCAATCATATGTACTATGTACTAGATATTACAGTTATGATAGGAAACATATGACCCTATTTGAGTGTAGCAATATTTGTTTGTTTTTTTTAATTCTTAATTAAAAGGCTTTGTCGCTGATGCGATTCGTGTGTAGCAATATGATTTATTTCTAGTTCTTTTTAAATTTTATTTTATGTAGGCACTATTCGTAATGGTAGGTATTACTATGGCCCGTAACGATATAAACTATCAGATAAGATACACAATGAATTTGGAAAAAAAAATCATCACTTTCATATAAAGAGATGGGCACAACACGACACCTTCAGATAAAATAAAAAATCAAGACAGAATGTTGGGAACAGAGAAAAGAGGCCGGTAAAACTACGCCTCGCCGCGTACATACATTACCTATACACAATAAGTACAACGAAACTACGCCTTGACTCGTCAGTCGAACTATAGCCGCGCGTGGAATCAACAATTTATAATTTTTTTATTTTTTTATATTGATTTAGTTTGCATTATCACGGCAACACCGATGCACGCACATGTAGTTCCGAAAACTGGCCTCACTTCTCTGTTCACAACATTCTGTTTTGACTTTTTTGACATGTCTAACACGATACCTAAAACTTTATTGCTTATCAAAATAACAAACCCGTGGTCTGAATTCGAAGAATCGAACGCGACACGACAGACGACACGGTAAAAAATATGGTCATTATTGCAAGAGCGCAACGGTGCCGGGACGGGCCTGAAACGAGGGCCGGACGAGTCATCTGTCGATGAATGTTGGAGTCAACAATTTTATAGTACACTGTAGCAGCCAGCAAAACAGGCATTAATGGACAAACGTGTAAATGCGGGCCGAGGCGAAGCCGACGCAGGGCATACATACGTAAGTCCATCAATGTCTAGTTTTTGTATAAGCTTGTTTAGTACTTAGCTCAAATAATGCGTGAAAATTAAATGACTTTTCAAAATATATGAAGAACAACGAACAATTTTTTTCCCGCGTTAAAGTGTTATTTTTTCACAAAATAGCTTTTTATTTGCAAGCCAGTTCATATTAAATAAAACCTTTGATAAGTTGCCTCCTTGGTTGCCATATTTCGGAGTAAAAGATTGTTCCATTTTTAAATTACACGACAGATATGGATTTTCATACAACTTTTGCCGGCCGCTGCTTTGCATTGATTTGGCCAGTACAGCAATTTCGATTTATTTCGAGGAAGGTTGTCAAAATATTGCTCAAATTTCCAAGCATGTTCGAGAAAATACATATTGTATCGTAAAATGAACCCTTTAGGGAAAGTTAGGCAGAGATGCACAAATACATGTACTTTTAAAAACTTGTTTAAATATAAATTAGGCTTATTTCGTTTTTTGTTTTAGTTAAAACCTGAAATCAAATAAATTATAGAGTTAATGGCATTGCAGCCAGGGGTAAACCAAAATGTCGAAAAGTAAGGACATCCTGAAGTCAATTCTTTGATCAATTTTAAGAACGATTTTTCCTATTTTGCAGGCTCGTGGTTCACACTGTTTTTTTTGAGTGGTTGAGGACGATATTAGAGGTATTTTTGTTTGCGTTGTCATCTGTCATAAGTTTAAAATTACTAAACTAAACTCTGTCAAAAAGGTTATTACAAAATTTCGGATTACTTGAAGGATAAAAAAGCTTGGGACTGATCACTTCAGGATCTACTTACTCGTGTATTAAGATGTCAAAGTGTAGCGTGTCTTGCCCTACTGATACCATTATTATGATCTCTTTTGTAAGGCAACACACTGGAGCTAAATATAAGCGAACATTTGTTATAAAAATTAGGAAATTGGTGATAAAAAAATTTTAAGAGACAAGCCCGCTGAATTTCTTGCCGGATTTTCTCAGTTGTGATCGCGTTCCGATCCGGTTGTAGGCTTAAGAAAAAAATTATGTAAAATGACAATCCGTAAGTGCCCCCGTAGGCCTATACAGAATATATGTTTTGATTTTAATTGAATTTTGATCTAGATAATAAAATTGATGATGCTTTAATGTAATTACCTGGATGACTGACCTTTGCCCGTAAGTAAACAATTGATTTCCTTGGTTTAATCTCTAACCAAACACTCATTGGCTTAGTGTTGCTTAACAACGCCATCTATTTTCAAGTAGATTTAGTGTTGCTGTGTCGGTAAAACAGTATACTGTAGCAGTTTTTCATTACCTGAAAACACGGACAAAATTAAGTTTTCTAAAAATTAAACCCAGCTAGATCGATTTATCACTCTAAATTTCATGAAAATCGTTAGTTCCGTTTCTGATATTCAGATTACATATATATGTAGAAGAAAAGCTCATTTAAAGGTATTAGAATATACGCAATCAATTTAATTTAGAAACTTATTTATCCCGTAGCAACATTCTAAATATGAATTTTGACGTCCATGGCTCGCCTTGGACCCGGTGCGTTTAAGTATAAATATGCCACAAAGAAATAAAATACGGCACAAAAAACATCATGGCGTCTGGCAACGCACGAACGCGTTTGGATATCAAACTTCGATTGATGTCAAAGACATCGGCGATCGTACTCGTTGCTCTTTGTAGTGCCACAGACTAAATAGCAGTAACTTACGCAGACACCGTTTTTAATAGTTCATTATGATCAGTAAACAGGGTTTTAAGAGCATATTATGTAAGATTTATTCGTTTGAATTTAGAACGCGAATTAAGCTAAAGCGCTAAATAAAGCTGATTTATTTGTATAGTATAAAAAAAAACTTTTACCAAAAAATGGAACCGACTTCAACACCAAAAACTGTGAAATACGAGTAACTTGTTAAAGTCGGTACCATGATAGTAAAAAAGTAGGTACCTATTATCACAATATTGTGTGCAATACTTGTGGGAACAATTGTCATTCATCATCAATGATGATATTATCAAGATAGGCGTAACAATTTTCAGTTATTGGAGTGTAACTCAAAAAGTGCTCGACTGAATTTGATGATATTTAAATGAGACCACCTTGGATGGAACAATTTGAACAAGTACAATTTGAAAAAAAAATATACCGACTTCCATTCCATTCAGTTATTGGAGTGTAACTCAAAAACTACTGAACCGCATTTGATGAAATTTAAATGAGACTACAAGGAAAGCACCAGCCTTAATTCCAACAAAAAAATAATTTTGTTGGAATTAAACGGTTTAAAGCTAAGCTAGTTTAAAGCCCAAGATAGGCCTAAGTGGCGTGCAATTGGAGAGGCCTATGTCCAGCAGTGGACTGCTACAGGCTGATGATGATGATGATGAAACGGTTTACCCTATCAAAAGTTATGAGGTAACAAATGTAAAAAAATACAGTTAAATTGAGTACCTCCTTTTTTTGGAAGTCGGTTGTATATTGTCATTCAATGAAGTACTTACATACTTCTATCAAAACAAGCTTATGTTAATAAGCTTAATGTTGAACTTAGTTTACATTACAGATATAGAATCGCTCTTTGTAATGCCATAGACTAACTAACAGTAGTTTACGCAGACACGGGTTTTTTTTTTTATCATTCGTTATCTATATCTATTATATTAAAATGAACCCCTATTTTTCCTGATCACACTATTATTTGAGAACTGCTTTACCGATTTCACTAATTCTTTTTTGTTGTGTTCATTATTGTCAGGAGAAGGTTCTTATGAAAGAAAGCCAAGAAAAGATGAGAGGTTATGACGAGGTCGAAGGCCGAGCCTACTACGCGAACGAAGTTTGTACTTAAAATAGAAACCAAAATAAATCGCTAAATTTAGTTTTGTTATTATCATTCAATTAAGTACTGACTTCTATTTTACCATTAAGCTTAATGTTCAACTTAGGAGTAGTTTACATTAAAGATATGTAGTTTACATTAAAGCCAAGAAAAGATGAGAGGTTATGACGAGGTCGAAGGCCGAGCCTACTACGCGAACAAAGTTTGAACTTAAAATAGAAACCAAAATAAAGCGCTAAATTTAGTTTTGTTATTATCATTCAATTAAGTACTTACATCTATTTTACCATTAAGCTTAATGTTCAACTTAGTTTACATTAAAGATATAGAATCAATATACCAAGTACTAATATTATAAACGCGAAAATTTGTATGTATGTTTTAACAATTGCATTAATAGTATCGCATGTACTAACATAATTATATTACTGCGGGTAAGTTTGAACGTTTTGAGGCTCAAACTCCGCCTGGACGCACTCCAATATACTACGCGTTGAAAGGAAATACTTTGACGTATAAAGTGACGTTCAAAATTCTTGGATATTTAAGGTATAAGTATAAATATATTTAGCCTTGTAACATTTTCACAAGCGATCATTTATATAGTATAGTAGTTATGGAATGTATACACTACTTTGGCATTATCCAACTGAGTGCATCCGTGCTTAGGAGGACACGTTAAGCCGTCGGTCCCGGTTGTTTGTCTGAGGACAACAGTCGTTAGGCTATGTCAGAGACCTTCGGGCTGCCTGAACATGGGTTGGCGACTAGCCTATCCACCAAGCCTCACTGGGCCCGCGTGGTGGCCCAACTCCTCTATTTAAGAGGAAGGCTCGAGTCCCAGCAGTGGGAACATAATGGGTTGATTATGTATAAAACTTCCAACTAAAACAAAACTGTATTTTAGTACGCTTTAAGTAGGCAAATATGGGTGCAAGTCACTGTTTGAATATCTAGAATTTAAAAAATATAAAAATAATTTAATAAAAACATATAGTGTGACCGGTGAGTTTTGGTCCTCAAGCAAGTTCCATGTAAATAGCTCAACTAATCGTGATCCGTGGGGATGGATTAAGAGCATAAATTCTTTAAACTAGTTTTACCGACTGGCCAGTCTAACGGTTTAATAATGAGGTGCTACAAAAATGCAGGACTTGAATGCTATTTCAATTTTATTTGCTATTATTAAATTAACTTAATAGGACCTGTCTTTCTCTTTTAGTACTTAAATAATTATCATACTGCAATCTTAACTCGTTTTGCGGTCTTCCAGCCCCTCCCAACGACCATGCCATGTCTGTATCTATGTAGGTATATAACACTTTGAGTAAAGGCTTTCGATTTTTGACACTATGATGAATAATACACTTGTATATTATTCATCATTCATGCCTTTATTTTGTTCATATCATAAAAAAATATCAGTATACTTATATGTGAAAAAAAAACGTAACTTTAACACATTTCAGCGTAGCGCTTAAGGATACACATATTCGACAGGCCGGTTGGCGCAGTTGGTAGCACCCCTGCCTTCTGAGCCGCTGGCCCCGGGTTCGATCCCCGGATAGTTCAAACATTTGTGTGCATGAACATGTCTGTTTGATCTGTGTCTGGGTGTTTATAATGTATATAAGTATTTAATATCATAGGTATATAAGTATGTAATGTAATAATCAGTCATCAGGTTACCATAGTACAGGCTCTGCCTAATTTGGGACCTGAAGACCTTTGTGTGGACGTTGTCCCATATTATTATTATATGTTTATTTTTTTATGTATGTAAACGCATAGCATTTTACTGAATTATCAGTTTTATTTATTAATTTTTGCATAAGACCTTCAAATTTATCAAAATTATATTTTTATCAATATTGTTTGAAATGTTTTTGTTAAACGAAAAAAAATATACTAAATCTTAGATGATATTGTATTTTATATATACCAGCGTGACCAACGTCGATATAAGCTAGGTATAGTGGATATAATATAAGAAACACGTACTCGTATCATAGGGTGTTTAGTACTTTACTTGTAAAAGTCACTTGCTTATGTGTAAAACAATTACTTGTATTTATATAAGCACTAACTGGTGCCCGCGACGTCGTCTGCGCAGGATTAGTACTTCAAGAAGCTTATTATCTTCTCCAAAGCAAAGTCTATCTTTATACCAAAATGTCATAAAATATTTACATGGTTATATGAATAAATTTAAGTACTTAGTAAATCAGTAAACTCTAATAATAAAATACAGAACCAGTGATTAATGGCCATGGAAAAAATTGCCTTTACATTTTATCATCCTTGACGGTCGCCGAGCACGTCTAGGCTACGTTCCGGGAAGCGCCAAAATCACTCGCGGCGCTCGATACGTCATCGAATACGTCACCTAAAATGCGCCGCGACCACAACGCTCGCGGTTTGAAGGTGTGTCTACGTGATCATTGCGAGCTGTCACTGTCAACCAAAGGGAACGGCAAACCGGGGCGCGACAGTTGTTAGCGTTGACGGCGCTTACCGGAACGTACCCTCAGTGTATCGATCTGTCAAAATGATGGCATGCTTTTGACTTATCTATCAGAAACTGACACAAACTTTGACAGAACTGTCATCATTACGATCTTAACGTAGGCCGAGATCTTCATCATCATCATCATCATCTCAGCCGTAGGACGTCCACTGCTGAACATAGGCCTCCCCCATGATTTTCCAAAAGGACCGGTTGGAAGCGGCCTGCATCCAACGTCGTCCTGCGACCTTCCTCAGGTCGTCTGTCCACCGTGTCGGTGGACGACCTACGCTGCGCTTGCCGGTCCGTGGTCTCCACTCCAGAACCTTTCGGCCCCATCGGCCATCTGTTCTGCGTGCTATGTGCCCTGCCCACTGTCACTTCAACTGGCTAATCTTCTGGGCTATGTCGGTGACTTTCGTTCTTCTACGGATCTCCTCATTTCTGATTCGATCACGTAGAGAAACCCCGAGCATAGCCCTCTCCATAGCTCGTTGTGCGACTTTGAGCTTTTCTATGAGGCCCATAGTAAGAGACCACGTTTCAGTGCCATAAGTCATCACTGGTAACACACATTGGTCGAAGACTCTTGTCTTGAGGCACTGGGGTCGGGTCTTGAATCGAGTCGCCTGAATTTGAGGATTCTGCTACTGTGGAATGGTCAAGGGGCTTTGTCTTGACCCTCCCAATTCGATTTTGGCTGCCGGAGTTACGCGAAAGTATTTTAAATTAATATTTAAAGTTTCTGTAATTTCACACGAAAAACATGCGGATGCGTGAAACGGAACGCAATATCAGGAAATATTGCATAAATTTGAACGTCTGCTATGTTTATGTTCGTGAAACGAAACGTTTTGATCGCTATTTTTGAGGTTTGTGGTGTTTGACGTATGTGACGTTGAGTGAAAAGGTTTTTTAAAAAAGACAATTATAATAATCCGTGTGATTTTAGTGATGCTATAGTTGAATATTTGTGGAGGCGAGATCTATTCAAGCAGAAAAAAGATCCCTTTGTCGAGTTGATCAATGTAATTAACTATGTTTACAAAATAAAATAAATACTCCTACATAGTTTTGTGAAAATTATTTTCCTCCCTTACCCACCCAGAGACCAACTCAGACCGGTTAGGTTGAAAGTAGTCAGAAAACCGACACAGAGCACCCCGACTCCACCTATTCTTGTGGCTACTACCCCTAGAGTGTTTATAAATAATGCGGGAGCTAGAAGCTCAAGGGAGGTCCTGAACGTTGCTTTGCCGCATGAAGTCGAGTTGAGCGAAGGGGGGAGCTGGCGAGCGAAGCGAGCCGGCGACCTCCGTAGCGAAAGGAACGTTCAGGGGCGACCGCTAGAGCTTCTGGCGGGAGCCCACCCGGAGTCCAAGTCAGACCGGTTAGGGCGAAATTAGTGACAAATCCAACTCTGACCCCCCCCCCCTCTCTCTCTCTCTCCCCCCCCAAAATTTAGGTGTAAAAGTGTTAGTAGAGTAGACAAAATTCCGGCAGGGGGAAATGGTAGGGGGGGGTTCCCTGCCCCCAACCCCCCCTCCTACCCACTCCCCCTCCCCCAAAGTTAAGTGCAAAAGTGTTTAAATAGAGTAGAAAAATTGATCTTTGATATTAAATTAAAAAAAAACTACGCGATTCCGGCAGGGAAAAATGGTGGGGGGGGTTTCCCCTCCCTCCCCCCTCAACCCTTCCCCCCCCTAAATTCAGGCGACTCGATTCAAGACCTTACCCAGGCACTGAGGTATTTTTGACGAGAAGACTTCGCGAAGTTTCCCGAGATCCCGTTTCGCCGAGATCTTGTTATTTTGTAAATGCTGTGCCCAAGAATATTACGCGTGTGGTGATGAATGATAATGATGATGATGATGATGATAAAAAGTAGCCTATGTGCTATTTAAGACTATAATCTATCTCTGTGCCAAATTTCAACCAGATCCGGTCAGCCGTTCTGCCGTTATAGAGTAACAAACATCCATTAAAATCATCCATCCATCCATCCAAACTTTCACATTTATAATATTAGTGAGAAGTGAGATATCCCAATATTCTGTATTCCGCACTTTAACTGACACAATATAAGACAATAGTACATTGAGTTACTGTAAATACTTGACTCACTAGGTTTTATAAATATATCGCAATCACCGACACTCATTTGTAGTGCTAGTGGTTTTATTTCCGTTTGTTAGCAAGATTTGTTGCTATAAGACACGAAAAAGTCGCGTAATCGATTAGAAAAATTGAATTTGACCGTTTATTAAAATTAATACGAGTTTAACATTTGCCAGAACTGATATAAGGATTAACTTTCCAAACAATAATATTTTAAGAAAAAATATATTGGGAACTATCCATAAAAACATAAGAAAGAGATCCTGAGCTTATTGTCATTTAGATCTAATTGTTATCATGTTTTTGTATCATTTTAATGTACTATTTTTTCTCTTTCTTTCTAAATTGTTTTTTTGCTATAATATATGACTGAGTTGTTTTACCGACCTGTAACGGCTAGCGTACAACTAATTCAACTTGCATTCAGCACTCAAACTTAGTTAGATCTATTACTTTTTTATTTAAGTTGGGAGTTATTTTTCAGTTGGTTCATCAGAGACCCGAGTGATTTGACATTAAAATGTGATTTCATGGAATAATAATTATGTTTACTAAGTATTTTTTATCGAACTTGTACATATTATTATTACAAAACTGATTACATACATCTGTAACAGGTCGCTGCCAGTGTGGAGCCTTCCCAAAATGCTGGCAGCATTGTCACATTGAATAGCAATGCTCGTTGTAAAATATAAAAGCATTTTTATCACATCCTTCGACTAGGCAGGTTCAAATTCAACGTTATAATTCAATACAAATTTGAACACTATCAGTATATCATACTCAGACAAACAAAAAAGTCAAGACAGAATGTTGTGAACAGAGAAGTGTGGCCGGTAAAACTACGCCTCGGCGTGTACATACATAATTACTCGTACATACAACATGTACAACGAAACTACGCCTTGACTCGTAAGTCGAACTAGCGCGGCGCGTAGAAGCAACACGTAAAAATTTTAATTATCATTTAATTTAAATTAATAATATTTATTTATTTTTAATGACTTTGAATTAATTTGAATCATCATGGCAGCACCGATACACGCACTTGTTTAGAAAACCGGCCTCACTTCTCTGTTTACAACATTCTGTCTTGGCTTTTTTATTTTGTCTAAGAACTTATATGACAGTTTATCGTGATAATTACCTTGCAGAGTACCTATCGATTAGCTGTTATAAAAGTTCAAGTAACCGTTATGCCTTGTTGTGCGCAATACCAATGCTATAACAATCTTGGTAGACATCAAAGTTCGGTGGACAAGTGGAAGTTGGAGTTAGACACTTCAAATGTCAAAGTTAGCCAATAACACTGCGTACAGTTTTGTCTTCAACCAACTTCGAGAACAATAGAAGAAGGTTATATTTTTTAATGTATGATTACGCATATTCAGTCGGTATACGCAGAGTCAGACGATTTCGATAATTCTGTTTGGTAAGAGTATACTTCCGAGGTGGTTCTATTTAAATTTCATCAAATACGGTTTAGCGATTTTTGAGAAATACAATAAGTAATAAGTGAAAAGTGTTTCACCTATCTTGATTACATCCTAATTGACGGTGAATGACAATCGATCCCGTAAGTAGCAAAAGTCAATAAAAAGGGTGCAATTTTTTTTTACCAATTAATGGAACCGACTTCAACACTAAAAAGTGTGAAATAACTTGTTGACGTTGGTACCATGCCCACAATATTGTAATAATAGGTACTTTTGAACTATCATGGTACCGACTTCAACAAGTTATTTCACACTGATTAGTGTTGAAGTCGGTTCCATTTTTTGGTAAAAACTTTTCCATATCGTAAGTAGGTTTACTTATGATAATAGAGTACAATATCGCAAACGTGTTGTAGGTACAACTGATGCGAGAGATTGCTGACCAGCCGTGCGATTCTCTAAAAGCATTGTTGCTTCTTTGACAACATCCGTGAAACAAATGACGAGATGACAAGAAACGTAGGAAAAACAACCTTGTGTACAAGGGCGATATCTCATAAAGTATTTGACATCGATGAGCTCGACGAGCGCAACGATGAATCATTAGAAAACCGTACAGCAGCCGTGTTTTTACAACGATCCTTGTCATCTCGTCATTTGTTTCACGGATGATGTTAAAGATGCAACGATGTTTGCTCTTATAGAATCGCACGGCTGAAAATTATATAAGAAAAACACATAATTATAGATACTTTACTCACGACAGGATCTATTTCTCAAACTTTCAAAGTGCACCCACTCTCATGTGTGAGCATATATATATATTATTAAATAAACACTAAGCTATTTAAAATTACTAACCTTTCTACGTTTTTGTTCTATTTACCAGGTGGTAGAAAGCCACAATGGTACTTATGGCACATTCAAATAATAATAAATTCAACGAGGTCCTCCTTGCTGATCGTTTACATGTATTTTCACGCTGTTTTTTACAACACAAAGGTCAAAAATTTCACAAATGTATTGGTTAATTCACTTTTAACGCCATTTTTACACAAATGCAGGGCAATTGTGTATATACCATTCACACAATCCATAATATCGTTAACAAAGTACCTTATTACTTTAATGAAAACAATACCGACTTCCACCTTCAAAAAAGTGAATATCTAGTGAGCACATCTTTGGCACCTTGTCCATATAAACCGTAGAAGCTTACTCGCCGTGGCCACATGAAAAAGAGAATCAGATTGTGTAGAAATCATAATAGAATATTTCACTAAAGTTTAGTAAAATATTACATTTGAATCCAACTTGTTGGGTACCGTTGTCGAAAAATGTTACATCGAGTAGTGTACATAACTCTTGTGAAACAAGTGAATGAAAGGCGATATGAAGAAAGGGACACACTCCCAACGGGAGCCCTCTCACGCGGACCGGCATTTTCGCCGTAGTGCACAGTCTAGTTAGTAAGTGTAAGGTTTTTGGACGAGCGTGCGACTGTGATCCGTCAAAGTGGATGGCACTTAAAAAACATATAGTTAAAATTGTATAACATGAGTGCCCTGCTTAATTTATCCATGCTTAAATTATCCTGTGTTGGTCAGGATGTTAGAACAGCAGAGTGAGCTGTATATACTAAGTATGGAATACTTACAGTAATAGTTAATGCTTATCAAGAATTGGAATAACGGATAGACCTACCCGTAACCATGGGCACTGCCGTGCGATTCTCTAAGACCAAACATCGTTGCATATTTGACAACATCCGTGAAATAAATGAAGAGATGACAAGAAACGTTGGAAAAGCAACCTTATGCACAAGGGTGAAGTATTTGACATCGATGAGCTCGTCGACGAATCATTACAGAATCGCACGGCTAAAAAGTGTTCTAAGCCTTGGGATCAAAATAATTTAAATTTATGGTTAAGAATTGCGAAATCCTATGAAATCTTATCTACAATTATTCGGCATGATAATGACTTCTTGATGAGCAAATACTTATTAGGGATCCTTACCAAGTAGAGTGTGTAGATTACATATTTTTAGGGTGGTGATGGGGTTGCCTCGGAGAAGCGGCGCATCAGGGATGTTTGCAGGCGTTGATTGCTTTTGCGCCACCATGCGCAAGCGATGCACATCCCTGGTGCGCAGAACCCGGGCCAGCCCCAGCAGCATCCTAAAAGTATTCTCCAACAGATTTGACTGCCAGTACATAAACCATTGTCACAGGATTCATGTACTGGCTAATTGTTTGTATGCTAAAATGTTTTAATAATAGTAAATTGTGTTCAGTTAATTTGTGTAATAATATGATAATTTAATAATAATAATGGATATGTTATAATCGTGAAATGACAAATGAGAATAATTATTGATTGGATTGTGTATGTATGCATATGACTTGGAAAATTAGTCGAAATAAATGGTTTTGATTTGATTTGATTTGATTTGATTTGATTTGATATTATACATACAGATAAAAAAACTGAAGTGTCTGTTTGTAATTCCAAATTAACAGCTTTTCACTAAATGCATATAAAAGTAGACGGTGTGACGACGGCGATGCCATTTTTTTTTTTATTTATTTATAATTTATTTGAGCCAAAATAACACTTTACAATCTAATAATAACTTAAATTAACATCGTATTAACATTCTCTTTATGCTAGTATACATAATATTGTTATTTGCCCTGGTCTCCACACTAGGATTCCCTGTGTCGTGGAAACCAGTATCACATACACTACGTGAATCATTTTATTACGTTACAGTGTTCTGTATCTTATTCAGTCATAAATGTACTATAAATATAATCTACCTACTTAATATTAAAAACTACTTCACAGTACTGAATTTAGTTAGGATATTTATTCTATTAAGAGATCTTAATAATATTGTTGTAGTTGCGAATATATTTTATGTGTTGTCAATTGTGTTTGTTTTAGTTAGGTTGGGCTGTAATGAGTGAGTTAGCTAGACGTTATTTTACTTGTCTATCTGTAATAATTTCTCATTTTCTTCATAGGTCAGAGCTAGTAACCATTGCCGTATGGCTGTTTTACATTTTTTCCTTGTAAGTTTGTAGATATTCAGTTGTCTTGGACGGAAGGAAAGCGGTGGTTGCAAACGCCAAAACCATATTAGAATATAACCATCAAAGTGGCCATCAGGAATCTAAACGGAGCGGTATTTGAGGTCCTGCTTTAGTGCAATACGGGAGAGTACATAAGTGCATAAATTACAAATAAACATTAGTTCTTTAAGTGTATTTGACAAACTATGAACATTCAGAGCAGACACGCTCACGAAAAGTATCAGCAGGCGGTGGCGTGTGTGGCGAGTCGCCATCTTCCCTCAAATACGGTTGAGGAAGGCGATGGCTGCCACATGCGTCAACTCGTGAACGGGTACTGTCTGCGGAGACCGGTCTGCTCTGAATGCTAATGCAAACGCAGAAATAAAATAGCATAAATAATTTAACATTAAAAATCATATGTTTCCTAATTGAGTATGTATTGTTGTCTCTTTAAATTATGTTTAAAGGTAATAAATTCGGAAATAGCTATAAAATGGTATGGGCCCTTAGATTGTGTGGAGCGTATTTATAAAAAAATATATAAAAAAGTAATCGGTACGGTACTTGCATTAAAAAACAATTTTTATTTTTTTGTTCCGGCTAATTTCTGGAACAGCCGGACTGATTTTAACGGGACTTTCACTGGCAGATACGAGTAGCTGGTATTATAAGGAGTAACTTAGGCAAGATATTTTTCATCATCAGCATTATCCATCATCACGCGGGTGAAACCACGGGGCGCAGCTAGTTAATGCAATATAAAAAAAAAATATCTGTAACCTGAGTATGAATGGATGTAGAATGGATAAATGACAATACAATTTGAAAAATTTAATACTGACTTCCATTCTACTCAGTTCTTGGAGTGTATCTCAAAAACTACTAAACCAAATTTGATGATATTTGAATGAGACCACAAGAAAAGCAGCTTTTAAACCAAAAAAAGAATTTTGAGAATCGGTTAACCCAGTAGAAAGTGAGGTAAAAAATATGTTAAAAAAATAGTCGAATTGAGTACCTCCTCCTTTTTTTGGAAGTCGGTAGAAAACTTAACCCGAATGTAGAATTAATTATTTTTGTATTCAGTAGAACTATTGGTGATTGAGTTCGTCCGTGGAGGTGCTGATACTATGTTTTACGCGTTGTGATACGCGTTTGAGTAGTATGGGTGTCGGAGATATTACAGGGACATAACACTCCAAATAACATTAACCCTTTGCGTACCATTGACGTAAATTTACGTGCGTTTCATTAATTAATATTTTGTTTTAATTATCACGGCATAGGAAGGGTTAAGAAAAAATATCTATAAAAATATTAATAACCCCAATTTATTTTGCTTTTGTTGTAAATCTGAGTTGGAAAATAGTCACTCAACTGTTTGCGTGTTTGTACTACAATTATTAATAAAAGTAATTCATTTGTTCGGTAAAGGAACATAGGCTTAGCCTAATTTCAAGAACCCTATGTCTAGATAGTCGTTATAAAATAATTTTCAAATGTTTTCGGTAAAGAAAGCGCATCGCGCTTGTTGTCCTTTGTCATATTGTCTATATCATCATCCTTAGATTTGAATTCAGTATTACGTTAAATTATTGAGTTTTTGTTTCATGATAATTCAATTTTCTAGGTCTATCATTGTTTTATTTTACTTTAAGTATATTGTTTTCTCTTCTCCCTTCTCTGAGACCGCGGCTCTTTCATTCTTCTTTATTCTCTTTTTGATTAATACATATTTTGTTTATCTTAAAATCGGTTGCATTTCAAAATACGCCAAACCACAAAGGTGAGTTGGTTAAAAAAAAGTGATAACTTAAAAATGTGCAATCCTTTTAAAATAATAACTACAGCGTTTATTTCATTGAAATGTAGGTTGATACCCAACTTTTTTTTTCTATTTTTAACTAGACTTTAAATAATGTGCTACAGCTAAGATATGCAATTGTTACATTTTAACTTTTTAGAGCGTTTTGTACCTCGTTTTACACGAGTAGCCTCTGGATAAGCTACACTCAGAAACAATACAACGCATAACATATTCAATACAATAATGCGTTCCTGGTGCTATTGGGGCTGCCCCGATTCTGTAGCGCATCGGGGATGTTTGCCGAATCACGTGTCGATTGCTTTTATGCGACTATGCGGAAACGGTGCACATCTCTGGTGCGCAGGGTTAGGGCCAGCTCTAATAGCATCCTGAAGGTATTTGCTGAAAGATTTGACTGTCAGTACTTGAACCATTGCTGCATGGTTCATGTACTGACTAATACATAAATAATCACAATTCTTAGTAATTTAATTTTGTATAGGTACCTAATAAATTTAATTTTGTATGTTATTTAATTTATTTTTTATCTAACTTGAATGAAATATAATTATTTGGATTATTTTTATATGTACATAATGTAATTAATTGTGAATGTTGATAAGAACTTATGGCCCAAGCTGGTCGAAATAAACGATTTTATTATTATTTAATATTTTGTACTGTCCCGAGCTGTTCAGTTATATTATGTGTAATAGTGGCGTCGATACAAAATACTAAAATGTTTAAATGTTGTTTATTTGATACCGTAGCACAAAAACGAATCCATTTAATGTTGTCATTTGCGAGATTTGAAGGATGTTTTTTGACATTTATGTGTCCTTGGGTCTATCATTAAATTGTAATTCAGCCGTGCGATTCTCTAATGATTCGTCGATGCGATCGTCGACGAGCTGTCAAATACCTTATGAGATATCGCCCTTGTACATTTAATAAGGTTGTTTCCCAACGTTTCTTGTCATCTCTTCATTTGTTTCACGGATCTTGTCAAAGATGCAACGATGTTAGAATCGCACGGCTGTATTATTGAGATTTTACATTAGGATGACTGCAAGTTGTATTCTGATCTTAGTGCTTCGGAGGTAAGCCGTCGGTCCTGGTTTTTGTCTTGAAGACAGGACCTTGGCTTCTAGCTGGTCTGAAAACTATAACACTCGTTGCCCATCGATCTATCTGCCAACCGCACTGGACACGCGAGGTGATTTATGACCATCTATTACCCTACATCTCTCTCGGAGGAAGACCCACCAGTGGAAAGAAACACTAAGTCTACTCTAAGTTATGTTGCTCTGGTTTTAATTTAAGTATTTTAACACAAGCTTATTAAATATTTGCATTAGGTACTAATGAAAAGTTTAAAAAAAAACCTACATTGATTTTGCATCGATTTGTAGGTTATTATTGAAAGTATTTTTTTTTAATACTTTTCCCTTTTTTTGTAAGTTTATTCAATAATTTTCGTTCGTTAGAAACATTGTAGAACTGCACAGATTATATTTACTTTTTTAATACAAATGCAGTAAACCAACCTTATCAGTAAACATTTTTAAACCGTTTTTTTTGCTTGCGCTAAGATATTTTTCTACACGATAAATTAATTAAAGTCGGAAACATCAAATAAGCGCATTTTTATCCGTCTTTTTTATGTAGGTACTCAGTAGTTATACTTATTTATATTTTAACCAATAGAAGAATAAGGAAAAAAGTCAGTTAAATGTGATGCTGGTTTTTGCCCACGACTTCGTCCGCGAGGTTAACGTTCTTGCAATGCCTCTAAAACTACCCTTTAAATAAACATGAAATGGAGCCCATGTGTTAGTTCCGAGCATAATCGATGCTTATTTTAATATATATATATATATATATATATATATATATATATATATATATATATATATATATATATATATATATATATTTAATCGAATATTGAAATAAATGTCGAAACCCGAGCAAATAGATAGATTCTCAACCGGATAAATTATCATAAGGACGAATTCTCAACTTAAAGAATTTGCAACTGGAGTAATATGTAGATATAGTTTTAATTAAATATTAATACTGTATATTATTCTTTAAATATTATTACTACTTGAGTATGTAATTTTTACGATACCCACTGTAACATAATATTTTAAGTAGATGATTTTATTTTAGAATCTAAGCGTTTAGAAGCTAATTGTAAAAATCAAAAGACACCTCACTGAAATCAGTTTTGAGTCAGTTGGGAAATTTGTTGATGCAGGTAATCCACTCAAGCTCGGATCCTAGCGTTGTGGGCACGATGGGCATGCCCACAACCCTAAAAGACTTGTGACATGAGTCGTCATACTTTCATATTCGACAGGCCGATGATATAACGTTTTACAAAATGTACAAAGCCTGGATACCGATGAAATTATTAACGTTTTCGCGAACAAGAAACGTAAGCTTCTTTTACATTTAATTTGACATTTGATATCCTTTGTAGTTGTTTCCAGCGAAGTTACAGAGCAAGGACATCTTATATATCCTTGTAAAAAGCGCAGTGCTTTGCCATGCACGGTTTTGAAGTGTTGTACCCAGTTCAAAGTTCTGAACGTCACTGGACTGTTATGGGCAAGCGTGACGCTTAACATCAGCGAGCGACTTGATACTATATCTATCATGAGAGAGTTCTATCTATCATGCGCTCCGACTCTTACTTTGCTGATTTTTGGGTGGCTGTGACCACAACCTTTTTTGTGGGCTGGATCCGCGCCTGAATCCAGTTAAAATAATGTTAGGGTGTTTTGCATGATCATCATAATTATACCTACCTACAACAGGGTGAAGTTTTAAAACTGCAAATTTTAAAACTATCCTGTTTTAATATAGATGAAAAAATGTTAACTCGTGAACATGGCGCACCGAAATATCGTGAGGTCAAAAAACATACAATAAATGGTAAATATCCCTTTTCAAAAGTTAATTCTTGCATTAGTTACCATGTCAGTGTAACTTATAGATGAAAAAATTCAATAATTCACTGGAGTATTTGTAAGTTTTGTAGTTTTTTGAAATTATGCTATTTTGTATAAATTACGGTAAAACTTTAACAGTTGAACGTTCGTATAAAACTTACGCAACTCCTCGTTAACTTATTATATAAACTCAAAATCTGTTTATTTAAAGTAACAGGCGAAACTTCTTGTAAATCTATATTTATTAAAATATATATATACGTTGAAATAAATATAGCTATGTTTTCTCTTTAATTAACACAAATTACAAAGGAAAGTCCTATTACAATATGTTTTTATTAAACGAATGCTTTTATTACAACTGTTAAAATACCGTTATGAGCTCTAAAACTGTTATTTAATGATATTATCAACGTATTTGGTATAAAAGGATCGTTAAACATTCTGAAGGGTTAACTTGTTAAACCCTAGTTAAATAATCAATTCAAATGGTGATTTTATTCATAAATGTTTCACTTTTTCATTTAAGTATAACTAGTCTTAAATTGACCATTTTTATGTATAGATTAAATGAGAGAAAAAATATAAGTACTTTGAATCTATTGACCGTATAATTCCCACAAGAAACTGATTGTAATGCGCGCAAAAAAAATACTGTCTACTCAAAAACCATTGGATACTAAAAACCATCCCAAAATGAGCATATATATATTCTTACTGTTCTCCAGAGAAGTTTATTTTCAAATACTCTATAATTGACAGTGTCTGAAAATTATCATACAATTGCCGTACTTCAGAGATAAACACCATAATTTAACACTAAAAAATAACAATGTAACTAAATTATCCATTATTAACTTTACGTCGTGTCGATTGCTAAATATTTTACGATTCTAATCATAAGCTTACCTTTACAATTGCCGTCGATTGCGCGATTCACACTGACACAAATTTTAGCACATCACAAGAAAAAAACAACGCGCACTTCACAAAACTAAATCTAATTCGAATTACAAACACAAACTTTAATTTTAAAAATAAAAATATAATGCACTGAAACTTTTAATTTATTTCTCTAGAGAGCATGGCATTTATTTGGGCGTCAGCTGTTCGCGCCATTGGCAAGGACGTTTGGTTTAAAAAATGACAGCCGTATGATATAACAAGCGGTCGTTGCACCCAAAAAGCTCACAGTTGGCGGACCGTGAATGAACTGGTATCGTATTTTGTTTTTTATTTTTTTCATAAGGTCGGTGCGCGCGCGCTCTGCCCGCAGTCTTCGCAGCGAATGAGGAGCCGAAGAACTATTTCAAACATCTTTTCTCTAATCCTTTTCTGCGCGTGCACACTTGCGCACTGTTGTCTGTACCGAAGCAAGTGCCGTGGTGTGCCCCGGAGCGGAAGTGGGGCTATCACGTCCAACATCTCATTCGATTTGATTTAGTTTTCGAACGAGCTACAAAATTACTTGGAACAACGAACACCAACGGTGTTCAATCTTCTTGTTCGTAAACCGTTTGGAAGTACGCTCTTAATTAAACATGAACATTTTGTTTAAAATACGTTAACATCTAAAGCATAAAACTAGTTAACCTACTTCAAATAAGAAGGAGTTTATATGTCCGTGTTTATGTATTTTTTTTTATTTTAGCCGATTTCACCCCTATTTGTGAACCGATTTTCAAAGTTTTTTTTGTTTGGTAGAGTATACTTCTGAGGCGGTCCCATTTAAATTTCATCAAATTCGATCAAGCAGTTTTTGAGTTACGCTCCAAAACTCAAAAGTGTTGATTTATCTTGATCCTTTAAGTAGCAGGTTCACTAAAAATTATAAAAAAAAATACCAAAATATAGAACCAACTTCAACACCAAAAAGTGTAAAATAACTTGTCGAAGTCGGTACCATGCGCACAAAATTATGATACTTTTGAACTATCATGGTACCGATTTCAACAAGTTATTTCACACTTTTTGATGTTGGAGTCGGTTACATTTTTCTTGCATTTATCTATTTTATATAATTATATATTAGCTGCACGTGACCTGAATAAAGTATGCTTTAATAGAAAATTATTTCAAAACATTAAGGCCCCGCTCCGTGCTTCGGAGGGCACGTTAAACCGTCGGTCCCGGTTGTTTGTCTTAGGACAACAGTCGTTAGGCTATGTCGATGGTCTTCGGGCGGTCTGTAATACTTCGACATGGGTTGGCCACTAACCTATCCACCAATCCACACTGGCCCCGCGTGGTGGATTACACACCAACTCCTTTCTCTGAGAGGAAGGCTCGAGCGGGAACAAAATGGGCTGATTATGATTTCTTATTATGATAAAGGCCCGTAAACTGAGAGCGCGCGTTGATGTCTTTTGTACTGCGACTTTTATTCGATCTTTTGTTTCGACTTTCAACACAATTTCTAAACATTGAATGGGTGCATTTAAATAAGCAATATAAGCTCTTTTATAAACTTATAAAATATGAAAAATTTGATACCGACTTCCATTCTATTCAGTTATTGGAGTGTAACTCAAAAACTACTGGACCGGATTTGATGAAATTTGGACTTACACGGAAATCACCAACTTTCAAACAAAAAAAAGAATTTTGAGAATCGGTTCACCCAGTCAGAAGATATGAGATAAAAGAAAAAAAAAACACTGGCGAATTGAGTACCTCCTCCTTTTTCGGAAGTTAGTAGATTAATTGCATAATATTAGATACTTAAATGATGGCAAAAATGAGCATTGTCGCGTGACTAGCCAATATGCTAAAACAGAAGTGACCTGTTCATTAGGGTTCATACATATCGATAACTTTACGAGGTATATTTTTACGGCGAGTTTGTATGTCTCAATCGAATTATGTTAATTTAATTACTTAACTACCTACCTGAAAAACATACACTGAGTTTTATGCTATTTTAAACTATTGGAAAAATTAGTGCCTAACAAGAACTTCAAAGTGAGTTTCGAATGTAGATGTCAACGCTTAATTTCGGAATACGGCGTTCACACAATTATATTAGAAAGGTGAAAGTTTGGATGGATGTTTGTTACTCAACCACGCAAAAATTACTGAACGGGTTTGGATGAAATTTGGAGTGGAGATGGTTTGTGCCCGGGATTAACACGTAGGCTACTTTTCTACCGACTTCCAAAAAGGAGGAGGTACTCAATTCGACTGTATCTTTTTAAGTGTTTTACCTCATAACTTTCGACAGGGTAAACCAATTCTCAAAATTCTTTTATTTATTTGAAAGCTGGCGCTTCCCTTGTTACATACATTTAAATTTCATCAAATTCGGTTCAGTAGTTTTTGAGTTACACTCCAGTAACTGAATAGAATAAATAGTCGGTGTTAATTTTTTCAAATTGTACTTGTATTCTAACTCAACGGTAGTTCCCGCAGGATTACATTGACGTGAATGAAGTCGTGAGCAGATACTAGTGTTATATATTTTATAGATATGATTTATTATAGCCCTTACGCTGCTTAGCGAAACCAAACTTTGTAATTTTTGAAAGAAATGTTATGTCTTTGGACGAGATTTGAACCTCCGTCTTCTGTCACTAGGTAGCTTAATCTGTCCGCATCAGGACAAAAAATAACAATAGATTTATGAATGAAACTTGCCTCGAATGAGGCTTGCTGATTGGGACAGATTAATTTCTTAGTTTTGTTTATTTCTTCAGTGATGATAAATAATGATGAAAAAAGTTATCAAATGTGCTTCCCTGGGGTATAATCTATAACCGTGCCAAATTTGGTTACGATCCGTTCAGCCGTTAAGGCGTGATAAGTATAGAGAGAGACATAGTTTCTATGTCTAAAATAAAAGCCTTAGAACATTAGCTATCTGTGTGAGCAAGTCCCGTTAAAATCGGTCCGGTCATATCAGAGATTAGCCGGAACAAACAGACAGATAAACAAACAAAAATATATAAAAAAAATATTTTAAGTAAGGGCGTGTAAAAGTACCTTCATATATATATATTTAGAGAAATGCTGTTAATTTGGAATTACAAACTGATACTTCAATTTGATTTATCTGTATGTATACATCATGGTAAAAAAAATATTATTTCAAAGGTCAAACAAAAAACTCGTACGATTGTAAAATGCGGGAGCATCTTTATCTGCCGTGCGATTCTCTGATGATTCGTCGACGAGCTCACTGATGTCAAATACTTTATGAGATATCGCCCTTGTACATAAGGTTTTACAACCGTTTACCTAAATCTATACTAGAATCAGACTGTTTTATGACATTTAAAAAGAAGTTGTTTAGTTTTCTTAGAAACAAATGTTATTATTCAATAAAATAATTTATAAATGACTGTTCCTTAGAGCTTTAGTGACAGAATACTATTTTATTTATCTGTTGTATTATTGTGGTGAATTTTATAATAATATTAATCAGCAGCTAATTTAAACTTGAAATTTAATGACATAAAATATGTACGTTTGATGTATCTTACTTGTATATCGTGATGTAAAATGACTATTGTACTTTGGGTGGCTTAGTGTCCGCTAGCTATTATATTCATTTATGGCTTAGTTCTAGTGACTGTCAAGTTTGTTATGGTTTAGTGTATTTGATAAATTATTTAAATGACTATAATTGTATTGTATAAATTAATAATCATAATAATATTATACAGGGTGTTTGGTAGAGGGTCCGACAAACCAAATGAGCGTGTTCGGGGGCCCAATTGAAGAATACAAGTTGGCCAAAAAGTCCCCGATCCCCCATTTTTTTGTAACTTTTTTTTTATGAATTTTCCCATTTCTCCGAAATTGTACCTATTTACCACCGTAACATTTGTAAAATCTGTTTTAGACCGGATGTTTTTAGTTGAATTTGATCTAAACAGATGTTATGGTGGTAAATAGGTACAATTTCGGAGTAAAGGGAATTTTCACAAAAAACAAATAAAAAAATTGGAGGGTCGGGGATTTGTTTTGGCCAACTTGTATTCTCCAAGTGGGCCCCCGAACACACTCATTTGGTTTGTCGGACCCTCTACCAAACACCCTATATTATAGAATTTTGCGTACCAATAATGGTGAAATATGGCGAGCCGATAAAATATGATACTAACTTTGTTACCCGTATTTAAGCAAATTAATTGATTTGATTTGATTTGTTTTTCCAACGTTTCTTGTCATCTCATCATTTGTTTCACGGATGTTGTCAAAGAAAAGAAAGAGAAAGAGCAACGATGTTTGCTCTTAGAGAATCGCACTGCTGCTGCGAACACACGACGAACACGCGAGTGATACTGCTGAACGCCGGTAAACATGGGAGGGGAGGGATATTTACTAAGTACTTGCTCGGCAAAAGCGGAATCTAAAAGTTTGTGAGCAGGATAACAATACGAGTAGCTCAGATAATTCTTGAAGTTCTAAGACGAGTAGTATGTTATACGTTGTATCACTCAAGCTGAGATGTGTGTGTGTTATTTATTATTTAATTACTTTACTTACTTGCTGTATTTATGTATTCGAGAACACTACTGTCTTCTTCTTCTTAAAGTGTCTCTCCAACTAGTGGAGGTTGGCGATCAGCGTGGTACAGTCCTTGTTTCTGGTTCGGCGGAACAACTCAAACACCCCTGATATTCCAGTCCACTCCCGGATATTCCGCAACCACGATATTTCCTTTCTTTTTTCAGCTACTGTCTTCAAAAATCTTATTTAGATTTTAAGACGGTATCATTAAAACCGATGTGTATTTCTTTGTGATGTATAATAATGAATAATAACACAAGTACAATTTAAAATTTTTATACCGACTTCCATTCTATTCAGTTATTGGAGTGTATCTCAAAAACTACTGGACCGAATTTGATGAAATTTAAATGAAACTACAAAGGAAACACCATCTCTCAAACAAAAAACGAATTTTGAGAATAAGTTCACCCAGTCGAAAGTTATGAGGTAACAAACAAAAAAAACAGTCAAATTTAGTACCTTCTCCTTTTTTTGGAAGTCGGTAAAAAAGTGCCGTGTACTATATTAGGTTCTGAATGTATGTTAAAAGTATCGAAGACCGATGTCATTAGCCTAGAGCTTAGAAACAGTCCGGCCGGCTACAAGACAGGTGCTACAAATGACAGCCTCGCCATGTATGACCTAACCTTTAAGGAGTAACTCAAGCAATGACTGATTGACTTTGATCAGGTATAATTTTATGTAATTGTATTTTTTTACTACAATAAAGAGTATTAATTACATCTGCCGTGCGATTCTCTAAGAGCAAACATCGTTGCATCTTTGACAACATCCATGAAACAAATGACGAGAAGACAAGGAACGTTGGAAAAACAACATTATGTACAAGTGCGATACATAAAGTATTTGGCATCCGTGAGCTCGTCGACGAGTCATTATACAATCGCAAGGCTGGTCGTGTTTTTCAAAGAACTTGTTTCAGGTACTAAAAAAAAACACCTATGTGATAAAATAAGCTTTCCAAAGAACAGAAGTGTTTTCTTGAATAATAGCGTCTTTGGTCTCTCGAGTATATAACATTTTTATTTTATATTAACGGGGCTTAATCGCGTTAGTAAGGTCAGTCGGGGTAAGTGCGTTATACTTTTATCAAAGTTGCATTTAACTACAAATATTTAGGTTTTGAAAGTAGTTGGCTGTCAAATTATAGTATCATATGATAATTTGTTTCCTACGCAACGAATATATGTATTGCTTGTGGAATTTAGACCAACTTTTGTACGATAAACACTTGTTTAAAGTAAGTGACTTCACTAGACGCACTTACCACGACCAATGAGGTAAGTGCGTCAGTTGGATAAAATACCTCTAGAATGTCCATTTTAACATTTTGAACAAATTGTAGCAACAGACGAATTTGAGTTCTACAAGATTGTGCATTCTGATCTTTATTGCTGTTAATATTGGGTCCAGTAGAACATAAAAAATAAATAAGGGGCAAGTGCGCCATACTTTTGCTTGTCAGGGTTAAAAACCTTTTTTCGATTAGTGTATGTACTTAATTTATTTTTTAGGGTAGGTGGGAGAACAAGAAAAACAGCAACAGGTACCCAAAATACTAGTTTAGTCAATTGTAAATGTTTATTTTTCTTATACTTCCGGGATTCAAAACCAAAATTGTTTCAGTAATACAATTTATTAATTTTTCTTTGGAATTAGTTATTAGGAACTTGAAATTTTAAACTAAACAACTCAAACTAGTTAAAAATAATGAAATTTTTTCTAAAAAAAATATTAAAATACAAGATTGATAAACAAAACTACTTTCTGAACATTCATTTTCGCTTGAGTTACAATGAATTGAGAATTTTAAATTAAAAAAAGTCTAGTTCCGGCACTTTAACGAATGTTTGTTGTGTTGTTTTTCTTGTCTTTGAAAGATACTCTAATTTTCTTTGTCCTACAATTATTACTTAAAGTCTTGAACTAGTAACTATATTAAATTAATTTCCTAAATAATCAGTTCTTTATGTTATCCATTTAATCAGTCCGTTCTCTTTTTAATAAAATACTGTATTTTTTTTTGTCTCACTATTATTATTGAAAGTCTTAAACTAATGAACGGTTATATAAAAAAATATCTGATTTTAATCAGATATTTTTTTATATAACCGCCATGTTCTTCATTTAATCAGTCCCTTCTATGTTAAATCAATAAACACTAGTTTACTTAACTAGTTGCATGTAATCTCACTCTAATAATAGTAAGAAACATTTATACATAGTAATGAACAGCTATGTATTTTTACATAATTATACTTATAAGATGAACGAATATATGAACTTTACCAAAAAATGTTAACAATTTCTGATTTGAGGTAAGTGCGGCATAGTGACGCGCTTGCCCCATCAAGGTATGACGCACTTCCCTCTTTGTAAAATTTATAGGTTATAGTTTTCGAATAGCTAAAACTCGAGTATTTCGCAAAATTTTCAAATAATAATTAAATATATGTGAATAATAACATTTTTTACATAACCTTACCTTAATTTCTTCACAGGAAACACGAAATTTTTTAATAATTTCGCACTTTTTAAATAAGTCACTGATATCCGACGCTTAGTTCAAATGACACTGGAAACAAGATGGCGATTTATGTTGAGCCAAGACGAGATACTCCATCTAGGATTATATTTTTAAACTAAATTTGAGTCGGACTTTAAGGATAGATGGTGTTTTAGTAAATCACTTAATACGTTTTTGAGATTTTGATGGTGGAGGCACTTCCCTCGTAGAGGCACTTACCCCGACTGACCTTAATAGTATTTATTTACCTCGACGTTTCGATCAAGTTGCATTGATCGTGGTCACGAGCGGACTGAAGAGGCGAGTGTCACTGTCTTGAAGTATGGAGATACTTTTTAATATACCCCCAACAGTTGTTATAAAAAGTCATTGTCCCGACACACAACACTAACGATATCGACAGATTTTTCTGAGGATAAATCGCGACGGGAACACTTTTTAATCACTGGATTCCATGTTGCCGCCAGTTTGAAACCATCCTCCCGGTTGAAGTTACGGTGTTTTTTAATCTCAACCGCTTCACGTACCATTCTCGAGTAATAGTGACGCTCCGTAGAGATAATTTTGGGGTCGTGAAGTTCAATCCAGTGATTAGGTCCTGACTCGAGCAGATGTTCAGCGATCGCAGATTTATTTATGTGGCGGTTCTTTACAGCTGCAATATGCTCTTTGACTCGTTCAGCAATGGTTCGCTTAGTTTGACCAATATACGAACTACCGCAGCTGCAATCAATTCTGTACACACCCGGTGTTTGGAATGGTATCTTGTCCTTGGGTGACCTGACACATCCTGCCAACTTATATAAGGGTTTAAAAACAGTCTTCATGGAGAATTGCCGTAGTATTGCTCCAACCTTATCTGTTATCCCTTTCACATACGGTAAGAATTCCGGCTGTCTCTCGACTTCTACTCTGTTCCTTTTAAATCTGCGAGATGAACGCACTTCTCTACTTAAAAAGTATAGTCGTACGTAAAAAGTTACTACTTAATAAGTATCTCCATACTTCAAAACAATGACACCCGCCTCTTCAGTCCACTCGTGACCACGATCAATGCAACTTGATCGAAACGTCGAGGTAAATAAATACTATTACTAACGCAATTAAGCCCCGTTCATATAATATAAATATGTGTTCAAATCGCGAAAGTTTAAACATTATTATATAACATTTGCCAAAAACTGTGCTAGATTGTACCAACGTAATTAAATATAATTTTACTTTGAAAAAATCCCGTATTTTAATCTTGAATATACACAAGCTTAATTACAATACTCGCTCAATTTTTATTATTTTATTTATTTATATTACTTATACGATACAACGAATTAAATTAGTCATGCAAGTCCAAATTAAGTTATATTGTATTTAGAAATGAAGTAGGCAAGTAATAAAATTCAATATTACATTCAAACAAAAACAGAAATAAAATAAAAATCATACGATTTACAATGTCAGTAATACAGGTAATTATAAAATGTCAAATACAAAAATTTACCAATAGTCAAAGTCACACTGACATAAATATACCCATTCATCATCATCATCCATTTCCTTATTCCTGCCCGCTGTCCTCTCACAGTATTCCAGACACTTTGGCTCTTCCATTCATCCGCAAACAAGTCGTAATCAGGTGCCCAGGACCATTCAACGCAGACAAAGAATGTGAGATTGGGGAGTACCCGTGCGCAACCGTGCGGGCTGGCGGAATCGCGAACAGCTGATGGCGTCGCCCGCCGCGGCGGCTGTTGTCGTCAGGGGCTCGGAGCCGAAACATCTTGAGTAGTTCGGGAGCATCAATCTTTCCATGAAGGGTTTTACACATTACCTTCACTTGGTTATGCGCTCGTCGAACTTCCAATGACTTGTAACCTAAGCACCTTAGAAGAAAGTTAGTCGGGTACATGTACGGCTAATAGCCGTAGATCCATTTATATAGGAACCGAAGAAAGGCCTTTTGCATCTTTTCGAGATGTATAACTTAAACGGCTGGATCAATTTTGATGAAATTTGGTATCTAGGTAGGTGCGACGCTAAATTAACACATAGAATACTTTTCATCATCATCAGCACCCATCACCACACGGGTGTAACCACGGAGTTTTTGAGTGGGTGAGTGAGAAAACGGTTGATTACCTATAGGCTTATACTGTTTTATCCTTAGTTATCGGATAGTTCCTGAGGGATGATAAGCTTATTTATAAGATAAGTATTTAGATTTACAAGTACTTTATATTGTTTTTAAATACTGTGTTTTTACTTCATGTATGCTTTTTTTAAACGCATACACTTTCATACCACACGAACAAATAATATTTCCTCGTAGTTCATACCTCTACTAATTTGGCACAGAGCAAGTCCGTATCCCGGAATGGATATAGGCCATGTTTCATGTAAAAAATAAACGTTTAATAAACGTTTCTGTGGGATAGTTACTACGTTGTCATAAGTTCAAATACAATATTTTAAATAGTTTTTTTTCTCAAGTAATCGTTTACATTAGCAGAATTACATTACATTAAGTAGAGGGCAGGACATTATTGCAGATTGCGTGCTGCGGTCAGGAGTTGGATGGGTGACCGCTAGTGGCATTATTCAACTGAGCGCTTCCCTGCTTCGGAGGGCACGTTAAGCCGTCGGTCCCGGTTGTTTGTTTTAGGACAACAGTCGTTGGGCTATGTCGAAGGCCTTCGGGCGGCCTGAAAACTTCGACAAGGGTTGGCCAGTAAGCCGCACTGGGCCCGCATGGTGGATTATGGCCCAACTCTTCTCTCTGAGAGGAAGGCTCGAGTCCCAGCAATGGGAACAAAATGGTGTGATTATGATGATGATGAAACGTGTTTACTTGATGAATAAAATATGTACAAAAGATACTGGAAATTGTAAAAAAGCTGGAGAATGCATACTAAGTTAGGTGTTCTGAAGATAATCTATATATTAGTTTATGCACTATATTCCTTATTCTATAAGAGCCCACAAAAAATAAACAAGTGGGTAGCTTTATGAAGTGCCATAATAATAGGCCGTAAGTTTTTACGTCCGCGTGAACAAAGTCGCCGGGCGACGCCAGCGGCGGTAGCTAAGTTGTTAGTTATCATTTCACGCGCGTTTCATACTGTGTTTTAACTAATTAGGCCATTTAATGAACCGGTTTTTCTATCTCGACCGATAACTTAAAATATTGGGTTAATCAATAAAATGCATCATTTCAAATGAGCCATATATCGTAATCGGTAAGTTTTACAAAAAATATTATAAGCAATAAAAGATGCGAAATTTAATTTTCTGCAATAATGGTCTTAGTAACTTTTGCCCTAAAGTGCATAGTTTCCGAGATATCGGCCAAAACTTTTTAAGATAGCCCTTGATGCACCCGAATCTGTCAGCGTTTTGTGATTTTAGGAGTAAGTGACCCTAAACCTTATAAAAAAATTGGATCACAAATTTAGTGCGAGGCCTAAAATGATTAGATTGACTTGACTTGAATGAATTTGAGGTTGAATGAAAATTAATAAAACGCTACAACTGAAAACTTCGAGCGGTTCATTGGAGTTTTTAAGAGACGTCTTCCTCAATATTCAAAAAGTATCTCAATACGCGATAGACGGTTAACTATGACAGATTTTATATTGTTATATAATTAAACACAACTTTATTGTACAGACATAAATAATGTTTTTTAGAGGTTTGGTTTTTAAACTGGTAATAATGTTTCTATAGACTGTCAACTTGACAGTTGACAGTTGATTTGTAGTATTTTTGCCGTTTCATCATGTTTTATGAGCATGTGAAACATTGGCCCACTTTTTTTTAAAGTTACCGAAGTTAATTTGCCTATAACTGGAAAGCGCTACAGAAAGATGATTGCTGACTTCTTCGTACCTCAGTCGAATGGCATTGATGAGATAGCTTTAGTTATAACAAGATGGCGCAACATGCTACACAGCGAGCGGCACCATACGTTTTATGCGAGAAATATTCGGTGAACGCATACTTTCGCGTAATGAACCTGAACTAACCTCCACCGTCGTGTGGTCACACACCTACAGATAACTTTCTTTGGGGGTATGTTTATGTCGATAAACCAGGGATGTTGGACCATTTGGAAGTGTAAATTCGCTGTGTTATTACTGATATACGACCATAGTTGCTCGCTAAAGCTGTCAAAACTTAGACTTCACGTTTTCGCTTCATTGCTAGCCGTGGCGCTCATATGCCCGAATTTATTTTTAAACAATTATGGCATAGAATTTAAACATTACCATTTTTTGAATTTGTTTTAGTTCATTTTGAATGTGTATATCTCTAATAATACCCTTTTCAAAAAAATTATAATGTCAATCAATAGATATAGCTCAGTCCTCGTGAGACGGTTAAAGTCAGATAGAGGGTTAATATTAGAAAGCTTGGGCCCGAGCCTCGGTGGCCTAGTTGGTCAATGGCGTCTGAAACGGAGAGTCAGAAGACGCGGGTTCGAATCCCGTCCGAGGATTTGAATTTTTCTCTCTATACATTTAAATGTTTGAGATCGCTAAAGCAGGCGTTAGTGCTTTAAAAAGTAATAATATAAACATTACAAGTGTTGCGATGTCAATATGCAAGTTTAAGTATTTCTAAATAATACTTCTTTCGGTTGGATAGTACTGTCAAAAGCTGTTTAATAGGATGTCGCTCCGTCCCCGTAAGACTGTTAAAGTCAGATAGAGAGTTAAAATTCGATGTTCGGACCCGAACCTCAATGGCCTAGTTGGTCCATGGAGAGTCCGCATGTTCGAACCCCGTCCGAGGATGTGAATTTTTCTCTCTATAAATTTAAATGTTTGAGATCGCTAAGCAGGCGTTAGTGCTTTAAAAAGTAATACTATAAAAATTATAATGTATAATAAGGTGGGTGGAAAGTGGCCAAAATGATGCCAGAACTGCCCCGCTAGATGGCAATGTTAACTTCTTGCCCATATGGACAGTTTAAACTAGTTATTTAGTATTTTAACAAAGTGTGTATTATCAATACTTACTTGTTTAGTCCTTCTTGTAATTCTTGTAATGTAATTAATTATTTTTGATAAATATCATGTTTCCACGATGTCACTTTACTTATACTGTCCTCCATTCTAGGGTGCTTACCAAAGATAAATGTAATAGATAAGATATAAGAAAAAAATTGCGATGCTATACAAAGTCTATACATCTATACAGATAAGTAAAATTGAAGTGTTTTTTGTAATTCCAAATTAACAGCTTTTTACTAAATGCATACGAAATTATATAAAGGTACGGTACTTACTTATATCAAAAATCTATTTTTAAAATGTTTTATATCTGTCTTTTTGTCTGTCTGTATAAGAAGCAGGTATCTTAGATATAAAAAAAATGATATTAAAAAATATTTAGTGACACTTCCGCTGAAAAGAAAGCAACGACAGCTAGACCGACAGATTCTGTCGGTCTAGCGCTCGACGAGTCAACATCTCCTGAGGATGCCTCGTGTAGAGGCGAAACACGTGTCGAATCGGTGTTGGTTTATTTGGGTTTTTTTGTGTTTTTTATTTTGTATTCTTCCTATTAGCATTTTATGCGGGAGGGAGGGTGGTGCACGCCCCCAAATAGGCCAAAATCATTGTTTTCTTTTCAGCGGAAGTGTCACTAAATATTTTTTAATATCGTTTTTTTTGATAATGGATTTCCGCAAAGTAACGCCTGAATCAATAAATTATCTTAGAATACTTTTATTTTAGAAAAGAAAATGTATTAAACTCTCTCTGTCTGTCTGTTTGTTACGTTATCACACCTAAACGGCTGAAACGATCGTAATCAAATTCGGCAAGGTTACAGATTATATCCCGGGGAAGCACATACCTAACTATACTTTTTATCATCATCATCCATCATCATCATCATCCACCACCACACGGGTGAAAGTTCACTAGAGTGATATCATCCTGGCTTTCTTACCTCTAGTGCGGGAAGTAACTAAAACAGTTAAACATACAATGATACCTTAGAATACCTTTGAACGAACAAATCTTGTGTATCTATACAATGTGTCCCAAAATTCAAAGATAAGCCAACACCGGAGGATAGACCTGCCCCGGACTAATCGGGGAAAATAAGAAAAATATATATATCCCAATTATATTTTAAGTTATAATAAAAAAATTTAATTATTCAAAAATTGAGACCGTTTATGATATTTTTCACTACCATGACCACATTTTTTTAAATATTTGTTTCTTTTTTTTTTTAGGCAACCTGAATAGCACTGCTATTTACCACAATTCTTAAAAAATCCAGAATAACTCTTGTTTTATCACGAAAATTAATGAAACTTTATTTTATTCCCTAAATTTTGGCCCCTGTTTAGAAATAATAGGCCCTTATTTTTTTATAACTTGTTTTCCCAGAGTATTATACCATTTTGGGATGTTGGTTAGTTGCGTCAATTTAAAAAAAAAACTTGCTATACTAGTGTTCATACTTTTTTTTTACACCACGATAAGTTAAAGTTAGTTAAAAGTAAAAGTCTTCAAAAAATTTAGGGAATAAAATAAGTTTTATTAATTTTCGTGATAAATGTGGTAGTGAAAAATATCATAAACGGTCTCAATTTTTTTTTCCCCGATTAGTCCGGGGCAGGTCTATCCTCCGGTGTTGGCTTATTGTTGAATTTTGGGACACGTTGTATATTGTTACATATAATAAAAATGTAACAGATGGCTGTCTGTAGGTACATCGAAGATATATGAGAAAAAATATTATTGGGACTTTTATAAACGAAAATAGAATGAAAAAATAGTGTTAGAATTTTTGTCTGCTTATCTGTTTGTCTGTGCGTTTGTGCTATTTTATCTCAGAAACGGCTTATCCGGTTTAGATGTGGTTGTCACTGATATATTGTGGTAAGCTTCACTTAACATTTAAGGCCTTACTTATGCTGCTTAACAGTAACTCACTCGGCGCAGAACAATATATACAGGTAAATATATATGTATATAGAATTATCTGAATCTTGGCAAAGGCACGAATGTTTTTCATGAAATTTAGTATGCAGGGGGTTTTGGGGGCGATAATTCGATCTAGCTTGGTTTCATTTTTAGAAAGTCGTTTTATCCGTTTTCATGGAAAAAAAATCTGCTACAATACGAAGGCAACTAGGGCAACTAACAACAACTAAACTGTTTTACCGACACAGCTACACTAAAGCTACTTGATAATAGATGGCGTTGTTATACAATTTATATAGATATAATTTCCAAAAAATACGAATTACCAAAATAATAACCAGCAAAGCTTGGTCATCCAAGTATTGATAGTTTATATCTAAAAAATACTAAATATAATATAAATAAATACGAAAGTAAAGTAAAATAAAGAGTGATCATGCTATAGTGTGCGATTACATTTTCTTTTAACCTTTAGTTTAGTGACATACGTATGCTCCACCTATCACGTGATGAATCATTTCGTTAGATCAGCGTTTCCCATTTGGTGGGTCGCGACTCAGTACCGGGCCATCAAAATAAAATACCGTGTCACAGCATTCCCATTTCCAAAAACCAAAAGAATAGCATTAGTTAATTACTGATTTATAAGAGTTTGGCGTAATTAGCTTAAACGACAACAAATTTTAAGATAATTATATATTTATTTTCTAAGCTAATGCTCTGACTCTGTTTTAGACTGAGTTGATAAAGCATGTTCAGAAAAAAAATATCGAATTAAATGCTACAGTACATAAGAACGTTGGCGTTGACCCACAACCCTGATTACCACCCCCAGGATAGTCATTAAGTTGTAGACTAATTCGGATTTTAAATATTTATTTATCTCAAATTTCGGAATGAACCAATAAACTACTACCGGGAACTTGATCCAGCGACTTCACAATACCGTTCTGTGGCTTTCCCTACTAAGCTGTAATAGTATCCGCTAGAACAGAGGTTAACAGCGCCATCTATTAGTCCTATGAAACATTAAATAAATTGATATTTTCCAATTGTCATCGTATCTATTGGTGCCGCTTTCATAATTAACATAATTTTATTTATCGGTCTTTACGCACAAAGAACATGAATTCATTAAAATTTATTAGGTGTGGAAAGAAAAAAATCTCTTTATATGCGGAACTTAAGCCCGTGTATTCAAAATTAGTTCTGTCGCTTTTCCTACTAAACTGTTAGTAGATCTGCTAGAAAAACCAAATTTTTCAATAACTATATAAACAAAAACATATATAATTTAGGTATAGGTATACCAAAGTCAAAGTCAAAATCATTTATTCAATTTAGGCATCAAAGACGCACTTATGAAGGTCAATTTTTCATTATAATGTACTTTAAAGACTACCGCCTAAATTTCTGATTACTTGGAGGATAAAACAGCTTGGGACTGATCACTCCAGGATCTATGTACTCGTGTACTAAGATGTCAAAGTGTAGCGTGTCTTGCCCTACTGATACCATTATTATGTTCTCTTTTGTAAGGCAACACACTGGAGCTAATATTTGTAGTACCTAAGTAAAAACATTGTAAACACATCTATATAAAAAGAATGGCCCCGAGTTTCTTGCCGCTTCTTCTCGGTAGGCTCTATATATTTTGGAACGCGGCGGTAGTCTTTAAAGTACATTATAATGAAAAATTGACGTTCATAAGTGCGTCTTTGATGCCTAAATTGAATAAATGATTTTGACTTTGACTTTGACTTTATATATATGTATAGTGTATGTATGTATATGTATATGTCTGATAGCTCCCTTAGTGAAAAACTGTTAATTTGGAATTACAGACACTTCTATTTTATTTATCTATATGGGTGATAACCCATTACGCCTGCTGTGTCAGATCCTGGCTGCCTGTGACACACCGGTAGCCAGGAATGTCGCAGACTCAATTATATTGTCTCTGGTCATAGGGCAGCCATGACGCTGCAGGTGAACGACTTGTTTACGTCATCAGTCGATGTCACACGAAAGAAACCTACGTACACACACATACGTACAGCGCAGCGTGTGCGTGACCGTGACAAGAGAAACACGTAGAGGTGATTACAGCCTAAACTATGTTCGCTATATATAGCTATAGGTAGCAGTTCGTAACGTAGGCGGTGCAGCCGCAGTGGGACGAACGAGTGACTGCCCCGAGGTGGGGTGCTCATAATTGCAATATCATAACAATTATACGATCAAACGTTCAGTGAACGTTGCTAGGTGCATATTGTCGTCTCATTCTGTGCGTTAAGGCTCTTACTGGTTTGGTATGACGTCAATTGATGGCGCGTCTCTTAATTTATTGTAATTTATTCGCTATAACCTCTTATACACGTAACGCGACGCGTAAAACGGTATGCTGACATTGTCAATGGAATTTGGAATTTATTGAGGAATTCTTATTGTGTACTAGGTCTCGCCATAATCTCCCATCTTTTCTTAGTGTTTTTAAATGTAAGAACCTTCTACGAAGTGTTAGAAAACATTTAACAAAAAGATGAAGGAAATCGGTAAAGTCGTTCACAAGGTAAAGCGTGACCAGGAAAAATAGGGGTTTATTTTTATATACACTAGCAACTGACCGCGACTTCTTCTCTTGATTCTTCTTTCATAAGCACCTTCTCCTGACAATAATTATAGTGACTAGACTGATATGGTGACTAGACATCATCGTTATCAGCTGGAAGACGTCCACTGCTGAACATAGGCCTCCCCCATAGAACGCCACTGTGACCGGCTACTCGCTTCCTGCATCTAGCGATTCCCCGCAGTTTTGACGAGGTGGACGGTCCACCTAGCGGGAGGCCGGCGCTAATTTTAAAAGCTTATTCCGTGAAATACTTCCAATGACGTGTAAGCGGTAGGCACATTTGTAGAATTTTGTTAGCCGTCGCTTGTAGATAATATGTAAACCCACGTATATAAATAGATTTGATTTTCACGCGCATTGTTGTTTCGAAACTAAAACCCGATTCCTTCTAAAAGTAATTGCAGAGTATATAATATGACCAGAGTACGGAACAAATTCCATTGCAGAGAGGTGTGAGACAGGAGACGTCATCTCTCCGAAACTGTTCACTAACGCATTCTAGGATGTTTTCAAACTCTTGAACTGGAAAGGATGTGGCATCAACATTAATGGCGAATACATCACTAACCTTCGTTTTGCCGATGATATAGTCATAATGGCGGAGTCGGTCGAGGATAACGGCACCATGCTCAACGACCTCAGTAGAGTTTCCCAACAGGTTGGTCTTAAGATGAACATGGATAAGACGAAAATCATGTCCAATGTCCATGTTTCACCTATACCGGTAATTGTTGGAAACGATACATTCGAAGTTGTAGACGAGTACGTCTACCTGGGACAGACTGTCCAATTAGGTAGTTCCAACTTCAACAAGGAGGTCGCACGAAGAATGCAACTTGGATGAACAGCGTTCGGGAAGCTTCGGACCATCTTTTCGTCCCCAATACCTCAGAGCCTGTAAACCAAGGTTTTTAACCAGGGTGTGTTGCCAGTGATGATTTATGGCACTGAGACGTGGTCCCTTACCGTGGGCCTCATTATAGCAAGACTAAAATCGCTCAATGAGCAATGGAGAGGGCTATGCTTGGGGTTTCCCTGCGTGATAAGATCCGAAATGAGAAGATCCGTAGGAGAACTAAGGTCACCGACATAGCTCTTAAAATTAGCAAGTTGAAGTGGCAATGGGCAGGCCACATCGCTCGCAGAACTGATAACCGATGGGGAAGAAAGGTTCTCGAGTGGCGACCACGCACCGGATGACGTAGTGTAGGCTGGCCCCCCGCTAGGTGGACCTCGTCAAAACCACAGGGAATCGTTGGATGTAAGAAGCGAGTAGCCGGTCCAAGTGGCGTTCTATGGGGGAGGCTTATGTTCAGCAGTGGCCGTCTTCCAGCTGATAATGATGATGATGATGATAATATGCGTTTGCTTGGTGCCTATCTACATAATACATATAAGTGCCAAACAAGAAACTTCACACTGTGGCACTTATTAGTAACAAAGAAAACTGAAAACCGATTCTAATTACGCAGATGATACATATCTTTACAAAAGTAAAAGACCTTTGACAGACCTAACACATTTTATACAATTTAATTTGACGAACATTATGTAGCGTAACTTGCTTTGTCGTTTTGAACTGATCAACAAGGTTATACAACCCTTGCTGCGTCCACCACATGGATGCCGTCCCGGTATGTTTATTTCATGCCTCAATGTTTATCGGTAAAAACGTCAAAGTAACATGTACTTACCGATATTGTAATTTAGGACAGACAAATTATACATCCTCGGACGAGACTTGAACCTGCGTCTTCTGATAATCTATGTCCGACGTCATGACCACTAGGCCACAGAGGCGATCCGTCTGAGCAACCCTGATCTGATGAATCTGAGTTTAACACTCTAGTCGAGTTGATTTTAACCGTCGTATGGGAAATATATAATGTACTTTATACTTTATAAAAACCGATACTACAGCTGTAGTATCGGTTTTTATAAAGTGTGGATTTCTCAGACTACGTCGAAGAAATATCAAGAATTGGAAAAAAAACCTCTAATCGCAGACCAATAATCATCGAGCTAATTAGCAAAAAAATTGTAAAATATATTATCCAAAATGGCCGATTCCTAAAAAATACGGGACTATCTATAACCGAATATATTGACGAGAATGCTTTAGAACTCAGGAAAAACCTACAACAACAGTTACGCGCTGCACATCTTGACGGCCACTACGCATTTATTAGGAACAATAAACTAATTGTAGATGGATCAGTAATACACACTTACATACCTACAAGACAATAGTAGAGATACTTATCGGTGTTTATTATTTGTATAATAGTAATAGTAATTATAATAGTAACGTTAATAACTTAATTCCTAGATATAAATGTTTATTTTACCGTCTACTTACTACCGTATCATTAAGAATCCTCTCCATGCAAGGTTGCCTGTAAGAGATTGCTATAGCGTTAAGGCCGCCAATTGTCCAGTCTACTATAGCGCGTTTTTACTGTAGGTATTATGTTTTTCTTTTATGGTTGGTTATCAATAAAGACTTATTGTATTCTAACATATATATAAAAAAAATTGTGAGGAAAATGCACATCTGCGGACGGTATTCAAACTCGCGTCTTCTGACAATCCGTGCCAGACGACATGCCGACTTCGAAAAGGAAGGAAAGAGGTATTATTAAATAGAAGGAATGCTAACCTTAATCACTATTATTCATGGGCTTTACTTAGTCAATATATAATTAATTACTTTAAAATATACATCTATCTATATTTATTATTATGTATATTTATTAGGCCCACTTGCACGTTCCAGAGTTAGCTTCAATAACTCAAGAGTCAACTGCTAAAACGGGGTTTTATAATTAATTTATCTTGCACCATTAAAGGTTAGGCGTAAATCTAAGATTATTAATTGATAATTAACCCAGCAATGTGGGAGGGTTAAGTCTTTAACTACGGTTAGTAAAGTTTTGTGTCAAAAGAAATTGCGGTTACAACATCTTTTATTGTCGTGCAAGGCAAAATGAGAGTTTAAAATTGATATGACTAACGCAAGTTTACAAACTGGTAGACTTGTTTATTCAACCCGAGTAAACGTGCCTAAGTGGGCCTAAGAAAGTTGTGTTAATACATCATATACTTATAACTCAAGGCTCACGGCTGGACCAAATTTTATGATTTTTCTTTTTTTCAATTTGTTATATCTCGGGGAAGGACATAAGATACTTTTCACCACCATCATCATCATCCATCACTACACGGGTCGGGTGAAACTGCGAGGCACAGCAAGTGTTATATATATATTTTTTTATAGTTATCCTTAGAGCAGCGAGGTTGATATAATAAGTCTTTGTACTGTTTGCGTTTTACCTTGGCAAAATTGAAAAAATATTGAATAAATTACCTCACGATGTTGTATACTTCTCTAATATAGGTTGGTATCTTAGTAGGTACATGTTTGGAAGAGGTAAGATATGATTTCATAGGTATACCTAAGTGAATTGCACAATTTCTGTGGTAGATTGTTTTTTTTCGTGTAAGGCACATGAAAAGTGCTCTAAAGTTTCCGATCTGCCGCTTCGGCAATTTAAAAAGTACTATAGTAATGTATTCTAGTTCTTTATACCAATTTCTAATGCTCAATCATTTGAATGTTATGGAAAAATTGAAAGAAATGTTCATCATTGCTTTTAGCGCCCTCTATCCGATGGCCATTAAACTAATTAGTCAAGTAGCCAGTCAAGCAGTATGCTCTTGAGTATCATTTGAATGTGGCTTGGAACCACGAATAAACATCATTAATATTTTAACACATATGGTTGCTAATTTACAGTAATTTGCCAGAAAAGTACGTAGGTATTAAATAAAATATGCACCGACTGTTAGGTGTTAAAAACAAAAAAAAATACGCCCCCTGATATATTTCGTAACGTGTAGGTAAGTACATAAATAAATGTACGCGTAAAGGCGTGTTCCAGTCGCTATAATATTCACTATTTTCGTTATTTTTATCCAAGTTTTCTGTTCCACTCACGCTAATTTTGCTAAGTATCCGTGGGTGAAAATTGTTAAATTGCACAGACTATTCAGAGATAGTAATTAAAATGTATTTTTGTCATCTTGACATTTATCTGAGTAAAGTTCATAGATAAATACTATAAGTACTTACGTGAAGTAAAGTTTTTGTTTCAGGTTTATTATCATTATTGATTTTTAAGAATTTTATCAAAGGCAATTAATTTATGAGCAAAGATTCTAAAAAAATATAAGTAGGTATTTTTCTAGATCCTTTGCTCATAAATTTATTGCATTTAATTAAATTCTAGATTATTTGTAAATAAGTTAATACATCGAAGTTTGTAGTTTAGCTACTGTTAAAACACTTGTAGCAATTTCATTGTTGTTATCACTTAGTTATAATATAAAAAATAATAGCTTATTTTGTTGTTATTTTAGCAGAAGATGGCTGCAGAAAATTTTGAAAGGGTTCTCGTGGCGGAACCGAAGACGACAAGAGCATTTAAATGCTTGATGTCAAAAGAAAAATTTGTTGCATCTTTTTTAATTATAATTTTTTTTACTAGCATCACTCCGCGGTTTCACCCGCGTGGTAATGGATGATGATCATGATGAACCAAAATATTATATAGCCTATATTTTTCAGGGATAATGTAGAATTCTAATGGTGAAAGAATTTTTATAATCGGTGCAAGAGTTTGGAGCCTATTTAATTAATACAAACAAACAAATCTTTCCTCCTCATAATATTAAGTATATATTTAGCCCCTTGACAAACGCATCGATGACGTTTGAATTTTGATGTCGTTCACGCAAAGGTTGTTTCTGTCACTCATAGACGACCTAAACAGAACATATATTTTTTTTCGAAAAATCCCGAAAGGAACGGCTTATTTAAGTGTGACCATTATTCTCGGCAAAAAATATCATGCGACTGGAACACACCTTAAGTATACCAATGAAGGAACAGTGAATTTGACACTGGCTGAATGAAAACACGTCGGGAACTTAATAATCAATTGTGAGGGTAGCATATAAAGTGTATTGTTCTGTTGTGAATATGTGATATGTAGTAACTTGTGAACTAAATTACTTTAATTGTGTTATTAATTCGTGAAAATACTGTCTTCTACTAAATTATAATGGATAGAATGATCTTTGGAAGGAAATCGGTAAGTGGATTTATAATAATGTGGTTTGAGATCCTTTCGGAATATGCTATTCAGTTACCAGAACTCGCGTTCTCAAACCATCCAATTACAAAATAACAGATTATTATGACCGTATATTAAAAGGCCCGTTTTTCGTAACATCTGTATATTAAAATATCCATTTCTCATAGCATCCTAAAATCCAACATAGGTATATGCTAAAATATCAGATTTGCATGAAACCCGTTAGCCCAAACGACTCGTCATGTCCTAAAAAGCATAAAGCATCCTCATGTCAAAACATTAAGAAAATTTTACCAAAACATGGAATCGATTCATCACCAAAAAGTGTGAAATAACTTGTTGAAGTCGTTACCATGATATTTCAAAAGTACAGTAAGTAAAGTAGTAAAGTAGGTACCTATACCTTTTATCACAATATTGTGCGCATGGCACCGACTTCGACAAGTTATTCCACACTTTTTGGTATTGAAGTCAATTCCATTTTTTGATAAAATTTTATTTTCATCATATTTAGTGACCCTTCTACGAGTATTAATGAATCGATTGTCATTCACTGTCAATGATGATATCATCAAGATAGGAGTAACAATTTTCAGTTTTTGAGTGTCATTTGATGGGGTCTTTTTGCCCTCAATGCGCGTTGGTAGTATAGGATTCCCTTTGCGCTATCGGTCGCAGTGATATTGACCGGCCCACTCAATCATCTGCAAAGCACCAGAAGGGGATCTGCTATTTAGAGAACTGGTATTTTGGAAAACATATTTCAAGCCAAACATATCTTTTCTGAAAAGTAGATAGATTCTGGGAAACTTCGTAACGGAAACGGCAGGTTCGGGATTAGGTCGTTTGTGGAAATGCATATCAAGTCAAACGTATATTTTGTGAAAACAACATTGTGGAAAACACACGGTAAATGTATCATCAAGGAAACGGTAGTGACGGAAAGGGTTGTTTTTGGAAAAGGATAGCATATTCCGAAAGATTTTGACATAAGTGAAAGAAACATAACTTCGTAGTAAGCTTTGGTCATTAAACTTGTCATAAAATAATTTTCCAAATTAAGCATCGTCTATTATGATCTCGATAGCCTATATGTCCTTTCATCGACTTGTTTGATTTGCTGAATCTAATTACGGTCAAACAAACCTAAAAGCTATAAACTTAAATGCAGCAGGTACTCCTGATTGATGCAATGTTTTATTCTCTATGTAAAATACAAATTGCTGCTAACTTTGAAGTGTTTAAACTAAATGCAAGTTTCCCTTTACAACACAGTTTTATCACTCATACTTAACTAATACACGTCCAAGTGATACACAGACAAATTAAAATAAATATTTGTAATATAAAAATATGACTCGTAGAAAGTAAACTTTGTAGTTCATTAATGACAAAATCACCAGATACAAATTACGTATACAAATTAAGTAGACTAGACATAAACAGGAATTTAAACTGTAGCAATTCTATTACAGAAATAATTGCTTATTATTAAATTTTTAATTTCTATATATATATATATATATATATATATATATAGAAATGAACCCGTATTTCTCCTGGTCACGCTATTACTTGAGAAAGGATGGAACAATCTCGCTAATTCTTTGTTTGTTGTGTTAATTATTGTCAGGAGAAGGTTCTTTGCGGGCTTGGTCCCCCGTGGCGGTTGCGGCACACCAAGTGTTCTGGCATGCTGCAAGAGAAAAGGGTCCGGCAACGGACAGCCGCGGCGGGTTCGCGGTCGTGTGTGAAATCTGTCCCGCGTTCCCGCCAAAAGCGGTCGTGACGGAACACCGCAGAGGTTTGGTGGGTATGCTGCCCTTCTGGCAGAGACTCCCACATAACCACCGTGCTCCCCCCGGGGCCGGTGGTATCCATAAAGAATTACTCTGCGTCAAAAAAAAAACAAAAAAAGGAGATGGTTCTTATGAAAGAAAAACCAACAAAAGATGGGAGGTTATGGCGAGGCCGAAGGCCGAGCTAACTAGTCGAACGAAGTCACGGGCATTCGCTAGTATTAAACAACGCTTTATATTTATAAATGCTAATGCTAATATTCATTATCTATCGAGTTAGCAGAACCAGCTGGACTGTTTTACAATAACAGCATAATAAAATGTATAAAAGTCACCTTTCGATTGCAATTTAGTTAGATGATCGGTCCCCAGTAGGAAAGCTTGCTGTGCGATTCTGTAATGATTCGTCGACGAGCTCACCGATGTCAAAATTGTCAAATACTTTATAAGATATCGCCCTTGTATATATGGTTGTTTTTCCAACGTTTCTTGTCATCTCTTCACTTGTCAGAACGTAAGTTGTCAAAGATGCAACGATGTTTGCTCTTACGGCCGGTCCCAATAATCTATCTATCGCCGGTTTACCTATGTAATTCGGTCGAATGGTTGTTAATAAAATTAATATAATGAAAAATTAATGTTATGGTCGAATTGAGTATCTCCTCCTTTTTTTGGAAGTCGGTAGAAAAGTAGGTTGATTTCTGCAAAATCTATTGTATATTGGCCAAATATGGCGAATCGCGAGTCAACGGGTTAAGTGGTAACCTCAGCCTAGAACAGATGTATTACCTTACAAGTGACGAACTGTACTGCGCCTGTAACCCTATGACATTGTTGTTAAAGTCTCATGTGCCTGTGTAATTTTATCGGAAAGCAAACCAAAACACAGTATTCCGAACATTACTGATTCACGGTAGAAAACGGTATGGCGGCAGCACCCCGGACGAACTCATTCTCAAAAAGTTCTAGTGCTCTGAAATCGAAGATAAATCTCGAAGAAATACAAATATTATAAAAGTAAACAAAATCAACGATAGCTATAGTGAGGATTTTTCCCGCACTCCATTAGATGACGCATATGATAAGGCCTCCTACGCATTATGCGGTTAACCGAAATGCGGCCTACCGTCCGGCTAACCACAGGATGCGGTTGCGTTTGCGTTTAGCTGGGCTGCGGGTAGCCCCAACCACAACCGGAACGTGCAGTTGAGACGTAAGTTGTAGTGTGTATAGCAGCCATCCGGCTGGCCGTTAGTCGGGCCGCAGCGCTCGCAATGACCGGAACAGTCAACCGGCAGCCGCATCGCAGTGCGAATAAAAACTACCTTCTCGTACATTTTTATGATTCCGGTCAACCAGGCGGCTGGCTGCTTTCCGGCTAGCCGCATAGTGCGTAGGTACTCTAAAGTGTGCCGAGCGCATGGCATAATTTACTTTAAAATTTGTTTAGTTAATATTTGACCAAATTAGAAAACCGAATATACTTAAAATATTATATCAATATCATTATATGTTTTACCAACTTCCAAAAAAGGAGAATGTTTCACGTTCCATCTTTCTTTGTTCACCGATGTCGATCCGCCAACTGTGCGATTCGCTAATTTTCCTAGTACTTATATATTTTAGTCTATGTCGCTAATGATTCGTCGACGAGCTCACCGATGTCAAATACTTTATGAGACATAAACAACCGTATTGTACATACGGTTGTTTTTCCAACGTTTCTTGTCATCTCGTCATTTGTTTCACGGACGTTGTCAAAGATGCAACGACGTTTGCTCTTAGAGAATCGCATGGCTGTACATACGGTTGTTTTTCCAACGTTTCTTGTCATCTCGTCATTTGTTTCACGGACGTTGTCAAAGATGCAACGACGTTTGCTCTTAGAGAATCGCATGGCTGTTGACCGATTTCTTAATGTTTCGTTTGTTCGGTAGGGTATAGTTCCAATGGTCCCATTGTTACCAAGTCAGTGTCTCATGAGACGATGGAATCCCAGGGAAATCGAGGGCAACCTCAAATTTCGTTGCCACTTATTGCGTTTTACATATTTATATACACGAGTATTATGTATGTTTATGGCACATGCAACTTTGCCGAAATATCGAGAGCTCACAATAAATACAATACATGGTAAATATGTATCTCGTTTCTAACGTTAATTCTTGCATTAGTGACCATAACAGTTTAAAAACTTATAACCTTTCGTCAAAGAAAAATGTGTCTGCAGTAATTCGTAACAGCTAATTCATGCTGAAACAGCTATATTCATGGGTTTTGAGAGTGACAAGGAAGTCAGTATAAGAAACTAAGTTCTCGACACCTCGGGCTGAATTAGCAAGTTGAAATGGCAATGGGCAAGGTACATCGCTCGCTCGCTTTATGAACGAGACGTATCTTTAGGGATCCGCAATAATGACACAGAATAAGTTATTGTACTAATACAAGGACCTTAGTAATAAGGATAAGGAGTATAATTTAATTGTGGAGGCTTACAAATGGCTCTTCCGTACATAAATCACTAATGTGTTTTAATAATAGGTGTACATAGCTGCCCTCGAAAGAAACAATTAAATTGAATAAAAATAAAACACAAAATGACCGTTTTGTCTGTCCTTCCTAATCATTCACAGTATTCGTGCATGAAACTTTTTGAAGGAGGTGCTTCATGAAGGGTTTGCTGGAAGAAAAGTATTTTGGGTTAAGCTCGCCTTTGTACATATATTTACTTTTATGTATACCTATACCTAATATGTTTTTATGTGCAATAAAGAATTAAAGAAACTGTTTAGTAGCTGTTATGGTTTAGTTATTATTTACCATGTTTATTAAGGTTTATAACAAGATCGTAATTACGAATCTATATTACATAATATATAAAAATGAACCTCTATTTCTCCTGTTCACGCTATAACTTGAGAACGGATGGAACAATCTCGCTAATTATTTGTTTATTGTGTATATCTTATTGTGAGGAGAAGGTTCTTATGAAAGAGAAAGATGGGAGGCTATGGCGAGGTCGAAGGCCGAGCGTACTATGCGAACGAAGTCGTATATACGAATGAACCCCTATCTCTTCCTATTCTCCTTCTTTTTTAACCATTCACGCTACGAGCCGTAATAAATATTCTCTTTCAAAATCATTTCAAACACCTTAAGAGAACATTCGAGTAAATATTAGTTAAAATACTGATTATCTAGTAAAAAAGTCATTTGATTAAACATTTCTCATTTAAAAGTCTTAACTATGATGATGATGATGATGAAATAAAAGTAGCCTATGTGACTCCTTATAACATCAGCTATTTGTCTGTGAAAATCCCGTTAAAATCGGTCTAGCTGTTTCAGAGATTAGCTAGAGCAAACAGACAGACAGTCGGAAGTTGAAAATAGTGTTTTTTTAATGTAATTACAGTATATACTTTCATGTGTGTTTAGTGAAAAGCTGTTAATTTGTAATTAGAAACAAACACTTCAATTTTATTTATCTGTATGTATTGTATATATGTATCTATACAGATTAGCTACGGAACCAACATACTCATAGCACCACATGGTTTTGCAATTTTTTTATTATATTACAAGGTATCGAGACGGGTAATCCAAAAAAGGATGTCTGGAAGGGTGCCATCGTGGTAGGTATCAGATATTTGGCATCTCATAGCAGGTTTACTGACCTTTCACCGTCTTGCACATGCTGTTGACAGACCGGTTGGCGCAGTTGGTAAATCCTTCTGAGCCGCTGGTCCCGGGTTCGATCCTCGGACTGTTCGATCTGTGTCTGGGTGTGTATTTGTATATATGTATGTACATCAGTCATCAGGTTACCTTAGTACAGGCTCTGCATAGTTTGGGTGACTGTGTCGATTTGTCCCATATTAACTATATAAATAAGTTAGTTAATAAGTTTTATTATTTCTGCATACAGTAGACCTCGTGAGTACATTCTTATCAACGGATATTTTTCGCAATCTCAGCTATCAGCAGTTGGAAGTGGAATAGGTACAGCAGTCAAAGCCACAGAAAAATAATATGACTGTTCAACAAGTACAATTTGAAAAGATTGTAACCGACTTCGATCATATTCAGTTATTGAAGAGTAACTCAAAAACTACTGGACCGAATTTGATACAATTTAAATGGGACTACACAGGAAGCATCAGCTATAATAAAAAAAGAATTTTGAGAACCAGTTCACCCAGTCAAAAGTTATGAGGTAACAAACATAAAAAATATAGTCGAATTGAGTACCTCCTCCTTTTTAGAAGTGGGTAGAAAATACGCCGAACTGTTAACCATATATTAGTAAATGTTTTTGCCGAATATTACCCAAATCGTGCAGTTTTTGAACTTCACAATCTATTATCTTAGCTACCACTTGACCAAGTATACTTTTATTTGAAATTCATTTTTAAAGTCAGGTGCCTAATGTACGTACCATATTTTATCAAAATCAATCTTCTAATAGCGCTGCAGCAAACCTGCCCTCTATTTAGGAAAAGTACCTTCAACACTCAAAAATCGACTTTTTTTTTTTTTAGGAAGTACATAGAGCTTTTTGCCGCTACGGGCATTAAAAGCGACACAGGACTGTTGGTGAGTGCACGCAGCATAAAGCGCTAGACAACGACAAGGGGGAACCCTTGCCTAGTAGGGAATAGAGGTGCCGTTAGCCGCCAGCACTGTCTGAAAGAAAACAAAACACAGGTTAATGAAATAAAACACAGGTTAATATTGATGATACTTATAAACTTTAAATTGAAAATCGATACGTTACCTTTACCTTAATACACATTACCAAAATATAAAACAGATTACCTTGTGTCTGATTTAGGATTATTTCGAAGTCGCTTACGACGACCTCGATGTCTAACTGTAAAAATCGACGACAACAAAGTACATGCATAAGTAGTATAAGTACCAACATTTGTCAAGATTAGTTAAAAAATGCGACCTAACAAACATATGGACAGATGAAAGTCAATTTGGCCAGCCGTGCGATTCTCTAATGATTCGTCGTAGCGCTCGTCGACGAGCTCACCGATGTCAAATACTTTAAGAGACCCTAAGCCCTTGTACACAAGATGATGATGATGATGAGGTGGTGGTGTTAGCACATAGTTCTATCTTCTTCTTGAACAATTTTGCTAAAATTGTATATTATTATGTTGTTGGTACCAGATGTTCTTGATGAATATTACCAAAATCTTCAAGGTTTTTCAATTTCAGAACACATTATCTTGGCAACCACTTCACTTTATCAAATCGGTCGGTAAATAGCGCCATAGTACATACATGGCAAGTTTTGTAAAGATTGGTTAAAAATGCAACCTGTACGGAAGGACCAACATACAACTTAACAAACATAGGGACAGTAAATAATAATAATAATAATAAGCATTTATTGATACCAATAAACAACTTTGTAACCTATAATTAACACAAAACACAATATCAAATAAAATAAATTTCAAATTTCAATAATTACTCACAACACTAGAGCATTATGGGATACAAATATATAAGATTACAAAGTTAGACTTTGCTTAGAACCCTAGCTCTCACGGTAGGATACCCTGTGTTTGTGAGAGCTAGTTCTTCCTAAATTCATGCAATATTGCTGAACAAGTTGTATAACTATGGAATATGGAAACTGATTAGTTCATATCTAGACAATAGAAAGTAATAGTATTTATTTACCTCGACGTTTCGATCAAGTTGCATTGATCGTGGTCACGAGCGGACTGAGGAGGCGGGTGTCATTGTCTTGAAGTATGGAGATATTTTTTAATATACCCCCAACAATTGTTATAAAAAGTCATTGTCCCGACACACAACACTAACGATATCGACAGATTTTTCTGACGATAATTTCGATTCGTGACCACGATCAATGCAACTTGATCGAAACGTCGAGGTAAATAAATATTATTACTAACGCGATTAAGCCCCGTTAATATAATATAAATATGTGTTCAAATCACGAAAGTTTAAAAATTACAATAGAAAGCAAATAACCCAAATAAACAGAATCTGTACAGAAACATAGAGACTGAATATAAATCCAACATGAGAAAAGTAACTCACGGTATACCGCAAGGCAGTGTTTTTGGGTCCTCTTTTATTTATATGCTATATAAATGATTTCTCAAATATAACTACTAAATTGCTATGACATTATTTGCGGATGACAGTACAATTTTATGGGTTTGGGTTTAAAGAATGTATTTGTCATAAAGAACAAGGTTCACTTAAAATGAGATTTAACACTTAAACTTATAACTTATTAAAGTGATTAGTCAAGTATAACATATTTGTTCAGCAATCTTAGGTTATTTCATTATAAATATATTTTTGAAGTTTAATTTTAAAAACAGATATTTTACAATCTTTAATATCTTTAGGTAACTTATTATAAAATGCTGCATGCTATTTATTGATAATGATTATGATAATGATAATTTCTATAGTGACATAGATAATACCTTGACATGTTTAGTAGAATGGCTTCATGCGCACAATTTAAATATAAATATTGATAAAACATACCTCATAGACTTTAAACTGTAACGTAAAGAATCATCAGGTTTTGATATTCATTATCTAGATAATAAATATAATAAAATAGACATTACTAAATTTTTAGGCTTCACAATAGACAATAAACTAACATGGAAAAATCATATTGATAACGTTTGCAAGAAATTATATAAGGCATCATATGCCCTTTACAAATTAAGTAAAGTAGCAAATGCAAATGATGTTCTAACAGCATACCATGCACATGCTACCTCAATTATAAGATATGGTATTTTATTTTGAGGAAACTCTACAGACAAACAAAAAGTGATTATGGCTCAAAAACGATGTGTTCGAGCAATACTAGGCCTAAAGCAGTTAGACTCTTGTAAAGAACCCTTCACAACTCTCAACATTTTATCAGTGCCGTCGATCTATATTAGCGAAGTAACCTTATTTGTGAAAAGCAACCCTAACTTATTTGTCAAATATGACGAAGGAAGTAGACAAGAGGGGCAATTTCGTCATCTTCGTCATCAAGCAATTAAAAATACATCGTTCTAGCTGCGTTGCAGTTTATTTTGTATGGCTCCGATCATCTATAATAAAGTACGAAAAATAATACGTACTGAAGATAACATTAATGTTTTTAAAAGTACCCTAAAAAAAATGTTGATAGAAAAATCTTATACGATTGATGAATTTATAAACGATAAAATTGTAAACCATTCAGTAAATTATGAAATGGATTGAGATATTTTATCAATTATTATACTATTTATGATATTATTATTAATTATTATTGTAATAACATTTAAATTTTTATTAATTAAGCCGAACAAGCTATCTATTTTCGAACACAATGTTTTTAAAATGTTGTATACCTATTCTCGCAAGTTGAATAAATTATTTATGAACAATTTATGATTTAAATGTGCAAATACTTTGATATTTATAGCAAATATCACTGTCGATTGCATATCTAGACGGAGTTAGTGAAAGTCAATTTGGTCATTTAAAGCAGAGACGCTTCGCTCTCTTCACTCGCTGGGTCAGTAATATTATTATAAATATTTAGCGACACTTCCGTTAGGAAATTGTCTATGGCAGTAATGCAGTTTGTCTGTCAGTATGCAATATGTGGATACAGATCTCAGTCATTATAGCGCTCGGCAAGTCAACATCTCCTGAGGAAGCCTAATGTAGAGGTGAAACACGTGTTGAATAGTTTTTGGTTGATTGCGTTGTTTTGTGTGTTGATATTCTGTATACATTCAGCATGCATTTTACGCGGGCGCGAAGGTGGGGCACCCTACAACGGAAGTGGCTAAATACTCGTATTTACCCGTTGACTCGCTATTCGCCATATTTGGTCAATAACACAATAGATTTTGCAGAAATTTACCTACTTTTCCAGGAACTGCGTTTATTATTTGTGCCCATCAACAAGTACAGCTTTAGTCTTGTACATTGTAAGTGTTAACCATACACAAGACATAGTTGTAAATTATTTTCCTGAATGTGGAAATATTCAGTGTAAGCTTCAGGAGTTAATAATATTTTACAAATCATTAGCCGATCTGGATAATTCATCAATTAAACATCTAAGGGATTTCATAGAACTTTTTACTAACTCTAAGGGCTTAAAACTCAATAGATGCCTTTCAAAGTATGATTCACATTCAAACAGCAAAAGAAAAATAAATTCCACTTCAACCCTCCCGACTAAAAAAATCTTCCATAACAGTCGGAGGATAAAAAATCTCACGCATTCCTTATAAACCATTTCTAGGTAATATCAAGCAAAGCTTGGCTTAGAATTTCAAAACGATAGATTTCAATGTAATTACATGGGCAATTCCATGGTGATTAGTGTATCTCTTGAACCGTGACTAAACCTATTGAAAAAACATCATATTTCAGATTAAAAACAAAATGCTCAATGTGTAGCATTTATGTAGTATTGGTAATACATTGTTATAAATGCCTAAGTGAATTATTGTCTGTTTGGATAGTTTATTACTTTTTCAACTTCAACCTCTTTAGATTTATTTTTCCTTTAAGATTTTTTAGATTATGGCCTCTCTGGGATTGCCATTATGCCAGTGTTGCGTGGCTAGCATAGAAAACAAACAAAGGGAACTGGTCGTTGGAGGGAAAATTTATTGGCTTTTCATGCCATGCTCAAAATTTTAATTCAGAGCTTACAGGATTCCTGTAAATTTTTTCAGGAATCCTGTCAGCAGTAATATTGTAATATATGTTCCACTCCAGGTAAAACTTTTCAACAAAAGCGGAAAATCAAAATCTTATATTTCAGTATAAAGCTATGGGTAAAGTATAGGGGCTTTCAGTCGCCTTCAGACTGTTTTGCTTTTTGAAAATCGGTTATAAGCAGAAATAAAAGATTGGCATATGCGGCCCTTCTTTTAAACTGCTTAAGAGGGACGCATAGCTCGTCCTTGTCCATAAAAAAGAAACAACTCTTTTCTATCTCTTAATATTATCCAATTTCAGTAAAGTTTTTTTCATGTAATCAACACACTGTTCACTAGGGTCGTGCGTTTTGATTTTTTCAGTTTCTGAAAAAATTAACACGTACGGGCATAGTAAACAATATGTTCATCAAATAAACAAGTGAAATTTGAAAAATTTAATACCGACTTCCATTCTATTCAATTATTGGAGTGTAACGCAAAAAAAAATATTTGAATTTCACGGAATTTGATGAAATTTTAATGAGACCACACGGGAAGCATCAGCTTTAAAAAAAAAGGAATTATGAGAATTGGTTCACCGTATCGAAAGTTATGAGGAAAGATATACAGTCGAATTGAGTACTTCCTACTTTTTAGAAGTTGGTAAAAAATGTTTACTGAAATTGGACAATATTGAGATGTAGAAGAGAGTTATTATCATTTACTTGCTCGTGCAACAGTAATATGCAAATGTAGGAATCATTTTATTATGTTGTGCAAAACTCATACGCACAATGTCCTTTTCTTTTCTTGTGCCGCAGCAGGCATGGACACACGCACAATAACACAACACAACATCTAACAATGCGAAAAAAATCTACTTGTCGCTAAAATATTTGCATCGACCAGGGATCGCACCTGTGACCTCGAGCTTTACAACGAGGTAGTGCGCTGTACAAAACGTACTCAATGACACGTTACAGTTTAAATCACTCTTATTTTGACAGATCGTGATTCTTTAGCAATTGGCAGGATTTTTGCAACACGTAACAGAATAAATAATAGAAAAACCTACCACATTACCGTTTTGTTTACGATCAACGGTTACAATGCCCAAACCAAATCTATAGTCTATCCGTCGGTCGACAACAGGCGGACCGCGGTCCGTATCCAGACCGCGAATGATTGGAACTTGGACCGCCAAATATATGTGGTTCTAAGTGACCATCGCAGAATCTTGATTAGTTAGTTTAGCACTAGTAGGTAGTAGACGCCTTTGAGTATATACCTACCTAGCTAAAGTAGACGCATAACTGTTGCTATGCTGCACACAGCAGTATGGCGCAATAGTGTTGGAGTGCTGGGGTACCTACCTAGTATTGATACTCATTATTAGTAAATAAATATTTAAGATTTTTTTCTGGACCTTGACAAAAAATTTCAATACTATCCCGGACTCCATTCAAAATTACTTGCCGACCCTTGGTCTATCTATACTAACAAAGAGGAAAGATATGTCTTTTTGAAATGAATAGGCTCCTAAAATACTGAACCAAATTAAAAAAAAAAAATCACCATTAGAACCCTACAATATCCAAAAAAAAAACGATATAAAAAAATATTTAGTGACACTTCCGCTGAAAAGAAAACAATGATTTTGGCCTATTTGGTGCACGCCCCCAAATAGGCCAAAATCATTGTTTTCTTTTCAGCGGAAGTGTCACTAAATATTTTTTAATATCGTTTTTTTGATAATGGATTTCCGCAAAGTAACGCCTGAATCAATAAATTACCTACAATATCCCTAATGCACATCGACTATATACTTTGATTCATCATAATCATCCATCACCACGCAGGTGAAACCACGGAGCGCAGCTAGTACTATATAATATATGTAGTTTGGTATGTTTGTAACGAATAAACTCGAAAACTAATGGACTGATTTCAAAATTCTTTCACCATTAAAATGCTACATTATCTCTGAGTAACATAAGCTATATATTTCGATTCATCACCATCATCATCATCATATGGATAGCGGTGATGATATCACGCGGAGGAAACCGCGTAGCGCAGCAACAGAGTAACTTGTAAACCGAGACGCGAACGTTGCGCAAGTTGTCTAATGGAATACAACCGATATATTGTTTTTGTATTAAAAACATTGGCCATTCTTAAACAAAAAAGTTGTATATTGTCGACCAGTGTCAAGTTATGTCATTTCGTGTCAAAAGCTCTAAATTAGCGATGATTTTCAAGGGTTTTATCCTCAGACCAAATAAAAAAGGTTTTATCATATGTTTTAATACAGTTGCTCAAGTATTGCAGGGACGTATAGCGTTCGGGATGTGGGCTATACATACTCGTGCTTTTTTTTACCTTTCCCGAACTTGTGCGTTCTCTTTCCCAACTGTCAAAATAATGTATATTAAAAAGAAAAACCAACCATGAAGTTTTTACTAAAAAAATTCATAGAAGTTTTTATGATTCATGCAAATAGGTATATTTCTAAAAAAATGTTTCAATATCAGATTTAATGATTTGATTGAATGAGTTAGGTTGAATTTAATTTCATCTCATTAAATTTCATTTTCATTTCATATCAATAAAAAAAATCTACTGAAGACTTGGCTGTATAGGCATAGTTCCCTTTGCCTACCAGAATGAAGAAAATAAAATATCTGCTTACATTCTACGGTTGGCGCCATTTTCCACAAATTTTCTTTGCGAGTTTATTTTATCAAATTGCTTCATTTTTTCGCAACTGTATTAAAAATAGTCGTACAGTACAAGAGTTCCGACTGTCAACCCTCGCCTTCGGCTGCGCCTCGGCTCGGGTAGACATTTGTCGGAACTCTTTGCAATGACAGGCTTTCCCCACTTGTAATGAAATATACTATTAATATGCAAAAATAATATAATAATATAACGCAACTAATAATAGAATGAATAAAATTTGTCACCAAAAGGTATAAGCTGCTTTTCCTTATAAGCTGGTATCCCACTAGTGCAAGTGATCTTCTTGGAGGTTACCAGCGAGCGTGCGAACACAATTTAATTTTAATATCGGCACTGATATCAATATTTTTTTACCGAAAAATGGAACCGACTTCAACACTAAAAAATATGAAATAACCTGTTGAAGCCGGCACCCATGATAGTTCAAAAGTACCTATTATCACAATATTGTGCGTTGGGTACAGAATTCGACAAGTTTTTCAAACGTTTTTGTGTTGAATTTGGTTCCATTATTTGATTAAATACATTATTTCACCCTTTTTAGTGACCCTTGCTACTTACGGGATTGATTGTCATTCACCGACAATATAAATATCATCAAAATAGGCGAAACACTTGTCAGTGAAGTGTAACTCAATATCTGCTTGACCAATTTTGTAATTTAGGTACTATAAATTGCCTCCCGACCCACCGTGGAGTCGGTTCTTCGATGCAGATTAAGGTATTCAGCACTCGCGCTGGTGATAAACGACGTTTTTTTTACATTCACCCACACACTCACACTACGACTCCCAAGCTGTGTCAAAGAAGGCAACCACACGGACAGATTACAAACATACTATTACCCAAGAACAAATTTTCTAGTCATCACATAATATTTGCCCCCGCCAGAATCGAACCTGGGGGCCAATTTCAACAATGAAATTGAAATCGAACCTTAGCTGCTAACAGTCCAGCTGCACTTACATTTCTGTTGACGCCGATCGATCAAAACTTTGGCCCTTACTTATAAACGCTACTTAACTTTAAATGACGTTATTTAGTAGTGCGCAAAAGAAAATTGTTCTACGCCGTACTAAGTGACGTTATTTAAATTTAAGCAGCGTTTATAAGTAAGGCTGTTTATGTTCCGCTAACTTGATAGATACATGAGCGAGACGATAACTCATATTCGTAGGTATATCGTAGCCAATGATCATATATTAAAAAGGGTTAGATATGCTATCATGCGTATAGTATGCTATATGATATACGAGTACTCACGTATAAATACGGCAATACAGACATATTTGTTGTTGAACGATATAATAATATGCTATCCGTCATAGAATGACGTCTAAAAACCTCGGCAAAATACGTTCGTGTATGTGTGAACGCTGGGACAACATTGACTTCGCTCAGTTCTAACGAATCTACCTCTTTTAATATAAGATCATTGATCGTAGCATATAATGTATCTTCTTCTTCATCGATACGCTCTTGACAGCGGTCGTGGTCGTCACTACTGTAGTGTTAACCTGTAACAGGTTAATGTATATTCTACTAATATTATAAAAGCAAAAGTTTGTATGTTTGTTAGTCTTTCACGCAAAAACTACTGAACAAATTTTAATATAATTTGGTATGTAGTTAGATGAGACGCTGGAATAACATATAGGGTACTTTATCATCATCATCCTCATCCATCACCACGCGGGTGGAACCGCGGGGCGCAGCTAGTCTTATATAACGTAGCGTTTAAATTTGAGGTTGCAATCCAATTTATTTTTAGAAATAGTAGAATGGCTTTTTGTGTAATTATCAGTCAACAACCGGAGTCGAAGTGCAGTTGCATCGGAATAGATTGTTGAACGTTATGAAATAGTAGAATCAACCTCCTGAACCCCAAATCCCAAACCTGGAAACCCCAACCTACCGTGCGATTCTTTAAGAAATTCTTCGATATTGCGATCGTCGACGAGCTCACCGATGTCAAATAAGTTAACAAGCCGTGCGATTCTCTAAGAGCAAACATCATTGCAACTTTACAACATCCGTGAAACAAATGACGAGATGACAAGAAACGTTAGAAAAACAACCTTGTGTACAGCCGTGCGATTCTGTAATGATTCGTCGACGAGCTCGTCGACAAGCTCACCGATGTCAAATACTTCGCCATTGTAAATAAGGTTGCTTTTCCTACTTTTCTTGTCATCTCTTATTTGTTTCACGGATGTTGTCAAAGATACAACGATGTTTGCTCTTAGAGAATCGCACAGCAGGCCGATATCGGTGAGCTCGAACGCAACGACGAATCATTAGAGAATCGCACGGAAGGTTGTTTTTCCAACGTTACTTGTCATCTCGTCGATGTTTCACGAACGTTCGCAATGATGTTTGCTCTTAGAAAATCGCACTGCTGTCATTGCTAGGCCAACGAGACTGTCAAAGATGGCAGCGATTATGGCTATAAAGAAAAGTTTCAGTTTATCGAGCTGAGCGTTTAAGGGACCACCGCACATTAGCCTATACCTAGACATACTGAACGACCTTCCGATGTGGAGACGGTGTCACTATTCTAGACGTGTGCCAGCATGGTGCATGACGGTCCATGTGTGGAGGAGCTATAAAACAAAGCAGACATCGTTTTTGCATAATACACAAGAGTAAAAGAGATAGCTGTCGCATTTGAATCAACCGTGACGTGGTTATGGGCGAAGTAATTGATGTACGTCTCAATTTTGAAATAATATGAGGTAAGCATGGGTTTACCTCATATAATTGCATTTATCATATGCCCTATGTAAGCCCTTTGTGCTTACATAAGCTGCTATAAATTAAATAATCAATATTTAAAGAATGTAAATCCGCTATTGAACAAATTGTAAAAATTATTAAGAGCTGTGGATTTTGTTGAATAAAATAAATATAATAAATAAATCACTGACGTCTGACACTTTTCATTTTAAGTACGTTACCTACATTTACATAATATTTTTTTGTTTATTCTCTCCACAATGGTTCTTATTGATCTATGTAAATCCTAATGGTTTAACTTAGGTAGACCTGCTTTGTGAGAGACTGGTGCCTGAAGTAGGTTTGTGAAAACCTGTATTACAAGTCACTAGAGCCTCAGCCCACGAAGACTTCTTTGGCAGTATTAGGGTGAAATTATTCATGTTAATTATCATTAGTTACAATTAAATTTTATAAGAATATTTTAATAGAATATTCTACGGAACTCTTCATGTAAGCCGCGTTCACACTTGGCCATATTTTTTTGCACATTTCAACAGCATGTACCAGAAATTGATAAATAATAATGGCACATATTTACCAACCTAATGATGCTCTCCACTTCACTGGCCAGATTCTAGGAAGTTCACAATGCCGCAGTATACACAATAGTGCCGGCAGCAAAGCTGACTGCACAATTTCGTAGAAAACGCGCGATGGTCCGCGGAACGAGAGCTAACAAGCACGGCCGTGGTTTTTCTTCATTTTTCCAAGTATTTCGACTAATGTTACAAAGAAAAGTAGTTGTGTTTCACAGTAACGACCCTCGCTGCATAATCTCGGCGTATGAACAAAAAGCAATGTTTCAGATGAATGCGCAGCGCCCCAGGGTGGATAGGTTTGTGGCACCGAGGGAATCCTTCCCAGAAATACGCAGGAGAGTGTTGTGGCCCCGATGTGCGCCCACTTTACAAACTACATGCGACGTAAGTACTGACATTACATTTCATTAACTTTTTATTAGTTTTATTCTAAACATATACAAAAACTTTTACCAAAAATGGAACCGACTTTAACACCGAAAAGTGAGAAATTACTTGTTAGAAGAGAAGTACCCATTCACAATAGTGTGCGCATGGTACCATAGACTAGACGTACTTCGACAAGTTATTTCACACGTTTTGGTGTTGAACTCGGTTAAATTTTTTGGTAAAATAAAATTCTCTAATTTTAGTGACCCTTGCTACTGACGGGATTGATTATCATTCACCGTCAGTGATATCATCAAGACAGGCGTTTTCAGTTTGTTGGAGTGAAAGAGAAAAAAGTAAAGAGTGAAAAAAATAATCATTAAAATCGGTTCAAACGACAAAGTTACCCACGACACATATAAAAAATAGGGTTGAAATAAGAAACCTCCTTTTTTGAAGTCTATTAAAAACGGGACAAATCGGAATCAACCAAATTGAACAGTGAAGTGCGGTTGAGTTGAATACGTTCCTCGAAATATTATACCGCGGTGGCTGACGCTGGATTTGGACCTCTTCTCTGGATGGATTCAGTCTGTCTGTTCCTAAAATTAAGATGTTTCGTTTCTTTAAACGCCATAGTTTTTAAGATCCAGCTATTCTTAATTTAGTATGCTGACAAATGCGCTATACGCTGATCAAATAACAAAGTTAGTGGTCAAATGTTAGGACACTATTATAAATGCGAAAGTTTGTTAGTGTGAGTGTATGTTTATTGCTTCACGCAGAAATGACTCAACAGGTTTGAGTGATTTTTTGAATAGAGATGTATTATGTCTAGTATTAGGGTAGTGCATGAAGTATAGCGGTCACCTGCATGGCTATTATGTATCTCAGTTGCTAACAAAATGTTGATTGAAATTTTAAAAACTGGCCGCTCTATGTCAGTTTTGACAACAAAAAGTAAGTAAGCAAAAATGTTAGTAAATTGATGACTGGAGCTGACGAAAGTGACAGAGCCGCCATTTTATTCGATTTCAATGAACATTTGTTAGTAACTGAGATACATAATAGCCCTGCAGAGCTCAAGTTTCCAAGACTAAGTAGTTTCTAAGTCAACTCATGTGATATTATTTCACTGATATCATTTTTAAAAGACACGGCTGAAATTATTGGCCATATTAAAACATACCTTGAGTCCATACGTCTAAAGGTACTTTAATGTTATCATTTGTTATTAGTTTAAAATAATAAGCTGTGCTAACTGCTGCTGCGATTTTGCTAGAGTTTTATATATTATTGGTACCAAATGTTGCCGAATTTTACCACAATAGTCCAGTTTTTAAACTTTACAACCTATTATCTCGGCAACCACTTGACCAATTATGCTCATATTCGAAATTTACCTTAAAAAGAAGGTACCTAATGTGTGTATAAACTTTTATCAAAATCAGTCGGTAAATAGCACCACAGAAACCTTACCTCTTTTTAGGAAAAGTAGTAACTCCCTCAACCCAAAAATTGCTGACAGAAAAATCATATTGAATAGTAGAACATGCATACAAAATTTAGTCAAAATTGGTTAAAAATGCGATCTGTACAGTACAGTAGTACCAACATACAACCAAACAAACAAACATACGGACAGATGATAACCAATTTGGCCAGTTAAAGCAGACACGCTTCATTCGCTCGCTCAAAAATGCATTGTTATGGGCAGACGTAGATCTTATTATCAGGCGATGGACTCGTTGCATCATGAAACAAATGACGATTTTCCACAGCGGTTTACAAGCTGAGCGTTATTATCGCCGAAATAGTTTAAAGTTGCAATTACTTACCTATATACCAATTCACGGGTGTATTCCACTATTTCTATTGATAGAAGTACTGGGACTGATCCTCTCACTTTTTCCATTGGCAACAAACTAATTACTCTAATACTCTTCTTCTGGCGCTTCGCCGACCGCTGCCTCGGCATGCTCGTTTCGCTCGCTCGGCTCGCGCGTTTTGGTCCACTGACATCTAACACTCCTCGCTTCCCTTGTCGTACCTATATATGACTTTGCCTTAGACTAGTCATGAAAACTGAATACCAACATACATCATTTGTTAAAGGAATTATACCAAAATGTACATATTATATCAAATCATCATTATATCGAAAAAAAAATATTATTCATGAACAGTATATATTTTTTGCCGCAGTAGATATAATGGGACATAATTTGGAAAAAACGCTAGTCCCACTTTTTTCTATTTTGTCATCATCATCATCTCAGCCGTAGGACGTCCACTGCTGAACATAGGCCTCCCCCATGATTTTCCAAAAGGACCGGTTGGAAGCGGCCTGCATCCAACGTCGTCCTGCGACCTTCATCAGGTCGTCTGTCCACCGTATCGGTGGACGACCTACGCTGCGCTTGCTGGTCCGTGGTCTCCACTCCAGAACCTTTCGGCCCCATCGGCCATCTGTTCTGCGGTGCTATGTGCCCTGCCCACTGCCACTTCAACTGGCTAATCTTCTGGGCTATGTCGGTGACTTTCGTTCTTCTACGGATCTCCTCATTTCTGATTCGATCACGTAGAGAAACCCCGAGTATAGCCCTTTCCATAGCTCGTTGTGCGACTTTGAGCTTGTCTATGAGGCCCATAGTAAGAGACCACGTTTCAGTGCCATAAGTCATCACTGGTAACACACATTGGTCGAAGACTCTTGTCTTGAGGCACTGAGGTATTTTTGACGAGAAGACTTCGCGAAGTTTCCGGAACGCTGCCCAGCCGAGTTGGATTCGACGATTGACCTCTTTCTCGAAGTTGGACCTGCCTAGTTTGACTGTCTGTCCCAGGTAGATATACTCGTCAACAACTTCGAGAACTGAGTTCCCAACTGATATTGGGGTAGGTACAACATGGGCATTAGACATAATTTTCGTCTTATCCATGTTCATCTTAAGACCTACCCGTTGGGAAACTCGATGGAGGCCTTCGAGCATTGTACTGAGGTCTTCCATGGATTCTGCCATGACTACAATATCGTCGGCAAATCGAAGGTGAGTGATGTATTCGCCGTTAATATTAATGCCAAGTCCTTGCCATTCCAGAAGCTTGAAGGCGTCTTCCAATGTAGCGGTGAACAGTTTCGGAGATATAACGTCTCCCTGTCTCACGCCTCTTTGCAATGGAATTGCCTTCGAACTCTGCTCCTGTACTCGGACTGACATGTAGGCGTTTTTGTACAAACACTTCAGCACTTCAATATACCGATAGTCAATACGGCACCGCTGGAGAGACTCAAGCACTGCCCACGTCTCGATCGAATCAAAGGCTTTCTCATAGTCCACAAACGCTAAACAAAGAGGCAAGTTATACTCTTCGGTCTTCTGTATAACTTGCCGTAGCGTGTAGATGTGGTCTATGGTACTATAGCCTTTTCGGAAACCGGCTTGTTCCGGAGGCTGGAATTCATCAAACCTGCGACTGAGACGGTTCGTTATGACCTTCGAAAACAGCTTATAAACATGGCTCAAAAGCGAGATGGGTCTGTAATTTTTAAGTAAAGTGTTGTCACCTTTCTTGAAGAACAGCACCACCACGCTTTTGTTCCATGCTTCTGGCGTTGAACCTTCGAGTAAGACGGTATTAAAGAGCTTCTGAAGGACTTTAAGTACCGGTGTTCCACCCGCTTTCAGAAGCTCAGATGTGATACCGTCGTCACCAGGCGCCTTGTTGTTTTTAAGCTGTTTCAAGGCCATTCTAATCTCGTACAGGCTGATGTCCGGGATATCTTCGGTATAATGTCGGGTCAGCTTGGCTCTTGGGTCTTTGGCCGAGCTGCTAACAGGTTTACCGACCGAGGTGTATAGCTGTCCTTAGAAACTCTCTACCTCTCCTAATACTTCTGCTTTGGTCGACGCTACACTGCCGTCTTCTCTCTTCAGCTTCGTCAACTGGCTTTGCCCAATAGACATGTCTCTTGCAAACACTTTGGAGCCTTTTTTCCGCTCTATCGTCTCTTTAATACGGTTTGTATTAAAGATCCGGATGTCGTGTCGCAAGGACTTCCATATTCGTCTATTGAGCAGCCTATATGCTTCAGCATCATCCGAAGACTGCAGTTTCAATGAGCGTCGTTTAGCCATGAGATTGAGGGTATCGTTGGAGAGTTTCTGTGGCCTATCTGTACGGTGGGGTTCAAAGTACTTGGAACCCACTGTATGGACAGTTTCTACTAACCTGTTATTGATCTCGTCCACTGAAGCGATGTTCTCAAGGCAATCGAAGCGATTGGATAGCTCAAGTTGAAAGCTCTCGGGGTCTTGAATACGGGCACGAGTGGGTCGGAGCGTAGACTTCATCAGACGAGACCTCTCCAGTTTGACATTAATATTCACCGTGCCTCTTACCATTCGGTGATCACTACCGGTTTTAACCCTGTTGATCACGGAGACATCAGTGAATATTTGCCTTTTGGTGGTCATAATGAAGTCAATCTCATTTCTCGTGGAACCATCGGGACTCAGCCAGGTCCATTTCCTGTGAGGTGGCTTCTGAAAGAAAGAGTTCATCATAAAGAGTCCCTCTTTCTCCAGGAAGTCGGCCAACCTCAGTCCCCTACGGTTCCGTTGTCCATATCCAAATTGCCCCACTTTCAACTCATCCTCGCTTCTCTTACCCAACTTCGCGTTGAAGTCCCCCATAACAACTAGAAAGTGCGTTTTAGAGGTATGTATGGCCCGACTAATGTCCTCATACATATCCTCCACCTCATCATCCTGGTGCGACTTCGTCGGTGCGTATACCTGAATGACCTTCAGCGAATATCGTTTGGATACTCTGAGTATTAAGTATACGACCCTATTGGAAACGCTATCGATCTTAACTATGTTGTTAGTAAGGGACTTGTGGACGAAAAACCCGACACCACCTTGGGACTGTTGGTCGCCCTTCCGGTGGTAGAGTAGGTTACCTGATTTTAGGGTTATCGTGTCCTCACCCGCTCTACGGACTTCAGATAACCCCACAATGTCCCAGTGTAGCTTACGCATTTCTTCTTCCAGCTCATATATCTTCTCGTCTGTCCTCATCGTGCGTATGTTGTGTGTCACCAGGGCCAGTCGTCGTTGTTGGGGGTGGTAGCCGGGCGTCTGCCGGGGATTCTTAGCACCCCCTGCCCCACCGTTACCGTGGCCGCTACCGTAGCCAGGAATAGCGGGGCTGCCGGGGACTGGGGGCCTGGTTCCTAATGTGTCCGTCATTGGGGGGATTTTGCCAATACCCGCCACGCTTGGCAGGCGGGTTGGCGAGCGCAGTTTTGGGGTTTTAATACTGAGAAGGTGCTGCTGCCCACCTTCCGATTGTTATCCCTTAGCAGATTTTTACGCACCCACGGGTAGAGTTGGGGGGGTACTAGTCTAAGCCGGTACCCCACGGCTCTATTTTGTATTTCCATAGAAATAGTGAGATAAACTCCAATTGTTGCTGTTAATCAAACACAATGTTAGTAACTATTTTAAATTTGTTAAAAGTATTTATTTTATTTTATGGTATTTACTGTAATTTCACTGTTATTTAATCTATTATTAAAAATAAATACCTTCTTTTTTCCTCCTCTGAATGCTGTTGAAATCCAAACAAGGAAGGAACTAATCATTGTAATACAGGCTTCCCGCCTAGTGTAATGGTTAGGGCACACACCGATGTAAACATTTTTTTAAATAAAGATATTTTGTATTTGTATTTTGTATTTGTAATTCATACTATCTTATATGTGAAAGGACTAACAGTTGCTAAGCTTAAACCAAAGTATTTTTTAATTCATACAGTTATTTCTTTTCCAGTTTAGCATAGATCAACAACGTAAGAAATACATGAAGTTCTTAGACGAAGCTTTCTCTCTAGAGCCGCTACCGGCGATTCAGAACTACATGGACACTAAGCCACAGATGACATGGCCTTGCGTGCCGAGGAAAAAACCGTACCTGTCATCAAGCAACAGTATCTTACTCTTAGACCTACCCTCATACAGCAATGCACCTCGTAAGTAAAGTACTTATTAGTATAGCCTGCGGCACGTAACTCTAGCGCTGACCGTTATTGCGCAGAAGTCAAAAATTGGGTATCACAGGGGGGCTAGAGGGACGAAGGACTCTTGTCTCTTCTGTCACATCGAAGACGAGGGACTGTTGTCTCTCTCTGTCACATGTGCGCGACTGTACCCATGCGCAGCTATCCCCTCCACATTTCGCTCAGCGCTAGAGTTACGTGCCGCGGGTTGTATTGGTTTGTTTTAGCCCTATCTGACCCGCTAGCGCTTTCGCTCGCTTGGTTTTGGTGTAGTGGTAGAAACGCCGTTTTAGAATTCAGATGTCCTGGGTTCGATACCCGGTTGAACAAAGATAAGATAAAGATTTATTGATTTGTAAAACATGTGTATAGTCATACAGGGATGTGCATGTAAGTTTTAAATGTAAATAGGTGTCAACATGTTTGCCTACATACATGTACAAATAAACGTAGTGAGATGGCGGGCACTTGCAAATAATATAAAAATAATAATTGAAATGTTTAGATGAACTCTGCATTCAAATTAACATTAAATGTCAAAATTATATATTGGGGGAGGCATCTGTTCATCAGTGGACGTCCTACGGCTGAGATAATGATGATGATGATTATATAAGCGTGCTTGTCAAAGAACTTTTAGTTAAACTTAATTATTGTACTTCAAATTGCTGGTCATCTAAAAAAATATTTATACTATTTATTCTTCTTTATATATTATATGATGCTATGGAGAGGGCTATTCTCGGGGTTTCTCTACGTGATCGAATCAGTAATGAGAAGATCCGTAGAAGAACGAAAGTCACCGACATAGCCCAGAAGATTAGCCAGTTGAAGTGGCAGTGGGCAGGGCACATAGCACGCAGAACAGATGGCCGATGGGGCCGAAAGGTTCTGGAGTGGAGACCACGGACCGGCAAGCGCAGCGTAGGTCGTCCACTGACACGGTGGACAGACGACCTGAGGAAGGTCGCAGAACGACGTTGGATGCAGGCCGCTTCCAACCGGTCCTTTTGGAAAATCATGGGGGAGGCCTATGTTCAGCAGTGGACGTCCTACGGCTGAGATGATGATGATGATATATTATATTCTTATCTATATATTTACATTTAGTCAATAATATGTTCTTAATTTTAACTTTAAATAGACTAAAGCTGAGGTCTCTTAGGCTTTGCGGGAGATTGTTATAAATAACAGGTCCCATGCAGAAAATGCTCTTCCGAAATATAGTTTTTCTTGCAGAGTTCAGCTAATTAATCTTTTTGCGTCTCGTCTGTTTTTTGGAGAGTGTCCGACAAATCTGGGAACAGTTGCGGGTTACCTTTTACAAATAATGCTACTTCCGTATCTATAATAGATACGGAAGTGTTAAAATTGTATGCTCGATAAATAATGAAAGCCTGCAAGTGTCGATTTGTTGTAGACCAAACATTGTTCTAACAACACGTTTCTGCGCCTTATACACTTTAATAAAATTGGTTATGTTACCCCAGAAAATTATGCCGTAAAATAGATGCAGCAAGACCGTGATATGAGGTCAAAAGGGCGTCTTTCTTTACAACTCGGGCAAGCTTGTAGAGTGCATAGGCAGAGCTACTTAATCGCATACAGAGTTTGTCAGTGTGGTCTTTTCAATTTAATTTCTTATCTATACTAGTCTATACTATATACAATTATACTTACAATATAATATTATAAAGAGGAAAGATTTGTATGTAAGTATGTTTGTAACGAAAAGGGCTCAAAAAGTACTGGACCGATTTCAATATTATTTCATCATTGGAAAGCTACATTCACGCTGAGTAACATAGGCAATACGTTACGATACGTACGCAACAATACGTAATAAAGCCTATTTATTGATGAAGATGATGATTAATTCATTAAACTTTTGGCAAATCGTTCATATTATATTATATTTGGGGGGGCTAGTACGCTAATTTCAGACGGACAGTCATTGGGTTTTTCTGAAAAAGAAATGTTTAATAGCAGTTCGGAATCTAGAACAGTACCCCCTGTAGTAATAGGCTCGCCCCCTATTACATGGAATCAAAATGCATTATTGATTACTTATGTTATTTTTAAATATAACATGTGTGTTCATTATTTACGGTAAAGTTTCTTTTCACCAAGTTTTGAGTGAATTTCAACAATATTTTTTTGTAGTAATAGGACTTATGCAGAGTAACCCTAGGGACTTCCCCAGGGGACTACTTACCACACATTTGCCAGTAATTTAACCGTAAAAGCAGTAGTGTGCAAACATTACTATGATTCGGTTCGAAGAGCAACGATTCTGTATATACTTTTATATAATCTCATTCGGTAATATTCTAATTATGAAATGAAATACATTTATTAGCATTTTTTATTTACATACTTCTTTAAGAAAATTAAAAAATTAAATTACTGCATTATTCTCCTAACAAAACATGCTTTTTTTTTTCTTCTATGGCCATGACGCGACCAGCGTATTGTGCCAGTGCTTCGAGTTTCATTTTGCATTGGATTGATAAAACATGACGTAAACTTGTATTTCTTTATTTTTTTACTTTTAATTAAAAGCGGGGAAACTTGGTATTTACAAAATAAAATTACACGGAATAACTACGGCTAATTTAGAAATTGAAGGAAATCAGGATCAGGAAAGTGTGATAGGTTATTTATTGGGTGACATAATATCGAGGATTATCGAGGAAGAAATGAATATAATATAACTACAAAAATAATATAGTACCAGAATAATTAAAATTAATATATACATAACATATAAATATAAAATAGACAATTTTATATTGTTTAAAGTCATGAAATCCGTCATGGCCTTAAACACTAGAGCGCTTTTAGAAGTTAGTAAGAACGGAATATTTACAGGAAATGGAATATCTAGAGACTCGAGGGTAAACAATGCTTTATAACAATGTTTTAATTAGTACAATTTGTCCCGACCAAGGATTTTTTTTTTTTAGAACGGACTAATGCTTTTTGCCTCTACCGGCATTTACAGCGTCACCGGACGGTTGGCGAGCGCAGATGGCACTCAGCCAGATGCGGGCGCAGAGAGCGCACCGCCTAAGGCGAGCGTTGAAGACGCTTCGCCGCAAGGAGTGGAGTAGGCGACTTGTTCAAGGGCACCACTAGGGTACGGACCTCGGCTTGGGCCGTCGCCAGGAGAGAGGGGAGTAGGAGAGAATCGCCCCGGTACATAAGTGTACCGTTGAAAGTGGGCCCTATGAGTTTTAACTCTACGACTATTTGGAGAGAATCTAACCAAGACATAACTTTTGCCGGCACGATTTTTTTTGCGGTTCCTTGCCACTGTACATGCGGTGGCATTCGCGGACGGGGTAACCTTGCGCCTTCAAGTCGGCGAGGACACTATCGGTCTGGACCTCCTTAGGTACGCCGCGTATGACAACGCGTAAGACCTTCTCTTCTTCGAGAGCATAAGTGTGAAAACTTATGCTCTCGTTTTTGAGTAGTCTAGTGAGCGCCCTATGGTCGCTTGGGGTAGGGACTTGGACTTTGATACCCAGTTGGGTTGAGCGGGCGCTGGTGTATTGGATCTTACGATCCGTCAAGAGGCGTGAAACCATGTCCCACTTCGCCTTGTCCTGAAGGAACAGAGGCGGCGGCGGTTTCTCGCGTCTAACTGACGCTCCTTGAGAGGAGACGTCGCGTTGAGACGCAGCGATGCTTGCGGGAGCATCGGAGTGAGCGAGAGGGTCGCGGGAGGTGGGAGCGAGAGAGCCTGATGGCTTCGCTCCCGGGGCGGTGCAGGCCGCTTTGGGTGGCGGGGAGGGAGCCTCTGAGGCGGCTTTGGGGACGCGCTTTCTCTTTCCGACGGTAGTGAACCCGTCGTTGGAGATGTTGCCAACAGAGTTAGCGCGGGAGCGGGAGAACTCTACATCCATCTCATTCTCCGAGTTGGATGCCGAGTCGTAGGCGCGTTCGTACTCAGTCCGAAGGACTGGAGAACGATCGCGGGGTGGTAGAGGTGCGCGGGGAGCGCGGGGCGCATAGGGCGCAGGGTCGGGAGAAAGAGGGCTTTCTAAGGGCTTGAACGCCGAAGAAACGAAGGGCCCCCTCGGAGGGAGGGAGCCGGAGGAGGGAATTTGAGAGTCCGTGAAGCGGGGTCTCTCCTTAAAGTCCCTATTGGACTGGAGATACTCGGAGAGCATGTCCGGGTAGCAATTTGAGACCCACGAGGCGAACGCCTGAGGCGAAACGCCTTGCGGGAGGCTCATAGCGGGGGAGGGAGATAGAAGAGACATCTCGAGGCGAATACTCGAGATGCGAGTGAGGGATGAGTAACACTCCCGCCGGGTACAGGCGGGAGAGTGAGTGCCTAGGTGTCCCTACTGTGTGCCCTCTGCCAGTCTTATTGTGCAGAGGGATGTGTGCCTAAACGCGAGGCCCTAGCTGCTCCGGGGGCGAGGAGAGAAGACCGAGTAAAACCCGGCTTCCAACCAAACACTTGCCCAGAGAATAGGAGAGTAGGATAGGGTAGGGTGGGAAGGAGATACCTGCCGTCGGCGAGGGGAGACCCCAAGGCCGGTGAAGGCAGGCCCGTCCGGTTTTAGCCGTTCCCTCCCACGCTCAGGAGGGAAAAGCTTGACGCACCGGGTCCACGCCCAACTGGATGGCGTTAACACCGCAAGGATCGTCCAGAAGACCACGTGAAGCGTGGATTTGTTTGACTCGAACTTGAAAATTGAAAAATTAATAAATCTAAACAAGAGATCGCTCTGAGAAGAGCGGTTTTGATTTGACTATAGGTGATTGACGTGTCGAAGCGCTCTTACAAGAGCGCGCTTCTTTCGCGACGCGAGCCGAGCTGAGCCGAACGCCTCCGTGCGCCGAACGGTACACGAAGCGGTGGCTTGACGTCGAATCTGCACACAGAAAATCCACTATTAGCGAAGTTCAACACTGAATCCTCTTCAATCGAAACGATACAGGTAACCGGCACTAAAAGCGCAAGCACTTTTAGGCCGATCGGAATATTCTCGGAGAGCTCTTGAGCGCACGTCAGTCCCACTCGAGCGCGCTGACCGGAATGTGTGACCCGACCAAGGATTTTTTTTTTTTAGAACGGACTAATGCTGTTTGCCTCTACCGGCATTTACAGGACGGTTGGCGAGCGCAGATGGCACTCAGCCAGATGCGGGCGCAGAAGGCGCACCGAATAAGGCGAGCGTTGAGGACGCTTCGCCGCAAGGAGAGGAGTAGGCGACTTGCTCAAGGGCACCACTAGGGTACGGACCTCGGCTTGGGCCGTCGCCAGGAGAGAGGGGAGTAGGAGAGAATCGCCCCGGTACATAAGTGTACCGTTGAAAGTGGGCCCTATGAATTTTAACTCTACGACTATTTGGAGAGAATCTAACCAAGACATAACTTTTGCCTCGAGCTCGCCAGCGAGCTCGGTGTTTGACTGTGTTTACCACTAAATCATAACCTTGTGTACCTCGCCTCCCCCCATTTCCGCGACATGGGTCCACTCCGCGACCAGGATCGTCGCGTTGTGCACTCATGACTGTACTTTGGGTGGGGCTACAATAAGAAACTTGAGTACCTCGCCCACAGCCGTTACCTGGGCCGGAGTCTACATCGAGGCCGGGGCCGCGGTGTAGACTCCTGCCCGTACCGTGTCTGGGACTACATAGAAAACCAGTGTTACCTCGTCCACAGCCATTTGCTGGGCCGGAGGATACATCGCGACCGGGGCCGCGGTGTATACTCCCACCCGCACCGTGGCTGGGACTACAATCGTGTGTGTGTGGATTACCTCGACTGCGACTGGGGCTGCGAAGAAGATCTCGGCCGGAGCCTACAATGCGATCGGGATCACAGCCCTGGTCGGGTCTACAACCATTACCGGGGTTCCCTTGGGACGACGCTAAAACTGCCGAAGTAACGGCTGCGATGGGGTCGTCCGGGTCACCCAAAATATGCCTTGGACGTCGACGGGGGGGAAGAAAGTGAGGATCGGTTATGTCAGTGGAGTAGTTCGCCGCTTCGACCACGAGGGGATTCGAGTGGCGGGGAGCTTTGTAGAAGTGGCGGCGGGAGCAGTCTTTCATATACTGCGTAATAGAGGGGAGGGTGAAATCGCAGTGCAGTTCGGCGTTCCGCAAGTACCACGGAGCGCCCACTGCCCTGCGCATAAAGCGATTTTGAATCACTTGAAGTTTGTGGAGGTCGTGTTTCTGAGCATGGGCGAACGCTACAGATGCGTAAGTCATGATTGGGCGGATGCAAAGTTTGTAAAGAGTCGTCTTATTTCTAAGAGACATTTTACTGTTTTTGCCTATGAGGGGACTAAGACGACCCATAATGAAGGCCGCCCTATTGCGAACAATCTGGATGTGTTTCGCGAAAGTGAGTTGGCGATCAAGGGTGACGCCCAGGTATTTGGCAGATTTAGCCCAAGGGATGGGTTCGCCGAATAGGACTATGGGTGACGGCATGAGATTCCGCCGGGTCTCAGTGAAGTACACTGCTGCACTTTTGCTAGGATTTACTGCAATCCGCCATTTACGAAACCATGCACCGATTACGGTGATGGCTCGTTGGATGGCGCATCTCTGCCCCCGACCAAGGAGGTTTCAATTCAATTTAAGTACACCATATCTGTGGAGAGCGCGCTGCGCGCGCAACGCGCTGGTTCCGAGTCAATAGACCAATAACAGACTTTTTCCACTGATATGTGCAAAATTGTGGTTACGCCGCACAAGCCATACAAACAAGAAGAAGAAGAAGACTTTTCCATTTTGGCGCTATTTCGTACATACGAATTTGAGTAATATTTTGTTGGATAAAACTTTAGTAGCAAAAATGTCATGAGATTAAATAAAGTACTGTATGCAACTGCATATAATTAGGTATTAAAACACTCGTGTAGTCTTATTTTGAAACTCGTCTGCGGCTCGTTTTAAAAAACTACACTCATGTTTAATACCCTCTATTATATGACAGTTGCATAAACTACTATTACATGTTTTGATTAATACTGTGGGTTTTTAAGAAGTTTTCATAATATACCGCGGAAGCTGTGACGTCATAAAATGACAGTTTGCGTAAAAACAAAGACGAAAACGTACGTGACTTTAGCATTTAAAACCATACACGCTTATTTTGTTGTCAAAAATAAATAAAATGCTGTATTGTTTTGCCTCTTGCTAAATCCAATAAAAACGTTACAAATGCCTTGGTGTTACCAAATATGTCAAATACGTACTATTATTTTATGACGTCACACGTTTGCTGTCTATTATTGCCTGTACAATGTATTATTGTATATACAACCTGCTTCTCAACGCAAAGAAAACGAAATGTTTAAAATTTTCCATGCCTAATGTAAGACATATAGAGCCAAACGTATTACTTGACGGAAATAAATTGAAAATTGACAAGGCAATAGTCTTTCTAGGTATTAGCATAGACTCTAAATTACAATGGGGTCCTCATATTGATGCACTATCTGGAAGACTGAGCTCAGCTGCATATGCGGTTCATAAAATTAGGCAATTGACAGATATAGCTACTGCTCGACTGGTCTACTTTGCTTACTTCCACAGCATAATGTCATATGGTATCCTGCTGTGGGGGTCAGCGGCGGACATAGAGACAGTTTTTATATTGCAAAAGCGGGCAGTTCGAGCCATCTACGAAATGGGTCCCCGCGAATCCTTAAGACAAATGTTCAAAGAAATTAATATATTAACTCTTCCATCTTTGTATATCCTAGAAAATATAATGTACGTTCGTAAAAATATAAAGAAGTTTAGAATAAATAGTGATATGCATAATATTAATACTAGAAATAAGGATAGGATAGCTGTATCTAAATTTAGACTCACGAAAACTAAAAATAAGTCCTTCTTAGGCAATTGTGTACGTTTCTATAATAAAATCCCGAAAGACATTACTGAGCTCACTGAAGGGAAATTCAAGTTACGTGTCAAAAATATACTAATGAAAAAAGCCTATTATAAATTGAGTCACTACTTAGAAGACAAAGATGCCTGGAAGCTTTCCACTTCTGCCTAGTAGCCAACTATTGAATAAATTCGTTATTTTAATACTACTCATATGTAACCTCAATGTACAAAGACTTGAAAAAATAATGGCCCACGAGTTTCTTGCTGCTTCTTCTCGGCGGTGGTTCTTTTCCGAAGACAGCGGTAGAATCATTTAAAAATTTTGACGTTCATAAGAGTGTCTATGATGCCTAAACTGAATAAATCATTTTTGAATTTTGAATTTTGAATTTTATCTGCATAGGCAATATTCTGAAGATATACAAAACATTAGAAAAAAAATGTAATATATGTGTGTTGTTAAATTGCGAACAGCTGGAGAAATGGTTATGAAATGCCTAAGATAAGACAAGATAAGATAATATCTAATATCTTGATTTCCAAATGTGGGCCATTGACGAATCCTACTTTACATGTGGCCATCATACTCGTATATATTGTAGTAAATATTGCTAACTAAAAGTATTAGTTACGTTTACCAATACTGCAGTACTTGCTGGCAAGAGTTCGTCTTATAGTGGTTGCCTAGATGGCGTAAAAAAACCTAAACGGCTTCTATTCTGTTTATTTTAGTTAATTAATTATACTAAGATTGTGTTTCTTCGAGTTTTGACGTATAATAATGATTTCAGAGAAATTGTAATGCGGTGGATACTTTAATAAAACTTTCTAAGGCGATTATACGAGGAAAACACAAAACAACGTTTCATGACCTTGTTCACTTTGCCTGCGCTCATGCTTTACGAATGCATTTACGTTATTAATTAATTTACTTTAAATTGGTACATTTTTATGCTGGATTAATAATGGCCTAAAAACTGGTACAAACCGGAAAAAAATGGTATATTTTTATTCTCGATAAATAATGGCCTATAAACTGGTAAAAACTGGTACATTTACTGAAAATAATACCGTATGGCAACAAAGAGTGCTAAACATCCTGGAACAGGCTTTTTCCATATATGGGCTATTTTCAAATATTAAATACTATACCTATATAAACTTTAAATTAAATGTTCAAAATTTAATATATTTTATTATCATCCCCATTTTACTGTTCTTGTCATAATTGACATTTAAACATAGTAATATAACAAGATAAATAACATTTATTTAATATTTAATTTAATAACATTTAATTACTTAACAAAATTTATTTATATCACTTACTTACTTATTCCAGATACGCGTAATCTATGTCATATTTAATGTATCTGACTAACGTCTTTATGCTTAACTATCAAACTAAACCATAAAAATCAATTTGGGTTTACAAGGAATCGCTCTACTATAGACGCAGGTATAGAACTAATAAAAGATGTGTTTGATGCCTGGGAGAACTCTCAAGATGCCTTAGGTGTTTTTTGTGACTTATCTAAGGCATTTGACTGCGTCCGACATGATATACTTGTCAGGAAATTACAACACTACGGTATTAGGAACATGGCTCTCAACCTTTTGACTTCATATTTAAATGGTAGAATTCAAAGGGTTGACATAAATGGTAAAAAATCGCCCGGCTCTATAATCTCAATGGGCGTTCCACAGGGTTCAATACTAGGGCCGTTCTTGTTCTTGTTTTTAATCTATATTAATGACTTACCTTATTATGTAGAGAAGAATCACGAGATTGTATTGTTTGCAGATGACACTTCACTGTTATTTAAAATTAAAAGGCAGTTATTAAACTATGACGATGTTAACAATGCATTAGCTAAAGTTGTGAATTGGTTCAATACAAATAATCTTCTCCTCAATGAGAAGAAAACTAATTGTATAAAGTTCTCGACACCAAATGTGAGACAAGTAGAATCCAATATACAATTGAATGGAACAGGGTTGGACCTTGTGGAGTCAACAGTCTTTTTAGGAATTACTATAGACGCTAAATTGCAATGGGGTCCCCACATAAAAAAATTGTCTAGTAGGCTCAGTTCAGCAGCTTATGCTGTTAAAAAAATTAGACTATTAACTGATGTAGACACAGCTAGAATAGTTTATTTTAGTTATTTCCATAGCGTTATGACTTATGGCATACTGCTCTGGGGATGTTCTGCAGATATTAATTCTATTTTTATACTGCAAAAAAGGGCTATACGAGCAATCTACAGTTTGGCTCCCAGAGTTTCCCTTAGACAGAAATTTAAAGACATAAACATTCTAACTGTTGTCTCTCAGTTTATCTATGAAAATCTAATGTATGTAAAGAAAAACATTAGCAGTTTTGATAAAAGGAGTGATGCTCATTCCATCAACACGCGAAATAAGCACAAGCTATCCGTACATGTAACGCGTCTCCACAGAATAAGTCATTCTTTTATGGGACAATGTATACGATTTTATAATAAAGTTCCCAATGTTATCCGAGATTTGCCTATTAATAAGTTTAAAATTACTATTAAAACTAAACTCTGTCAAAAAGGTTATTACAAAATTTCGGATTACTTGGAGGATAAAACAGCTTGGGACTGATCACTCCAGGATCTATCTACTCGTGTACTAAGATGTCAAAGTGTAGCGTGTCTTGCCCTACTGATACCATTATTATGTTCTCTTTTGTAAGGCAACACACTGGAGCTAATATTTGTAGTACCTAAGTAAAAACATTGTAAAAACATCTATATAAAAAGAATGGCCCCGAGTTTCTTGCCGCTTCTTCTCGGTTGGCTCTATGTATTTTGGAACGCGGCGGTAGGCTTTAAAGTACATTATAATGAAAAATTGACGTTCATAAGTGCGTCTTTGATGCCTAAATTGAATAAATGATTTTGACTTTGACTTTGACTTTGAAACTACACGTAACATCTGAACCTTGTGAACTACCCTCAAATACAAAACGTTTCGCATCGTACGACAATAATATTATTATTTAATAAGATTCTTATGTAATTGAAACTTTTTAAGATACAAAGTTATATGATTATTAACGGGATATTTACCGTGGTAAGGTTGTGGAATGAGCTCCCGATACTTCGGCGCAGTTACATGCATCATGTTCACGGGAAGACTCACGGACGGTTCACGGGCTCATTCCACAACCTTACCACGGTAAATATCCCGTTAATAATCATATAACTTTAGAGAACAACCGTGATAGTTTAAAACAGTGTTTTTTAAGATATATTTTATTTATTTTCTTAAAAACAGTTATAGCATAATTACAGTTCACCCAAGATTACTACTACACTTACTTAAATCTATTTTATTATTACGACGATTAATAATAAAATAAGTATTTGGAATAATTAGTATTCAAAATACTTATTTTATTATTTCACAATTCATTATTTTCACATATTTTATATGCAGTCTCTGTGAATCCTGCCAGGCCATAGAGAAAAATATCCTTCTCTTCGGAAATTAAATTTAGTAATCTGACACCGCGTGTCATGAGGGCAAATTTGAGCAGATTTGTCCTAGAAGTCGGCACCCGAAACGTAGTGAATCTGCGTCGCCTATATATTAACAACATACCTACCTACATAGCCTACTTAACAACATACGTACGTACCCAACACGCTAATAGTAAAGTACATAATACATATAGTAGGTATATAATAGTTCCAACAACTTTTAACATTCTATTCAATTTAATTTACAATCATTAATAGGAATGAAAAATTTGTAATTGATATAATTTACTCCCAAGTACCTACCTAACTTATAAGTAAAGGCATTTTGTTTAAATTTTGTAGGCGTTGTTGTAATCAGGCCCGGATCTAAAGAGGGGGCATAACGAGGCACCAGCCTGGGGTACCTCGGTTCAGGGGGCGCCTAAATCATAATATAGTACGATTAAAAATAAAAGTGTTGATCAGTTCCAGAACTACTAGACTGGAGTAGTGACGACATCCTGGTGGCAGCTCTGGGCAACAACTATCATATGTGGAGCTGGCATTCTCAGAGGCTCATCAGGCAAGGGTTCACGCATGAAGAGATATTGTGCTGCAAATTCGATCCTAAAGGAGAACTATTGCTTGTGAGTCAACTTATTCGTTCGTACCTTGACGTTTATTGGTATTTATCTCACATAAGACTGCAAATGACTTGGTAGTTTATTACACAGACAGATTTTAAACAGACAGACAGACATTTTTATTCAAAAACGTCATATTCTTGTTCAGTAGATAATTTTAAGACTTCTGTCGTCTATGTTTTTAAAGTGACATGGTCACTAATGCAAGAATTAACGTTAGAAACGGGATATTTACCTAGTGAACTTGCTATATTTCGACACAGTTGCATGCGCTATTTTCACGAGTAAATTGAAGTATCTGCGGGTAGGTATTGTTATGAGCAGACGAAACGGTCTACCCTCTTCCTTTCACGTTTCTTGCGTTCCGTCTCAACCAATGACACAACAGTCACTTAAAACTCGATCCGGGACTCGACACTCGCATAACTCACGGTATCTGCTCGCGAGCTTTTATCGGAACTTCTTCGGTATTTGAAAAGACGCTCATAACAACACCTACCCGCAGATACTTCAGTTTACTCGTGAACATGGCGCATGCAACTGTGCCGAAATATCGACAGCTCACTATAAATACAATACATGGTAAATATCCCGTTTCTAACGTTAGTTCTTGCTTCTGTCGTCTGTCGGCACTTCTCAATTCATATTTCTTTAAATTTTATTCCAAGTACAGACTTTTTGGCCTCTAGTCCTTTATTATAAGTTTAGATAATGTATAAAAGAATAACAATAAAACGTTCTCTAAAAGCTGAAATCACATGTTATATTATAATCGAAAGGAAACATAACATTACCGAAACTTTATTAAATATTTGTTTTGATAGTTTTATCTCAGTTCGATTACTTAGTTAGCAGTAAGTTTAGAAATGGGGGTACAGTCAAATATCTTGTCCAGTTTCAAGACCTTCTAAACCACCTTTTCACAGATCACAGGTGCTTCTGGCCGCATTCTAAGACCCGTCTCCCCGTCTAAGAGGTACTCGACTGTACCGCGTAGGTTCAACCGTTTATTGTAATATATAAAGTTAAAAACTACAAGTATTTATACCTATATGTACAATAGATAACGTAAATCCTTGTACTTCCCGTGTCCTAACTCCGACCATGCGTCAAGGTTGGCTGCCGCTATTTACAGTCCGCGCAGTGACTGTTGTTGCAGCTGGACACACGCGAAAAAACCCAAAAATTTCGAGCCCTTAAAGGCAAGGGCATTTTTATTTTACTTTTATTTGTATCTTACATGGAAAACAAACTTTTTTATTTCTTATCACAGGTAAGTTATTTTAAAATTATAATAATAAGCTTAAAATTATTTTTCATTATAAAGTCGGCATGCTTGAATTTCAATACAAATGACGTGATCTTGCGTTATCTATTGTACATATACAGGTTGGTGTTTTGAGAAGGGTGGTCATGGCCAAGTCCGGAACCACGAGAGTTAGAGAAAAATCGTGAAAGGAAACATGCCCTCGATTTATAATAGGTAAAACAATAACTGCATTTTTTATAAATCTATTACTTTCGACGGAAATCGACCCGAATGATTTTTCAAAAAAGACTCCATTAGTAACACATTATTGAACTAATGGAGTCTGTTGCTGATAAAGATCAATCTTTGGAAAGAATTGCAATACTAAAAATGAAAGGAAATAGTATTTATTTACAAATTTCGTTTAATATCTCAATTTTACCCAACTAATAAGTTGCTCAAAATGCTTTCCATTGACTCCAATGCATAAGTTTATACGTCTCTCTATAAAGACTTTACTGCATTTGATACCATGACAGGATTTATCCTCGAGAAAATATCAAGCAATGAGCTTTATAAGCTAAGTAAGCTGTAAGTATGCTTTGTAAGTTTCACCGCAGTATATAGTAATAAAATAGTAAAAATTTACTTCTTTGCGAAGATTGATCTTTATCAGCAACAGAATCCATTAGATCAATAATATATTACTAATGGAGTCTTTTTTTTTGAAAAATCATTCGGGTCGATATCCGTCAAAAGTAATAGATAAAAAAAAAACTAAATATGTAGTAATTATTGTTTTCTTATAAATCGAGGGCATGTCTCCTTTCACGATTTTTCTCTAACTCTCGTGATTCCGAACTTCGCCATGGCCGTCCTCAAAAAACCAACCTGTATACCTGTGTACAAAACCGTTTAAAACACATAGATAAAGAATATTATTACGAGTAATATCTTCTCTGTTCGAGTCATGTCGATGGAATTTCCCCTACGTGGTTGTTGAGGCAAATGTATGTTGCTAAACCATATTGACATTTAAATTTCCAGCTAGGAACAGGGGGATCTCTGGAGGTACATAACAATATGCGCAGCAAGTGGATATCTAGGAGTTACTGTGACTGCAACAGCGTCCAGTTACGTATACAGAGGTACTGCCACGTCTCGGCTATCGACTGGAGCCCCACTGGAAACTCATATGTTATGTTAGTATTGCCAGGACGGCTTCCAACTTTTTATGACACATGAAGCAAAACGGATTATACCTAGTAACGAACCTTTCCCTATATCTATATTTCTGTTTATACAAATGCCTATTGCCCTTGTCACGCCAAAACTTAAGGACGACTTTACATTACTTATATTACCAAAATTTGGATGAAATCGGTAAAGTCCTTAGAGTATACACTTTACCGATTTCATCCAAATTTTTTAAAAGCTTTCCAATACTTTGTAGAAGGTACTACGCAAGAAAATATTTAGTAAGTTGCACTAATTAGAAAAAAATACTTAGTACAACTATTAATATACTATTGTATAAAAATCACCACGCGGGTGAAACCGTGTGGCACTGCTAGTAAGATATAAAATGCCGAGGGTGCCATAACCGTATATGTTGGAATTCAATTGATTAAATAGTTAAATTACTCTAATGCGCTGAAGTCTCTGGGTGGTTTTGTATGTTTGCTACTTTTTCACTCTAGAAAGGGTTGAATTTTGATCAAATAATAAAAATAGCTACCAAGAATATCACATAGGCTACGTTCCGGGAAGCGCCGTTGACGCTCACTTCTGTCGCGCCCCGGTTTAACGTTCTGGCTAGAATGAATGCTTGCAATGTTCATAAAAACGCGGCAACTTCGATAAAATCCTATACATTTGATGCTTGACAGTGACAGCTCGTAAACGACCGCGAAAACCCACCTACGATGCGATGTGAGCGTTTTCGGTGACGTCATCGATGACGTATCGAGTTCGCTCAAGATGACCGTGGGCTTTTAAGGGAATGGGTGTGCGAACGCCGCGAGTTATTTCGGCGCTTTCCGGAACGTAGCCATAGACTACTTTTTGCCCCAATTGAACGGGTATTTCCCAAATAATCTCATTGGCTTCTACGCGGGCGTAGCTGCCAGCAGTAACCAGTGCAAAAACAAAATAGAAGTTGACATTGGTGGCAATTCTCTAAGCATTCTCTGAACTAAAAATCTCTAAATTATGGCAGTACTTATTTTGTTTAGGTTAAAATCCAAATTAGTATAACACTTCCGAATGACAGCACTAAAATTAGACATTCTCTTCAATTGTGGGCATATTTTAGACAGTTACGTCGTAACTTGGTGCTCGCTAAACTAACCTAAAACAACCCATAATTGAATAGAATAATCCTATTTTTGGAAGTGTCATTCACTTATGATTTTGGATTTTATTTTTAACAGAATAAGGACCACCATATTAAGTTTTTAGTTCGGTAGTTTAGTTTAGTTTTTTTGAACAAGTGAATCGCTACCATTGTCTGAACCAGTAAGAAATTACAATACACAAAACAAAATGTGTTCCTTTGCAGTGGGTGTTCTCGTGGCGTACTCAAATCATTTACCCGATCATCCATACCCATTACGTCCAGATTGACCACACGAGGGGGAGTCTTAACTGTAAAGGTATCTCCTGACGCCCGCTTTGTAGCAGCTGCAGCCGTCAACGGAGACGCAGTAGAAGTCTTGACCTGGCCTGAAATGACTATTTACTCGAGAGTCCGCATAAATCACATAATTAGGGTAAGAATGATTCGTGAAAGGAAATCTGAAAAAATGAGGGACCAGATAAGTATCTAGTGTTACAAAACCTGGCAATCAAAATCTGACTATAATTATTTGTGCATTGGCAACACGGAAGCCTGAATATTAGCAGCGCCACTTTTGTTCCGGTGTGGTTGCTCGACGGTTGTCAAGGTCAAGTTGGTCTCCTGAATCGATGGAAGGTTGGCTTTGCAAATCATTCGATCGCTTACAGTCGCCCAGTGCAACTGTGCCAGGAAGTGAGCTTATTGAATGGACCAATTATTAGAAAAGTTACAGTTTTCTTGTTTTACGTAACCTTTGGCGTCTTCTCCATACAAATTTATTTACTGATTTCCTCTGTGTATAGGCACTTGTACCAAGATTCGGGTTATTCCACAAATCCCTATTGACAATCCCCATCAATGGGGATTAGGTGGCTTAGATATTAGATACTGGCATGTCTCTATGTTTTGTGTTTTTTAGTTCCTACAAGGTGTCTCAGAAGAAAGTATCTTCGGACGGGATTCGAACCTGCGTCTTCCGACAATGCGCGTCAGATGCCATGACCAACTAGGCCACCGAGGTTTGGTGACCTAGACCGTGGTTGGATAATGCTGTCAAAGCTGTTCAATAGATGTCGCTCCGTCCTGTATACGACGGTTAAAATCAGATAGAGAGTTTAAATTCGATGTTCGGACCTCGAGCCTCGCTGAACGTTTCGCGGAAACTGACCGTGCGTTGTCGCACGCCGTGCGAGAGTTTTACAAAGTTACTGATAAACAAAGTTGTGAACATTGTATTGTATACCTAGACAGTATTTCCACTACGTTTAATTATCTTTAGTGGCTAGCAGCATGTGGCCCGTTACCTCATCAGATATTGTGTTTTAAAATGTTTATGTTTTCTGATTCTAGAAATTATTTTAATTAGCAGTGGGCCGAGCACGAGTCTGCTTAAGTGTAACGTTATCGTATCGTTTACGTATTCAGTACAAACTATGAGTTATCTGTGCCACTATTGTACTAGATAAATGACAGTTTGTACTAAATACGTCAACGATGCGATTACGTTACACTTAAACAGATTTTCGTGCTCGGCCCACAGGACGGCTAGGGCGCATTTCAAATACAATACTACAGTATATAATTATTGAGCTAAAATATTCATCTAACTTAGTTTCTTTATCAAAATTCGATCATTCAAGGAGAATAAGAAACATTGCAATTTTATTTTATATTCACATCCTCGGACGGGATTCGAATCCGCGTCTTCCCTCAAACCGTGGCGTATACATCTGGTCTGGTCATGGCGTCTGCACGTTTAGTATCGCTAAGCAGGCGTTAGTGCTTTATATCACAGAATAAAGGAATTAAATTGTTTCTTTTATAATCTATAAATTAGAATCCGTAATTGTTTCTTATCAATTGATTACTTAGGTGTATGATTAAGACAATAACAAATGTACTATTTACTACCGACTTTCCAAAAAGGAGGAGGTAATCAATCGACTGTATTTATTATGTTTGTTACGAGTAGGTACCTCATAACTTTCGACTGGGTAAACCGATTCCCAAAATTCTTTCTTTCTAAGTTTAGTTTGAAAGCTGGTGCTTCCCGTGTGGACCCATGTAAATTTTATCAAATTCAGTTCAATAGTTTTTGAGTTACACTCCAATAACTGATTTTACCAAAGTAATAGAATGGAAGTCGGTGTAAAATTTTTCAAATTGCACTTGTATTTTGAATAGTTGTCTTTGTTCAGGCTTTGGCTTGGCATCCGTGGCGCAGTGCCTTGCTTGGCATTGGTACCGCACAAACCCGAATCGGCCTGTGGGATGCACACTCCTTAAAAGAGTCTATCTGGGACGTGAACGAGCACTTCAACGTGGACTCCATGCTGTTCAGCCACAGGACCGGCGAGCTGGTACTCAGTCTTTGGGTTGAACGTGAGTTGAACGTTACTTTACATCTAATTGGGTTTTCAACGTTACATTGAACTGTGGAATACGTCTCCTTAATCCAATACATAATCGGCCCATTATGTTCCCACTGTAGGGTCTCGAGCCTTCCTTTCAGAGGGAGGAGTCCACGCGGGCTCTGTGCGGCGTGGTGGATAGGCTAGTGGCCAACCCATGTCAAAGTTTTTAGGCCGTCTGAGACTTTCGATATACCCTAATGACTGGTGTCCTAAGGCAAACAACCGGGGCCGACGGCTTAACGTGCCCTCCGAAACACGGAAGCGCTCAGTTAATAATGCCACTAGAGGTCACGCATCCAATTCCTGACCGCAGCAAGTGTTGCTTAACTTGTTGATCGGTCAAGATCGCCGAGTCAAGCTCCGCTGCGAGCACTTCATACCTTAATCCAATGTAATATGTTTTAAAATAAAGTGACCTTCTGGGTCACCAATGAGCTCATCATCGTGGAGCCTATAGAAAGTGCTCTTGAGATGATCATGAGATTTTACTTGTTTGATCAGTGTCTCCGATTTGCCATATGGTTGTGGAGTGCGCCTTCCTTATCAGCGTTCTTCTAAGACAACGAGCTGCTAACCTCCTGTGAGCTGGCGCTTTGGGATGAAACTGTAGTTAGTAGTGTAGTGAAAGTTATACTCGGGATATGATATGGTTTTGAATAGCACATTGATCTTTTATAGGAATGCTATTGGAACCATGCTGTTAAACAATAGAGATCTAGAGAGATACCAAACCGTGCGCTAAGTGGTGTCGCAAGCAGCGGCCGTATTTCAAGATGCAACGAATTGCTAGCTTCAATGAATTCATATATATATGAATATTTGTAAGTACAGAGCAAGCATTGTAAACTGTTTACATGCAATGGCGTCCAGTCAAATAATACAAAAGTTGCGACCGCGCCGCGAGCAATGTAATCTGGTTTTGGGCATACAAATACAAATCATTTATTTACAAGAATGTCGTTACATAGTGATGTCCAACAAATAAAAGTCCTGTCACATTCTACCATAACAATGGTGCGTAAATATAAAATTACAATTAGTGCATATTAAATATAAGGTACCTACTATTAACAAGTACGGTACATTACATCCAATTACGGGTTTACTTTTTATAGATATATCAAATTAATAGCAGTTTCAGTAAGATTAAACATTGTCAAGTTGATACTAATATTGTTACAAAATATATAAGCAAATTTAAGATATTTTAACATATTCGGATTTTGTAACTAAATAAATAACTAATAATAGTAATCATCTTTAATGGAAAACTTACTTAGTACCTAGACAGGTTATCCTAGCTCGTTTGGATTTAAAAAACTGTGTTACAAACGCAGTCTCTTCCATAGAGTTTATTTAAAGTTATTTAAACGACATTGGCGTCGATTCTGTAAGTATTCTCTAAACTAAAAATCTCTAAACTATGGCAGTTCTTATCCTGTTTAGGTTTTAACCTAAACAGGATAAGAACGTTAAAGGTTAAACTAATTTCTATTTTAATAGAAATTAGTTTAACCTTTCCGAATAACAGCACTAAAATTAGACATTTCTCTACAACTGTAGGTATATTTTAGACAGATTAGTCGTCACGTAACGTGGTGCTCGCTAAACTAACGTAAAAATATCTAAAATTGAATAGCACAATCCTATTTTTAGAAATGTCATTCTAATCTAAGTGTTACATGAATTTGGATTCTAGTTTTACCAGAATAAGGACAACCATAATTAAATTTTAGTGCGGTAGCTTAATTTAGTTTTTTGAACAAGTGAATCGCTACCATAATCTCTATGATCAAACTAAATTAAACTAATAAAATTTTAGAATAATAATAGTAATATGAGCAATGCTTCCTAACATTACTATTAATTTGTTATGAGATGACATTGTGCTAATTACTAATTAAATGTTTGTGCGTGTTAGAGGATGTGTGTATGTGTGATGACCTGTTAGTATGTGAGGATATGTGGATATATGTGGAGGAGGGTATATTATGTGTTTGTGATATATTTTCAACTAGCAATCCGCGGTTTCACCCGCGTGGTGATGGATGATGATTAGTAGTATGATGATGATGACGATGACGATGATGATGCTGATGATGATGATGAAAAGTATCCTATGTTTATATATGGTATGTCCCTATCCAAAGCTTCATCTACCTCCATACCAGCTTTCATCAAAATTGGCCTAGGCGTTTGAACGTGAAAGAACAATAAACATCCATTCATCCATCCATCTAAATTTTCATATTTAAAATATTAGTAGGATTATACTTCATAAATAAATAGTCATACTCCAAGTTACAAATTACTGAAATTAATTAATTTACAAATTACTGACATTATTTAAAAAAAGCTAGTTTAGCAATCTGTGGATCACGATATGAATTTTCAGACACAGAGACATCTATTCCAACAGCGGGCTCCGTAGTGATGGTGATGAGTGAACCTGGCGTGGTGGTGGACCAATGGGACAACCACGCCACCTTGGACCGCGTGAGGGCTATGGTCTTCAGCCCTGATGGTACCAAATTGGGTAAGCACCTCAAACTATACTTTTATATGCCAGCAAGTTATAAAACAGCCATGTTACGGCCGTATTCATTATGGTCATGGGTATGCTGTCTTCTTATAGACTTCCAGTACACATTGACGGAATTTAAATCATATTTTAATTTAACATACCAGAGTAAATCAAACATGCCATTTAATTTAACCTTTTAACAGTTTTTCTCTTACTATTTGTATTTGTCATGAAACACATATCATAAAATAGCAATATTTATAATTCACATACAATGACAGATTATTTTTTATTTAAGAGTGCACATTATTCATATATATTTTTATTGTTTAACCAGATGCGCTTGTTTGATTTCAAGTAAAGGAAATTGAACGAAGCCAGCGCTGAGCTGACAGCGCCTTAAAGGTGCAAGTTGGTAGCCGGCTACATGAAGCCACACCAAACGACGAGTCGCAGCGACACTACTGATTTCTATGTATTTCTATGAAATACCATTCGTAGTTAGCGACACGGAGCCAGCGACGCGTCGTCGAGCGGCAGACGAAACTGTCGCCCGAACGCAGATCAGTAGTGCCGCTCGCGGTTGCCAATCAACCTAGTACGAGTAAAACAACTGAAAAGCTTTTCGTCGTCTGCTGCTGCTGCTTCGTGTAGCCGGCTACCAACTTGCACCTTAACAAACATTTTTCTACAATGTTGTAAAAAAGTCGGTCCTGGTGGGAGAATATGGAATTTATTTAATATCAAAACCGACTATACTCACGTAATTATCCGACGTTATTGACCTAGGTTTCAGGTGGTAGTCAGGCAGTGGTCGCCGCGATCTTGCAGCGTAAACTCCCTGAGGATGGGCATCGGACATGACCTAGGTCAATAACGTAAGTGAACAAAATCGGTTTTGATAATAATATTTATTATCAAAACTGACACACAAACAAAAACGAAACGTGTCAAACTCACGAGAATTTTCAAACAAAAATAGAATATAGAATAGCCGGATATTCTTCCATCAAGTAGTATTATGCAATAGTAATGGAATAATTAGCATTATCAGTATTTATTATGTAATAGCCAAATATCCATTAGCAATAATTCAATTATTTGAAGTTGTGAAGTACTTACTGATCTAGCGTAGTATATAACATACTCATATAATGTACATTGTAACGATCCTAAAGGTATGGTAATAAAAATCTGACCCTATTTGGCTGTAGCAATATAATGTACAATATTATGAGCCGATGTGGACCGATTCATTCATGTTACTAATAATACATTTACAAAATTTACATTAAATGCATGAATCGTTTATAAATTCATCCAAGTTATAGGAGCATTTTCGTATAAGTCTTTTAAACGCTTTGTAAAAATATTATCCTTTCTTATTTTAAGTCATTTGGTATTTTATTAAATATCTTTATTGACATAACATTGTAGCCGGAGCTGTGCGTTTTTAATTTTTATACATGCAGTACTAATTTGTATTGTGATCTTGTTGAATACCGCCAAAATTGTTCAGTTCGTTTAATAAAAATTGTGGGCATTTTCTTACAAAGAAGGCTACTTCTCATTGCGTACTGCTGGTATCTGCTAATGCTAAAAGCGAATTGCTAACGACCGAAAGTTCTTGCTAATGGACGTGATCCATATCTATATCGGTATGCTTATTTAAAAAAAAACCACTAGTATTCCAGAACAAATACTATCCACAGTAAACTATTGTCAAAAACCATAAGTAACCAAACTTTTAAATTATGCAAAGCAATACATTTATATGCAGATTTTTGTCCAAGTAAATATAATTAATTTGATTGAGAATGATTCGTGTAATTACATAATCAGCCCATTACTAGAACCAGATTACTAGAACGTAATTTAGACAGTTAGACGGATCAGTGAATTAATGAGAGACTTATGTCACCTTGAGTTGATTCAGCCGTGCGATTCTGTAATGATTCGTCGACGAGCTTGTCGACGAGCTCACCGCTGTCATACTTTATGAGATATCGCCCTTGTACATAAGGTTGCTTTTCCAACGTTTCTTGTCATCTCGTCATTTGTTTCACGGATGTTGTCAAAAATGCAACGATGTTTGCTGTTAGAGAATCGCACGGCTGATTAATTCAATAAAATCTCGCTTGTTGCAATTATAAATCTTTATAGTAGATCCAACCGTTTATCCTCTTTTTGACAGATCTAATTTGTCAGTTAAAGTGTTGTGACCAAGTGATTATAGTGGACACGATTTCGATTCATTTTTCTATCGAGTCTGTGCGGAAAGAGAATAGTCCTAGGAATGGCGCCATGACCATGGCTATTGGCCATCTAGAAATACGTCAGCCAATGGGGAATGTTGAAAGGGCGTGGACAGGCCGTCATGGCATGGCCATCTAGAAACGCATCAGCCAATGGGAAATGCTGACGCATTTCTAGATGGCCATGCCCAGATGGCGAGGCCACGCCGTCCGGTTACACCCGTGTAGTTTCCAAGGTAAGCTATCAAATTCTGAGTTATAAGTTTTCACTTCTATCGGCAATTCCTATGACTGCCAATTTTTTTGTCTATGGGTAAGCAGTAGTATTTTATCAAGGTAGTAAAACTCAATGGTCCACCGCCGTTTTGTATTTGTCACTGTCACTCGCAACAAGACGCCCGTGCTAGTAATTATTTGCTGAGTTTTATATTGGAACTATAAAATGCCGAAAGGATCAGTGCTGAAAGGACAGACGAGAGAAATGGTGATCAAGCTTCGTAATTACTTTGAAGCAGAGTATCAAAATGGCGGCCCGCTTTTACCATTGTCGCAAGTGAGAGAGCGCGTTGCGGCCGCGTTAGGTATTAGTGCATCTACGATTACAAAAATTACTACCGAAGCCTACGGAACAAGCGGCATGCAGGAGAATAAGCTTCGTACGCCGAAGAAAAAACGCCAACCACGTCGTGTGACTTCGGTTGACAACTTTGACGCAGACGCTATACGCCGTCATATATATAACTATTACTTACGTAAAGAAGTTCCAACACTTAAAAAACTTGTTGCTTCTTTGCGTGAATGTGATTTGTTCCGAGGTCAAAAATCGTCATTGGTAAAGGTCTTGAATGAAATTGGATTTACTTATAAAAAATCGGACAAACGCAAAATATTGATGGAGCGTCGCGACGTAGCTTTTGCTCGTTGCGAATTTTTGAGCGAAGCCAAAAAAATTACAGATTGGTCAAATGTTGTTTTCACTGACGAAACTTGGCTGAATGCGAACCACACAGTGTCTAAGAGCTGGACTGATGACACCGCTGCTTCCACTACCTCAGTACCGATGGGAAAAGGAGAACGTCTAATCATTTGCCATGCAGGGTCTGTGAAAGGATTCATGCCAGATGCTTTGTTGGCCTTTAAATCCAAAAAAACAGTTGAGTACCACGAAGAAATGAATTCTGAGGTTTACGAAAGTTGGTTTAAGGAAATGGTACAATCATTGGAAGAACCGTCAGTTATTATTATGGATAACGCATCCTATCACTCACGCCAAATTGATAAAATGCCGACCCAGGCCGACAAAAAACAAGTAATCATTGACTGGCTTCAACGACATGGTGAAAATGTTGATAACTCCTTACTAAAAGTACAATTACTAAATATATTACGAACAAAAAAACACTTCCCAAAACGATATGTGATCGACGAAATAGCTGCAGAACATGGTCATTGGGTTCTTAGACTTCCACCCTATCATTGTCAATACAATGCCATTGAATTAATATGGGCTCAAGTTAAAGGACACGCTGCTAGAAATAACACAAAACCCCCATTCACGGCAAACAAAATGGTAAATTTATTAAAAAATGCATGTGTGAAAGTAACTGCGGAAAGCTGGCAAAATGTAATTCAAAAAACACAAGAAACTATAATGGCAGATTGGGATAAACACGTGGCGATAGATTATATGAGTCAACAATTAATTATAAATGTCGGCAATAGCTCGAGTGACAGCAACGATGAATCTGATTTTGATTAATAAATAAATAAAAATAAAAGATTAGATTTCGTTTGCTTAAATTGGAATTGGGGTTGCTCAAACTTTACTATTTTCTGGTACCAAACGGCAGACTTTAATGTCTGCCATCCCCAGCGAGCAACACGGAAGGGAGTAGCCTTAGCTAAAAAATATTGTTCAAATCTTTCTGTCATTTCTTGCGGGAGGGGAAGTTGCACACTAGCGCAAAGCCGCACTATTACATACAAAACATACCTGTACCGATCCATTGCCGATCATACTCACACAACCAAATCACTAACACATAAAAAATAAAGCACCATTCACAAATCTAGCCCCGCCCTCACCCCACAGTATATTATCAAACTCCATGGTCCATGCGGACTTGTACTTTGACAGAGGGGAAACGCTGTGTATGCCTACTCCCTTCCGTGTTGCTCGCTGGCCATCCCAGATTTAACCGGTAACAGCTTCGTCAAGTATGACTTGTACTTGTAATCATCATAGTCATCATAACCTTGTTCTTTTTTGGATATACACCAGGAGATAAACACGTCTTCAAATAATGCTGTATGTTTTCCTGAGGCGCATCAATATAACGGTTTTACATAAAAATAAATCCGATATTATGTGCCGAGAACGGAAAACACCCGTGTAAAAATAGTTCATAAACAATATCGATATCTCAATCGTAACTTCGTAACATCACTATGTTGATAGCCATAGAACGTAATTTTTTAAAAACGTTTGTTATTTTATGGAATTTATAAAAAAACTACTGCACTTATGGACTCATTTTGTGAAAGATGATTATTATACGGGATCAAGGAGCAAATTTAAGCAGTTGTCATATTTTTAAAACCTCGCATTTATAAGTTAACTTTTGCGTAACATCGTCATGTTACGTTCTATTGGTGCTGTCAAAAAGAGGATAAACGGTTGGATCTACTATAGTATGTACGAAATGGCAAATGTACAAACGCGCGAGTCCACTATAAAGAAAAAAAACAGATATAAGTTATTACGCTTCAGCTTTAACAGGATTGCATAGCTAGTACTTTCCGTACTAAAAGAGAAAACTCTTTTCTACCTCTTAACATTGTCTGATTTCAGTGATTTTTTTTCATGGTATCATCACATTCTTTACTTTGCCCGTACGTTTTGATTTTTTCAGTTTCTTTAAGTTCTAAAAAAAGAAATTTATAGTAATTTGAAATACTGAAAAAATCAAAACGTACAGACATAATAAACTATGTGATGATTCCATGAAAAAAAATCACTGAAATCAGACAATGTTAAGATGTAGAAAAGAGTTTTCTCTTTTAGTACGGAAAGTACTAGCTATGCAATCCTCTTAAGCGCCATAATACGTAGTATCATAAAGTCTGTGGTGCCATTAGTAGCAGGACGACGCGTTTACCGCGCTTTTATATTATTTATCAATACCGCTTATGTTATCTATCATTACCCTGCTTTTGTACTTACGTCTTTCATTTATTCTATGGCTTTTGTTTAAAAACGTTCTAATGGGAGCGTAGGTACTTGAGACAATTCACAACCGTAGGTATTATGAAAATCCAAATTGTTTTTATAATTAAAATGTATAAGTAGTTTTAAATCGATAATAGTGATTAGATAAAAAATAATAATAATAATCTATATTTAATAAATCCATATTATATCACATTCCAGCCACAGCGACTGTAGAAGAAGACCTGATATTCTATAATTTCCTCCCAGAAGACAAAAGCGCGAACAAGAAAAAGAACTACAGCAAATTTTCGAAGCTCCCCGTGTACCTTGACGAAGCCGTTGACGGCTATTCTCTGCGATAGATTTCTTGTATTAACATAAAAAAATTATATTAAAAAAATATTTTACATTTTAATTTGCTGCATGTAATACTAATAAAATTAATAAATGAATATATTACTTAATTATTTTTGATGGTTGTACTTTATTATGTATTATGATTGATAAAAGTATGTGTGTGTTTCCGCATGTAGTGTGGTTGTGTGTGTGTTTTTCCTATCCCACACGAACATTTTTCTAGAATAAAGATGACTAAACTGGGCTATAACTAAGCCTAATTTGATCAAAAGCGGTTTAGCATACTGAGTAATGATCTGTAAGATCATGGGAATTTCTTCGTTTAAGTCGTTGTACTGCTGATTACTCAAAATGTAGGTATTTTTATAGTATTACTTTTTAAAGCACTAACGCCTGCTTTAGCGATCTCAAACATTGGCGTAAGTGCTTTAAAAAGTAATACTATAAAAAATTACAAGGGCTGCGATGTCAATACGAAAGTTTAAGTATTTCTAAATAATGCTTCTTTCGGTTGGATGGTACTGTTAAACTGTCCAATAGATGTCGCTCCGTCCCCGCAAGACGGTTAGTCAAATAGCGAGTTAAAATTCGATGCTCGGACCAGGACCTTGGTGGCCTAGTTGGTCAATGGCGTCTGACACGGAGACGAAGACGCGGGTTCGAATCCCGTCTGAGGATGGAATTTTTCTCTCTATAAATTCCAATGTAGGTATTTGTTTAGAGATTTCTTTATATTATACTTGGTACATACTACGGGCCTTATGTGTAAGCTCAAAGTCGCACAACAAGCTATGGAGAGGGCTATGCTCGGGGTTTCTCTACGTGATCGAATCAGAAATGAGGAGGGTTATAGACGAAGTAATGTCACTTTGGGTTGATGGTATGGTTGCTGGTGAAATTACAGACTTTAATCTCTCAGGGTTACGGGTGCAGTGCAGTTTGTTACGTGTGACGTAATGCATCTATTACAAGCAAAGGTAAACACTTAACACCATGAGCCTCATGCTTGTACCGTCTCCTAAACATATAAAAATATGTTACTTTTTGAAGGAATTATTTTTTTGGATAAAACAGCTTGGGACTGATCACTCCAGGATCTACCTACTCGTGTATTACGATGTCAAAGTGTAGTGTGCTTTGCCCTACTAATACCAACACACTGGAGCTAAAAAACACAAACAAAAGTCAGATCACTTGCCAGATTACGGGTCACGTTGCTTAAGCGGGCACAGCGCCATAAGTCCAAGCTAATGACAAGAAAGACGTAGCTTCGTATTTACAAAACGGTAATACCACCTATATTAACGTACGGATGCGAAGCCTGGAAACTAACGCAGACGAAAGAGCATAAACTGTTGGTAGCTGAGAAAGGTCTCCTGAAAAATTCTTGGCCCCGCCCAAAGGGAGGATGGAAGCTGAAGACCACGCAAGAATCAAGATATACGAGGCCTAGTGTCCGAGCCGAATACCTATGGAAAGGAAGTTCGAATGGTGAGGATCGTGCGGTCAGGAGAGCGTATGTGGGTCGTCCAAGTGGCTGAAACGAAAACCTATTCGACGCTCGAGGTACCGTTGGGACGACGAGGTTCAAAAAGATCTCCGTGAACTTCAGGTCGTCAACTGGACTGAAACGGCATTAAACAGAGAAGTCTGAGGCTGAGATCCACTTCGGGTCGTAGCGCCACTACAGTAAGTAAGTAAGTAGGTACTTATTACGGAAATTATTTTACCTTGTCCACATAAGATCATTTTCAGCAATATTATTTGAGCTGGCTTAGTTATAAGTTAAGGGAGAACTACTTGTAAGGTACAATTGAACTGACATGTCATTTTGGTCACAAACATTAGAAATATTCTAATTATCAACGGTAGGTATAGTTACCATATATATTTTCTGTGAGTTTTCGATATTTCGGCACTGTTGCAAGCGCCATGATCACGGATGAACTGTGGGCCGAGCACGAATATCTGCTTAAGTGTAACGTTATCGTATCGTTTACGTATTCAGTACTAACTATGAGTTATCTGTGCCACTATTGTACTAGATAAATGACAGTTTGTACTAAATACGTAAACGATGCGTATGATAACAGATTTTCGTGCTCGACCCACTGAGAAATTGCGGGTGGGTTAATGTTTACGAGCAGACAAAGCTACCTTCTTCCGTACTCGTTTGTTTTGCGAGGTACTATTGTTCGCATTGTCAATTTTTGTCTTATCACGAAACACAAAACACGGAAACACAGAAAATATAGATGGTAACTATCCCATTGATAATTTGAATATTTCTAATGTTATTTTGGGTAAAAGCGCCCAAATATATATGAGTAGATTTTAAAAAAGTCTCACTTATTCATATGAGAAGCCATATGAGTGAGTGCACGAGAGTAAACGAGATGTGAAATAGGCCGCTTAAAAGGATCGCGCTTTGCGAGGTCACGAACAATTTGTGTTAAGTTTTGTGCTCATTGGCACAATTTTCAGACTTGCGGTAGTGCAGACGGTACGTGCACATTCCCATACCTATTTAATGGTGCAATACCGTCGCCTGTTTAATTATTCTACGTCCAATAAATTAGAAGCTCCACAAAAAGCGCAAGAGCGCGTAGCGTGCACTTATCATGAATATGAAGAGTGCGCTGAATAATGAGCCGTACGATACCGCTACCATCACACGGCTCTGTTCTGATTACTCTCCGTGTGACCTTAATACTCACCGGTTTGGGGATGCTTAGGACTTGTTAGAAAACCGTCGCACAGGGGTCGTCCATTAATCACGTGAGGCTCGAAAGTTGGGGACGGGGGTCGGCAAAATTCACAAAATATCACCAGGGGGGAGAGGGTGTAGTAAGATATCACGTGTATTTATTTTCTCGTCAAACGCGATACAATAATCTTCATGTACAATATATATTTTATTTGTGCATAAACCGTTACTAGTGCCAAGATAAAGACTAAAAATGGGTGACAAAAACTGTTATAAAATGGCAATAAAGATTTACAATAAATTACCCGAGTATGAGTTTAGAATGCTAAAAGAAAATGAATTCAAAAAGAAAATATATTCATGGCTCTGCGACAGATGTTTTTCTTCTATAGATGAATACTTTAAATACAATTTCAAGTCTTAAATTATGTTGTTAAATTGTTGCGAATTATTATGTATTGTACTTATTAGAATTGTCATTTTTGAATTTCTATAATCTTATGTTAATTTGACTTATTTTATTTTAATGCATGTTAATACTACGTAAGACATAATTAATCAATTAGATAGCCAAAATAAACATTTGCTCGACAAATTGGTCGAGTACAGTGATTCAAGACATAATAGCTTAAGACCTAATGTACCTGTATTCAAGCAAATAAAACTTTCATTCATTCATGGGTTAGTCTTAAACCTCACCACGTATCACCAAGAGGGTGAGGGAGGTCAATAAATGCTACAAAAGTATCACGTGATGTTCATACTGTGCTTTCGATTCATACTTACGAAGGCGCATTCTATAGTTTATGTATATTTTATACTTTTAACCGACTAAACATATATTTCACCAATAGAAAGCTATATTATTCCTGAGTTACATGGGCTATATTAGATTCATCATCATCATCATCTATCACCACTATATGAGTCAAGGTATATTATTTATAGAGGATGGTCGCTTTTTACTACTGCTCCTTGACTTTTTAATTTACTTAGATTGAAGCAATTTTAACCCGTTGACTCGCGATTCACCATATTTGGCCAAGAATACAAAAGATTTCGCAGAAATCAACCTACTTTTCCAGGAACTGCAACGTGTGTGAAACAAATCGGAACGTCTAAAACTTGTGCATCCCTTTTAAGTTCGACCATGTATGTAGGTACGTATCTCAACAAAGTGGTTATATAATGTCATATATATATATATATATAATATATATTGTTGTATAACTCTATATATATATTTCCTATGAATGTCTTTTGACGAGGTATTATGACTTTTATAAGATCTAAAGTAGATCATTGCATTGGTTAAAGTAAACCTTAGAAAGATATGTCCAATCATTATTAATAACATAATTATTATTAACAATCATAATTATTATTAACAACCAAATCGATAGCTCAGACTTCTTACAAAAACTCAATTTTTCAGTACCCAGGCATTGCAGTCGTCTTTCAACTAGGAAAACCTTCATGTTACCTTTGTGTCGGACCAAAGCTGCACAGCATTCGCCTGTTTATCGCATGTGCTCCGCATACAATAGCCTTGACAATGTCGACATTTTCTATGCATCAATCAATTTTCTCAAAAAGTCTTGTTCATGCATGTCTTGTTGCTTAGAAATTTGCTCAGTGACATAATATGTAACAATAACTTATTTAAGATAAGATGAGTGTATATAGTTGTGCATGCCGTGTTCACGATAAGTAGGTTCTGCACATTCATGTTATGAAATTTGTATGTTTTGTAAATAATGCGTTAGTGTAAGAACCAGTTTTGTGAACCATTAATTAAAAAAAAAATAAAAAAAAAACTAGGTATCAAACTTATATCTGCGGCTTCGTATACCGTAGGCCACGCGAGCGAAGCTGCGTGAGTCAGGAAGCAAAGAATAAAAAAATAATTTAAGCAGCACCTAAGGCTATTGACCTTATGGTTTTTGTTGAAAATTCTTGTCTTCTTCTTTGTATGGAGAAAAAATTATCTCCAGTTCCATCTAAATTTGCTTGTTCTAAATAATAAGAAAATTCTACTTTTGTTTGAAACAAACAAGTTGGGATGACATAGTTTATTTTATATATTTACTAGCTGCTCTCCGCAGTTTCACCCGCGTGGTGATGGATGATGATGATGAAAAGTACCCTATGTGTTAATTCTGAGGTCTAAGCCTCTTTTCCCCCTCGTAAACAAAAATAAAAGTCTTAGTTGTGCCATCGCAGTGCATTATTCTGCGTTGCTGCAATATGTGATTTTTTTTTTAATTTCGGCCATGGATTCTAGTCCATTATCCGGTCATAATTAAAGTAATATGTACTAGCGCTGTTGTGTTGCCCTGTGAATACTACCTACATAATATATGTTACTATGACAAGTGGAATTACAATGGGTGAATAAGACTAAAAAATAACTATCATGGGATGCTGAGCGGAGTGTACTGCCATGCACACTTTCAGTAAAAAGATCTGTAAGTTTAGCACAAATAACTGCGTAAGTGTAACGTAACGTATCGTTCACGTGTACCAGTACAAACTGTAATTTATCTAAGGCAACTGTGACACAGATAACATATAGTTTGTATATTCCAAAGCGTGACGCGTTGTCGCTTACGATACGAATACTTTTTCGCAACTTGTTTGTGCTACGGACTCTGGTGGCATTTTCTAGTCATGGACAGGCTTGACTCTAACTTTTAGGTGCACGTCCTTGAAAGTATAAAAATAATTTTAAATGTGACAAGCACTTGACAAGTAGTTAGTGAATATTCAAATCCCATCCATATATATGTACATACCAAAAGGTCTCTAAGAACTACTCATAAAACATAACCTCCATAAGACGATATAACCTCCATACCACCCCAAACGCAGGCATTAGCCTTCGAGAGTTTAGGTGGTAGCTTATATCCCTGTTCAACATATAGAATGCATTTGATCGCGGTAAATTAAAGAGTTCCCGCGGGAAAACTGTAATCCGCCAGGCCACGCGGGCTAGGCCACTGGCGGTTCAGCTAGTTTAAAATATTTGCAAGAGCCATTCTAGCAACTTTTACAAGTTTAAAATTATAGTCGAATCCTGAAAAGTGAAACTGGATGAACAATGTTAGAAAAGACAAAGCGTATTTGTAAATTGTTCATTTGTTGGTTTATTTCTTCTGTCATGCTAAGAACGAAACTTACAACGAATCAATAAATTCACAAGCTATACTGATTTATAGGAAGTAAAATTACTGAATAAAAACTTAAACTAAAATACGATCGCAGTACTGTGCTGCGTAAAACGTTTATACAGCTCAAAGCTCTGCCGTGCGATTCTCTAAGAGCTAACATCGTTGCATCTTTGACAACATCCGTGAAACAAATGACGAGATGACAAGATACGTTGGAAAAACAACCTTATGTACGAGGGCGTACAAGGGCGATATCTCATAATGTATTTGACATCGGTCAGCTCGTCGACGAATCATTACAGAATCGCATGGCAGACTTACTGGGGACCGATCCTCTAACTAAATTGCAAGAGCGGTATCTCACAAAGTAATTGATATCTGTGAGCTCGTCGAGTGCAACGAATCCTTAGAGGATCGCACGGATGTAGTCATGCAAGAATGTCATTCATGCAAGGTATCACACTTAGTACTAGCACAGCATAAAATGTTTACATAGACTGTGGTACTAGTGTATAATTATCGCTATTTATACTTAAACATGGTTATATTTCTGTCTTTTCGATGTTTATTGAGACGGTATGATGTTTTAAGCATGTTTAGCGTTAAATACTCGTACAAGTACAATTTGAAAAATGTAATACCGACTTACATTCTATTCAGTTATTGGAGTGTAACTCAAAGACTACTGATTGCATTAGGGACCATGAAAAACAAACAAAGACTACTGATTGCATTAGGCAGATTGAAAACTTATATCCACACAAGGCTTGAAAGCTTGATCCTATAAATTAGGCAGAACTTGTACTATGGTGATCTGATGACTGATATATATGTATTTATATATTTTCCCAGGTCAAATAGACATGTCCATGGACATAAATGTTTGAAAAGACCTGCCCGAGATCGAACCCTGAACCAACGGCTTAGAAGGCAGAGTTGCTACCAACTGCACCAGCCATAAGTCTAAATAATTTACAAGACAATTCTGGCCCGAATAAAAATGAAAAATTTGGAACTGTGAAATTTGTAAATATATCTAAGACATATTTTTAATGCATTGATATCGTATATTGTTTGTACACAATTTTCTACCGACTTCCGAAAAGGAGGAGGTACTCAACTCGACAGTTTTTTTATGTTTGTTACCTTGTAACTTTCGATAGGGTGAACTAATTCTCAAAATTCTTTTTTCGTTTGAAAGCTGGTGCTACCCGTGTAGTCCCATTTAAATTTCATCAAGTTTTTGAATTACACTCCAAAAACTGAAAAGTTTTGATTTATATTGATGATATCATCATTGACAATCGATCCCGTAAGTAGCAGGGTCACTAATTTGGTAATTTTTTTTTTTAAGTTATTTCATAGTTTTTGGTGTTGAAGTCGGTTCCAGTTTTTAGTAAAAACTTATTACTTAAGTTTATTCTTTAACAAACACAAAAATAGAAATCCGCTATATTAAGTTTACTCATCTATACTAAGTCCGCTGCCTACTACTACTCTATTATAAGTATATATACTCATCAATTACTTAATACAGGGAAAAGATATCTATTAAGAATGCTTAAGTATGCGTCGTGCTAGCAACAGTAGCCGTTATAGTAAGGTGCGGAATAGATACCACATTTCACAACATATAACATGAGATACGTACAACATATAGTTATGTATATGTTTCAGAGATTCTCCATTAACACACAAACGTCTCCATCGAAAGCCTCGCAGGTTGTAAATCGGGCGCGTTCACACCGTATAGGTTTTCAATCGATCGGTAAATCAGAGGAGGGCACGCGTGCCATTGTGCTGATATGTATACGGTATGACAACTTTGTAGGTGTCCGTTGGCACGCTGATGCATGAGGTGCCATCGTGCTGTTTAATAATGTTATTCACTATCAGAATTGAGGCTGCAGACTTTATACTTCCTAACTTGGGCCGAGATCAATTAACGCTGTGTTTGACCACATTCCTTTAATTACGGTCAGCTTTATATCACATATTTCTTTTTACATGCTCGGAAACTGTTTTATTATTAAACAAAAACAATAGATCAATCGGCTCTTTTTGATACGCAATGAAATAACACTTCAGAACAAAATCAATAAAAATTGCTGAACAGTTTCATGCTATAATAGCTCTTAGACGATTTATAATTGAATATGCTAGTTGCCCACCTCTGCGCGCAACATAATAGTTAACAATTACATTTTGAAAAATTTAATACCGACTTCCATTCTATTCAGTTATTGTACCTAGTGTTACTCCAAAACTACTTAACCGAATTTGATGAAATTTATATGGGACGAAAGCACGCGCGGAAGCACCAGCTTTCAAACAAAAAAATAATTTTGAGAATCGGTTCACCTTATCGAAAGTTATGAGATAACAACAAACATAAAAAATATACATATGAATTGAGTACCTCCTCCTTTTTGGATGTAGGTAGAAAAAAAGTTTCGACTGAAATACAAATATACTTATTTCAAAAAAGAATAACATGTAAACTTGTAACACTGGTTCACAAAAAGTAATTGATATATCTCCAAATGTTTAACATTGAGTCCCAAACTAAGCGAAATACTGTATCGTGGGGTTCAGAAACGGATTGCTTACTACGATATACAATATTTGTACATATATCTACGATGATACCACTTCCCTTTAATTTATCTTGACATTTTATATTTCTAAGATTAGCATAAGTTTCAAGACTATGCTAAGAAGATTAGCCAAATTACTAAGCCCTAATAAACAAATATCCCTTACACGATGCTGGTATTTACAAGCTTGAGCTGAGTTTTAGCATATAAAACATGTCCTGCGAATCAATAACCACAAACTCCCAAAGTTGACTCACAGCCGAGTGCAGCCATTAGTGAAGCCGCCCCAAGCCCGTCACAGTGGAGCGCCAGCCTTCTATTTTACCATACATCAAGGGTGTCTGACAAAATTGGTAATATTATCTTAAGACAAGCTTTAATAAAAACAAACTAGAAGATTACTAATTACTGAGACCTATTAATATATCATATAAGGTATCCCCTTACAAGATGGAGGTGTTTACAAGATTGATTGTGAGTGTGGCTTATCATACATTGGGCTTACAAAGAGAAGCATTGGTGTCGGCATTAAAGAACATATAACTGATAAGAACATACACTCGACCAAGTCTGCAGTATATGAGCATGTTCTGGACAAGACCAACCACTACATCCGGTTCGATAACCCACAAATTCTAGCTAGGGAGAACCGCTATGTGCCAAAAATGTTAAGCAAGGCCATAGATATTAAAAACACGCCCTTATTTCAATAGAAATGATGGTTGCCAAGTACCACCTGCTTGGGATCCAATGATCAAGCTAATAATATCCCAAAGCCGGCACAATACTGCAAGACCTCTGGACACTGTGAGTGACTACTGCGTGCATCGGGAACGTTTTGATTAAAATACTATAGACGGTACATACAAATTATTTCCATAACTCTAGAACAGACAACAATCGTCCAGTCTACCCGTGACCATTTTTACTGAAAAGTGTTCGAAACGTCGCGGTAAAATAATATTTAATTATAAGCGATTTAATCCGTTTTAAATTGTTTAATTTGATATTATGGTGTCATTAAAACTTTGGTTGAGACAACATGACACATTCATTGCTCAGACAAATTGACATGTCTTAAACCCAGGCTACTTATTTAAAGCATTGATTTGGTTTAGAGATCTTGATATTGGACACATATTTTGTCCAGTTATGAAGGGGCAAATTAATATTTTTGAGTCAACGTCTAAATGACAAAATACTAAACAGAGAAGAAGAAAAAAACACCAAACACCGTCTTTTGTCACGTTTGCTTCACATTCATTTAAAATTTCAATCGCGCCTGTTTCCTTTTTCTGTTATTGTGTGTTACCTGTGGTGTTTATTCAATTTTTAAACAAACTCATTTTACATTCATAAATATTGACATTAATCAACTGTAAATGGATTAAATTACTTCTTATTTATATATTTTTATCCCGGTGTTCCGAATAGGTTTCAAAGAACATGGTCACGGGTAAATTGTCGAGATGCTAATTTTAGTAACACCCTCTGTATCACGCCATGCTCCTAACAGATAGATTCACATAGCTTCCACGTACTTCTATTTCGAAGGAGAAGTACTCTCAAGCAGCATTTAGCTAATAGCTACTAAAGTTCGATGACGAAAACAATTACAAGCCTAAGTGCCCAAATGAATAGCGATCAGCTACGGTCCGAACAGAAATTGATGATGACGTAACATCGAGGAAAATGTTGACGCTGAGTACAAAACGTAATTGAAATTACCCACTTGACATGGTACAAACATTTTCTTTGTGCGTGTAAATACGGGTCTACGTATATTAAAGTTTAATTTAAATTGACTTTCTAGGTTATAAAAAATACTTTGTCAAGTGCGAGTCGTGCCTCGTCAATTGATATTCCGTACAATTAAATAAATATATTTTCATTCCGGCAAGCAGTATAGTAGATTATGAACCAAGGGAGTAAAGCTGTGTCTTACGTAATGGGCGGTATATTGAACCCTGAGTGTAACGGGGACTCTTGGGTTAATCCCGGAACGTAGCGAGGGGCTTAAGATTTAATTCCCGAGCGAAGCGAGGGAGTTATGTAGAGTCCTGAGTGAAGCGAGGGGTTAAAGCCGCCCAAGACGAAGACAGGCTTTATCCTCGAGGTGCTTACTCTACTTTTCATACCTACTGCGAGACAATAAAAACTCAGAGCTTTAAAATAGCAGTTATTTCGTTAAAGTAAAATACATTAATAGTTAATATTCAAATTGCGCACATTTGTCCCGTTATAGAGGGACAGAGACAATATCTTTGGAAGGAACATTTTATGAAAAAAATACTGTTTTAGACTTTCGCGGTTGTTAACTAAGTTATAATTAGTACTCACGATTTAGTTGCTTTTAGAGCACCCGATATTTCGGTACAGTTACATGCACCATGTTAGAAAGAATAATATTTTATGAAAGTTGAATAACACCAAACACCAGAACATAGATGAATATAATAGTATTATTACCTAGCACCGATCGCAACACGTAACTAGTATACATTTTGGTCTATACACGTAACTCCAATCGACCTTGAATGCGCAGAGCAGACCGTGCGTAACCCATAGCAACGCGGCGCACAACAATCACAGTCCTTAGGTTCTTTTAGCAATGAGGGCATTGGTGGCATTTCTATTGTTGACTCTTTTGTTAAAGCGTTCATAAAGCCCAATTTTGGTGGCAAAAAAACTCTTTTATTTAGCTTTTTGAACGCTGAACATAAAGAGCCATAAACGACATTTTCATCCGTAGATTCCCAATTCGAACGCCCTTGTGAGGGTTTTTAGCGCCAACTATTTTCGCCAACTTAAGGCTATTCGAACGCACTACTAATAATTTTCTTTTTTCCTTTTTTCTTTTTTTTCTGTATGCTGTCGTCTACGTACTATGAGTTTTCCTACAACTAACGTTCCAAATCCAAATCACTTTACTCCCCATGGAGTTTTATACAACTTTACCGCCCCGCGTACGTAGTGCCTTGCTTTACGTAGAGATTGCGTGATATGTAATTGGACATTTTCGAGCAGGTGGTATGAAAAAAATATTTTACACTTTTTGGTGTTAAAGTCGGTTCCATTTATGGAAAAAAAAATTACGGAACAATATGAGGCTGCAGTTAAACAAACTATATAGGTAATTATAATATTTCTGATAAAAGTATTTACCTTACTTTTTAAAATTGTGTTTAATAAGTTATTTCAATTATTAGACTAGAAGTATTAGGTACTCAAATATCAATACTCATTTCTCTTCAGTTTTATTTTGCACCTATTTTCCTTGCAGTAGTTGTAAGAAGAGCAGATTGCACCTCGCAAAAGTTCAGTCTATACTAATAATATTATAAAGAGGAAAGATTTGTATGAATGTTTGTAACGAATTGGCTCAAAAAGTACTGGACTGATTTCAAAACTTCTTTCACCATTGGAAAGCTACATTCACCCTGAGTAACATAGGCTATATAAGGTTCATCATCATCATCATCCATCACCACGCGGGTGAAACCGCGGAGAGCAGTAATTTAGTAATATAATATAAATATAATATAATATAATAGTAGTAATTTATATTGCTTAGTTTCTGCTTGGTGCAACAATCTACTATTAACGCTTTTAGCTCCAGAAAGTCGGTGACACCGTAAACACTAATTCCAAATTGGAGTAAGACCTTATTTGATCCTTTTTTTGGAATTGTTTACTGAACACTAAAGTACTTATTTGATCAAATTTGTAGGTATACTTTCTCTTGTTACAAAAAGTAATACAATAATGGAATGATTCATTTAAGTGTCGATTGGTGTGTCAAATAGTTTTTCCTCCTAATAATACCATGGGAAGTAGTTTATGAAACTGATTGCGTTATTAAAAACTACGCCGTATGCGAGATATTTATAAAGCATCACACAAGTGTTCTAATGCCTATAGTTAAGTATGTGGAGTTATGTGTTAGGTACTTTATCTTCTATTATACACAGTGATTATACATTGGGATTTTATTCACATTCAATGCTATCAGACATGTTTAAACAAGAATTAAAATTTTCCAATGAAAATCAGTAGGTACCACAAAGTCAAAGTCAAAATCATTTATTCAATTTAATAAGTAAATAATTAAGTTTAATAGTAATAAATTAAGTCAATTTTTCATTATAATGTACATTAAAGACTACCGCCGCGTTCCAAAATATATAGAGCCTACCGAGAAGAAGCGGCAAGAAACTCGGGGCCATTCGTTTTATACAGGGTGTTTGGTAGAGGGACTGACATACCAAATGAGCGTGTTCGGGGGCCCACTTGGAGAATACAAGTTGGCCAAAAAAAATTCAATTCAATTCAATTCAAATACTTTATTTGCATGAATATGGGTACAAATAAGATCTATAACAATAATTTAAGTTCGCCATAACAACCTCGTATGAGGTATGCAAATGTCAATTTAGAATAACTAAAGTCGTCAATGAAGTTATATAATGTAATGTCAATAAGGTTTACTATTTGTCATGGTAAATGTAATACCTACATACTACCAATCCCAGACCCCTCAATTTTTTTAATTTTTTTTTGTGATTTTTTTTTTTTTCCTTTTTCTCCGAAATCGTACCTATTTACCACCATAACATTTGTAAAATCTGTTTTAGACAGGATGTTTTTAGTTGAATTTGGTCTTATACACCTTCAGGCCAAGCAAAGCAAAATTGGTACGATTTCGGAGTCAAAGGAAAAATTCACAAAAAAAAGTTAAAAAAAATTGGGGGTTCTGGGATTTTTTTGGCCAACTTGTATTCTCCAAGCCCCCGAACACGCTCATTTGGTATGTCGGTCCCTCTACCAAACACCCTATATAGATGTTTACAATGTTTCTACTTAGGTACTACAAATATTACATTTTATGGGTGGCAGAGTGACAGCTTGCCAGAAGTGAAGTATTCCAAGCATCTTTTTTTTTTTTTATACCGAACTGGGTAGCACTTGACCACTATCTCACCTGATGCTAAGTGATGATGCGATCGATGATGGAGCGCGCTTACCCAGAAGATACCTATGCACACGTGTTTTGAAGACTCCCATATCGTACTTAACCGGAAACACCGACTCAGGGAGGGTGTTCCATTCCCTAGCGGTTCGTATGAATATATCGTATTTATTCGTATCTTTATCTTCTACATAATGTCGGAATTTATAATAAGCTTTTTTTATTAAAACGTTTTTTACAGTCGACTTGAATTTGCCCTCTGTGAGCTCAGTTATGTGTTTTGGGATTTTATTGTAAAAGCGCACACTATTTCCTAGGAATGACTTATTAGTCTTCGCAAGTCTAAAACTAGGTACAGCTATCCTATTTGTATTTCTAGTATTAAAAGGGTGATGCTATTTATATATAGGCTATTTAACTTATATTTATGTAATTTTTTACGAATATACATTATATTTTCAAATACATATAAGGGAGGCAAAGTTACTCGTAATATATTGATTTCTTTAAATAAATCTCTCAAAGCTTCACGCGGACCCATTTCGTATGTAGCTCGAATAGCACGTTTTTGTAGGATGAAGATGGTCTCTATATCAGCCGCTGAACCCCATAGCAATATCCCATGTGACATTACGCTGTGGAAATATGCAAAATACACTAACCGCGCCGTAGAAGCGTCTGTTAGCTCTCTTATTTTACGTACCGCATACGCAGCAGTACTGAGTCTCCCAGACAGGGCATTTATATGAGGACCCCATTGTAATTTTGCGTCAATTTTAATGTCTAGCAAAAAGTAGGAATAGCGGCAAAATCCAACACATGATGTGTTGGATTTTGCCGCTATTTCTACTATTATTTATACTTTCCTACTATTCCTACATGGATTTTGAGTACCATGATTTTCGTTCACCCAAAATTGTGCTTAACACGCCTTAAGAAGTTTTCACTTCAAAAACATGTTCGGACTATATATTACCTTCATATCATTTGTATATTTGCTTACCAGGTTTTGATGTAAATAAATGTTTATGATTTATGAAACAACTAGTTACTTAGGAAGTTATTACACCCAGTGTACAATATTTATATAAATACCTACGTATCAGACATGCAGACACTAAAAAGTGTGAAATAACTGTTAATTTCGGTACCATGATAGTTCAAAAGTACCTATTATCACAATATTGAGCGCATGGTACCTAGACTTACTTAGACAAGTTATTTCACATTTTTAGTTCCCTTGCTACTTACGGGATTGATTGTCATTCACTGTCAATGATGTCAAATCATCAAAATAGACGACAGTTTTACACTTTTTAACACTTTTCAGTTATTAACTTTAACTCAATCAAAAAAAAACTACCAAACAAAAAATATACATCAAAATGGGTTCATAAACGACAAAGTACGACGACGAACACATATAAAAAAGGATATGTATGGTCGTTTTGAGAAAACTCCTCCTTTTTGAAGTCGGTGAAATAATTTTCATATGTTACTTATGACGTTGTTTCACCCGGTGTACAATATTTATATAACATACGTATCAGACACGCAGACGTTAGTTGAATGGAGCCCGACTCCCGGTTCTCCACACCACAATGAGGGCATAAATTAGCCACAAGCTTATTGCAATGTCTGCACTGACGCGAACAGCTCAATGATCACCTGAATTATGTAGCTTCTCTAAGCTTACTGGTTTTCAATGGAAATCGATTGATGATTTATCTACGTCATATCATATGCACCGGAATTCGAACGTGTGTGTCCTGGCTTTAGTTGTGAAGCTGTCATGCTAAAAATATTTAACAAATGGAACCAACATCAATACTAAAAAGTTGGAAATAACTTGTTGAAGTCGGTACCACGATAGTTCATAAGTAGATTCTCACAATATTGTGCCCTTGGTACAGACTTCGAAAAGTTATTTCACACTTTTTAGTGAAGAAATTGGTGCCATTTTTTGGTAAAAACAAACTTTCACCTTTTTATGACCCTTGCTATATACGGGATCGATCGTTATTAGCCGTCAATAACGATATCATCAAGATAGGCGACACACTTTTTAGTTATTGGAGTGTAACTTAAAGATCCCTTGACCGAATTTGATAAAAATTAAGTGGCACTACCTCTTTCAAATAAAAAGAAGAATTTTGAGAATTTGTTCTAATACTGTATATACTATGTAAATACTGAGATATTGCCCTTATACGCTGTACACAAGGTTGTTTTTCCAACGTTGACATTTTTGTTTAACTGATGCCACATGTACAGGCGAAACACGTGTCGAATCGTTTTTGGTTGATTCGGTGGTTTTGTGTTTTGTTGTTTGCAGTTTATGCAGGGTGGTGCACACCGCAACTCAGTCATAAGCATTGTTTCTAACGGAAGTGTCAATAAATATATCTTTTAATATCGTTTTTGATAATGTATTTCCGCAAAGTAACGCCCGAATCAATAAACAATCTGTATTAAATTGATTTCTTATCCTAATTTAAAGGTGTATTTTTATCCGAACTAAAAAAAGGAAGAGGTTCGACTGTATGTCTTTTTATGTATGTTTATATAGGTATATTATTATGTTTATGTTAGTTTATCATGTTCGCGCTAAAGCGCGACGTCACTTCGAGTATAATAATACACTTAACAGTACCAGATACAGATTAGATTAGAGTATAGCCATTACAATTGAAAAGCTCAAGAGAGATATATAATAGATATATCTCTCAAGAGAGATAGATATATTTTTGCAGCCTTAAACTGTGACTCTTAACGCGACGCAGAAAAAGTATGCACGATGCGTTTTGTAGGTACTTACTTAGACAATAGACAATAGACAGTATTTTATTTGTAGCAAAAAACATAAAAAGATACACATATTAACAAGATATAAAATGAACCAAGTAAAATTGTTTTTTTGCCACAAACCGGTCCCAACTCAGCAGATGCTGGTCTAAAACCAGCGCTGGTCTTCCGTGGAACCGGCAGGTGACGTCACGCACGGGTGGAATATACGGTGCACGTACGAGCTAACAAACAAAGACAGTCACAATAACAGAAAACATCAAACAAGTTATGCACCAATGTAATACAATGATTATAAAATAAAAACAATACCTACCCAATAATACCCCCTATAATATATATAACGAGTAAGATATACGTACTTATAACATTACATAAAACCTTTAACTAAGCCTACATACCATAGACCGTAAACCAGTTACAGATTTATTTATACTTCTTTTTATCAATATGTACTTAATTAGATAGCACTGGTGTCGTTTCGAAGCTCTTCCTCTTTTTGGTGAGAGCAAAATAATATTTTCAATTTAGCTCTGAAAGTGTTTATACTCTGCAGGTTTCTTATCGGCGGCGGAATGTTGTTCCAACACTTAGTCGCTGCATAACGGAAACTACCACGGAAAACGGCTGATCTGTGCCGCCCAGTGATAAGTTTCGTCGAGCATTGGCGACTAGTGTTGCGACTAGACTTCCATGACAACTTTTCGTACAGATAACTCGGAGATTTGTATTTTATGACACCAAATATAAGGCAAGCCAGGTGTAACTTGCGACGATGCATCATTTTTAAAAGCTTATGCTCATTTAAATATGGGGACACATGAGATCTCGGTGGAATATTGAAACAAAACCACAGGGCACAAGCGTTCTGAACACGTTGTACCAGCTTTTTAGTTTTGGCTAATAATCGAGGACCAAAAACTGTGTCTAAGTAATTTAATTTTGATAGGACTAAAGACTCCACCAGTTTAATACGCAAATCTTCTTTTAAAAATGTTCTAACCTTATATAAAATTTTTAGTTTGTAAAAGCAATTTTGAACACAGTTTGCTATATGTTTTTCGTAACGCAGTCCATAATCCATAACTAAACCTAGGTTTCGCGCTTCATATACCCGTTGAATGGGCTCCCCCATGAGCATGATTCTAGTGAATGAACTGAGACTGTCAAGCTGATGTTTAGTACCAAAGATTTTGTTTTAACAGGGTTGAGCAGCAGGCAGTTATCACTAGACCACGCTGCTATTCTCGCGAGATCACTATTAATTTTACTAATAGCTACATCAATATCCTGAGGTTTGCACGATATGTATACCTGAATGTCATCTGCATATAGGTGGAATTTGCAGTCTATGATATGTGTTCCTACGTCTGCTGAGTACAAGCTAAACAAAACAGGCCCCAAAATTGAACCTTGTGGTACCCTCTGTTTACACTACATTTATTTGATAACAAAGAGGAGCCATCAGTGCAGGTAAGTTTTACAGATTGGTAACGTTTACGTAGGTAACTGTCAAACCACCGTATAGCTTCCTGAGCGAACCCGTAGTAATTTAATTTAGAGAGGAGAAGATTAACATTTAAAGAATCGAACGCCCTCGAAAAATCTAATAGAACTAAAATTGTACACATGCCTTTATCTTGTGCGTCAAGTATGTCGTCAGTGACATCAAGCAAAGCTGTTGTTGTACTGCGACCCTTTCTAAATCCTGACTGAACTTCAGGCAAAATATTTTTTTTTTCAAGGTAATTTGTCAATTGCAAACATACTGCCTTCTCCAAGATTTTAGACATACACGGTAAAATACTTATAGGTCTAAGATCTTTTACGTCAACTGGGTTTGCAATTTTTGCTAACGGTCGAACAATTGCATGCTTCCATACATCTGGGACCGTTTTAGTAGTAATAGAAGTATTAACAAGCGCCAGTATGGTATCTATTGAGTACGGGAACGTCATAATCAGCATGTCTAGATTAATAGCGTCACATCTTTGAGCATTAGATTTGAGACTTCTAATTATTTTAATCAACTGGTCAAGACTTACTTGCTCGATGTGAAACACTGCATCGCTAAACCTGTGGTGCTCAAAATATGTCAGGTATGAAATTGTAGTCAAAGGGTTACCAGGTATATTTAGAAAATGGAGATTTATAACGTTAGGATCATTGAAACAAGTTGGTAGTTCCGTGCTTTTGTTAGGTAATAAATTGTTTTTAAGGTTTTTCCAAAGAAGTTTAGGGTTAAGCAAGTTATTATTTATTTTTTGTTTAAAATAGGCTGATTTCTCGTAAAAAAGAGCTTTGTTAACTGTGGATTTTAAACTTTTGTAGTATTTTTTTTTAAATTCAGATTTAGTACTATGGAAATCTGTTGCAGCCTTATCACGAAGCCTCATCATAATTTTTATTGTATCTGTAATCCAAGGATAGGATCGATCCTTAATGACAACTGAAACAATTGGCGCGTGGAGATTAAATACTTTTACGACGCTTTCATTGAAGGCCGTTACCATTTCGTTAACATCGGCAAGCCGAGTAAAGAGTACTTAGTAATGTTGTAGAAGTATAGTGTGGGATTTTATGTTTGTATTTAGTAATTTGAGTTTATAAATCATGTTGGGTTAAAACTTTCCATTCTAAAATTAACACGGAGATTCAAAAACAATGATTGACATTTTTTTACCAAAACATTCATGTAATGTAAAAATAGAACAATGTTCAAAACTTTTTAGTAAAAAAATCGACTGGCGGGATTTCAATTGCGACAATTGTGTTTTAATTTACCGTGTGAACATAGATAATCTTAAAAACTGAGTTCAAGTGAATCTGAATCGGAAATAGATGGCACTCCTCCTGATTTAAAAGCTGAGGCCGAAATAACAAAAAAACAATTTACTTCCTCCAAAATCCAAGGAGCGATTTATGAAAAAAATTATGAAGTGGAAGACAGAAAAACAAGACAACAGTTGGTCTGAAAATAACATTTTTGAGAAAAGCATTATACAAGCCTCAACCAGTAGGTAAGCCATCCTGGGCTCGTATATTATATATGCCTCGTATATCATACCTCGTATATAACTCATACTTGGCCAGTACTTGGTACTTACTTACTGGATTCTGCAGTAATGTACTATCTTCACCCTTTTTAGTGGCCCATGCTACTTACAAGATCGCGGATTGTCATTCACCGTCAATAAGGATATCATCAAGATAGACGAAAACTTTTTCAGTTATTGGAGTGTAGCTCATAAACCGCTTGACCGATTGGATGAATAAAATTTAAAAACACATAGCGAGTTAAATTCCTCACTACAAAAATTGCCGAAACAAAAAAAAAATTGCAGAACATGCATGCCAACTTTCGTTAAGATTGGTTGAAAAATGTGAGCTGTACAGGCGGACCAACACACAACCTAACAAACAAACGGACAGATGAAAGCTAAGCTGACCAGTTAAAACAGACACGATTCGCTCGCTCGGTCAATTGCCTTACGCAACAAATCTGCACAGAAAGAATAAGATATCATTAAATAGAAACACTTTAACAAACTAGATCTTGTGGATCTGCAGATAATTCTTCGAACCCAATTTGTGAACATAACAAACAACGATTCAGCGTGCCCTTCATAATTTATAAAATAATTTGATTTCATCATTACCTACTGTACATAGAACAATTTGAAGCAATATCCATAAAGCGCCTACGGCATTCTGCATAGTAACCTTAAAATTTTATTGTTATATCGAGGAACAAGACCGGCAGGAATGCTCAGACTTAAAACAATTGAGCTTGGCCTTTATCTCCAACATTCATATTTATGTGTAATGCAGTAATCATGAAGAAACTAGAATAAAATGGGACATCTGAGATAGCTTCTCATAGAGCATAATTTAAAAACTGTAGATGCAGTATTCACAAACACTTTCGTACTTATGACGTAATACATCCTCATCTATACTAGAGTATATGTGCAAAAAAGAACTTCTAGTTTACAAGAGTTTATTAAACATGTATAATGTATATGTATAGCATCATAAATCTATACTAATATTATAAAGAGGAAAGATTTGTATGTAAGTATATTTGTAACGAATTGGCTCAAAAAGTACTGGACCGATTTCAAAAATTATTTCACCATTGGAAAGCTACATTGACCCTGAGGAACATAGGTTATATATAAGATTCATCATCATCATCATCATCATCATCATCATCCATCACCGCGTGGGTGAAACCGCGGAGAGCAGCTAGTGTTTAACAAAAATAAAGCTCGATTCGCTCTTTATCAATTCTATATAGCATAATTTACTTCTTCCTACCACCTCTTCGCAGATGATCTTCAAATGTACAGTCAAGCTCCTCTAACGGCCGGTTTCAATAACCTATCTATCGTCGGTTTACCTTACTAGAGATAGATATTTGACACTATTTGTATGGGCGTTATGTCACATTTCTATCGGTAGTAAGGAAAACTGTGGATACATAGAATATTGAAAACGGCCGTTAATAACCTATCTATCGCCGGTTTATCTTACTAGAAATAGATATTTAACACTATTTGTATGGATGATATGTCAAATTTCTATCCGTAATCCGGGGAAACTGTGGATAGATTACTGGTATCGGCCATAAATCAGTAAGACAAGTCGACAAAACAAAAATAAATATCCTCAATTCAAATGTATATAGTCCTAAAGCAGTTGAGACTGCCAATGAGTATCTGTATCGTATTGCCGAATGGAGCAAATCTTATGGCCTAAAAGTAAATCCCACTAAAACTCAAGTAATAATCATTAGTAGTTCCAGAAAACTGTGTAAGGTTCGTTGGGATTTGCTCCCTCGTGTCGTCTTTGATGAGGTGATCATTCCATATAGCGGTACTGTTAAAAATCTTGACATCACACTTGAGTTGGGACCCTCAACTACTAGCTGACTCGAAGCCTAGCTGAAAGATTGTTGCGTCTGCCGGATCACTACGCAGGTTTAGCAATTCTAGGTCTAGTGTGCCTTACACCTTCGGCCGCGTCATCTCTGACTGATCAAGTGAGATATTTGCTAAACACTAAACTATCACTTACTTACTTCAATTATATACTACGTTACTTCAATTATCGATGTGTCTAATCACATGTTGTTTTATTTATCTGCAGTGCAAGTATGATACTTTCTCGGTCGATAAATTTGACAATTCTACATCGACAAGGGGTGTGGTTTTATGTGTGTATGGTTTTATTAATTATTAATGTCATATTTGACAATATTAATCGTTAAATACCCTTTTATCGTTGTTATATATCAAATTCATCAATTGACATGGTGCCGCACTTGTATTGCCTAACCAAATAGAAAAAAAATATGGCCACTCTCAACACAATAATATCAATTTAAAAGTTTAAACCACAACTCAGTCCCAAAGTCATGTCAGAAATAATAATGTAAGTTACATTTACACCCACGCGTTGAAATTAACATCCATAAATCAGTATTACCATTCTGCGAATGGCAAATACCCAAATTAATGTCAAACTAGCATCATTAGTTCAAATAACGTTTCACATGACCAATATGTAAGCAATAAAGCGGCGTTTTAATGTTGAAAAGGCTTATGAGACAAATGCTTCTATATCCTTTACACCATTTGACTCTTAGAGCGTTGAGTGATATTAATTCATTCAATTTAAATACCTAGGGCGAAATGTTTAGAGGTGGTTTTCGGTTGATTTACGAAAAGGTTTCGAATGACTTTGTATCAGAATATTAACGATACATAGCGCGATCTTCGTCTAGATCTAGGCTTTCTCTTTGTAATGCCGCTTAATAATTTAGGGTTGGTACTTTGTTAAATATGTCAAATTTTGAAGATAATACTGATTTATACCAGTTGTTAACAAAGGTTGATTAAAAAAAATCCGGCTACGTCAGTTTTGTCGACTATAGTGAGCAGAAGTGTTAGTGAGTTGCCGATTGGAGCTGACTAAAGTAACATTAGGTCGACATTTTTTTGAGATTCAATCAATATTTGTTAGCAACTGAGTCACATAATATCTAGACACATAAAATCTTTTATTGCTTTGGTCTACAGGGATATTATGTATAGCCCTGTAGACCAAAGCAATAAAAGATTTTATCTACACTAATGTTGTAACATTCTACTTATGTTTCCAATACTTGACTTATAATTACTACTGTTATAGAACAGACAACAAAACACTCAATTTAAGCAATTTCACATGATGGTATAATATCCACATCGATATCGTAAAATCTCATTATAACATCAATAAAACGCGACCAATTAACGTGGCGAGCCTTATGTCAAAATCCTCATACAAGTTGTATAAAATTATGATGATATTAGGCTGGCTTTTGAAAACAGTTGGGTTATACGTGAAAACTTTGTCGAAACTACTAAACTTACATACACAAAACTCTTTGGTAAGATCTTGTGCCAATTAAATAAAAAAAGAACAGCGCGCGCTCGCTCCTGATTGGCCCTGCGCGCGCAGCTGCATTTTAATGGCGGCAAGTTCACTGTGACAATAAATACGCGTGAATTTAATGTTTGTTTTGTTTTTAAAATACAAATTAAAAGTTAAAAATGGATAGCGACGATGATATTTGTACGCCTCCGGATATTCTAGAATTGGCAACAAAAGTAACTCACAATCTTTTGCCAGAAAAATCTAGAAAATTATATGAAAAAGAATATAATAACTTTTTGGCATGGAAGACCGAAAAGAAAACTACATCATTTTCTGAAAATGACATTCTTGCGTATCTCAAAGACCTCTCCGACAAATTCAAACCATCTTCTATGTGGGCTAAATATTCTATGCTCAAGTCCACACTGAGTATCTACAACAATATTGATATCACGAAGTATTCATCAAGGTCATAGCGTTCCTGAAAGACAGTTCAGAAGGACACAAGGAAAAAAAGTCCTTGAGTTTACATCAGGTCAAATAAAGATGTTCCTGGAACATTCAGATATTTTGTATCTTTTTGAAAAGGTAAGTGTATTTTAGTTCTGTTATTTAATCTACCTAGTACTTACGTACTACACACGCAAGTTATCTAGACACTCCGTTTAAGCGCTTTGTGTATTAATTTGGTAGTAGGTACCTACACTTTACTACTTCATAAATCATAGTTTTTGCCTTGGCTATGTACCTCAAGCTTATTATATCGTTTATTGTTACAGGTTGCACTAATCTTCGGCATAATGGGGGCATGCCGAAGGCAAGAGCTATACAACATCCAGTTCGATGAAGTCTCTAACATAGACGACAGTACAATCATGGTGAAAGTTTCGAAAACAAAAACGAAAATAGATCGTTCTTTCGTTGTGACGGGAACTGCTATGCCGTATGTAAAAAATACATGGAACTTCGACCCACCCCCTGTCGAAACCCTGCCTTTTTCTTGAGCTATAGATCGGGGAAGTGCTTCGATCAAAGAATTGGTATTAATAAATTTGGTGCTCTGGGAAAAACTATCGCAAGTTTTTTGAATCTGCCTAACCCAGCGTTGTACACGGGGCATTGCTTCCGGCGCACCTCGGCGACCCTTCTCATAGATAGCGGTAGTGATTTGACCGCACTGAAACGACACGGGGGGTGGAAGTCTTCTACTGTGGCTGAAAGCTACATTGATGAGTCTTTAATGAATAAAATTCAAGTCTCAAATACAATCTTGAACAGTATAGAAAACAAGACGAATGAAGTAATTATAAATATTCCGACTCCGTCTACGAGCTCTACTGCTTGCCCCGCGACCGCTACAGCTGCTGGATCAATAATTAACATTAACTTTCAAAATTGTACCATCCAAAATTTGAACAATTATTATAAATAAACTATTGTCAGCTTTTACTCTTGTTGTTTGATTAATTGCATTAGTGAAGATAAAGTAGTGTATGTAACTGCATATAACACGGGTATTAAAACACTCGTTACTATTATGAAACTCGCTGCGCTCGTTTCATAAACTCACACTCGTGTTTTAATACCCTTCATTATATGACAGTTGCATAAACTACTATTATTTAATTGTTTCATACATATTAGACATAAGTATTATGTGAATATGTAATATACTGTGAGTATATTATATGCTTAACACCCATCGATCTAAGTAGATAATAATAATTTCTCTAAGTTATCACCTTGTCTTTTTTAGTCAATATTTCCTAGCTAGTTCATGCTTAATCACTTCATTAACTCGAAGCCAAATATAAAGAACAGTGACTATAAAATAGAGAAGATGATAAAATCTTGAATGCATGTTCGTGTTTTTTTCATTTTTAGACACGGCAGTGCGACTTCATTTAACATAACAAAATAAATCTTAGAAACGGTGGCTAGGGAATGCCAAAAGTTTAAAACTATTGTGTAATCTGTGGTACCGTCGACATTGTCAAATGATATGACCGCAGCCTCATTGTTTACAGGACTTATGTGTTTGGCGCGAACGGATTATTCACAAAGGGCCGCCGACTTGTTTATAGTGCCGCCCGTGATTGGCAACCCTAGCGAGTATATCCGATACTGACTTTGTTTTGTAGTCCAATAGGGCTGCGATGACTTAGATATGGCAACATCAAAAACCATATTGATTTCTCACTTTGTCATCTTTGGGATCACCACTAAAAGCCGTTTAAGTTTTTAGCCGCCTTCAAAAAAGGAGGAGGTTCTATGTTTGACTGTATGTTTTTTTATGTATGTTCACCGATTTCTCCCCCATTTTCGGACCGGTACTGAAAATTCTTTATTGATTTTTTATTTGAAAGAGTATACTCATGAGATGGATCCATTTAAATATCATCAAATTTGGTCAAGCGGTTTTTGAGTTACGCTCCAACAACTGAAAAGTCTTTCGCCTATCTTCATGACATCCTTATTGACACTGAATGCCAACGAGTACCAAGGGTGACTAAAACGGGTGAAAATACTAAAATGTTGTTTTTATAAAAAAATACAATCGACTTCTACACTAAAAAGTGTTAATTAACACTTTTTAGTGGTGAAGTGGTGAAAACGACTTTTTATTGACAATGTATTTACGTTGTCGAAGTCGGTACCTTGCGCACTATATTGTGATAAACCAGGCACTTTTGAACTATCATGGTACCGACTTCAAAAAGTTATTAGAGTGTGAACTCTTTAGTAATGAAGTAGGTTCTATTTTAGGTAAAAGCTTTTTTTCTAATAAAGGTATTTCGTTCATGGTAATGACGTCAATGCTAATGTCAAATGATGTACCTATGCAACAAAGCCATCACAACTTTCTTATGTAGGTGTATACCTAGGTACATTTTTTATTTAATTTTATACACTGTGGCCTTTATTAATAAACGTTGCGTAAACCTATATTAGGCGTAACATGCTTTGTCTTACTTTCATGCGTGACATTTACTGCAAACGAAAAATTTACAGATAGATGTTTTAACTACTCCGAGTGTAAGCCAAGTTTTTTTTTTTTTTTTTTTTATACCGATCTGGGTAGCACTTGACCACTATCTCACCTGATGCTAAGTGATGATGCGATCGATGATGGAGCGCGCTTACCCAGAAGATACCTATGCACTCGTGTTTTGAAGACCCCCATATCGTACTTAACCGGAAACACCGACTCAGGGAGGGTGTTCCATTCCCTAGCGGTTAGTATGATAAACGAAGAAGTAAATCGCTTCGTCCGGGTAAATGGAATATCCACCATAAAGTTTATTAATAAGACCGTGTATACTTTAGTAGATCCTAAAGCTACAGTTCAGACCTGATTGTTTGGTTTTGAGTCTGACATGTTCATATTTTTATTTTGTATTTCATAGCAATATAATCCTGACTGCAATAATTCATTATGAATTTCACGGTTGTTAAAAGTTAACACGGGATGTAGACCTCAACATACTCTATTTTGAAGTTCCCGATATTTTGGCACAGTTACATGCATGCATCATGTTCATAGGTTAATCAACCCGTAGGTACGAGTAGATACTAATTATAACATAATCCATTATGAATCAAACATTTGGATCTGTTCGTGGGCCTCAATGGCTCAATCAGTTCGGCTGACAGTCATAAGTATTAGCAGACGGTAAAACATATTTTCGAATCAATTACTACTAAGTCTACTAACATACTAATATTTTTGTCAGTCAAATACAATTCCACTAAGTACGGCTGATACCGAAATTCATTTTGAATGTCATAATATATTTAATGTAGGTGGCAAAGCGCCAGAATTAAGCTAACCTAAACCTCGATATAATATAAATTAATAATTTGTAGATAATATATAATATAAATAAATAATAATATGGGACAACATCCACACAAAGTTCTTCAGGTCCCAAACTAGGCAGAGCCTGTACTATGGTAAGCCGATGACTGATATACGTTCTTAAATACATATGCACACCCAGACACAGATCAAACAGTTCATGCACACAAATGTTTGACCTGTCCCGGATCGAACCCGTGACCAGCAGCTCAGAAGGCAGGGGTGCTACTAACTGCGCCAACCGACCTGTCAATATTACCGTGACAAGGATTTAACGCAGCACTTTTAGGATAAATTCTTATCTAAAAATTATGTCCTGTCAAAGCAATGACTTGTCGAACAATGTTATTTCGAAGTAAGCGACTTGGCGAAGGATTGAACTTGTCAAAATTCAGAGTTACATCCAATGATGAATGAGGATGATGATATAATTTATACATAATATATCGTCTTAATTCAAGCGGTGCTTAGTTTTTGACATTCTGTTTTTATAAAAAAACTAAGAACCATTGTTTATCTGGCTTTTTCATCATATAGTTTATTTTATAGTAATACTTTTTTAAAGAACTACCGCCTGCTTATCGATCTCAAACATTGAAATTTATAGAGAGAAAAATTCACATCCTTGGACGGGATTCGAACCCGCGTCTTCTGACTATCCGCGACTTCTGACTATCCGTGTCAGACGCCAAGACCATCTAGGACACCGAGCCTCTTTAGTCAGAAGACGCGGGTTCGAATCCCGTCCGAGAATGTGAAATTTTCTCTATAAATTTCAATATATAGTTTATTACCAAAATGACAAAACAATCTGTTTACATTTTAGCAAACCTATTGCATAATATGATTACTCCGCTTAATAAATCAAAGCTATCCGTCCACTGAGCCGCAGGAGGTCAAAACTAACTCGTGTGACGCGTTCTAAAGTTTCGTAAGCCGGCGCGATACTGCCAAGCTATAAATATATTTCGTATCGCACGCACAACAATTAAATTATCATAGGGAAGTCGCCGCACGCGACCGTTGAGTTATAGGGACGAGTCGATGTTGCAGAGACATGATGCAAAACGGAGGTAAGGCACTTTTGCAGGTTTTATATCCTTATCGAAAATATTATTGTTTGTGACTTAATAATGTCATTTGTTACTTAATAATTTCATTTCTGACTTAATAATTTCATTTGTTACTTAATAATTTCATTTGTGACTTAATAATTTCAGATAACAAATTCTCCACGTCTCCGACACGTGACAAGACAACGTTACGTGCTGTGGCCCGCGCTCGCTGTTGTGCACAAGAGTGGCTCCCAGAAGAAGAACTTCAAATAAGATTGACACTGGTCGGAGACTATTTCCGGTAAATATTACGCAAGTCCTTGACGGTCTTAAAGCATAATTAATAATTTCAATGACCCCACAATGCCAAGGAAAAATCATAAGTAGGCGAGGTATCTTTGGTTATGATAACGATTCCCAGGTAAACTCAAGCACTCCGGCGAGTTCGAAGCAAAAATTATATCTTGATTAGATTCCAATAAAGATTAAAAAAAGATAAATCTCCAAATAGTCATAGAGTGAAAATTCTTAAACGGTACACTCATGTACCGGGGCGATTCTCTCCGTCTCCCCTCTCTCCTGGCGACGGCCCAAGCCGATGTCCGTACCTTAGAGGTGCCCTTGTGCAAGTCGCCTACTCCTCTTCTTGCGGCGAAGCGTTTTCAACGCTCGCCTTAGGCGGTGCGCCTTCTGATCTGCCCGAGTGCCATCTGCGCTCGCCATCCGTCCGGTGACGCTGTAAATGTTGGTAAATGCAAACAGCATTAGTCCGTTCGAAAAACAAAAAACAAATGCTTACCAATGCCCCGTGCATTGGTACATAACAATTTTATATAACCGTAATTCTTTGCTCAATTATGAAACATTAAACTTAAATATAAAGGTATTTAAGTTTGCAAAGCTATTATTAAAAACAATTTCATATTATTTGATGATTTTCAATTACCTACATTATTTTCGCCAAATCAGCTAAATATTCTAAAACGCAAAAAATGCACTTATACCTATTTATATTGTCGATTTCTGAGTCTGGGTGGCTAACGTCAATTACCGGAGTTATTGCGCGGACAGATCGTGAGCGGCCACGGTCGCGTCCTCGACTCCCCGGCATGCGGCATGCGGCATCTCGACTATGGCAACATTGGCAACCCATGCATGTAAGGTGCATGAGCATGATGCATCCACGACGCAAAACGTAACGTTTGCAGTTACATCATTTTGTTTGTTGCCCTTCAATCGTGTTAAGTTGGGATGGATTCCATTTCGATACTTACCTACTTTATTGGTCCAACGTTTGTTTCCACTAACTGTAACGTACGTCAAAAAAGTTTTGCTTAAATAAGATAATGGGGTCGATTCTCTAAACTTAATCTCCAAATTTTGGGAGGTCTTTTTCTGTTTGGGCTAAAATCCAAATTAGTTAACACTTCCGAATGACAGCACTAAAAGTAGACATGTCTGTTCAACTTCAACCGTAGGTGTATTTTGGACAGATTACTCGTCACGTAACTTTAACTTGGGGGTTAAATTTCAATTCGCTAGTTTAAGTTAGTTTTTTGAACAATTGAATCGTTAAACAATAAAACAATCAGCAGCGACAAATGCCAATCACTTTACACGGCGCAAATATGCCAATCTCGATGGAGGTTATATATTTGTGCCGTTTGGGGTAGAAACTTTGGGTCCGTGGGGTCCCAGATGCATACGAAATTTTAAGGGGCTTGGCCAAACGTTTAGTTGAAGCGTCAGGCAACCAGAATGCTGGTTCATATTTTGCATAAAAAATTAGCATAGCTATTCAACGTGGAAATGCAGTCATCATTCTGGATTCTGGGCACATTTCCTTTAACAAATGGTTTAATACATTAAAGTGTTTTTTAATCTTTGGAAATACATATCATTTATATTAAATTTATACTAAAAACGTTATAATAAAAACAAAAAAACCTAAAAGCTTCATAGCCCGAATAGGGAAATAATAAGCTCGCACCTCAGACAAAATAAAAAATTCAAGACAGAATGTTGTGAACAGAGAAGTGAGGCCAGATGAAACTACGCCTCGGCGTGTCCATACATATTTACATACAAAACCTACAACGAACCTACTGGCTCGTCAGTCGAACTATCGCGGCGCGTGGAAGCAACACGTAAAGTTTTAATTATCATTTAATTTAAATTTATTAATAATTGATAAATTTTTAATAACTTTAATTGAATTTGAATTACCATGACAGTACCGAGTCACGCACATGTAGTTTAGAAAACCGGCCTCACTTCTCTGTTCACAACATTCTGTCTATACTTTTTTATTTTGTCTGAGGTTCGCACATTCAAACGCATCAAACCCACCATGTTATTTTTTACCTTTATTATGTATCCGGTGGCATTCGAGACTAATATAATGACGCATTATTCATCAAAATCGTTTTAGCAGTTGAGTAGGTATGAGTGGACACAAGAACAAACATACATACAGGGCAATTCATAACCCACCACCGAGACGTGATATAATCCTAAGATATAACTAACTTAAAACTATTTCATCGATTGGTGATTGATGTGTTGGTTGGCTTTAGAAGCACCTTCCAAACCTAGAACTATCATGTATGCGTTGTATATTTGCCCCCTGGGTATAATAACGATCAGTATTTAAATGTATTCCAAGTACTTGAAAACGCTATTTGTAAATATTCATCTTTGGACGTGTTAATTGTGGGAGATTTTAATTTAAATTCATTTAGCGATACAATTTTATATCACTTCACTTTGTTTTTAGAATTTTGTAAACTTAAACAGCATAACTATATATACAATATTCATGGCAGTATACTAGATCTGGTATTGAGTGGTCTACCGGAAAATCGTGTACAAGTGTTGGTAACGCGGAACCTCTTGTCAAAATCGACACATTTCACCCTGTGCTCGAGGTCACGATACGACTGACTTGCAAACAGACGCGCGGGCGCAGCCGCTATTCCTTATCGCAATTGCCTCCCTCCCCGGTTAAGCAAGAACACTGTTTTCGCAATAACTGGAATTTTTATAAAGCTGACTTTCAAGCATTGTATGCATCTTTTGCTGATATGAACTGGGATGAAATAACTAGTACGGAAAACGTTTACTTAGCTGTTAGTCTATTTTATCAAAAAATTTATAATTGTTTGGATGTTTATGTACCACAAAAAGTGCATAAAATTAATCGTAACTTCTCGTATCCATCTTGGTTTACAGGTTTCATCATAAAAAACATTAAGTTTAAGTATTATCATCTCAGGCGGTATAAAAAAGAAAACAAACAATACAATTTAGAAATGTATAAGTATTATAGGACATTAGTCAAAAAACTCATTGCAGAAGCGCACATTTCCTACATGACGCAAATTGAGAATAACTTGACTGAGGACCCTAGGACTTTCTGGAAATATGTAAAACAACGGCGCAACGATAGACGTGATTGTAACGAGTTTAGGTATAATAATGAAGCTGTAACCGGGCAGTGTGCTGCAAATGCTTTTGCATCTTATTTTAGCTCGGTTTTTCTCAGCGATGACCCTAAACTAGACGTTAACGAAGCTCAACAATATAGCCAAACATTTTCTATGCCATCTGCTCATATATCAATCAATAATGTATCCATAAACGAGATTATTCATGCTATTAAACGGCTAAAAGCGCATTCCGCTCTTGGACCTGACGGAGTTCCTCCCTTTATTGTCAAGGACTGTAAGTCCGCGTTGCTCAAGCCTCTTCTACACATATTTAACCTTTCCGTCCACACTTCCACATACCCAGATTTGTGGAAAATTTCGCGAGTCACACCTGTTCACAAGGCAGGACAACGTAGCGAAGTTTTGAATTATCGTCCTATAGCGGTGCTGCCAGTGTTTGGCAAATTGTTCGAAACAGTCCTTAATGCTCGCTTAGTTCAGCAGATTGACATCTATCTAGACGATAGCCAACATGGCTTCAGATCAGGGCGGTCGACTGTAACCAACCATATTAACTTTGTTGATTATGTCACCGCAAAGATGGATGCCGGTCCGCAGGTCGATGTAGTATATTTTGATTATCAAAAAGCATTTGACCGCGTGGACAACGACATTCTCTTAAAAAAATGTGCATCTATTGGTTTTAATCCAAAACTGCTTAGCCTCTGCGCTAGTTACCTCAAAAACCGTTCACAGTGTGTGCAGCTTTCCGGTTACAGTTCTCCACGTTATTATAGGTACCAGATCTGGTGTGAGTCAAGGTTCTACACTCGGTCCAACTCAATTTCTAATCATGGTTAACGATTTACCGAAGACTATCAGGTCATCAAATTGCCTTCTATTCGCTGATGACCTCAAACTCTTCGCCGCGGTCGATAACAATGCGGACTGCACTGCCCTTCAAAGCGATATTGACCGTATCGCAGCTTGGAGTGAACGAAATCGTCTGAATTTTAATGCTCGTAAATGTAAGATGATAACTATAACTAGAGGTTTAAACCCGACTTTATATGACTATCGACTATCTGAAACCATCTCTATTGACAGAGTTGACAAAATCAAAGACTTAGGCTTACTTATAGACACCAAGATAAATTTCAGAGACCATGTTACGGATATATGTAAGCAAGCATATAGAATGTTAGGCTTCATCATGCGTACCTGTTATGACTTTAATAATGTAAATGCAGCTATATCACTTTACACAGCTTACGTTAGAAGCAAGCTTGAATATAACGCTATAATTTGGGATCCTTATGAGACAAAATATTCATTAATGATTGAAAGAATACAGCGTAAATTTGCACGCTATATCTATAAAAAAAAATACGGTTACTAGCCATACATGTACCCATCCCTGTTTGTATCAGGAATGGTTGGTATGCATACCTTAGAATTACGGAGAAAGATGCATCTTATCCTGCACTACTTACTACTCATACGCAATCGCGTCAACAACCCTCGCACGCTAGCTAACCTGCGCCTGAACGTTCCCTCGGGATACTTGCGCGGCGCCGACGCAGAGCGCGGCCCGCGCCGACTGCACCGCCTGTTGGCACTGCTCCCCGGCCTTCACACTGTACGAGCACACAATGCACCTACCCCGAGAGCTATCACTTATATTAATAAGATTTTAACTCAAAATCCAGATCTGGATATATTCCATGATACTGTAGGCAGATTCAGGTTTTCTGACCTAGTTTAATTGCGCCATGTAATGTCTTGGATTTTAGTCTGTAAGTTACATGTATAAATTGATAAAAAGAAATAAAGAAATGTAGAATGTGTAGAAGTACTGACAGCGTAGGTTGTCTTGTCGTTATCGACTGATTCTGCGGTCCCGACTTGGATGGGTGACCGCCAGCCAGTGGTATTTTCCACTGATCCTTCCTTTGCACGGCACTAGGACAAACCAGGAGACCGTGTTCTTAATAAATAATTAATATTGAAAATGGGTATTGATGAGAACACCAATATAGTTTATTAAACTATATTGAAATAATTCTGCAATCGAAATATTCATTTATATAAAAAAGGAAATGATTCATAAAAAAATATTTAAAATAAATAAAAAATTAGGAAATATATTCAAATATACATTAAATATATACATTATGCATCTATATTCCCTATAAGATGAAACCAAAAATATATTTCGCAAAATGTATACCTAAGTGTTTATATACGTCTGCTGACACCTTTAGGGGTGTATAGTGTACCTGACCGCCAGCTGATAATCATCACACCAAGCTACTCGTATGATAGCTTCATAGTTCAGCGACAAAATAGCGAGCCTACTACTACTTCAGTTTGCTTATCCACAACAATCTATTGTTGCAACGTGTGAGCCATAGAGGACACCCAGCCCAAGGAGATGAAATTAGATTTGTTTTGGTTGAAATCAATTTCGCCAATTTTCGACAATTCCTACCGCGCTGTAATGGGCTAACCTGACATCACATCTTGACCCAAAAAGGTCAATGTGACGGAACGTGATATTTGTGCATAAACTGATCGATATTGATATTTTCTACCGACTTCCAAAAAAAGTAGGAGATACTCAATTCGACTATATTTTTTTGATGTTCGTTACCTCATAACTTTCGACTGGGTGAACCGATTCTCAAATATTTGTTTTATTTGAAATCTGGTGCTTCCCGTATAGTCCCATTTAAATTTCATCAAATTTGATGCAGTAGTTTTTGATATACACTATCCAATAACTGAATAGCATGGAAGTCGGTATTAAATTTTTCAAATACACTTAGAAACACAAGTAGGTACACCTGTGTTTCTTAATGATCAATAATCATATTTCATGTTCATTATGATTTGAAAAAAAAGTGTTCGAGAATTTAACATAAATTGTTTGATATTGGTAACCTAATAATATAAAACTGGGGTTGGTTTTTTCTATGGTGTGACCTAACCGTGAGCTTGCACTGCCTAAACATGCACACGCAAACATGTTGTATTGTCAACACTGTTATATGTCAATGTATAGAGTAGCGTACGCACTGTTACACAACATGTTGATGATCTAAACATGTTGCGAGATTCAGAAACGGCGTATCCTCTATAGTTTTCGTGCATGCAAACCTCATCAAAACATGTTATGAGATTAGTTATCTCAAACAAGTTTCAAAAAATTACATGTGTAATGTTTTTGGTGCAAACCAGGTGTAATAGGATATCTATTACACCTGGTTTGCACCTATTAGATATTTCAGAACCTGACATAGATAATCCAATAATATACAAACTTCATAGCCGATTTTATTATAATACTTACATCTCTCTTCGGTCGTTCCCTCATGACTGAGAATCGTGCATCACGGCAACTCTTTGGATCTGACGAACTGTCTCCAACGGCTCCAGTCTGCGGCCATCTCCACCGCGGTGTAAAAGCGGGACGTTGGTGTATCTTTTAGTTGGTCAGACCACCTGGTCGGAGATCAGCCTCGTGGACGTTTCCCTTCCACGTTTCCCATCACAATGAGCTTTTCCAAGCTGCTGTCGTCACGTCTTGCGATGTGGCCAGACATACAGCTAAGAAACCATATTTCAATTTGTAAATGAACAAACTTTTACTTTCCCGCATTATTGTTATTCGAGACAGCCCACAGGCCACACCCGCTTCCGCTCATGGCGTGTGCCCTCCCACTTCCGGCCAGGCGGTAACCTCGGGTCACACACGCCCTGAAGCATATCACTATTGAGTTTGAGCACTTTGATAAATATAATATAAACACATACCCAACTTGGTCATGGCTTATGATTCATTTACCGGTGTAACTCCAGCATTACCTACTTGTAATATCTAGGTATAACAATTAACGAACAAAACAATATAAGTATGTACTTTTTAATTTAACTAAATAAAACTGCATTCGATATATATGAGCACTACAGTGTCTATATGTGAGGTATTATGTACTAACTAGCTACATTAGCTACTAGCTACTAGATATATGGATGATAATGTTAAAAAAGTATATTATATGATATTCCAGCGCGTCATATATCTACATAACATATTTTATTAAAATCCATATAGTATTTTTAAGTGTAAGACTAACAAACATCCATACATACATACAAAACTTCTCGTTTCTAATATTAGCAGGATAAAAAAACGAAACGTTTGGTTGAAACGACGGGTGACAGAAATGCTGGCGCCTACTTTGGGCAAAATGTCAGCAAAGCCATCCAGCGTGGCAATGCTGCCAGCGTTTTGGCCACTTTTCCTCCACCGTGGAGCTTGTCGCGTGTTTCCGTGAACGAATTAGTGAGTGTAACTGTATCCTTATTATCAATGTATTTTTGCACTATGGCAACTCTGCCTTTTGGTAAGTGGTTTGACGCAGGTACTCTGTGGCACAGACTAACAGATGCTAACGCATCTCTGGGGCAGACAACGAATGGCGTGCTGGCAGGAAGGAGCGTACGGAGAAAAATGGCGGATGGGTAAGCACGTGTGAGGCACTGGCTGATGTTTCGATGGAAAAAAACCTCCAGGTGTCTTGGTAAGTGTTTACATTCCTAGTTCTACAAGAACCGTGTGATGTGATAATGAGACGACCGTTAACGAGTCACGTTTTACGGTTAGGCAGAGTCCAAAGATTGCGTACAATGTACATTAACTGGTAGTCAAGGAAATTGGACTGAAGAGCTCCTAGCGAGTTCACCCCCTGAGCATCCATACCCGGGTGTAACCTCAACAGGGGATAGCAAAATGATCGGCTATGTTGTCGGAGCGTATGAGCAGGACTATGGGGAAGGTGGAGGTCCTCGTGGGGAACACCCCATGTCCAGCTGGTGTCATTCCTGGGGTAAACTGTACTGACCAGGAACCCAATGAGAGAGATAACTTGTATAAATATACGGAATATCTAATGAAAAGGGAAGACCCGGGCGCAGTAAACACGGTACTGCGCTCTGACTCGAACCATAGTCGATCAAAGGGTAACTGAACGGCCCTTGTATGAGGCAAAGCCTCCTAGCACCAAATGTTGCCTAAATCGCGTGCGTTGGTGGTAGACTCATTGTTTCATCCACGTGTTCTTCTTTATGTTCTTTGTCGTGTGTTTATTTTAGTATGATTATTTACCGGGCACACACAGTCATCTTGCTATGACATAGGAAGCGAGACAGCGCTTATAGATTCGTGTTAATTTTTACTTTTAATACTTTGTAAATTCAGTTAGGTATAATACTAAATTAATTTAATGGAAATGGAGAGGAAATCAATATCTACCTAATTATTAGCAGGATATATACAGAATGTTACAATTAAGGTATAGTTACTCATAATTCCTTTTTTTATAGAGAACCTAATCGCAAATATTTGACTTGTTACTATTGAACTAAATAGTACTACGAAAAATTGAATTTATTTCTTGTTGTCATTTGTGAAGGTACTTAACTACTAACTGTAAGTATATGTGTTGTTATATTTAAGTGTGTTTTATTTAAATTCTAACCTTTTATTTAGTAATAAAATATTTCTTTATGATGTTGCACCACCGTCCATATCAGTCTTGTAATCCCTATCCATCCAAAGGTTATCTGCGCCTATTACTCGTATTTAAGTGTTTTATTATTTTGTGATTTCTTTGGTGCCAATAAAGAGTTTTTGTATTTTATTGTATTAACTACTTACACCAGTATAATTCAATTATCTAACTACATATTATTAGATGCAAGGCAGGAATTTTTTCATGACGTGTGTCACCGAAATACTCGTAGTACTAGGTACAACATGTTACTATGTGTCATGACACAGTTTACAAAACTGGTAATAAAACCTCTAATCCTTAAACTACACTTGGATAGTAACATAGTCAGCATAAAACAGGAATAGGTTCGTCAACGAACTAATGGCATACTGCTCTAGGGATGTTCTGCAGATATTAATTCTATTTTTATACTGCAAAAAAGGGCTATACGAGCGATCTACAGTTTAGCTCCCAGAGTTTCCCTTAGACAGAAGTTTAAAGACATAAACATTCTAAATGTTGTCTCTCAGTTTATCTATGAAAATCTAATGTATGTAAAGAAAAACATTAGCAGTTTTGATAAACGGAGTGATGCTCATTCCATCAACACGCGAAATAAGCACAAGCTATGCGTACATGTAACGCGTCTCCACAGAATAAGTCATTCTTTTATGGGACACTGTATACGATTCTATAATAAAGTTCCCAATGTTATCCGAGATTTGCCTATTAATAAGTTTAAAATTACTATTAAAACTAAACTCTGTCAAAAAGGTTATTACAAAATTTCGGATTACTTGGAGGATAAAACAGCTTGGGACTGATCACTCCAGGATCTATCTACTCGTGTTTATAATTTAATACTATGAACAAAAGTATTACGAAAGAAACCATTTTTCAACGGGATTCGTTTCTCATCCCATATCTTCATTCTTCTTCTTACTATATAAAAATAAGTCGGGTTTTCCTTCCTGACGCTATAACTCCACAACGCACGAACCGATTTCCACGGTTTTGCATTCGTTGGAAAGGTCTCGGGCTCCGTGAGGTTTATAGTAAAGAAAATTCAGGAAAATATAAAAAGAAAAGCGGGAAAATCTTTTTTCACATACAGCGCCATCTCTGATACATAGCATATACTACAAACCAATATTTTAAGTAGATGGCGCCAAACGGAATGTTACATAAAACGAAGCCATCTGGTGGCGAAACGGAGTTCGCAGGGTTTGCTAGTTATATATAGATACTGTGTAGTCAATGTGGCCTACCCCAGGTTATAAGCTATCTCTTATCCAATTATCATTACGATCCGTACAGCCGTTATAATGTAACAAACAGACAGAGATATAGAGAATTACAAACGCTTTTATAATATTTGTATAGATGTATGAATAAAGAAAATCAACACTCTTATTATTTCAAAGTTAGATGAGTAAGGAAGAATTATCTGTCTAAAATACAAATCTTTTTTCTCTTTAAGTGCAGCTTACGACGGCACTAATGGTCATTGCTTCTTGATTCCATCTTTGCTTTCCTTCAGGCGAGAAGGAGTCACTTTGATGAACCACTATAAAAAAAATGTTATTGAACTGTACTTATACCTTCTATATTTAACCCCACCACGCCCTCTGCATTTGTGCCTAGGCTTTATTATGTTATATAATGAATGATCATTACCACAAAAACTTATATGTGACTAACTAGCTTGTGATCACAACTTTATCCGGGTAGAGTAGTTTTTCTAGATATGAAATATTGTCACAAATTGTAATATACGTAGTTTCATCCCCCTTGTCACCTCCCTAAGTCACCCCTTTCAAAAATATTTAGGAACACCATGTTTTATTCATATCAACTACCTAAATACAAATTTTCACATCTTTATGTTCAAAAACAAAGGACTTTCATGCAAATTGATGCAGGAATGTTAGTAAGTTAATTAGTATCCACGAAGACATATTACGTCTATTTAGCTTAGCACATCAAAAAAGTTTGTAATTACAAACATAAACTGATTTTATCTTTGAAAATTTACTTAATCAACACTTTACTTATAAATTATTTAATAAATTACTGTTTTAATTCAATATAATATAATATAATATAATATAATATAATATAATATAATATAATATAATATAATATAATATAATATAATATAATATAATATAATATAATATAATATAATATAATATAATATAATATAATATAATATAATATAATATAATATAATATAATATAATATAATATAATATAATATAATATAATATAATATAATATAATATATTATAATATAATGTAACTCCTCCCAGGCTCAAATACATGCGGTGATCCACCTAGGCTTGCTGAGAATCAAGTTATCCAGCATTTCTTGAGGTAACCTGTCCCATTCTTGAATAGCGGCTTCCCTGAACTCTGGTAATGTCTGGAGACGTGGCTGAAGGTTCCAAATAGCTCGCTTAAGAGCATCCCACGCGTGTTCTATTGAGTCAAACTCAATAGACAGGCGAGTCGTCAGGCCAGTCTAACCTTGTGATGTCGTATTCTCAGAGAGCAGCATTGACTCGTTGAGCTCGTTGGGCGGGCGCATTATCATCGACTAGTACACATTGATGTCCATGGTTTACTCGGAATGGTCTGACAATTCTATCAATAGCAACTAAAGAGACGAAGAAATCATAATATAATCTAGCGTAACAAAAAAGGTTTCGATATTTTAAAGTGATCACAAACTTTTTTGATCTGTGTTCGTCACACACTTTTTAATACAGGACACACCCGCTTTCGCTACGTACCCTCCCATTTCCGCTTACACTAGAGTTTGGGTCACGCCCGAAGTAACTCGTGACCAACTACGTCACACAGAATGGCTACTTTTTGAACCGACACACTCGCAAATAGACTGTGATACAAGAGTCTATCGCTGGTCGTGTGCATAGTATACGCAGATAAGATTTTGAATGATTACCGTAGCGATGCAATAACTGTATCGCATCGATAGAAACCACAGACCATATATTATTGGTCTGTGATAGAAAATATACAAATAGTTCTGCGAACAGTAGACCTCGCGAGCACAGTCTTATCAGTGGCAATTTTTCGCATTCTGAGCAATCTGCAGACGGTATCCAAAGCTCTTGCTGAATATTACCTTAAGCTTCACAACCTATTTAACTCGGCAACCATACCAATTATGCTAGTGTACAAAATTTTATCAATCAAAATTATCAAAATCAGTCTGTGTGTGTCCCCCCCCCCCCTCTTCAGGAACCCGGTGATGGTTACTCTTAAATGTATTTAGAAGATAATGTAACTAATATTTTTGTAAAGTCTCTAATTTTATGTTAATGTACAATTATTACCAATTCTATCTATAAAAGTGGAAAAAATAACTCATTCTAGCACAGACATTATGTAATAAATTAATTTATGGTTTTAAGGTTTTCTATTCTAATCAGAATAACTGCATTCGATCCAGGTGGTCAGAGACTATCATTAACTAGGAAAATATCACAAACAATGTACATAGTTCAATTTCTGACACCATTTGGTCGTTAGACACGCTAGAATTTTGGTGACGTTGACGTCTGCCAAATTTGCATCACCCAAACGGGGCCCAATATTGTTTTACGGTAAAGCAATTCACTCACTCAGTTCACACAGAAGAAATCAATTCATTCATTCAATTTACCATCGACCCAACTAATTTTTACTTTAAAATTAATAACTTTTTGTTGCTGGCGCGGTCCAACCCTTATTTTAAAACAATTTACGATGCTTTACATAAGGTTTAGAATTGCTTATCACATTGGACGATGTAATGCAAAGATTCAATTGAACACGGCTAATACTTTTTATATTTATTTCGTACAATAAAATGATTAAATTTAAATGATAAAGGAGTCCAAAGTTTACTAGTAAATTTCATTGGGTCTTCGAATATGATACATTCACTGAAATAATAATTGCCCATAATTGAATAAAAATGCTTTTCCCACAAAGCACGTAAGAAAAATTGCAAAATTTAGGGAATGTTGCCGATTTTTTTCTATTGAGCCAAATTTGCTCAATCGTGTATTGACTCACATACTTCATAAGAACGTTTATTCAATTTGCACTACTTTATTTCGCCTTAAGAAAGAGGCATTTGAATATTCTACGCTTGCCAACAGGACCAAGCTTGCCTCGTAAGTAACATTTGATTTTCTTGGTCTAACCTCAAACCAAACACTCATTGGCTTAGTGTTGCTTAACAACGCCATCTATTGTCAAGTAGCTTTAGTGTAGTTATGTCGGTAAAACAATAGATGGCCTTAGTTGCCATAATGATATTGTAGCACTTTTTCATTGCAAGAGAACACGGATAAAACGACATTTTTAAAAATGAAACCTAGTTAGATCTATTTATCGCCCCCAAAACCATATTCTAATTTCAATGCATACTAAATTTCATGAAAATCATTGGAACCGTTTCCGAGATGCAAATTCTATATAAACCTATACACAAGAATTGCTCGTTTACAGGTGTTAGATTTAACTTTTATCCTATACCTATAAATAGGCTAAAAGTTGTGTCTATTTAATGCCACACAGAACACAATCGTCGAATATTAATCATCAGTTATATAGCCCACGAAGGCAGAGCGCATGCACAAACCAACCTCTGGCGTGAATCTAAACCTTTACTCAGCCAGCTCTTATCGTGAATCTCCTTTGTTACAAACGCCACGTAAACCTCAGATGAGTTACTCCAACATCACTGCAAAGGAATTGAGCTTTGTTAGGATTTAAATTGGATTTGATCGTGAAATAGATACAAAGTCAAATAATTCTGTAAAGTAAAAAAGCGGATAGTAAAACTACGCTACTAAGCTCAGGCGTAAGGTGACAACGTAACGTGTCAATTAGTCATGCTATTTTATGAGTACCGGCGTTCATCGATGTATAAGACATTATCACGTCAAAAATAAAACCCTAGTATCTCTAAATGGTTCTCGACTGATAATTTACTTCTGAATTCAAAAAAGACAAAATGTTTGAAGTTTTCTTTGCCTACTGTTCCATATTTGGAGACCAACGTTACACTTGATGGAGTTAAACTCGTAATGGACAAGGCAACAGTCTTCCTAGGCATTAAAATTGACGCAAAATTACAATGGGGTCCTCATATAAATGCCCTGTCTGGGAGACTCAGTTCTGCTGCATATGCACTACGTAAAATAAGAGAGCTAACAGATGCTTCTACGGCGCGGTTAGTGTATTTTGCATATTTCCACAGCGTAATGTCATATGGGATATTGCTATGGGGTTCAGCGGCTGATATAGAGACCATATTTATCCTTCAGAAACGTGCTATTAGAGCTATATACGAAATGGGTCCCCGTGAATCTTTGAGAGATTTATTTAAAGAAATCAATATATTAACGTTATATGTATTTGAAAATATAATGTATATTCGTAAAAATTTACATAAATATAAGTTAAATAGTGTTCACCACACTTTTAATACCAGAAATACAAATAGGATAGCTGTGCCTAGTTTTAGACTTGCGAAGACTAATAAGTCATTCCTAGGAAATTGTGTGCGTTTTTACAATAAAATCCTAAAGCTGAAAGTGAAGAAAGTGAAGAAAAAAGAAGCAAAACTGAGCTCACAGAGGGCAAATTCAAGTTGACTGTAAAAAACGTTTAAATAAAAAAAGCTTATTATAAAGTTCGACATTATATAAAAGATAAAGATGCTTGGAATACTCCACTTCTGGCAAAATGTCTCTCTGCCACCCATAAAATGTAATATTTGTAGTACCGTTAGAGTTAGAGTAGAAACATTGTAAACATCTATATAAAAAGAATGGCCCCGAGTTTCTTGCCGCTTCTTCTCGGTGGGCTCTATATATTTTGGAACGCGGCGGTAGAGTCTTTAAAGTACATTATAATGAAAAGTTGACGTTCATAAGTACGTCTTTGATACCTAAATTGAATAAATGATTTTGACTTTGACTTTGACATAAAAGTTGACCACATTGGTACAGTTACATACTAATAAAATTATCTAAAAAAATCATCAAGATTCGTTCAGCCGTTTGAGTTTGAAGAAGCTGCAAGAGCAAACTTTTAGGTATTTGAGGGGTGAAGCACTGGCCGTGACAGGAACAAGCGTGCGTCTGTAAACACGATCACTTTTTCGCAGTTTTACTTTGTTTAAAAATAAAAGAACATCATCATCGTCAGCCTACATTCGTCCACTGCTGGACATAAGCCTACATACTGCCAAGTACGCCACAGAGCTTCGTCTTCAGCCCTGCATCCAGTTACTGCCAGCCGCCTTCCGCAGGTCGTCTCTCCACCTGGCCGCAGGGCTTCCTACACTACGTTTGCCTAAACGTGGTCTCCACTCAAGAACTCGTCTACTCCAGCGGTTATCGGTTCTTCGTAAAATGTGGTCAGCCCATTGCCACTTCAGCTTGCTTATTGTTTGAGCTATGTCGACTACTTTGGTTCTCTCTCGGATAACTTAATTAAGAATCTTATCCTTCAGAGAAAACCCGAGCATAGCTAAATAAATAAAATATTATTTTATTATAATAAAAAATAACAATACCAACAATGGCAAAAAATAAAGATAGTTTTTTAATTTAATGAATTACATATTTTCTGATCACAAAATATAGTAGTTGTCCCTCAAAATATTGAGAAATGCGATCCGAAAGATTTTTTTCTGTCGTTTTATTTGCGATTTTTTTTTCATGATCCCAGATGGATATAGTGCAATATTATTACATAGGTATTTTTTTAAACTATATGTTAACTATTCGCTTTTTTTTTCATGTGTGTATCAGTAACTAGTTTTACGGAACACAGCATTTTACGGAATTTTGTGCAGCGACTGAAAACGTTATCAGTTGCTGCCCAAAGACGAACACCCGATCAAAAGAAATAAACAAACATACATACTATCGCATTTATAATATTAGTTAGGATGTCAAAAAATTATCCGACCTACCACAATGAATAACAAAATAATAAAAACTCCATAGCAGTTATGAATTAGTATTAAGTAGAGGCACAAAACCAACACAATTATTTACAATACTAAAAGGCCTTAAACAAATGACCATGATCTTGCATACACTTCACTGAGACCCGGCGGAATCTCATCCCGTCACCCATAGTCCTATTCGGCGAACCCATCCCTTGGGCTAAATCTGCCAAATACCTGGGCGTCACCCTTGACCGCCAACTCACTTTCGCGAAACACATCCAGATTGTTCGCAATAGGGCGGCCTTCATTATGGGTCGTCTTAATCCCCTCATAGGCAAAAACAGTAAAATGTCTCTTAGAAATAAGACGACTCTTTACAAACTTTGCATCCGCCCAGTCATGACTTACGCATCTGTAGCGTTCGCCCATGCTCAGAAACACGACCTCCACAAACTTCTAGTGATTCAGAATCGCTTTATGCGCAGGACAGTGGGCGCTCCGTGGTACTTGCGGAACGCCGAACTGCACTGCGATTTCACCCTCCCCTCTATTACGCAGTATATGAAAGACTGCTCCCGCCGCCACTTCGACAAAGCTCCCCACCACTCGAATCCCCTCGTGGTCGAAGCGGCGAACTACTCCACTGACATAACCGATCCTCACTTCATTCCCCCCCGTCGCCGTCCAAGGCATATTTTGGGTGACCCGGACGACCCCATCGCAGCCGTTACTTCGGCAGCTTTAGCGTCGTCCCAAGGGAACCCCGGTAATGGTTGTAGACCCGACCAGGGCTGTGATCCCGATCGCATTGTAGGCTCCGGCCGAGATCTTCTTCGCAGCCCCAGTCGCAGTCGATGTAATGCGCCCTCTGCGCCCGCATCTGGCTGAGTGCCATCTGCGCTCGCCAACCGTCTGTAAATGCCAGTAGAGGCAAACAGCATTAGTCCGTTCTAAATAAAATAAAAAAACTAATAAACTTGGCTTACACCCGGAGTAGTTAAAACATCTATCTGTCAATTTTTCGCTTGCAGTAAATGTCACGCGTGAAAGCAAGATAAAGCATGTTACGCCTAATATAGGTTTACGCAACGTTTATTAATAATAGAGTTAAAGAATAAGTACTACAAATTACAGCGAATATAACAGATGCCCATACATCCCAGTTGCAAACAAAAGCGAACTAGCTAATGCACACGTCAGGTCGTCAATTGACTTTGCTACCAGCACAATCGGCTTCCATAATAACAATAGAATCCATGCTTGTAAAACATACAAGTTGTGACGTCACTAGGGTAACCAGATGAAACATTCAAAAGTCCGGAAAAACGGCTTAAATTCCATTGAAAAAATCCTGAGATTTGCAGTTTCAGAGTTTCCTCTCAAACGTACTTAACAATTAAAAAAAGGCATATTATGTATTATCGTTTTTATACAATGTGGATCTCGGAGGGATGCATAGTGTCAAGATTCAAGTCGCTCGTCTGGTATGATGATGATATAGATGGGGTAGTACGCCTCGCGACAATTAAGTATCTACATACTTAGATAAACTTTGGCTTTTTATAATAAACCTCATAATTTGGCTATGTAATATCAGTAAAGCATTTTATATAATTTTAGGATTTTGCCACGGATTCCAAAATCTACCAACTTATAGAAACAAGTCTTCTGATAAGAACTTGGTCAAAAGCTTTTTCATAATCTAGGTAGATAACATCGTTTGTCCCAATTTTTGTCCACATAAATATATTGTTGGCCTCTTGTGATCGCCCTGATTTGAAGCCATGTTGTTCATAAACTATAAGGTACTCTTTCCTTGGTTGGACAAGAGTGATCTTAAGCCCGATTTACACATTAATAACTACTGTAGCGAGTTAAGTAACCGGTCAGTTAAGTAGCAAGTAGTAAGTAGCGTCCAAACGATTTATATCTAACAGCGATAACAGTAATTTATGACTACTAAGTCTTAAGACGCGGTCCAACCCAAATTTTAAAATAATTTACGGTGCTCTACGTAAGGTTGAAAATCGCTTGTTAGATTGGACGATGTAATGCGAAAATGCGTTATTTTTGTACGTTTTCTTTATATTTTTGGATATATACTAACACAATTGAAAAAACTGCTGGTTACTAATTTAGTACTATACGTTGGTTGGTATAGTTATATATTATTGGTATAGTTGTTGATTAAGTTGAGTTGTATACAACTCAACTTAATCAACAACTTACTACTTAACTCGCGTTTCAAACGACAATAACAACTTAACTCGCTGATGTCGCAAGTTAACTCGCTACTGTACTTATTGAAGTGAAAATCGCGCTTTAGTTTGTTGGCAATATTTTTCCATTGCTTTGCATGGCTTATGGGGCGGGAGTTAAGGCAAGAGATATATTGATTTATATGATATTTACGTGCAATGATAACGTCATAAGACAAGCCGAACACTTAGGCCGATCGTACCTCGCTATCGCTTGGTCCGCGCTCTCGCTTGCACGCTCGGCCCAGGCGGAACGTGATAATGAGTCATACTTTTTCGTGCGTGTAGCCGGCGTTCATAGATTTATAAGACGTTATCACGTCAAAAAAGCTTTGCACTACATCTCTGTAATAGAATAGCAGCTATTCTGTCTATGGCAGAGTCATCTTTAAAACTTGTGAGGGCTTTTTGTGCTAGGTTCGCTGAAAAAGTTCATAGTATTTATATACAGTTACCAATTCTCGGGGATTTTGATTGGTGGGACTGGAACTGACATGTGGTGGCTTTCTTACTCTGTTCTAATTGTCGGCAAAGTAATTAAATCGAAGCCGCGCGCTCCAAATACTTTGCTGTCGGGCAAAAACTTCAGCTTTTTTTATTTCAGTGATTGTAAACTATTGAATTGGCCATACTTATCATCACTTGATGAAGGAGGCACTGATATTTTAGATGAAAGTTGCTGCCTCATTAATATATATATACAAAAATGAACCCCTGTTTCTCCTGGTCACGCAATGACTTGAGAACGACTTATCTGATTTCATTCATCTTTTTTTTAATGTTTTCTAATTATCGCAGATGGTTCGTACATAAAAAAAATATCATGAAAAGATGCGAGGTTATGGCGAGGTCGAAGGCCAAACCTAGGCTACTACGCGAACGAAGTCGCGGGCATTTGCTAGTATAGCTATAAAAAGTTTTATGCCCGCTACATATACTAACATTGCTTAAAATTGTTTTTTATTGTACTTATAGGTAAATAACTATTGTTTTTATGCAGTTGAACTAGCATGTACCTATTTCATGTAATGAGTATGATTTGATCGCCCCTAGTCGCTTTATTTTGTTTAACTTAAAAGTAATCTGTTTGAGAGTATTTTATTGAAAATTCTAAATCTCCTGATTTTTTTAAAATCCGGCGCAATCCTGAGAAGAATCCAAAAATCCTACAATCTCGGGACATTGGTATACTTAGATATGGTAACCCTAGACGTCACGGCTATTCATTGCAGTCTCATTCATAATATATAAAACAATTCTAAAACCGTACATTACACGAATATACGAGCGAACGTGATCACATTTGTTCGGCTATTGTCATCGGGGCCGATACGATCCGAACGCGACCGAACTTGGCCGAATGCTCCCGATACACATCTACCCGCGGCGCGAGCGCATGACATAGATAATCTGCACCACCCGCCGCGCCAGCTCAGATATAATATGGCAAACTTAATAAATGCCCATTAAAATAAATTGTTTGACATTGTGAGCTTCCGATGCGCGTGCCCGCCAATGATTGCATACCTTATATTACCTCTCCTCTATAAAGCATTCCAGCTATTTATATCGTTAACTATGCCCATAAACAATTGTAATGCGCTTGGGAGACTGCAGTTACAGAGTGATAAAACTTTTGGTTAGTTTATTTGAAACACTATTTGCGATACTCAAAATTTGCGCAAATTGCGGAAGTTTTGAGTATCAGTTCATACAATAATACCAAAAAAAAAATTTACAAAAAAAATTAACCGACTTCAACACTAAAAAGTGTGAAATAACTTGTTGAAGTCGGTACCATGATAGTTTAAAAGTACCTATTATCACAATATTGTGCGCATGGTACCTAGACTTACTTAGACAAGTTATTTCACACTTTTTAGTGTTAAATGATGATATTTTTATTTTTATTTTTTGTCTCCCTTTTTTGGGACCCTTGCTATGCTACCTGAAAAGATTTCATTCCCCGTCAATTACGATATCATGAAAATAGGCGAAACACTCTTCAGTTCAGACCTCTTCAACACTTCAGTTGAGCAGTTACGTCGGCTATTGAGCGACAAATTCTTCAACTGATTCAGTACCTGGATTAGATGCTCTTCCCGATGCTACAACTCACAATTGTATTCTTTTTGCGGATGACACAACAGTAATCGTAAAATGTGACAAAACAGGTTCAACTCCGAAAATTGTATATGAAGCCTTATCTGACATAAATAATTGGACAGAATATAATCACCTCAGTATAAATATAAAAAAAAAACAAAAATAATTCAATTTAATTCATATAATAACAATCCATTACCCCTTGACATTATGTATAAAAATCAAAAGATAGATGAAGTGGAATCGTTTAAATTCTTAGGTATACATTTGGATAGACATTTGAATTGGAAGGTACATGTCAATGCAGTACATCAGAAGCTGAGTCGCTTTGTTTTTGCGCTGAAGAAACTGAGGCAGACGGTTTCCAAGGAAGCTGCATTAGCTGCTTACCACGGATATGTATCATCAGTCCTTAGTTACGGTCTTATAATGTGGGGAAACTCCGTAGAGTCTGGGTCAGTTTTTAAAGTGCAGAAAAGGTGTATCAGGGTGATAAACAAAGCATGGTACTTGGACAGTTGCAAACCATTATTTAAAAAATGTAAAGTCCTTCCACTTCCATGCATGTATATAAGAGACGTATGCATCTTTGTTAGAACACATTCAAATTATTTTACAAAACGCAATGAAGTTTTAATGAGACAAAAACGAGCAAAGTTTAAAAACTTACTATATCAACCTCCTTGCCGTAAATATATATATGAAAAAAATGTTTTTAATATGTGTATACTAGTGTATAATAAACTACCCGACAATATAAAATCGTTGCAGGGCAATGCATTCAAAACTGAACTTAATAATTATTTATAGGACAATTGTTTTTATAGCATGATAGAATATTTTAATCGAGAATGTAATTAAATTAAATACAATTATTGTTTTAAATAAATTTTATAGTAATTAGAGAATTGACATAATATTTGCACGCTTGCTTGCAGGCTGAATACTTGACTGTTGTAATTAGTTTTAAGACCTTTATTGTATGTATTCTGGCAAATAAACGATTGATTTGATTTGATTTGATTTGATTTGATATATATTATACATTATAATATACTTTTATTACGTGTGCACTCGCCTTTATTACTCTTATATAATGTTACATAGATATATATATATATATATATATATATATATTATACTCATATCATTTCTACTACTATTATATTTACTCAAATTATTCTGTATATTCATGATATAACTTATTGGTGAAAACTTTTAATTGGCCTTCTGTACTTTATTCATTTATTTGTTTTGTTACACCTAGCTGTAAGTTTTCCTAAAATTGTAAAATAAAATAAAATAAAATAAAAATAAAAAACCGCTTGACCGCATTTGTTGAAAGTTAAATGGGAGCACCTTGAAAGTATACTCTACGAAACAAAAAAGAATGATCCAATTCGGACTATTCCGTAAAAAGTATTTATTTATTTATAAAGCTATACAACAGCTTTCAAAAATATATCTTAATTTGGTCTGAGAACGTAAAGTAATGTGTGATCATACAGAAAACAAGCGACGACGTCGTAATACGCGTCTACTGGAGAATCTTCTTATTTTTGCAAGTCGGTTGAAAAATAATAATCTCCTTGCTCCTTGCTCACCAAGTGTCGCTAAGTACCCAGATATATGTGGTACGTAACGAATATCTGATCTGATCAGTATTTTACATAAAATACTGCAAACACTGAGATTTTAACCGAACATGTTAAGCGAACAACAATAACCGTGGCTGGTCGCGGTTATGCTGAGCATCTGATACTGATATCAAAACCCGCAGGTTGTGGGGGGTTACCCCCGTAGTGGCCTCCAACCTCCCCTATAGCCACCCCGAGCCTCGCTTGATCTGATACTGCTCTGATTCTGATTATCACACTCTGTCCGCAGACAGTCCGATAGCATCGGTTACTGAGAATACTGAGACACATAATACACAATAAAATTCTGGTAATGCATGCATGCAGTGAGAAATTCCAAAACCACTTACTGCATACTGATGTTGCTCCGTCGCTGTCCGGTCGTTCAATGTCGCGCGGAGCTAGTGGCGCGTGCTCACTCCCTCCTACCTCGGATACTACATAGCTATAGCTATAAAGTACAACGCTTCGCTTTCGCGACACTGCCCACACCTTTTAATTTCCTTCCTCAAAACAAATAGCTTCGAATACGTACAAAAAGCTCGACAATACCATCTGTTTACAAACGCTATTAATTTCCTTAACTCCACTAAGCGCTTCTACGTGCCGCGGCTGGAATGGATACACACACACAAACAGACTCACACGTGCATAGTAGGTACAAATTCAAGACCCGACAACAAACAGTTACGCTCTTTACTCAAACACTTTCACCTGCCGGGAATCGAACCCGGGAACACTGCATTAAAAGGTAAGGCACATAACCATTCATCATTATCTTCACTGATCTCAAACACTAAAATTCTTAAAGGTCATAAAAGTTAAGCAGAGTCCTTATCAGCATTAATACATTAATAATATATAGAAACCAATAGTATAAGGCACCTTTATTCAACTTGAACGACCAAATTAGTCATTAAATCCTCTTCAAATAAGCATCTGCATAATAAACACTGTTTAAAGGTTAAACACATGTCACATGATGTACTTACTATGTAATCCGTGTATTTCACCTTTACAAAACTCGGATATATAACGAACATTCGTAAGTTGGAAATAGCTGTTAGCGGCAACATCACCCGTTACTGACACTTTAAGTACATAATATTAGAAATAAATATCAAATGTGTCTATCTTCGATAACATAAATTCCACGTAGAATTAACCGCTTTAAATTTAATTTATGCGACCAAACTCATGACGAACGTATGATAAAGGTATCTACCCGCAGTTCCAGAAAATCGTTGAACTTAATCACTTCTACAAATGAAATATCGAGCCGCCGTCATTATAAAAATATTGTTACAATGAATTATTATTTTATAGAAACTGATCTATGTACGATAAGTCGATCCCAGCATCTCCACCATGTCGCTAAGTACCCAGATATTTGTGGTACGTAACGAATATCTGATCTGCTCAGTATTTTACATAAAATACTGCAAACACTGAGATGTTAACCGAACATGTTAAGCGAACAACAATAACCGTGGCTGGTCGCGGTTATGCTGAGCATCTGATACTGATATCAAAACCCGCAGGTTGTGGGGGGTTACCCCCGTAGTGGCCTCCAACCTCCCCTATAGCCACCCCGAGCCTCGCTTGATCTGATACTGCTCTGATTCTGATTATCACACTCTGTCCGCAGACAGTCCGATAGCATCGGTTACTGAGAATACTGAGACACATAATACACAATAAAATTCTGGTAATGCATGCATGCAGTGAGAAATTCCAAAACCACTTACTGCATACTGATGTTGCTCCGTCGCTGTCCGGTCGTTCAATGTCGCGCGGAGCTAGTGGCGCGTGCTCACTCCCTCCTACCTCGGATACTACATAGCTATAGCTATAAAGTACAACGCTTCGCTTTCGCGACACGGGGGTAACCCCCCACAACCTGCGGGTTTTGATATCAGTATCAGATGCTCAGCATAACCGCGACCAGCCACGGTTATTGTTGTTCGCTTAACATGTTCGGTTAACATCTCAGTGTTTGCAGTATTTTATGTAAAATACTGATCAGATCAGATATTCGTTACGTACCACATATATCTGGGTACTTAGCGACACCCCGTAGTGGCCTCCAACCTCCCCTATAGCCACCCCGAGCCTCGCTTGATCTGATACTGCTCTGATTCTGATTATCACACTCTGTCCGCAGACAGTCCGATAGCATCGGTTACTGAGAATACTGAGACACATAATACACAATAAAATTCTGGTAATGCATGCATGCAGTGAGAAATTCCAAAACCACTTACTGCATACTGATGTTGCTCCGTCGCTGTCCGGTCGTTCAATGTCGCGCGGAGCTAGTGGCGCGTGCTCACTCCCTCCTACCTCGGATACTACATAGCTATAGCTATAAAGTACAACGCTTCGCTTTCGCGACACCAAGTGAAGCTAAGATAAAACTTCGCACTGGGCTACACTCACTCTCATATGAAGAGACTGAGAGTTTATTAACTCCAGTATTATAACATTACTTCTGTTCGCATAACATACATTACATATATAACATTCACACAACCACAACTCATATACACACTCACTCCATACTCACACACTTTCTCTTTAAAGGAAATAGATAATAATAATATACATATGTAAAGTAAAGCACTTATTCTGTTAAGTCCAATGATTTAGAATGAGAAATTATAATTTTAACCTTAAATTCCCGGGTATCCAAGATACAGGCCGCGCCTAGTTTGGAACCCATTGCATAAACATGCAACTGTATTTAAGATAAATTTTATATTACGTACAACAATTATAAAAAAAAAAATACCCACTAAATAATGTTATATATCTCATTGTATATACATATCACAGGTGACGAACGTTGTGATTCACAACGTCCGTCACTCTACAAAGAACATTTCTGTTCATCATAAATGTGTTCCCCGGCATGGGATCGAACTTGGCACCTCGCGCTTCGAAAGCAGGATCACTACCAACTGAGCCAATGGAGAAATCGCTAAATAGGTTAGGTACACTTCATTCGTTTTGGCTTTTGTAATAATTATAATCTATTTTAATCTCACGCTAAAACCATCAGAACATCTATGTAACTTCACTTGCGTTACTGTAGAAAGATAGTTAAGTTCCTGTATTTAGACTTTAGTATACTATGATGTGATACAAGTGAAGAGCACACGAGTTTCAATACTACGTTTCTAAACAGTCATTTGCGAGGAAGAAAACAAATAACATTGCTTTTACCACACAGCGAGTTTTGTAAAACTAAATAAAACAATAAATAAATAAATACTATATATTAAATATATATGTTGTAACGAAGCGTTACATGATAACTATTAAACTAATAATATTAATACTAAACTGTATAGATTAAATGATAACTACTCTAAAGCAAAACATACAACTAAAATACTTTTGATTCTTATAATCTAGCACTAGGAAGTAAACATAACTATTTACAAATATTAAATTCTAAAATTTAATCGATCGCTCTCTGTTCTGGCATCTATAAACGTGTGCACGGTCCTCAGGAGAAACACGGGGGGGTCGCGAGTTGAGCGGCGGGGCCGCGAGTCGTTGCGCAGGCGACGAAGGCTTCATGCTATCGCCGCTCGCCAGTCGCAGCTAGACCGAACTTAAGGAGCGTTTCCATTATGCAAGTGTTTTGCATACTAGTTGCAAGTTGCATGCAAATTGTATAGTGGAAACAACAACTTGCAAACAAGTTCCAACTTGTATGCAATTAGGTTTAAACTTGTACGCACAATAATCAAGTCGGCACATTTGCACGCAAGTTGCAAGCGCATGCGGTCGTGCATAGAGGATTACTTTGTTTATGACTTTATTACTTTGTAAAAATGACTGCTAAATGGGATACGGAGAAAACAATAATGTTTATACTACACCTGCTCGGAAAGTACCTTGATACTTTATCAAATTTACGGTAGAAAGTACGTCATTGCATAATCGAACAAATATGCGGCGAGAAAACGCATCTGAGCGGGAGAGAAAAGTGTATGAAAATCCATTTCTTACGTGGTTTTTCTTTTTTAATTTTGGGTAAGACTATGCGCTGGTAACCTAAATATCAAAAGCCAAAAAGTTTTTACAGTGAGTTTTTATCTCCAAGTTCGCAAAATGACACTGGCCACTAGACACTGTGTGTTGGATGGTGTCAAACAATTTGAAAAAATAACATGTGAAAATTGCAGACGCCATTGGCGCCATTTTCAATTTGTGTGTTGTTTGAGGATTCAGTTTTCGTAGAAAAGTAAAATAAAACTATCAAAATGATAAGTAGTGATAGTGATGATGAAGATTTTTTAACTCCGCCGCAGTTGAAGGAAACAGCAAAAATACTGATTGATAACCTTTTACCACAGAAATCAATTAAAAAATATAATAAATCTTATGACGATTTTTTGCAATGGAAAAGTGAAAAAAATGCTGCATCTTTTTCTGAAACTGTTTTGCTAGCTTATTTCAGTGAAAAAGCGCAAAAATACAAACCAAGTACGTTATGGTCTATGTACTCAATGTTGAAAAGTACTATATTGACAAGAAACGACATAAATATTCAAGAATACAAAAAACTTACAGCATTTCTGAAAAGAAAGTCGGAGGGATTCCGTAGTAAGAAATCAAAAGTGCTTACTACAAAAGATGTTTATTCCTTTTTGCAGAATGCTCCAGATGACAAATATTTGTTGATGAAGGTAAGTTTATGAACAAAATGCACTAGTTTAAAAATTTTTCGTACCTATTTATGAGTAGAAATCTACTAGGTTTTCATGTTTGATATTTTTGTTTACAGGTTATTTTGATTTTAGAAGTAAACCTGGGGCCTGTCGTTCGCAAGAACTTGTGGATATGACAACAGACGATATCGAAATCCTCGAAAATGGAATAATCGTCAATATTCCTAACACAAAAACCAAAATTCAGCGATCATTTGTTATATCGTGCTTATTTTATGAGATAGTGAAGAAATATAACGAAATTCGCCCCAGTGACCCCAAAACCAATCGGTTTTTACTACAATATAAAAACAAAAAATGTACGAAACAAGTAATTGGGAAAAACAAAATAAGTACTGTGCCAAGAGAAATAGCTTCGTACCTTAATTTACTCAATCCACTAGAATACACTGGCCACTGCTTTCGCAGAACTTCAGCGACTATTCTTGCCAATACTGGTGCTGATTTAACCACAATAAAACGTCACGGTGGTTGGAAATCGTCCGCTGTTGCAGAAAGCTACATAGAGAATTCCGTAGAAAACAAAACACGAATAAATAACCAAATATCGGGATCGATTAATGTGCATCAAGACTCATCTCCTCAACCATCAACGAGCGCGGCGATGCCAGATGCCCCTCAGCAGCCAGTTGCCCCTTTGGCACCACAGCCTTCTACGAGCGCAGTGCCAACAGCACAGCCAGTTATTCCTCCTACATTATCGCAAACATCTCAAACAAACATTAATGGAAAAAGTGTTACATTAAGCTTCACTAACTGCAACAATTTCAATATAAATTTCAATTAGTAAAGATTTAGTTTTTTATTTTCCTCGTAGGTGTAGTATAAAGCACTATGTATCACTCGAGAGAAAGTGCGATTCCCGATCTCGGGTGACACACTCGACGGTAATCGGTCACTTTCTCCTCTCGGTGAACAATGTACTATTATTGAGGAATATCATAGACATGATTGTCTTTGGGAACCAAAAAACAATCTTTCCAAAAATCGAGACGCACGCGAATCAGCATATAGAAAACTAATCGAAGTGATAAACCTTAATGGTATTGTTATGACCGTAAAAGAAGTGAAAAATAAAATACGATCACTGCGTACCACATTTTTTGCTGAATTAGCAAAAATCGAAAAATCCAAAACAACCGGTAGTGGAACAAGTAACATATACACACCAAAATTAAGCTGGTTTAACACAATGAATTTTTGCTGACGTCAATCGAATTAAGAAGGAATGAAGAAAGCACCACTGTAAGTATCAATTCTTTTATTTTTTTTAAAAAACATTCTTTCTTGCCATGTTACAGCACCATCTGTAGCAAAGTAGTTAGCAAAGTCATCTCTTATTTCGACCGCTGTTTTGGGACTGCTTGACGGTTGTGCCGGGCGTAATTGCTGAAATGCTCTCATATTCACGTCATTGAACATGCCTTCACTATGTCCTGTTATTGAATTTTCTCGATCAACAAAATTAGGTGTAATATATGTACTAGAAGTATGTCTCAACCAATTGTGCAGTGCACAGCATGCTTTTATTATTTTATCAACTGTATTCACCTCAACAGCAATAGGTCGCTCAAAAATTCTCCACTTCGATACCAATAAACCAAACGCATTTTCAACCACTCGTCTTGCTCTCGACAGTCGGTAGTTAAATATTTTCTTTTCTTTAGTTAATCCTTGAGTTCGAGGATATGGCTTCATTAAATATTTTTTAAGTGGAAATGCTTCGTCTCCTAATACCACTGAATTAGGCGGTATATTTGAGCTACCATTTTCTAATATTGACTGAAGAGTTGAATGAGAGAATATTGTTCCGTCTGATGTTTTCCCATAATGTCCAACATTAATGTATCGAAAGTTTAAGTAACTATCGCATAATGCAAACAAGACTATGCTAAAATGTCCTTTATAGTCATAATATAAAGCACCACTCCCATTTGGGCATCTCAAGATGACATGCTTTCCATCAATTGCTCCAATGCATCGTGGAAAATTGCAACGTTCTTCGAATCCTTTACAAATTTCATTCCACTCTTCACTAGTATTCGGAAACTGAAAGAAATAAAAAACATTAAAGAAAAGTTTTATTTTATTTATTTTTAAATTTATTGAATGAATTATATTTTAGGTTGAATCAGAAAATACTTCAACAGATAGCAGAGAAAATACGCCAGCCAGAGCCAGTGGTTGTCGAAGTTCATCTCAAACACAGAGTCAATCCTCATCCAATTTTCGACAATCGATTCGAAATGCAAGATATGATCCCATAGATACCGCACTTCAAGAATTGAGAAAAATAAATAAGAGCGTAGAATCGGAAAATGAATTTGATGTTTTTGGTCAAAACGTTAGTCTTCAACTTCAAAAACTGCCGTTAGAGTACGCTCTAGAAACTCAAGAACTTATTATGAAAGTTTTAAAAGAGCAGCGAATAAAATCCTTAAAAGAAAAGGCACAACAAGAAGCACTTGTAATTTCTATACCTGATGATATAAATCTTGATTTAGTGGATTACATTGACACCGAGAGTAAGCGTGATGAACCAAGACCATCGGACAGTAGCAAAGAAGATTTATTAGGTCGTGCTGTTCGGGCTATGGGTTCATTGGAATCTGATGACGATGATTAGGATTTGAGTTTTCGACCCACTAACTTTCGTGATTTCGTGATTCGTGAGTTTAAAGTTGTTTCACAGATTGAAAATAGCCGCCGATCAGTCCTCTTTAATGTTAAGATTAATTATAATAAAAATATGTTGAACATTGATCTTATACATTGTTTTACTTACCTTTATATATTCTTGAAGTGACTCATAAATTGCGTCGCAGACATGGGGCAGGAATTTAGAAATACTACATTTAGGCACACGATACTATTCTTCCAATGTTCCAAGACTAGTACCCGATGCCAGATATTTAAGCGTCACTTGCAATTTCAATTTTGCAGGCAGAGCGGGTCTAAAAATAGTGTCTTGCTTAGATATTCTGGACGAAATCTTATCCAATAAATTTAAAAATAGTTCTTCGTTCATTCTGAGATGAGTATGGTACCGTTTAGGATCTTCTGTAGCCAATTCTGTTAACAGATTATTCGACGTACCGTAAGCATCTCTTCTGTGAATCCATTTTCTAACCCACTGAACTGGTCGACGTCGATGCTTTTTTTTGTTATTTAATACGTGTATAATTATTGCGTATACAACTCTGCATGCAGCGACAAGTACAGCACGTCTTCTACCCATGATAAACACTGTACAACTAGAACTAACTTGTATACCACTAAAATCTTGTATGTAAGCTGCAAGTTGAACAAAATCGTGTTTCCAATTCAAATCACTTGCACACAAGTCTGACGTCATACATGTATGCAAACACTTGCATAATGGAAACGCGCCTTTAAAGCCAGTCCACGCCACTTTGCGCAAACCCGTGCGTTCTAGCCGGCTGCGCGATCTTATTTTATAATATTAACTTTTTGTGTGCAACTCCAAATTTCATAAATACGGTTGTAAAGTGCCGTATTGTATTGAAAATTGTTTTCCCGCATTAGGGTAAGTTTTGAATAGCACTCAAACTCACATATTTTAACTATTGCCTCATATTTTGTTATTATATTTCATCCTGTGTACAAATTGTATTTATTGAACCATTTTCTTTGCCTTGCTAATTTATGTTGTATCTTAGCACAACCATCCGTAGTTATCATTAGTAAGTTTCCGTAAAATTTCATCATCTTTTTATTTACGGAATACCTACATTTTTTTCACATAAATATTTTAAAATAAAACTATCATATACAATGTATCGTTTTAAACCTAATTTACAATTATTTGATCATTTAGATTCACTTCTGCCTTCAGCTTTATTTTCCACTTAATGTTATGTTAACTCCGTTCTGGTAGTACCTACACCACTACGGCAATACAACGACTACTAGTTATGCAGGTATTTCCATCCTGTTGCCGTCAGTGGGTACTCCAGATCGGACGCTAGACATATCAGGCTTTAACCCTGTGGTATTGTCAATTCCAGGAACCACTCTTCGATTTGAAACCACCCTTCGACCACCTAGGGTCGATATACCAGGGCCGCACCCAGGACCGTACCGGGGGCCCCAGCCGTACCAATCGAAGGAACCTCACCACCTGTGTCCGGACTACCACAGGATAGTACCTGCACTAAGAGGTGGAAAACAGATAGGCCGTACACCCACGACCTACAAATTTTTGTGTTGCCCTACCACTGACTTTTGCTGGGTCAGAATAAAATATTTATATATACTGATCGCACGCCCTGTTTTTTTTATTTCTTTCCGCTGGTTAGGTGAGAAGTAGAACGGGTAAGAGGCGACAATGTACCTAACTATATGTAAAAATAAATAAATACAATAAAAACTGAAAAACGTGAAAATTATATAGGAAATGGCGCGCAACTTTTTTTCACGCGCCAACAGCATGTTCTCTGAACATACAGCCTACTTCAAATAATAATTTTAATTGATAAAATGCAAACATTCTAATGTTTTATATCAAAATAATTCGGAAGTATCAATAATTTGTTAGTAATAAATGTTTGTTTGACTTAATTATGGACGTATACATTGATTTATTCCAAAATGTATATGGATTATCAGCGGCATAAAACCTTTTTATAAACTTAACTATATTACCCGCGGTAAAATTTAATATGGTCTGTTTACTGGCCTATAACTTGCAGTAAGGTACCAATTTAACTTTGTAAAGATTTATAGGGAATTTTATTATGCACATGTGTGCTCGGTTAATAGCTCTAAAAGCGATGTAATGAGGCACACTTTAACACACTTGCTCGAAGCGTGTTGAAAAGTATATTAAAGGTAGTAAAACCTAAATATGTGTTCATGCAATTATAATAGTATCGGCGAGATAGGTCACTTTGGGTTTGTTTTGAGGAAATTCCTTTCTACTCGGTACTTTCAGTTCCGTTCGACATGATTATTGACGGACTCCAAGAATAAAATGGCTTCCGCCTGGGAATCCAGCGGCGGTGCCGCAGACCAGTGTTAACACTATTACCTACATGCTGGTTTCATAGGCTTGCGTTATTATTAATTAAATGTTTACTTGTTAAAAAAGTTAAATTGCTATATCTATACATTTAGTATCTATAGAGATATCTATTAGACTATCTATTTATTACAAAAGAATTTTGAGAATCAGTTCACCCAGTCGAAAGTTATGAGGTAAGAAATATAAGGTCCTTACATATGAAATTGGCGTTTTTCGTACTGGCCACTTTAATCACGAATTTCTCCTTTTTGGTAAGGAATTCCAAATTCAAATTTGTACAGCCATAGACTCATGTATTTGTGCTTCGATGATCGTCATTCATTTGTTTTTTTTCTGTTTGCGTCACTCATTTTACAAAACGGAAAACTTAAAATATCGCATTATTTACGAGTACGAGTTCCGCCGTGGCACTAGTGCTGCGGAAACAACTCGAAGGGTGAATGATGTGTATGGCGGTCGTGTTGCAAAAGAAAACACAGTTCGTTTTTGGTTCCAACGTTTTCGTTCTGGAAATTTCGACCTGCAGAACAAGCCCCGTGGACGGCCTGAGACTCAAGTTGATAATGAAGAGTTGAGGGCTATTGTGGAAGCGGATCCATCGCAAACCACGTCCGAGTTAGCTGCAAGCTTCGATGTTAGTGATAAAACTGTTTTAATTCACTTGAAGCAAATTGGGAAGATTAAAAAGCTTGAAAGGTGGGTACCTCACGAATTGACTGAAGCAAATCGGCAAACGCGCGTCGACTGCTGCGTTACATTACTACCGGCACAATAATGAAGGTATTTTAAACCGAATCATTACCTGTGATGAAAAATGGGTTCTTTACGATAATCGGAAGCGCTCAGCGCAATGGTTGGATCCTGGCCAGCCAGCCAAATCCTGCCCCATGCGAAAATTAACCCCAAAAAAGTTACTTGTAAGCGTTTGGTGGACTAGTGCCGGTATTGTTCGTTACAGTTTTCTCAAATCTGGCCAGACTATTACGGCTGATGTCTATTGTCAGCAATTGCAAACCATGATGGAAATGCTAGCGGCTAAACAACCTAGGTTGGTCAATCGCTCCACGCCACTGCTGCTTCACGACAACGCTAGACCACACACTGCGCAACAGACGGCTACTAAATTAGAAGAGCTTCAATTGGAAAGTCTAAGACATCCTCCGTACTCCCCGGAGCTTGCTCCAACAGATTACCATTTTTTTCGAAATTTGGATAACTTCTTGCAAGGGAAAAAATTCAACTCCGATGGGGCAGTCCAAATCGCCTTCAAAGATTTTATTGATTCCCGTCCGACTGGTTTTTTTTAGTAAAGGGATCAATGAACTACCTATAAGATGGCAAAAGTGCATAGAAAATAATGGTTCATACTTTGATTAATTTTATAATAATAAAAAATATATAATATATAATATTATATTAAAAAATATTCGACTTTTTGTTCCTCCCATACAATCCGCCGAATTTTGTAAAAAAAAATACTATTTCCTTTCATTTTTAGTAACGCATTTCTTTGCGAAGATTGATCTTTATCAGCAACAGAATCCATTAGTTCAATAACAAAGAATGTATTTTTGTTTTGAAAAATCATTTGTGTCGATTTACGTCAAAAGTAAAAGATTTCAAAAAACTAAGTATGCAATGCAGTTATTGTTTTATTATAAATCGAGGGCATGTCTCGTTACACGATTTATCTCTAACTCTCGTGGTTCTGGACTTGGCCATGACCGCCCTTCTCAAAACACCATCCTGTATATAGATATAGATAATTATATACACTCTTAAAGAAACGTTTATGTTACATTATGTTTCAATAAAATATGTCTATAGAAATAGTAAAATGGCTTTTTGGGTAATTATCAAACCAGAAACAGAACTTCTGTTGCAGCAGGATAGATCAAACGTTGTGAAATAGTAGAATTGGCCTGCTGGACGTTAAAGTACGAGTATGTTGATCTTTAGGCCATTTCGTAGGCGTTTTGGAAGTCTGATGTGTGATGCTAGATAAATTCACGAGCAAAACGTAATAAAACCTAAATTTGCAACATTGTGCTCACTTTGCCCACTAAACTATTGTTATAATTAATTGCTAGCTAAACGAAAAACAGTTCAAATAATATACAAATACAAATAAATTTATTTCACATAGATTTTTGTACGAAATAAATCTATGAATCCATTGACTCTGAACTACGTAGTTTTCACTGTGTTTCAGAAACCAATGGCCGCACACACACTAATGACAGTTAAAGTTACGAAATAGCAGGTATAATAATTTAAAATTAAAAGAATACAATTTTGACATGTGGCAAAGAAATGCTAAAGCTCAAAATATTAACTTAAAGCTAACAAATGTAGGTTGTCTGTAAAGTCGGTTTACGGACGATTTTACGTGATAATGTCATTAGACAAGCCGAACGCTTAGGCCAATCGTGCTTCGCTATCACTTATTCCGCGCTCTCGCTTGCACGCTCGGTTCAGGCGTAACGTGACAATGAGTCATGCCTTTTCGAGGATCCAGCCACTGTTCATCGATTTATAAGACGTTAATATTATTACACAAAATGTAGAAATAATAAATATGAAATTTGTATTTTATAGTTTAAAATATATTATTTTGTAGTTATAGTTCAAAAATAACTTAATAAACAATGCCATAAAATACTGTAATGACGAACCTCGTGTGTGAACAATAATAGAAAAAATGTTAGGTACTTCATAATTCGTCACGCTCGAATTTCAAATAACTTATCCACGCTAACGGATAAAACTTTTCCAATTTTGAATGAAAACCAAGGCCTTTTCAAAGTAGTGAGCATAGATAAACTATGTATACGGGAGCGAGATGAAACGTTAATTTATAGAGCACGCGAGTATGAATGTATATATTTGCATATTTATTGCAATAATTAAATAATATTGCCACTATACAGGTTGTCCTGAAACTCAACGGTAAGTCGATACCGGGCGAGACGCCAAGGTAATACCAGTTCCGAAAAAAATAAGAAAATCATTTTGTTTTTCAACATGGAGTGTTAATGTTAACTGACAATAATTTTGTAAACCATAACTCGTCAAAATTAATTTATTTTACTCAGGTAACAATGTGCATTACTCTGATTTGTGGTTGCAATTAATAACACTGTTATTTTAGGTTAATTAAAAAAAAAAAAAAATGTCAAAATTTTCTACTTTTTCGTAAAATGTCTATTAGGTATTGCTTGGCTAAAAAATATGAAAAAAATCCCTATCAATTATGAAATGGTTTTTTTTCTTATTTTTTTTCATGACTGGTATAGGTGAGAGGAGAGAGGAGAGAGGAGAGAGGAGAGAGGAGAGAGGAGAGAGGAGAGAGGAGAGAGGAGAGAGGAGAGAGGAGAGAGGAGAGAGGAGAGAGGAGAGAGGAGAGAGGAGAGAGGAGAGAGGAGAGAGGAGAGAGGAGAGAGGAGATAGGAGAGAGGAGATAGGAGAGGGGAGAGGGGAGAGAGGAGAGAGGAGATTTGAGTGAGAGGGCAAGGTAGGTTACCTTGCCCTCTCACCCAGTTCTCTCGCCCAGTACCAGGTTATCGTTGAGTTTCGGGACCCCATATAGTTAAACGTAAGATCCGGGGAAATAAATTATTCATACCACCTGCTCGATAATGCCCAATTACCACGCAAACTCAACGTAAATCAAGGCATATTACATCCCGGGGGCTGTAATCTCAAACTCAAACTCAAAATCATTTATTCAATTTAGGCATCAAAGAAGCACTTATGAACGTCAATTTTTCATTATAATGTACTTTAAAGCCTACCGCCGCGTTCCAAAATACATAGAGCCAACCGAGAAGAAGCGGCAAGAAACTCGGGGCCATTCTTTTTATATAGATTTTTTTACAATGTTTTTACTTAGGTACTACAAATATTAGCTCCAGTGTGTTGCCTTACAAAAGAGAACATAATAATGGTATCAGTAGGGCAAGACACGCTACACTTTGACATCTTAGTACACGAGTAGATAGATCCTGGAGTGATCAGTCCCAAGTTGTTTATCCTCCAAGTAATCCGAAATTTTGTAATAACCTTTTTGACAGAGTTTAGTTTTAATAGTAATTTTAAACTTATTAATAGGCAAATCTCGGATAACATTGGGAACTTTATTATAGAATCGTATACATTGTCCCATAAAAGAATGACTTATTCTGTGGAGACGCGTTACATGTACGGATAGCTTGTGCTTATTTCGCGTGTTGATGGAATGAGCATCACTCCTTTTATCAAAACTGCTAATGTTTTTCTTTACATACATTAGATTTTCATAGATAAACTGAGAGACAACAGTTAGAATGTTTATGTCTTTAAATTTCTGTCTAAGGGAAACTCTGGGAGCCATGTTGTATGTAACCCCCAATGGTTGTAAAGTAATTTGGATTTGGAACGTTAGTTGTAGAAAAACTCTTAGTACGGAGACAGCATACAGGTAAAAAAGAAAAAAGGCGCGACTGTACGATAGGGACTGTGATTGTTTGGTCGCCGCGTTGCTATGGGTTAAAAACGGCCTCTGCGCATTCAAGGTGGTTCTAGTTACGTGCCGCGATCTGTAATGAATTCGGAACAATACACGGTGTTTGGTGTTATTTTAACAACGTCCAAAAAATGTTATAATTTTGAATGTGGTGTATGTAACTGCACTGAAATATCGGGAGCCCCAAAAGCAACTAAATCGTGATCTACATCTCGCAATCTAAAACAGTATTTTTTTCATAAAATGTCCGTTCCAAAAATATTACTCTGTCCCTCTAACTAAACGGAACTTATGTGTACAATTTGAATATTAACTTTTAATTTATTTTACTTTTAACTAAATAACTGCTATTTTAAAGCTCTGAGTTTTTATTGTCTCGCAGTAGGTATAATATATATAGTATGCACCTCGAGGATAAAGCCTGTCTTCGTGTTGGGCGGCTTTAACCACTCGCTTCACTCAGGACTCTACTTATAATTAAATTTCTCTCAAAAACTCTTTAAAACTCTAGAGCCACCGTTACACCAGGGTTCAACTTACCGCCCGTGACGTAAGACACTGCTATACTCCCTCGGTGCATAATCTTCTATTGTAACCTTGCATAAATAAGCCGCCTTATAAGTATACAGTAACTAATATAATAATCTGTGACTATAAATCATTGATTGGAATTCAAACTTTAATGATCCGGGCGCACATGTATTATGGTACACCTGTTTGGGCTGTTTGACAAGTGCTTACCTATGTGTGCCGTTAGTCTGTCTATCTGTTATCTTCCATCTGAACAAACACTAATTAGTTATGATAGGTATCATGCGGATACACGCTGCACCCTCTACACTATGTCTTGAAGTGTTTTTGTTGTTAGAGTAGAAAATCATACGTTGCATGAGTTTCATTACTTTTCTTTTCAATATTATAATTTTTCATTCATTTTATGTCGGTGTGTGTGCTACCTAGAACTTCAAGGAGCAGCTTTGCAGTGCGTTGCATTACACTAGACACATCATGATGTTTATAGTATTATTTTATGAAAGCACTGACGCCTGCTCAGCGATACCAAACATTGCAATTTTTAGAGAGAAAACTTCACATCCTCGGACGGGATTCGAATCCGCGTCTTCCATCAATCCGTGTCAGACGCCATGACCACCGAGACTCGCCATCCGAGTATCGAATTTTAACTCTCGATCTGATTTTAACTGTCGTATGGGGACAGAGCGCCATCTATTGAACATCTTTGACAGCGTTATCCAACCGAAAGAAGAAAAATTGCGCAACCATGATATTTTTCAGTCGTTAAGGTACGTCTAATATGTTCACTTGCATCTGTTCTAATATAACATTATCTTTAAAGATAAAAATATTTTCACCTCCAGCAGGTAAAGACAATTTTGAGGAATTTTCATAAAATCTCGCAGCAAAATCGTTTTCTGCTGCGGGCGTGAGGCACAGTGATTCGTTTTTAACATCGCCTTTTAGATTTGCATGGAGATAAAAAAATAAACTAGGCGGTAGCTGTATTTTGCGATTTCACAGAGGACTCAAAACCTTAGGTACTTCCCGTTGACCTAGAATATTTTGACAAGAAGGTCTTACTCTACTTAGCACGTATTACTGCGTAAGTGTAACGTAACTTTTTGTTCACGTGAAACAGTAGGTACAAACTGTCATTTATCATATACGAGTTACTACTTAACATGTTACCTATATGAATATATGAACTATCATGGTACCGACTCCAACAAGATATTTCAGACTTTTAAGTCGATAAACATTTTAGTAAAAAAAAAATTTTACTGCTTTACTTTTCACACTGTACTGTTTTGCGATAAAAGCAGGTATGGTACCAATACTTACTTCTAACATTTCATTTACATGCAAACAACATTTTAAATCTGCCTCGTTGGTGGTCTACGATCATTATGTTTCTTATCTGCTATACAGTGTTTGGACATAATGCCTTCAGAAGTTCCCAAGTTCCTCAGGAATTTCATTTTCTAGTTTAGGGTCTGTGAAATTAGACGTTTAAAATAAAACGAAGATGCCTTGTTATGTTACTAACCAGTCTCTAAGTAAACAAAACTTATGAACATTGAAATGGTAATTCGATATATACCTAGACCAAAACATACCTAATTAACCCGTCCATTGTCTACTTATTTCGGCTGTTTTCCCGAACTACGCATAAAAGTTCAGATAAAAAAAATACTGCACTTGAATAGTTTGACCAACTAAAAGCAAGTTTATACCGATGGAGCATTTGATCTGATAAAATTAGTTACAAACCAGAGGTATAAAAATGTGTATGCATTAGGTGTACGCGCGACATAGCTCAGCACTGTTTTGTACGTACACATGGTGTACGCTCGACACGCGACGGGTTAATACAAGTATTATTGGGTAGCTTGCCCGTAGTCCCGACATTAAGGCGCCCGGAGAAACACCATGTGGTGGTTTAGTCGGTATGGTCTGCTTGCTGCTATGGGTGCAGTTGGTACTTAAAGGACGAGTCCGACATACTCCGTCTAATCCCCAGGGTTGGCGGGGATGTGTAAGTACATTCCCCACACGTACACAATATAAAAAAAGGATTATTGGGTATCGCAAACTTAACCCTTTTACATATCTCAGTTACAATCAAATTTTAATAGAAATCTATAAAAATGACGGCTTTATGTCAGTTTCATGAGCTCTAGTCATCCACTTGCTAACATTTTTGTTTCCTGGAGTTGTCAAAACTGACCTAAACCCGCCATTTCTCAAGATTTCAGTCAACGTTTGATTGTAAGTGAGATACCAACATAATAGGCCTGGCAGTCCTAGAGATTAGTCAATTCAATTGCAAATTAAACCAAAACAAGTCATTCGTAAGCTATAATGTCCTTCACAAAATTATCTGTCAAAACACAACAGTAATCCGTCACTATAATTTTCCGTAATCATAACACAACGCGAACAATTTTATCGGAATTTAGTTAAAAGTCAAAAGGTGCTAATGGCGGTCAAAATTGTGCAAGCATTAATTTGCATGATTTATAAGCCATTTTAAAATTAGGTGGTATCTATCTAGTGCACAAAATAACAAGCTTCGTTGTGAAATAGTACAGCGCAATGAGGTTGGAACTGCGATGGTAATCTGTGACACGAGCACAGAAGAAATATAGGAGTGGCATAATTATACCCGATGTTACTGGAATGGTACTCAGAATATTATCTTCTTTCTATGCACTGCTATTTCCAGTGGGGTGGCATATTTTCGATATTTTATTTTGTTGTAATTTTTTACCTTGGAGAGTCTCAACTCATTCACTTTTACTATTTGGAAGGTATGTAGTGCAAGACTGTCTTGGTTAGTACCAAATATATGTACAATAGATAACCCCAGAAATTCCATCCCATCCCAAAATTCCCATCGATTTTTAATTAAATGATTAAAAACATACAAAAACAGGTCTTTCGTCAAGTTTTTGGCGTGTAATAAATATGTTTTTAACAGTTACTTCATTGGTGTACACCCAATAAATTACGAAGGCCACAACCGGAGGATCCAAAAAAATACAAAAGTAATTTAAAAACTAAATTTATTTTAATTAAAAGTTACAAAATTAGTTATTAACTAGGACGTGACAATCGTTCAAAGAATGATACAAAAGTGTCGTATTCAGGTGTGGCTCCGTCCGGTGTCGAGTCCAATGCATGTGTTGCGTCGGCGCCTCGTGTCGGCGTGACCTCGATCGGCGATCACGTTCCGCTGTAGCCGCGATTCTTGTACCTTGTAGGTTGTTATGAAGGTGTTGCAATGTGTGCGGATTTAGGGTTACGTATATGTGTAACACCTCCCCCCGAAGAGCAGCGAGTAATCGAGAATTTACTTCGAGGTGGTCGCTGGTATGTTTCTATGGTCAACCCTTATTAGGCTAGGGTTGATACTTCTTGGTGCTGGAATTGCGTACTTTATTTCAGGTACGTCGCTGTCGGTTTCTGTAGTTTGCTTTTCGTTTGGTAGCCTTTTCGTATTTAGTCGGCGGTACAGTAACACGATAATAAGTACACCTGTACTGAAGAGTATTAGATAGACAGGAATAGTTGTGTGGTATATGGCTGGGTCTGTGACTTTCTTGAGATGAACAGGTGCTTCGACAGATACTCTTGTAGTCAAGGCGTGAAGGTTTTGCAGGCTGGGCGTGTCTAGGATAAGAGGTGGATGATCTATTTGCCTCGACTCGTCATACGGAGGCATTTCCATTATCCTTATCACATGTCCTTTAATCCGGTCGTTCGTGTTGGTGATGGTGAATCCTGGTGTTTTGATATTGCAGTTAAGCGGTATGACTGCTAAGTAGCTTCCGTGTAAAGTGCGGTACTGCTCTTGGCCGCAGGATATCTTGACTTTGGTGAGATTGGGGAAATTCAGGGTGTAATGTTTGTCGTCCAATACTTCCAGGGCTTCGTTCGTCAGGATAACTGGTGTCAGCTTACAGGTTTGTTGGAGTTCTTGCTGGGTGATGAGCTGCTGGACACAGTCTGGTTTGTCTTGGATCTTGAAGTTGGTATTTGATTCGCAGAGAAACCATGAGTTTATCTTCGGACATTCTGTCTCCATGTACCTAGAGTCTTTGCTAGAGAGCGCTACGAAAGGTGAGGTGGGTATTAGGACTTCATGGTTTTTGTTAGGGACAAGGGACAGCTTGTAAAGGTGATAAGTACTGGGGTCGACAATCGGGACCTTGATAACTATAACTATCTGCTTATCTAAATAAAAGTAACCTAACTTTATTATCTCATAAAAATTTCTATAATCTACGTCTAGGATTTCATCATTCGAATATAGAATCCTTAACTTATTTAATATATTCTTAATTTCTTCTATGCTAACTATCGAATAAGGAGTGCTCGATGCACGTATAAACGATAACGTATTTTCTAGGCTATGTATCTCTTCAGATAAATCTTCGATATTATCTCCTAAGATAAGAAAATGCTGTGCCAGATGCGCGTATTTAATTAAGTCATTTTCCTTGCTGGCGTCGCTTTCCATTATTAAGTTCAGAGCTTTACCTATCTTTTCCTGATTTACTAATATGCTATTGATGATTTTTGAACTATGGGATATCCAATCTTTGTTTAAGCTAATGTGATCATTAAGTTCGATTTCTAATTTATGCTCATTATCTTGTAATACCGGGATGGCATTTTCATACCTAATGGCATCGGTGTAGTCAAGGTTACCGGAAATGCTTTTAATTACCGAGCCGAGACCGTTAATGAGTCCTCTTTTATTCCGAACTGATTCAAAAGTATTCAATTGATTTGATATTCTCTCAATTTGGGTACTAAGATGTTCAATGTGAGGATCAAATAGAGATAGTGTCTTATTGTTTAGTAGAGGCTGAAGTTCAAGCATTTGAGTGTTAACTGATTCTATCTGTGCGCGGATGCTGTCCAAGTCTACATAATTTAAAATAAATAATTAATTATAATTTAAAAAAAGAGTGAAAATGAGAAATCATTCTTGCAGCTCCAAGTTTAAAGGGGAGTATTCCCGGTCCATCGTCAAGCGAGTCAATCGTCACATCTTGTCCTTGGGTCAGATGCAGTAGGACCGTCAGCAGTAGTGTCGAATGTAGTGTCCTGTAACAATGTGGGGTTCTTAGGACTTCGCTTGAGGCGTGATTGAGCAACGGGACCGCGTTTCTTTTTGGTATATATGTGGATGGTAAGGTCCGCGAGTACAGTGTCCTGTGTATAACGTGGGGCTAGTTTTTGTCGGGAGGCCAAGGGATTTCGTACGAAGACTTGTTCGTCTGGGGAATATTCCTTTTCAGGTTCTCTGTCTTTGTTTCGATTTTCAGTAAGTTGCGTCCTGTCGTGTAAAGAAGTCTGATTTATAAGGTCGTACACTTGGGTCATACGTTTTTTATGGTCTTGTAGGTACTGTTGAAGTAAATGTTCGGATATATCAATATCAAGTGGGTCACGTGGATCAAAGTGTCCAAGTATTAAGTCTAAAGGTCAACATTTGGTAAAACTATGAATTGAACTATTCATAAGCTAAGAACATTGAAATATTATAAGCTAAGACTGCGTATGGCATTAGGATAACGACTGGCTCATTTCGTTTTTCGAGTTTCAATATCCTTAAGTGTTTAAGGATCGTCGAATGAAATCGTTCTACGATTCCATTGTCATTCGGTGAGTGAGCGAGGATTTTATGATGTTGAATCTTGTGAAGTCGAGTGAATTCAGCGAAAATTTGATTCGTGAATTCCGGACCTTGGTCTGTAACTATAGTGAGCGGGACCCCATGGTGAGTACAAAATATCAAAAAGGCTTGAACTACACTTAAGGCCGTACCGTCTCTCAGATGGTATGCCTGAGCGTATTTCGAAAATGCATCTACTATCGTAAGGTATTTTTCGTTCTGTGCTTTGAAGAGATCAAGGTGAACTATCTCAAATGGTTTAGAAGGAGGTGGAACAATTGAAAATCTTTGTTTGATGGGATGTCGATCATATTTCGCCTGGCCGCAGATGTTACACTCATTTATGTACTTTGTAATGCATTCTTTCATTTTGGGCCAATAGTACTTGGATGATAGGGCTAAGTAGCATTCAGTTATACCACGATGGTTTGTTTTACCTTCGTGGTACTTTTGTATTATTTCTTGTTGGCGTAAATATTCTTTGACATTTTCCAATTCAAGTTTAGTTAAAACAAGATTCATTGCGGAGCTTTTGAAGTTATCTTGGATGATAGGGATGATTTTATACATTGCTAAAGGAGGGTGGATTATTATGCCAGTCTTAACCTTAGGATTGACAAATTCTTTAATGGCGTTAATGACGTCATTTGCCAAGTTACATTCAGAGAGTTGTATAGTAGTTCTGGTATGAGTCTCGAAAGGTTTTGTTACAGTTGGTCGTTTCTTAATGTCACCTACAACTACGAAACAAATCTGCCTGTTGAATTTATTAAGAGGGTCATCTGAAATAGGGACCTCTAGAATTGGGTTTTCAGCGCTTGTATGGGCAGTTATTGTAGTCGAACCTGCTTCAGATGGAGGTCTAGCAGTGTCACTTATAAGTGCAGTTATTGTAGTTGAACCTGATCGAGAAGGTGGTCTCTCCGAAGGATTCACTACAAGAGAATTAGTGTCCTCCATATTAATTTCAACACGAGAGAGAGCGTCTGCATTAGTGTTACTTTTACCCTGCTTATAAACTGTAGTGAAGTTATATTCACTTAGTTTTAACCTCCAGCGAGTTAATCTTGAGCCTGGTTCTTTTAGACTCATAATCCACTGAAGTGGTTTATGATCAGTAACTATTTTAAATTTCCTACCATACAAATATGGTCGAAAATATTTGGTGGCCCAAACTATTGCCAAAAGCTCCTTTTCTATCGTGCTATAGTTGGTTTCACTCGAATTTAGGGTCCTTGACGCGTAAGCTATGGGTTTGTCGTTACCTATTGATCCTTGTGAAAGGATAGCACCTATAGCAAAGTTGGAAGCGTCAGTTGTCAATATAAAGTCTTTAGAAAAGTCGGGATACTGAAGTATAGGGTCATTTGTCAGTAATAATTTACATTTCTCAAAACAGTTTATGTAGTTCGTGTCATTAAACGTAATCTTAGATCCTTTTTTCAAACAGTGCGTCATAGGTTTCGTTATACGGGCAAAGTCTGGGATGAACTTTCGATAGTATCCGAGTAGGCCGAGGAAACGTTTTATTTCCGTTGCAGTTTTTGGCAACGGGAATTTTTGGATTGCAGTTATTTTGTCGGGGTTTGGCTTAATGCCGTCTTTACTAATTATATGTCCTAGGTACGCGGTCTCTAGTTTTAAAAACTCCGACTTATCCAATTGAATCTTGAAGTTCGATTCTCTCAGTCTTTTGAATACTTTCTCTAAGTTGATAATGTGTTCTTGTAACGAGACGCTAAATACGATGATGTCATCGAGATAGACTAGGCACACTACGTTTTGAAGGTCTCTAAGCACGTTATCCATTACGCGTTGGAAGGTGGATGGTGAATTTTTGAGCCCCATTGGCATTCTTAAAAATTCAAAATGGCCGTGTTCGACATTGAAGGCCGTTTTGTGGATGTCCTCTGGATTCATTTCCACCTGATAAAAGCCACTCGCAAGATCTAAGGTTGTGAAGTAGTGACAGTTGCCTAATTTGTCTAGAACGTCATTGATATTTGGTATGGGGTATTTGTCGTCAATAGTTTTTTCGTTAACTTTTCTAAAGTCGACAACGATACGCCATTTGACTTTTCCTGATGCATCAGCTTTTTTAGGAACTACCCAAATCGGAGAGCTCCATGCTGATTGAGATGGACGTATTATACCTTGTTCCAACATCTTTGTGATTTGATCCTGAACCTCCTGTCTGTGAACGAAAGGGTACCTATATGTTTTAGTATAGACAGGCAATTCATCTGTGGTACGAATGCTGTGCTTAATTTTATTGGTGAATGTTAGAGGTTCACCTTCGAGATAGAAGACATCAGCGTATTGAGCACACAGAGATTCTAAATTGGCTCTTTCTTCAGGATTCAAATGGTCAGTACGTAAGCGCGAGAGCACTTGTGACACGCGGTTGGTCGGTTGTTGCGTGCGCGTGCACTGAGCGTTAAAAAGTTCCGCACTAACTGGTCGGTCCATAGAGAACACTACGTCATGTCTAGTGGGGTTAGCTACTTCGATATAACCGCGATTATTTTTTACAGTGGTGACGCAATCCGGTATAGTGCAGTTAGATATAGCCTGCTCTGTCACAAATACGTCACCGTCATGAAAGTTAATCGGAACTCGAATCATCTTCGATGTATTAGCCGGTATTATTTCCTCGTATAGATTGCAGTTTCGAGAATCATACATGCGCAAGGGATTGGTAGATTGCCGTGTAACTAGAACTTTATTCTTTAGGTCGATACTAGATTCTAGTTTTTCTAATAAATCCAAACCAATTAAGCCATCAAAGAAGTCATGAAATTTATAGATAAAGAGATTTATCTCACAGTTTTCGTTAAATTCCGGAAAGCATGGTAAAGTGATAGAATATTCATTTCTAGTAGTCGCGTGAATGTTCGTGACCTCAAAAGGATCATAGTTACATGGTACATGAGAAAAGAATTTTTGTACCGATTCGGGGCTTATAAATGATTGATTTGCACCCGTATCGATAAGTAACTTAAGAGGCGGATGTCTATCTGTATGTAAGGCAGTTGGCGTTGCGTCTGTAGATTAATTTCTATTTTGGTTTTTCGGATTTCGTGGTGGATTGAAAATCCTCATTGTCCGTAGGGACGCCATCAGTTTCCTCGACAAATGCAGGAACGTACTCTGGATTATAGGAAGGTTGTTCGTATGACGGGTCATAGTTTTGTTCACAGTATGTCGGTACGTCATAGTCAGTATAGTAACAGTTATAATAGTCGCTGTAAGGATCGTAATAGTCGTGCGAGTCTGAGAACTCATTGAAGTTCATTTCCCGAGTTTTAAAATAATTTGACGGGGGTGGATTTCCGTGTCTCGTCCAGTCATGTCCAGTCAAGGGTGGCCTATATGGCATGGGTTTCGCAACGTAGTGGCTAACACCACTCATAGGCTGAGGGCCTGCATTATGAGAGGGTTGGTAGCCCGTCCTAGGTTGAGGCATCCTAAAAACGTTGCTTTGTGGTCTATAGTTAGGCGGGGGTGCGCCAAACATTTGTTGAGTTCTAGTCGGGCCACGATTAGGAGGCATTTGGGGTCTCCAAATTTGCATTGGCCTCGGTGGCTGGAAATTCATAGGCTTAGAGGGTCCTGCAAAATTATTTAGCGTGGGTGGAAAAGTAAACGGTCGCGAGGGTGGTAATGTTACAGGCGATTGAGTGCTGAAAGAAGGTTTATTAGCATTAAATGAAGACGTAGACACCTTGCTCTCAGGTAGATAGTCGTTTCGCCGCTGTAAATATAGCGTGTTCATTTCTTCATGCACGAACTCTAAGGCCTTTTCAATTGAATCAGGTCGCATGCACCGTATTCGAGAACCTAGTGGGTCACGTAGGCCTCGTAGGTATGCCTGAAGGGTAAGTTTTTTATAAAGCGCTCTTTTCGCTTCGATGGTACTCGGTACAGTTTCATGCAAACTGATGTAAGTCATTATAATGCTAAACAAGTTAAGACATTTCTCGTAAAATTCCTGAGGCGTCGCGGAGCCCTGGGTCAGGAGGGACAGATCGTTGAACAAAGAAGTCTCATCTCGTTGGTCTGCAAAATTGTTTATAAGGGCGTTTCTTATACCAATCCAATTTTCCGGAATGCCATTCGAGTTTATTGTACGGGCAGCGGGCCCAGTAACTTTATTCAAAATTCCGTTTAACAGGGCCAAATTACTTAGTTCGAATCCCGGTTCCGTTTTCATATATTGCGTCACAAGCTGGTCGCAAAGGTGAATGAAGCGGGTAAGAACGTTTGAGTTCCCATCGAACTCAGGTACCAGCCGTAGGGCTTTAAATATTTGGTCGACGAGTGCGTCACACATGGTGCTGCGTTCGATCACTATTTGTCTATCTAAACTATCTATACCTACGTATTCTATATCTTCTAAAATACTATCTAGATTCCTATTAGCATCGATTTGCAATGTTCTATGTAAGTTATCTAACCTAGGGGTCCGCGATTTCCGTGGATGGAAAATTTTGGAAAATAAAAGGAACACTTAGGAAGAAACAAGGAAGCAACTCTAGTAAGATCTAAGTACTCACCAGTACATTTGTATTTCTCTGCGTGTATCGATTTCCAGATACTCCTCCCAGCTGCAGCTCTTGTAGGTTCGGATAGCCGTCGTCGGTGATCGATTCACTTGATTTTAAATTGACTATCCTACCGACTGCGCCAATTACGAAGGCCACAACCGGAGGATCCAAAAAAATACAAAAGTAATTTAAAAACTAAATTTATTTTAATTAAAAGTTACAAAATTAGTTATTAACTAGGACGTGACAATCGTTCAAAGAATGATACAAAAGTGTCGTATTCAGGTGTGGCTCCGTCCGGTGTCGGGTCCAATGCATGTGCTGCGTCGGCACCTCGTGTCGGCGTGACCTCGATCGGCGATCACGTTCCGCTGTAGCCGCGATTCTTGTACCTTGTAGGTTGTTATGAAGGTGTTGCAATGTGTGCGGATTTAGGGTTACGTATATGTGTAACAAATATCTAAACAAGTTCATGCGGAGATGCAAAGAAGTAAGTGTTTTTTTTTTCAGTTTCAGTTGTTTGAGAAACCGTATTAATAGATAATAATTGCTACAAATAATATATTTAAACGTGTAATATGTACGGAAAATGTTGGAGATTATTGTGATTGTTAGTTCGTTTAATGCCCTCGAAATAACGCGATGATAGCTTTTAAGTAGTTAATGTCGTTGTGCGAGTAGTGTACCATAGTACATAGTATAGCTTAGGTATAGCATAAAATTTGCCAGGTTTAAACTTCATATTCAAGGAGTAAAACGTCTATACAGTTAATCTCGTATTGCACCATATTTAGACAATAAATGACACATATATATTTAAGTATAATTTTTTTTTGTATACCGTTGACTAAAATATTAAAATGTAAACAAAATATCAAAGTGATTATGTTAATTAATATAACACATTAATATTATACCTACACATATTATACCCCTATATATATACCCTAAAATGATGTATATATACTTTACATGTATATATACCTACGCTTGCATTTCACTGGCTATGTTTTGGACGGCTGTCATTCATTGGGGGAGCATATAATAATCCTGCAATAATACTCGTACAATGGCAAAATACAATACACAGAAATAAATACCGACCGACATAACACTAGGGGCCTGGTAAATCCTGCTCGGCTGGTAAAACTGAATAAAAATATCCGCATCATAACTGCAAGGAACCCAACACCAGCCAAATCGAGATATACCAGGCCCTACACAAATTTTTACAAACACAATCGGCTGAATATATAAATAACTATATTTTACTTAATAAATAAACAAAAATAAACACATAGCATGAGGTTATTATTGGCTTTTGACATTTGATTACTACCTGGCATACGTATTTCAATATCTACACGTGAATCACAGACTCCCACAAAAAAACACAAACACTCACACACACACACACACACTAACACACTAAATCACACATACACTGCTACATAAGCACAGTCATTGCTTTCCGACATTTTAATTATACCTACTATGTTAAACTGTACAACAAAAAGTATGAACGATGTTTTACTATATCATGTAAGCGAAAGAGACTAGATCCCACGACACAGGTTCTCCTAGTGTGGGATCTAGGGTTGTATTTATATCGATACCTATAATATTTAATTTATTATTACTGGTGCCTGTTTTATAAGTACAATTAGTATTTGTTTTGTTAAATAAATAAATAAAAAATAAAAACATCTATATACTTAAATTAGGATATGCCCATTAGTTTTTTCCCATGGATTGCCAAATATTATCAAATTACCAGACGATTTAGAGTAAAATATTTCGCATTGGAAATGGAAATCTGAATTCAAATCGATGTACATTTTCTATTTTTTCTTCGGCTTTCCCGTTGTCATTTACATCAGCTTAAAAGAAACCGAAGAATGCAATACAGTGTTAACACAAAGCAAACGTAAAGATCAAGATAATTTTTAAATTTGTTTCCAAAATTTATATGTCAATATTAACTAAGTAATATAAAACTTATATCAATTAATGTTAAACGTCAACGTCGATAGATCTGTTATCTATTCCCGCTCAGCTTACAGCTTACTAATGACGTTATCAAATCTCCATTTACTGTTATCTGCGGGTTCTTGATAAATGCTCTATGGTAGCTGTCAAGGTAGAAGAAACAGCGTGTCACTGTAGAATGTCGATAACAAAAGCACAACGCAACTTATCGATATCTAAGTTAATAAATTGTATCGAAATATAAGGTTCTAACGACAATTAGTATTTATACTTCGATAAGTGGTCAATGTCTACGTCGAAACGACTGATTGGTGATCTATTCGTGTATGGTATGATTCCTTGTACCAATAACATCCCATAAAAGAAAGGCACTACGAATTGCCGCTTTTATATTTAAGTACCTAGATGATTGAGCTTTTCTCGTTATACATTTTCATGGTCTAACCTCAATCACGCATCACTGTTGCTTGACAACGCCATCTATTGTCAAGTGGTGTGTTATTTATTAGTGTGGCTGTGTCAGTTTTTATTTGCCTGAAACACGGATCAAACGACGTTTTCTAAAAATGAAACCTATCTAGATCGATTGATCGCCCCCGAAACGCCCTGCATACTACTACTTACTACATACATGTATACAAGAATAACGATTTTAGATTTGATGGATTAACCCACAGACCATATAGGTACCACTATGGTCTGTGGGTTAACCCTTCCTATACAGTTAATATCAATAGTTATTTTTTCTTTATGTATTAATGTTTTGGAATGTTTAACCAGTAATATTTCGTGACGGTGCAAGAGTGTAGGCAAGGTGTACAAAGTCAAAGTCAAAATCAAAATCATTTATTCAATTTAGGCATCAAAGACGTACTTATGAACGTCAATTTTTCATAATAATGTACTTTAAAGACTACCGCCGCGTTCCAAAATATATAGAGCCTACCGAGAAGAAGCGGCAAGAAACTCGGGCCATTTTTTTGTATATAGATGTTTTTACAATGTTTTTACTTAGGTACTACAAATATTAGCTCCAGTGTGTTGCCTTACAAAATAGAACATAATAATGGTATCAGTAGGGCAAGACACGCTACACTTTGACATCTTAGTACACGAGTAGATAGATCCTGGAGTAATCAGTCCCAAGTTGTTTATCCTCCAAGTAATCCGAAATTTTGTAATAACCTTTTTGACAGAGTTTAGTTTTAATAGTAATTTTAAACTTATTAATAGGCAAATCTCGGATAACATTGGGAACTTTATTATAGAATTGTATACATTGTCCCATAAAAGAATGACTTATTCTGTGGAGACAAAACATAAAACCTTTTCCGTGTTCTACTCCTAGATACTCGTAGTTCTAGAAAGTTGTAGTATCTATCATCAAAGAGAGGAGAGTGACGCAGCAGACTTATATGTAACTGTGACTTGACTACAATACCAATCCCACTTGACGTAACCAACAATAGATACTGATTATACCTACATTGACTTGAGGAACGTGAATTTATTTACAACAGTAAGAGTCCAGTTTTAAAGAAAAAAACGTTTATTTACTAATAGCTCCACCCGGCAGTCGCACCCGCGTGGTGATGGACGATGATAAATAAGTATTCTATATGTTATTCCAGCGCCTTCTCTATTTACATACCAAATTTCATTAAAATCCATTCAGTAGTTTTTGCATGAAAGAATAATAAACATCCATACATACAAAACTTTCGTGTTTATAATATTATAGTAGGGTTTGTAAGATTTTGCGTTTCTAATATGTATATATACGCTCCAAACGTAACCTAAATTTTGTTTAATTAATTGATTGATGATTTTTTTTCACTTATCATAATTTGCATTGGCTTCATTTTTATTCAATTTCGTTATTATTTTGTTTCCAAAGATCACAGAAACAAGGATTCTGTGCATTTGATGAGCCATTATCAGATGATTACCATTTCATTATTATCAGCCGGAAGACGTTCATTTCTGAACATAGGCCTTCCCCATAGAACGCCACTCGGAACGGCTACTCGCTTCCTGCATCCAGCGATTCCCCGCGGTTTTGGCACGGTCGTCGGTCTACCTAGCGGGGGCTGGCCTACACTACGTCTTCCGGTGCGTGATCGCTACTCGAGAACCTTTCTTCCCCATCGGTTATCAGTGTTTACGAGCGGTGTGGCCTGCCCATTGCCATTTCAACTTACTAATTTTGAAAACTATGTCGGTGACGTTAGTTCGTTAGACTGATCTCCTCATTTCGGATTTTATCACGCAGGGAAACCCCAATAGTCTTCTCTTTTTTTCGTGGACGAGTGGTAAGCTGTAATATTTAATTTTATAATAATATAATGTAATAGATAATATATTTTACTCGTAATTTAATTATAATTGTAACTATACATTGTAAAGGTTACTTGGCTGAAAGTTTTGTAAGTCGTTATATATAATATACTATATATATATATATATGTTTATATATTAGTACATATATCAGGTCAGGTACATATACATGTATTATAAATATGAAAATAAATATACTATAGTATCCAGTTATGCACAATTTTAGCCAGCACTCCTTTATATACGAGTATTTGCATATTAGTGTATTTTAGCAAAGAAGTATGTTGATGTAGATAATTATATAAGTTCTATAACTTAAGTTCATCTGTGAAGTCACCCAAGCGGCTTCAACGGAAGATCAGCGCTGGTCAAACGATCAGCACAACGCTGAGTTGAGGCCGGTTTGCGACAAATACATTTTTAATTTTTAATTGTTACTTTGTTTAAAATTCTACTTGGTTGTTGCAAATAAACTATTCTGATTCTGATTCTAAGTCATATACATTTTAATATTTTTCTTATTAAGAGCGAAGCGTTTCTGCAATAGTTTAGGCAAAAATGCTTTCGTATGTCCAGATGTCTGCCTGTTCTTCTCTACAGGTCGCATTTCTCAACCGATTCTCTTGAAATTTTTGTAAGCAGGATCGATAATTATATATATTTTTAACTGTATAGAATTTTTTTTTAATAAAATTAAGTTCATAGGTTTTTAGTATCTTAAAATAAAACTAGATGGCGTTGGCTATTGGCCCGTTGGCCCGCGGTGAAAGCTATGCAAAGACGTACTCGTGAGGTCTACAGATACTAGTCATTTGTTTTGATGGTTTAACTAACGCGGTAATTGAGACCAGGATTGTTGGAGTCGCAGCACTGACTTCTTCTTAAACTGTTTTTTAAGCAACTTGCAAAAAGGAGGTTTTCAGATTTAACCTCTGTACATTTTGTAAACTGAATTTAATTATTCTCTTTTTGTTTGAAAGCTGGTGCTTCTCATGTCGTCCTGTTCATCCAATCCAATCCAATTGGATCCAGATTTGACCAGTACTTTTATGGATATTAATTTGTCATCAACATAAAAAGTCTTACAATTTTGAGTAGGTATCTTCAATAATACGTCGTTTTTTTTTCAAACTGTAATTTTTGTTCTCTTGTTTTCCATTTTTAATTTATGTTTTACTCTTGTTTAGCCACAAGCATTGAGATAACTAATAGAAAATCAATTCGCAACAAAAAATGTTATAACACATCTTCTCTTATGATTTAATACTTCACCCACAGAATACAGAGCACCGTTTACCAACTATGTCATGTTCTATGGCACCAACCTTCTTACCATACATAGTATAGACTACAACATCTCCCCTTGATCGATCGGTCAGCAACGCCTCCTCGTAACTGCCTTCACGAATTAACCACAAACGTTGTCAATAGATATAAATGGAGCTGCATCTCTATCAGTCCGCTGTAATTCCCTCCCAGCGGACATTGAAAGATGGAACGAATTAAAAGACTATAACCAAGAAATAATTACATTATAAAAGCGACTCCATTACTGTGCTATTTATATTCATATTGCTAAGGCAAATGTAAATCTGATGTCGATTAATAATAAAAATTACTATGTTACCAAGCTCAAAATTATCTACTTCTTCGTTTTTGTTGATTGGGCTTTAACATTAATTAGCTGCCAGCTGGAGCAAAGTTTGAATGAAATAGCCGACTAACAAAACTAGGTTCTTAATAGAAATCTAGTATTATTACACTATGAACTTCTAATGTTAATCAAAGAAATTTTAGTACAATTAAATATTTTAATTTACACGCACATTGTACAATTCAAATTATAAACTACAAAATAAGTTTAGATTCACATATATATCTATCTATCCATATATAAAAAATAACCCCTATTTCTCCTGGTCACGCTATAACTTGAGAAGGGCTTAACCGATTTCATTCATCTTTTTTTTAATACTTCGTAGAAGGTTCTTACATTAAAAACAAGAAGAGACGGGAGGTTATGGCAAGTTCGAAAGCCGAGGCTACGACGCGAACGAAATCGCGAGCAGTGGCTAGTACTTAATAATAATATCTTTTATTAAGAAGAAAGGTTGATTTGTTTAATTGAACAGCCTTCGAAGCTCCTGGACCGTAATGAAACATGATTTGACCATTAGAACCCTACATTATTCCTGATGAACATAGGCTATATATTTTAATTCATCATCATCATCATCATCCATCACCACGCGGTTGAAACCGTAGCTAGTTACGCATAAACTACTTGCGTTTATTATTTTATCATCCACTAATGAGATCGTGCTATAGTCATGTACGTTATGGTAAATGCCACATTACGGTGGTCTATATAATATGTATATTATTAAGTAATGTATAGCGCGTTGATGTCTTTTGAATAAACGATATTTTGCAGGACATAACCACTTGAGATTTGATCAGCATGAGCCTTTTTTAGTTTATACAGAATGTAATCGTCATTATTTTTTTAAATCTTTATTTTTTTCGAGGCTTTTGTACAATTAGCACATGTCAACCCCATCGTATTTTCTAACACTAAGCAACAATACAATATAATTAAAATTAACCTAACACTAAAAATTAAATCTACGAGTAACACCTACTTATGGCAACTGATAATTTGGAACAATTCCTTTGCTGCGTCAGACGCTGGGTTAGCCAAAGTGTGGTGGTATCTACCTACATCATACCTATTTAGGTCGTAGGTGCTTTCAAACCCCTGTCGTTCACTTTGCAACCGGGCACACTCCACCAACACGTGATGTACATCTTCTACAGTCCCGCAAGTTAAGCAGTTAGGGGTGTCACTCTTCCGCATCATGTAACAAAATTGGTTCAGAGGCATGTGTCCAGATCTCAGTCTATGCCCTATGACAATTAGTTTTCTAGGGAGCAATCTACCGCAGCACCAAGGTACATGTGGAGGCTCACTTTGTATGGTCTTGTACCAAATACCCTTGTCTAGAGATCTCGCATTAAAATATTCTTTCCAAAGATTATAACATGTAATCGTCATGATATTGCTAGGGCTATTATGTGACTCAGTTGCAATCAAATAATTGATATATAATATGTAAAACAATATCGGCTTTGACATTTTAACTGTACCGTCGATCTATACTAGCGAAGTAACCTTATTTGTGAAAAGCAATCCTAACTTATTTGTCAAATATGACGGAAGGAAGTAGACGAGAGGGGCAATTTCGTCATCTTCGTCATCAAGCAATTAAAAATACATCGTTCTAGCTGCGTCGAAGTTTATTTTGTATGGCTCCGATCATCTATAATAAAGTGCAAAAAATAATATGTACTTTAGATATATTATGTTTTTAAAAGTGCCTAAAAAATATTAATAGAAAAAGCTTATTACACGATTGATGAATTTATAAACGACAAAAATGTAAAATAGATTTTTTTTACATAAATATTCTGTAATTTATGACATGGGTTAATATATATTCTTCTTATGATATTATTATTAATTATTATTGTAATGACATTTTAAATTATTATATACCTTCCCTTGCATGCTTAATTAAGCGGAGATAGCCATCGAACAAGCCATCTATTTTCGACCGCAATGTTATTCAAATGTTGTATACCTATTCTCGCAAGTTGAATAAATGATTTATAATTTAAGATTTGTGTCAGTTTTGACTTTTGACAACTCCAGTTAGCAGAGGCAGGAGCACAAACAATTTGCGAAAAAGTATCCGTGTCGTAAACTTCAACGCACCACGCTTCGGCGTACAAACGATATCTGTAATATACAGACTGTATATCTATGTCACAGTTGCCCTAGATAAATGACAGTTTGTACTGTTTCACGTGAACGACGCACGATATTACACTTACGCAGTTATTAGTTGTATGTACACTCTATTGTTAAATAGTCGCCATTTTATTACATTTTAAACAAAATTTCATTACAATTGCGATACATAATTGCCCTGCTAGTGTCAAGATAAGTGAAAATAAATATTTATGTATAGTTACACGGCTCACTTTGATTTTACACTATCACACTAACCTTACTAATAAAATCAAATGTTTGTATGGATGGGCATTTGTTACACAATAACGACAGAACTCCTGAACGGATATGAATGAAATTTGGCATGTACATAGATGGCATTTGTTACACAATAACGCCAGAACTCCTGAACGGATATGAATGAAATTTGGCATGTACATAGATGACACATTGGACAATAACACATATAAATCATTATTATAATTATCATCATCATCAATCACGCGCGGGTGTAACCGAGTGGCACTTCTAGTAATATTATAAATGCAAACGTTTGATGAAAATGTTTGTAACCACGTATCGCCGTAACTACTAATGACTACTTTTACAAGGCAACAAATGTGGACCGTATTTTTGAGGTCCAAATTGTCGGCGCAACAATTGTTGCACGTTAATTTTACGCGTTTTTCTTTTGTTTATTTTTTAAAGTCATCCCAATGTTTAACCATAGAGTTTAATTCTTTAGTGTAATATATTTTCTTTCTATGGCAATACTACAAACAAACATGTACTATATGTGAACTTTAAAAAAAATATTTAATTAATGTTTACATTTTCATCTGTGTTTGGCGGTGAGGTTATGTTTTGTGCTATTGTTTTTAGTGAATTAATAGGGTTAAATTCATGATTTTGATACAAATTATACATGAATATAATTGTGAATGTGTAAGGAATACTTTGAATATGTGTTTTAAGTTCTGAAATCAAAAACTACTCTAAAAAAATTTGTCACGATTCGGCAACTCCCGGTAAGCTATTCTCATTGTTATGATTGGTTATAATTTGCTTTATTTTGAATAGATTATACTTTTACATTGTAAAATATCAAAGAAATAATGTCGTCAAGTAATTATACTCACTCAGAATATGATAAATACGCGATATCATGTCAGGATCAATAAAAAATCGAAGTCACGTGAGAGTTAAATTCGCTTGTACTAAAAATTCAAAATTTGTTTGTTTTTTTTAAATATTTCTGATTTATAATTATTATTTGAAACCTAGTTTGATTTGTAGAATTTCTAATAAGAATTCCAATGAAAAAAACAATAAGAAAATTTCTATTTTATATAAAAATATTTTTTTTCTAAATTACCATGTCTAATTCTAGAAAATGGGCCCCTTAGTTGAAAAAAATATCATTATTGGCCGAAATTTCAAAGTAACTCTTATTTTTTGTGTAATTAATAATAACCTAAGCATATTTTATTAGGTAAAAATCCTATTTCTGTTCTAGATATTCAAAATATTTATAAATATCAATCCAAAATCCTGTCTTGGTAAGCATTATTTATTGTTAAAACTTAATTTTTTTGGTCAGATTGCAATTTTTTTTAAGATAATATTTCTTCTACGAATTCAAATATTTTAATGTAATTAGTTAGATATGTGTTTTTACTATTTAATAACAGCAAAAAACCTTATATGTATTGGTGTTAAATTTTTAAATTACAATTTTTTTCCACATCAACTCTGATTTTTTCGGCTACGTCAAGTTTGTCCTCGTGTAACATAACATTTTACTAATACATTTGACATGAATGTTTATGTATTCAGATTTTTCGGTCATACAACTTTCTTTGACATAAATTTCGTCTATTAACTCGCTATAGGTATGGCACAAGAGCCGTTTGTACCCAACTCGGTGCAACATATGATGCGGGCGCAGGTCGCATCACTTACTAGGGGGACGCAGCGATCGTTAAGACACTTTAAAGCGCTTTAGTAACCGATTTAGATGCATTTTGTCACGTAGAAAGTTTGAATTCTGGAATAACGTGTAGGTTAATCTAATTATAAAAAATCAACCCCTATAACGGTGAAACAGGCTGGTGATCCTTGTATGGAAAACATATTTCTTGGTTCGATTCATATACAACTCGGTACAAATGCAGTATAAAATGTATAATATCATCATCATCATCATCTTCATCATCTCAGCCGTAGGACGTCCACTGCTGAACATACGCCTCCCACATAATTTTCCAAAAGGACCGGTTGGAAGCGGCCTGCATCCAACTTCGTCCTGCGACCTTTATCAGGTCGTCTGTAAGCTATTGCATAGCTTCTATCGCGGGCCTTGAGCGTGGAGACTGAATCCAGAAATTCCGTAACGAAAATAACCTAACACCCCCCACTCCGACTCCATCTATCAATAAATACCAGAACTTTTAATGACTTTTTGAAATATCACGCTTGTCTCTTTAGTTCAGCAACTCGCAACTCTAGATGGCATTGGTTAAATAATTATAATTGCATAAGTTGATAAAACAGCTATTCAATAGCTTTACTAGCTACCTACTACTGCGCCTGTGCAAATAGCCACCATATCGTATCGCAAAATATATAATGACAAACATATTTTAGGGTGTATTTAAAAGCCTTTTTCACAATACAGTTTTTTTTTATATCCTCGAAAAGTGCATAGTAAAAAGTTGAATGAAACACATGCGTAATTTTGATGATTTCCGACTCGTGTCGACTTATATACTCGTCGAAAATCAACTTCTTTCGGCACTTAAAGCATAAATAACTATTGTTGCGTTTTCAGAAAGAAAGTGTTCTTCTTGTATACATTAACCTCCCATCTCATTATGTAAGCAGATCATCCCAGTGTAGTTTAATAACAAACATTGCAATGGAACGAGAGTGTAATGTAATGCAATGTAATTGTAATGTAAGTACCAATGGATCGTAGCACGTTATGTTATGATTAACGTGCCACGAAGGCCCATGACCGTGTCATGTCATGAATGACATGATTTGTATCCATGATCACTGTGAAGCTTATTGTAGATATCGATGTAGATAATGTTTGTTAGGTTCACAGTTTTGGTTAAGGTACTGCCGTGCGTTTCTCTAATGATTCGTCGCTAGATTCGTCGACAAGCTCACCGATGTCAAATACTTTATGAGATATCGCCCTTGTACATAAGTAGTTTGCCAACGGTTCTTGTCATCTCGTCATTTGTTTCACGGATGTTGTCAAAGATGCAACGATGTTTGCTCTTAGAGAATCCCACTGCTGGATGGTTGGCGGACTGCGAATATTACTCGTGGCAGGACACAAAACATTAAGGCGTTACACCTACAGAGTTAGTTGCCTTCATCAAACATTTGGCCAGACTCCAACATAAGTGATGACCCGCCGACATAAAAAATATCTGATCTATTCAACCATAGAGATTTAGAGAGATGCCAATCTGTGCGCTATGAGTACAAAACCTGGTGTCGTATTCCGCGATTTTACGTATTCTGTTAGCTTCAATAAGTTCATTATCCACTGCGGTATTAAAACTTAACATTTGAATATTCGTAATACAGAGCAAGCATATTGTTGACTGTTTACATGCAATATTGCGGCCGGTGATAATACAAAAGTAATCGAACGTGAAGTAAGCGAACCGCCGAGCAATGTGTTCGGTTTTTAGGCATATTGCTGCGAGACCGGCCCCACCCCCTTTTAATATCTCCCTTGTTTCTGTGATCTGTGATTCAAACAAATAATATAATTGAAGTGTCATATTAACCCTTCATATACCGTGATAATTAAAACAAAAGATTTATGACGTAACGCACGTAAATTTACGTCAATGGTACTCAAAAGGTTATTAGTAATAACCCTTTGAGTACCATTGACGTTAATTTCCTAATCTAAAGTATATATATAAGTATAAATTAAAAAATAAGTTCCTAATCCGCAAAGTTACTCCCAGTATTGCCGTGGAGCATGTGGCTTGAGGTGTTAGTAGAAAACGCAGGGCATTGCGTTTACGCGTTATCCTTAGATATTTCATCTCATATACCTACCCATTAATTACACTTACTTCTGTCCTTTCAAACATTGCTGCAGTGGTAACGACTGTATACAGCATCTCCCTGAAGACTCCCACCAATTACTTGTATTGCCTACTCTAAAAGATTTCCCCAACTATTTCAAACTAAGAAACTTGCCCAGCTTGGCGCCAAACTCATTAAATTAATAAAATTACATTGATAATGTGCACAACCTATAAAACTCTGTGTTTATGGCACTTCTAAAGACATTGCATCGAAATAAAGTGTCGCATATTACGGCTATAGAACGTAACACACTCAGGGCTGCCATCTGGCGCCAACAAAAACTAATAATGTATTCATTGAAATTTATAGAGAAAAATTCACATCCTTGGACGGGATTCGAATCCGCGTCTTCTGACTCTCCGTGACAGACGCCATTGTCTAACTAGGCCACCGAGGTTCGGGTCGGAGCATCGAATTTTAACTCTCTACCTGACTTTAACCGTCTTGCGGGGACGGCACGACATCTAATGTATTATATTAAATATCAAAATCGTGTACCCTAATGTATGTAATCATGGTACCCTAATACAGCCGAATTGGTTCAAAATTTTGGGCGTAAAATACTTAAATATAAAATGTGTAAAAGTTTTACAATTTATAAAACAAGAGTTCGAGTTGATTGTGTAAAGATACCCCCCGAAGGGTTCTCGCATTGACGTGGCGGGGGGGCTCAGTAACCGTGGCTAGGTACACCACGGTGAAGCCAAGAGGAACCCAGGGGCCGCGCCGGCGTTAGGGTGCGCTGGCCGGCTCAGGCGGGCCGCTCCTATGGGATTTGGCCGCCAAGTCCACATAGGAGTGGCGGGGTCCGGGCGCTTTGGCGCAGGCTCGAGGAGGCGGGGTCCGGGCGCTCGGCGCAGACTCGAGGAGGTGGGGTCGCGGGGGGGGCTATCCCTTGTGGCTGACGTAGCAGGCGCTGGGGCTACGTATCCGACCCACGGCAGGGAGACCACGGGCGACCAGACACGGGGAAGTCTGGCGCCCATTGTTGGCGAGTTTGGTCTCCGAGGCAGTTGCGGCGCGCCATGTGTTCTGGCGTGCCGCGAAGAGAAGGGTCCGGCAACGGACAGCCACGGCGGGTTCGCGGTCGTGTGGAAAATCTGTCCCGCGTTCCCGCCGAGGGCGGCAGTGACGGAACACCCCGGGGTTTTGGTGGGTATACGGACTCCCACATAACCACCTCCCTCCCGTGGTGGGTGGTATATAGGCTACGAAGAAATATTATTTTTTCGTAGTATATAGGATCCCGTACCTGAAAGTTGCCTGTGATTTTATAAGTTTAGCCTTCGATGTCGTACAGTACTGTCAGTCTGCCTGTCAGAATTATCTGACAGCTCCCAGTAACTAGTATTATATTCTCTTTGCTCCCAGTACCTAGTTAAAAAAACTACTAGGTGCTTATTGTTAAATTTTAATTATGATACGGCTATTAATAGTGCAAGCGCTCACTTTATGAAACTTAAATGTATTTAAAAACTAAAACTTTACTACAAACATAGGTAAGATTAGTCGGGAAATTCGGATATACAAACAGACGAACGGAAAGACATCGAAATCTCACCAGCGTTTTCTTATTTTCGTCGTATATCTACGGGATCCTAAATGATTAGTTTGGTCTTGCATAGATCAAATGTACGTACAAATAATTTATTGATTCAGGTGTTACTTTGCAGAAATCCATTATGAAAAAACGATATTAAAAAATATTTAGTGACACTTTCGCTGAAAAATACAATGATTTTGGCTTACAACATCTCCTGCGGATGCCTCGTGTAGAGGCGAAACACGTGTCGAATCGTTTTTGGTTTATTTGGGTTTTCTTGTGTTTTTTATTTTGTATTCTTCCTATTATCAGTTTATGCGGGAGGGACGGTGGTGCACACCCCCAAATAAGCCAAAATCATTGTTTTCTTTTTTCAGCGGAAGTGTCACTAAATATTTTTTAATATCGTTTTTTGTACACACATAAACATGTAACAGTACAACATGTAAATTATTAATTGCAAACAATGAAGTTGCAAACATTTTTTTATTCTATCAACCCTGCTCACAAGGAAGACGGCTAAGTGCAGAATACTGCACTTGGTTTAATTAAGAAATCTACGTGTTAATTTATTTGTATGACCGCCTACGCTATGAGCTCTAATCTAGGCAAGTTATCATCAAGTTGTACCAAACAATGTATAGGCATAAAGACGGTTTAAACAAACTTTTTAAAGTGGAAAGTCTGTAATGATGTATGTTACAAATTATTTACAATATACATGTATTTTTTATGATTGACTCTAAGTAGTTATTAGTCTTATAAGTAAACATTTTACCAAAAAATGAAACCGAATTCAATACCAAACAGTGTGAAATAACTTGATAAAGTCGGTACCTTTTATCACAATATTGAGCACATGATTGAAGGTTGAAGTATCTGGGAGCCGATTCCACTAACTAATTGCAATCGAACCGCAGCTGAACTTTATATGTTCTGCTACTTTGAGCTTTTTATATTCGAATATTGGCAAAATTGTTTACCAAAAAATGGAACCGATTTCAACACCAAAAAGTGTGAAATAACGTGTTGAAGTCGGTACCATGATAGTTCAAAAGTACATATTATTACAATATTGTGCGCATGGTACCGACTTCGACAAGTTATTTCACACTTTTAAGTGTTGAAGACGGTTCCATTTTTTGGTAAAAAAAAGTTGGGTTAAATTTTTTTCTACTTACGGAATCGATTGTCATTCACTGTCAATGATGATATCATCAAGATAGGCGTAACAATTTTCACTTTTTGGAGTTTTCCTCAAAAACTGCTTAACCGAATTTAATTTAATTTAAATGGGACCTCCTCGAAAGTATATTCCAACAAACAAAAAATTCATTTTAAGAATCGGTCCACAAATGGGGGAGAAATCGATTAACATACACATAAAAAAATTATAAATACGAACATATAACTGCCTCCTTTTCTTAGTCGGTTAAAAATACTTCTTCGTTTGACAGTCTATCGTTTTTTTAGTAGATTTGGTAGGAATTGTGAAACATTTGTTGGTGATAAGAAACCTTTCATTTTGTCTACCAGAGCCAACATTCTATATCTATATGTATATATATATATATATATATATATATATATAACCCCTATTTCTCCAGGTCACGCTATAACTTGATAACAGATGGAATAATCTCGCAAATTCTTTTTTGTGTGTTAATTATTGTCAGGAGAAGGTATTTATGAAAGAAAAATCAAGGAAAAAGGAGGTTATGGCGAGGCCGAGCATACTACGCGAACGAAGTCGCAGGCACTCGCTAGTAGTCTACATTTTCCGATACACACATTACTTTGAAATGCATCTGACGCATCCCGCAATGTGCGTAAAATTTTACTGTAGGACGAGTCTTGCTTCTTGACGTCGTCGTTCTCTGGCAAGTATAACAATTTGCATAAATTTATAACTCACTGTCAACTCGTCCTATGTTTACAAAGAGAACACAAATCATTCATCATCAACCCCACAATTGTAAGTAAAGTTTGTATAACAAATCCGAGGCCCACCTGGTAATCAGCGGGAGCCTCCGCCTGTAACTGCACTGTGCCCCTAGCCTTCAGAAATTAAGTTTTTAAAAACCTATGTGCTTGTAATTTCACCAGCAAACCGGACACAGAAGTCCAAACATTACTGTCTCATAGTATGAATAGGTATAACTGATGAGTAAGGTTGGGAAATAGCTAGGTACACCAATGAAATAATGAGCCTATATACGAGTACTTTTCACATTCGCAGAGTCCTACTGGCAATATTTATTATCAATTCAATTTAGAGATAAGATAATAATCGAACATTCGGCTACCCTCCCTCCATATCTGCGTTGTGAATAGCTTATAGATGGTTAATTATACTCGTATTATAATGGTTAATCGAATAGGATGACGTCATTTCAGGAAATTACCTGTGTATTCGATTAATATGTATTAAAATGAATGTAATCAAACCGAATCGACCAACAAATTAGATCCATCTTCATCGAGATTGGAATATTAGCGACGTGATATTTAGCATTTATTGCTGATAAACAAATATTAAAAATAAAGTCACCGACGTAGTCCGGAAAATTAGCAAAAGTAAAAGTGGTAATGAGCAGGCCACATAGCACGCAGAACAGATGGTCGATAGGGCCTGAAAGTTCTAGAGTGGAGATCACGGACCGGCAAGTGCAGTGTAGGTCATCCACTGACACGGTAGACAGACGACCTGATAAAGGTCGCAGGATGAATTTGGATGCAGGCCGCTTCCAACCAGTCCCTATGGACATTTGTGTCAGTCATCGACACAAGTACATGTGTAGGTAATCCTACCAGATCCAGAGTGGCGGTTGGCTCTAAAGGGCAGCTGGAGGTAATTCATCTTCAGGGTGTTAACTAGTCTGTCTAGCACCAAAAATACCCTACCGCTATGCTACGGATTCCATCACGTTACATTCAGTGAACGCTCGAGCCCGAGGGGGTTCGATCCTGTAGCCTCCAGATTGACAGCTGACCTGAATTATTCCTTGGCTATCACCACTTTATGCAAAAGTTGGATGGCTCAGACTATTGGCTGGTCTGCAAGGTTTTATATCAGTTTCACGAAGCCGTCGAAGTATCTGGGAGCCGATTCCACTTACTAAATGCAATCGAACCACCGCTGAACTTTATATGTTCTGCTACTTTGAGCTTTTTATATTCGACTATTGACAAAAATGTTTACCAAAAAATGGAACCGACTTCAACACCAAAAAGTGTGAAATAACTTGTTGAAGTTTGTACCATGATAGTTCAAAAGTACCTATTATTACAATGTTGTGCGCATGGTACCGACTTAGACAAGTTATTTCACACTTTTAAGTGTTGAAGTCGGTTCCATTTTGCTGTAATAATATTTTTACACCCTTCTTAGTGACCCTTGCTAATCACAGGATCGATTGTTATTCAGCGTCGATGATGATATCATCAAAATAGGCGAAACACTTTTCAGTTATTTGATTGTAACTGAAAAACTGCTGGATCGAACTTGATGAAATAATAAGTAGGACCGCAAATATATATATAATGAAATAATAAATATAATAATAAAGTATACTCTACCAAACAAATGAAGAATCATCAAAAACGATTATCGTTTATGAACCGATGTTGATAATTCCTCTCTTTATGGACGAAGTAATCCGCGAACACAAAAAATACGGTTGAATTGAGAAATCTCCTCCTTTTTTGTAGTCGGTTAAAAAAACAGTCCAACTGCAGTTATGTTTCTGTTAACGCCAGCGATTGATCAAAACTTAATATTCTGTTCAATATATAGATAATAAACGTGAAACTAACTCATATTCGTATATAGTAGAAGATATTTATAGTTGAAGACATCAGGTGTTAAAGGCACTATGTTAATAATAGACTGTTTTGAGATTTAGCTTATTTTGGCATTTAGCAATAAAATACTTAACCGTTTACCTAAATATATATACCATGTATATACATTATGTAGTAGCAAGGTTAGATAGTAGAATTAAAAATAGTATATTAAATTAGGACCTAGAAACTCTATTAAATTAGGCATGTTTATATCATGATTAAAACCTGTAATATTTCATTTTAATTGAACATAGTTGAACACCTTTATGTACTTTAATAATACAGAAGTAATACATATTATATTAAATACAATTGTTTGGTGCGATTGCCAAGGACCTCATCATCATCATCATCATCATCAGCCTGTAGCAGTCCACTGCTGGACATAGGCCTCTCCAATTGCACGCCACTTAGGTCTATCTTGGGCTTCTCGCATCCAGTTTTTGCCAGCCGTCTTGCGCAGATCGTCACTCCACCGTGCCTCAGGACGTCCTACACTACGTTTGCCGAGACGCGGTCTCCACTCTAGAACTCGTTTACCCCAACGGTTGTCGGCTCTACGGCTAATATGGCCAGCCCACTGCCACTTCAGCTTGCTGATCCGGTGGGCTATGTCGATTACCTTGGTTCTCTGACGGATCACTTCATTTCTGATGCGATCCCTCAGAGAAACACCGAGCATAGCCCTTTCCATAGCCCGCTGAGCGACCTTGAGCTTGTGGACCATTCGAGCCGTCAGTGTCCACGTTTCGGCTCCGTATGTCATGACGGGTAGGACGCACTGATTGAAGACTTTCGTCTTCAGGCACTGTGGAATCGGCGAAGTAAGGACTCGACGTAGCTTCCCAAACGCTGCCCAGCCCAGCCGAATTCTTCTATTCACCTCGTTCTCAAAGTTGTTTTTTCCCAACTGCAATGTCTGCCCGAGGTACACATATTTTTGAACAACTTCGAGAACGGCGCCGTGTATCGCAATCGGTTCCGGTAGAACATGTTCGTTGAACATGACCTTGGTTTTGTCCAAGTTCATCCGTAGGCCGATGCGTATAGAAGAGTCAGCCAGGTCATTCAGCATCTGTTGCAGGTCCTGCAGCGTCTCTGCCACGATGACGATATCGTCAGCAAATCGCAAGTGAGAGATGTATTCGCCGTTGATATTAATGCCACGTCCTTTCCAGTTCAGCGTCTTGAACATATCCTCCATTGCATTTGAAAACAATTTCGGGGAAATAACGTCCCCTTGTCTCACTCCTCGATGCAACGGTATGGGACTTGTTTGCTGATTCTGTACTTGGACGGACATGGTGGCGGTTTCGTAAAGACATCTCATCACTTGGATGTATCGCCAATCTATCTGGCAACGCTGCAGGGACTCCAGAACAGACCAGATTTCAACCGAGTCAAAGGCCTTCTCATAGTCCACGAATGCTAGACACAGGGGCTGATTATACTCTTCGGTCTTCTGTATAATCTGCCGCACTGTGTGAATGTGGTCTATGGTGCCGTATCCGCTCCGAAACCCAGCCTGTTCTGGTGGTTGGAATTCGTCGAGTCTACGCGCAAGACGGTTCGTGATCACTCTTGAAAACAGCTTATAGACGTGGCTTAGAAGAGATATGGGTCGATAGTTCTTCAGCAGGGTCTTATCTCCCTTTTTGAAGAACAGGACGACCACACTCCTACTCCACGCCTCTGGAGTTCTCCCTTCGAACAGGACAGCGTTAAAAAGCTTCTGGAGCTCCCTCAGTACGGGTTTACCTCCTGCTTTTAGTAGCTCTGTTGTAACGCCATCCTCTCCAGGGGCTTTTCCATTTTTAAGCTGTCCAAGAGCGATCTCGATTTCGCCAATACTGACTTCTGGCAAGTCTTCAAGTCTGCCAAGGACATTTAATTTAATCTGTCCGCATCAGGACAAAAAATAACAATAGATTTACGAATGAAACTTGCCTCGAATGAGGCTTGCTGATTCGGATAGATTGAAACATAAAATATTTTTAATATTGATATGGTCACTGTAAGGCTATATTAGTCTAGCTAATTACAACAACGTTGAACAGATTGAACTGCAGTTGCAGCGGGATAGATTGTTGAACGTTGTGAAATAGTAAAATCAGCTTTTCTATTATTTCTAATGCGTATAAGAAGTCAAGTCTATTGTTCGAAAATGTAATTCGAATCCAGAATCAACGTATAAATTAGAGCTAATTGTTTAAACGAGCTTTAGAAGGTCCAGGCCACGCGACCCGTAATTATCAGACTTAATTGCCTCAGCTCATAGCTTCAAACATTCCCATTTAGCTTTCTCTAAATATATTTATATTACAACCAGTATTGTACTACATTTTCGTAACATACAAATTAAAAACCTTTTTGTACTATGAAAAATAGTTATTAATTAATAATGATTTTGAGCATAGCTGGCGAATTGAAGTGTTTATGCACCTCTGTCTACCTGTTCGGGACTGTACTGACGTGACTTTTTAAATCAGGGTTTAGTATGCATGCAAGAGTCGTGTTTTTTAATATATATTTTTCTCTGATAAGATACACCGTTCATGGTGGCCTAAAATTAAGAATGTTCTTTGCATCTAGGTCCAGCACTATCCACAAATATATAGTGACTCAGAGACACACAAGCTCCTGACCTTATGCAGAACAAAAAGTAATGAATACCTCAGAAAGATATCAACTTCGGCGCTTGGAAACATTTTCCATTTTGACCTGCCCGCGACTTCGTTCGCGTAGTATCCTTCCATCTTTTCTTGGTTTATTATTTATAAGAACCTTCTCTTGACAATAACTAATACAAAAATTTGCGAGATTGTTTCATCCGTTCTGAAGTTATAGCGTGACCAGCAGAAATAGGGGTTCATTTTTATATGTACAGACTAGCGACTGCCCGCGATTTCGTTCGCGTAGTAAGCTCTGCCTTCGGCCTCAATTTAGGGCTACAGAAAAGTCCTCGATAGCATATTTAGTGTCTAGCTCTTGATAATTTATTGATTCAGGCGTTACTTTGCGGAAATCCATTATCAAAAAACGATATAAAAAAAATATTTAGTGACACTTCCGCTGAAAAGAAAACAATGATTTTGGCCTATTTGCGGGCGTGCACCACCCTCCCTCCCACATAAAATGCTAATAGGAAGAATACAAAATAAAAAACACAAGAAACCCCAAATCAACCAAAACCGATTCGACACGTGACCGACAGTGAGAGATCTCACTGTCGGTCTAGCGCTCGACGAGTCAACATCTCCTGAGGATGCCTAGTGTAGAGGCGAAACATGTGTCTAATCGGTTTTGGTTGATTTGGGGTTTCTTGTGTTTTTTATTTTGTATTCTTCCTATTAGCATTTTATGCGGGAGGGAGGGTGGTGCACGCCCCCAAATAGGTCAAAATCATTGTTGTCTAGCTAGTCAAATTTCGGGAACACGAAAAGTACTTTTTAAAAATACAAAATTTAATTAAAATAATTATATTTAAGTTTGATGTCCGATACATCCAAGAGTTAAATTAGAACTAACTTACGAGTCTAAAGCAGGGAGGCACAGCTCCCTTATCTTTGTTATGCATTTCGGCGAACGTCGGACCACCGGACGATCGGTAGACGCAACTCAGCGGTTTTGCCGCCTACGCTTGTATGGTTACCGTATTACCAGAATGCATAACTCCTCCCACCGTAAGTTCGAAATTTTCGGGAGAACTTGGTTCTTCCTGAGAATTTCGAATACACAATTTCCTTAAAGTGCTATACAACAATTTCTTAAAATAGATTACAATTATAATTATAGGTTAAAGTATATATAGAACTAATGTACCGACACTCATGTTCTTCACATTAACTACACTTTCGTTTCCACTCTTTTCTACATTAACACTTTCACTTCTTGCTAACACTTGGGATAGATGTTGAAGATTTGTCAAGTCTACTTCGTCTAGCTTAACAGGTGTTTCCAAGCGGGACAGCGCCGACGGAATTATTTCAGGTAAGTTCACAATTGGTAGTGCAGGTAAAGAATTTATCTCGAGTTTTCCTTCTCGTCTTTTCAATATGGCTCCATTGATATTTGCTTCACAGTCATCATCAGTTGTAACAATGTATGTGCCTTGGAGTTGATAGTGGCTTATCTCTTCGCCACATTTCTTGGTCATTAGAAGGGTGGTTTTAGTGTAAACCATCCATCGATGTGTTTGTATCTTCTCTATTTTCACATCGTCAAACTCAACCAGCATTGGGCGGCATTCCGTGACGTTAGCAGCAAAGTTCATCAACTGAGTTACGCAGACATCTTTTATCATCAGGGACGTGTAGTCTTCTTCGCATAAAAATACTGATTCGTCGATTTCTTTACAGGGATGAAGCAGTGACACCGTTTTCAACCCTTTCATTAAAAGGTAAGGATATTTAGGTAATACTATGGAAGTTTGGTTTAGGGAATTTGTGATAGGTAACGGGATGATTTTATAGTACGTATATACATCGAACTCGACTAGGGGTATATCCATAATGAACGTTATTTGATTTTCCTTAGCAAATACTCTGAGTTCCATACATTGTTCTAATTTGAAAATATTGTCTAACGTGGCAGGAAATACAAGCTTATCATGAGTTTCAATGGTTTTTAATAGAGATAACAATTCGTTAGTATCAATCAACGATTGATGTAATGTTCCCAATTTACTGAATGCTACTGACGTTTCCATTTCTTCTAATCTTATATAGAGTGTATTAAAGTTATGCAAGAACAAATTATAGGCATTAATTATGTTAAGTTCGTTAATAGTCATTTTTGTATCACTAATTTGTTTCCTAATTTGCAACATCACTTTATCTAATTCAATAAAATTATGTTTTACTGAGCGTGAGACATTTGTAAGAGATTCCATCATTTCAGCGACCACTGTCATTTTTCTATCTACTGCATCTTGACTTGACTTTATATCTTTTATCATTGTATCATACCTTATCGCATCGTCGTTATCTAAATTTCCTGTCACTAACTTAATTATAGAACCGAGAGGATTCAGAATTCCACGTCTAAGACGCCTCGACGGTAGTAGCTGATTAAACTTTTCTATCGTTAGACTGAGGGTGTAATCAACTTGCATTCTTAGGTCATTTACGTCCGCGCCAGCTGTTTTATTACGAAAATAACTATCAATGTGAATATTAAGCTCGTTGTAACGGTTCATGTTTGATTCTAAATCCTCACGTGTTAAACTTAAATCTAGTATTTTAACTATTGACCACTTATCGTTACTAACTAAAGCCTTTCCTTCTTTCATTGGAAGTATTCCAGGGTTGTGTTCAATTGGCTGAAGTAGAAGGGCCGGGATCCTGGTGAGATTCATCAGGAGCAGGAGGAACCTGTGAAGGTCGTTTCACATCTTTAACAGGTGCTCTAGTATTGTTTCCATGAAGCCTAACTGGGACGACATTCCTACTTATATCACCTGTAACTTTAGCTTTCTCGTAACGCGCTTTGTCTTTGCTCCGCCTTACATTTGCACCTTTTACGAATACCCTATCGCCAGCTTTAATATGAAACTCCGTTTCGCCGCCACGTTTTTCCTTAATCTTTTCTTTTTGGTTAAGTGCTTTGTTTGTTAGATATTCGTAAAGATATTTGGTACGTTTCTTATGGTCCTGTAATAACTTTTGTGTATAGTCTTTGTTAAATTTTACATCAAAGTTACTCATGGAGTCGGTGTGGCCAAAAACAACTTCAAATGGAGTGAGACCTGTGGTGGAATGTATGGATTGGTTGTAAGACATAATTGCGTACGTCATAACGGATGCAGCATCTGTAATTTTGTGTTCGTACTTTGCCAGGCGGTAGATCTCTACAAGGGTTGAATGAAGTCGTTCGATAAGTCCCATTGAATTTGGGTTATGTGGGGTACCAATGTGCAGTTCGATTCTATAAAAGTCTAGGGTTTCCTTTATAAGTGCATTATTAAACTCGGTTCCGGAATCTGAACTAATCCTACGAGGTACACCGTATAGTGAAAAATATTTAATTAGAGCCCTAACAATTTCTGGTGTTGACCTATTGCTGATTTCAAGGGCTTGACCGAGTTTGCTAAAAGCATCGATTATGGTTAAGAACGATTTTCCTTCTATACTAAATACTTCTATGAAAATTTCCTGAAAAGGTCTACTTTGCGTTTGAGTAAGTTGAAGTTCTGGTTTTATAGGTTTCCTGTCATATTTCATGGCCTTACATTTTTCGCAAGTATTTATGATAGTTGCTACGGTCAAATCCATGTGGTTCCAGAAGTATGTGCGTTTTAAGTGCATTAGCGTTTCTTTAATGCCGCGATGGCATGTCTTACCTATGTGATATTTCATAACTACTTCTCGCTGTTCATTTTCGTCTTCAACATAAACTACTCTTTGCTTACACTCAAACAGCCTAACGGTACCTTTTTTGAACAAAGCAATTGTTGCTTCTGCAAATTGTCTCCGGTGTCTATCATCCTCAAAATATATAAAATGCTTAATTTTAGGCTTGATATATTCTTTCAGAAAACTTTTGACTAAATCAGGCCTGTTTAGAGGTAAGTGAACTTCAAAAATCTTTTGTTTGGGTCTGGATATGTTTTTTACTGTAATTTCGTCTCTAAACCACGTGTGGATAAGAATTTGATTTGGTTTTGTATCTATAGCTTCATTGAGGATCGGAATTCCATCTGTATCTACATCAAATGCAGAATGTTCAGTAAAGGTGTGGGTGCTTTCAGCCTTTTCAGATGCTGTAATGGTACTACTAGATGGAGATGGTACCGAAAACGTCCTTTCAGAGTCTGAATTGTGTATTTCTATTGTTTTTTCAGAATCCGATGATATGTTAATTGTTTCGCTTACGTTTGGTATGTTTTCTTTGCAATTTTTCACCCTTTCAATTTCTCTTTCCAGCTCCGCTAAATGTTCTTTTAAAAGTTTTTTATCTACATTAACATGCATAGATCCTTCATCATCACTACCCAGGGCATTAATTTTGACAAGAGAGAGAGAGAGCATCTGCTACAAAATTCTGTTTTCCGTTTTTATAAATTATGTCATAGTCGAATTCAGCTAAACGCAACTTCCAGCGAGTGAGTTTGCTGTTTGGCTCTTTTATAGAATTCAACCATGCAAGCGGTCTGTGATCGGTGTAAATTGTGAATTTTCTGTGCCATATAAGTACGGCCTAAAGTTTTTGACGGCCCACACAATAGCTAAAAGTTCTTTCTCTATTGTGCTGTACCTAGTTTCAGCATCATTTAGTGTTCTACTAGCATAGGCTATAGGTTTATCTGCTCCAATCGAGCCTTGGGACAGGACTGCTCCCAATGCGTAATTAGACGCATCGGTGGTAAGTACAAACTGTTGCGAGAAATCAGGGAACTGTAATACTGGAGCGTTAACTAACAGTTCTTTACATTGTTCAAAGGCTGCTTTATATTGTTCTGTTATTTCGATTTTGTTTCTTTTCTTTAAACAACTTGTAAGGGGCTGAGTGACTTTCGCGAAATCTTTGATAAATTTTCGATAGTACCCAACCAATCCCAAAAAGCTTTTAATTTCAGTGGCAGTTTTGGGAATTGGGAAATTTAAAACGGCTTGGATTTTGTCATCATTTGGCTTAAGGCCTTCTTTGGTGATCATGTGCCCTAGGTACAAGACCTCTTTCCTGAAAAATTCACACTTATCTAACGTTACTTTTAAATTAGTCTTTCTCAGTCGTTCAAACACCATTCGAAGCTTCTCGATATGCTCTTGTAGACTAGATGAATACACGATTATATCATCTAAATAAACAAGGCAATGGAGGCCTTGCAAGCCCCTTAACACATTATCCATGGCACGTTGGAATGTTGCTGGAGCCGTTTTTAAACCAAAAGGCATACGGGTGAATTCATAATGACCTGATTGTGTGGAAAATGTGGTTTTAAGTCTATCTGATTCCTGGACCTCTATTTGATGATAGCCACTTGCCAAATCGATCGTGCTGAAGTAAACTGATTTACCTAGTTTGTCAAAAAGATCTGAAATATTTGGCAAAGGATATTTGTCATCTGTGGTGATCTCGTTCAAGCGTCTGTAATCTATAACCATCCGAAATTTCCTTTCGCCGGACGCATCAGCTTTCTTTGGAACTATGTGGACGGGGGCACTCCATGGTGAATGAGATTCCCTTATTACGTCACTCTGAAGGAGTTTCTCAACCTGCTTTTGTATTTCTTCGTTTTGTGCGGGTGGATGCCTATAAGGTCTGATAAATATCGGATCTTCGTTCTTGGTCCTAATCTGATGTTTAACATTATTTGTAAATGTGAGTGGCATTTCGTCACAGTAAAATATGTCACGATACTCAAAACACAGTTTCTGTATACATTCACGCTCTTCCTTGTTGGTATGCTGCAGTCGTAACTTTTTCAAATTTTCTTTTAACAACTCGTCTACATCAAACTCGTTTATGTCCATTGTAACATTGACAACGCATTCTTCCTTTTCATACTTATCCACTCTTAACGGCCTACCAAACGTCATGCTCACTCTATCCTCTGATGTATTCTGCAAAACTGTATATGCAAATGAATCCGTACATCTCACTATCGCACTAGGCATTCTTATTCCTTGTCCAAAGTCCACGTAATCTAGCACAGCATCACCATTCTTTAAGTCAGTAGGAACCCTTACTCTTGTTTCAGACCTTGGTTCCAATATAACCTCATAAGGTGGATTATATATTATCGGAATGTCAGTATCGCGTGTGTGTAAAATTTGATGCTTCATGTCGATTGAGGCGTCTAATTGCTTTAGTAGGTCAGATCCTATCAAGCCGTCATACCTACTATCTACATCATAGACGTAGAATTTATGCTTCTCCGTGCTCTTAAAGGTTTTCAGGAGTGGTATGTAAATAGCTTCATTATGTTGGCTACGAGCGTGAGTGCTGATTACTTCAAAGGGTTCGTAAAATTTGTAGTCTGTAAAGATTTCATCTACTTTGGCTGGGCTAATAAATGACCGTGTGCTTCCCGTATCTATCATGAAGCGTGCACCTATTTCAGGAATTTCTATATGTGGAAGCTTGAATATAGAATCGCAATTAATTTGTATTACCTCAGGTGGATATTGGAGGCTTGTGCCTGAAAATTTTCATTATTGTAAGCGTCTACTTCCTGATGAGGCATTTCGGATGTCTCCGTATAGGCCGCTGCCTCAAACTGGGGTGTGTCTAAATTATACATATAATTTTCGTTACACTGTTCTGTCTCATGTTCAGGGTAGTACTCAGGACATGTTTCAACCTCGTTATTATAAAATACGTTGTTGCTATCGGCTTCATAAGGAGCATCCAGCATATTTTGTCTAAGCGGACGAGCAGTGCGCATAGACACATCATTATTTATAGCAGGTTTTTGATTTTGAATGTTTTGATTGGGAATTCCAAACTTAAAATTATTTTGAAGCTGAGGTTGGAATCCTTGTGGTCTGACAAAATTGTTCATTTGTGGACGAAAACCTTGACCTTGTTGAGGTATACCGAATCTAAAATTTTGTTGAGGGATACCAAACCTAAAATTTTGTTGTTGATTTGGCATGCCGAATCTATAATTTTGGTTGCCCTGATTGTTATTAAATCTCCAATTGTTCGCAGGTTGCATATTTGAGGATCCGAATTTATTTGTGACTTGTTGCTGGTGTGGTATTCCGAACTTAAAATTCTGACTAGGTAACTGAAATTTATTTTGTTGGGGTGTTTGAGGATTACCAAATTTAAAACTTGTTGATGAATTAGGCAACATGATTGGCATTTGTGGCTTAAAATGTTGAGGCGGGGCAATTTGCCTTTTCTTTGCATTGTATTGGTTTAAGAAGTTAACTTCCTCCATCACTATACTAAGGGCAGTTTCTAAATTGCTGCACTGTTTGAGGCGCACTATGCGTATGAGGTCTTCCGATAAATTATATAGAAAAACATTTAAAGCCATATTGTTATACACAATCATTTTTGCCGCCTTCACGCCAGCGTCAGAAATTAGATTGACTTTAGCGAATAAGGTACTACGCATTTGTTGAATTCTGTGGCAACAATCAATGTATGACTCGCTAGATTTTATTTTTAATTGTTCTAACTCTATTGCTATACACTCTTCAGACCTAGGGTCGCCAAAATGTTGGATTAACAATTCTTTCAGATCATCCCAGGAATTTATGTCCTCTCGTTCACTAACCAAAGCGGCTGCTCTACCTGTTAACCTACTGGTTATTGAGTGGTATACATATAACGCCTGGGCAGCAGTTTCAGTAGCAAATCCAGCGTGTTTATATTGGGCTTTCTTTATGAATAAATTTAATAAGGTTTCTTCCCCTTCAAACTTAGAAATAAGGCTAAGCAACTCCCTTGGTACAAGTCGTAGTTCCATTATTATAACTAATCTTTACTTATCTAAACAAAATCACAATGCCAATATGTGTGCGCAGTAGTCTAATAATATAAGTCTTATTTCTAAAAACAATAATCACTAACACAGTAATGAGAACGCCGATATGAGTGCGTTATAAAGAAAATCAAATAACGATTTATAATTATGGCAAACGGAAATAGATGGGAAACGAAGGAAAATGCGAAAAGGTTTACTCACAGTGCCGTCACACCCATCCTTCCGTTGAGCCCAAGAGTTTCCTTGAATCCGGGTCCGCTTTGACGATTTGTTTGGTTCGTGGATTTCCGCGCAAGTGCAATACGGCACGGTGAAAAACTGACAAAACTCGCGATTGTTCGAGTAGTTACGCACAGTTTCCACCCGCGAAAATCCTACCGGCTGCGCCAGTCAAATTTCGGGAACACGAAAAGTACTTTTTAAAAATACAAAATTTAATTAAAATAATTATATTTAAGTTTGATGTCCGATACATCCAAGAGTTAAATTAGAACTAACTTACGAGTCTAAAGCAGGGAGGCACAGCTCCCTTATCTTTGTTATGCATTTCGGCGAACGTCGGACCACCGGACGATCGGTAGACGCAACTCAGCGGTTTTGCCGCCTACGCTTGTATGGTTACCGTATTACCAGAATGCATAACTAGCTCTTATGGTATTATATATCCATTTTAGTACATTAAAAATGGGCAATTGTTCATCGCATCACGCGCGAACGAGCTTACCGATTTCCATGAAATCGGCAAGGAGATAAGTTATATCCCGGGGAAACACAAAGGGTACTTTTCATCATCATCATCCATCAGCACGCGAGTGAAACCTTGGGCCGCATCTAGTACACATATAAAATACAATGCATTTTATACATTGTTGATGTCATGTTTCATAGCAACATTTACTGCTCATCAACATTTACACACAATCAATATCGAAATAGAAATAATGTAAGCTTTTTTCTTCAATACTGACAAAGTGGGGATCGAACCCGTGGCCGTCTGATCAAACGCAGACCTTTGATACCCCTGAGCTATCATAGCTTCAATAGGATGGCTTCAAAGGATGTAAAGTGCCCTCCTACCAGATTAAATACCGCAATGAGATAGGATAAGATAAATTTATTTACCCAGAGTAAAAAGTACACAATATGAACAGCTACTGTAAGAAACTTAACTAAACTTAACATAGAAAACATTGTACTATTCAAAAGAATATTATCAGTGAGCCCCAAACTAAGCACAAAGCTTGTATCTTGGGGCTCTAGTGCGAAGATACCAGGAGACACTAAAGCTGATATTATATTACAAAAAAGAGACTAATATTTAACATTAAAAGTACACAAATTATATAAATTACTGTATGAAACTTGCGTAAATTGCTTACCGAATACCGATAAATGAGTAATTGACTACAAAACAGTGTTGTGTTCGATTTGATAATGTAATATTCGCGTTCCTTTCACCAGTAATTAATATAACAGAACTATGTTGTTAAGTAATTGGCTGTCGTTAGTGTTGTACTAGCAGTCGCAGTATCGCTTGTCTAGCTGAGTGGTTATTTGTGATACCTAAACCTAATTTTAATGTTTAATTAAGATATCTAAGATTAAGATGATGACGATGATGGCGGGAAGAAACCCAACAATGGCTACCATCTACCGACTTCCAAAAAGGAGAAGGTACTCAATTCGACTGTATTTTTATGTTTGTTACCTCATAACTTTCCACTGGGTGAACCGATTCTTAAAATTCTTATTTCGTTTGACACCTAGTGGTTCCCGTGTGGTCCCAATTGAAATTTCATCAGATTTGTTCAAGTAGTTATTGAGATACACTCCAATAACTGTATAAAATGGAAAACGGTATAAAAAATTTCAAATTGTACTTGTTTAGTAAAATTTTCCCAGATTTAAGTTACTGTAATTTCCCAGGTTTGGAGTTTTCACTTGTAATAATGCTGGATTACTATTGTATAAGCGTAACGGTGCACGAGTATCAGAAAAATTGTAAAAGAACACGTGAAACGTTGTTGTTGGGTTTTCCTCGTCAATTGCCATAGAAAGTTTTAGTATTGTACAGGTACTACTTGAATAAAAGTCCCACTTGATGGCACCATATATATTTAGATGTTAGAAGAACATGAGGAATGGCAAATGTACAATGTAAGAGTCCAAATAAAAAAAAAGTAAAAATGTATATATTTATTATATTAAGAAAAATGATTTTTGATTGGATTTTTGTATGTGTGTAACGAAATGTAAACTCAAAAACTACTATTTGAAAGATGTATTCACCTACATTAACCCTGAGTAACATAGGCTATATATTGTGGTTCGTTATCATCATCATCCATCACCACGCGAGTGAAACCGCGGAGCTCAGCTAGTGTTTTATAAGACGTCAGTTTTGATGACACCGATCTAACGCAAATTACAATATCGTGGCATACGAGCAGAGTTCGGGTAATGCGGATATCAAAAAGGATCGGATTCGTTCAGTTCAGTTGGTAGTGACCTTGCTTTTGAAGCGTGGGGTCCTAAGTTGGATCCCTGGCCAGGCAAATACAACGACCTGATAAAGGTAGTGGGGCAACGTTCCCTTTGGAAATTTGTGGGGAGGTATATGTTCAGGAGTGGACGTTCTACGGCTTCGATGTAGATGATTAATATTGTGTGAAACTTATATTATAACCAAGGGAATAAAGTGATTTGGATTTGGAACTTTAAAATTAGTAAGAAAACCTTACTATAGATACGGGCATTGTAAAGAGAGTTTATTCGAAAGTCTAACTATAAGGAAGACACATAAAAAGAAAAGAAAGAGGCGCGATTGTAATGAATGTGAAACAAAAGTCAGTGTTTGGTGTTATTTTAACACTTCTTCAGTCTTCTATATATACTATACTATATTAGCAATTATACGTTAACTCAAAAATATAACATTGTCCTTCCATAACTGGACAAATATTTCCAATATTAATATGAAATTAACTTTCAATTAAAATAATTTTCAACTAAATAAATGTTTTATTTATGAAGCCCTGAGTTTTTGTGGTCTCGCAGTAGGTATGAAAAGTAGAATATGCACCTCGAAGATAAAGCCTGTCTTCATCTTTTACGGCTCGAACTCCTCGCTTTACTGAGGACTCTATTTCTCAATTCAATTTAATTCCTACTCTACTACCTAATTAGCTCTTCAGTTACGCTCAAGGTCCAATATGCCACCCGTGTCATAAGACACTGCTTTGCATAATCTACTATTGCTTCTTCAATACACACGTACATTTGCCTATACATAATACCTTAAATAGAATTACAATAAAGAAACAACTTATTTAAGGTACGAGAGTGTTGGAGCCTAAACAAATGGGTCACAGCTCAGCAAATAGTAACCCTCGAGATGATAAGACGAAACGATCATAAACAATCAGTGTAACCAAAATTTGTTCGAATTAAACTGTGAGTGTAAAAATGAAAAAAAATGTGTGATGAATCAAAGTGAAAGTCAAAGTCAAAATCATTTATTCAATTTAGGCATCGAAGACGCACTTATGAACGTCAATTTTTCATTATAATTTACTTTAAAGACTATTTAATTTACTTTGCCGCCGCGTTCCAAAATATATAGAGCCTACCGAGAAGAAGCGGCAAGAAACTCGGGGCCAATTTTTGCGTCATGCATGTTTGTGTTTTAAACTATAATAAAACATACATTCTAGATTAGTTTGTTTTAATAATATTTGATTAATATATATCTACACCAAAACTAATTCTTATTCGGTTACTGTTGCAATTTCAAAACATATTATGAGTAGACTTCATTTTTAATTTTCTCAATATTCTAGGATTATATAAATATATATAAACTAAAGCAGCTAAGTAACTAGTGTTTTGTTTATAATAAATTAAAGTAAAGGAAGTAAGGTACAATAGTAACAAAGTAATATAAAAATGACAATTGGTTACTTGTCCACACTAAAAGAAAAAAACTCTTTTCTACCTCTTAACATTGTCCGATTTCAGTGATTTTTCATGCATTCGACACTTTGTTTGCTATGCCCGTACGTTTTGATTTTTTCAGTATTATTTTAGGCATAACATTTCGCAAACCTTGTTTCATTCGTGTATTGTTTTAACATATCATCAATTGGTGATATTTAGATATTACAGCTTTTATTAATCATTTTGTCATCTGTACGAGAAACTTCCAAAGTCCAAAGGAGGTTATATCAAGCTTGCCCAAAGTCACAATAAAACTGGCAATTCTTTCCCGTGATTCTTTCACACCATCGACAGATGAAGAACTCGTTTTCGCCGCCACGTGAACGCGTAATACTTCTTTTTCTACACCCACCACCATTGTCAGGCTTTAATATAATCTTTATTCGGTAAACAGCCGGTAGATATATACGTGTAATTAGCAACACTATTATATGACCAAGAAAGTAAACTGAAACAACACGATCTTTAAAGATGCACTTGCTCTGGCGGCGTTGTTTAACAAAGCTGCGTGATAGGCGTTAAGCAGTAATTTGTATGCAAGCCCGCACGATTTCAGCACGAGCTTCCTACAATGTTCGTTTGATAGCACAGGGAAGGTTCAGAGACAATCTTGTTTGGAACTTTATTTATACTCGATTCGATTTTATTTCTTAGATTATGGCCTCTACGGGATTGCCGCAATTCCGCCAGTGTCGCGTGGATAGAGTAGAAAACAAGCGAAGGGGACAAGGTCGGTCGAGAGAAGATTCTTCTTGATCATAAACTTTGCGTCTGAGTATACAAACTGAAGGAGGACAAAGACAGAACATAAGTTCAAAGGATGTAGCATGCAAACACCAATAACTAGTTATATCACTGTACGATAATGGACTGTATTTTTTATTTGATTGTCGAAACAAGGGGGTATCTAATACGAAAAGTATGGAAGGACTCACCAGATATTATTTTGTGGTTGGCTTTAGACACGCTCGTCCTAGGACAGTAAATCTAAGATATAATACTAAGGCCTGTTCTTATACTTACTCTACCTGGGTACCAACTAGGCGGCGTTATCTTACAGGCATCCAGGTTTGCTGTTGCTGAAGTACACCACAAATTTGCACCGGGAGTCAGAAGATTCACTATATTTTGAATGTGTGTTTATGTATTTCGATAAATTGGCGTTATCGCCCGAGAAGATTATACGAATGGGAGTCGAAGCAACTCCAACGAACCCCGAATTATTAATTTTCGAAAGGAGAGATCCGTTAGGTTGCGCGATAGAGGTCGAACTGAGGTTACGAGAATATTTTGTATTATGTATGGTCAAAATTTAGCTTCAAACGTTCACTTTAGTAATAGGTGGTAGCTTTGAAGCTGTAACTACAGATTATATCCTATCAATAATGAACAATCACTTCACAAGCATACTACAGTTGAATGAAAATCTTAGGCAACCTTCGGTTACTTATTTATTATTCAAAACATACAATTAATTATTCGCATAATTTATAAGTATACGTGCAATAAGTTTAGTATTACTAAACATCATGTTCCTAGTAATACTTATAAACCCGACAGATACCTACAACAAAAATAAATCTACACATACAAGTTGTATGTACCAGATTAACTTTTTGGGTTTTCAAGTGGGTATGTTGTTGTAATTATTATTGCAATTAATCTAAAAAAAAACGAAGAATCTTTTCATATCATATTATCATAATATATAAATTATTATATAAAGTCGGCCTTCGTGCTGTCATGTCGTTTTGATTTCTATGCCAGTTACCGCGGGGCTTGAATGAAGCCGATCATGAGTGTTGATGTGAATGTGATCTTGTGTTGTAGCCATTAAATCGTACACTTAAAATTAATTTAATTGCAATACATTTGACTACTCCGTATCATTTTGTGCTGAGATGACATCTGCGGCGTGAAGCCCGTCCATTACTGACTTATCGCCACTTCGTTAGCCTAACACATTCTAGCTAGGCACCACTCGATTCAACAGCAAGGTTCATATTCCCTTGCAAATTGTCACGTTCTTCTTTTGACCCGTTTGCAAGACGTGGAACTGTTCAAACGATTTCAAGTCTTACAGCGTTGGGAATACTTCAATTGTTTGTCATGTCGAACAGACATTCAGACCCAATATCAATTCCTTTCTCAAAGGTTGTTCTCCAAGGCTCTGTCAAAGAAATGCAACCTTTATTCTTGTGCAATAAGAATGAGTATAATTTTCTTATCAGCAAAATAAAGTGGATAAACAATGCCACCCGCGCGGTGATGGCGTTTGATATGAAAGTCCGTAATAGGCCGGATTTCGACTTCCTTCGATTATTGTCACTTACAAATAATAATTTAAATAACTAATTACTTACAATATATATTACTTTACAATACTAACAAGCAGACAAGTATAATCAACAATTTAGACGCTTATAATTATTATGTAGAAAAACAATATATTTACAGTAATCACCTCGCGAGTTGTCATAAAAGTGGGGATGTGCAGTAGCCAATTCATCGGTATCTTGCACGGAAGTACCTGACATGGCGAAAATTAGACAGCTTGTATGACGGCTACTGCCGTGGGATTCTCTACAAACATCGTTGTATCTTTGACAACATCCGTGAAACAAATTACGAGATGACAAGAAACGTTGGAAAAACAACCTTATGTGCAAGGGCGATATCTCATAAAGTATTTGACATCGGTGAGCTCATCTACGAGCGCATCGACGAATCAAATGAAAATCGCACGATGTACATTCCTATCACTCGTCATTATATGTATAATATTATCCCATTAATATTATAAATGTGAAAGTTTAGATGGATGGATGGATGTACAACCCGGTCACAATATCTGTACACCTGACCTCGTGACGTCATATCGGCGGTCTGGGTACGGTGCGAAAAAACGTATTTTCGAAAAATGTGGAGGTAAAAAAAAATTACTAACCTTTTCAAATCAATTTATTATTGATGAAGGGTTTGTTATTAAAAAACAATAATTTTGATTACAAAAACATTTATTATTAAACTCAATCACTATAAATTATTGACTCTATGCCTGACATTGTATCTTCCTCACTCTCACTTTCTGAACTCTCCGAACTGTCTTCCCCTAGTGATATTAAAAGTTGTGTAATGTTGTCATCTGCTAGATGATCCTTTTCCCATTAGAGTCCTCTTTGATATCCCAGTTGCAGCACAGGTTCGTTTCACCACTTGTTCTACAGGTATGGTGTACTGTTTATTTGCTTTCTCCGATTCAAAAAACTTGAGCACTTTCAAGTTTAAATTTCTTGATTCGCTGTGTATTGTTTTTCCCATGACTTCAGTTTAACAGCTACAACAATTTTAATAACAACCAAACCAGTCCAAACTTAACAGTAAACAGTCTAAACTTAACAATTAATATTAAAAAACAAAACAACAACAAAGCGAAAATATCAAAATTATCGGGACGTGTATCGGCAACGAAGATGCTAACCGTACTGTCGCACCGGGGAGTGCGCGGAGAGGTGACAGGGGAAGCGGGAGAGGCGCCGCATTCCAGCGAGGTGCACAGATATTCTGACCGGGTTGTATGTTTGTTTGTTGAAATGTTTGTTGCTCCTTCACGCTCAAACGGCTGTGCCAAATTTTAATGATACTTGGTATGGAGGTAGATGAATCGCTGGACTATCACATAGGATACTTTTCATCATCATCATCATCATCACCATCATCCATCAACACGCGGGTGTAAAAGCGTAACATTTTTAGGCGCAGCATAGACAAAATAATATATATTACGAGTAGTTTAGAAAATTAATGCTCATAAGAAAATCAGAGTGTTTTTACCTTACGTTTTTTTCATAAATTGCTGTTTATTTTTAAAATAGTTCGTCTGAGGACAAAGTGCCTAAAAAAACACAAACGGGAAATTTATTGTGGTTCACCCCTAAGAGGGTGAAGTCGTTGGTGGGTTAGCTATAAAACATAAGCCTACGCGACCGGCGGTCCCGACCGATAGATAGGTACATTAGATTCTTTATTAACGGCAATCTTAACTGATCATTTTCAAACTGCTACAGGGCTAAACATATTTCTTCGGCAGAAAATAATAAAAAGCACATTGCATAGAAAGGTGAGCCATTCTATATTTTCTTAATGTATATGAATTACCGCATTAGCAACGGATCTCCGTAATAGTATCTTGTATATGATTTGTAAAATAAGACATTATCTTGTGTATACGATGGTAACAATTACTATTTTATTTATTTATACCATTAACTCTAAAAAGCTTATTTTATTCACTGAAAACTATGAATAAAAAGGCCTTTTAATCACTGTTTTGGTGTTTGAATTTAGAACACACCAATATATTCGATCTCCATCTCAATGCTAATACATCTTCCTTATGCAAAGAATAGTCGACATACAAACTCTTTGTGCAAGTAACTCCTCGAGATTTGATTGGCCGGTATTAACGACAAGGAGTTTAGCATAGAATAAAAATTGTATTGTGTTCTTTGCTACAATTATAGAAAAAAAATATAATAATAATAATAAATAAATTACTCTTATTTTTAGTAATTGTTCCAATTTTAATGTGCATTTTAATTAATTTAACCTTCCTTTATTCTTAATTAAATGTCTATTTTACCTTAAATCATTTCTTTTTCTCGTAGTCATGGTATAAAGTATAGTATGCAACTCTTGAATAAAACGGATTTATATCGAGGGCCATGAATCACTCGCATCGCTCAGGATTCTAACACTTGAAAAACTCGCTACGCTCGTGATTCAATAATCACGAATCACTCTCTACGTTCGTGATTCAGTCGTTAGAATCATCTCGTGATTAATCTATGGCCCTCACTTTAAATTCGTCCTTTATTCACTAGTTGCATAATATACGAGTACTATTATTTATTTATTAAACATCACGAAGAAATACACATCAGTTTGAATGATACCGTCTTAAAATCTAAGTAAGATTTGTCTTGACAATAGTGTTCTCGAATACATACTCGTAAATATAGCAAGTAAGTATAGTAATTATATAACAAGTAACATTGCGTCGCGCGCTCACAGCTCAGCTTGAGTGATACATCGTATAATAACATACTACTCGTCTTAGAACTTCAAGAATTATCTAAGCTACTCGTATTGTTATCCTGCTCACAAACTATTAGATTCCGCTGTTGCCAAGCAAGTACTTAGGAAATATACCTCCCCTCCCATGTTTACCGGCGTTCACCAGTGTCACTCGTGTTCGTCATGTATTCGCAAACAAACAAATGACGAGATGACAAGAAACGTTGGAAAAACAACCTTGTGTACAAGGGCGATATCTCATAAAGTATTTGACATCGGTGAGCTCGTCGACGAATCATCAGAGAATCGCACGGCAGATAAAGGATACTCCCGCTTTTTACAATCGTACGAGTTTTTTGTTTGACATTTGAAATAATTTTTTTTAACACGTGATTAATATTTTTATTTGGTATTTCATTGTTTAATTCAGAAGGAAGTTCGTTTAAGAGTTTAGGAATGATATATTGAGTAGTACGTTTCTACGAACTAGTGTTTCTCGTAACGTAATACAGGCTAGTTCTTATATTATAAGCCATGTACGGTCACAGAATAAATAACAGTTCGAGTAGATACCTAAGCTGAGTCCTACGAGCCGATGGTTTGTATTGACATCTGTCGATTCTGTAAGCATTCTCTAAACTATAAATTATGGCAGTACTTATTCTGTTTTAGGCAATCCAAATTAGTATAGCACTTCCGAATGACAGATAGATATTTCTCTTCAATTGTGCGTATATTTTAGACAGATTAGTCGTCACGTAACTTGGTGCTCGCGTGAAACTAACGTGAAAATACTCAAAACGATTAGTATAATCCTGTTTTTAGAAACGTCATTATAAATAAGTATTACAGGAATTTGGATTTTAGATTTAATAGAATAAGGACACAGTAATTAAATTTTACTTTCATAATTTACTTTAAATTTTTTAACAAGTGAATTGCTATCAATGTAAAAATAACCAAATCTAAAATGTCTCTTAAGTGTGTTTTTATAGAAAACTAACGACTGCCCGCGACCCGCGCCACATCGTTCGCGTAGTAGGTTCGGCCTTTGACCACGCCATAACCGCTCGTCTTTTATTAGTTTTTTCTTTCATAAGAACCTTCTCCTGACAATAGTTATCACAACAAAAAAGAATTATCGAGATTGTTCCATCCGTTCTCAAGTTATAGCGTGATTGTTTCGTAATTACTTTGTCACCACTATACTGTGCTATCAAAACAAGGTAGTCCTTTGTAGTCCTTATTAGTGTTTTTATTATATTTTACATTTAAACTTTACTCACTATGACTAAAATGAACCTAAACTAAGATTAAACTTATTACACCATACTGTTACATATATATTGTTCAATGATTTATTCAATATAAAATATATAAAAGTGAAAAAAACACGAACGCAGCATCACCAAAAATTTGAATAGTATGTTGGTTGAAAATTTTCATTATAAAATAGAGCAATAACTAACTGACAAATCGCTGTAGAACAAATCGGCCCCTCCATGCAATGTTGATATACCCAAAACTAAGTCATTTTGTAATGGGTCAAAATCTATTATGTAGGTAAATAATTTAAACATAATGTGCAATAAAGATTTTGACTTTGCCTTTGATATTAAAAACTATGAGTTCTCTGTCTCGTCATAAACTGTAACTGCAAATATTTATCATCTCTCACAAATTGTATTTAAATCATTATTTTCAGTTTGATTAACACGTGGCCATAAAACCATTCCTGTGCTACAAACGATAAGCGATTATCCGTTCAAAGTAAAGTCACGATTATAAAACGATTTGTGCAGATCTAGAGATGTGGTGCCGGTCCGGTCATTTTAGCAAATTATCACTTCAATATATATCTCATTTTGTACATAGGTGGATGTACCTATGAACTTCTACAAGTCGCTTACTTCGAAAAACATAGTTCGACATTGCTTCGACAGGACATACGAGTATACGTATATATACCAAAAGTGCTGCATTATATCCTTATCGACGTGTAAGTTAGCCTAATTCTGGCGCTTCGCCGGACGCTGCTGCGGCTCGCTCGGCTCGCGCGTTGTGTGGTCACCATTCAACCTATCGCTCGTCGTCGCACCTATCGTGACTTTGCTCTGACTAGATACTTCACTACGTTCTGTGGGAGTAACTCTTGTCAAATATATTTTCTGTCGAAACAATGACTTGTCGAACTATGTTTTTTCGAAGTAAGCGATTGTCGAAGTATTGAATTGGTTGAAAAATCAGAGGTACACCGCGTTAGCACAGCAGCTGTTCCCTTTCATGCTCACAATCATCGTAAGCGAGCTCGACACGTCATCGATGACGTCACCGATAACGCTTCACGTCGCGACCACAGCGCTTGCGGATGGAAGGTTTTTTTACTGGCATGGCTAGCTATCACTGTCAAATCATAAATGTACGTGGTATATGGAATGTAGCGTACTTTTCGTGACCGCATGCGCGTTCCATTCGGGATCGATACTAAAGGAAACGCCAAACTGGAACGCGCCATTCGTGAGCATTGAAGATACATGGAAGAATTCCATGTCTTTTGCTGGCGCAATGTATGAATGGTGTATCATATCATATATAATAAATAAAAGCGATAAAGCACAGCCTTACAATCCATAAAATACTATGACAATACGTATAAATTCCTACCAGACCCATTTATTCTATGCTATGAGGTTAAGTAAATAACCTCTGATTATTATTTTCTGAATATCTGAATATTATTCACGGTGGTGAATGATGATGATGAATCAAATACAGCGATGTTACCCAGGTATACTATAGCTGTCTACTGGTAAAAGAATTATTTGAACTGGTTATGTAGTTTTTGTGTTTATCCGTTACATACAAACTATCAAATCTTTCCTTTTTATTATAAGAGTAGAAAAGATGATGATGATGAAGGTACGAATAATGTGGCATTGTTTGTACCGGTGTTAAAATTGCATATTTTAACCTATATTTCGTATGACGTGTAAAATCTGCAACAATTTTGATTGAATACGCTTAGATCATGAGTAAAACAGTTTGATAAATCTCCGAATAACAAGAGCTAGTTAAAATAACCGACCATATGCGAGTCGGACTAGCGCACAAATGGTTCCGTCCGTACCACTATCTATAAAAACGAGCATAAATGACATTTGTCGTATGGGATAGTACGAGTACCTTATAATATATATAGTATACTCGTCACATTTAGTGTAGCATCGCTTTGATTACTAAATTGTAAAGGTGTTTATTACTATTTTAAATAAATAAAATAAAAAAATGATTTTATTCTGCATTTTTTAGTATTTGTTTAGCGGAAAAGTAGTTATTATAACATAACTGTAATAGTTAGACATATGGCAGTGCATAATTTTTGTAGACATTGAAGTCCTCTATAAAACTATAGTACATCAATTTGCTATAGGTACAATATAAGGATGATTTTTCGTTTTTTTTCTTCGCACCTTGGGTTACACTATCGAAGTTTTCATAGGAATCCCTAACTTTTTGCAAATATTATATAACCTATGTTCATCAGAGATAATGTAGGAATCTAATGCTGAAAGATTTTTTTCAAATCGGTTCAGTATTTCGGAGCCTATTCAATTCAAAATAAACAAACAAACAAATCTTTCCACTTTATGATATTATTAGTGTAGATGTAGATTTAATTGTAATTATATATTCTCATAATACAATAATATCTACGAAAAACGTAACAAAAATATACCTACGTGTTCTAAAATGAAACTTTTATAGTGTACCTATCTACCAGGTAGAAAATAATAATACGAGCGTTTACGTCGAACAAAATAGCTGACTTAACTTACGCATTAAACATCAAAACCACAAAAAAATCACTGAAGGGAGCTATCGTGCATTCTGCCGGCTGCAAAGAGAATGGTCATTATCAGAGTTTAGTCCGGCATATATCTCTCCTACTACTACGCCTATCTCTACGAACGGAACAATTCATAGGATCTCTAGACAGAAGCGACAGGGCCTAATTTATTGAGTTTCTCTGAGTTCTACTACAAATGTATTGTTTATAGACCGGCAATGGACAAAGAGTTGGAGGTTTCCCGTTGCTTTACAAATTTCCTCGAGGTACGAGTACGAGTACTCGTATATTAATTTTATATATGTATATATTTATTTAGAGTTTTAGATACATCATTTTTATATTCTTTCCAACAAAAGTTCTGGTAGTTCGGTCGGAGAGATGGTCTACCTCGAAGTTATAATGTGAAAAACTATAATATACTTCAAGTTTGACAACTCGTCCTCACAAAAATTTAAAAGTAGACATTTGAAAATGGTTAATCACCAATACACGATTGTAAAAATTTGGCACGATAGACAAAAACCTCAACTTTCCCAAAAACACCCTTGAGGACGTTCTCGTCGATGGAATGAATCAACGCCAATATATATATCCAAACAAACATTTAAATAGTTTAGTGAACTTTAGTGGATTCATTTTTAGAAAATGATATAAAACAAATATTGATAATATTTGAAAGCACGCACGCTGAGTTTTTCATACAACTATACAACCTCTTTACCATGTCGCCTTAAGGTAGAAGAGTGTGAACATCTAATTACTGGGACTTTCCGTCCAGTCAGTAGCAGAAACGATCTTTAACTTTTAAAGACGTCATTAAATCTTAATCCGACATGTAATCGTTCCACAAACGAAAATTCAGTCAAATTTTAAAGGTCCTTTTATTTTATCTAAATAAACGTCAAATTATCTTTTACGTGTATTTTGACTTGCACAAAACATTAGAGACTAATTGTGCTTAATGGAACTTTAAATTGACAGATCAGGGATATATATCCATATATGTATATCATAAAACCAGACTTTTAAAGTTTTCCCATATCACAAGTTTTGTCACCACAAACAAAACTTAGGTCCAGTCGACGAATCCACATACAAAGATAAAAAAAAACATTCTTTATTTGACACCTGCTTGATAATGACAAGCCAAGCATCTACTTTGCGTTTTGTTACTGCAACATACGTAGTATCTTATAGTCTGTGACTGCAACGATATTTAAAAAAAGTTAATACAAATGTTGTAAAGTAGCTAAATCAAAACGCTTCACTCCCAAGAAGGTTGTATCTGTTCGTTGTTCATACTGTTTTAAAATATTTTGGCAACATTGTTTAATTTTTGCAATCCATTAAAATAATGGTTTCATTAGCACTAAAGCTGGATTAACTAATGGACTGCTAATGAAGAGCTTTCTGCAACTGGCTGTAGAGTGATAAACAAATTATAAATAGATAATACTTTATACACAAAAACATTTAATTATAAGAATTGAAATGTAAGTAATACAAAGATTGTGCATATGCAACCATGGGATGGAATGTAGGTATTCAAAGATACATCGACATGGGGACATAAGCAAACATGATTATAGAAAAGAATGGATAAATAATAATAGCATAGCGAGATAATACAAAAGGGATAAGTATAGCTTATCCCTTTTGCGTCTAGTCCCGTAGGTCCTATTGTAATATCATATTATTACCATGTACTCGAAAAGTGCCATATCCAAATATTAAAAAAAAATTACTTAAAAATGGGACCGACTTCAACTCTAAAAAGTGTGAAATAACTTGTTGAAGTCGGTACCATGATAGATCAAAAGTAGGTAGCTATTATCACAATTTTGTGGGCGTAGTACCAATTTCAACAAATTATTTTCACACATTAGTGTTGAAGTCGATTCCATTTTTTGTTAACAGCTTTTTAATAATTTTTAGTGAACTTTGCTAATTACGGGATCGTTTGTCATGTCAATAAATTATCAAGATAGGCGCTCAGACAAAATAAAAAAGACTTTTTTATTTTGTCTGAGGATAGGCGAAACACTTTTCAGTTATTGTAGTGTAACTCAAAAACTCCTTGACGCAATTTAATTAATTTTAAATTGGACCACCTCGAAAGTGCCTCTTTCAAATAAAAAAAAAAGAGTTTTGAGGATCGGTCCACAAATGGGAAAGGATCCCGTAAGTAACAAGGGTCACTACGAGATAGTTTTATAACAAAAAATAGAACCGACTTCAACACGAAAATGTGTGAACTAACTTGTCGAAGTCGGTACAATGCGCACAATATTGTAATAATAAGTAACTTTGAACTATCATAGTACCAACTTCAACAAGGTTTTAATTTTATTTATTGAGATTTCACATCTGTTAGAACACTACATCATCGGCGAATGGCCTCAACTGTAAAAGGTTGGTCTTATCAACCTTATCGTCGTGGTACTTCGGCAATCTCCGCGGGCGCTCGTGTCCCTTGCTATTGGCGGAAACAATGCCGGTTATAAGATGACTGCATCTGCTAATAGCAGCAACAATGGTGGCCGATAACCGTCTCACCCCATTAGTGCTGCACGCTCCAGAATAATGCCGACCTACCAGTATTGTAAGGCCGCGAGGGGTAATTATTCATATTGCAGATCTTGGGCAACAGAACGAAGCTGCGTTATCTTAGCTAACATTTTCAAACATTGTGACAATGTGACTTACCGTGCGCAAAGTAAGTAAAAATCTATAAGTAGAATGTTTAGTAAAGTCTAAGGTAGATCGTCTTCCCTACTAGCGTTTATTGACGCAGGTGTGGCGCGAGATGCGTGTGTGCCAACATCGCAATCTACGAAAAAATCTTCGATCGATCTTATTTGTTGATAGCCCACATACACAACAGTAGGGCTATTATGTATCTCAGTTGCTAACAATTCATTCAAAAGTAGTGTAATTTATCAAAGATATTTATTGAAACACTTTCACAAATAGAATATAATAGAGACACTTTCACGGAAACAAAATTGAAACTGAAAGAAAAGAATTTGAATTTAATGATGGGCATTATAGATTATAATAAATCGATAATGCTAACTGAACAGCTATTAAGATTTTCAATCGATTATAATATAATATATTTAAAATAATTAACTTGACTTCATAAATAGATGGTTTTTGTCTATGGTTTCTGTGTTGTGACTAACCTGTTTGTCACAATTCTACGAGTGTCTGTACACGCTAGTGTCATAAACCGTGAGGAATATGTAGGTTGTAGTCTAATATTTATAAGGTCGGTAATAAAAAAAAACACCAGTATTTGAAAATCCCTCCTGGTTTTGTATCCGCCTTATATAATGACTAGCTGTGCGCCGCGGGTTCACCCGCGAGGTGATGGATGATTAATCAAATATAGTGTATGTTACTCAGGCATAAATCATATAATAATATAGTTCTCTACTGGTAAAATATATTTTTAAACCGGATGTAGTTATCGCGCTTATCCGTTAAAAACAATCAAACCTTTCCTCTTTATTATAAGTCTAGATAAGGATTAATTAACAGCAAGGTCATGCCTGTAGTAACATTGTACTACGAGTAGAAAGAAGTGATATATCCGGTATTATTTCAATTCAAACAACCAATACATTATCGCGAACTGAGATTAAAATCTTATATCGCATGTATTATTTTTTTAACATATTTCGTAGGAAAACCATAATGAGTAGTAATAAATTCACCGTTTGCCACGCAGCGAGACAGGCCAGGCGTTAAAAATCGTAACAGACTCGTCAGGGTACAACATTTAGGGCTCTTGGGTGAACCCTGTGTCTTTGGTTTATCCTTTTTGGTGATACCCAGTCACAGAAAGGTATTTAGTACTGTTAAACATCCTACTAAACATGAACCTTACAGACTCATTGCTGCAACTTGAATTTAGATTAAATGCGTTACTTGAGCCTGTCACTTCTGCACATGTTTGTGCAACTGAAAAATCTACGTTATGTTTCAACGTTTTTAGCAACGTTTAAAACGAATCTTAAGTGCGAGCAATTGTAAGCTTGCTCGGATATTTCTACAACGTTGCATAAACACCATATCTTAAACGTTATAATGTAGGGTAATGAATGGTATACTTAAAAGTTACAATAACTTATAACAACTTCCAAAAATAATGTTTCAGTAAATCCTTAAATGTCAGGAACTTTCAAGCTCGCTGGGACTTGTTTTCTTTGTTGCATAGACGTTACAGACTTGCAGACATAACTTAGATCAGTTCATATGCAACTTTATATAAACTTAGCCTTGCTCAGTGGACTAAATCCGACATCTTCAAATTTTTTGACCAACGTTAATCGATTCTTTCTTACGACGCTTCATAGAAACATCACTAATAATGTTTGACATGTGGTTACGTCCCGTTTCTCGTATAAGTTTTCTTGGTACCACACAATAATTAGTGCATTGCATCTAACAATATTATTTTTCCTAAATACATTAAATAAATAATAGATATAATAATGAAATAAATGTAAAATAGTTGGTAACATATTTTCATTGTAAAAAATATTAAAATGTATGAACTTGTATTTAGTGTCATCTAACTGAAAGTGAAATTGCTATTACAATTCCCGGTAAACCTACAGTTCTGTCATTTGTTCTAAGTGAAAAGCGTGTGCCGGCACTCACGTAATGATCACCGGGTAAGTCCTCCGCCTCGCAACGCCTCTTCCTACATATATCGCGATGACGTTCTACTTGCTCGGGGCCGGCGCTCCAACTGCTTTACCGTGAATCTGATTTTCAGTGTCTAGCCTGCCTATACGTGTAGATATATTTTTAAGATGGATAGGCTAGTGTACCGCTACCTCACATGATGCGACATGTCAGGATGTGAGAGTTTTATATTTATAAGTTCTACACCAAACTTAGCTAGGCTCGTCATTCCAACTGGTTGTTAAACAACTTAAAAAAAGGAGAGGGTTTTCAACCAACTTAAAAACAGGAAAATGTTTCTCAATTCGACAGTTTTTCTATTCAGTGTGTTCTCGAATAACTTAACCGTTTACGAACCGATTTTGATGATAATATTTAGTTTAGTTGAGGTGGTCCCCTTTTGATCAAAGTCGGTCCAGCAGTTTTTGAGTTGATAATCGATCCCGTAAGTAGAAAAGGTCTCTAAAAAGAGAATTTTTTTTTGTCCAAAAATGCACACAATATACCCGAACGTATACCTAATAGGTTCTTTTGAACTATCATGGTACCGACTTCAACAAGTCATTTCACACTTTTTGGTGTTGAAATCGGTTTAATTTGGTAGTAATTGTTTTTAAAGATTCATACTGTAAC